>OV281345.1:21570226-22820226 GCA_923062675.1 Marasmarcha lunaedactyla
ACGTAGTGTCGGAGAACGGCAATGTTTTGATTTGACAAGTCAGTCACGAAAAATTATTCATCAAAGCAACTTGAATCTATTTATTTATTATTTTTTCCGAGTTTATCATTCAAAATTATATAGTTAAGATATTTTATTATCGATAATCAAAGTTCTTTTTAAGAAACCTATTTTTTACGTTCACGAGTGTGCGTAGCCAAAATTGTTGGCATCTTTGTATATTTTAAATTTTACCGAAAAAAATAAACACAGGAGAGAATTTTGTGTTTTATTGAAACTACGCTACACAGCACAAGCACAACACTACTTAGCACAGCACTTTGAAGACTAAGGGGCTTAGTCGCAAAGAAAAATCGCACTTCGATAGCACTCAGAGGGAGTAGAAAGAACCTTGAAAACCGTAGCACGGAACCAACACGCTAAACCGTGACGTCAGTAGACTGAGCGCCACGGAGTATCGGGAAGGGACCAAACAACGGAGAACGGGGTCTTGCACGTCCGCACTGGGCGGCGATCGGAGTGAGAATGTCGACGCAACCCCAGGATAGACGCCCGTTTTATATTAAAAGTCGGTATAAATAAACTCAAATAAATAAATACTATGAGTGGCATATAATGTTAATAATATGAAATACGTTATATCTATACACATTTTAATAAAGGGGGGCGGGGGAAAGAAATATAAATGTATAAGTAGGCAGGTTTAAAAAAATATTTAGTTGGATTGCTATATTCAGTTACATAATTTATTATTATTATTGTATTGCGCCACTAAATGATTTGTTTGCTTAGTAAAAAAGATTTCATTTGAGATTTAAATATTGGTTTTGAATTAACTTTACGCATAGGAGGAGGAACATCCTTCCAACATTTAAACACAAAATTTAATGCTTCCACGGAATGAAAGGCTTGTGTTCTGGGATTGACACGAGGTGACTACATGCTCTTATTCGACGTTCAGAGCCCCAAGCTAATATTTCAAAAAGATAGGTAGGTTGCTGGGTCTTGGTGTTTTCAAAAAGAAGGGAAGCTAAATAGAGTTTTTGGTGTTCTTTCATCCGTAATATTTTGGCTTTATTTAGAACCAATCCCAGTCAATATATATCCAACGCTTTGGGGTAGCTTGCACCCGCGATTATAAAAATACTTTGTGATGAGCTGTCATTGTATATCACTGATTTTATACGATTACTGACACCACAGTGACAGATTATCTTATCGTCCAAGTAGGAATAAATACACAAAGTGATCGTTAATATTAATTAATTTATATTAATTTATACAAAACTATTATATTGTGCAAGGCTCAAATTCCCATCAACAATTTTTTCACGACTACGAAATAAACACTTACCAGAACTATATATAATATAGCACCCAATAAATTAACCTTTTTTTATACATACTTTACGTTTTTTAAATCAAAATATAATTTTTAAATATTTTTTTTGAAATTTAAACTCTGTGAACAGCTAAGATATTCAAAAATGGATACTTTATTTGCCCAGATAATCTACGTTCTTGGCATTTGTGCATTTAAAACTATTTTAATCGCAAACTTCTTGTTCTTACCAGAACTATATATAATATAGCACCCAATAACTTAAACTTATTTTCTCCTAAAATAAATAATTGAGTTGAAATTCATTTAAGCCAACGTGTTTGCTTTTTAAACCCAAATAAACGCTTTGTATTATCCATTCCTGTTCTACTTTCATTGATTAATGGACCTAAATTAAGTCCAAACCTAATTGGTTATTTTCTAAATTATTTTAGGTGCAAATTAGGGCAAAGATAGACTGAAATTTATTATAGTTATAATGCATGCATTGTTTGGTCCCCACTGCATGCAAAAGCCCATTAGCTGTCGATTGAGTTTTCAGTAAACAAATAATAGTTCGTAGTTTTAAATATCAATTAGTCTTAATCTTAATCTCAATAAAGTCTTATCAAACAAACACAAATAAGGAACTATTGACTTTCCAGCTATGACTGACTACTACTTGGCGTCCTATATTTTTTTTATTCTGTATTTTTATAGGGACTCTGAGCCAGCACAATTTTGACTATGTCAGTCCAATCGAAACTTAATGTAGGTTATTTTAACAACTTATACTCAGTTCTTCAGACTATTGTAAAATAAACAAATAAAGTTGCAAACCTACCGTCAGGTTCAATTTCAAATTCAAATTTTTATTTCTCAACATTGACAATTACTTGTTCTTATTGACGTCAAATAAAACGTGACTCTACCACCAGTTCGGACCTTCGAGAATAAGAACTGCCAAGAAACTTCACGGGTATATATTTTTTTCAAAATAAATTTACAGTGTCTCTTTATGTCTATACAAAATTATTCAAGATACTATAGAAATTTATTTTATCTGCGTCTGTTAGCTCGGCAAGTCTTCCTCTCCCCAAGTATCCAAACGCCGAACACCCTCAAACGGCACCCGTTCACGAGTAAACGCGGGATCCTGCCATCGCCCTCCTTAACCATATTAGAGGGAAGTGTACGAATACGTAAGAAGACGTACGCGACGGTTCACACATTATGCTTTGAATTGACCCTAACAAAAGAGGCTTAAATTCTAAGACGTTAAACTATCAATTTTAATAACCAAGATTTATGCACTAGATTTTACATACTAATTATTTCAATCATTATGATATACTCATAACTAAAAAATGTTTTGTTGAAAACTTGACCTATGTTTTAGAAGTATATGTATTGATACACTAATATTGATTTTGTAAAACTAAATGTTGAGTATACTATTGTTGTAGTATACTATCTACGTAAAATAAATGTTTCTATTTGTAAACATTGCTGTTTTTATTAACCTTGTAATTGTTTCTATATGGTGTTGCTTTCGGTCTCCAAATTTTAATAAGTCCATAAATATAGGAACTTTTGCGACAGACTCATTTTCATTAAAATATAATATACACACATAAAAATATTTTCCTTTAAATTTCTTAAACTAATTTATTTAAAAATAAATAAATTTCACACAAATCAAGTTGTAAATTCAATTTCTTAAGCCATGAACCAACAATATTTGTGTTAAGTCGGCTTAGTTCCTCCGAGCTTTTGTTGAGCCGTCCCTAGTCGCCCTACTGAGCTCTTTATACACTGCGCTAAGAATCATTTAACCGTATTAAAGACCCTTTTATTTACACTGTGTGATTTATTTCAAATGTATTAAAGCAAGATGTTACTTCAAATGTATTAATGAAGCATCTTATGAAAGGTTATTAACCACCTTTAATATTTTATTCAAAGTAAAAAAATATTAAAGGTGGTTAAGATTATTTTTGAAATATGTAATAATTTCGAGCATAATTAATCGTGATAAGTGAAAACTATAAAAAATTAATTTTAATTCGTACTTTTGGGGCAAAATTACTTACAAAAATTTATTGGGTAAAAGTTATTTAGTAAAAAAAGGTAATTTATCTTAGTTAAATCATATTTTAGACTTCTTATATAAATTTTAAAAAATAACAATAATTTGAGTCAAATCAAAGTCAAATTTAAATTAATTTTTATATAAGACTTTTGCAGGTAACTCTAACTGAATATTTAATTAAAATAGTTTTAATAATTTATATTACCTAGTACAACAAATTATATACAATTACACACATTTACATTTACACAGAACTGGTACACTTTTTATTTATAAATTCTTTTTCGTTTCAGAAACATCTATGAACTCTATTATTAACATTTAAATAAGGTCAAAGATAATAATTGATTATACTGTAATAAATTATTCATCAATTACTACACAAGTAATAATTGATGAATATCTTTATGCAAACTTCGTTAATTTTCTAGAAAATTAACGAAAGTTTTAATGTAAATTTAACGTTTAAAGCGGAACTTTACAACTTTTGTCACGTAATGTTAAAGATTGCCTTATAACGAGTTTAGTTTGGAAAAGATTAATCATGATTTTATACAGCCAGCATTATTATTAAATTACAGTATTTGAATTTACTTATATTTCGACTGTTTATTTTTAAATTAATATTTTTATGACTTACCAACAGTTTCCTTAAAACAAATCACATTTTGGAAGACAAGTCCGAAATGAACATATATTAGAACCTTTGACAACATTTTGTCACATGTCACTTTTTTCACTAACACGTCATTTCTCTCAGCGTAAAGTTCATAGCGTGGAAAGTCGTAGCGCGCTGCTACGTGCTACAAGGAGCGACTACGGCGGCCGACTGCAAAGGACTTGTCGGGTCTTACTTGGTGGCCGCCTGCACATGCGCTCACCTATGTTAGGTAACTTTATTTTGCTAAATGCTTTTTTAGAATACGATGAATTTTTTTTCACTAAAATGCAAATCGATAGCTTACAATATAAAGAATACTTACAAAAATAGTAAAATTCATGTTTACAAAAATTCAAATACACAATGTTGTGTATGACAGGTGACGGCTCTAGAAAATCTATATGCTTGATGTCAGTAACAATTTCATTATTATGTAAGATTTCATAAACTGTTTCTTTATATTTGTATATTTTCATTACCAATTTTTATTTATTTATTTGTGTTTGATTATAGTTTGAACTAAGCCCCTTGTAACTTTTTTTTTCGGTGGAAATTGTTCTCCAAATAAAAATAAATAAACTCTAAATACTTCGGCACACGCGAATAGCAAGATACCACAAGTTTGTTTTACCTATATACGTTAAGCTCAATCATCGTTAGGCAAATCATCAAAAATAAAATGTTTTGTAACTATCGAGCGGAACGGGTTTTCTTTTGCTCGTGACGTGAATACAGTTTTAAGCATGCTCAGTTAACGGTTGTATGTATTGTTTAAACTATATGATACGGTATTAAAACAAACCTAGTTAAGTTTAGTGATATCTGGTTGACCTAAAATTATGTGTATAATACAATAAATAAAAAAATCAATAAAAGGATATGGTGGATGCTAACTAGTCCAAACATTAGATGTCACATTATGATCAGTTCAATTTTACACTTATGATACCTAAACATATATCTAAAAATTAACAGAAGTTGGTATAACGCTGAAAAAAATTAATTACAACCAAGCAAAAACTCCTCATTATGTCCTCATGGTGCAAAGAACACGACCTGCAATTCAACATAACCTCGGCTGCTGTATGTTAATTAATAGCGGATGATCCTACACATTTGAGGAGCTTTTTTGACGTTACAATTTGTACTACTAAAATCTAAAAATAAATTTAATGTATTTTAAACATATTCTCCGCTTCTATGTGTTTTATTCTGTAAGCAATCAGTCTATACATAATCATCTATACATATTTTTCATTTTAGATGGTATTTGTTAATAAGTGTGGATGTACTTCTCCAAACATATTGAATACTTATTTTTTACACCAGTTTGGCAGACGTAAAACACCTTTCATTGTAAGAATGGAAAAAAACCCATATTTTCTTTTTGGTTACTGTTTAATTATAGTTTCTACAGCGTGAACCTAACATGTTCAACGTCTGATTTTCTAGGCACATTTAAAAACGAAACGTTTTTACTTTAAAAACGAGGTAATGTTTTTTTTTATGTCTTAAACTGTATTCCTTTAATATATTATCTATTGTAACTTCTTAATCCGTCTTTTAAATCTAAATTCCGCGAGCAATCTATGTTGAATATTTAGGTACAAAATTGAAAACAAGAAACTTTCTAAATACTTGATCAAGAAGTTTCAAACGGAATGGTTTCAGTGACGAATTTATTTGTTTGCTGTGTTGTATTGAAAATTTTGGTTTCATTTAACAATTATTTGTGTGTTGGTTAATAGATTTGCTTGAAGAATAAATATTTCAATATCACCTACTTTTAAAGATGTCAGTGGGTATATGTACTACTTTATATCAGGAAAAACGGGCGTTCGTTGATGTACGGCCAACTAACTACTCTCACGTGTCTATTGTATAGTGTTATGTGTATGTCAAAACTGTATGAGTTATTAACTTTAGTGTGACTGTATAGAACTGTAATGTGCTGTAATAGTTAGCCGACTGTACAAGAAAGGGTGAGGTTAAATATGTAATCTACAAATAACCCTAATTTCCTACCTAACCACCTAAGTGTATGGATAGGCATACACTTTCTTTTTTTTTAATAATTAGCAGGCGTTTGTCTTCCATCTCACCTGATGGAAAGTGACGATGAAGACGAGGATCATACACGCCTCTCCAAGAGGTGCCTATTCACTCTACACTTGAAAGCTCCAGGGTTATATTGTTCTGGAAAAACAGACGCAGGCAAATCGTTCCACTCTTTGGCAACACGAACCAAAAATGAGCTATCGAACCGTATAGTTCGGCTCTTCGGCACGCTAAACACGAACTGGTGAAACTTCTGTCTGCGTCTGGTTGATCGGTGGAGAAAGGGAGAAGGTTCGATCAGCTGCAAAAGAGCATTTGCACACTCTCCAAAGTGCAATCTGTAAAAAACCGACAGACTAGCAACTTTACGACGATGTTCGAGACTTTGCAGTCTCGAAGAAGTAAGTTTGTCGTCACTTATGAGTCTACGAGCCCTTCGGTCGACAGAATCCAACGCTTCAAGATGGTACTTAGCGGAATCATGCCAAAGATGGCTGCAGTACTCCATACAGGATCGAACCTAGGCTGTGTACAGGTTGAGCAACTGTTCGGAGTTGAAATACCGTCGGACCTTCGCGATGGCTCCCAATTTTTTGGAAGCTGACTGTGCCATGGTTTCAATCTGTTGACCGAATTTAAGTTTCGACGTGATGGTCATGCCTAGAAGCCCTAGATGGTTTGTGTCTGTACCGAATAGATACACCTTGGAAAGTCGGCGTCAAGTTGAATGTGCTCTTTTTACCGGAGAAGAGACACGCCCGAGTTTTGGAAGGGTTGAACTTGACAAGGTTGGCTTCACCCCAATCGGAAACCCTACATAGTGTCAAATCAACCCGTTCGATCATCGACTCTCCCTGAAATTGGATCTGGTTTGGACTCGCTCGCGCATCGGACACATATCTCTCTACAACAGTGCTGTCATCAGAGTAACCAATAATGCCTTCCGATAAAAGAAGGTCATTAATGTGGAGCAGGAATAATGTTGCAGAGAGAACAGATCCCTGAGGTACGCCGGCGTTGATCGCCATTAGGTCCGATGAGAAGCCATCGACGACAACTCAAATTGACCGTTCCCTCAGGAAATCAGAACTCCAGTCGCAGAGTCCAGATGGTATGCCATACGCAGGAAGCTTGCTCAAGAGGGCTTCGTGCCATACCCGGTCAAAGGCCTTGGAGATATCTAAGGATACGGCTGTTGCCACTCCGTGCCTTTCCAAGGCCATGCTCCATAGATGCATGACGTTCACTAGAAGGTCTCCTGTTGAGCGTCCTCCGCGGAAACCATATTGGTTGTCACTGAGGAGCTCATTGGTCTCTAGGTACGTCAGGAGACGATGGTTCATACACGTTCCATAAATTGCAAATTATGGAAGTGATTGCAATAAGTCTATAGTTGACTGGGTCGGCTCGACTGCCCTTTTTTGGTACGGGTTGTACGTTTGCAAACTTCCATGATTTTGGAACTTTTCCAATCTTTAGAGAGAGTCGATATAGGCGTGTCAAAACAGGAGACAACTCGTCTGCACAGTGCTTTAGAACCACTGCGGGAATGCCATCCGGACCACTGGCTTTGTTCACGTCTAGATTTAGTAAGCATTTGAGTACCTTTTTCTGGTGAATTTGGACGGCCTCCATCTTGGGGCCGAATTGGGATAACGTGGGTGGGCTTTTACCTTTGGAATCTAGACGTGAACATTCCGCGAAGAGATTTGCGAACAAGTCTGCCTTTGCAGACCCGGCAGGCCTTTGCAGTGGTGGCAGTGACGGGCGACAGAAGTTCATCTCAACCGACTTGGCAAGGGACCAGAAAGCTTTACTCCCCGTGGGATAGGATGCTAACTTGTCCCCGATACGGCCAATGTGGTCGAAACGAGCGCTTCTGATCACCTTTTTGCAGGACTTGGCAACTGCATTGTACGCCTGCTTCTTAGCTGGGAGATCCATCGCTTTGCTTCTGCGAGCGCTAGCCCAGGCTTGGTATGCTACATGCTTACGCTTTTCAGCTAGGAGGCAATCAGCATTAAACCGTGGGCGGGCTTCTGACTCCAGGGATACATCAGAGAACGGTATAAAGTACTCCATACCTTGACATATCACGCTGGAGACAGCATCAGCACAGCATGATGGATCATCGGAAGTAAAGCAAGCTTGCCGCCAAGGATAAGAGGCGAAAAAGTGACGCATCTCATCCCAATCTGTTGACTAGAACCGCCATACTCGCCTATTGCCTTTTGGGCTGGTATCGGTAGGCGAGTATTGCGACACAGATTTCACCAGACAGTGGTCGGATGTCCCTAATGGCGGAAATACGGACACCGGACATCTGTCTGGATGGGTTGTCAGCAGAAGGTCCAAGCAATACGCAGTATGGTCAACAACGTCAGGAATGCGCGTTTGTTTGAAATGATTATAATTTATTTCTTATTCTTTCTGCTGTCTGATTTACTGTTGAAATTGTTGATATCATAAACTTTGTTTGTTGATTAGCTGAATCAATTAGTCTCGTTGGTTTTTCTGTAAATATAATAAATCTTTATATACTTCGTCGTTTACTCCAATATTGAAGTCATAAATTGTCCGAATAAACCTTACTTTTTTCTGTTCTGATTAATTTGTATAAAATATTCATGTATTCTCTTAACTTCGTGTTCTTTCTCTTGTATATGGTTATAATATTGTTTACAATGGGTCTCTGTGTTGTCGATGACTAAGTTGTTGTTGTAACGTAGGTCGTGAAATTGTTTGGATGTTTTTAAAACTTTTTCTTGGTCATTTTTCAACATATATCTTTGGTAATATTTTCCAATTCGAAATGTTCCTCTGTCTATGGTAACGTTTCCCATTTGTTCCACATATACCCCTGGGTCCAGTTGTTTGACTACATAACTGGCTCCAGCTGCCGATAAAAGTTGCACAATCATTATTATCGTTAGCAACCAATAACTTAATTTGCCTGTCGATTGATTGACAATTCGTCGATTCTTCACATTTGCTATGTTTATTTGAACAGGGGTCGGTGTCGTATTTTCACTTTTACTATGGTTTCATTTTTCGGAAGTAGAATCAGAGTGTGAATGGACCTTTTTTGATCAGCCCCTTGCGACCTTTGTAGGGTGACCACCCTCGTGGCTTTGTCCTTGCCTGGATGTACAAATTTGACATCTGCCAAGGGCCATCTGTTTGGTGTTATATTATCATAGTCTTGTCTATTTCGTCGCAACTTAATAGTTCAGTTGATTTTTCTCGTCTTAAAAATCGCAAACAGTATGATAATACACGTACCATACGTAGAAAGCTCGAAAACATTTATGTGACGTCATTCTCATTTTTTATTTCGATTGATATTTGATGACATCTTTTCATCTCGTCGCAGGGCTCTGGGATTGTTTGCTCCGTGAATGTTAACTTATTTGTTTGTAGCCAGTTTGGCCCACTCCACCATACTTCATGGTTTTTTAGTTTGCTGGGTTCTATGCCTCGAGTTATGACGTCGGCGGGGTTGTCCGCGGAAACTACATGATTCCACGTCGCTTGGGGTAAATTTCTCTGTATTTCCGACACTCTATTGGCTACTAATGCCTGCCATCTGTCTGCTTCACCCTTTATCCATACGAGTGTAATCATAGAATCGGTCCAACAATATACTGTAGCTATGTTACAGTTTATTCCTTTTATTACTTTATTTATTAATTTTGTCAATAGAACGGATGCACATAACTCGAGTCGAGGTAGTGTCGCCTTATGTTTCTTCAGAGCAACCTTTGACTTGGCTTCCAACAAAGTAATGTAATGTTGTCCATTTGAACAAAAAAATCTTGTAGGGTGGTTTTACAGGCAGTAGGGTAGTTTTGTTGTTCATCTTTTGCCAGCTGTTGCAGCGTTCTTACGGCCAAATATGGCGCTGCAGTCGTACCGTATGTAACGGTTGTCAATTCATATTCTTCAATGGTTTCAGTTGGGGAAAATTGCCATAATAGTCGTTGGTACTTTTGGTCGTCTTTTTGAATTTTTATGAATTGGTAATTTTTTTCAATATTTGCCATAAATACAAATTTATGTTTGCGCCACCTAAGTAAAATCGTCGCCATATTATGTTGTAAGTGCGGGCCTTTATACATATTGTCATTAAGGCTCACTTTTGTATTTGGCTTGTCGCTTGCGTCGAATACTGTACGTAATTTTACAGTCGACGCGTCTTCTCGAATTACCGGCTGGTGCGGTATATAGTATTTGCCCGCGTAATTGTCTTGTTTATTTACTTTTTTCATATGATTCATCTCTAAATATTCTTGCATAAATGCATTGTATTGTCGTAAATCCGGTTTTTTGTCGCGAATTTCCATATTCTATAGAAGGGTCTTTTAATGGAATCCTGACAGTATAGGTTCCATCCTGTGGTTCTCTTGTCGTTGTCTCGCTATAAATTTTCTCGCATATGAGGTCGTCTTTATTTTGTGGTTTCTCGTCAGTAATTTCTTCTAATTCCCAGAATCTGCTGAGATGTAATTCGTGGGGGCGCGTAATTAAACTTATTATTTTCATTTCTCTGCATATCTCTGCATATCTCTGCTTGGCAAAACCCGGACAAAATCCAGCCCAATGACGCTATTTCCAAATTTTTTGAAACTGATTTGAAAATGATATCTACATGACCTCGTTTATAATAGGTAGGGTCGGCTATAATTTTATTTTCCAACATTTCATTTTCCAGCGGTTCCAAGTCTTGTTTAGGAACGGCGCCAGTAAGCTTGGGCAAAATAATAAGCGATGTTGATAGTAAATAATTACTCGGGAACCTCGGTTTCAGCGTGACGTCAATCATATAGTTTGAGGTCTTCGGGTTTTCGTCTGCGATGCCCTTTATTTCCGCCTTTATTCTTCGCCTAGAATGTCCTAGTAATTGTGCTACTTCCTCAGTACATAAGGATGCTTCGGATCCTTGGTCGCATAATACACGCAATAGTTGTGATGTACCGTCGAACGTTGTTGTCTGTACTAATGCCGTAGCCAGAAGTACAATTTTTTGTGTATCCGAATTTTGTGTAGCCACATTAGTTTTGTAAGTGTGTTTTTCATTTTGTTGTGGCTTAGTCATGAATGGTTTTGATGTTTCAGGTTTCATATATATCGGTGCATATTTTTTGTATGTTGTAGGCTGTTTTAATGATTTATATTCTTCACAATTTCTATGCAACAGTGAAGAATGCGCCTAATTGCATATTTCACATTTATTGTATTTTTGGCTGATGCACTCTTTTTTTGCGTCGTGCATGAGGCATTTATAACGCATTTGCTTTTCTTGCACATTCCTAATGCGGTCATTTACACTAATTGTTTTGAATAATGGGCATTGGTGTATATTATGTTCGTTATTGCACAACCATCAAATACCTTTTTTACTCGACTGCAAGTATAACAAAGGAGTGTTATGATTATGTCCATGAGTATTTTTTTCTAGATATTGATTGTTTGACCGAATATATGGTTGAGTGTTTACTTGCGATATTTTACTGTACTCTAGGCTTTTACTGCATTTTTCCAAAAACTTCATTAATTTTGAAAATTCTTGCAATTTGTTTGGCTCGTCTAATTGGTCTTCATATTCCATATTTGTGTCTTGACTTTCGTGGGATCCCACTTTCTTGTTAAAATCGGATCCCAAGTCGATATGTCAGTATTTTGATTTTTCAGGGCTTCTAAACTTTCGTTTATTGTATCGTGCATTTCATTGTAGTTTAGGCAAATCCAATAATTTGTCTACGAACGTTTGTACAATGAGTGGTTCATCGTTATATCTATTAATTAATAACGTTAGCGCTGCATTATACTTGACCTCATTAATGGACAAATGATTTATTAATTGTTCGGCGTAACTACGTACATGGGTTTTAAGGTAATGCATCTTTTCAGTCGTGGAAATAGTACAGTCGTCGTCGATAATTTTTTTAAATAAGTCGAAAAATTTATTCTAGGATTCGTAACTTCCTGTGAATACTGGCAAGGTTATTCTTGGCAATTTACTCGATGAAGTCTTCAAACTTTGATTGTTTGATTCGTTAATTTTGTCTTGTAGTTTTTCTATAATAGTGTCGAATTGCATTTGCGCGTCTACGTGCAGGTCTTGTCTCAAATACTCGTGGAAGAGTGTACTTTGTTCTAATAGTAGTTGTATATGTGCGTCGTCGATTTCTTGCCATAATTTTTCAAGTTGTTTTGTTATAGATTGTAGTTGCCATGACGTTTTATTTTCACACATAGCTTACTCTGCTGTCGCTAGTTTGCGTCGGAGCTGTCTTAATCTGTACATTTGAATGAACAGGGGGGGGTTCGTTTGTTGGTCGCTGTCTGAGTCGGTCTCTAGAGGGAAATTGATGACGACGAGCTCTTCGACATGTCGTTATTTTTCCTCTACTTGGTCAAGGTGTTCCGTTGCTTGGTCGTAGATTTTTTGTATAGTCACTTCAAAGTATATACCTGTGAGTCATTACTAATTCTTGTTCTTCTAATAGATGGTGGTTTTGTCGTGCTCTCTGGTAAATGTTGTTCAACAGGACTTTTCTGTCGTTAACATACTTCTGTGTCTTCCTGGTCAGTGAATCTTTTTTGATGTTATCCCAAATTCTTTTGATTTCTAGATAGTCGTTTTCTTGGCTCTTGATTAATTCATTGATCTCTGTTAAGTCCATTGTGTCTTCTTTCTTCGCTCTTGAATGCCCTATTGTCATTACCCTACTCCTATCCAGCTACCCTATCGTCAGTGCCCACCTCGCCTACAACCACGGCTTGGTATTATGCGACTTTTCAATGAACTAGGGAAGGTGCGCTTGTGGAAGGCCAGCCACCGATCCGCTACCGACGAGGGATGTCTATAGGCAACAGTGAAACACTAGGTCTGTCTCGATATGCAACAAACTGATGCGTTGTGGGTACACCAGCCCGTCGCACACGAAACGTTCATTCAGTCTTTGTCATCTAGTCCGTAGGGGGGAAAAAGTAGGGGGGGCCGCGGTTTTGGTTCAAAATTAATGTCGAAGGACCATATGTACGGTCAGCTAACTAATTTCACGTGTCTATTGTATAGTGTTATGTGAATGTGGTGTGATCAATAAAAACCGTATAAATTATTAACCTTAGTGTGACTGTATAGAACTGTAATGTGCTGTAATTGTTAGCCAAATGTACAACAAAGGGTGAGGTTAAATCTGTAACTGTAAATGTTGGATAGCTAAAGGTGTCTTGGCCACAGTGAGAGGAAGCTGCAAGTCATAGACGGAACGATGTCGTCCAGGTCTCGTCCAATAGTCGTCCAGTAAGCCCAGTCACGTCGTAGTACTTCTTTAGGGCGTCGTCGTGGCTAGCTCAGCTTGGTAGTCGTCTTGTCAAGGGTTGGCCAATTGAAACAGCGTTGAGTCCAAATCCAAAGAGAGTTTATTTATCAAAATTAAAGCTATTTAAACCAAATATATTTACAATAGTGTGTGTACAATGTAAAATACGTCAATTGATGTTTTTACAAATGTTGCATAAAAATTGCTATTTTTTGGTAGGTCAACGCTATGCTGACTAAGATGCCTGTTCACTCGTGTGAACAGTTGATTAGTTTAGAAACTTAAAAATAGTAAAAGGTTTTTATTCCTACACTTAGTTTGTTAATAAAAAACATGTTTTTTTTTAAATGTGTACATGAAAACCATATTTAGTAACAGGGATATAAACAAACACTTTGACATTCATAATATTAGTTCAGATTACATCCATGCACATTAGATAAGTCATTTTTAAGTAAACCTTGTGACCTCGGGATCTTACACAACTTCGTCGATTGCGACTTTTCCTAACTATACGAAATATAATTTATTAGGTTTTTTGATCGTTCATTTATCTTTTTAATAAATTCCTTTCTTTCAAAGTATAATTCTGCTAAAATAATATTTGGTTAGCACATACCTAAATAGGGCGAAATATCTAAAAATCCACTTTTCGAGCAGTTCAAGGGAATAGAAGCGTTTTCCGCGATGCCGCGAACCCAACTTAGGCAGCTCCAATTTAAGCACGACTTGCTTGTGACAAGGTCATGGGAACATTCTCGCTCCGATCGCCACGCGGTTCGGACGTGCAAGACCCAGTTCTCCGTTGATCGGTCCCTTCCCGCCATTCCGCGGCGCTCAGTTTACTGACGTCGCAGTCTAGCGTGTTGGCTCCGTGCTACGGTTTCCTAAGTCTTTCTACTCCGTCTGAGTGCTTTCGAAGTGCGATTTTTCTTTGCGACTAAGCCTCTTAGTCTTCAAAGTGCTGTGCTAAGTTGTGTTGTGCTTGTGCTGAGTGCAGTGTTGTGCCCGGCGTAAGTAGTCTGGTTTCAGTGCAAAGGATACTTAACGGTGACAACGAATTTGTACTGAACCAGTCCTTTTTATTTTTATTTATTTCTCTTCTCTATTTTATTTATTTTTCTCCTATTTTCATATTTATTTTTATCATATTTGTGTGTTTTCGTGTGTATTTGTCCTTTCTGTCGGTAAAGGTTGACCCTAACGCGGTCAACTCTTTACCTGCGCACCCTTTTTTAGGTTTCTAGGTAGCGGCCTTCGGCGTACTATTGTTAGTTTTAATTTATTCTCCCCAGCCCCCCTACCGCTGGTAGGGAGGTTTGCCGCTAGGGTTCGCTAGATTTTTATTTAGGAATTCTAGGCATTTGTTATATAAATAGGCGCTAGGTTTGCTAGGGAACCTAGGCATACATTATATATTTATATATTTCATATTATCCCAAGCCCTCCAATGGACCTCGTTAACGCTCTTAGGTCATTCGCCCAGGTGCTCGCCGCGTCCGGCGTCAGCATACCCGATGACATACTAACGCAGGCCTTACAGGCATCTATCGCGTCCCCGGCCCCTCAGGCCTCAACCCCGGCCCCTCAGGCCTCCGACGTCCAGACCCCTCAGGTCTTCAGCTCTCCCGCGTCTCCCGCCTCGTCCGAGATGGACTGCGAATCGGTCGCATCCTCTCACGCGTCGCGTCGTAAGCGTACCGCTCCCGGGAGCGACTCCGAACCCGCGTCTGATACGTCGTCAGATGCCGTCACTTTAACCGGCTCTCCTGAGCCCGCGTTTCAACTCGTCGCCAAGCGCTCCAAGAAGCGCTCTAAGAAAGCTTCGGTATCTTCAATACCCGAGCCCTCCCCGGTGTCTTCAACACCAGCCCCCGCGCCGTTAAAATCGCTCGTAGTAACCGCGTCTCCGTCGGTCACATCGAAGCCAGCGACGCGCTGCGCTCCCGTCCCGCCGAAGCCTCAGCTCCCTCCGCCCGTATTCCTGCGTGAAAAAGCGCGCTGGACCGCGGTTTCCAACTTGTGCAAAGTGCACAAAATCAATTACTTAAAAGCCGCCAACGCTGGCGAGACAATCAAAATCCAATTAGCGACCGTCGACGACTTCCGGTCTTTCACTAGGCTACTCTCGATAAATCAAATCGCATTTCACACCTACGCCCTCCCGGAGGAGCGTAAGATCCGCGCAGTACTACGGGGCGTCCCGTTCGAACTCAGCAACGAAGACATCCTCGATGACCTTAAGTCTCAGGGTTTCCCGGTCACAGCAGTGCACAAGATGCACTCCAACCGCGGTAGGCGTTTTCCGTTAGCGCTAGTAATCCTCTCCAATACTCCCGACTCGAAGGAGATTTTCAAAGAGGCTCGCACGATCTGCGGACTCTCGAACATCTCCGTCGAGCGTCCCAACCCCCGTGGTCACCCTGGACAGTGCCACCGCTGCCAGCTATATGGCCACGCAGCGGCTAACTGCTCAGCTCCCCCCAGGTGCGTTAAGTGCCTGGATCCCCACTTCACTAAGGAGTGCACTCGCACTCCCGAATCCACTTCCCCCCCTGCCTGTGTGCTGTGCGGCCAGTCCGGCCACACAGCAAACTACAGGGGTTGCCCGCGCGCTCCGCGCTCCACCGTCAAGAGGGTCGCGCCTAAACCGGCGCCGCCGCTCACCTCCGCTAACTTCCCGCCGCTGCGCAACCGGGGTCCCCCGGAAGCAAAGCCCGTTCAGCCGACGCCTACTCCGGCTCTGTCTTGGAGGCAGCGTCCGGCCGTCCCGCCTGCACCTTCCCAACCCATCCCAGCTCCCGTAGCTCCCGTAGGGCCGCGTCCCGCGTTGTCATCTTCCCCTCAGTCGTCGTTGGCTGAGGACATGAAGACCGTGTTCGACGTCATCCAAAACGTCGACATTAACGAAATTTCCGTACTCGCACGTAAACTGCGAGCCGCCCGCTCTCCTCAAGAGCGATTATTCGCGCTAGCCGAGCATCACTCGCTCCTAAGTTCGTTGTAAATTCTTTTATTTTTGTAAACTTTAAATAAATAAATTTTAATGTCTAGACCCGCGAATCTCGCATCCAGTCGTATTAAACCTAAGGGCTTATCCCTAGTATCTTTTAACGCTCGTAGCCTTAACACCAACCTTCCCGAGATTAAACTGTTCCTTCAGAACAAAGAACCTGACTTATTCCTTCTCCAGGAGACATGGCTCACTCCTAATCGCTCCAGGGGATTCGCGATTCCCAAGTACGCGTTTACACGTAACGATAGGCCTAACTGCGACGGTTTCGGCGGCACTGCTATCTACTACAAAAGAGGATTCCATTGCTGTCCTCTCCCTACCCCTCCTCTCCTCAACATGGAAGCCACCGTGTGTAGATTGGCTATGACCGGTCATCCGACCATCATCATAGCCTCAGTCTACATACCTAGTGGCACCAAACCTATCCGCAGCGACTTTGAGACCATTCTCGCCCTCGGCCGATCAGTCATTATGTTCGGAGACTTTAACTCCAAACATACTGACTGGACGTGCCTATCTACCAACCAAAGCGGCATAGCTCTCCTCGACATCACCAACTTACTCGACCTAGACGTCGTCTCCCCTATCACTCCCACTCACTATCCCGACAACCCGAACCACTCTCCGGACATCCTCGACTTTGCAATCGTCAAGCATATCAACCTCGACCTCAGGTCTATCGAACCGCTCGATGACCTAGGTTCTGACCACCGCCCCGTTTCCCTCGTGCTAGGACCGCCTAACGTTAACGTCACTTCTCCTAAGACCTTTACCGACTGGAAAGGTTTTAAAAATACGATAGTTTCTGCCTTAGAGGCCCCAAACTCTCCGCTCGCGATCTCGCCCGATCAATTAGATAGCCCGGACAAAATAGACTCGTTAGTAAATTCTCTCACTGATGCTATCAACTCAGCCATCAGTGTAAACGAAAAGGTTGCTAAGAAAGGCAAACCCACGCTTCCCTTAGCCATTAGCAATCTTATTAAAGCTAAGAACGCGGCTCTCCGGAGAGCCAAGAAATATCCCACGCCCGCCTATAGAACAGCTGCGAACCAGCTGCAACGTAAAGTTAGATCTCGCCTCGCGGAACTCCGAGACGCCCAGATGAACGATCTCATGGCGAATATCTCCCCGTCCCACCAAGCGTATTATCGAATGGCCCGAGCCCTACGCGTAGACGCCGCCTCTCACGTCCCTCCTCTCACTCGTCCCGATGGCTCTATCGCCTTCGAAGACGAAGAGAAAGCCGAATGCTTCGCTGACAGCGTTGCGTCTCAATGCTCGCCCAGCACGCAACCCGCGAATCCCAATCACATCAAAACGGTTGAGGCCGAAGTCCTCCGTAGAAACTCTCTCCCCATCACCGACGACCCCGTCACAGTCTCAAATGATGAAATCTCGCTTCACATCAAAAGTCAAAAGTCCAGAAAGGCTCCGGGTGCGGATGGTATTTCCAACCACGCACTTAAGCACCTGCCTCAACAGGTGCTTACCTTGTTAGCTGTCATTTTCAATGCCTGCTTCGACCTTAGCTACTTTCCAAAAGCTTGGAAAGAAGCGACAGTCATAGGCATACCCAAGCCGGGTAAACCTCTTAATGTCCCGGCTAATCACAGACCCATCAGCCTCCTCAAGGCAATGTCTAAACTTCTCGAGAGAGTCATACTCTCTCGAATGCGGAACCATCTGTTTCCAACGGACGGCGATCCTCTCATAATTCCCCACCAGTTCGGCTTTCGCGCTAAGCACTCCTGCCCTCAGCAAGTCCATCGAATCGTCGAGTACATACTCGACGGCTTCTATCCGAAACGAAAGAAAACGATCGCAGTTTTCTTCGACGTAGCCAAGGCTTTCGACAAAGTCTGGCACAGCGGTCTCGTTTATAAACTCTATAAAATAGGCTTACCGGCTCGCCTAGTTAGGATAATCGCGTCGTTTCTCAAAGACCGCACGTTTCGTTTCAAACATGAAGGCACGCTCTCCGCGCCTCGTCCCATAAAGGCTGGAGTCCCTCAAGGCTCAGTCCTCGCCCCTCTTTTGTATACCGTATACACTAACGACATTCCCATACCAGCTAAAATCGTCGAACTCGCTCTCTTTGCCGACGACACTGCCCTTTACACCAAAGGCCGCAGAGCCTCGGGTCTCGTCACCAGACTTCAAAAGGCTATTAACACCCTCGGTGCTTGGTTCAAAAAATGGCGTATCGATGTGAACCCAGAGAAGAGCTCTGCGGTTTACTTCGACTACAGACGCAGTCGTATCCCCGACAATCTCCAATTGAGAATGCAAGGCACTCCCATCCCCTGGAAGCGCAGTACCAAATATTTAGGCGTCATATTAGACCAAACGCTTTCATTCAATCCTCACGTCGATAGAGTAACGAAACTCGCACGTTTTTACCTAGGCCGGCTTTACAGTATGTTAGGTAGAAAAAGTAAAATGTCCTTCAGAAATAAACGAACGCTTTATAAGGTCTGCGTTAGACCAGTCATGTCATATGCTTCGCCAGTCTTTGCTCACGCCAAACCCTCCGTCCTGCACAAACTGCAGGTAGTTCAAAACCTCTTCTGCCGCAGGGCCACAAACGCACCTTGGTACGTGCGCAACGCGGACCTGCACAGAGATCTTGAACTGCCTACAGTTCAACAGTATCTAAAAACACTCTCAGAATCGTTCTTCAAACGCGCCGAATCCCATCCCAATCCTCTTGTTCGAAAATCAGTCTCATATACTGCTCCTGTCCTAGATTCGGCATACAAAATCGCTAGACCGAGAAACGTGCACACAAGCGAACCTTCGAAGATAACCGTAGATCTCGAGGCCCTTCAGGCCGCCAATTCTAATTCTAACGTAAATTCGAATTAATGCAAATTTAATTTTCAATTTTTAATGTTTTCATTACTTACTTTTCATTTTAATGTTTTTATTTTTTATTTTACTTTTAATTTTTGAGCACCTTCAGTGCTATGTAAATCCCAGCGGGTGACCCCTTAAGGGCCCCGCTAGCGCGGCCTCTTTCTCCAATTGGCCGTCGCTCCGATGAAGGCTGAGTGGCAAAAATGCACGAGCCGACAGGGGGTTTTTAGTGGGTATGGTTCTGGTAGGCGTCGGGACGAGTCCCACATAACTTCGGAATCGCGCCGGAGTATGCGTCAGAGCATTTTTATCCTCCTGCCCTTCCCGCGGAGGGGAACAAAAAAAAAAAAAAAAAAAAGTGACAAGGTCACTTCTTTGTCCGTTACACTGAAATGCTGTTGCTTGCTGATGAAATAGTGTGTGTGGATGGAAAGCGAGAGAGTTATACTTATTTAATAATGTGTAACTTCAATTATTTGTGTCAATAAGCTAATCAATTATCTTTGTCCAAGAACAAAAAGAACAAAAATTAGGTAGGTGAATATTTTAATTATTTTGATACGTCACTGTTATCAAAATATTATATTCTATACTAGTATACTCTTTTATTCTTAGTCCTAAAGAATAAATGTGCCTAACATCCAACCAAATTTAAAAATTACTCTTTTGTGCATCTAACAACATTACACCAATGGAGTTATTCTAATGTAAATTATAGAAAACTTTAAAAATATAAATACTGCGTAGAAACATACAATAAACAAAATATAACACATATATATCTAACAACGAGAATGAGATCATTTTACTGACCACTATGACTTCTGAAAATAGCTTGAATTTTTAAAAGTTTTTGCATGGTACTTTTGTTTGTGACTCCATCCAAATTTTAACCTCGAGCGGTCATTTGCTGCAGCAGCACCGAATTTTCAATATCTACGCCTTTTTGGTAACAGAATAAAAGAAAAAGATTGAAAATAGGTCAAAAACTAACGTAAGTAATAGTTTTCATAGCCAAAGATCAGTTAGTGTTTCATACGATGCACGGCTTTACACTTTTATATTCCGCAAAACATTAAAGGTAACTTTTCAATCTTCATACATTTTTAAAACCAGGCAGTAACTATTTTTTAAACCTCGTATTTTTATTGCATCAAAAATACGATCCATCGTTCCAAAAACGTTCCATCAAAATGGAAGTTTTCCAAGTGTTTGATGGAACCACCTCCAACAATGGCGTTCAGTTTGATGACAATTAACATTTAACAAGCAGACTTAGTCGGTGTAACTTAAAATCTTGTATTCCGACGGTATTTGCCAAATTAATTCAGAAACTTCATCGTGGAATACGCAGCCTGAAGGCGTTTGTTTGAGACTTCGTTACTTAATAATTCGTCAATCGATGCTTTAATTCACTTTCTGTACTTTGGAAATGACATGGGTTCATTATATTTACATAAGTATAGTAAGACATTTGACAAAACAATAATTACACAATTCTCAATTAAAAATTTCTTCGCTTGTTAGGTCCATCCTATTCTCATTCAAAAGGCAAGCAATTACTTTAGAAACTGAATGACAATGAGGTAAATTTCATTATTTAGTAACTTGGAAAAAAAAATACTTATTAAAACAAATATTTCTTACAATTTATCATTTGCACAGAGCTTTCCCAATGTTAATGAGCATGAAGGAAGTTTGACATTCAGAGAACGGAAGGTCGCCTAATCTAATAATTAATATTAAAAACCTTAATAGTAAGGTTTACTAAGACGTCATAATTGACAGTGATATGCAAAAAAATATAGTTCTAGAAAACTTTATTGCCACTTAGTTCTCACTCAACTTGCGTCAATGGTACTGTATTTGTGCCTCTCAGGTTAAAATAACGTAGCAAAAATACGCACATTATATTATGTTAGAATCTATATGTCGGCTTCCGGCGACACACGTCTACAAATGTCGCGCGTTCCAAGTGTTTATTGTATATTAATTAATTGGTTACGTTACGAATGTTATTTAAAAGTGTGTAATGAAAATTATTAGAAGCTACAACTGCAGTTTAAATAAGCACGCCCACTGAAAACAAGCAATATGGCGGAAAATACTGATAAGGACACTCGGCCGTCATTATATATGTACTATATTGCTGGAAGGACGTATAAATGCTTCAAAATCAAATACAAAATGGTGGCCACCTACGATACTAAAATGATCAGACCCTATGTAGATGAACAGGTCGTTATTTTCCTAATTATTATCTGCTACACGTGTAAATAACAATGCAAGGAAACTCTCGTCAAGAACGTGTAATGGTAAGTGTTGTGAAAAATATACACTTATTTAGGAGTACCAGAAAATCATATCTTAATTAACTGTACATAATGAACTAGGACCTGATTTACGATGTTAAATAATTGATTATACAATTATGTATACGTAGGATACTTTAATTAGACGTATTTTAGAGACATAAAATAAATATGTTCTTTAGCTTATATTTTTTATTACATCTTTTCGAGAACTCGCCACCAGCCTCAATACGAAGTTTCATACGTCTGAACCAATTTTCAAAGCACATTTTCCAGTCTGCTACAAGTTTTTCTGGCGATGAAAACTGTATCCTCTTGAGCTGGTTTTTAATTTTAGGGAAGAAGGAGAATTCACACGGTGCAAAATTAGGACTGTAAGGTGGATGACTCATGTGAATTTTACCGGTGTGGTGCTTAGTAAGTCCTTCGTCTTGATCGCGGAGTGCACGGGCGCGTTGTCGTGGTGGGGCAAAAGGCCGCGGTGTTTCGTGTTCGGTCGGTTGTTGCTTGCAGCAGCAAAAACTTCTGGCAAGTATTTGGAAGGGATTGATGCTACTTTGGTTCCTTAAGGGAGTTGATACCAAATACCAAGGGGAAAAAACTGGCGATCAAAACTATTCTAGCGTTTCTCGACCGTTTCACTTTCGTAGGCGTTGTTCGTTTTCAAACAGCCATTCTGTTGACTGGCGCATTAGTTCTGGATCATATTGATGTGATTGGTCCAAAATTTGTTACATGTGATGATATCGAAACATGGCGAGAAGACTTGCTTTGAAGTTATCAATCACATAATGGCACCATTCCACGCGCGCCTGCTTCTGAGCATCGGTGGGGTTATGGCAAATTTAAGCGACCGCATTTAAACTCATTAGACTAGCGGTACTAGTAATAATAGCTTTAGATGGTGCTTTGTTAATAAAAGCTAATTCAATTCTCTTAAACGAAAGTTGGACTTGAAGTCGACAAAGTTCTTTGCACGAAAATGTTCCTGGCGCGGATCCAATGTCCTATGACTCACAATAGTTTCATGATGCTGGTAAAAAAATTATAGGGATATTTAAATTTCAGACAAATATATATTAACTTTTCAAAAAATTGAATTTTCAAAATAAATTATAACTCGCCAACGTTCCAAACATTAAAAGTATTTTTCGTAAAAGTTTCTGATTGGCCTGGTACCTTTCTATTGAAATTATTTATAATTAGTTCAAAGTAATGTACCCTCTGCGGGTGACGTGGTAGTCCCACAGACACCGCATTTCAAAAAATCATGTGTATAAGCTTTACAATCGCACCAACGGCGCCGGTGTTCAAAGTACCTGCGCTGCGTATGCCCACGCGTCGACCAGTGAGGAGCGAGCGGT
Organism: Marasmarcha lunaedactyla; assembly: GCA_923062675.1. NCBI lineage: Eukaryota > Metazoa > Arthropoda > Insecta > Lepidoptera > Pterophoridae > Marasmarcha > Marasmarcha lunaedactyla. Next base: position 21,593,238 of record OV281345.1, read on the forward strand.
CATACGAGTCGAATGTCAGCGTGTAGGTCTCAGGGTGTCTGGCAAACTACCACGCCACCCTTTACGACGAGTTTTTAGCAGACTACACGTCACCCTAATCGTCATAATGCCATAGTGTCTCCCAGAGTACACCTCACCGTTATTGTATTCGCAAACTAAATAAAGTTAAAATTTGTAAGAATTGGTAAGTTTTGATGTTAGCTTAGCTTAGTAATTTTTTGCCACATAAGGTAGACCAGCCGGGTCTTCATTGTTCGGGTTTTCTAAAGACATGACTTTGTTATCATATGTACCGAAGAGAAACAAAGCTACTTGTTTCTTCGTCACATCGAATGAAAGAGGTTGACACTGACTCTGGAAAACCTGTCATGATAACGGACTATAACCACACCAGGGGAGAAGTTGATGAGATCGACAAGAAAAGCTCCATCTACTTTTGAAAACGAGAGAAGCGACGATGGCCAATGACTTTTTTATAAAGAGTCCTAGATATGGTGGACATCAATTGTTTTGTTATGTACCATGCTTGTGAAAACAGTAACCAAAACTTAAGAAGAACTCAATTTATAATAAATATGGCAAAGCCATTAGTTATAGACCATATGAAGATACGTATCTACAATGATCGCTTACCGCGAGAACTGCGTATGACCCTCAGTCGGCTTTTAGGTAATGATCTACCCCCACCGCCTTTTTAATCCCCCGGCACGCCCACAGGTGGAAGAACGCTGTGCTGTATTTGCCCTAACAAACGCTAAACAATATACGTTTGCTGTGACGGTACTAATCCTAATATATTTGTGATGGTTGAAGTCCCTGTGTTAGAATTGCCAAAAAAATATGTAAGACTTTGAGGCTGTATAACTTGAGATCTGCGATGTGATTTACTTAAAAAATATAATCTTTATAGGATATTATGTGTTTTGTTATATAACAGAAGAAAATAACCAATTTTTTTTGTTAAATACTTAATTAGTACTCCTTATGTGCCTTCGAGTAATTGTTGGTTATAAAAATGAGACTTCTAAATAATTTTTTTTTATTAATAATTATCAGGCGTTTGTCTTCCATCTCACCTGATGGAAAGTGACGATGAAGACGAGGATCATACACGCCTGTCCAAGAGGTACCTATTCACTCTACACTTGAAAGCTCCAGGGTTATATTTGTCTGGAAAAACAGACGCAGGCAAATCGTTCCACTCTTTGGCAACACGAACCAAAAATGAGCTATCGAACCGTTTAGTTCGGCCCTTCGGCACGCTAACCACAAACGGGTGAAACTTCTGTCTGCGTCTGGTTGATCGGTGGAGAAAGGGGGAAGGTTCGATCAGCAGAAAAAGAGCATTTGCACACTCTCCAAAGTGCAATCTGTAAAACAAACCGATAGACTAGCAACTTTTCGACGATGTTCGAGACTTTGCAGTCTCGAAGAAGTAAGTTTGTCGTCACTTATGAGTCTACGGGCCCTTCGGTCGACAGAATCCAACGCTTCAAGATGGTACTTAGCGGAATCATGCCAAAGATGGCTGCAGTACTCCATACAGGATCGAACTTGGGCTGTGTACAGGTTGAGCAACTGTTCGGAGTTGAAATACCGCCGGACCTACGCGATGGCTCCCAATTTTTTGGAAGCTGACTGTTCCATGGTTTTAATCTGTTGACCGAAATTAAGTTTCGACGTGATGGTCATGCCTAGAAGCCCTAGATGGTTTGTGATCGGTGCAGATACACCTTGGAAAGTAGGCGTCAAGTTGAATGTGCTCTTTTTACCGGAGAAGAGAGACGCCTGAGCTTTGGAAGGGTTGAACTTGACAAGGTTGGTTTCACCCCAATCGGAAACCCTACATACTGTCAAATCAACCCGTTCGATCATCCACTCTCCCTGAAATTGGATCTGGTTTGGACTCGCTCGCGCATTGGACACATATCTCTCTACAACAGTGCTGTCATCAGAGTAACCAATAATGCCTTCCGATAAAAGAAGTTCATTAATGTGCAGCAGGAATAATGTTGCAGAGAGAACAGATCCCTGAGGTACGCCGGCGTTGATCGCCATTAGGTCCGATGGGAAGCCATCGACGACAACTCGAATTGACCGTTCCCTCAGGAAATCAGAAATCCAGTTGCAGAGTCCAGATGGTATGCCATATGCAGGAAGCTTGCTCAAGAGGGCTTCGTGCCATACACGGTCAAAGGCCTTGGAGATATCTAAGGAAACGGCTATTGCCTCTCCGTGCCCTTCCAAGGCCATGCTCCATAGATGCGTGACGTACACTAGAAGGTAGAACTGTTGAGCGTCCTCCGCGGCAACCATATTGGTTGTCACTGAGGAGCTCATAGGTCTCTAGGTACGTCAGGAGATGATGGTTCAATACACGTTCCATAATTTTGCAAATTATGGAAGTGATTGCAATAGGTCTATAGTTGACTGGGTCGGCTCGACTGCACTTTTTTGGTACGGGCTGTACGTTTGCAAACTTCCATGATTTTGGAACTTTTCCAGTCCTTAGAGAGAGTCGATATAGGCGTGTCAAAACAGGAGACAACTCGTCTGCACAGTGCTTTAGAACCACTGCGGGAATGCCATCCGGACCACTGGCTTTGTTCACGTCTAGATTTAGTAAGCATTTGAGTACCTCTTTCTGGTGAATTTGGACGGCCTCCATCTTGGGGCCGAATTGGGGTAACGTGGGTGGGCTTTTACCTTTGGAATCTAGACGTGAACATTCCGCGAAGAGATTTGCGAACAAGTCTGCCTTTTCTTTTGCGCTGTCGGCCAAAGACCCGTCAAGCCTTTGCAGTGGTGGCAGTGATGGTCGACAGAAATTCATCTCAACCGACTTGGCAATGGAGTAGAAAGCTTTACTCCCCGTGGGATAGGATTTTATTTATTTTATTTTTTATTTATTTATTTATCACAAAATCCACAGCTCTTAATCTATGTTACAAATACTTAATTTAAGTTTTACTGACAGTCAGTTAAGGATCTACATTTTGTTACTAATACATAGCAGACTAATAATTAACAGAAATTTAAACTATTGAGACTTGGTATTTTTATAATTATGGGACAGAGACAAATTAAGATTGAAAAATAATAAATTATATATGGATTAAAAATTGCCTTATGAAATTTGAATATGCGTGCGTGTTTAAGAGTGTGTGTATGTGTGTATGTATGTATGTATGTATGTGTATGGGTGTGTGAGTCATTTAATTTATGTTATGATCGCCAGTTCGTGCTAGGATGCTAACTTGTCCCCGATACGGCCAATGTGGTCGAAACGAGCGCTTCTGATCACCTTTTTGCAGGACTTGGCAGCAGCATTGTACGCCTGCTTCTTAGCTGGGAGATCCATAGCTTTGTTTCTTGCGAGCGCTAGCCCAGGCTTGGTATGCTGCATGCTTACGCTTTTCAGCTAGGAAGCAATCTGCATTAAACCATGGGCGGGCTTTGGACTCCAGGGATACATCAGAGAACGGTATAAAGTACTCCACACCTTGACATATCACGCTGGAGACAGCATCAGCACAGCATGATGGATCATCGGATGTAAAGCAAGCTTGCCGCCAAGGATAAAAGGCGAAAAAGTGACGCATCTTATCCCAACCTGCTGACTTGAACCGCCATACTCGCCTATTGCCTTTTGGGCTGGTATCGGTTGGCGAGTATTGCGACACAGATTTCACCAGACAGTGGTCGGATGTCCTTAATGGCGGAGATACGGACACCGAATATCTGTCTGGATTGGTTGTCAGCAGAAGGTCCAAGCAATACGCAGTATGGTCAACAACGTCAGGAATGCGCGTAGGTTCGTGGATGAGCTGGGAGAGACCATGAGTTACTGCGAACCGATAGGTTTCTCTGCCAGCGTGGTCGGTGTCCTTGAACGGGTACAGCCACTCTCCATGGTGGGCATTAAAGTCCCCAAGGAACACCAACTGCGCAGAGGGATAGCGTCGTTGGACCTTATCTGCAGTATCACTAAGATATTCAATAAGTCGAGTTGTCTCCTGAGCTCCCATGTGTGATCGGTAAATACTGGCGTATACAATTCGGTCCAGGCCAGTATCTACCATATCACCCATAAAACAGAAAAATCCGGAACTTCCATTGTATCGGAGACGCCGACGACAGATCTCGTCTCTGACATACACGCACACGCCCGCATTGGGGTGAAATTTGGTCTCCAGGATATAGCCTGGGTAATGCAGGTATGCCAGATCCGAACGATCACAGATCTGCGTCTCTGTCAGAAAGAATAAGTGCGGCCTCTCTGTCTCAAGGTGGAGATTTGAGTGCACTCCTCGAATGTTAGAGAAGTGTACTTTTAGGGAGAGGGAGTGCATCCGCTGTCGGCACTTATTTTCCTTTTTTGACTTTTCCATTACGTGAATAGGGTGAATAGGGAAGAGGAATAGAAGTTGAGTGAAGCGCAACGTTTGGAACCAAGCAACTCGAGTGGTCAGACCCACCTCACATGGAGACCGCGGGGACGCCCAAAACCCCCCGGGGATCGCCATCGGGCCCTCTCCATCTGGTCGCCAACCGGCACGATGGAGCAGTCCTGGGATTTTACACAGGCGGTGGGGCAGCCTTTCACGAATGGCTAAAACGCTAGTTGGGCCCCCTACAACCTGCGGTCGGCCAGCGGTGCACCGTTTCTTTGGATCCCGCTGCCCTCCAGAATGAGCCACCCGGTGCATCATAACCCTTCGAGTTCAAACGGCTCTCAGACGTTGCGCAATTACTCGGACCTATTCTCCTCCAATGGCTACTCAAGACATCATGCCGGAACGTGACTAGGTCACTTGGCGGCATGGCTTTGTCTAGAGGGTGGTTGCAAGCCGCGGTCGAAACCTACCCCCTGCAAAATGGTTATCCCGCCATTCATCGGTCGCCAGAGCCTCGTCCGCTGTCCGACAGGGTGCACCACGGGCAGGTGAGGTTGGCATTTGGAGAGTCTTGATGGTAGGCGACTCCCCCTTACACCCCAAATGCCAAAGTTTTGAATTTACTAATGATTTCTAAGTGTTTTATTTATTAAAACATAAGAAAACATATAACTTTATGTATTTATTCACCCCATAATACATATTATTATCACAACCACAGTATAAAGGTCTCTATTTAAGGTGTCTGTCAGACTACACGTCACCCGCAGAGGGTTAAAGTAAAAGACACTTGGAAAGTGAATTTGTTGTGATACATTTCATTGTATAAATTAAAAGTTAAAGTATACATTTCTGTAGTAAAATACGGACTACGGATAATTTTTTTTCCTTTGGCATAGCTGGCAAACTGACGGTAAATGGCATACCTACCCATAGACATCATTAATCGGCGATGTACTTACTTGTTTGCGTTATTTATTGATTATGGATTAATGGTGTGGTGCCTTTCTTTTAGTAATTATACTGGGTGTTCCTTCCATTCATCCGGAACATAACTGTAAACAAGATTGTTTAGATTGTGTTGCGTTATTGTTAATGTAAACATGCTTATTATGGCGGTTAAAAAACGAAGGTTTGTAGTACTACTAGTAGAGAAGATCCTTACCTAAGAATCTCTGCTACGTCTAAGCTACTACTTAGAATAAATTTTAGAAAAAGACTAGCCAATACAAGTTTAGGGAACTTTGCATAGAAATAAGTAACCAAAGGTACGTCCACTATTTCAAATAACTACCCGGCAACAGAAACTGCGCCTTCCAATTACAATCTACATATTTACTTATGGACGCGTCAAACAAACAGCCATTCCGACGAAAGCAGAGTTCATCACAAGATTGGGTTTAACCGTCAGTTTATCCAGCGTCCCAACAATCTACTGGATTAACTGCTAGTTGTAATTCCGAAGTTGTTTGTGAATTGTTTGCAACTTCAAGATTTGCATGGTCTTGCTTTACGGACTTCTACTCTGCTGTGTTATTGTTAGCGCAGTTTCTAGTTAAATACGCCGTCTAAACAATGTGGTTCGTGTATGTGGGAGTATTAATAGAATGGTTATAGATTTTTTTATTCCAATCTATATACCTAATGGTAAATTTTAACAAGATCAACAATATCAATGTTCTTTAAAATAATGTGTCAGATTGATATTTTTGTACATATACATACATACACATGCACATACATATACACACGATTCTTAAAAAGTCCACGTTCACAAAAAAATTTTTAATCTATTTCTCTAAAATTGTTGATTTAAAAATGCCGGGCAAGAATAGTGTTATTTCGTGAAGAAAGAAGTTCTACAACGCAAATCACAGCTAGAGTCTCCGTTTCTTAAACCTGCAGAGGTACTGGAGCATGGGCAACCTGGTTGATCTACCTTGCAGTGGCCGCCCAGCTGTTTTTGGTGATGTTCTTGGTGATGTGAAACAATACTAAACTGAGATTAGAGCTGCGGGCTGCTACTGGACTGGATATATTAGCACTCAGACCATCCTTAATTGTTTACAATACTTTCGATTACGCTCAAGGAGATCCTGGTGAGCACCTTTGAATACATGAAACCTTCTCCGTGTCTGGAAAAAGCCTGGAAATTCTGGAAAAACAAGAACTGCCACTGGAACCGTTCAACTAGGCGGCAAATCGGTATTTTTTTGGGGCGGAATAATATACGGAGCTCGAACGCCTTCATCCAGTACCAAGGCTCTATGACAGCTAATTTGTACAAGACAGCTGTTATCGATAGAATCGTCAGACCATGAGGATAAAATATGGCAACCAATTCGTGTTGGTCGACGATAATTCGCCAGCACATTGAGCTCAACGAGTGAACGCTGCTCTCTGGGAGTATGACATCACGCGATTAGACTGGCCGGCGACTCTCCGGACTTAAACCCAATTGAGCATGCATGGGACGCTCTCTAATGAGCTGTCTGGAGTCGTCAGCCACCTCCAAGAACTGTGTCAGAGATTGAGGAAGTCACCATTCAAGAATGACCACAAAAATATTGGATCACTTGATCTAGAGCATGCTCAGGAATCTGTATGCGTTCTACCCAGAGGAGGAGTTGTTTAGTATTAAATGTGTAAAGCATGACAAAATAAATGAAATTATTTACTTTAATTAAATCTTCGAATTTCTTTAAATTACAATTTCACACATTTTGAAACATCTATTTTTATTAAGAAAAATAACAATAATAATGGCATTTTCCATATTCAAATGATGTGTTTTAAATCTGAAGACAATAAATAATCCATCTCCAGAGAAAAAAATATCTTAACTTTTCCAAGTGAACGCTGACTTTTTTATGTGTGAATAATCCAATCACAACTTTTTAAACCAAAGTAAATAACCAAACAACTATTCTGTACAACTTTTGGTAAATTAAACTAATTTATTTACACTGTTATATAAAGTGTCATTGATAAAACACTTTCTTTCAAATATAAAAGTTTACCAATGTTATCATTTTGTAGATTTACAAGCTAATTATTCTTTGAAATTACAAATATTCCTCATACCCCTTAAACTGGAAGCCTGTATATAATATGCGACAGAAGCCGTATAAGTCTATTACTTTATTTTATTTTTAAAGCTATTTAGCCCTTAGAATAAATAGTATAGTTATAAAGTAAGGAATAGTTTTAATTTCTAAAGTATCGTAAACTATTTTTATTTTGAAATTAAACGCGTATTTATTCCTAAAAACAAATCTTAGTTCTTTTAAGAATAGGCTTAGGCTTGCAAAGTCATTAAATTTAATTGTGCAAAATATATCTTTTAGGCAGCTGGGAATATTCTATTTTAAAGCATTTAATAAGTATTTATAATCCGCACGCTGAATGATGATCCCTATGACAGTTCGTTAGCGCTTAACATTGTACTGACGTCCTATCACATCAAATCCTTTAGAGGTCCATTAAAAAGACGAAAAAATCATAATTGTGTACAATTGTAAATTATAAAAATGAATATTAAGAAATTATTACGTAATGTTCGGAAATAATAGAAAAAAACTCAATGCAAATGTACATGGTACGTGCTGCAAAAGTTACGTCGTCAAGCTGTTATCGACTAAGAAGGGACACATCGATAAACAAAATATCGATAATTTGTTGGAAATATAAAACAAATGCTTTGAGTTTGTATTTTATTTATATCAATCTGAATCTGATACAGGGTCAATCGGATTTTCAAAATCTGAGTCTGAACTGCAGCTATCCGTGACGTTTATTATTAACGGTTGGTCAATGATATTGTCGTATTGTACATCTCGATCCCAGTCTTGTAAGCAAATTTTCTTCGTTCTTTCGACCACTTTTCGCCAATAAAAATTAAAGTATAGTAAAATAAAATATAATAAGGCTGTTACTTTTGTATCTAGTGTTTTATGTCCATCAATGCGCGTAGTCTTTTTTTCAAAATAAATAAATATTGCTTATTATGTTGAATGACCTGGCCGAATGACATGACATTTGCCTGAAAAAACAGTATTTTATCGAAATTGTTTCGCATAACTAATACAACTGTCAGTTGAAACGTCATAGGGATCATCATTCGGCGTGCGGAGTATAGGTGTTTTAAACTCTTTAGGCTTCTTTTGGCACTCGCCTCTGCGAGTAGTAAATTTTAAAAAGTCGAACTTTTTCAATGTAAATTTTTATTATTTTTTTTTTTTTTTCATGAGCTTCAGATGTATTTCGTCTATTTAAGGTTGGCGTTCGACCGTTTGAGAACTGTTCTCTGCTTTCTGATGTAGGAAATACGATTTCACTCACTTATCTAAATCTCTAGGTTACCTTCGCTCTTTGCCTGGAGGTTAGATCTGTAGGGCCGTAATTAGTATGTTTGTGTCAAAGATAACCCATACTAGGCGACCCATGGTCACCACGAAGCTGTATCTTTCACGTCGCGCGTAATTTCTTAAAAAAGAAGACAATATGGAAAATTTCTTACGCAACATGTTAAATTGTTCTATGAAATGCTGTGGAAAGTCATAGAGGACTTCTTGCAGTAAAAAGACTGGATAACTTTTAATCAGTAAGTAACAAAAACAATTAAGATTTATTAATAATATGTAAAGTAATAATAGTAACAAATGTAAGACTTTTTTTTTTTTTTTTTATTGAAAAAGGATTAGACGTTTGTCTCTCTCACCTGATGGAAAGTGACGATGAAGACGAAGATGTTACACATCTATCCACGAGATACCTATTCACTCGACGCTTGAAAGAACTAGGACTATAGTTTTCTGGAAAATCAGACGCAGGCAGTTCATTCCACACCTTGGCGACCCGCACCAAAAAGGAACTATCGAAGCGTTTGGTTCGACTTCTTGGGACATCCACCATAAAGAGATGGAAGGCCTGTCTGCGTCTAGTAGTCATTAGTAATAAGACTGCACGTCTGTTTGAAAAATGTCTTTCACTCATTAGTAATTTTCTATTGTTGTCGTATTATCACAATATACTAGTGCAGATTCAATGTTTTTCACCACCCCTATTGGAACGTGTCATATCGGCCCGCTTCACTATACCTTGAAATAACCAATTATTTTGTATATTTGGTTACCTTGCCGCCTGCGCATATTGCTAGTTTTGTTGAGTTCAATTTGAAACAAGATGATCGACATGTAGTATCCGTTGGTGGCGATCTGTGGTTTGTTTACAGAGTGGGAGGCATATGTATTTTTGAGGCTTACTGCCTTACTAAGCTTCGTTGCCAGTGCCGTTCAAACTGTAAAAATATCCTACTATTGCAGGAAAAATGTAGGAGATGCTGAATTTGTGTAAACTTTCGGAAGAGAAATAGCTGATACCTACACATTTACACAAGGCTCAGCCTGGCTGTGGCCACAGGATCTCTGCGGCCTTAACCGCGGGCCTATCTACATGTCTTTCAAAGAGGAAATGTTTCTTTTTATGTTTCTCTTTTCTCCTGTATGATAAACTAAATGTAATAAATGATCTTAAAAGCTATTTCGCCAGTAGAAAGTGGCATTACCCAGCAGCAACTTAGGCTATATTTTCCCGACTGTCCGAAGGAGAGTTACGTTTTTCTAGTGTATCTATATATGCATGTATGTATGTATGAATATTTCTTTGATACGCTCTGCAGCTTACCAGTTTGACGGATTACAACATTTGAGGTGTCGTTATATTTGTCGTGGGAGTGACATTTGGTGTTATTATTCCTAGAATTGGAAATAATATACTGGGTTTATATGTAAACAGGAATAACATGGTTAAATAACTTTAGCAGTCGGGTTTTTGTCAACATTTGCAGCTTCGTTATTTCAAAATCAGCGGTTACGCAAGTGATACCACGCAGGTTCATCTAGTTAATTATAATCATTTATAATTTCCTCTACTTTTCAATTAGTGCAAACATTACTATCCAAAAAATACAGTGGATACTTCATATATGCCACAAGTATGGAAGTTATTTATTAGTCATTTTATATATATCAGTATAGTATTATTATATAAACATAATGCACTGACACTTAGTACCTAATGGATCCTACATATATACTAAGAGCTAATATCATCATGAATATGTAAAGCATTTGCGGCCACAAAGCTTTCCCTTATGTTAATCACGTAAGTGGCAAAGGTGAGAGCTTTTATTCATAAATACTCTTCATTCTACCTCATTTCGGCCAAATTGCAAAGTGTGCGATACATCGTATGAAGATATCTATGAAACAATCAAGTAATACGTGAAATGTTCACCATAAATATGTGAAACTGTAATTAACCAACTGCAAATGATCAATTTACAAATTATTTGTATTGTTGTATTCTTGGTTGTTAAAAAGACCTGTGGTAAACTGACATGATTTCGAACAGCCCATGCTAACCGCCCATACGCTGCAGCAGTACGCATAAAATTACTTGATTAAAAAAATAATAACATTTTTTGATAGCATTGTGTACCATGAATCGTGGATTACAGAGACAACACAGAAAACTTGCACGTCTCTCAAAAAGTCGTTAACCAACCCATTTGTCACAATTTATTTGAACACTTTTTGCTTATAATAACTTGTTCAATTTTTACAATATTTTAACTTGCTATATTTCTTTTATCGTGGTTTTATTAGAATATAAACAATTTATTGTTAATTATAGAAACTTTAAAACTTTATCTAATAAAAAAATCTCGAGACAAACACACATATTGTATTGCTCCAAAGTAAGCAGAGCTTGTGTAGTGGATCACCATACAGCGAACTGGGGGGAGAACGAAGAATAAAGAAAGTGAAACTAGAATTTCTTTGTTAATATCTCGTTTGGGGCGGTACGACAGTCCCTCCTATTTTGACCGCCATTATACTCACGCGAAAAAACAGCCAGTGCAATGACGGGAACAAAAGCAATTCCAACTGCAGCCTGCGATCATCAACGCATCATTAGTCGATATAATAATCACAATCACTATTAAAAAATAAAACACCTACGACTAATAATGTCCATGGGTTCGGGTGCCACTTACCATCAGGAGGTCACATGCTCGTTTGCCGGCTATGAATATACAGGGTGGCCAGAAAAGTGACGTCCAAAAATTTATTTTAAATGCCTCCTGTTGAGAGGTCACTAAAGGTCACTCCTATGTATGTTATACGATTTTTTCATTGTTTACGAGTTACGATTTTGTTTATGAATTTTTCAAAATTTTCTAAAAAAAAAAGTTGATGGTTTCTTCGGATTTCTATTTTTGTTACTAAATCTCTGTGAAATGTGTGTTTATGCATAAAATAAACAGCCTCATCACTTTAATGAAAGTTACTAAAAAATTACCTAAACTTGAGAGCTAATGTAATGTGAGTTAAAATTAAAAATCTATGCAGGCAATTTCTTAGTTCTTGATTGGCTTAATTATAAATCAGCCATCAAAGACAAGCGAGGTGAAAATTGTTGAATTCAATTATTCGTGAGGTCAAAAATTACCAAAAAAAAAGCTTATGAGGTTTGGAACATTGGATTTTATTTACAATAGGTTTTCATGATAAAAAAAAGGAATTTCTTTTATTCAAATTTTCCACCTCGCTGTCTTTGTTGGCTGATTTCAGCGATTGATAGCCTATGAAGTAGTTTATTATTATTATTATTATGAAAGCTTAGAGTCTAACGCATTCTCTGAAGCTACTTAGAAACGAAGAAACTACCGGTTTAGATTTTAAATTTTAAGTTGAAAATTTAAATGATAACTCACATTACATAAATTCTAAACTTAAGGTATTTTTTTAGTAACTTTCATTAAATGTATGAGGCTGTTTATTTTATGCATAAACACACAGTTCATAGAGATTTAATAGCAAAAAAAGAAATCTAAAGAAACCTTCTACTTTTTTTAGAAATTTTTGAAAACCGATTCGGTCACAACTTTTCGAAATTTTTATAAAAAAAATCGTAAATCTAAAACTATGAAAAATCGTACAACAAAAATGGGGGTGATTCAGATACCTCTCAACACGAGGCACTTAAAAAAAGTTTTTGGACGTCACTTTTCTGGCCACCCTGTAGTTAAAAAGACATAATATATACTTCTGTGTTCAACAAACAAATCAATGCCCCGACCAGGACTCGAACCTGGGACCTCCGGCATACAAAGCAGTACTACTACCACAGACGTAAATCGATCTATTATACTAACTATAATAATAAGTTATGCATGAGCAATCAAAAAATTCACACACACTCTCACAGATACGCGTGCATGCACGCATACGCGCACACGTCATGCACGCATACGCGCACACGTCATGCACTAAGTCACATTAATTCGAGGCAACTATGATTTATTACTATTTCATTTTAGTTTTAGTGAAAATGTAAGGTGAATGTATAAGTATCATATAATGTAAATTTTATGTTCCACAGTTTCACCAGTCTGCTATGTATTAGCAAGAATATGTAAATCCATAACTGGCAGTAGCTAACCTCAATTGTATAAGTTAGTTTAGTAGCTGTGGATTTTGTTATAAGAAATTATTAAGTAAACATAGTTGAAATAGGCCTGTGTCTATACAATGTCATATTATTCATTTTCTATATAATTTCACCAGTAATACAAAATGGTTTTGTAGAAAATCAGATAAGAATATAATTTTTATTCTACTGAATAGTAACTTTTGTGCGCATCCTATCTATTGAATCTAAACACACTGATGTTTTCAAAGGATTGTAGAAAAAATAGAAATTTATTATATCATTACGGTCGATGTATTTATAATTCATATGATTTCCTGGTATGTAAGCAATATTATTCGGAAAATTGTATTCGGAAGTTGTATATTTATGCAGGTAAATATAGTCTCATTTTATTGAGTCGTGAGTTTTAATAATATGCTGAATTTAATTGACTGATTTGACAGTACGCTTACATGTACCTACTGTTAACAATTTTGATATTACATTGTGTTTTAATAATTTTAAGAATGAACTCAAAATTCACAAGCTATTTTGTCCTCAATCAAGATTTATTGATTGAGGTTAGGATTGAGATAAGCAGTCGTGTATTGTTTTTTCGCAAATAGGAAGTTATTTTATTTTATTTTATTTTATTTTATTAGATGTGTCCTCCAGTAGGATACATAAACTATATAGATGAAGATACTTCTCCATGGTTTAGAACCTTCTTATGTTGATATCTGTTTTAAATTCTGTGTATTTATTTATCTTATTTTTTTACTTTATCACTATCGAGTTTGCACAGGGTTTAGGTTAATTATCAATTGCGATAGTCCACTGCTTCAGTCCTATATTTTTATAAAACTATGCTGAAATCAATATTAGTCGTCATAATATAAAGATAGGATTAATAAAATTTTGAATTAAAATGAAAAAATAATTATTTAATAACTACACGAACAATAGTATTTCAACGATCATTTTAAAACCAAAATCTTGTATGCAAAGGGAGAAAATCAAGTCTCTAACATGCAAAATGCTAAATGATAAGACAGCGAAAGTTGGGAGATTCCTCAAACTTTAATGTTTGCTTAAATCCTTCTTAAAACCGTGTTCGTACAAGTTATGACGTTTGTAAGCAAAGTTTAAGACTATAATTAATTTCTTGAAGTTAAAGAGTGCATTTACGGTGACATTTCTTAAATTTTAACTGGTTTGTAAGATATATCTCTTAAGTTCAATGTACGGGTAGAACAGTTCCTGACTTTAGTCTGTGACTAAGAGCGAATTGCAACTTATATTTATTCGTGTTTCAATTCACCCATCATTTTAATATAATAATAAATTTATTTGCCAATCTCGGCCACGTGATCTTATTTCGTTACAAACTCGCTTAGCCTAATGTGCCCTGACATGACTTAAATACCCTATACCAAGTTTTTAAGGTTGAGGCGCAGGCATAGTCTACAAGGGACTATGCCTTCTTTGTCTTATGCCGGAGTTGATCCCGGTGACTGCCTAGTGTACCAAAGAGTATTTATGTACAACTTAAGTACATCAAGCAGACTGCTCTAACGGTGAAGGAAAACATCGTGAGAAAACATCATTTACTTATGAAATTATTTTAAAGCTATGTGTAAAGTCTACCAACCTGCAGTAGGCAAGTGTGGTGGACTATACATTGCTTGAAAAAAAAACCACCCCTTAGTTGGTTGATGTTGATGTCCCGCAGTGGGATTATTAAGGCTGTCGTGCGCTTATTGTGATCAAACACACAGCGCATTTATTACTCAGATTACGTGTTTTACACTACATATTGGTGATGTGTATTAAAACTTAAAGTGTTCAATACATAAAGTAGCACCATTTCTATAAGTACACAGAATATTCTAGATGATCAAAAGGGCTATCAGTGCTCCGATTTCATTTTGTTACCGCCCCTTTGCGCCGTGAGCGCGTTTGATTTATATGATAGGAAAGATGAACAGCGACATCTAAAGATAAAGCCAGATGTAATAAGTATCAAGTATCTTTTTAAATAGACCAATACAACAGATTCAATATTTTTCATATGAAAACTCTTCCGACAAACTCTATATTTGACCCTTAGGTAAGCAATACTAAAGTTAATTATTCAAGTTACGAAAATCAATCTGAAAATTTACATATACGAATGAGTATGAATCTCTCAGTCACGGGATTAAACACCCTTGAGAGTTTCTTCAACTATAAATGAAAATGTATATTATGATAGAACCCCTAACAATAACACGTTTACTCTTTTGTACGCGGATTAGTATAACGTATTCCACATTCCCTTCATATGGTCGTCGTTTACGCGCATTTCACGTTATTCAAGAATATGTAGAAGATATATCATCCTTAAAACCACTGGGGAAAAGCCATTCATGAAAAATACAATTATTCGAGAACTTTTAAACTAAAACAAATAGTGTTCATAAATTGGAACAAAGTATAATAGTTTTAATGAAGACATAAATATTTTATTACACAACTAGTTAATTATATAAACTTTACGTTGGCTAAACGGCTAATAGACGTTTTTATTCGACACCGTTTTGAAGTTGCAAGGGTTAACATTTCAGTCTCGCACATTAACCTTTTCTATACCCTGGGGATGTGAAATATCATTGGGCCTAATTCCTGATATAATAATAACTCGTGTTCTAATAATGATAAGAACTAAGTCATACAACTAAAGCCTTATGGTTACATATTGCTTTTGCATTTAAATTTATTTTTATTTGCTATGCTATATTAGTTATTTTTCTAAATATCTCTACGAGTATAATCACACATGAGTGAGTAAGCCGCGTTATTAAATACCTAATTAAAAATGTCTCACGTAAGTTTTATGAAATTAAACGCATGAATATTTTCATTTGAACCGATTTAAATGATTTGAATTTGTAGTTTAAGTCTGAGTTTACATATGTAAATGACTAATGTATTAAAAATAAAAAGAATTATACTAAGCCTACTGGATAAAGCAGCGAAACTAACGCATGTAGAAAGTTATACATTTTTATATATCTTCCGAAAAAATAAGACCAAAGACAATAAAATTACGTTACACATAAATGTATATGTTTGTAGTTTTCACTGGGAAAACGTGGCGCAATATCTTATTTCAGGCTTTACTCAGGAAGAAGTTGTATATTGTGTGAAATCCAAGCTGCACTCGCGGAAGGTTCCTACGAGAATTCTAAGTTTTCTACCATTTACGTCAGTCGTGTTTATTTTTCGTGTTAATACGGGATTTTTATTTACCATAATAACCACGTTTACTATTTTGTATTTTGGTCAAATGAAAGAACAGCCATTGAAGTTATGCGAACAAACGCAATTCCAACTGGAGCCACATTTGGAAATCCAAATTCAATATAAAAATATGTATCTCTTTAACAGATAATAAAATCACTGACTTTTAAGATAAAAAAAACACAAAAATAATTTATAGGTAGAAAAAAATCCCGTTTAAAAACCAAATCCACAAAAACATGCAAAGGTACTTATTATTCCGAATTATAGTTATGTATTACAAAAATACAGGCTATTCTTAAAAATGACTGAAACGTTATTCCATTTCACAAAAGGATTTACGAAAAGACCCTTTGACAAAATATAATGAATTAAACTTCAGAATACGAAAAAAAATTGCTATTTTTAACAACTAAGCTCTCTTGGTGTTTGTAAATGTAAATATTTAACGAAACCATTACGGCTGTGAGGACCTAATAATTTAAATTCGCTGATCGTTCCGAAAACCTAAAAGCAGTTTGAAAGTAAGTTTCAAAAAAGTTTTGGATTCAATATTTCCATAAAAGTATTACCAAATTCCACCGTTAGTTAACGTCAGTACAGCCCTCAGCCAGACGCAATTGATTGGCACTAACAATCCCGGCGTACTAACATTGCCGGCACTCAGGAACGCTGCATATATAACGAGCAAAGACAAGTTGAGTGCTATTAAGAAAACCGGCATGTTAACGTACTTTTACGACTTTTACGTGACATCCGCGGTAAGCGTGCCATGACAAGACGGTAGTTACAAAAATGTCGATACAATACAAAAACTACCTACATCTTTAACCTTACACTTTAGTTAAGTGAACATTTTCTTTTATACTATTTAATTTAGAAAAACTCACAGCTAGTACCTAAATGTTTTACGGAGGCAGCGGTGGCATGTGCGGTGTTGAGTACTGTACGTCACGGCTAAGCCTTAGGAAGCACGTCAGAATTCCGCGACATTTCAGTAAAGAGGTTAATATGAATTATTATGAATTAAGAAGAAAATATATTTAAATATACGTTTGACAGAACTGAAATAAAAGAAGGAAAACAATCTGACTTGCTCCGTCAGATAAGCAAGATCTATTTAGATTAAAATTGAAACAAACTTGAAAAAAATATAAAATTTATAATCTTCTTTTCAATTATCACGAGTTGGTGGTAATCACGAGTTGGTGGGTCGCCGCGTACGGTCAAATAGGGCCAAGGCTACCTGAGACACGTTATAAACGAATTTTTTTTTTTTTTTTTCAGAAAACAAGTACGAAATAGCAATGCAGAAATTTACTGGATTGCAAGGGAATGTGGAAGATTTCCTAAATAGTTTTAACATATTAAATAACCGCACTTGCGACCAAGGCTCTGGTCCAGTGATTTCAGAGGGCAAATTTATACGACAATTCTTACGCACCTGTTCATATACTAATAAATGCCGATGAGCTTCACAAGAGTTCGATGGCAAGGAAGCGCTGAAGCGAACAATCATGCAAATGCACGAAATATTTCATGACGCACCCGTAATAAAGTGGGATTTACCAACGCACGTCAAGTCGACGGTGGCGTCTACATATACAACTCCGAGGAACGCGGGCGATATGGATGCGAGTCACACACACAGGCAAAATGTAAAATTCATACTAACTACACTAACCACATCTGCCAGAACAAATTTTTTTTTTTGGTTCCCCTCCACGGGAAGGGCTGGAGGATATAAAAAATGCTCTGACGCATACTCCGCGCGCGCGATCGGGGTTATGTGGTACTCGTCCCGACGCCTATCAGAACCATACCCACTAAAAAACCCCCTGTCGGCTCGTGCATTTTTGCCTCTCAGCCTTCATCTGAGTGACGGCCAAGTGGAGAAAGAGGCCGCGCTAGCGGGGCCCTTAAGGGGTAACCCGCTGGGATTTACATAGCACTGAAGGTGCTCAAAATGAAAAGTAAAAATTAAAAAATTAAAATTGAAAAATAAAATTGCATTTATTCGGATTTACGTTAGAATTAGAATTTACGTTAGAATTAGAATTTGCGGCCTGAAGGGCCAAGAGATCTAAAGTTAATTGCGTCGGTTCGCCAGTGTGCGCGTTTCTCGGTCTAGCGACTTTGTATATCGAATCTAACACAGGAGCAGTATATGAGACTGAATCTCGAACAAGATGATTGGGATGGCGGCGCGTTTGAAGAACGATTCTGAGAGTGTTTTGAGGTGCTGTTGCACTGTAGGTATTTCAAGATCTCTGTGCAGGTCCGCGTTACGCACGTACCAAGGTGCGTTTGTGGCCCTGCGGCAGAAGAGATTTTGAACTACCTGCAGTTTATACAGGACGGAGGGTTTGGTGTGGGCAAAGACTGGCGAAGCATATGACATGACGGGTCTAACGTAGACATTATAAAGCGTACGTTTATTTCTAAAAGACATTTTACTTTTTCTTCCTATCATACTTTATAGGCGGCTTAAGTAAAAACGCGCGAGTTTCGTTACTGTATCGACGTGTGGCTTGAAAGAAAGCGTCTGATCTAAGGTGACGCCTAAGTATTTGATACTGCGCTTCCAGGGGATGGGAATACCAAACATTCGAATGTGGGGATCGTTGTAGCGATTACGACGTTTATGGTCGAATTGAATAGCAGAACTTTTTCTGGGCTGACATCGATACGCCATTTTTGAAACCAAACACCGAGGGCGTTTACAGCCTTTTGGAGTCTGGTGATGTTAAACGGGATCGCTTGACCTTTAGTGTAAAGGGCGGTATCGTCTGCAAAGAGGGCGAGTTCGACGCCTTACGGCGGGATGGGGATGTAGTTAGTGTACACAGTGTACAGCAGAGGGGCGAGGACTGAGCCTTGTGGGACTCCAGCCTTTATGGGACGAGGCGCGGAGAGCGTGCCTTTATGTTTGAATCGAAACGTACGGTCTTTAAGAAACAACGCGATTAATCTGACTAGGCGAACCGGTAAGCCTATTTTATAGAGTTTAAAAACGAGACCACTGTGCCAGACTTTGTCGAAAGCCTTGGCTACGTCACAGAAAACTGCGATCGTCTTCTTTGGTTTCGGATAGATTCCTTCGAGTATGTACTCGACGATTCGATGGACTTGCTGAGGGCAGGAGTGCTTAGCGCGATAGCCGAACTGGTGGGGAATAATGAGAGGGTCGCCATCCGTTGGAAACAGATGGTTCCGCATTCGAGAGAGTATGACTCTTTCGAGAAGTTTAGACATTGCCTTGAGGAAGCTGATGGGTCTGTGATTAGCCGGGACATTCAGAGGTTTACCCGGCTTGGGAATGCCTATGACTGTCGCTTCATTCCAGGCTTTTGGAAAGTAGCTATGGTCGAAGCAGGCATTGAAGATGATAGCTAACAAGGTAAGCACCTGCTCAGGCAGGTGCTTAAGTGCGTGGTTGGAAATTCCATCTGCACCCGGAGCCTTTTTGGATTTTTGCTTTCTAATGAGAAGCAAGATTTCATCATTAGAGACTGTGACGGGGTCGTCGATGATAGGGAGAGATTCTCTGCGGAGAACTTCGTCCTCCACCGCCTGGATGTGGGAGGGATCCGCGGGTTGCGTGCTGGGCGAGCATTGTGCCGCTATGCTGTCGGCGAAGCATTCGGCTTTCTCTTCGACTTCGAAAGCAATGGTGCCGTCGGGACGAGTGAGAGGAGGAACGTGAGAGGCGGTGTCTACGCGTAAGGCTCGGGCCATTCGATAATACGCTTGGTGGGACGGGGAGATATTCTCCATGAGATCGTTAAACTGAGTGTCACGGAGTTCCGCGAGGCGAGACCTAACTTTACGTTGAAGCTGATTCGTTGCTGTTCTGTATGCTGGCGTGGGATATTTCTTTGCTCTCCGGAGAGCCGCGTTCTTGGCTTTAATGAGATTGCTAACGGCTAGTGGAAGCGCGGGTTTGCTTTGCTTAGCAACCTTTTCGTTGTCGTTGATGGCTGTGTTAATAGCATCAGTGAGAGTGTTGACTAATGAATCTATTTTGTCCGGGCTATCTAATTGGTCAGGCGAAATCGCGAGCGGAGAGTTCGGGGCCTCTAAGGCTGAAACTAACGTATTTTTAAAGCCTTTCCAGTTGGTAAAGGTCTTAGGAGATGTGACATTATCGTTAGGCGTACCTAGTACGAGGGAGACGGGGCGATGGTCGGAGCCTAGATCAAGATTGATTCGCTTGATAATTGCAAAGTCGAGGATGTCAGGAGAGTAGGTCGGGTTGTTGGGATAGTGAGTGGGAGTGATGGGGGATATGACGTCTAAGTTAAGTGAGTTAGTGATGTCGAGGAGAGCGATACCGCTGGTGTTGGTCGATAGGCACGTCCAGTCAGTATGTTTGGAGTTAAAGTCTCCGAACATAATGACTGAATGGCCGAGGGCGAGAATGGCCTCAAAGTCGCTGCGGGTTGGTCTGGAGCCACATAGTATGTAGACTAAAGCTATGATGATGGTCGGATGACCAGTCATAGCCAATCTACACACAGTGGCTTCCATGTTGAGGAGAGGAGGGGTAGGGAGAGGACAGCAATGGAAGCCTCTTTTGTAATATATAGCGGTTGCGAGTAAACGCGTACTTAGGTATAGCGTATCCCCTGGAAGAAGCCATGGAGTAAGCCATGTCTCCTGGAGAAGCAATAAGTCAGGTTCTTTGTTCTGAAGGAACAATTTGAGCTCAGGAAGGTTGGTGCTAAGGCTACGAGCGTTAAAAGATACTAGGGATAAGCCCATGGGTTTAATACGACCGGACGCGGGATTTACGGGTCTAGACATTATAATTTACTTATTTACGAATTAAAACAAAAATAAAATTAAAACGAACTTAGAAGCGAGTGATGCTCTGCTAACGCAAATAAACGCTCTTGAGGAGAGCGGGCGGCTCGCAGTTTGCGTGCGAGTACGGAAGTTAGCGGGAGTGAGCGGCGGCGCCGGTTTAGGCGTGACCCTCTTGGCGGTGGAGTGCGGAGCGCGCGGGCAACCCCTGTAGTTAGCTGTGTGGCCGGACTGGCCGCAAAGCACACAAGCAGGGGGGAAGTGGATTCGGGAATGCGAGTGCACTCGTTCGTTATATGGGGATCCAGGCACTAAACGCACCTGGGGGGAGCTGATCAGTTAGCCGCTGCGTGACCATAGAGCTGGCAGCGGTGGCACTGGTTTGGAAAGGTTAAAGGGTAAGACAAACAGGTTTTGGAAAGGTTAAAGGGTAAGAATTTGTTTAGTGTTCCCCTCGTAAGAACCAACTATACTGCAAACACATTTTTATACAGAGCATGTAATAATTACAATAATATATTTAGTTCAATTGATATGTTTGACTGTAGCATGAACGTGTATAAAAAGAAATTAAGAGACATACTTGACATTTAACTTTAAATTAAAATTTTTAGTTTCTAGTACTAATTTTTTTTTTTTTAATTTGAATAGTATCATAAGTTTTATTATTGTTGTATTCTTATTATTGGATTTGTGTAATATTTTGACTGTGGAAACTCTAGTGACTTTTGTGTTACCCATTATTAATTAACTTAACTGCATTAAATAGTTGTATGTTTCCCAAATAAATAAATTTAACTTTAAAACCATCACAGTGTAGTTTTGGGTATAAACAAATAACTGTATTGGGACATACTATTTCAGGTCAAGGCATATTGCCTGATCAAAGTAAAATTGAAAAGATAAAGAATATGAAAATTCCCAAAGATGTTAAAGAGTTAAAATCAGTATTAGGTTTATTCTCTTACTATAGAAAATTTATTACAAATTTTTCATCTCTTGCTTTACCATTAACAAAACTTTTAAAAAGGCGGAAAAATTTGTCGATCGTTTATTTGATAGGGTCGAAATTGATATTTTAGGTTCGTTTAAACGTTCGGAAAATGGCAATAGGTATGTCATAGCTTGCGTTGAATGTTTTTCGAAATACGCTGTATGTAGAGCAATTCCTAGAGCTAGGGCTCAAGCAGTAAGTGATTTTCTCGTACAGGAAATTTTCACGAAATTCGGTAGGGTGCGAGAATTGCTATCCGATAGAGACTCGATTTTTACGTCGAGATTAGTTAAGAACACGCTGAGAGAATTTGGTGTGCGACAATGTCTTGCAACCACTACGCACCATCAAACGTTAGGTCTTGTGGAAAGATTAAATCAAGCTATTTCACACATGTTAGCTAAATATGTAAACTCAACACAAAGTAATTGGTGTAAATTTTTGCCATTAGTACTTATAACTGTGCCAAACAAGCTTCCACAAAGTTATCACCATATTATTTAATGTTCGCTAGGGAACCTGAAGTTCCGTCCGATGAAAGATTAAATCCCAACTTGAATATTGAAAATTTCGAAGTCAGGAGGAATAGATATAGTAATAATGTGAATTTGGCACGAGAGAACTCTCGTAAAGCTCATTTGGCGCAGAAAAGGCTATATGATAAAAAAGCTTCATCTATTATTCTTCAGACAGGTCAATTTGTATTATTGCATAACCCTAAAAGAGTGTCTGGAATGAGTAAAAAACTTAGCCGACCATTTAAAGGTCTATATCGAATATGTAGAGGTTTAAGTAACAACAATTATTTAATAAAGGCGGTGAATGGAAGTCGAGAAATAACTGTCCATGTCAATCGGCTGAAACCTTTTATCTTGCGATAATTTTATTGAGTTCATTATAATAAAAATCTATCTAAAATTGTAAATATGTCAATCTTGTAAAGTGTCAAGAGTAAATAATTGTTGTTTTCTGGTTTTTAGGCCAAAATGAGGTGACATTAGCCTGACATATATCAATCTGAAAGATATATGACTAATGTAAATATCTTGATAATAACGTAGTAAATGTTATTATATGTTATCATGAAGAATGTGTGTTGGCATATATGTGTTAATGTTATATTCTTAAATACTAATATGTTCTTTCTTTATCATATTGTGAATTATAACGGAAATGAAATGGAAACCACTAGCAGATGAGATGGCAGTCACTAGTTGATGAGATGGCAGCCACTGAGGGATGAGGATTGATGACAACCCTCCCTTAGCGATGCGAGAAATAATGAAATTAATATTATCTTGCCTTAAAAGTGGTTATATGTAATGATTTATAAGGAACCGAGGAGCGTTTATTCATAATCGGGCAGTCACAACACCATAAATTATCTTAAAGAATAGGTGGCATGCTTTGCTGGCTGCAGGTGACATGCTGGTTATCAATGCGCGCATTAAGGTGAAGTTATTTGCCAGGGACATGAAACAACGAAATAACATCTTTATAACGGTTCTAGCTCGCATCTCAACTTTCCGTAAGAATATTTGTGATTAGGAAACATTACATTGAAATTAGCTTAGACGACATTCGCTTGCTTTTAGCGAGGTTTTACGGGCAATTCCTATAGAAGCAGTTATTCTTTAGATCGTGGTGAAGCCATTGCTTTTGTAATATTATATTTATTATTTGTTCGTAAAGATTTCTCACCAAACACCAGGAATGACCTAATCGACAGGGTAGTCTCTCCTGAGGCCGTCGTACAAATACATCCTCGTTCAGTTGCAGGTAGTTAGAAAAACTTTGTAAGAAATTTATCCACCTTACCTTGTTTATGTGAATAAATTTCATGCGGGCGGCCGATCGTCACGGCTAAGCCTTAGGAAGCAGGTCAAAATGTCGCGACATTTCAGTAAAGAGGTTAATATGAATTAAGAAGAAAATAAATTGAAATATACGTTTGACAGAACAGAAATAAAAGTAGGGAAACATTCTGACTTGCTCCGTCAGATGAGCAAGATGTATTTAGATTAAAATTGAAACAAAAATAAACAAATATAAAATTTATAATCTTCTTTTCAATTACCACGAGTTGGTGGTAATCCCGAGTGTACGTACGAGTTCAAAGGAGGACTTATTTTTATTGGATGGTATATATCCCACATTCGGTATGTAGGAGATTCCACTCAACAGAAGTGTTGCGCATACGGTAGTGTTATTATATGTAAGGGTGAATTATGGACTAAGAATTTCATTTATTGTTCCGCCCGTATTATCGGTCAAAGAATCTGAACTAAAATATACCCGTAACTCAAATTGCTGCGTAGTCGTTTGGTACAGAATTCATAAAATTTTCGACATATGGCCGATTCCATCCACACATCGAAAGTCACTCAGCTACAAGCGCAAATTTGGAGCTGGTAGCTGATATCCCCCAGAAACCAATGTTAGCATATTGTTCAGGTACTTCGAGATAATTCCCTAAATACCCAAACAATGCTAACTTAACATAAGACCACACAAGAATTCAGAACTAACACAAATACGTATCAAATAGATAGATACCTAACCCTTGAACAAAATATTTAACCATCACAGGAATGTTTGCCGAAGCTGGAGTGAAAGTTAGGCTGTGAAGCTAATACCAATGTTCCAAGTTGTCAAAATGTTGATAAGGGTTCTAAGTTTACGAATTCACTTGTTACATTTTAATCATTACATAACTTATAAATAAACCTGCCCACGTAATCTTAATAACAAATTTTTATTTATTAAAAAAATCAAGAAATCGATTATTATTATATCCTTTTTTATGAAACCAAAACAAAATATTACTTAAGAAGCAGTCACCCCACTAACAAACTCAGCAAAACCCAATGTCAATGTGGACCTGCAAAGAAATAAAGGGATATCTCACATCATGTTAAAAGTCAAATAAATCCAACCATTGTTCGTATTGCTTTATTACATTTCAATCGTAAATTTCCAACGTTTCAACCCTTTATGAAGTTATCTCGACATTTACGTATATATACATATCACAAGCAGTCCAAGTGATTTGTACATTGTTTCCTTCTTATTCATGCTGCAGTGCTGAGACCATTACCTCCACTACGACTTATGAATAAATTTGAATAATTCCTTACTAAAAGGTGTAAATGATGCAAGTTTTTTGTTTCCACCGCAGTATATCTTGATAACCTGCAAAGTTTTTACTGAGACAAATTGTAGCGCCTTTTTTATTTCGCTCCGGCTATTTCAAGGATGTCGCCGTAGGGAATGTAATAACTGCTAGTTTAAAGTCAAAAGAAATAAAAGTATAAGATTTACAAATGGTTTATTGCAGCTGCTCCGTTTTATATTTTGTTTCAAAACAAATTTCTCTTTCTACCTCACTTTTTCAGAGGATTTCTCAAAACATTTTAAGTGCTCCCTTAAAAAATTTAACTCGTACTACATAAGAATATCTTGTATAATGTTTGATATGATTTTGACTGGTTTAGGCTGTACGTTGTTTGTCAGTCAGATTACAGCAGAGTACTATGATTTCGAATCAATCTTGCAAAACTTTTAATACAACAGACATTATATTTAAGACATTTAACACAGACATTAACTGTTTTAATCCTACATGCAAGTAAGGTCTTTTATGAATTAAGATACGTTAACTGTAACAGGTGTCAAGTGTTTTTGATTAAATTAAATAAAGCAAATGCCCCCCGGTGTCAGTGATATTAGACGCTTCCTTGACATACCTATGTTACTGCTAAGTCAGTCCTCATAATTATTTTCATAGTGGACAAAAAAGCGCAGAAGCTATTTTCAACCAAATAAAAAATTACTGTTCCCAGAAAATACGCGAGTCAAAGCTAGGTTAAGAGTTAGTTCAATATATCAAAAAAATAATGAAAAATATGAATGCCTCTACAATGCTCAAAGCAAGGATTTATTATTATTATTATTATTATGTTTTAAAAAAAGAGATTTAGTGAAAATCCCATGTCAGTCTCTTTAATTAAAAACAATAAAAACCTGCAAACAACCCAAACGTACCTAATATTCTTTGACATCAGTAAAAGCTCAGGTAAAACTATCAACTCATTTGTACGAAAACCAATGGATACCATTTATATGCACGGAATTAATGCACGGAACACTCAGATTCCATCCCTCCATCATCTTACCCAAATTAAGCTAATTATGAACTTATGTCGATAACGTTCAACCTAAGAAATAATAGGTCTTTACCTATGAAACTGCCGTTTTGCCGTACTGGCCATTTCAAATGAAAATATTATTTTTTTGACTGATAATTCTAATTTCAAATTAATTTTATTTGACAGACATGGAATTCTTTTTCTAAAATCGTCATTTGTTTAATAGTTAGTGTTTTGTTTTCAACGCATTCGAACATTTTTCGTCATCATGGATAAGTTAAAAAATCGTGTAATTATGGAGTATGAGTACCGTCGTGGCAGCAAAGCGGCACAAGCGGCACGCAACATCAACGACGTTTACGGAGCGAACACTACAAACGAACGCACCACCCGTTATTGGTTTACCCGCTTACGTTCTGGAAATTTTGACCTGAAAAAACTTTCGTCCGAAAACTTTGGTCGACAATGACGAATTAAAGGTAATTGTGGAAGCTGATGAAACGCAATCCACGGCTGAATTAGCAGCAGCTTTCGACGTTAGCATCAAAACAATATTGGTCCATTTGCGTCAAATTGGCAAGGTAAAAAAGCTTGACAAATGGGTATCCCACGAACTCAATGACCGCCAGCGCGAAGTACGCGTGGAGACGTGCCTTGCACTGCTCAGCAGGCATACAAATGAAGAAATTCTGAACCGCATTGTTACTTGTGACGAGAAATGGATCCTGTTTGACAATCGTAAGCGCTCAGCAAGTTGGTTGGACCCTGGTTCAGCACCCAAACAATGCCCTTAACGAAAACTTACCCCTAGAAAAGTGATGGTCACTGTTTGGTGGTCTAACGCGGGTGTAATTCATCACAGCTTCTTGCCAAACGGGACAAGCATTACTGCAGATGTGTACTGTGAAGAACTGAACACAATGATGGAGAAGCTCGCACGTCTCCAACCAGCTTTGGTCAATCGTTCGACTCCACTGCTCCTGCACGACAACGCGCGACCTCATACTGCACAGCAGACGGTCTCCAAGCTACAAGAGTTGGGGTTGGAAGTTCTCCGTCATCCGCCGTACTCACCAGACCTTGCGCCTACAGACTCCTACTTTTTCCAGAATTTGGATAACTTCTTGGCGGGAAAAAAATTCAATACCCGAGAGACAGTACAAAATGCCTTTGAAGAATTTGTTGCCTCCCGTCCAGCTGATTTCTTCAAGAAAGGCATCAATAAGCTACCAATGCGTTGGCAAAGATGCATTGATTGCATGGGTGATTATTTTGATTAATAGAAATAAAAAATATATAAAAAAATTACGCTTCATTTATTTCGTGAAAAACGGCAATTTCATAGGTAAAGACCTAATATAAAAACATTCTTTTTTTTGTAACTAATGCAGGTTGAAGAATGAAGGTTTTCACGATTCATTATAACAAAACTTTTTAATCGGATTTTATCGCATTCAATTATATTTTTACGTTTTAACTCCACGTTTCGCTACTTTGCAGATACCGTGGTCTCGAGGGACTGAGATGACAGGCGTCTTGTCAGTTATGAAGGCATTCAATCATCTCCATCTGTTTCTCAGTCTGCGAGCGTAGCGTTCAGGATTCACACAGACAGTGCTGACAGTGTCTTGAGCTTGAGGTCCTGCAGGTTATTGGATGTTGGATTTTATGGAGAAACTTTTAAACATTTTCTCTACAGAAATTGAAGTGTTTCTTAATTCAAGCGGCTTCTCTGATCATTGAGAAGTGTCAGTAAAGGTACCGCAACGTTGAGTTAAAATGTAAAAATATAATTCAACGCGATAAAATCCTGTTAGAAAATCAGTAACAAAAGTATTTAAGATTGTGGTATGTGTGGTTTCAACATCGCTTGGATGCAACCGAGTAGCTAAATTATTATATATTTTTTAAATTTTGGATACTATGTCTCAACTGAATAACGTAGCTTTTTATGGTGAAATAATGATTTTAATTGGTCAAATCTTTTCTAATGTTATCGAAATCATGAAAAAATAAAATTGAAATATCTTAAAAGTAAAAGGATAGATTAAAAAGTTGACGTTGAAATAAAATGAAATCGTTAAAAAAAGTTTGCCTCGCAATTTTTTTTTCAATGTGTTTATGTTAATTGGTGCGGTATTCTTAAGGAAGGCCTTTATCTTGCAGTGAACGTCTTTCGACTAGATAAAACAAAAAATTTGGTTGTTTGTACTGGTAAATAATATTATTTATTTTATATGAGGTACTTATTATCTAGTAAATGCCGTACAGGTCTACCTTTTTAGAGTCTGGCCAGCGATTTGTGGCAGTCAAATTCTGTGACTCCTGAATGTGGCAATACTATTTTCTTATACAAAAATATAAAATTTCATTGATTATTTCCCATTCCTGATAAAAATAAATTATCTACCTTGTAAGATTTTACTACGTACCTAGTTTTAAGAAAACTCATTAGAAAAAATGTGCCTACCCAAGCCTACCCTGCCGACCCAACGCATTATTATTATTCGATAATCAATAACTAACAATATAATATACAATTTAACACACATGTATTGTAATACTGCCCTACAGTAGTTCCGAGTCACTATTTTCAAATTTTGAATTTCAAGGTTGCCTGAAAGATATCGCTCTTTTAGTGATAAGGCCGCCTATATTGTCATTCTCTATTTGTTCGTTAATTTAATATTTTTGTGTATTTTCATTGTAACTGGTTTGGCAATAAAGTGTATTTTCATTTCATTTTCATTTTTCATTTTCATTTTTTCGGGATTTAATTTTCTCCCAATGTTTCCATAAAACGAAAACGAGGAGCACAAATGTTTGATGCATCCTGATTATACTGACCACAAAAAGGTCGCGTGAGGGGTATCACTATATAAGACGTTTTCAAGATATCTTGCACCTAAAATGACATAAATGTTTCGAAGATATCCGTTGCTTCAGTATTCTATAAAGTTATTTAATAAACGCCTACAGAATACCAGGTAAAACTGATTGGCATCTGTTCGGCCATATATATCGACTTGTGACGGCGTCGTAGTCCTACGTTGTTACAAGTTAAGCTTCCACGCACCAATGCTTAAAAAAACTTTACTGTATATATTTCAGTGAATTATTACGCTAGATGCAGTAAATTAAACTATTATTTAAGAGAAGAGAAAAACAGTTCTGACAAATTAATGGGAGACTACTGCTCTATTTTTACTTTAATGCAAGGCCCCTTTCTTTTTTCAAA
This sequence comes from Marasmarcha lunaedactyla, assembly GCA_923062675.1. Classification (NCBI taxonomy): domain Eukaryota; kingdom Metazoa; phylum Arthropoda; class Insecta; order Lepidoptera; family Pterophoridae; genus Marasmarcha; species Marasmarcha lunaedactyla. The sequence goes on from OV281345.1 coordinate 21,622,581, forward strand.
ATTAAATCGTCGTGACGACGAAGACATGACCCTCCATAATTCATCAACCAATCATACAAAATTCAAGACTCAAGTTGTATAGATGGTTCAAAATCTAATTAATTATAATCACATATCAATTATTAATATTTCATGGCCAGAATTCAGCAAAAATAAAGTACAAAAGCAAGATATTGTGATGTAACAAAATATTATAAATAATAATAAATCCCCACACAAACACACCAAACTGTATGGCCCCAAAGTGAGCAGAGCTTGTATTATGGATTACCATACAGCAAACTGGGGGTAACCCAGAATAAACATAAATATATAGATTCAAACAACCATGACCCGAGAACAAACATCTGTGTTCATCGCACAAATGAATGCCCTAGCCCAAAAAGTAATCCAAACATAAAAATAACTAAATCAAACAATTTTCTGCGTGGTCAAATTAATATTTTTAATGACGATTACATTACTGACTAAAATAAAATTGAAACAGCCAACCTAAACGGCCCAAACAACTAAACATCAAATCAACCTAAAAACACACGTTCTTTGTATTTTCAAGTCTGTACACTCAATCACATCTAGATTAAAGTAATAAGTTAGAAGTCGCAATCCAGTGGAATCGTGCCGAGCTTGTGTAAATTTACCCCGGCCCGAATGAGTTGTTCCTGCGAGGCCCACTTGCAGACCCTGATTCCACTCGCGTCAGTTGCTAGTGAATAGAGATAAAAACAGTCTTTCGGGAGCTAAGATATTTCTTGAAGACGACATTGGCTCAGGTTTCAACTATTTAACTAATAAATGAGATGCTATTGAACGGTAAATATGAACTTAAACAACTTACAGCACGGGCTGTTCCTTCCCATTATCCGGAATACAACCGCGTAAACGTGATTATTATTGCGGTCAAAATATGAAGGACTGTAGAACCACCCCAGACATAATCTCAACCAACCTTTTCAGCAGATAAGGTTCTGCAACGTTTTCCCTCAGCGCAATTGGTGTTCCTGGGGGATTTTAACGCTCACCACGGGCAATGGCTATAAACGTATCAGGACACTGACTACGCTGGTAGAGAGGCTTTTAAGTTTTCCGTGACTCAATCCTCTCACAGCTTGAGCACGACCTCACGCGCATCCCCGACGTTGCTGGCCAAACAGCATATTGCTTGGACATTCTGCTGACTACTGATCCTGACAGGTACTCGGTGTCCGTGTACCTTAAGGGACAATCGACCACTGCGTGATGAAATCTGTGTCGCAGTACTCGTGCAGTAGAGTGCTAGGCGAATATGGCGACACAAGTCAGCAGATTGGGATGAGATGCGGCATTTTTTCGCATTCGCATCTTATCCTTAGCGGCAAACTTGCTTTACATCAACCTATCCATCGTGCTGCGCTGATGCTATATCACGTGTCATAGGCTAAGCAATGGAGTATTTCATCCCTTGCGCTGACCTATCCCTTGAAACCAAAGGTCGCCCATGGTTTAATGTTGCTTGCCTCACAGCTGAAAAGCTTAAGCAAAAAGCGTACAAAGCCTGGGCTAGCGCTCGCAGAAGCAAAGCCGTGGATTCGCATGAACTGAAGATAAGATACAATGCTGCCGCCAAGTCTTGCAAGAAGGTAATCAGAAAAGCTAGCTTTGACCACATTGGCCACATCAGAGACAAGATAGCATCATATCCTTCAGAAAGCAAAGCTTTCTGGTCTCTGGCCAAGTCGGTTGACTCGAACTTCTGTCGCCCATCGCTGCCACCTCTGATGATGCCTGATGGTTCACAAGCCCACACCGCAAAAGAGAAAGCAGACCTTTTTGCAAATCTTTTTGCAGATTGTTCACGTCTAAATAGTCAAGGTAAAGTCCCAACCCAGTTACCTCAGTTTGCACCCAAAATGGGTACCGTTCATATTCGCCAAAAGGAAGTTCTTAAAAGCTTGCAGAATTAAGACGTAAATAAGGCCAGTGGCCCCGATGGCATACCTGCAGTTGTGTTAAAACACTGCGCAGCCGACTTGTCTCCCATTCTAACGCGCCTGTATCGACTCTCTTTGGGATCCGGAAAGGTCCCTAAATCCTGGAAGCTGGCTAACGTGCAACCAGAGATCCTATCAACTACCGACCTATCGAATCACCTCCATACTTTGCAAAGTTATGAAGCGTGTATTGAACAATCGTCTCCTGGCATACCTTGAGTCCAACGAGCTCCTTAGTGATAACCAATACGGTTTTTGCAGTGAACGCGACTGGAGATTGTCTTGTGTATGCCACTCACTTACGGAGCGAAGCCTTGGAAGATCACGGTGAAGCCATAGCTGTATCCTCAGACATTTCCAAGGCTTTTGATAGGGTCTGGCATGATGGTCTCTTGAGTAAGCTTCCAGCATACGGAATACCTAATGGACTCTGCAACTGGATAACTGATTTTCTGAGGGAACGGTCAATTCGAGTAGTCTTAGAAGGCTGCTCTTCTGACCTAACGGCAATTAATGCCGGGGTACCTCTGGGATCTGTTCTCTCTGCAACGTTATTCTTGCTGCACATTTATGACCTACTAACCCCAGGCATTATTGGTTGCGCTAATGACAGCACCGTTGTAGAGAGATACATGTCCAATGCGCGAGCGAGTCCTCAAGAAATTCAGGCTTTGAGAGATTCTATGACTAAGCGGGTGGATTTGGCCTTAAAGAAAGTGTCCGATTGGAGTGAGTCCAAATCAAATCAAATTTAACCCGTCAAAAACACAGGCGTGTTTATTCTCCGCGAAAAAGAGTAGTTTCGACGTAACGCCGACTTTCCAAAATGTTTCTGTACCCTTAACCGACCACCTAGGGCTTCTGGGCGTAACTATATCGTCCCAACTAAACTTCGGGCAACAAATTGTGTCCATGGCTCAAACTGCTTCATAGAAGTTGGGAATCATCTCGAAGGTCCGACGGTACTTCAGCCCTGAACGGCTACTTAATTTATATACAGCTCAAGTTCGATCTTGTATGGAGTACTGTAGCTACCTTTGGGATGGTTCTGCAAAATACCAACTAGAAGCGATGGACGCAGTTGACCGAAGAGCTTGAAAAATTATTAACAACTTTGACCTCACCACCAAAAAACTGCAAAGCCTTGACCATCATCGGAAAGTTGCCAGTTTAGCAGTCTTCTACAGATTTTATTTTGGAGAGTGCGCGAATGCTCTTTTTTATCAGGTTGAACCCACACCCTTCTTACATCGGACTACTAGAACCCAAGAAGTCGAACAAAACACTTCGATAGTTCCATTTTGGTGCGGGACGTCAAGGTGTGGAATGAACTGCCATCGTCTGTTTTTCCAGAAAACTATAGTCCTAGTTCCTTCAAGCGTCGAGTAAATAGATATCTCGTAGATAGACGTGTAACACCTTCGTCTTCATCGTAACTTTCCATCAGGTGAGATAGAAGACAAACGTCTAATCCTTTTCCTATAAAAAATAAATAAGATCTCGGGTCAAAATTGTGGTAAACAACCTTTCCCTTCACACTTTTAAAACTTCCGAACTAATTACCAATAACCCTATATAAATTAAAATTGAATAAATACTTTCTGATACAAATGTTTTTAATAGATGAATATCACGAATAAAACACAGAGAAATAATGAGAAGAACTTCAATTTTCGACAAGTCTTTTACTCGCTTCCTGAGTAAGTTTAGATTTTTTGAAACCTGGATTTAGTGAGGTGTGAATTCCACAACCACACCGCATGATTGTGAAGGAGTAGGAGAAAAGACTGTTTTACGTGGATTTTATTTAAATGAAGTGCTAATATACTGTAATGCTCAAAATCATTAATTTAGTTTATAACAAATCATTCTCAAGATGGCTCAATCTAATAAATACGTTTTGGAGGTTCAATATATAATAAAAATGCGTAACGTTGAAGTTTCATATACGAGATTCTTCAATTCAGTAGGATAGTAGGGTCCTTACTGAGTTTTCTACTCTACAGGATAGTTACTCGAAGTTCAACCTTTAAAAACAAGGAAATAAACAGTGGAAGCAATAGGCCGGGTTGCTTGGATTAACTTGAACATTTGGGTTTCGAAAATCGTTTTTTGGATTTTATTTAATTTGTAAAAGTATTGTATACTTCATGTCATGTGTTTGTGCACTGTGTAGTTATTTCAGTAAACAATATACAATTCTAGGGTATTTTAACTCTCGTAGTAGCTTTGCTTTGAACGCCAAAAATACCGGGTTTGAATCCTGTTAAGGATAAATAAAATTATTCTTATATAAAGGAAATAATTGTTTTTTTTGTCTGTTTATTTATGTATTAGCGATAATCTCTAGAAGTATTGAAGCCATCGCAAAAATGATTTCGCATTTAAAATACCCAGTATCCTGAAAATAACAATGGCTCTAGTTTATCTCAAAATCTTCATGGGGTCACGAGTTACGTGGTTAAAACTACGCCAGGATCTTTGGTATAATATTAAAAGCTACAAAAAACAATATTTATATTTTAAACCAATATTACAAATTTTACATCTATATTCCCTAATACATCTCAAATAACACACCCCGCTGTTACAAATATTTACCTATCAGAAGCTATCTAACGGAATACACCCTGTAGAAACAAAAGCCATTACAAAACGCTCGTCAATATTTATTGCACGCAAAAACCAGTTGTTAACACTATAATACTAGCCACTATATCTGCACTCTACAGCACTTAGGGTGCCATATGTTAAACTACTACATTGCACGCTTCGAACACCCTGTGCATGATCGCACATAAGTGCTGACAATAAATCGCGTATATATCGGCACTTGGCAAAACTATTCGCTCGAAATTCCCTTATATTAAATTATGACAGCTGTATAACATGGTTTTGTGGTATTTTATAACTTACTGACTGTGAAACAACGTCCCATAATGTACAATAAAATCATACAGAAAAAACCTAGGAAATATTTTTTTAGACTTAGAGATTCATTAAAGTATTCCTATATCGAAATAAGCAAAAAATAACAAGTCATTTAATTAAAATACGCAAGACGAAAAACCCTTTCAACTGCACATAAAACATTACATCAAAACCGAATCTAATCGCCATGAGTTATAAATCCGTAAACAAAAGTTACTTTATTTACCATCCTGTATACTGCTTGTGGTTTTCGTACAATGTTGCCATGCACCGCACTTTAATCTTCTCGTAATAAAAAAGGGTTTCCTTTGTTCCACCAAGTAGAAGGTTCAAGGTCATAACTTGAAGTCGGCGCATTCATTTCTAGTTCCAGATAAGAAAACGACAATTCTGTTATCCGTACACTAGATCACAGAGCCATTGGTTTTCATGGAGTTAAAAAAAAATAGAGAGTTGAAAGAACAGTTTCTTTGAGAATGATAAGTGTTTTAAGAAATGAATTTATTACTGCGTATAAAGGATAGTGCAAAGTGGACTGTTGTTTAGCAGTGGCTTCTTTCTTTTATATTAACGAGATGTTTTTAAAATCGTCTAGATAATATTTTAAATCGGTAGTCAACGAGTATGTACAATCTACCAAAATTTTCACAAGTTTTCTCTCTAAACCTTCATACTTCAAGATCAGCAACCTACTAATGTATGAGCAACGGGGCAGTGTGACCCTTGAGGCCAGTTGACCCAAGTTATTGAGCTCGCCCGGCAGGGTTAAACGAATACTGCAAGAAAAGATGTTAGAGGAAATTCTTTCACTCAATTTTATTCGTGCCACTTAGCTTATCTGAGTTCCGTTGGTCCCTTCAGACTTTGTTATATTTTTACCAACTAGTTCTAATCTAGTTGTGCTCTTTTTAACTATACATTATGATCAGTTATAAAGAAATATATATCCCCTTACAAAACAAAAGCAGGATCTACATACACTAGAATTTTATTTTAACGGAGTAATTCGACGGACAGTAACATTTTGAAAACCTCTACTTTCATCTTTAAGAACTTTTTATTTATGTTAGCTACGTTTTGAAATCAAACTCTACTTTAGAAATAAATGTGAGACGTTGCATTTGGTAACTGAAAAATCCATTAAAACTGACAATGCATTTGTGTTACCATTTTATTTGTGTTATCCAAGTTCACGCGATGCAATGTTCAAGCCCTAGTCCAGCCCGGCTGTGGCGTGATATGTGGCGCTTACAATTATTTAATGCTACGTTTTAACACTTTATGGTCTCCACAATTGCGCTTCATTAACATGTGCGAATGAGGCAGAAACTTTTTTAAGCCAGTTATGGATTTATACAAGTATTCTCATAGGTATACTTAGACAATGTTGTGAATAATTGAAACCTATTATAGGTATAAATATAGGTTTTCACCAAAATATATTTAAGTAAAACTTTATTGCTCAAACAAACTGAAATTTTCATTAAAAAATTTGCAGTAAACTACTTACATCTACTGTGGGGCAATGGCGGTCTTATCTCTGGCAGCAATTTCTTCCAGACCTTTGTGTCACTGGAAATCTAGTAAATATCTTTCTGAGATTAATTTACATCATAATGTTAATTTGTATATCTTTCACCATATTTTTTTAGTTAGCTTAATGCTGTCTTTAATATTTAACGGAGTATTAGGAACAAATGTTCCACCACTTACTAATGTGTGTTAAATACCTTAACCGAGTGTCAAACTTAATTTCTGGTCTAATTGTGTGTATTAGTATTAAATTATTTACTGCTCTTGGTATTAAATTTTAGAATCTTAATTGCTTACTCCTGGATAGTTCATGTCTTCTCAGTAAAATATTTCATACGTATTGAATTAAGTGAAATGTAAAAATCATCTCTGGATACTAATCTCTTTCCCTTATTACTGTTGTCTCGAAACATAAAAAATACCCTCAAAAATGAACCAACAAAACATTCGACATCGACATTTATTTAACTCTTAGTATTTGCAATGCAACTAATAGTCTAGTTTTCTCTACTAAGTTCTCCTAACACCAGTTTTGATACTAAAACCACTCAAGCTTATTGTTTAAAGTGCCACCGTCATCTTGCCTAATTAGGAGCTTTCCAAATAAACGTTACTGCACCAACCTAATGTGGTATTTGCCATGTAAAGCTATTTCCATATTGCAACTACTTAGAATACAAAATGTCTCCACTAAGAAAAACTTCTTATTCTAACAACAATGGAATGCGAAAATTGTTTCTACACATTTTCTTTTATGCTTTTAAAAATGATATTTTGTACTTTGCAATGAAATTTGTGTGCTAAGGAAAAATGTCGTTTATTGTGAAACTTTCAGTGGAGAAATGATACGAATTGCTACACTGATTCCACTTTCTTTATTTATAATCAAATATGGTTATAAAATGCCGTCTAATATTTTCTTAAGTTTTCACGATTCATAATATTAATTAAAAACTTTTAAACTGGATTTTTAACAGAAGAGCAACAAAATCTGCCGTTTGTGCACATTCTATTTACAAGCCCGACCATTATTTAAGGTTCGACTCTCTAAAAAATTTTGTCAAAGGAAACCACTTCATACTCAGAATGATCAGAGAAGCCATTGAACATTCTCGCTCCGATCGCCGCCCAGTGCGGACATGCAAGACCCCGCTCTCCGTCGTTTGGTCCCTTCCCGATACTCCGTGGCGCTCAGTCTACTGACGTCACGGTTTAGCGTGTTGGTTCCGTGCTACGGATTTCAAGGTTCTTTCTACTCCCTCTGAGTGCTATCGAAGTGCGTATTTTTCTTTGCGACTAAGCCCTTTAGTCTTCAAAGTGCTGTGCTAAGTTGTGTTGTGCTTGTGCTGAGTGCAGTGTTGTGCCCAGCGTAAGTAGTCTGGTTTCAGTGCAAAGGATACTTAACGGTGACAACGAATTTGTACTGTACCAGTCCTTTTTATTTTTATTTATTCTCTTCTCTATTTTATTTATTTTTCTCCTATTTTCATATTTATTTTTATCATATTTGTGTGTTTTCGTGTGTATTTGTCCTTTCTGTCGGTAAAGGTTGACCCTAACGCGGTCAACTCTTTACCTGCGTACCCTTTTTTAGGTTTCTAGGTAGCGGCCTTCGGCGTACTACGGTTAGTTTTAAGTTATTCTCCCCAGCCCCCCTACCGCTGGTAGGGAGGTTTGCCGCTAGGGTTCGCTAGGTTTTTACTTTAGGAATCCTAGGCATTTGTTATATATTATAAGCATACATTTTATATTTATATATTACATTTTATAATTCCAAGTCCTCCAATGGACCTTGTTAATATTCTTAAGTCGTTCGCCCAGGCGCTCGCTGCGTCCGGCGTAAGCATACCCGCTGACGCACTAACGCAGGCCTTACAGGCATCTATCGCGTCCCCGGCCCCTCAGGCCTCAACCCCGGCCCCTCAGGCCTCCAACGTCGAGACCCCTCAGGTCTTAAGCTCTCCCGCGTCTCCCGCCTCGTCCGAGATGGACTGCGAATCGGTCGCATCCTCTCACGCATCGCGTCGTAAGCGTACCGCTCCCGGGAGCGACTCCGAACCCGCGTCTGATACGTCGTCAGATGCCGTCACCTTAACCGGCTCTCCTGAGCCCGCGTTTCAACTCGTCGCCAAGCGCTCCAAGAAGCGCTCTAAGAAAGCTTCGGTATCTTCAATACCCGAGCCCTCCCCGGTGTCTTCAACACCAGCCCCCGCGCCGTTAAAATCGCTCGTAGTAACCGCGTCTCCGTCGGTCACATCGAAGCCAGCGACGCGCTGCGCTCCCGTCCCGCCGAAGCCTCAGCTCCCTCCGCCCGTCTTCCTGCGTGAAAAAGCGCGCTGGACCGCGGTTTCAAACTTGTGCAAAGTGCACAAAATTAATTATTTAAAAGCCGCCAACGCTGGCGATACAATCAAGATTCAAATAGCGACCGTCGACGACTTCCGCTCGTTTACCAGGTTACTCGGATTAAACCAAATCGCGTATCACACCTACGCCCTCCCGGAGGAGCGTAAGATCCGCGCAGTACTACGGGGCGTCCCGTTCGAACTCAGCAACGAAGACATCCTCGATGACCTTAAGTCTCAGGGTTTCCCGGTCACAGCAGTGCACAAGATGCACTCCAACCGCGGTAGGCGTTTTCCCTTAGCGTTGGTAATCCTGTCGAATACTCCCAACTCGAGGGAGATCTTTAGAGAGGCTCGCACAATTTGCGGACTCTCAAATATCTCCGTCGAGCGTCCCAACCCCCGTGGTCACCCTGGGCAGTGCCACCGCTGCCAGCTCTATGGCCACGCAGCGGCTAACTGTTCAGCTCCCCCCAGGTGCGTAAAGTGCCTGGATCCTCACTTCACCAAGGAGTGCACTCGCACTCCCGAATCCACTTCCCCCCCTGCCTGTGTGCTGTGCGGCCAGTCCGGCCACACAGCTAACTACAGGGGTTGCCCGCGCGCTCCGCGCTCCACCACCAAGAGGGTCGCGCCTAAACCGGCGCCGCCGCTCACTCCTGCCAACTTCCCGCCGCTGCGCAACCGGGGTCCCCCGGAAGCAAAGCCCGTTCAGCCGACACCTACTCCGGCTCTGTCTTGGAGGCAGCATCCGGCCGTTCCGCCTGCACCTTCCCGACCTATCCCAGCTCCCGTAGCTCCCGTAGGGCCGCGTCCTTCTCCGTCTTCCGCACCTCAGTCGTCGTTGGCTGAGGACATGAAGACCGTATTCGACGTTATACAAAACGTCGATATTAACGAAATTTCCGTGCTCGCAAGCAAACTGCGAGCCGCCCGCTCTCCTCAAGAGCGTTTATTTGCTTTAGCCGAGCATCACTCGCTCCTAAGTTCGTTGTAAATTCTTTTATAATTTATAAATTCGTAAATAATAAATTATAATGTCTAGACCCGCGAATCCCGCGTCCAGTCGTATTAAACCCAAGGGCTTATCCCTAGTATCTTTTAACGCTCGTAGCCTTAATACCAACCTTCCCGAGATTAAACTGTTCCTTCAGAACAAAGAACCTGACTTATTCCTTCTCCAGGAGACATGGCTTACTCCAAACCGCTCCAGGGGATTCGCTATACCTAAGTACGCGTTTATTCGTAACGATAGGCCCAACTCTGACGGTTTCGGCGGCACCGCTATATATTACAAAAGAGGCTTCCACTGCTGTCCTCTCCCTACCCCTCCTCTCCTCAACATGGAAGCCACTGTGTGTAGATTGGCTATGACTGGTCATCCGACCATCATCATAGCTTCAATCTACATACCTAGTGGTACCAGACCAATCCGCAGCGACTTTGAGGCCATTCTCGCCCTCGGCCATTCAGTCATTATGTTCGGAGACTTTAACTCCAAACATACTGACTGGACGTGCCTATCGACTAACACCAGCGGTATCGCTCTCCTCGACATCACTAACTCCCTTGACCTAGATGTCATATCCCCCGTCACTCCCACTCACTATCCCAACAACCCGTCCTACTCTCCTGACATCCTCGACTTTGCAATTATCAAGCGTATCAATCTTGACCTAAGGTCTATCGAACCGCTCGATGACCTAGGCTCCGACCATCGCCCCGTTTCCCTCGTGCTAGGACCGCCGAACGATAACGTCTCATCTCCTAAGACCTTTGCCAATTGGAAAGGTTTTAAAAATACGTTAGTTTCAGCCTTAGAGGCTCCGAACTCTCCACTCGCGATCTCTCCCGAGCAATTAGATAGCCCGGATAAAATCGATTCATTAGTAAATTCTCTCACTGATGCTATCAACTCAGCCATCAGTGACAACGAAAAGGTTGCTAAGCAAGGCAAACCCACGCTTCCCTTAGCCGTTAGCAATCTTATTAAAGCTAAAAACGCGGCTCTCCGGAGAGCCAAGAAATATCCCACGCCCGCCTATAGAACAGCTGCGAATCAGCTTCAACGTAAAGTTAGGTCTTGCCTCGCGGAACTCCGAGACGCTCAGATGAACGATCTCATGGCGAATATCTCTCCGTCCCACCAAGCGTACTATAGCATGGCCCGAGCCTTACGCGTAGACACCGTCTCTCACATTCCTCCTCTCACTCGTCCCGATGGCACTACTGCCTTCGAAGTCGAAGAGAAAGCCGAATGCTTCGCCGACAGCATTGCCGCACAATGCTCGCCCAGCACGCAACCCGCGAATCCCACTCACATCAAAGCGGTGGAGGACGAAGTCCTTCGCAGAGACTCTCTCCCCATCACCGCCGACCCTGTCACAGTCTCTAATGACGAAATCTTGCTTCTCATTAGAAATCAAAAGACCAAAAAGGCTCCGGGTGCGGATGGAATTTCCAACCACGCACTTAAGCACCTACCGCAACAGATGCTTACCTTGTTAGCTATCATTTTCAATGCCTGCTTCGACCATAGCTACTTTCCTAAAGCTTGGAAAGAAGCGACAGTCATAGGCATTCCCAAGCCGGGCAAACCTCTGAACGTCCCGGCTAATCACAGACCCATCAGCCTCCTCAAGGCAATGTCTAAACTTCTCGAGAGAGTCATACTTTCTCGAATGCGGAACCATCTGTTTCCAACGGATGGCGATCCTCTCATTATTCCCCATCAGTTCGGCTTTCGCGCTAAACACTCCTGCCCTCAGCAAGTCCACCGAATCGTCGAGTATATACTTGACGGTTTCTATCCGCGTCGTTATAAAACAGTCGCGGTTTTCTTTGACGTAGCCAAGGCTTTCGATAAAGTCTGGCACAGCGGTCTCGTTTATAAACTCTACAAGATAGGCTTACCGGATCGCCTAGTCAGGATAATAGCGTCGTTTCTCAAAGACCGTACGTTTCGATTTAAACACGAAGGCACGCTTTCTGCACCTCGTCCCATAAAGGCTGGAGTCCCTCAAGGCTCAGTCCTCGCCCCTCTGCTGTACACCGTGTACACCAACGACATTCCCATCCCGCCGAAAGGCGTCGAACTCGCCCTCTTCGCTGACGACACCGCACTCTATACCAAAGGCCACGGTGTTCGGCGCCTTGTAACCAGACTCCAAAAGGCCGTAAACGCCCTTGGTGCATGGTTTCAAGAATGGCGCATCGATGTGAACCCTGAAAAGAGTTCTGCGATGCGCTTCGACCACAAACGCCGTCGTCCCGATGGCGATCCCCACGTTCGAATGTTAGGCATTCCCATCCCCTGGAAGCGCAGTACTAAATACTTAGGCGTCACATTAGATCCGACGCTTTCTTTCAAGCCACACGTTGAAAGAGTTTCGAAACTCGCTCGTCACTATTTAGTCCGCCTAAATAGCATGTTAGGTAGAAAAAGTAAAATGTCCTTCAGAAACAAACGTACACTTTACAAGGTCTGCGTTAGACCCGTCATGACGTATGCCTCGCCAATCTTTGCCCACGCCAAACCCTCCCTCCTGCACAAACTGCAGGTAGTTCAAAACCTCTTTTGCCGCCGGGCCACAGGCGCACCGTGGTACGTGCGTAACGCGGACTTGCATAGAGATCTTGAACTGCCTACAGTACAACAATATCTCAAAACACTCTCTGAAGCGTTCTTCAAACGCTCCGAAACCCATCCCAATCCTCTAGTTCGTGATTCTGTCTCATATGCTACTCCTGTGTTAGACTCGAAGTTCAAAGTCGCTAGGCCTAGAAATGCGCAAGCGTACTCATCCACCAGACTGTCACGCGATCTCGAGGCCCTTCTGGCCGCAAATTCTAATTCTAACGTAAATTCTAATTCTAACGTAAATCCTAATACTAACGTAAATGCGAGTTAATTCAATTTTATTTTGCAATTTTTTAATTTTTGTTTTAATTATTGATTTTCATTTTGAGCACCTTCAGTGCTACGTATTCACCTTCAGTGCTTTGAGCACCTTCAGTGCTATGTAATCCCAGCGGGTGACCCCTTCTGGGCCCCGCTAGCGCGGCCTCTTTCTCCAATTGGCCGTCGCTCAGATGAAGGCTGAGTGGCAAAAATGCACGAGCCGACAGGGGGTTTTTAGTGGGTATGGTCCTGGTAGGCGTCGGGACGAGTCCCACATAACTTTGGAATCGCGCCAGAGTATGCGTCAGGGCATTTTTATCCTCCTGCCCTTCCCGCGGAGGGGAACAAAAAAAAAAAAAAAAAAAAGAAGCCATTGAAATTAAGAAACATCCCGATTCCACTAGAGAAAATGATTAAAACTTTGGAGCTTTCTCTAACACGGCTTCCTATACTAAAAAACATAAAATCCAACATCCAACAAGCTGCAACACCTCAAGCTCACGACACTGTCAGCACTTTCTGTGTTAATCCTGAACTCGAAGACTGAGCACCAGATGATTGAATGTTTTCATAAATGTCAAAACGCCTGTCATCTTAGTCACTCGCGGCCACGGTATCTGTGAAGATACCGAAATGTCGAGTTAAAATGTAAAATATAAATTAACGCGATAAAATCAGGTTAAAAAGTGTTTTATTACGATATTTTTAGTAGTAACTGAAGTGCTTTGAATTGTATGGTGATCTCACAGCTAACCGTTTATACATGGTTTTATTTAAATTAATTGTGGGTATATGTAAGAGTTAACTTCAATTTAAAACAAATGGGCGTATATTAAATAAGCTCTCTTAGTTTTTGACACATGAGCAAATTTATTAGCCAACTGATTCAATATTCATATACTTTAAGCCTACAGTACTAGGCACTGTCTACCCTGTCAAAGGCCTGCATTATTAGTGACGTGGCCGCCACTTGACGCCGGTCGTGTATTTGTATTTGGCAACTCGCCTAACTGAGGCCTGAAACTGCCCCTTGTGCTACTCTAAACTCTGCCCGGTGAAGCTGATAGCCTAGTAGATGTGACTAATATAAAACAAAATTATTTATGATTGACTAGTAGTCTTGACCCCTAACTTCGTGGCATTTTTTAATGTAAATTATCCTCAAATGGATTGTATTGTTTTGTATTTTGTAACGACTGGTTGATTTGGCTATGAAACGTGTGCGATGATGTAACAGTAACATTGTTTGAGCTCTCTAACCTATTATCTTCTTTTGATTAGAAACCTCAGAGCAGAATTATGCATGATGTTCTGTTTGATTTAATAAAGCTAACCTTTTCTGCACATGTCAACGCAGACAAAAGCCACACCCGATTATGGTTGACGTGCCGGAAAGTCGAACAAAGCGTTTCGATAGCTCGTTTCTGGTTCGTGCCACCAAAGAGTGGAACGATCTATCTGCGTCTTTTTAATCCAGTTACCCTAGAGCTTTTAAAATCAAGAAGAAGTTGTACCACTTGGATTGGTGTGTATCGTTCTCATCTTCATCGTCACTTCCCATTCAGTGAGGTGGAAGACTACAAATTAATTTAAATTTAAAAAAAATTGTAATTAAGCCTGCAAATAAAAAAATAATTTAGCTTAGATTTAAAAGCCTTAAGAAATCAGTCTGTAATTAGGTCATCAGCTTACTCTTTAATGTATTAAGACTGGCAGAGGAACCACCTGGATCGCAATCGATTTATATTCACCACGCGAGATAGTGACCAATGGTTATAACTTCGACAACCCGTTAACCGTATAACCGTTGCCTCAATTTTGATACGTCCTATATATATATACATATATATATATATATACATATATAGCTTATAGGTTATAGCGTCGTTAGCAGCAAAACCAGTTTGAATTCAAACCGTCATATAGAAGAAACTGTGAGAGGAACAATCTGCAGGAAAAATCTTATGCACTATAAAGTCTATACAAACTAAAGTTTTCTCATAGTTTAATTTAATTTAATCAAATTAAATTTAACTACAAGTATAAGCAGCTTTTTCACCACCCACGGGTCATATTCATGTAAATTTAACCTCTCGTTACCGAGCCCAATTTTAATTAGCTTAGAATTGGAAATGATATTCTGTGACAAAGTTAGATCGAGGTATAAAATATTGACTTTGTGTAACCGAAGCCCGTACGACAAAATCTGAAGAATAAATTTTCTAATTTGTTCAAAAATTATTGGCGTAATTCATGGTGTCATAAATTAATATAATACATAACTACAAAACAGAGCTTAAGAAGCTATTGGTAGAACCTTTTTAATCTTCTATTTTAAACTAAATATTTATCTTCATCTATATTTTTTTATGATATGATTCAACAATATCGCTTGTATCTTTTGAATTTGCAATGTGCATTACCCTCATATAGGTTCTGTTGGACAATGTCAAGAGTAATTAAACAGCAATATATCAATGTTACTCTTTTTCGTTAATTTTTAACAAGTCTGGGTGCTGAACCAACTGAACTAATATGAGCAGACTCGTATCTGGGCAATGACAGCATAACAATTATTTCTAAATTTCTCGTTTTATCCAAAACTTTATTTCTGTAACAGCTTAATAGCAAATATATGACTACGTTTAATGACTTTAGTCATATCTACTATCATACTACTATAGTATAGTATAGTAGACTATAGTCGTTTTAGATAAACCGCCGCCGTTGTCATCTCTGTTTTGGAATTAATTAATGATTACTTATTGAGATAATGTCACATATTGTAATTATTCCAGGCAGCCTTCGGTTTTTTTTTTTTGCTGCCGAGGCAACCCTCGCGGGAGGGAGGTGGAAGATGCGTCATGCATACCCGCCCGCAGGTAAATTCCTCTGCGGGGGGGTTATGTGGGACTCACCAGAATGGCACCTACCCACTAAAAACCACCTGTTGGCTGTAGTTATTACCGTTAGCCTTCATCGGAAGCGACACCCGTCGGGAAGTTGGGCGCGCTGGCGGAGACCCGCTAGCGGGTCTTCCGCCTGTAGTGAAAGTTGCACTGAAGGTGCTCAAAGGGACATGAGTTGGTGGCCGTTCTGGGCAGCCTCCGGTGAAGCCGGGGCTGGGCAGAGGTCGGCCGAAGCATGATTTAGGGATCAATTCATTTAAATGAACCTACAATGAATTGAGAAGGGAACTATGCTCCGCCAGAGCTAGCAAACGCTCTGTCGGAGTACGTGAAGCCCTAAGTTTACGGGCTAAGACTGCGATTTCACTAACATCGACATTTTTTATAGTGTCGCAGACGATACCCATATCGTCTGCTACGGAGGATTGAGGAGTGGGTTTGAATGGGCGAGGAGCCGGGATGGGATTCGATGCGGGGTGCTGCCTCCAGTTTTCTGGGGCAGGCCTAGACTGTGTAGGCTTTGTAGCCGGAGGAACCCGGCTACGCAGCGGCGGAAAGTTTTCTTGAGAAAGGCGCGGGGCCTGTTTGGGTGCCGACCTCTTGGGATTGGAACGCATACAACGGGGTGCACGAGGGCAGCCCCTGTAATTTGCGGTGTGGCCGGACTGGCCACAAAGCACGCAATCGGGAGGAGAGGGAGTTTCAGGAGTGCGATTGCACTCCTTAGTGAGATGAGGGACCAGGCACTTGACGCACCTGGGCGGTGCGCGGCAGTTGGCCGCCGCGTGCCCGTACAACTGGCACCGATGGCACTGGCCGGGATGACCGCGGCGATGAGGCGCCTCGATTGAGATCCCAGAGAGGCCGCAAATAGAACTAACCCCTTTCAGGATCTCTCTGGACTTGGGGACGTTGGCGAGAATCACCAAAGCGAGAGGGTGTTGCCTCCCGTACTTGCTGTGCATTTTATGCACCGCGAGTGCCGGGAAGCCTTGGGACTGCAGATCCTCCAGGATAGCCTCGTTCGATAATTCGAACGTGACTCCCCTGAGTACCGCTCTGATCTTACGCTCTTCTGACAGAGCATAAGTGTGATAAGCATATTGCTTATCGGTGAGGAGCTTAGTCAAAGCTCGGAAATCGTCTATCGACGAGGCAGTGATTTTAATAGATTCACCCGAGTTTACCGCTCGGGTGTAATGGATCTTGTGCTCATTGCACAATGTCGAGACCTCAGTCCATTTACCCTTTACCCGAAGGAAAACGGGTGGTGGGACCTTGGCCTTGACAGAAGTTGGGGCCGGAGCGGGTGTCGAAGACACCGGGGCAGCTGGCGTTGAAGACGCCGCAGGGGGTGTAGGGACGGGCGTCGAGGGCGCCGGGTCTTGTTTCGAACGCTTCTTAGAGCGCTTCTTAACAAGCGTAAAGGAGGGAGACTCAGGGCCAGTTGGGGTGGCGTCCGAGGATGACTCGGTCGCGGGTGCGCGCTTGCGGTGCGGAGGGGCGTCTACTTCGCACTCCATGTCACTGGAGGAAGGGGACGCGGGAGGGCCTAAGACCAGAGTGGTCTGAGGGACGGAGGTGGCCTGAGGGGCCGGTGTGATTAGTGCCATGATTAGAGGGAGAAATGATTGCAGTGTGCGAATCATATGAGGGGGGCAGTAAGTGCCTTGGGCGTCGTATCAGCGATCAGCTTATTCAGAAGCTCCTCAGGGCTTAGGGAAGCCATTGCGGAGGGCTTGGGGAGGGACGATAATATATAAATATATATACTATGAACCTATCAACGATGACTAACTTCCTAAAGAACCACCCTACACGCAGTAGGGCGGTTGAGGACGACGCGGATAACTTACTCGAACACGGAACTTGAAGTCCTGGAACGACGAAACCCCGTCGACGAAGCTCACGTTCCACGAAGTACGGTTAACAAGCCACTGACCGCCGTGAAAACGGCGTTAGAAACTTATTTGAAATACGGTTAACGAGCCACTGTCCGCCGTGAAAACGGCGTTAGAAACTTAATACGGTATACAACTATGAAATTATATATTACGACAACAACCAGTGAAATTTGGGTGCTCAATTAGCGCGGGGGCTAAAAGAGCGGGAAGGCGTCTGCGATCGACGTGCGCTCGAGAACGCACGCAGACCGAGACTCCCGCAGCCTTGGGATTCTCACTTGCCTAATAAATGCTACCTAATGTTGTCATATTTAACTATACAGGATGTCCCAGAAATGTAAGGGTAACACTGGAGGTAGATGGACTTTAGGCCTATCAGATAACACCAACATGCTTCTAGTAAAAGTTTTCTGGTTTTCGAGATATTTCCACTTTTGTAATTTTTTATGAAATTTCCACTTTTTGGTCCTTTTTTGCCTACAGCTGCAATAAATATGTTTTAACTCACGGTTTTTTTTTACCAAGACTATTGTTATTAGTTAGTAATAATTTTGATGGAAACTAGTACACTATGCTAAGAAAAAGAGTTAAATTGTTTTACTTTATTTAATTGCGAAAAACTTGACTAAATTTTAACTGATTGCTGTGGAAAAAAAATGTACGGCGATGATACTGCACATCATGCTACCTCCAGTGTCACCCTTACGTGTAATTTCTGGGATACCCTGTATAAAAATGTGGCCTTTGACATTTAAATTTAAAAATACTTCAAGTTTATTCACAGTTGCGTGTGCTGCGACACACCAACTGCCGTATCATTTCACAGCTTATTAAAGAACAACGCTCTCGTAATAACAATGACAATATTTTCTCGTTAAATCCATAATTCATTTGTTCTACAATGTCAAGTTAAAAATATTTTCAAAGAAGTCATCCAGCTTTATTAAATCGCATGCAAACGACAATATTTTTGATGAGCTGCCTCAAAACTTAATTTGCTAGTTCACTAAACGTAAATAAACGGAAGCTCTAAGTAAATTTCAGTTGGACGTGTCAGAAAGCACAGTTGGGGTCAGTCTCATTTCTATAAAGGGCAAACTTGCAGCAGAACTTTGTTAAATGCAGATCCAAACTTAAATAGTACTTCGTTGAGTCGTTTGTAAGTAAACAGCAATATAAAGGTATTCAGACACTAGTTATAATATTGATAAAGAATGCTGCAATGCTATTTGTGTTTTAAAAAACTTAATTAATTGCTCCCATGATACGAAAATTCGTCTAGCAAAATATCGTTTAAATAATTGAAGCAATTACAACTTTTACTATAAAATATTTGACCGAGCGATTCACTCAATGCCGGGGTGTACTTACTGCCCCATGTTATAGCAATTCTGAATACTTTATTTAATAACATTTAGAATACTTAATTAACGAAACTATAAAAAACGAGTATAGGTACGACATGTTGAAAAAGTTTTAAGCTTGTCAAGCTGCTCAGTATGGGAGCTTTTATAATATATAGAATATCGTTAATCGTTATTTAGAATTGTTTTCCTTTTTTTCTCTACACATAATAAAACCGTAACAAAGAAGAGAATCTTAAAATTTTCATAGAATATTTAATGTTGTAAGGGTGTGTTTGGTAGTCCTCGTAGTTACGGACATGCCCCTTGTTCAAATTCTTGTCCACCTGTATATACAGTATGTGTGCATGCGTATTGAAATTAAAATAAAGAAAAAACAATTTTTCTATTAAATATTTGGTTAATTTTACTTATTTTGTAATAGCGAATTTAGAGCTCAAAATGCCTGTAAAATGATCTAAATTATAAATTACACTGTTTCTTTTTTTTTTCGAAATAGTCAGTTTATTTATTAGCCTTTTAAGTTCACCGGACTTTGTGGTGTAGCGCTGAGGGCGCTTAGCCAGAACTTAAACTACTCCTACCACTGGTTCGGAATGGCCATCTACTACCAAAGAACCAACAAGAAACACAGAAGGAATGTGTGCGATGCGTTAGATGCCATGTTGCCCTATTTGTAATAGAGTCGTCGGGATCTATTAAGACGTTTCACGGACGCCTGCAACGAACCGCCGCATCTGGGTTGGCTGCGTAGTCAGCTGACTTCTTGACCAATGGGGATGTTAGGGAGCGTTCTCGAAGTGGCGTCTACATGCCAGCTTTTGAACGCGGCGCATTATACTGTCGAAATCAGTCCTTTTGTTGAAAAAGATTCCGGTTGTTAGTTCGCCTGTTTAATAGACTTAAGTAAAACAATCACTCAGTAAACCCGTAGATATGCGCTTATTTTAGGATATAACAACTTTATATAAAGTAAGGTATTTTTAAAATATTTGGAATAAACAATTGATTGACTGATTTTGTGTATAATATTAAAGTAAGATTCATTGAAAAACTGTAAAACAATCAACTCTTGCGAAGATAATTCGGTAAGTATATATAAAGTAATTTTGAGGTATCTTTTAGTATTAATAGTTAAATTAGTATCAATAATTACTTTAGTTTCTAGGAATAATTGGTCCTTAGACTGTATCAATTTTTATTGGTGATGAACAAATTGTTTGAGCAACTATTTTAAGTTTTTGAAATTCTAAAACATTATATTTATGTTTACACGCAGAAAGTTATTGTTAAATATACATTATTTTCGCAGAATAAAATGAGCCTCGACACGTCTACTTCGGTATTACTAGAGACAAAATATAATTTCCTTTTACCAAAATTGATAGTGGATTTTTATTAATGCGCATGTACCTAATGTAAATATGTGGAATGAACTGCCAGCGTCTGTTTTTCCAGAAAACTATAGCCCTAGTTCTTTCAAGCGTCGAGTGAATATGTATCTCGTGGATAGACGTGTAACACCTTCGTCTTCATTGTCACTTTCCATCAGGTGAGATAGAAGACAAATGTCTAATCCTTTTCCAATAAAAAAAAATACATATACGGTTAAACTTGAAGAACCTTGAATCAGGTTGTAAACAACATCATTGATTTTGATTCAAATATTTCATGATTACATTTTTCATAATTACTCATCAAAGTTAGTTTCGAACTGATTTTTTAATATGGACCAAAAAAGCGCACGGCTCTTGCATTCGAGATAATGGTATATCATTACGGACAAGCCCACCAAGGGTCCTGTCATGATTATCATGAAGGGTTCTATCATCAAATTTTTTAAGACATCATATTGTATTTAAGGTGTGGTTAGTGAGATCTTCGCTTTTCCTCCGATGGTTAATATAATCCTTTTGACCGCGGTATTAATTTGCTTAACAACTGCGTTACAACTGCGATGCAATCTGTCTCACCACACTGTGTAGAAATATACAACTTTAATTGATCGTAAACAGTAAAAGGAAAATATTTAGAAAATACGTTTACTGGTGGTATATTAAAGTAACAAACCCAAAACAATAGGAAATGGAATTTTTGTCAGTTTGTTTGTACATGGGAACACAAATCTCAGTTGCGTTCACTGATGGATGAGTGAAAACTGCTTTCACATTAGTTCGAACTTATCCGAGATTAGTTATTACCACCCTGCCCAAAATCACCCGAGAGGGAAATTATTTTATGTTAAATGATGTTAAATAAATACATTTATGCAAGCATGAATAAACGAAAAATAATAAAAAAATTCCAGTTGAAAATGTTTCCCGATTCTTAAAACAAAGAGTAGCAATTTAATGAAAAGATTTGGAAATCAAAATCACTGATGAACAACCAGAAGATAGGAGAGTGCAGAAAACGTTATACAATAATAATGAGGTTTATCTCTATTTCATTTTTTCAAACAAATTTGATTCGATACCAGAAGAAAATGCTTTAATGTTTTTAAATATTTATTAAATCACATTTGTTACATACAATAAAGATGAAAAAAGAATTCCAACCAACAAATTCGAAAAAAAGACAAGACGTTTATTCACGACATTGTCCAATTTGACAGAGCAGAGATGAATAAATAAAAAAGCACAGATAGTCTTTTTTGTTAAAGGTACGCAAATTTTAACAAAATAATGATACGCCGTGCCTCCAAAATCATTGATTAAATATATTACACTCATCTTTAAACTTACTTACTACTTAATACTTACTTGAAATAGGTCAAAAATAATATGAAGTTTCATATTATTGTAGAACATGTATAGTTTACGGTTTTATTTCAAAAAACCAAGCAAAAATTTCAAGCCCTTCTTCACTAAATTCTGTGAGTAATTTTTGTCTTTTTTTTGTGTGACGTATGTCAAAAAATTTCGTAAAATACAAAGTTTTATAAATTTATGATAAAAAAAATTTCTATGAAATAACATTAGCATTAATACTAAAGTATTTGTTTATTATAGACCAAGTTACCTGTAAACTTACAAGCATCGTTAGTATCGTTTAAATGTTGCCATTTTATTTATTTATTTATTTATTTGAAAAAGACATGCCAACAACATATATACAAAAAAATCATAATAACATTTAAGGAAACTTATTTCTAGTATATAATGTCAATTATAGGCACATACAGCGTTCGTAAGTCATACGCTCATACTACAAAAATGGACTTAAATAATAAAATGAAAATTACAATTAAATTTTTACAAATAATGAAATTAAAAATTAGTAAAATTAAAACATTTCAGGGATATAATGTCAAGAATCATAACACAAATTTGGTAATCATAAAAAAAAAACAAAAAACAAAAAAAACAAAAAACAAAAAAAAATGTATATTTAAATGTATATTAATGTCAGAAAAAGCTATACAGAACAAATCTTGTAAATTATAGAAATGGCAAGGAGATTTCCAGAGCTGTTTCAAGATACTGCCATTACACAGATGGCTTGGAAGGGGTATAATTAGTAAATTTCTTGAGTTCATATATTAACGTTACTAAATCTCAGATTTAAACGCCACGATAGTGCTATTGGTAGCGATTTATAAATATGGGCCTAAGGTTCATCATTACTTCACTATTTCAAGAACTCTATTCAAAATTTAATTCATTTATCCACTTCTAATACGAAAACGAATACGTAAAACATTTAAGTTCAGTGAACCATACTTCTGCATTCCCGCAAGGAATGAGCAGTTAAAATATGAATTCAAATTGAAAACCAGCGAGCTTGTTTAGTAGCATATCACGAATAAAATAGCTAAAGGCTCATTTAGAAAACTGGTTCTGCCGCAAGAATATTCACAATCTAACCGAGTTATAAAGCTGCACTATGAATTTCAAACTGAAAACTACGTTTGATACGAGTGTGAGGGGAGAGGCGAGCTCAGAGCAAACACTGAAATGGTTTTCCTGCGCTATATTTGAAAAAAGTGGGAGTGAAAAGATGCGCTATTCACTGTAGAAATAAAATATCCACACACAAGTACCACGCTGCAAACTTCGTAACAGTCGTTTCATAAGATGCTTAGAAATATAAACATGGTTGTTTTATCACTGGAAGTTTTATAAGTATCTAAACTGGTTATGTTTTGAAGATATTTTCGTTGTTTTCCCAACAGATATACAAATATACAGTACAATATATTAAAGGAAACGAGATAGCATACCGTATGAAAAGGAGCAATGCTTTTAGACATTTGGTCTTTGAGAAGTATTTTTACTTCTACGTGAGGATAAAATAAAATAATATAAAAATTTACTTATTTGTGACATAAAAAATAACATTAACTTTGAAAATAATAATATGATAAAGGCAACAAATGGGACGATACATAACTTATGCCCTACCTAGATTATTTGATAATCTGTGAATCCCCTTCCCGGATATTTTGTTACCTTTGTTACAATAGGTACAGACTGAGGGTAACAACTAATTGTGTCTAAGTACATGGTATTGATTTCAAGAGGCTTTCTGCTTTAAAAATACTGGATACTTTTTTTATTGAAAAAAGATTAGACGTTTGTCTTCTATCTCACCTGATGGAAAGTGACGATGAAGACGAAGGTGTTACACGTCTATCCACGAGATACCTATTTACTCGACGCTTGAAAGAACTAGGACTATAGTTTTCTGGGAAAACAGACGCAAGCAGTTCATTCCACACCTTGGCGACCCGCACCAAAAAGGAACTATCGAAGCTTTTGGTTCGACTTCTTGGGATATCTACCATGAAGGGATGGAAGGCCTGTCTGCGTCTAGTAGTCCGATGTAAGAAGTGTGTGGGTTTAACCTGATCAAAAAGAGCATTCGCGCACTCTCCAAAATGTATTCTGTAGAAGACCGCAAAACTGGCAACTTTCCGACGATGGTCGAGGCTTTGCAGTTTTCTGGTGGTGAGGTCAAAGTTGTTAATAATTTTTCGGGCTCTTCGGTCAACTGCGTCCATCGCTTCTAGTTGGTACTTTGCAGAACCATCCCAAAGGTGGCTACAGTACTCCATACAAGATCGAACTTGGGCTTCCCTTCTTTGGTTGCACGTTAGCCAGCTTCCAGGATTTAGGGACCTTTCCGGATTCCAAAGAGAGTCGATACAGGTGCGTTAGAATGGGAGACAACTCGGCTGCGCAGTGTTTTAACACAACTGCAGGTATATTCACGTCTAAATACTGCAAGGATTTAAGAACCTCCTTTTGGCGAATATGAACGGTACCCATTTTGGGTCCGAACCGACACTATTTAGACGTGAATAGTCTGCAAAAAGATTAACAAAAAGGTCTGCTTTCTCTTTTGCGATGTGGAACATTGAAACGTCAGGCTTTCTCAGAGGTGGAGTAGGATACTTAAGGTATTTATTATTATTATATCAAATACATATCATATTTATCATTTATACATTCACACATGTGTTTTATTTTTTATATGCACATAAAAGTACAGACATTATTGATATTTAATATATTAAATTGCGGAAGAGATAACCAGAAAAGCATTTGGATTATATATAATGTTATAGGTGTAATAAGCTCTCAGTGTCTTTGTAAGTTTTGCCTAATAGCCAGGATGTAACATGTTTTTTCATGTTACATGTACAGGGTAGACAATGCTGTATTATATTTTTATTTATGTATTTTAATTAATATATTTGTTGGATTGTATCCTAAGAACACGATCATAAACGAACTACTAAATCTAATTAACGAATCTACTAAAATTAAATCGCTCATGATTTTATTACAAAGTTTAAACTTAAAAACATACAAAAGATAGCAATATTCATTTTCCATTATCACACAAATTTATTAGTCTCCAGATTTTATCATTTGCGCTATAAATAAGTGAATCTTAAATTAAAATTTCCATGAATATCAAATATTGATCTTTATAATAACTACGTAATACTGCTGAAATTATTTAAAAAGAGAAAATGTATTCGGCTTACCATGCTAATATAACATTTTCCGACCTTAGCAATTACCCCACAACGCCAACACTTAACGCATCATCGAATATTAAAACTAATTAGAAACAACGGTTAACGGTTGCTTCCAACCACTATTTGGCATCCGAACGACACCCTTGAGACCAAGGCAGGCCCTTTAATACCTATAAAACCACTGTAATGTTATCAAAATTAATCGTCACGGTAAATAAGTTTTTTATCTACAAACGAAATATGTATGGCTTCATTAAGGGTACACAAAGCAGGTTTCCGGTAATAAAGAATAATACGATCGTAGTGGACCCAAACATCAGTAGGGCCGGGTGATAAGAAAGCTGCCCCCGGGCGCAAGGAAACCACAAAAGGCACCGTTTGTTATTACAGGGATGTAAGGAAACCGCCCGTCAAGTAAGTAAAAACACGCTTTACATTTCAAATTTAAGTGAATTTTGTTTTTCATATGTAAAGTAATCTTTTTGGAACGAGGAATATCTATCGACTTTAAATAATATTCTATGTTGATTTGGTCCCGATCCGAGACTTTTTTGTTTACTTCTAGAACAAAGCTGGATTTGATGTATTTCTGTAACAATAATATTTCTGTCTCAAACATTTTAAGTACCTAATACTTAGTAGTAAGCTGCAGATATTATGTATATATTATACAATATATAGATACATAATATATATAGTTAGCTGCAGATTATTAAAGCAAAGCATTACGAAAAGGCTACAAACGTTCTGGTCTCTCATTAAACAGCATCGTCAATGAACGCACTCTTCAGTTTCTAAGGTTCAAATATCTAACAGTTACCATACAGTGGGTACTGGTGCTAAGCTATAGAGGCTTTGATAGCTAAACCAAGTTGAACTCTATTCGTACGAAGACGGAGGAATGCGATGTTAAATTTCACACCAGCTTACTATTTTACAAGAAACAGAACGTTCCGAGTTCAACAAAACATTGATTTAATTTGATATTCAATTGCAGTTTCTATAAAAGTTATAATTGCTTACATTTTCTTTTCAGGCTCTTAAGTCAATAATGTACAGGGTTAATAACAATGTATATTTTGACGGCCTGTTTGGTGTGGAGGTAAGTAGCCTTGCCTTCTATGCCAGAGGTCCCGGGTTCGAATCCTGGTAGGGGCAGATGTGTTATTATATTTGCTTTCTAGTCATGGATGTGTATTTACGTTTATTTAAGTTTATTTCTAATATATTTATATATAAAAAAAATATATCTATATGTGCTTATATATTTCTTAAGTTTATTTATCCGTTATCTAGTATCCATAACACAAGTTCTTTAATGATACTTAATTTGGGCTAGATAATGTGGTGTGATTGTTAGAAATATTTATTTATTTATTTATGTCATTTTGTACACCCTGTATTATACAGACTATACAACGGCCTGTAGCTTACTAATAAAGAGCCTTTTTAAAAAAAACATTAAACACGATAGAATCTAATAAAATATTAAGAAAACGCACAGTACTAAGCCTAAATCTAAACTTGCTACATAAATATTAAAGAAAATTCTAATAGTTTTTCAGGAACACTCGTAGGCTCGTCCATGGTGCCACTGAAAACCAGCGTTATGGCATCCAGGCGATGCTTTGGCTACAAAGCTGAGTGGCGACCACTTGGTTGCATAGATTAGAACATCACCATTAAATTCTAACAAAACATTGTATTTTTCGTCAAATGTAATCTCTTACTATGCTCCAGTAAATGACATTCATTTTATTTCATTTCAAACAGCAAAAGAGATTCAAAATTATATCTGCCTACACTTGGAGATATTATTGCGATGATATTTTGGGTTAAACGTCTAGCACCCCAGGCAAGCTCTTATCTTCACGCTATTTTGGGTTTTCTCTCTAACTCTGAAAAATTCAAAGAAACCTTTTTAACATGTTAAATGTGATTTGGTGTAAGTTACTCTCCAAAAGCGAGGGCAGACATATTACTGCTCACTCTGTTTGTGAGTGGTTAGTATGACGGACTTATAAATTTAGTTAAATTAATTATATTTGCTAAGTAACTTTTATACGTATAATTTTTTTATAAACATATGTTCATATGTGTTTGAACTTATATTTACTCTTTAATATGTTACAGTGATAGCTACTTTGGCTTTTGTACAAATAAATAATATCTTACAGTACATACGAATATCATGATTGCTTAGTTACTATACGTCAGTAGTTTGTAAGGCTGACTTTATAACTATAATAATTCAGTAAGGGCTGATTTTTCAAAAGTATATATTATATAGTTAATATACAGTTACAGGTAACATCAAACAAATTTCCATTAAAACCCATGCACATCAATTACTCATCAAAAAACATATATATATATTCAAGACGCATATGTCCGTGCCGACCAGGATTCGATCACACTGACAAGAAATGGTTATCCACGCGAACGAAATCCAAAGATAAAGCTGGTACAAAACTCTATAATCAATTTGTATGAGGTTGATACATAAGTAAGAGTAAAACAGATTTTACCTCATCATCTATATAAGTAAACGTGTTATATTAATCTTAAATGGGCTTTTTCCACTTAACAGCACTGCAATAAAAGTACACCTGCATAAGGAAGGCGCCTAGTATTCTAACAGAGTTCTCTCAGTCTCTTCCTTTATTATTCATATTGGTAGTTTTTGTTTCACTTCAAATACTTGGAAGAACCTGCAAAGTTGTTTGAAAACGTAGTCGTTGGCGAAGAAACTTGGAATTGGTTGCTATGTAAAAACTAGTACCTGCTGGGAAAGTGCAGTTTCAGCAAATGAAAACGTAAAGAATAAAAAATATATCAAACTTAATGGTTTCTTTGATTATGTTACTTGCATTTGTATATCTTTAATGTGAGATTGAGTGATAAACAAAAAAAGAAAGGACCATACAAGGACATTGGTTTGCGCCCATACAATAGTCGCCCTAAGTCACAGAGAGGGGTCAAAGTGCTTGTTGTAATCAGGATCCGAATTAGGTGTCCCTCACATAATTATTTTATTCCGAACAAGCCTGTAACTCTTGTAGTTACAAAAAATGAATCGGGCTTTGTGGTTATAAATCTGGAAAGCGATTAGCATGGTAATGGTAGGTAACATATTAGTACTGAAATATAAAGTGTACACACCCACTATTTTTCATTAGGCATCTTCCCTCCACTAAGGTGTTAAATATTATACGGTCTATGTAATAAGTAATATAATCTACTGTGCATTTCTTTACAACTGGTCCAAGGGCGAGATTCATCGATTTCCTGTAGGTATTTATTTCACGGTTTTGTGTTTTCCAAAACTATGTGTAAAAACAAAGTTCTTCCGTTATAACAATGTTTCCAAAAATATCAAATCATGAGACGTAAATGAAAATTAAACACGCTAAAATACACTTATATTCTAGCCTAAATTTGGAAGCTGTAAAGTACACAGCTGACGTATTCCATCTTCGGAAGCAAACAGCCACAGTCACAAAGTTTACCCCGGCCGTTGACAGATAGCGCGCTACTCTCGGGGGCAGATTAAGTTACGTTCAACTGGTTCAACTAATACTGGGCTATCATTATGTGGAGGAACATCAATAATTGTGAAGTGAATCGAGTATTTTGTGAAATAGATTGAAAAGCTTGTGTAGTCCGCTGGTTACAAAGTAGGTATATTATAACCTGTTCAACAAATTCAACCACTGATTTCGAACTCTGCTAAAAACATTTAAAAAAACCACATATTTTCTATAATTTGTTTATTTATTCTAGTTTTGTTTAAAGCGATACAGTCTCCAGATATTTTTGTCAGGGTTTTATATTATGTAGCTATGTGCAAGTAAGTATTAAGTTCTATTCAAACATATCTAAGCTGTTTTATTACTTCCAACAATCGGTGTTATAATAAAGTTTTCAAGACAGACACTGATTAATTTTAAAACGATCTGTATTTTTAATTTATTATCCAGCCCCACATTTAACACATTCGTTTATCATCAATTCCAAAAATATCCTCCTAAATAAAGAAGTTATGAACTGTTTGATCAACACTGATAAGTTCAATTCAATTTAAAAACGAACTCCGAAGAGCACATTTATTTACCCAAAAAGTGAACGCAGCCGATTTGATTTAACCGCTTGCCTTGTTCCACACCATTAGGTCTTCGACCCGACTTCAGTATCAAATGTTAATGATGATAAAGGTCATTGGCTGAATAAAAGCATTGAGGTTCAAATGAAAGGTAATAAACCTTTTGGATCTATAAATAGGGAATCTGGAGACTGTGAATACAAAAATTAATTGATGTAATTAAACTCTTGGAAGAATGTTTTGGGGTCGATTATGTTTCACGTTATATTATTTTATTATTTATTAAAACCATTCTCAACGTTTTGGTTATTTATTAAATCATAGGTTTGAATAAGATTTGGTGTAAGAACTTATCAAATAATGTGCCTAATTTTAATTTTACGAAACCTTTATGAAATCTCCATCATACCCCAGCGTAAGGGGTACCCAAGCTCGCTATTGATTTCTGGATGGTTTTATGAACTGTTTTAACAAATCCAGTTCAGTTCAGAAATCCATTGTAAGCCTCATTTTTCGAATGCAATTAAAAAACGAAAGTGGTCAATCTAGACGATACTCGATTACTTCAATACAGCACACGATCTCTTTTTCTTCTTGTTAAGAAAACACGTTACCTGCTGCCTCATGCATTTTAAATAAAGAACAAAAGATCAAATAGATAGTGAGAGTGATTTATTTGACTGTTATGCATAACTACACACAAATTGGGAAAAGGTATATCAAATATTGTTGCTTGTCCGTAAAAATGAACAAGTTTACTTTATCGGAATATTTATTGAATTTTATATAAGCGAGTCCGCTTGAATTTGAGAAATTTATATGTATAATTAGAGTTGAATTCCAGTTTTGTTTCTTTACGTCTTAAGAGTCGACGTTCTTAATATACTTTTTAACAAAATGTTGATAAAGTTACCAAATAGTTATTATTCTTTTTTTGTTATTATGTCAATTTAAGTTATTTATGAATTTATTACATAAATGCAAGTAACCTCTTTTTAAGTGCCATAAAAAAAATTTTAAGTTTTTGAACAGTTGACCTCCTTTTTCGTCTTGGTTTACGAAAACAGCCAAAAATTTTGGGTCAGTTACGCTTGACTTAATGGCTTTAGCAGTACTAGTTTCTCTTCCACTCATGCATACTTTACTTGTTTGTATTGAAAACCAACAACATACTGCAATTGAGTCAGTATATCGACCCGATAAAAGAACGGTATCCCAAATTTCAATGCCTACTTTACTTAAGTGATTGGCAAACTTTTACTTTCATTCTCTTCAGCTACATTTCTCCTAACCTTTTTTGATTATTAAGACAATGTGTAAAGCAGCCTAAAGTTTGTAATATCTTAAAGTAATTCAAAGAATAATTAGAATGCCGCAGACACTTTTTATTACGAAGTTGTAAATTGAAGGTTAAAATACGATAATTGTGCACTCGATGTAGGATAATTGGAGAATACAATTCTGGCAACATTAGTCTGTCATTGTGGTTAGCGACATGTTTTTGCCATTGCGTCACTTGATCTTATTTCGGTTGCGTTTCGGTGTTATCTCTGCATTTGGCTTTTTAGACGATGTGTTAATGCCAAATACTGATGATTAATAAATCATGAAACTAAATATCACGTTTGTTTATTTTCCTTACATAAACTCTTTTTACACACTGCTACTACGCCTCCCTCACGACACGCCTAGACGACTTCTCCAAACGACCCCGTCTGAGACTGTGCATTTCATAACCTCAAAATACACAACGAATTCCCCCCTATCCTTGTCCAATGAAGGATCCGTGCAATAATGAATATTTTGTACAGTTTACTAATATTTTTGGAAGCCACTATAACAACTTGTGTGCCACAAAGTTCTTAGGTGAATGATGTATAGAGCCGAAACACTGACCTTTGGGAAAAAAATAAAAATTTTGGTGATTTGGTTGTGTACTTGCAATGTATAAAAACTAAATCCATTCATTCACTATTTAAAATTAACATTATCCAGATGCAATAAAATTAATTATTTTAGCTTTATTGCGCACGAAAAAATACAATTAATTCAAAAAATTTGTTAACAGAGCATATGAAGTACCAAAAGACTACTACCATAGATCAAATTAAGACATGATACAGTGGAAAGCCGATGGTTAAATGTACAATTTGAGAACAAAAATCCAAAAATCACAAGCTGAAACCACGCTAGAACTTAGATAAAAGTTACGAGAGGAGACATATTACCGTGTATGCACGTCGCAAAATTAGACATTCAACTAAACAGCTAGCCGTTTGGTTGAATGCACTCGTCAAGATAACCGGCCAGCCACCATGTTGAAAAGTTAATTATTAAACAAGGAATATGCGATTTGTGGTTTATTTTAATTGAATCTCTAGTTCAACCACCCACCTACGACATATACACAGGTTATATACTCAATGCTTGTGTTAAACTGCAAGGAAAAAATCATGGAAGGAGAGGCTACCCCGCACAGCTTTTTGGTGACTACGCAGCCATAAAGCTCACTGCGAGAACTCAGAATGAAATGTGCGAGAACTCAAAATCACTAGCAGAATTTAAAAGCAGAGTAAGAGGACACTTCCTTTCTCATCCTTAAATTGTACTGTTGTCGTCATACATCATTATTTTCCGAAATATGACTCATTTGGTTTAAATTATATTGTTGTGTACGTATATGGTTATGTATGTATATTTATATTTATCTGTATATGTATTTTGTATGTATAGGCATGTTTATTAGTCCTAGCAATTATGTAGTTATGTATTTTGTAAATAGTCAAGTACGTACTAACTTTGCTCATCATCACTACTTTCAGACACAGGTCGGCTGGAAGAAATTTCTAATAGAAATAAGCTGCACCTACGTACTTCTGACTATAATTTAAGTTTCTAACTCGTTTTGCGTGTACAAATGGTTAAATAAATATACAAACCATTTTAAAGTTTTTAACACACAACGGTCTAATGATTCTTTTAACACATGAAACTTAATTGTGCGTAGCACAAACCACAGTATCAACTCGAAAAACAGGATGAAAGTAAAACAACGAAACTTCTTCGCTTGCACTTACGGGTTAATACATGGCTGGATTCTTCCACGCAATAACGAATCTTTTCTAACCCCCAGAAGCACAGTTTTGTATTTTGTTGCAAATTAAATTTTACCACGCAAAGCATACCATTATTACGAAACATAAACCTTGAGCCGGCTACCAAGCCCGACAAATTGGATAATCTCATTTTATGTGAGCTGTTCTAAAATTTTAGGGAAGTTTTGGACATACCGATAGTATATATTTTCTGCACAAAGCGCAGCGTAAATGAAGATATAACTTTTTTAATTAACATTTCAACGTTTGAAATTGAAGTTTTTTAATTTATATTAATATAATAGAGCGCGACGAATATTGAAATTATAAGACATAGAAAGATATTAGGGATTTTATACGTTTCTTAGTAAATACCTTGTTTAATGGCTATAACAAGAAGAGGCTTACAATATCTTTTGTATATTTCATATGGCAATTTAACATTTATATCTGAGTGTGGAAAAAAATAAGAAATGTCAAGGTACTATTATGTATAGCTTATTCACATAATTATAAATATTATTATTCCCATTCAAGACATTCTTGCAGAAAAACTAGTAGAACCCCACTCGGACGCAACCAAATTTCAACTTTTCATAATTAAGGAATTCAAAGGAAGAAAGTAATGGATATAAAAAGTAACTGTAACATTGCTCACCTAGGCAAGTTAACAGTAAGAGTTACCACTAAAAGAAGTTTCGCGCTATGGGGTTCAAATAATATTTATATCAAGTACCCTCTACGTCTTATATGTGTAATTTTCTTTGAGGACATTTTAGAGCATAATTTTCAAGAAAATAAGAGCTTGCTCACATTTATGCAACGAGTGGTATGTATAGTATGAAATTTTTGCTTGATTTTTGCACTGTCACAACTAAATACGTCGTTTACTATAAATTCGCGCCTAAGTATTTACTTCAATAATAACAGAAGCTTCAACAAACATACTCTTTTTCAAATATGCAGGCAGCTTTTATATGAGCCAGCAAACATAATGACAGCCTTAACGATCCCACTGCAGGGACATAACCCTCACCACAACCACAACTAAAGGCCTTTTTGCGCCCAAGCAAAGCTTTAAGGACTCCCTGCAGCTTGTACAAAAGAGAGGGGTCGGCGAGGGCAAAGATTGGTGGGATAAGTCATGACTGGTCTAACGCAGACCTTAAAGAGCGTTCGCTTATTCTTAAGAGACATTTTACTATGTTTGCCTTACATACTGTTTAGGCGATACAGGCAGAGACGAGCCAGTTTAGATACTGTTTGGATGTCTGGCTTGAAAGTAAGCTTTTGGTCCAAGGTGACGCCTAAGTATTTAGTAGTACGTTTCCATGGGAGGTTAGGTATTCCACCTAGCATTTGGACCTGGTCGTTGGCACGACAGCGTTTGTGCTCAAAGTGAATCAGAGAACTTTTTCCAGATTCACATCGATACCTATGTGAGATGTGGCACACGGGGGCCTTTGGTGTAAAGGGCAGTGTCATCGGCAAAGAGGGCGAGTTTCCATGCTTTTGGGAAGTAACTAAGGTCAAAGCAGGTATTGAAGATGATACCTAGCAAGGTAAGCACTTGGTGGGGCAGGTGCTTAAGTGCATGGTCTTTCCTTAAGTATATGTAATGGTATTTTCTTATATGCTTAAGTACATCCGCACCCGGAGCTCTGTTGGAATTTTGACTTCTAATGAAAAGAGAGATTTCATCATTAGACACTAAGACGGGGTCGGCGGTTATGAAAGACAGTCCTTTGGAGGGCTTCAACCTTCACTGCCTGGATGTGTGTCGGGGGGCAGGGTTGAGCAATTAGCCACCGCGTTACCATATAGTTGGCAGCGGTGGCACTGCCCTGGGTGATCGTGGCGATGGAGGTCATCGATCGAGATCTTTGAGAGGTCGCAGATTGTCCGTGACTCTCTAAAGATCTCCTATGATTTGGAGGAGTTCGAAAGCATGACTAATGCAAGAGCGTAACGCTTTCCCCTGTTACTGTGCATTTTGTGCACAGCTTCAGCTGGGTAGCCCTGCGAATTTAGGTCCTCCAGAATTTCCTTATTCGCCAACTCGAAGGGGACGTCCTTTACGACGGCGCGGATCTTACGGTCTCCGGGGAAAGCGTAAGTATGGCACACGATGTACCTACCAGAGAGAAATCTTAGTGTAGGCCCTGAAGTCGTCGGTGAACGAGACTTGTATTAGGATGGACTCACACGCGTTGGATGCGCGGGCGCGGGCGTGATTTGTTTTGTGATCTATGCACAGATTAAAGACCTCAGTACATAGTGCCTTTTTCCGGATAAAGGTGGGGTCGCGGTCACCTTGAGTGGCGGGACAGGGGCGGGTGTTGAAGACACCGCGGATAGCTTGGAACGCTTCATGGAGAGTTTTGTAAGTAAAGTAAAGGAGGGACTGTGCTCAAGACAGCCCGTTAGGGTGCCGGCGTCTGAGGACCGTTTGGCGGCGGGTTCGGGTTTACGGTGTGAGAAGAATGAGGAGGTGTTCTACACACACTCCATTTCACGGGGGTGGCTTTGGGAATCCATTGGAGGGCGTGGGTACTAAAATATATAATGATACTTAGCAACATTCAAGACCTGAAGGGCCTTAAAAGCGCAACAGGTCAACGCTTGCCAGCTTCGTCAGCACCGTATGGTATCAGTCTTATCAACAGTTCAGAAATATTGCAAAAGTAAGTTAGTTTTGTAGTTACATGGAAATGTTTGAGGAGCTGCTGGAAGTCGCCAAAAAACGCTCCATACAAAACGGTACCGAGTTGTGACGTCACAACGTGTAAATCATATTTGATATTATTTTCAAAACTTTATTTTTCAAAACATTTTTCGGGCCATAATTATTTTATAAATGGTATGCAATTGTTTCTAAAGAAATGACAAAAACTTGCATTTTCTAATGTTGTCAAACGCCCAATTGTTTCTTGGGTATGTGGATTCTTTACAGTGTTTCATTTAGAGCAGTCGCTTTATGTACTTAAATTGTAAAATATCAATGGTACATTTACACACGGTACTGCCAAATCGAGGAGTCAGCTCGTTCAAGTAACGAAGACAGCAAACACATATTCAGGTAATTTTGAACAAAAAATCAATACAAAAGTTAATCTTAGAAACATACTAGTACTAGAAAACACTACTCAAAGTAACAACTATCCTACACAATAGCTTTAAGAGAGAGTTATAAACAACGAATATCGTAAATCATGACAATTTCGTCTTAAGTTAATTTGTAAATGTACTTATTAATGCCACTCAGCGTATTTATCAATATACTCAAATAGAATTACCGAACCAATAAACATAATTATCATATCAGTCGTTCGCTTTGAACTAGATTTATGAATTCAATATTTCACCCCACATCCTAATTATAATTTGGTGTTAAATTTAGGTTTGATCACACGAATATAGTAATTAGCATTCACCACATCATTATTCTCAGCAAGTCATTTGGTCGTAGAGGTTAGGAATGGGTTATTTGTATATTTGATTTGTTATTTATTGCATAATTTTTAAATGTATTAGGTTGCCTAATCCAAATGGTCACATGTGCATTATTTCACATTTTCTTTCATTTATGTAAGACATACTTTTGTTTTTGATTACAATAAAGAAAAATGAATTTTTATTCTTGTAGTAAAATCGCAAATCACTGTTTCTAGTATCATCTTAATATGTGCTTCCGTTTGAAGTCATAACATTACGTTCACCGTTCTTTGGAAAACAGGCATTACTTACAAACAAGTGGACTTCGGGCGTTCAAAAGCGTCCACCCAAAAATGAAATTAAAATGCAAAAATGGTGTGAATATCATTCCAGTCTTGATTTGGTCGGCCGCCTGAAAACACGTCCAAAATGATATATTACTTGGTTGACCTCTCAAAATGTTAAAGCTTTAAGTAGTCGCAGCTGCATTAGGTGATTTTATTGTCAACTTCCTAGTTGCAGCTACGTAACGTCAAAAATTGTGGCACTCGTCAATCAGCTGTAATGCACACACGATTTAAATTTCAAGTAATTAAATATTATTTATAATTCTGTAAATGTTTGGATTAACTCGGGACACGTTTTACGTCAATGAAAACAGGTAAGCCACGTCATATGCTTATGGATTTTTCTAGTGATACTAGAGGTTTCCACTCCCTCACACGCTAAATGGGATTTGTAGGATAATATCTAATTGAAAATTAATAAAACGTACAATTTAAGTTCGAAGAATGACGTTTGTTGACATTGCTGTGCTGAGAGCTTTTTTCCGGCCGGCTTTTTTATGTTGGTCTACTTTTAACAGTTGAAATAGAAAGTTGTAACTTGTAAACCCTGACATCCTTTAAGATTACTATATCACCCAAAAAAATTTATGAAATATTTTGAAATAAATATGCTGTTAAGCCGTACATACAGTACTTACGAAACAATGAAATCGTAATCCATCAATATCGTAACAAAATTACCCATTCTCATCGGAAATCGTACTTTATTAAATTTCACAGCAAACTGAATTCACTGCACCTCAACCTCTGCACTTTCCATTACGATAATAGGCACAAACCTTTATGGATACCATTGTGGTAGTACTTATCCAAATTGTTATGTACAAAAATCGCAGTGGTTCAACATAAACGCTAAAGAGGTGTGTTCTCAGATTGCACGCCCATCATTTACTAAGTGTTAAGCCGAATTATATTACCAAAATTTGTTAAATACCATTATTTTAATGCGAATCAATTGGAGCAGTAAATTAACTGTAATTTGCCCATCTGTAAAAAAGGTGCCATTTTTATTATATAGTATATTTCATTTTTCATTATGTTTACCGTTGTAATTACTACGTTTGTCAAAAGCAGACAAATAAATTCACTAACATCAACACTAAAATAAAACTTTACAACCATTTAAGATTGAACTCCTTTTTTTGTAGTCCTCCTATATTTTGTAATCACTTATTATTTGTGAGGTAAAAGTTTACCAAAAGAGAATTATACCGACCAGGTTGTTACCAAAATAAAACGGAAGCATTTTCGCTCGTAAATCCAAGGGAACGCGGCTTTTCCGCTCTAAGCCAGGCGCCTGATTAAATTCTTTAACATTACCGTTTTTAGTACTACGGGGGCATATTTGCTACTACATAAATTGAGGCGCCTTTGTGTTAGTATCTTTGGAGTTACCAAAGGTATGATCGATTTAAATAAAAGGATTAAGTTTTAATGGATAATGTTGTAATGCTGTATATGAATATGTTATATGACAATGAAGATGCTATTAGTGAACCAAATGACGCGAATGCGTGTGACGATCACTCAATACCAACCTCAAAATTCTGAAATAAAAACGGGACTTGGTTTCAAAAGCAAACCCAAACCCTGATAAAATTCCTCTACAAAAAAAACGTTAACATCACCAGTTTCAAAAACCGAACCGCATCGATTAACCTTTTAACCAAATCTAAAAACCAACATGTACGTCTAATAACAATTAACAAACCCATTGTCAAGTACATTATTTCGTGTAAAGGTGGTTGAAAATCCAGCTGTGTGTGAGGTTGTAGGGTGTACTGTTTGGCGCGCGAATCTACGGTTTGACCGCAAATCAGGGTCGAATCAGATTTGTGCCTCCATTACTACGTTTGCGATCGAAATCAAAATGGCGCTAGCCTATACAGGTAGCATGCTATGAATATAACGTTCGATGCATGAATTAATACTTAATTTTTGGATTGTATGCATGCATTGTTCAAACAGAGTGTTGAGCGGACTGTTTTAGTTTGATTATTTAATATAAAATGTTTTGTTTTTATCGTCAGACTGTAAAAAAGGAAGTTTTTGAGAGAAATGTTACCATAAACTTCTATCTCCCACTGACCAATCCGATCCACAACATTCAAAAGTAAGCAGATGGTATTTCTTGAGAATTCAGCAGTATTCACTAACTGCAACCGAACTGCAACTTGCAGTCTGGTCCAAAGTTGCCAAATAAGATTGCCCTCTAATGGGTTTGTTGTGTACGTCAAGTCCCTACAGAAACTCAAGTTTAACGGTAGAAATTCTGAGAGCGAATATATTCTCTTCTTGTTTTACTCCTGTTATACGAGTGTTACTTTATCCAGGTAAAAATTAGATTTTTATAAAAAAATATATTTTTAAGACTAGCGACCCACCCGGCTTCCCATAGATATACAGAAAATTAAATTGTTATTTCAACTTAATACTATAGTTACATTTCACTTAACAAGAGTACAAGTTTCCCGTCGTCTCCAGCTCAGCCAGTCTTTTAAGTGCTTAAAACTATTTTATTGCATGTTTTGTTATAGAAAAATGAGAAACTTGTTTATTTTTCTTGTAAACTGCACAGCAAAGTCCAACTTCTAAAGTTCCTTGGTGTTCGTGGTTAACTGCAATGAGGAAAAAAGGACTGAATTCAAATGAAACATTTGCATTACAAACTCAACTCGTCACGTTTGTAAGAAAAGTGAACACCCTAAGATCATCAGGTTGAATTGATTTACATTTCTTGGAAATTTATTTATTTATTTATTACAAAATCCACAGGCCTTAGACATAAGTAGAATAACAATTGTGAAAATACTGACGGCCATTTATGGACTTACAATTTTTATATTAACCTTAATCAGACTTACACAAAAAATAAATAGCAATATACCAAAAAAAAAAATACAAAAATACTATCTTAATTCAACTCAATTCAAAGGCAAAAAAAAGGATAATTACTTTATAAAAAGAAGAATTTAAAAAAATTTAAATTGAACGATAAGAAACCTTGCATTTAGCAGGTTTAAGTACAACAAAAAAATATATATATAATAATTAACACAATGAGGGTGTTTAGTGTAAAGTTTGCGTTGTATGTATTTGTGTGTATGTGCGTGAGTGTGTGTGTGTGTGTGTGTGTGTGTGTGTGTGTGTGTGTGTATGACTGTTTGTCATTTGCCAGTAGGGAGGGAACTTAGTATAATATTAAATATATCCGAGACATGTGAGAACTGCTTATTGTAAGTGTTGTGCATTCTGATAATGAGTGAGTTTTGGTTGTAGTTTGTTTTTGCGAGTTGTGTGTTGAATAGTTGAGTGTGCCATGTTCTGGTGGAGGGAGTGTGTAGATTAAGGGTAAGTTGTGTCAAGTCAATACAATCCACAGAACCATTACATATAATAGGTCTTTACCTATGAAACTGCCGTTTTGCCGTACTGGCCATTTCAAATGAAAATATTTTTTTTTTGTACTGATAATTCTAATTTCAAATTAATTTTATTTGACAAACATGGAATTCTTTTTCTAAAATCGTCATTTGTTTAATAGTTAGTGTTTTGTATTCAACGCATTCGAACATTTTTCGTCATCATGGATAAGTTAAAAATTCGAGTAATTATGGAGTATGAGTACCGTCGTGGCAGCAAAGCGGCACAAGCAGCACGCAACATCAACGACGTTTACGGAGTGAACACTACAAACGAACGCACCACCCGTTATTGGTTTACCCGCTTCCGTTCTGGAAATTTTGACCTGAAAAATGAACCCCGTGGTCGTCCGAAAACTTTGGTCGACAATGACGAATTAAAGGCAATTGTGGAAGCTGATGAAACTCAATCCACAGCTGAATTAGCAGCAGCTTTCGACGATAGCATCAAAACAATATTGGTCCATTTGCGTCAAATCGGCAAGGTAAAAAAGCTTGACAAATGGGTACCCCACGAACTCAATGACCGCCAGCGCGAAGTACGCATGGAGACGTGCCTTGCACTGCTCAGCAGGCATACAAATGAAGGAATTCTGAACCGCATTGTTACTTGTGACGAGAAATGGATCCTGTTTGACAATCGTAAGCGCTCAGCAAGTTGGTTGGACCCTGGTTCAGCACCCAAACAATGCCCTAAACGAAAACTTACCCCTAGAAAAGTGATGGTCACTGTTTGGTGGTCTAACGCGGGTGTAATTCATCACAGCTTCTTGCCAAACGGGACAAGCATTACTGCAGATGTGTACTGTGAAGAACTGAACACAATGATGGAGAAGCTCGCACGTCTCCAACCAGCTTTGGTCAATCGTTCGGCTCCACTGCTCCTGCACGACAACGCGCGACCTCATACTGCACAGCAGACGGTCTCCAAGCTACAAGAGTTGGGGTTGGAAGTTCTCCGTCATCCGCCGTACTCACCAGACCTTGCGCCTACAGACTTCTACTTTTTCGAGAATTTGGATAACTTCTTGGCGGGAAAAAAATTCAATACCCGAGAGGCAGTACAAAATGCCTTTGAAGAATTTGTTGCCTCCCGTCCAGCTGATTTCTTCAAGAAAGGCATCAATAAGCTACCAATGCGTTGGCAAAGACGCATTGATTGCATGGGTGATTATTTTGATTAATAGAAATATAAAATATATAAAAAAATTACGCTTCATTTATTTCGTGAAAAACGGCAATTTCATAGGTAAAGACCTAATATTATATAAGAAAGCATGTCAAGTAAGCTGCGTCGACTTTCCAAGTCCAACATTTGCTTCAGGATAAGGCATGTAAGGCAGTTGTCTATAGTTTAGATGTTTTAAAATTTTTTTTTGGATAGATTCGATGGCATGTTTGTAGACAACATACTGGGCATTCCATATAACACTACAATATTCCAGTATGCTACGAACATACGAGTAATACAGAACTTTTAAACACGTTAAATCTGAAAATGGTGCAGCTGTCCTTAATACAAAGCCCAGATTTTTGTACGATTTTGTAACGATGTAAGAAACATGTTCATTATAATTAAGCTTCGAGTCAAGGAGCACGCCCAGGTCACGAACAAGATTAGTTTTACGAATAACCGTGTCATTAAATGAGTATTTGGTTAAAAAAGGGTTCCTCTTCCGAGTGAACGTGATGTGTAAGCACTTGTCAATATTAATATTAATACGATTTTTTAAATAATAAATAGATAAACGGTTTAAGTCATCCTGTAGCTTGAGGCTGTCACGGGTGTTTTTAATACTTAAAAATATTTTTGTGTCGTCAGCATACAATATAAAATTAGAGTGTTGAATGGATTGCCCAATGTCATAGAGATAAATAGAGTATAATAATGGCCCCAAGATTGAGCCCTGAGGCACGCCTGAGGATACAGATATATAGTCTGAACGAAAGCCACCCACCTCAACAGCCTGACTTCGATTACGCAGATAAGATTCCAGCCATCTTAATAGGTTACCGCATATTCCTATCTCTTGAAGTTTACGCAGCAGTATAACGTGATCAGTATAACATATTTAGGTTACAACAGTATACGTATTTGTAGCGTATTGAAAGATTTTGTACTTACGTATCATGAAAGGAACATCTAATTGTATATTTGTGTACATTGAAGAAAAGGATGCTTTTTATTGCGTATTTTAATATTTTCATTTATTTATTTCTTTCTTCGTATATTTTATTAACACTAGAAAGCCCAAGACCGTCAAAATGACGGATAAAATTTTTGCTCTTTATTTTCTCCGATTTTTTTTTGGATGAAATGAAATGATATTAATTTACTTTTATTTATTTTGGTTAATTTACTGAAAAAAGTATATTAAATATAATAATCTGATTTTAATATAAAGTTATAACAAGGTATACCTACACTGCCCAGTGACCGTCAAAATGTCGGTTATCTATTTCGTAAATGAGGGTATTTAGATAAAAAAATCTGAGTTGTTACAAATTGAATGTTTTTTGTGATTTTGGCATTTGTGAATTATACTTCAATCAATACAAGTAATTTCAATATTCCGTCCTTACTTTATAAGTATTTGTGTGAATTTATTGTGATATTTTGCTCAATCGTGGCCTCTAGTCGTTTGAACTCGCTATAAATCCAACAGATGCTTGAAAGTTTTCGTGACATATGTGAAGACCAGTCTGACTCTGAAATTACGCCTGACTTAGCTGACGACGAAAACGAAGACATTTCATTCATCCCGCCAGATACTTCGGAGAGTTCTGAGTCCGAGGAACCGGAAAACAGTGCGCCTGTATACGAAGGGGGGACTGCTCCTCCACAGTTTATTTCCGGTTGTGTGGTAAACAGGAGGGGTCAAGGAAGAGCCAGGATACTTACTGGAACAAGCGCAAGTGCCGTATCTAGACAACCAAGAGGTGTTAGATGAAGCAACCATATGCCAGTGATAGGAGATGAGCTTTTTGCCCCATATGGCTCCAAATATAACTGCAAAATAAATTCTTCGTTATCGACTGTGACCCAATGTTTAGGGCGTTGGGCTGCTCAAAATATCATAAGATCTAGGCCCAACTTCATACTCCGTAAGACACATTCGAGTATACAATGAAAGTGTCCTTTCAGATTGGCGACTTCTTTTCAATGATACGATTATGAAACATATCCAAGCTTGTGCAGAAACTGAGGCTAGACTCAAAAACTCCAACCCTCATTACCTGAGTAATATTTCATTGAGTGAATTAGATGCCTTTATAGTTAGTTTATGCACGAGAAGCATATGACATGGCTCACAGATGTCCATTCACTATGGAATCAGGAATGGGGTCCGCCAAAGTTTGCTAAGACAATGAGCCGCAATAGATCCCTCACTTCCCTCTAATATGGTTGAGGAGGGCGATGGCTGGATCCCGCGTTAACTCGTGAACGGGTGCCGTTTGAGGGTGTTCGTCGTTTGGATACTTGGGGGGAGGGAGACTTGCCGGGCTAACAGATGCAGAAAAGAATAATTTTGTATAGACATAAAGAGACTCTGTAAATTTATTTTGAAAAAAAATATACCCGTGAAGTTTCTTGCCAGTTCTTCTTCACGAAGGTTTTTTTTCGAACTGGTGGTAGAATCATGTTTTATTTGACGTCAATAAGAACAAGTAATTGTCAATGTTGAGAAATAAATATTTCATTTCATTTCATTTCATTTCATTTCATTTCATTTCATTTCATTTCATTCACTAAGATCTTGTAATATCTGCGTTTTGACACTCGTTCATCTCGATCTGAAAGTCTACAAACAAATAAATTTGCTCTAATGTCATTTGTTTGGAATACCTTCATAGATAATTGTATTGCTTGCTACATTCCTAGTACAATTGTGGCTGTGGATGAACAACTTTTCCCTTCAAAATGTAGATGCCCATCTACTCAATATATGGCTGGCAAACCTGACCAATTTGGGATCAAAATCTGGCTGTTGGTGGATCTCGATACCAAGTACCTGTGCAATGGTTTTTCATATTTGGGCAAAGACGATAGCCGTTCGAATGAATCATTGTCACAACATATGGTGATGAATTGGCTAGTCCATTCCTCAAAAAAGGTATGAAACATTACTATGGATAACTTTTTTACATCTCTGAAGCTAGCGCAGAAGTTGAAATCTGCAAATACCAGCCTTGTTGGAATCATTCGCAAAACAAGACGAGAAATTCCAACTACTTGCAAAAATATAAAAACGCCAAGGTCTGAAACGTTTGTACTCAAATCGCCAGATAATGCTACTCTGATTGTCTATCATGGCAAGCCTAGCAAAAACGTTATGATACTTAGCACTATTCACCCCGATGTCA
The DNA here is from genome assembly GCA_923062675.1 of Marasmarcha lunaedactyla. Taxonomy (NCBI): domain Eukaryota; kingdom Metazoa; phylum Arthropoda; class Insecta; order Lepidoptera; family Pterophoridae; genus Marasmarcha; species Marasmarcha lunaedactyla. The sequence goes on from OV281345.1 coordinate 21,666,193, forward strand.
GCCTTCACGACGGTTAGAAGAAGCTTCCTGATACTGTGTAATTTTACAATGAAACTAAGTGCGACGTATATATTCTTGACCAAGGCTAGAAAATATTTTACAAGAGGTGGGAGACGAAGATGGCCAATGCATGTTTTCTATAATGTGTTAGATATTGCTGCTGTCAATGCATGGATCTTGTATAAACAGACCGAGAAACAAAAAAAAAGCCATCACGATTTTATTTTGAAGCTCATAAGTGAACTCAGTGAAACTTATATCAGCGAACAATCACGCCAGGCCACTACCTCAAGCTCCGACAGAACTCCTCTTGCTACTCCAGGCACCAGCAGAGTTGAGCCACAAAAATCAAACAAGAAAAGGGACCATTGTCTTGCAAAAAAAAAACAAGGCGTCTGAAAAATGCGTTATTTGTTTATAGTTGTTTGTCAAGTTGACAAGTTTTTCTGCGGAAAATGTGTTGGTCGCGAAGAAAATACAATTATTTGTAAAAAATGTATGAGTTTTTGTAAAATTTCTTGTCTTAAAATAAATAAACTTGTTTTTTGTCATCGAAATGAATTTTATTTCATACTATTACTTAAAGGAATTGTGTTTTTAAATTTGATCAGTCATTTTGACGAATACTGGGCGTTTAAGGTAGTACACAAATCCTGGGCTTTCTAGTGTTGATGTTTCTTTGTATACGAAACGGTAAAAAAAATTATTTAAATAGATTTGTTCAGTATTTGCACGATAACTTTCGCGTTTTTTTTTACTCTTTTCATAGCCAGCAAACGTTGAGTTACAATCGAATGGACTTCGGGTGGGCACTCAAAAATATCGAGCAAAAATGGAATGAAAATGCAAAACTGGTTTGAATATTATAGGAGTACTAGTCTTGATTTGAACACGTCCAAAAAGATATATCGCTTGGTGCTACGTAACTAATTAGATTGCAAAAACCTAACACAGTGTACTCCACACACCTAGCCATAAGGAATCAAACCTACATTTATCATGGATGTGAACATTAAAGCTTTAAACAGAGATTTGTTTAGACTACATCTACAGTTCAACCTTAATAATCTGCTAAATGCATAATATGCCCCTGAAGCAAACTGCTTGCTTACTTGTATGATTTTAATGAGGCTTAAATATCATAATTGTATGCGCCGATCGCACACGGTAAAATATATAGTAATAAAAGATATTATGAGCAGCAGAGACTCGTGCGGCGGTGAAAAGGATGTTAAAACTTCGATAGCTGTGCCGCGCCGTCCGAGTCAAATTTTGAGTTATTTTTATCTTGGAACATGAAAACACGATCCAGTCATCGGCGTTGTGCAGTCCGAATGTTTGTTCTGTATAAATACGAATAAAAATATATTATAATAAAACCCTGAGCACGAACCTTGTTGCTGCTGGCACTCCTTAAGTTCACTTTTCACAACACACAAAGTTTATTTAAGTTTTCGTCTACAAAACGTTAAATATCAATAGGCATAGGGCGCCGTAAAAACACAATTATAATATAAAAACGTGAAAACGTGGTTCACAAGTTCACAGTTGCACCTCCATCATTTTGTCTTCAAAAGTGACAGTTCCCGCCAACTCAACTTTTTAAACCCAACCAATAGGGAAGGCAAAGAATAAATACATACAGCCTAGTAAAATAAAATAATGTTATTAAAAGTGTATGAGTGAACCGCAAAATAAGGACTGTATGTTATCGACCAAATAAATACTAAACATCCTCCCGCCCGAGGTTGGCTGGAAAGCCAGAATAAAGTTAACAAGTCTAAACCGCTAGAATACTAAACAAAATAAATATAATAAAAACAAACTTAAATAAGACAACATTAAATTGACATGCAAATAGACTCTACATCGATTGCTCTATTGGCAGTCTACAAATCTTGACAACTGGTCGCAGGAGTGTACCAGAAGAGGTTCCGAGCTTTACGATGCGAACAACTCCATCCTTTCCAGGGACCAACTCCTGGATGCGACCTAACCGCCAGTTCAAGAGACCTACGTGATCCTCCTTTATTAACACTAATTCACCTATTTTAGGTGGGTCGCAATCAGAGGTCCATTTATGTCGCATTTGTAAAGTGTGGAGGTATTGTTCGCTCCACTTACGCCAAAACCGTTGAGCCATAGCTCGCAATAATTCATAGCGACTTAAACGATTATTCGCACTATCCGCAAAATCAAATTCAGAAACTGAAAGTAGAGGTCTGCCTATCAAAAAATGGGCAGGCGTCAGAACATCAAATTCTCGAGGGTCTTGAGACAAGGGGCAAAGTGGCCGCGAATTGAGGACGGCTTCTACCCTAGCAAAAACTGTGGAAAGTTCCTCAAATGTGAGAACTTGCTCACCAATCACTCGCTTCAACAATGTCTTAGCTGACTTGACAGCCGCTTCGAACAATCCGCCAAAATGAGGTCCGCCGGGAACGTTAAACAACCAATTAACACCTCGAATAGAAGCGTCCGCCGACAACCCATCCTGAATATCTTGTTTAGATAAATAAGTCCGAACATCATCTAAATGTCTCTTTGTTCCAACATAGTTAGTTCCGCAATCTGAACGTATTACACTCGGTAAACCGCGGCGAGATGTGAAACGTGTTAAAGCGGCAAGAAAAGCTTCTGTGGAAAGATCACCGACAACTTCCAGGTGCACGGCCTTAGTGGCTGAGCAAACAAAAACACACAAGTAACTCTTAAATTGTCGTGATTTCCGCAGACGAGACTCTCTTGTTAAAAATGGACCGGCAAAATCCGTTTGCACAGTATGAAAAACTCCATTTGCATTAACTCTATCACTAGGTAATGCTGACATAATTGGATCAGAAGTCTTTGGCTTCGTCTTAAAACAAAATATACATTTGAATATGCGACTCCTAATAACTTGTCGCGCCGATACAATCCAAAACCGATTTTGTAAAATAGCCTGTAGAGATGACGGGCCAACATGACAATAAACAATATGGAAATAATCGACGATTAAAATTGTTAGAGGATGAGATTTGGGTAATAATAAGGGGTGTCTTGCTCCCTCCGGTAAACCAGCCGCAAATTCCAATCTCCCTCCAACTCGCAATAAACCGCAATTGTCTAGAAAAGGCATAAGCCTACGTAAACTATTTTGAACAGGTAAGTTTTTACGCAATTTGGCAATATCGGCTGAGTATGTCTCATATTGAGCCATCCGCACAAGGCAATCCAACGCCGCTCTACGCTCGACGGCAGAAAGTACACCGACTAACCGTTTCGATGAATCTTTCTGTTTAATATTATAAATAAATCTTAAACAATAACCCACAACAGCTTGTACTTTTGACAAAGAACTAAACCGTGTAAAAATTGAATTAAACTCATCCGTTTCCGTCAATAAAGTACTAACTACAGTTTTCCGCAAACCTGGTAACTCTTTAACCCCTTTAACAATATTTGGAGGCCACGTATCTTCAGGACATTTGAGCCATCCAGGCTCCCACCAGAGGGGATGTACAATAAGCTCCGACGCGCGACATCCACGGCTACCTACATCCGCAGGATTCATCGTAGACGGCACGTGACGCCACGATATCGGTAACTCGCATCCTACTATTTGTGATACGCGATTTCCTTCAAACGGCTGCAACATATGCGGCGGTAAGCGCAACCATGACAATACTATAGTACTATCGGTCCAGCCTATTATATCCTGTACAAACACGTTATTTTTTATGGCTTCGTAGACGTACTTTAAAATGCGCGCAAGTAACGCCGCGCCACACAGCTCTAGTTTTGGTGTAGTTAACTTGGACTTTACCGGGGCAACACGAGACTTAGCCATAATTAGCCTGACCTTCGTGTCACCGTAATCATCACCGGACCGCATGTAAACTACAGCCGAGTAAGCTCGATCTGAAGCGTCTGAGAAACCGTGAAGTGAACATCGCTTAGTGCCTGTCAACACAAACCGTTCCAATCTAACATCACCAATACGTGAGAAATCCGCAAAAATAGAACTCCATTCCGAGGCCACCTCCGCAGGCGGCTCATCATCCCACGATAAATTTAATAACCACAAACGTTGCATTATAATTTTACCCTGGAGAATAACCGGTGAAACCCAACCCAAAGGGTCAAAGGTACGAGCCAAAGTAGAAAGAATACTGCGCTTTGTGCAGTTCGAGTTATCATTCAATTTGACGTTATAACTAAAAATATCCGATTTAGGGTCCCACTGAATGCCTAAAATTTTATGAAACTCGGGCCCATCTGCATTATCAAAAATCCGAGGTCTTTCTTGGTCCGCAGTCTGTATATTTTCTAAAACAGCCCCACAATTAGATTTCCATTTACTTAATTCGAACCCCGCCGATTTAAGCAATCCAATCAATTGGTCTTTTAATTCTAACGCGCCAGAAACATTATCCGCGCCACCAAGGATATCATCCATGTAGGCCGACTCCCGTAGCAGTTTAGCAGCGAGAGGAAACCGCATCTCCTCATCATCTGCTAGCTGCCTCAACACGCGAACCGCTAGAAATGGGCTACTTTTAAGACCGTATATGACACGATTCAATTTGTAAATCCGGACGGGTTCATCCGGGTTTTCCCGCCAAAATATAAGTTGATACATCGCGTCTTCATGGTGAACAAAAATAAACCGGAACATCATTTTAATGTCCGTCGAAAAAACTACCGGAGACAAACGAAATCTACAAATAACTTCCATAATATCATGTTGTAAATTCGGCCCCGCGTGTAAACAGTCATTTAGCGAGACGCCAGACGAAGTCCTACAACTACCATCGAAAACCACTCGGATCTTATCTGAGTCTGCTTTAAAAATACCATGGTGAGGAATAACAAAATATTTCCCCATTTCTAAATCATCAACCGAAATATCTAAGGGAACCATGTGTCCCATATCCGCATATTCTCTCATAAAAGAAATGTATTTATTCCTCATAAAATCATTGCTATGAAGCCGCTTCTCCAAAGCCAAAAACCGCTTCATCGCCATCTTAGCCGAATCACCTAACTCGGGATGGACGGATAAAAAAGGTAACCGTACAACGTAACCGCCGCTTTCATTCCGCGAATGCGTTTCCGCAAAAATTGTCTCGCACTCGACATCCTTAGTGGCGGCGATATTACTCGGAATATCTTCCACTTGCCAAAATCTTTCCAAAATCTGATCGGTATTCAACAAGCATTGTGAAACACCACACACGTCGCTGCCGGGGGTCGAGCAAGAAACAGGACCCATCAGAACATGACCAAAAATCGTATTAAAAACCGTAGGCAGCTCTGGGTCAACTTTAAAACCTCCGCCTAACATTATATTGCCGAGAAGATCCGCACCAATTAAAATATCAATATCTCCTGACTTATAAAACAATCGATCCGCTAAATTAAGTTTATTAAAACGTTCCGCCAAATCCGCAGGTAAATTAAACGACGGCAGTTTATGCGTTATTTTATTTAAAATAACCGCGCGCGTCGATAACTCTGGATCATCACAATGGCTAGGTACAAAATTAAGCGTAACTGCACCCTTACAACTGCCAACCGAGGCTCCGCTAAGTCCTAAAATATCGATATCATATCGAAACCGCCGTAAACCGAACCTCCGCACACAATCGTCCGTTATAAATGTAGTTTGGCTGCCTCCGTCAAGCAACGCCCGCGCGCTGTGGTACTGTCCGCTGTTGTCCCGCACGCGCAGCACCGCCGTGGCCAGCAGCACTGCCCGCTCGCCACGTGCCGCCCGCGCCGCGTGCGACACCTGCGCCTGCTGCGAGTTGTCCGCGCCCACCTCTGCCCGATGTTGCTGAGGGGTCGAGGGCCGCACCGGATTATTATCACGAGACGAATCAAAATGTAGGAACGAGCTATGATTAGAAGAGCCACATTTAGTACATTTATACGTTGATTTGCAATTAACAATTCTGTGTTGTCCAAAACATTTAAAACATAGTCCGTTTTCCGCTATGAAATTCTTACGCAACACCGGGGACCAAGATATAAACGTCTTACACTTGGTTAAGAAATGTGTGGACGCACCCTTGCAGGCGCCACACGTGTCTCGGGCCCTGGTGACCGACGCATGAGCCCGCGTCGGGATCACGCGCGATCCGCCAGTGCCTGGGGCACTCGAACTCGTTTCCAAAATACGAACCTCATCCTCTAAAAACTTCAAAAAGTCATCAAACGTAGGTAGTTCCCTACCTACAAACCGCTCCTCGAAATGTTTGCGTAAAGAAGAATCTAATTTTTGTAAATTTAAATAGAATAGTACATAAGACCACTCAGGAACTGGCAGCTCAAGTCTTTCGAGTGCCTTAGTATTTTCCAACAATGAATTTAAAAATGGTTTTAAAGAATTCAAAGTTTTATGTACTTGACCAAAGTTAAATAAATTATACATTAATTTATCGACCAACAATCTCTTATTTCTGTACCTATTATTTAACAACTCAAGTGCTACAGAATAATTCCTTTCCGTAATACTCAAATGCTGTATTAACGACTTAGCCTCACCGGTAACCGATCCAAACAAATAAAACAATTTCTCAGTATCACTTAAGCTACGGTCGCGTCCAACCATCGAATCAAATAATTCCATAAAAGAAATAAATTCTTCTATCTTTCCAGAAAATGTAGGTAAATGCAACCGCGGCAAACTAATATTGGATTTAAAATCCCCGCCAGTACCTGCGAACGATTTCACCTCATTAGGATTAATAGAAAACAACTCTGAATACCTCCGCTTAATATCGTAATATATTTTGTCATACTTCATGAACTTATCCTCATGTTGTGTTGTATCTAAATATTCACCTCCATCCAATTGAATCTCAAAATGTAAAGAGGTGAATTCCTCATGTAAACTATCAATGTCCGCGAACCGTACCTTAAATTCCGCTAAACCTATATCATCACCTACAGAAAAGTCCCTTTTACTGAGATCATGAATAAGTTCCAAACGTCGTATGACCTCCTCATACTTTAAATCACGCAAATAGTTTAGGTAATTAACCGCTATCAACAAATAAAACAAAAGAACAAAGTCTATTTCGTGCAAATATACTACAGTGAAACAACAAAAAAAAAATAAAAAGTGAGCCAAATTGCTCCCGCAAATCGAGATGATTCACTGTAGCCCCCTTAGACAAAAACACGAAACTAAAACCGACCCCAAATAGATTTGACACTCAGGTACCCATCAACGATATACCTACAGTAGTCACCGCGTAAAACAATAACAACAACCGCAATTAAAAAATAAAATCATTTACGTGCCCTATACCGAAACAAAAGCAACAACCTTGTTTCTTATCGCCCGCCCAATAGCAAAAATCAATAAACTAAACCGCAATAAACAATAACAATTGCAATAAGAAACAAGTCAATATAACCTCAAAAGAAAAAAAAAAGTATTCAAATCTGGTATCGAACCCAAACAATACCAACCCGTTAAAACTTGTGTAGTGCCAACTGAAGAAAAGAAATGCGCAAAGTCCAAAAGATAAAAATGGCGCCACTGTTGAGTCTACTTGCAAAATAATTTAGCAATAAAACGCAATATGTATGAAAATTAGGAATTTGACCAAACACAGTTTAGACTTATTTTACAGTTACAATTACTAATGAGAATTATAATTAATTCCTTAAAAACAAATTACCCGACAAAAATACAGTCCAAATTTTGCAAATATGTGTGAATACCTAAAATGTAATGTGACGATATAAATGTAATATGGGAATAGGGAGAGGAATAATATAGTTAGATATAATACTTGTGAGTGTAAATATGTGCAGTTTAACTGTGTACTACCGAAAAAACCCCAGAAATTATATCTAAATCAGCCCAAAAAAGTTATTCCTATCTACCCCCAATAGAAAATAATTATGTGTGGTTTGCCAGAAGACTGGAATGTTCCACGACTAAGTAACTCAAATTAACCAATCTAATTGCTATCCGGCTCGAAGAGATGTATGCGCCGATCGCACACGGTAAAATATATAGTAATAAAAGATATTATGAGCAGCAGAGACTCGTGCGGCGGTGAAAAGGATGTTAAAACTTCGATAGCTGTGCCGCGCCGTCCGAGTCAAATTTTGAGTTATTTTTATCTTGGAACATGAAAACACGATCCAGTCATCGGCGTTGTGCAGTCCGAATGTTTGTTCTGTATAAATACGAATAAAAATATATTATAATAAAAACCTGAGCACGAACCTTGTTGCTGCTGGCACTCCTTAAGTTCACTTTTCACAACACACAAAGTTTATTTAAGTTTTCGTCTACAAAACGTTAAATATCAATAGGCATAGGGCGCCGTAAAAACACAATTATAATATAAAAACGTGAAAACGTGGTTCACAAGTTCACAGTTGCACCTCCATCATTTTGTCTTCAAAAGTGACAGTTCCCGCCAACTCAACTTTTTAAACCCAACCAATAGGGAAGGCAAAGAATAAATACATACAGCCTAGTAAAATAAAATAATGTTATTAAAAGTGTATGAGTGAACCGCAAAATAAGGACTGTATGTTATCGACCAAATAAATACTAAACAATAATTTTATTGACTATTGTGTGTGAATCTAATTTGCAACAAAACACAATTCAAGTTAAAGTTGTAGTTAAAGTCAATAAATTGATACAATATTCCACTTCTTCTGTTATACAGTAGACGTATGTAAAGAAATAGAAACATTGTTTCTTTATTAAACAAAATGTAAAAGAAACTTTTCTTCATGATGTCCAATAGAAACTATAAACAAATCCAGCCATGAAAAAATACACATAACTTTTGCCCGTAGGGCGTTGACCGAATTCTTTCCTACCGCAACTTCTTTTGCTATACTACGAGCCTATTTCGCGCTTTTATTCGGAAATTATCATAAAACCACATTTTTGAGAACTAAATCAACATGTATTTCACCGTTGTAGTCCTACAAATAAATAACTGATAAAAAAATAATTTGAACTATGGTGAACTATAAATCACCTGAACCACCCCTTATTTGGGTGAGGTTGATATCCCACTGCAGGGATTATTGAGGCTATCGCAAGATTTAATATTTATTAACATAAATTTACACAAAGATTGCACAAAGCTACAAAAAATAACAAAACTATTTTCAAAACTCTTGGAAAACTCGTTTAAAATTTTAGGCTGCATTCCTAGGCTAGACTGACACGTGTTGTATGTAACAATGTACCCCGGGACCACAAATTGGGGTAAATCTCATTTCGATTGGCCACTGCCATGATTGCAGAAACGATTTGTGTACACCCGTAACAATGCAATTGGATTACCTATAAATTATGGCTCCAAATGCAACGATGCGTGAAAAGATGTTTAGAAATTTTGGAACAGCGAAAAGTTTTATGGCGCGATTCCCTTATTGGGGCCCTAAGTTCGAGAGATGTATTGTCGTTTTATTTATCTAGATTTAAATTTTAATTAGATTTTTCCCATGGCTGTATGAATTTACGAATTTGTAAACAGTAGCAAAATTATAAGGTTAAAGTTAAAAACAACTTCAATAAAAAAAGTAATGTTCTCCTATCTCTTCATTACAATTGTGAATGTTTTACTTCTTTAAAAGCACAGACTGGTAGTGGTGAGTTCAGTCCGAAAGCCATGGAGCGTTATTCTAACTGACTGAGCTAATGGTCTGAAAACGACAACACTAAGCCAGAGCCTGCACTAAAACAGGCCCACTGAATGTCCCCCGAAAGCAAGATTAAAATGGAACCAACCTGGCGACTCGTGCACAGAAATAATAACGAAAATGGTACAATTTACCTATTTGACAGAACGCCTGTTTTGGTGTTTTGTAATGTGGTGTGGTTAGAGGATTTCATTTCGTAAGCTTAGATAATCATTACAGAATTAAAAATTGGAAATTGTCTATTGGAAAAACGTCCGGTAACGGCTTGAAGTTTTAATTCTGTAACTGTTTTATAGAAAATACTGAAATTAGAACCAAATTTAAATTTCAGATAGAAAATAAACTTTGTAATGAGACTCAAACCTTTTAGACTAAAACAATTCCACTAAAAAGATTAATTATAGTAAATTAAAGCCCTTCAAATGTTATTTAAACTACCACACGTTTTTAGAACGAGAGGCTAATACTTTTTTAGTCTTTTTTTTGACGCGGGGGAGTTTATTTTCGTAGAATTATAATTATCGAACCAATTTTGTCAACCCAGCAAAGCGTTAAAACTTTATATCACAATTAATAAAACAAACAAAAATTTAATTTATGGGAATTTCGTGAAGTCCCGTACGTCCTCAAACTCATTATCCAGCTGCATTCGAGCGTATTTGTAAACACTTTCAATAAAAAAAAAAGAACTCAAAGGCAGTGGGAAAAAATTGGCCGGTACAAAAGTTACTTGGATCCGATTCGCGTTCCCTATTTACGGACTGACTGTTTGCATTTCATTAACTTTAGTCAACAGGATTTCTAATTTATCTCGTGCTTTGCGACTTTTGTATTATTCTGATGAGCTTTCACAAATGAGAATTTATTTTATCCATTGTAGCTAATTCCGCGCTGTCGGTTAATGAGCTGCCAACTTGTTAACTTTAAGAAATGGTAATTATTGCTTTATCTATTCTTTGTGTAGTTTGAAAAGGAGTTGGTTAATTTTGTCCCATCATAAATATAATATTCTGCGGTTTAATAAATATACTAAATAGTTCAATTTTTTCTTTACTTTATTATGTAACTAGCTATGATATCCGGCTTCACTCGGGAGTTGATATGAGATTACGTGGTAGTTGAAATAAAAAAATAAACTATGACGTAAAAAGTAAAAAAAATTATTAAAAACATCTTCTCATTATTTCCACTACTTGTTTATAAACAACATTTTCCGTTTTATTGTCCGGGGTATATATATATATAAATTTTCGAATTTCCTACTCTTGAGCAAGCTACATATAGCTGAGCGTGAGAGAAGCAGGATCCTTTGAGGTTGATGCCACAATATTTTAAAGTTTGCCCTTGCGCTTTGTTAATTGTAAAACTAAAGGCTAATTTAATTGAAAACTGCAATCTTTTAAATTGAAATGGCAATTCAGAAGAGATCAGTGCTATTCTAGGTATAAATACTGTGTGTCCTTTGTTCTTTCCAGAAATAAGTTCAGCTTCAATGACGTTATTCGATAGCTGTTTTACGATCATCCTCCCGAAAGAAGTCAATTGAAAGCAGGAGTTGTATGATCTTATATTTTGAAGAAAGTTTTCGGTCATGAAATGTAGAAATTCCTGCGGAGGTGCTTTCAGTGGTGGTAATCGAATTTTTCCATTCACGCAACAGAGACCTGGTGTTTCTTTACTGAATATTTTCGCGTGGCAAAATTGGTAACTGTTATTCATTTTTCCGATTACAACATGTTTATGATTGTAATATTTTTTCTTTGGTTCGTAGCGGAATGCTTCCTGTGTTAGATTATCTTTTAAAATTCCGATTCTTCAATACTTTCATTTTCTTTTCTTTCATCGCTTTTTCTGCTTCTCAGGGTGCTCATTCTGCTTCATCGATTTTGTAAACGTGCTTCGTGCTCTTCTTCCGTTTCATTTCTTCGATATTCGTTTTGTTTCCGCCATTTCGCTGCAGAGCTGGCAAGATCTTCTCCTCTTTTACATCTAGGCATTGTATTCTGTAAAATATAAATTAAATAAACATTTTATAGACAAATATATTGTTACGTATACGTGGGGTACATTGAGACAAAGAAAAAAATTTTGTTTTAGGGAAATACAATTAAAAGAAAAAAAACCATTAGAATTAATTAAATACACTATTAAGAATACTCACATTTGATATTTTACAATAAAGGCTCACAGACAACTTTTTTCTTCTTCGCTTCGAAACCGAGAATTAATTAAACAAATTATAAAAAATACTCACACGCGATACTTCAAAATAAAGGCTCACAAATAACTTCTTTCTTTTTCGTTTCGAAATCGCTTATTTCACTGTTTAAATCGAACTATTTCTGGCGTGCGACACCGGGCTCTTATATATTCAGAGAGCTAGGCTCTAGGATATTCGAGAAAGTTTGGGAATATTTTTTTTATTTCTCACACCTTTTAGAATGCTCTCGTCATTATCATCCGCCGTAACAATAGGTTTTGCAGCTTTAGCATACGTAGTAAAGGCGCGAATTTTAAATACTTAAATTTTAAAATGTTTTTAGAAGTAAACTCAAAACATTTATTCGCCAAACAGCTACAGCACAGTACAACACAACAGTTAACAAAACACAAATACAACAGATAGTAGACAAAAATAAAACAAAAGCATTAAACAAACAAGTGCATTGCGACACAAAACAAAAGAAAAGAATTAAAAGAAATAAAGTAAAATTATTAAACAACAAAAAACAGACAACTACGTAGATAAAAACATTGCGCCGCAGCATGGTTGCCGAATAGGGCACATCTCAGCATGATGCTGCAGCCATAGCTACAGCGCTGATGTTCCGAAGTGCCCTCAGTGTGTTTGCGCGCTAACGCAGCTACTAACAATTATCAATGAATATACACAACACAAATAAACCAACAGAATATATACACATACATACACTTGCATATGTACACACACATATATACACATATTTATATATATTTATATATAGATACACACACATATACATACAAGCGCATATATATACATATATATACACATACACACACATACATAGTTACTATAAAAATATAACAAATTAAACTACTAAAAGTTGATATTTAACTATTAAATTTTTACATTTTTACATACAATAATCATAGATTTACAAACGAGTAGAGGTGGATAATATAGCATAATAAATAAATAAATAAAACATATATTTATACACTCGAAGCATATGTCGGAACAACACGCACCCCACTCGGCAAACCACACTGATACTTCATAAGAACATTTTTAAAAGATTTTTTGAAGCAGCATAATGAGTCTAGTTTCCGAATTGGAGGCGGTATGTTGTTCCAGCATTTGGTCGCCGAGTACCTAAAACTGCCACGGAAGGCCATCGTGCGATGCCAAGGCATGTTAAGTGGTCGGCTCATTGCTCTACAGCCACGGGATTTAGCGCGCCACTCCAGTTTTTGAAGCAGGTATTTCGGGCAACCGGTTTTTGTGATGCCAAACAACAAATTGGGTGGAGTTCTCGACGCAGCGCCATCTTCAACATACCTTCGGCGTTGATATATGGGGTGACGGGGTGGCGATGAGTGCGGGGAGGGATCTTAAAACAAAACCGCGCACACGCATTCTGCACCCGCTGTACAATGCGATCCGTACGCGCAAGCAACCTCGGTCCGTAAACCAAGCTGCCATAAGACATTCTGGAGAGAATAAGCGCATCGCACAATTGAATACGCAAATCTACGCTCAGAAAGTCACGTATACGATACAAAATGCTAAGCTTGTAGAAGCACATCTTAATTGCATTCATCACGTGATTCTCAAAGCGCAGTTGCTCATTAATCATCACCCCCAGATTACGAGACTCTGTCACCCTAGCTACTCGTTCACCTATAACAAACACGTTGGGATCATGAGCAGATATAGCGAGGATCTGCCTTGGAGAGCCTAAGATCATTAGTTTGCTCTTATTTGGGTTTATGACAAGGGTATTTGCTTCCGACCAGGACGAGATCCTCGCTAAATCCTCATTAATTTTGTCCACCGCCGCTGTCGTCTCTTTTGGATCAAAAGAAAGATACAACTGGGTGTCATCGGCGTAATGAAATGAAATATGAAATGAAATGAAATATGAAATGAAATGAAATATGAAATATTTATTTCTCAACATTGACAATTACTTGTTCTTATTGACGTCAAATAAAACATGATTCTACCACCAGTTCGAAAAAAACCTTCGTGAAGAAGAACTGGCAAGAAACTTCACGGGTATATTTTTTTTCAAAATAAATTTACAGAGTCTCTTTATGTCTATACAAAATTATTCTTTTCTGCATCTGTTAGCTCGGCAAGTCTCCCTCCCCCCAAGTATCCAAACGACGAACACCCTCAAACGGCACCCGTTCACGAGTTAACGCGGGATCCAGCCATCGCCCTCCTCAACCATATTAGAGGGAAGTGAGCGACCCGTCACCCGACGCTACCATAAGAAGACGTACTTTAGTGACAATGACGCTTTAGATATTCATCGGGACGAAGAACTCATCGCACATACAGACACATTACACATGCTTTGTTACAAATACTAGTACAATCCTGTTAATGAGGGGATTATACCCAAGGGCTTTTATCATCCAAATAATCGGATAGTTTATAATATGCTCTAGCACACAACTTCTCCTTTATAGTTTCTTTGAATTTGTCAATAGGAAGACCTTGGATATCCTCAGGAACCTTACTATAAAAGCGTATACATTGACCCATGAATGAATTAGTGACTTTATGAAGCCTACTATTATGAGCTGCCAGCATATTTCTTCCTCTTGTGTTAACATTGTGCAGATCTTTTTTTCTTTTGAACAAGGTTATGTTCTTTTTAACATACATTAAATTTTCTAAAATATATTGTGAATGGAAGGTAAGAATATCTATTTCCTTAAATTTACTTCTAAGTGACACCCTTGGACCGAGCTGATAGATTGCGCGAACAGCCCTTTTCTGCAGAATAAATATAGCATCGATGTCGGCAGCACTCCCCCACAACAGAATACCATATGTCATGAGGCTGTGGAAGTAACCAAAATAGACTAATCGAGCAGTTGTTTCATTTGAAATTTGTCTAATTTTTTTAACAGCATATGCAGCAGAGCCAAGCTTTTTCGCTTAACCATCAACATGCGGTCCCCACTGGAGTTTGGCGTCTAAGGTTATGCCCAGAAATACAGTTGAGTTTACAGGAGTCAGTTCCTGGCTCTTAACTACAATGTTTGTGTTTACCTGTTTGACATTTGGCAATGTAAATTTAGCACATTTCGTTTTTTTTTTCATTGAGGAGCAAATTATTAGCTGAGAACCACTGCTCAGTGTTGGAGATGCATTTGTTCACCGCTCGATACTCAATTTCTTGTCTTTTGATTTTAAACAAGAAGGAAGTATCGTCAGCAAACAATATGACCTCGCATTGATTCTTAACGGCCGATGGCAGATCATTAATATAAACTAAAAATAGGAAAGGACCAAGAACTGAGCCCTGGGGCACACCCATTGTCACTGCCGATCCTGATGATTTTTCTCCATTTATTGCAACTTTCTGTTTTCTATTAGAAATATATGATTTAATCAAGGCAAGCGCTCGGTTTTTAATACCGTAATGGTGCAGTTTCATAAGTAGAGTAGTATGGTAAGAGTGGTAAGAGATATAGAGTGGATGATCCACACAGTCGAACGCCTTGGACAAGTCACAAAAGACACCAATAGCATCACACGACTCCTCCCAGGCGCTGAATACGTGTTTTATGAGCTCAACACCGGCATCGGTTGTTGAGCGACCCCGCGTGAAACCAAACTGCTTAAAATTCATTAAACTATTACCGTAAAAATGAGAGAGTAATTGATTTAAAATTAATTTTTCAAAAATCTTACTGAGCGTTGGTAGTATAGATATAGGTCTAAAATTATTAGGGTCAGACAAACTACCTGCTTTGAATATTGGAATGACCTTACTCAATTTCATTAAATCAGGAAAAACACCATTATCAACACAGTCATTAAATATACTGGCTAAGTACGGGGCTATACCATCAATGACAGATTCAATAATTGTAACAGAAATCCCATCTAAATCGGCAGTATTTTTTACTTTAATGCTTTTAAATGCATTTAAAACTTGTGGAACAGTAACATGTTTAAAAATAAAATCAATATCACATGAATTTACATTTTCCGTTAGCAGTGACTGTGCAAGAGTGGAACATGAATTAATACTCGAAGTAGTTGACACAGGGATGGCAGTAAAAAAATTTTCAAATGCTTCAGCAACTTCTTTGTCAGTTGACAACACTTTATCATTAATTTTTAAATTATATTTGGTGTGTGGTTCTTTTGCTTTCCCAGTTTCCTGATTAATTATATTCCATGCAGTTTTTGAATAATTAGATTTAGCTACACTGCAAACTCGTTTAAATAATTTTGAATACTTTTTAACATATTCATAAAATGTCTTATTATGATTATAAGTTCTTTCACTGTACAATTCATATAATCTATTTCTACTTCTGCATATTCCCACTGTTGCCCAGTCACTATTATTTATACATATTTTCTTTTTTTTTAAACAGAATCATATTCATTTCTAATTATATTATGAATAGAGTTATATTGAGTAATAGGATCTCCACAGTAATCTAATTTAAATGTTTTTTCAAATACATTTTTCCTAAATGTTTCAAGCCGTCTCTCATTCATGGGAATAAAGGTAATTTCTCTTTTTAGAGTCTTTTTTAGCCTAATATCAAAAGTGGCCAACTGCCCACTATGATCTGATTGTAGTTTATTAATTACTGACTTTGTACATGGCATTAAATTTGTAAAAATGTTATCAAGACATGTGGCTGAGGTCGCTGTGATTCGCGTAGGCTCTAAGAAGAGATTTTTTAGGTTGTAACAATTAAAAAGATTCAAGAATCGTTTACTTTGTGACGTCTCTACTAATAAATCAATATTAAAATCGCCACAAATAATTATTTCTTTGTTTTTCTTATTTACTCTATGTAATACCTCGTCCATAGTGCTCTCAAAGACTTCATATGGTGAGGCAGCCATGTGAGGCAGAGGAAATGTCAATCGTGCGCTTTAGGTTACTCCAAAGAGCTCGTGGGACATGTATATTTTTATTTATATGTTGACTGAAATAGGCTCTTTTTTCATAGTATAAGGCTGTATTTACACATCTCTTGAGCTCCTTGTAATAGTCCTTATGACGGTCCTGACCCAACAACCTCGCCACATCATGAGCCTCGCGTAACCTCATCATTTTCCTAATTGTAGGAGTTATCCAAGGAGTTATCCATCGCTTGTCTCTGACTGTCACCTGTCGAACCGGTGCATGGAGGTCAAAAATTGACAGAACTGTCCTATTAAAAGTAGTCACCATAACATTAACATCAGATAAACCCGCGATGCTGTTCCAGTCTACCATTTGTAAATCGCTTCCAAAGGTCACAGGTTCGATATCCCTTAAGGGTCTCAGTTTAATACATTGAGGTGGTATTTTCCATTTTTTTACTGATAAATCACCGACAACCAGAGAATGGTGACTTAAAGTGGGAATATAATCGACTGTCATGTTTGAAATAGGTGTGTTACTGCAAAAAATATTAATTAATGTAGCACTGTGACTGGTATGATTAGTTGGTGAGTTAACATATTGAGTTAAATTAAGTGAAGTCAAGAAATGTCTGATTTTTATTGCATGCCCACCTGTTAGCAAATCTATATTAAAATCACCTGTCAGAATTATATGAGCTACCCGTGGAGATAGCGCAGATACGGAATCCGTGAGCGCATCAAGGAAGATGTCGACATCCACCCAGGCTGGCCTGTATGCAGTCCCTATGGGCACCCTTACACCCGCGCAGGACAGGATAATCCACATCTGCTCGACCGGCGGTGCGTGGGGGTGCGTACACACTCTCACATTCAAGCCGTTGCGTGTGAAAAACGTAGCATACTTAAGCGCAAGAGGAAATTCAAATTATTAATAGACTGCGTTAAAGAAAAATACTTAAAGCTACAGTTACACTTGCGATGAACAAATAAGTTAAACACCAAAAACCTTACAAATATCTCTCTCGGTGCGTATTCGAATAGCTTCCGTTTCGGAGAGTCGCCGAGCGTAGATGCGTCCACCTCGGGTCCAGACATACCTCCAGCTCTTTTTTTTTGCAGTCTGACGAACCATACCAAATAGTCGACGGTTTGTGCGTGTTAACCGTTCATTAACATAAAACCGCCGCGGTGTCCCTGGCAGCCCGAAGCCCTCGGTGTCGAGAGTGCGGCGCACGCGCGTCTCCCGCAGCAGTCGGTCTCGCAGGTCGCGGCGCGAGAGCCGCACGGCGAGCGACCGAGGCGCCGCGCCTCCGCTGCTGGCGCCATCCTGTCGGTCGCGGCGCGTCGAGCCAAATCGCTCCGCCGACACTACGTCACGCTCCTCCAGGGGAACAGCCAGCTTGTCTGCGATCAGCTTTACTAAATGTAATGAATTTTCACTACTCGCCTCCGGGATACCCGTTATCTCGATGTCATTGATGAGTGAGTCCTGTTCGCGTTCATTCAACTCCAGCTTTAGTAGGTCAACAGCACGGGATAAATCACTGTTGGCCTGTTCTGAGTGACCAGACGTACTAGGCTTCTCCAGTGACGTCACTCGGCTTTCAATGGCATCCAAGCGAATGCCAATGTCCTCCTCCAACGTCGACACGCGAGCTTCCATCCCCGACAGCCGATCGTTTACTGCCTTCAGAATAGTTAGCACGGACTCCACTTTGCTTGAAAATTGCTCCATATCCCGCCGTATAGCACCGATTTCCTGACGTATCATAGACATTTCCTGGATGAACCTGCTATCATTGCTCATTGTGTGAGAATCAGATGGTGAACATATCCCTTTAACCGGTGTATCCGAGTTATCTTTTTTTGGTAGCTTAGCGATGCATCCAGGACAAATCCAGTTCGCTGGTACCCTTGCAGATCTACTCATCTGTATGCATGCTTTTTCGTATACATTCTCGTATTTCGAACATTTAGCTCCGTCCTGTGCGGCGAGGAATTTACCACAAGCACCACACTTAGACATGTTGAACTTAACGAACTAAGTCGTACAGTTTTTCGTTATTCGTTAACGTTAACTGCTTATGATAAAATTGTCGAGCGGTCACTGACCCTATGTTAGGCGAACGCACTGTTCAACTGGCAGTTTACGTATGACTCACAAATTATCGAACTAATATCTTGAGTTTGCACTGAAAGTAATTATTGAATTGAATAAACACGTATAGTATTCAATAGTATAAATTATCCCGATTATTTAGACCTATGTTTCAATACAATCACTGGACTTTTATTACTTTTTTAATGTAAAAATTATAGGAGCCTTGTTAAAATAAACTTAACGCTGCGAAGCGCGCACGCACACACCTAATTTGAATTATAATTTGAATAACTAAAATTATGTCGCTTTAACTCCAAAACATAAGTTAGCTACTGCTGTATAAATACACAAAATTTAATAACTATATTATAGTAACAAATTTAATTTAAGACTTTATTGAAATTACATTTTAAATTTCGCGCCATTAATACACATGCTGCAATTGCTCGCAGCGCCTTTCGAAATGCACCCCAAATAATCGTTGTTCTTTTAAGTCCATATTGTGTACAATGAATGAAGTTCAAATACTCGACAACAGATGGCGCCACTACACTTAATTTCCAAGTTGAAGGGTTAGAAAAGCCCTTATATCTTTAAAAACACGCCCTTTAAGTTAAAACGGGAAATTTCTTATTCGAGGGTGATAAAGGGCTGTCACACTATATAAGTCCCTTTATCGTGCTGGGACTCCTTTTTAAGTTTTATCGTCACACACATTTTATCAACTTAGTTTTATTATATAATAATGATAATGATGTTTCCTTTACTTTATTATATTTATTATGAAAAATGCGGGTAGCCCTCGCGGAGTGAACATCAAAGTGAACTTATCCCGTTGTTATATATAAAATCACATAGTAAAATTCACATCACCAAGTTCAAGTGCGTGTTTGTCTTAAAGTTTAAGTGTATCGACGTTTGTGATATTTTTTTCCAACAAAATACGTCGGAATATTTTAAACATTGAATCATTATTGTTGCTTACAAGAAAGTACAGCTGGTTTTGACTTTGACGGACAGCTGTAGTGGTTGACTGAATGTCACAAATGTCAAACGTGTCAACACTATAAATGCGTTCCGTTCCTCATATGGTTGAATATAACCGCTGTTGGTAACAATTATTGTTTTTTTTTGTTCTTTTTTAAATAAAGCAAATAATTCTTGTTAAGATCTTTGAAAAAGGCACCTACAATCATGACTACTACTCATAAATCTAAAATTCCATGGGGGTGTTGCAAAGGGGATAATGGGGATGATACGGGAACAATCAATTCTTCTCAATGTGGCGTGAAGTACCACCTCGAATGCCTACAACTAACGGGAAACCTTAATAATCTGGAATGGCAGTGTCCTGCGTGCTCGAATCGTACAAAAACGTCGAGAAAGGACTCGACGCCTGTTCGCAACGTCACGACATCACGGGGCAAGAAATGACCAGCACTAAATTTCCCCCCCCCCCCCCCACGCAGAAGTCTTTAACAGGCAAGGAAGTGCATGAAATAGTTAGAAATGTGGTTAAAGAGGAACTTCATGAAATGTTAAAGCAACTTAATGAAAATACAATTACTATTGTCGATAAAAAACTTGATCAAATTAAAAATGAAATGCACGATTTTAAAGACTCTTTGCAATTTATGAATGCCAAATTTGAAGAAATAAACTCGGAACAAACAAGTGTTAAAATTTAAAATTCAGGTACTGATCTCAACCACCGCATAAATTATCATGAGCAGCAGACACGTGCAAACAATATTGAAATACAATGCGTCCCTGAAACGAAAAACGAAAATGTCTGCAAACTCGTTATGAATTTGGCAAAAGCAGTTGGATGCGAACTCGATGAAGATAACATACTGCACAGTACCCCAATGGCAAAGGCTAATTCTAAAAGTTCACGTCCCAGAGCTATCATTGTGCAGCTCGCCTCACCGAGAATTCGCGACCAGCTCTTAGCTTCTGCAATAAAGTTTAACAAGGCACATCCTAAAGATAAACTTAATAGTACTCACCTGGGCCTTAGCTGCCAGAAGACTCTAGTATACCTATCTGAACACCTTTCCCCATCGAACAAAGCTCTCCACGCAGCTGCACGCATAAAAGCAAAGAAAAAGGGTTTCAAATACACTTGGACCAGAGGCGGCAAGATATTAGTGAGGATATCTGACGACTCAGAATATATAATAATCAAAAACAAAGATAGCCTAAGTAAAATTGATTAGTATTTAATTTAAAAATACATTTTTAGTTGCATTTTTAATAGCTTTACAGATATAAAATTCAATAAACTATG
Source organism: Marasmarcha lunaedactyla (assembly GCA_923062675.1). Taxonomy (NCBI): domain Eukaryota; kingdom Metazoa; phylum Arthropoda; class Insecta; order Lepidoptera; family Pterophoridae; genus Marasmarcha; species Marasmarcha lunaedactyla. The sequence continues at coordinate 21,687,358 of OV281345.1, forward strand.
CATATATTACCAAAATAGTAGAGGATTAAGAACAAAAACCCACGATTTTCATAAAAATAATACTTGTAACAATTATGACGTGGTCGTATTAACTGAAACATGGCTAAATGACTCGGTACTTTCCAGTGAATTGTTTGACGATAGGTATGTTGTTCACAGGAAAGACAGGAACTGTAATAAAAATGGGGGAGGTGTACTGATCGCGGTTTGTAATAGCATAACATCCAAACGCATGCATTTTTGGGAAAGTAACTGTGAAGATCTTTGGGTTACTCTGGAGTGGCCGGTATCTAATTCTATCCGTCGGATTGCGATTTGTGCAGTTTGTCTTCCTCCTCCTGTTCGTAGTACCGCCCTAGAAAATTTTGTGACTAGAAAATAGTGAAACTATTTTAGAGCAAATTGGGGACAAAACTGAAACGATTTTCATAGGTGACTTTAATCTTGGAAATGTGAACTGGAACTTAATAAACTCTAATTCTGGTTATGTCCTGTCTTCAATGGCTGATATTCTGGTAGATTTTGTTCACATAAACAGGCTCACCCAACTTAATCTTGTTCCTAATGCATCTAATCGTATTCTAGACTTGGTTTTATCGTCAACTACTGCTTGTGCTGTATCTGAAAGTTCCCTTGCACTAACCAAAGTTGATCGTCTGCACCCTCCTTTAGATATCATTATTGGGTCTAAAGATAAAAATAAACTAAACTACAATAGAAACAACTTAAAACCAAATTTTTATAAAGCTAATTATAGTAAAATTCGTGAACGATTAGGAAATATTGACTGGATTGGATTGTTTGGTAGCCTGGAGGATGTAGACGATATGGTGAATATTTTATATGATCATCTGCAACAAGTAATTAACAAATTCGTACCTCTCCGAGCCCCCAAAACTAAAAAATATCCACCTTGGTTTGACTGTAAATTAAAACGTATGCTTAACGAAAAAAACAACATAAGAAAGAGGTACTTAAAATACAAAAATCCTCTTGACGCTATCGAACTTAAATTAATAAGTAAACGTTGCAAACTCATGGCCACGGAGTGTTACAATAAGTATTTGATTAGTCTTGAGAATAACTTACCTAAAAATCCAAAACTTTACTGGTGTCACATTAAATCAAAGAGAGGTGGTGCAAGTGCATCTACCTCAGACGCTAAGTCAATGTGTGAAGTGTTCGGATCGTATTTTTCTTTGGTGTACGAGGGACCTAACGATCTGAAATATAATTGAAGCTTTCTCAACGATACCGGTAGTAACACCCAGACTCTATCTAGACTGCGAATTGATTCCAAATCTTTATTTAAAAAATTAAAATGCTTGACTGTAGTAAAGGCGCAGAATCAGATGGAATACCTGCCTTGTTTGTCAAATGATGTGCTCGCGAGTTACTCGTACCTCTCCTTACAATCTTCAATAAATATCTGTCCTCAGGTGTTTTTCCAGCTAGATGGAAAATAGCTAAAGTGCCCATTCACAAATCAGGTGACAAGGAACAGGTTCATAATTAAAGGCCAATTTCGATTTTACCAGTGTTTGGGAAAATTCTTGAATCGCTGGTCAGTCTTTTTTTACAAAATCACTTGAAGTTATTTTTAAATGATTCTCAGCACGTATTCGTCAAGTCTAGGTCAACCTGCACAAACCTTGTCGTGTTTACAGAATTCTTATCGAACGCCATTGACAGTGGAAAACACATTGATGTTATTTACACAGACTTTACGAAGGCGTTCGATAAAATTCCCCACAAAATATTGGTGCAAAAATTATTGGCATGTGGAATCAGTGGTCCATTATTAGATTGGTTAAGATCATATCTGGTTGATCGAAGCTCTTTTGTCGTAGTTAATGGGTACGCGTCTGCTTGCAGGGCCATAACATCCGGAGTACCACAGGGATCACACTTGGGTCCAACCCTTTTCAACTTTTCTGTGAATGACATACCTGCGTATCTAAAATCCTCAGAATCATTTATGTATGCAGACGACTTAAAATTTGCTCGAGTTGTTGAGACTCCTAGAGATGTAACACTTTTACAGACTGATATCGAAAATCTTATTAAGTGGTGCTACAATAATGGAATGTGTCTTAATACTAAAAAATGTTTCCATATGAAGTATACCAGAAATATAAACATAAAACAGTAAATACTACATAGGCAATGAAATAATTGAGGAAATAACTGTAATTAAATATTTAGGAGTACTGTATGATAAAAAGCTAACGTTTTACTTCACTTAGATGCTATATTCAAGAAATCATCTAAAATGTTAGGATTCGTTATAAGAAATTGTAAAGTTTTTCGACAGTACAGCACAAAACTATTATTACACAACAGCCTGGTCAGAAGTGAACTAGAATACTGTTGTGTAGTATGGCGACCACACTATGCTACACATACTCTGCGCCTTGAACAAATTCAAAAACGTTTTCTCCTTCATTTGACCTATAGCTGTAACTGAAACTTTTAAATTCGTATCGAGATAGATTAAAATATTTTAAAATAGATTCTTTAGAAAAGCGCAGAAGCATGATGGAAGCAGTATTTTTTTTAAAAATTTTTCATAATACCATTGATTGCCCCTCTTTGCTACAACTCTTTAGTATACGAGTTCCGAGCTGAATTCCTCGTCATCCAGCTACTCTTTTTTCTTTACCATTTAGAAAAACTGTTCTTGGTTCCAACTCGCCAATTAGTAGACTAAGTAAAATAATTAATGTATGTAGCTCCGACGTAGATTTGAACTTTGACCTGTTCTCAAAATTTTTCAATGCAACACACAACACCCTCAAAGGTTGAAATGATAACTATCATACCTTGTTTTAAAAAATTGTGAATTTAATGTGACAACAATGTCTTTGTTTTAATTGCATGTAAAGTAATAGGTCCTTTAAGTAATAGGTGCACTAAGCAGCCTTTACATTATTTGTCAATCTAGTACATAAGTAACAGTGTAATATATTGCTGGTAAACCAAATAAATAAATTTAGAAATATACGAAATAACTAACTTGTGTTTTTATACCAGTAGTGATATACAAGATATAAAAGAGGCCAATTGTGACAGGTCACCACTTCCCTCGAATATGGTTGAGGAGGGCGATGGCTGGATCCCGCGGTAACTCGTGAACGGGTGCCATTTGAGGGTTTTTGTCGTATGGATAATTGGGGGAGGGAGACTTGCCGAGCTAACAGATGCAGATAAGAATAATTTTGTATAGACATAGAGAGACTGAGTAAATTTATTTTGAAAAAAAATACCCATGAAGTTTCATGCCAGTTCTTCATCACGAACTTTTTTTCCGATCTGGTGGCAGAGTCGTGCTTTTCATTTCATTTCATTTCCATACTATATAATATGAATGTTACGAAGAGGTCAGTTTATTATCGCAATGACTTATACACAGTTGTTTTTTTAATAGACAAAAAGTAATAATATCTGTATACACATGCCAAAACAATAACACTACGTCAAATGCAGAAAACGAAGGTACTAAAATAAAATAAAAATATTGTTTAGGTTTGTAACCGTTCTAAAAATATTTTCACCAATACCAATGACAATATTTTACTGCAAACTAATGGGTAGTGCACGTCCGTGGTATAGTTTACTTATACTTTTTTGAACGCCAGAATACTAATAGTTATTGACCATTTGTTCCTAAATGTTTATAATTTGGGTTCAACGGGATATACAAAAGGAATAAATTCGTTGAAAGCACCAATTGCCATACCAGTGGGCATCGAACCACGTGTTGCAAGCACAACGTTTGTTATCTCTATCAGAGTAACAGTCTGATGCGTTTATTGTTTTCATCATAATGAAAAGCATCAGAATTGCACTGAGTTATTAGTTATTAAGTTCAAGTAGCAACAGTGAAATAATATTTAAGTTTAATTAATTTGTAAAATAATGGTAATTTACATCTAAATGTTGATTTTTGATAAATTTGTTACTGCCTCAAATTAGTTGCTTATTTTCGGCTTCATACTTTTTTCAAAGTGAAATTTTATCTGTAGGTTACTTATAAAAATGCTGTGCTAACATTACAGAGATTACTTCCGTTATACTATATGAATGAGTGGGTGATATTTTACTTATTTTTCATATAGGCGTACACACAAGTAACAATCATATGCAAATAATAATTAGCGATAATATTCATCGAAAATATTCGATATACAACCAGATTGGCACCAAGTAACTGTGTAAATACAGAATTATATTATATTTATATATATAAATTACTTATCATACAAATTATTTTGCAGTTTATTAACCCTAGAATTATAATGTTAACCTTAATTTTTACGGCCAATTCACTCAACGAATGAAAGTCCCAGGGTTATGAATCTAGAAAAACTGGATTCAAGCACACCATTAAACTCTGTCGACGTTTAAAACTTATATTATTGCTGTTTTTTTATAAATTCTGTTTATAGAAAAAAAAGCATTCATAAAAATCAATTAGTGGTAGTAAATTTTCTTTTGTCACGAACTCGTTTGATGGTACTAAGATCCATAATTTTGCCGCCACGATAACCGCCTTATCGATTTATATTCCAGTGAAAAGTAAGGAACATGTGAAATTACAGGCACAAAGAAGCCTGCGGTCGATAAAGTGTCATTAATCAGAAACACCCTCCGCGAGGCCCGGTACTGAGTGATAACCTCTACGATTAACGATATCCTCGAGCCGCCTGCTTAGGGTGATCGCTTACTGATAAGTAAGTAAAATCATTATCACTTTTTCACAAAGTATCGAAATAAGGTTCACAAACTTTTTTTAGTATTTTTCATGCCCAGCAAATGAGCACACGACCCATCTGATGGTAAGTGGCATCTCTACCAATGGACATAGCTAGTCGTAGGTGTATTGAAAAAAAAATTTAAACTGAAAAATATTTATTTGTCAGAAAGATTGTTAGCAAAAAATACTTAAATATGTAGTCGTTGCTTCTCTTGGCCATAGCCTGCATCGAAGCAACCATTTCCGGTATTTAACCTGCCTTTTTTATAATAAAAGTACACTTCAGAAATGTATATTTACAATTCAATACTTAATCTATTTCATATTTTTATTTCTTTTCTATTTTATGTATCAATATTGGCTGTGATTATTATTTGACTAATGACAACGTAATCGGCAACGCATGCCGACCATAGGTTCTAGTTGGAATTGTCTTTGCTCCAGTAATTGGATTGGCGGTTTCTTCGCTTTATCCGGAATACAACCAAAAAATGTGATTATTACGTCAGGCGAAATAGGAAGGACTGAAGTTCCGCTCCAGACGAGATCTGAACTAAAGAAACTCTTAGCACTATCCTGAGTCTAGAGCTGAATATTCGCGCATTCGGTTTCAACTAAAACCCTGTTTCGATCAGGCACATGTGATTACACAATGTTCTAATGGATTGACGTGCCTATTACACTACATCTAAAGTGTATCTTGAACATTATAACTTCGGAATAGCTAGTTAAGCGAGATAATCTCATAAACTTTGGCAATTAAGTTGAGCTAATACTTTCTAATGAGCTGTTATCAGCCCCTTAAGTACCATTAAGAGCATTATTCGAAGAATATGTAAAGCGATAGAAATGAAAAAGGTGTTTGCTGAGCAACGGGTGCTGTGTGTGAGTTGATTATTATTTTATTACAGTTATTCAAACAAAGAACGTCGGTAGCGCACTGGTTGAGGAGCTGGCTTCTCGATCTTAAGGTCACGGGTTCGATGCCCGGAGACTGCCAAATGTACCAATGAGGTCTCACAACTTAAGAACAACAAGCCGACTGCTCTAACGGTGAAGGGAAACATCGTTAGAAAACCCTAATACCTGAGAAATTATTTCAAAGGTATGTGTACAAGTCTGCCAACCCGCAGTAGGCAAGCATGGTGGAGTATAAATTGCCTAGTACCACCCTTTAGTTGGGTGAGGCTGATGTGCCTGCAGTGGGACTATCAAGGTTGTCGCATTGGGATTCCGTTTTATATAACAGTCGAGGCACGTAAAGCCCCTGTTTAAAAAATTTATTCTGCAAAGCGTTGCGTGCTTCAGTTGCAACGGCCCATGGTTTTATTTAACTCGTTAAACATTTGCTTGAACTTTCGTTTACAAATGCTTTTAATATTCACAATACTTCTTATATAAAACAAATGCGAAAGTTTGAAAGTTCACTCAATTACGCAAAAACGGCTCACCAGATTGAAATGTAATGCGGAATTCAGAAAAAGTTTGATCTGAAGTAACATAAGGGTTAACCCATTTCTATACCGTTCTGTTAATACAAGATGAATAGCCCTATATCCGAAAGTCGTGGTGAGCGTAGCCGCAATAAAACCTTGGACTACAAATATCTGTCATATTATACTTAGCGAAGGATTGATTGGAATTAATACCACAGTCTGAAGCGAATATGTAAGTTGGAAATAATATATTGAAGTTTGTTTAAAATTACTTGTTGGTGAAGCTCTGTTCATTTCTCAGATACAGCAATGTGGTTTTAAATACAAATGTCTTTGTTCCGGTATATTTCTTTTTTTTCCTTCTGCCACGGTTTGTTTGTTTACAGTTTCTATTCCAATTGTTACTGAGTTTTTTGGTACATTACGGTCTACATTTTTCCGCTTGATATCATCTTCTTGTTAATCTTGATTTTAAAAATCTAATACTGTTAATACTTTTACTGCTTTTCTTATTTATAGAGTATCTTTATTTCTTCGCTCTAATAGAGCAAGAGCCCGTGAAACCCCGACCTTCGTTATTTTATAAAAGCTGAAAGCTTGTCAGCACATGCTCCCAACACAGGTAAGACCGATGGATCATTATGAAGTTTGGGTTGGCAGGTAAACTGTACTAAAGGTGTATAAATAACCGATCTAAATTCATCAAATATTAAAGTGCGATTTTTTGGTGTTACCTTCAGAATATTATTAAAAATCACGTAATTCATTGCTAGACACTTAACATCGTGGCAACCCCTTACCAGGCACCCTTAATGTTCATGAAATTATAATTTTATTTACGTCATAGCATAAAAGCTGATTTTTATATATAATGCTTGGGTAATAAGTAAATGATGTTTCCTCATTAGCCAAACATTTTTGATAGTTCCAACCCCTTGCCAGACAAGCATGTAGGGTAGCTGTAGGAGCGAGTGCGGGCAGTATATACATGGGTGGGTGCGAGTGAGATGCGCTTGTATTGTTTAGTATTTATATAGTTTAATACATGCTTACATCAGCTAAAAAATTATTATATACTATCTTCAAGTATTATTAATTTAATATTCATTATTAATGATAAGAATAATATTAATTATATTATTACTTACGTTATAGTGTAATAGCTGTTTTTATATATGTATAATACTATGGTAATAATTAGATGATGTTTCCTCATTAGAAGCTTCACCTGCAATGAAATGCTGAAATCTTTCAGATTTTTAGTTGGTAATTTTTTCTTTGGCCATTATTTGATAAATTTAGATCGGTATTTTACACACCTTTAGTACCGTTTACCTGCCAAAGCCACGGTAACTCAAACTTCATAATGGTCCATCGTTCTTACCTGTGTTGGGAGCAGGCGCTGACAAACTTTCAGCTTTTATAAAATAACGAAGGTCTGGGGTTCACGGGCTCTTGGACTATAACGCTCTTATTTTAGATTTATTTCCTGCCTTTATATATTTTACTGTTAGCTGTCATTGAGTTATGTATCGTCACTCTTTTCATCTCATTTAAATGGGGATCTAAATTGTTGTGCTTATTCTTCTTCCAATCTCTTTCTTGTTTGCCTTTATAAATTTTATTTTACATGTTTCACGCATTTTCCGGTTTATTATTCCGGTATATTAATCAAGGAACGAACAAGGACATAACTTAGTACTAAGTGGAATATGTAACATTGTGCAGTAAATGTTCAGTCTAGGAAAGGCGTAACCACTTGCCACAGCGCTCAAGTGTAATTTTTGGTTGGGCTAAGAAAAAGACGCCACGTTCAAAGCGATAACGCCTCTTGATTGATTACATGGATATTTTGAACGTAAGAAAGTTAACCCTTTTTATTAAGAAACACGTGTCACTATATCCATTAAAATTTACCTGATAGTGTTGATAAAAGTTTTAACTTCTACTTACCATTTTTTTACAGCATTTATTAACTTAATTATTGGGTGTAGATTTTCGTCCACAACGCTGGTTGATTTTGTATTACAGTGATAAAGTCTCTTGCACGTTTCTTTAACAATAATAAAGACAAATATTCTGTTCTAAAATTAATAACGACATCAATTTGTATTCTTTTTCCTTGTATCCAGACTGATCAATAGTAATTGTCAGTAAATGAATGAGGTACTTACCTAATATTTCGAATTCCAGTACTAGATAATTATTACAAATATTTGCACGCCTGTTAAGGTTAAATTATTGATTGTACTTCCAAATTATTTAAGACCATTTTATATTTTGACCACGTTCAGCGAATAAAGTTTTTTTCTAATTTTTCTATTTGAACGCAAACGCCCAGGACCATCGCTTCAGACAAAACATGTGGAGCGAAAGTTTAATGCCCAAACAATTGTACCTACCCATTGAAAACGCACGACCTACGTGCAAATTTGCTCATAACGAATAATACCTCATTTAAAATCAGCGGTTTGCTGCGCGAGGCTTGCCTTGCTACGCCTTTCCTATTTCTTAAAATAATGTTATAAAACCGGTCATACGGCCGATATACGTGCACATTCTCGCTCCGACCGCCGCCCAGTGCGGACGTGCAAGACCCCGTTCTCCGTTGTTTGGTCCCTTCCCGATATTCCGTGGCGCTCAGTCTACTGACGTCACAGTTTAGCGTGTTGGTTCCGTGCTACGGTTTTCAAGGTCTTTCTACTCCGTCTGAGTGCTTTCGAAGTGCGATTTTTCTTTGCGACTAAGCCCCTTAGTCTTCAAAGTGCTGTGCTAAGTTGTGTTGTGCTTGTGCTGAGTGCGGTGTTGTGCCCAGCGTAAGTAGTCTGGTTTCAGTGCAAAGGATACTTAACGGTGACAACGAATTTGTACTGAACCAGTCCTTTTTTATTTTTATTTATTTCTCTTCTCTATTTTATTTATTTTTCTCCTATTTTCATATTTATTTTTATCATATTTGTGTGTTTTCGTGTGTATCTGTCCTTTCTGTCGGTAAAGGTTGACCCTAACGCGGTCAACTCTTTACCTGCGTACCCTTTTTTAGGTTTCTAGGTAGCGGCCTTCGGCGTACTACGGTTAGTTTTAAGTTATTCTCCCCAGCCCCCTTACCGCTGGTAGGGAGGTTTGCCGCTAGGATTTTGCTAGGTTTTTAGGAACTAGGCATCTTTTATTATACTTATATTTATATATATTATTGTCCCAACCCTCCCTAATGGATCCGCTAATCATTATTAACGCGTTCACCCAGGCGCTTGCTGCGGCAGGCGTCTCCATCCCAAAAGACATCCTAACGCAGGCCTTGCAGGCATCAATCGCGTCCCCGGCCCCTCAGGCCCCAACCCCAGCCCCTCAGGCCTCCAACACCTAGACCCCTCAGGTCTATAGCTCTCCCGCGTCTCCCGTTCCATCCGATATGGACTGCGCGTAGGTCTCATCCTTGCGCTCATCTCGCAGGAAGCGTACCGCTCCCGGGAGCGATTCAGACTCCGCCGCGTCCGAAGCTTCGTCGGTCGCCGCCACCCTAACCGGTTCTCCTGAGCCCGCGTTCCAGTTAGTTGCCAAACGCTCTAAGAAGCGTTCGAAAAAAGCCGCGGTGTCTTCAACACCTGAGCCAACCCCGGTGTCTTCAACACCAGCCCCCGCGCCGTTAAAATCGCTCGAAGTAACCGCGTCTCCGTCGGTCCCATCGAAGCCAGCGACGCGCTGCGCTCCCATCCCGCCGAAACCTCAGCTCCCTCCGCCCGTCTTCCTGCGTGAAAAAACGCGCTGGGCCGCGGTTTCTAACTTGTGCAAAGAGCACAAAATTAATTACTTAAAAGCCGCCAACGCTGGCGATACAATCAAAATTCAAGTAGCGACCGTCGACGACTTCCGCGCGTTTACCAGGTTGCTCGGGTTAAATCAAATCGCGTACCACACCTACGCCCTCCCGGAGGAGCGTAAGATCCGCGCAGTACTACGGGGCGTCCCGTTCGAGCTCGCGAATGAAGAAATCCTCGAGGACCTTAAGTCCCAGGGTTTCCCGGCCGAAGCAGTGCACAAGATGCACTCTAACCGCAGTAGGCGCTTTCCGTTAGCTTTAGTTATCTTGTCGAATACTCCCAACTCGAGGGAGATCTTTAGAGAGGCTCGCACAATTTGCGGACTCTCAAATATCTCTGTTGAGCGTCCCAACCCCCGCGGTCACCCTGGGCAGTGCCACCGCTGCCAGCTCTACGGCCACGCAGCGGCTAACTGCTCAGCTCCCCCCAGGTGCGTTAAGTGCCTGGATCCACATTTTACGAAGGAGTGCACTCGCACTCCCGAATCCACTTCCCCCCCTGCCTGTGTGCTGTGCGGCCAGTCTGGTCACACAGCTAACTACAGGGGCTGCCCGCGTTCCACCGCCAAGAGGGTCGCGCCTAAACCGGCGCCGCCGCTCACTCACGCTAACTTCCCGCCGCTGCGCAACCGGGGTCCCCCGGAAGCAAAGCCCGCTCAGCCGACGCCTACTCCGGCTCTGTCTTGGAGGCAGCGTCCGGACGTTCCGCCTGCACCTTCCCGACCCATCCCAGCTCCCGTAGCTTTCGTAGGGCCGCGTCCTTCTCCGTCATCCGCACCTCAGTCGTCGTTGGCTGAGGACATGAAGACCGTGTTCGACGTTATTCAAAACGTCGATATTAACGAAATTTCCGTGCTCGCACGCAAACTGCGAGCCGCCCGCTCTCCTCAAGAGCGTTTATTTGCTTTAGCCGAGCATCACTCGCTCCTAACTTCGTTGTAAATTCTTTATATTTGTATAAATTCGTAAATAATAAATTATAATGTCTAGACCCGCGAATCCCGCGTCCAGTCGTATTAAACCCAAGGGCTTATCCCTAGTATCTTTTAACGCTCGTAGCCTTAACACCAACCTTCTCGAAATTAAACTGTTCCTTCAGAACAAAGAACCTGACTTATTCCTTCTCTAGGAGACATGGCTTACTCCAAACCGCTCCAGGGGATTCGCTATACCTAAGTACGCGTTTATTCGTAACGATAGGCCCAACTCCGACGGTTTCGGCGGCACCGCTATATATTACAAAAGAGGCTTCCACTGCTGTCCTCTCCCTACTCCTCCTCTCCTCAACATGGAAGCCACTGTGTGTAGATTGGCTATGACTGGTCATCCGACCATCATCATAGCTTCAATCTACATACCTAGTGGTACCAGACCAATCCGCAGCGACTTTGAGGCCATTCTCGCCCTCGGCCATTCAGTCATTATGTTCGGAGACTTTAACTCCAAACATACTGACTGGACGTGCCTATCGACTAACACCAGCGGTATCGCTCTCCTCGACATCACTAACTCCCTTGACCTAGACGTCATATCCCCCATCACTCCCACTCACTATCCCAACAACCCGTCCTACTCTCCTGACATCCTCGACTTTGCAATTATCAAGCGAATCAATCTTGATCTAAGGTCTATCAAACCGCTCGATGACCTAGGCTCCGACCATCGCCCCGTTTCCCTCGTGCTAGGACCGCCGAACGATAACGTCTCATCTCCTAAGACCTTTACCAACTGGAAAGGTTTTAAAAATACGTTAGTTTCAGCCTTAGAGGCTCCGAACTCTCCACTCGCGATCTCTCCCGAACAATTAGATAGCCCGGATAAAATCGATTCATTAGTAAATTCTCTCACTGATGCTATCAACTCAGCCATCAGTGACAACGAAAAGGTTGCTAAGCAAGGCAAACCCACGCTTCCCTTAGCCGTTAGCAATCTTATTAAAGCTAAAAACGCGGCTCTCCGGAGAGCCAAGAAATATCCCACGCCCGCCTATAGAACAGCTGCGAATCAGCTTCAACGTAAAGTTAGGTCTTGCCTCGCGGAACTCCGAGACGCTCAGATGAACGATCTCATGGCGAATATCTCTCCGTCCCACCAAGCGTACTATAGCATGGCCCGAGCCTTACGCGTAGACACCGTCTCTCACGTTCCTCCTCTCACTCGTCCCGATGGCACTACTGCCTTCGAAGTCGAAGAGAAAGCCGAATGCTTCGCCGACAGCATTGCCGCACAATGCTCGCCCAGCACGCAACCTGCTGATCCCTCACACATCCAGGCGGTGGAGGACGAAGTCCATCGCAGAGACTCTCTCCCCATCACCGCCGACCCTGTCACAGTCTCTAATGACGAAATCTTGCTTCTCATTAGGAATCAAAAGTCCAAAAAAGCTCCGGGTGCGGATGGAATTTCCAACCACGCACTTAAGCACCTACCTCAACAGATGCTTACCTTGTTAGCTATCATTTTCAATGCCTGCTTCGACCATAGCTACTTTCCAAAAGCTTGGAAAGAAGCGACAGTCATAGGCATTCCCAAGCCGGGCAAACCTCTGAACGTCCCGGCTAATCACAGACCCATCAGCCTCCTCAAGGCAATGTCTAAACTTCTCGAGAGAGTCATACTCTCTCGAATGCGGAACCATCTGTTTCCAACGGATGGCGATCCTCTCATTATTCCCCATCAGTTCGGCTTTCGCGCTAAACACTCCTGCCCTCAGCAAGTCCACCGAATCGTCGAGTATATACTTGACGGTTTCTATCCGCGTCGTTATAAAACAGTCGCGGTTTTCTTTGACCTAGCCAAGGCTTTCGATAAAGTCTGGCACAGCGGTCTCGTTTATAAACTCTACAAGATAGGCTTACCGGATCGCCTAGTCAGGTTAATAGCGTCGTTTCTCAAAGACCGTACATTTCGATTTAAACACGAAGGCACGCTTTCTGCACCTCGTCCCATAAAGGCTGGAGTCCCTCAAGGCTCAGTCCTCGCCCCTCTGCTGTACACCGTGTACACCAACGACATTCCCATCCCGCCGAAAGGCGTTGAACTCGCCCTCTTTGCTGACGACACCGCACTCTATACCAAAGGCCACAGTGTTCGGCACCTTGTAACCAGACTCCATAAGGCCGTAAACGCCCTTGGTGTATGGTTTCAAAAATGGCGCATCGATGTGAACCCTGAAAAGAGTTCTGCGATGCGCTTCGACCACAAACGCCGTCGTCCCGATGGCGATCCCCACGTTCGAATGTTAGGCATTCCCATCCCCTGGAAGCGCAGTACTAAATACTTAGGCGTCACATTAGATCCGACGCTTTCTTTCAAGCCACACGTCGAAAGAGTTTCGAAACTCGCTCGTCACTATTTAGTCCGCCTAAATAGCATGTTAGGTAGAAAAAGTAAAATGTCCTTCAGAAACAAACGTACACTTTACAAGGTCTGCGTTAGACCCGTCATGGCGTATGCCTCGCCAATCTTTGCCCACGCCAAACCCTCCCTCCTGCACAAACTGCAGGTAGTTCAAAACCTCTTTTGCCGCCGGGCCACAAACGCACCGTGGTACGTGCGTAACGCGGACTTGCATAGAGATCTTGAACTGCCTACAGTACAACAACATCTCAAAACACTCTCTGAAGCGTTTTTCAAACGCTCCGAAACCCACCCCAATCCTCTAGTTCGTGATTCAGTCTCATATACTACTCCTGTGTTAGACTCGAAGTTCAAAGTCGCTAGGCCTAGAAATGCGCAAGCGTACTCATCCACCAGACTGTCACGCGATCTCGAGGCCCTTCTGGCCGCAAATTCTAATTCTAACGTAAATTCTAATTCTAACGTAAATCCTAATTCTAACGTAAATGCGAATTAACTCAATTTTATTTTGCAATTTTTTAATTTTTGTTTTAATTATTGATTTTAATTTTGAGCACCTTCAGTGCTATGTATTAACCTTCAGTGCTTTGAGCACCTTCAGTGCTATGTAATCCCAGCGGGTGACCCCTTCTGGGCCCCGCTAGCGCGGCCTCTTTCTCCAATTGGCCGTCGCTCAGATGAAGGATGAGTGGCAAAAATGCACGAGCCGACAGGGGTTTTTTAGTGGGTATGGTCCTGGTAGGCGTCGGGACGAGTCCCACATAACTTTGGAATCGCGCCAGAGTATGCGTCAGGGCATTTTATCCTCCTGCCCTTCCCGCGGAGGGGAACAAAAAAAAAAAAAAATATATACGTGGTCGCAATTGGCCGCCGCCTCTGTAGAAAACCACGTGGTTCAAACATCCGAGCGCGACTCTATTTCCAGGTTAAGCCGCTGTGAACCTAGCCGCGGGCGGTATATCAAATCATTCACTAATCTTCGTGAATAATTGGTTTATCTTGTGTTCCTGTATAAAACAAATAAAAAAGCGTTTAAAACGTCCAATGTTTTATAAGATGAACCAAATCGCACGCGGCCAGCCGAGCTCCTAAGTCTTGTTTTGCATTTAGTGTATTAAGCACAGAATATATGAGCACTGACGGTTTGACATGCTGCGCTTTCTCGTGGCCTCTAAGCATTTGTATTTGCGGTACGCTAAGAGTTAGCAAAGCAAATTCCCTCAGAACGTCGCGGCACGTGGCCCGCAGATTACAGTCATAGACTATAACTTCTGGATTTAAACAGGAGTAAGATTTATATGACTTTGAACATGGTACTCTTCTTGTGTTAAAAAGCTTTTTTGAAAAAAAACGATGAAATGACAAGTTTTTGTCATAAAATATGACTATGAGGACTATTACTTACATATTTTGAACCTTTTTATTTATTTTAATGATTAATATTTCTTGTGTTTGACCAATTTGTAATTAATTTCACTTGTAAATAATGTAACTGTAAAATTTAGCAAATTTCTTCAAAATAATCTTAGTATCTTAAGAAAAACATTAGCGAGTTTTCGGCTTAGGGATTTGCATTTTTGCATTATGATCGTCCCATTTTCGCTTTGTTTGAAATGGCTTTGGAAATTTCTAGAAAAAGCACCGTTTTCTGTTAGTGTCTCAAGAAATCTATTAGATTGTGCAGTGATTGAATTTTAAAATTGAGTTCGGTATATTTTTGAACAGTATTTTTTAACGTGATCGATTTTCAGTAAGAAAAATAACTTCATAGGATATTAACGAAGCTTATGTAAAAATTTGTGTATTCTTTAACCATGATATTGCATTGAACAATTCTTGAAACTTTAAAAATTTCAGTCGCAACATTAAGTGTTCTTAGATTCAAAATGTACTCCTATACTTTCCTTTTTAATGTTATTTCGACAGTAAACAACCTAATCCGTTACCTAATATATAAAGTACACTTTTTATAGATTTCGCGGATTTCGAAATATAACTGATTTAAAAACCGACGACTATACAGCACAAAATCTTCAATCTCTTTAATCCAAGCTCGATCTTTAATATCTTCCATAACACAAATTATATAGCAAATAATTTCATCTCACGTGCTTGTAAATCATACAACAGTCTGTATTCTCATATTGATTTATTTACTTTAAAGCATGCACAGTATCGGAGGGCAATTCTTCAAACTTATTATAATTGTTCAATTTAATTTAATAATGTGATTTAATCATGTAACTGAATATTTTTTTTTTTTAATATTTAATGATTGATGTAATTTTATTTTTTATTGTTATTAAATTTTTGATGTATTTTTAATTCATTTTTAGTAAAATTAATTTCTAAATGTGTTTAGAGTTCGTAACTATTGTAAAACGTATTATGTATTGATGAAATGTACTAAATAAATGCGGAAACTTTATTGGTATTTGTGAAAGGATTGTCATATTAGTTTTAAGAACTATATTCTGTATGTTTCCCTTGAAAACCAAATAAATAAATAAATAAATAAATAAAAACAATCAGTTAAAAACCCTTAATCAAAAACCAATAGAAACCATTACCCAATCTCAAACATCGACTCATGATTTCATAACGGAATACTTTTTTGAATAAACATTGAGAAAAACTAACATAGAACTCCAATATTGGCAATAGGAAATAAAAAACTCTGCTGGCTTTGTGCGCGATCGTAATTACATCTACAATAGATTTAAGAGGCTGCTAAGTTTTTGCAACTAGTTTTAAGCGCTTTCCTTTCTTGAAGCGGAGGATAAATCTGTTGAACCAGTGTTTTAAAGTTTTTTCGCAATCATTTTCTGAGACAATACTAATTAGGTCACAATAGAAAATTACGTTCGTTTAGTTATTTCGTTAAAGGAACGTGAAGATTTATCTAGCCACCATGTTTTAAACGGTGCAGATGTGCTGAACGACGGTAAATTATAAGTTCAGTGATAGGGTCGCATTTCACAGTAATTTAAAGAAAGGGACTTAAAATGGCGATTATTGCCAGTTGTACGATTAATATAAAAAAACACCAATTACGAGGCTAAAACCCTAGATTTTTTTGACTTTTTGAATTTAGAGAACCATGCATTTATTGACTTTTTTGTTGTTGTAGTATATACTGGTGCGTGCGCATATAGACGACAATAGTGTGTGACCGAGAGACAACAGGAGAGCTAGCACAAAATACTTAGGCTTGTAACGCTGTGCGTTGGCCTTTTTGGGAAAAAAAATCTTTCTTAACCGTTCATTTACTTTTAAATACCTCATTTCAATCCTGGCTTTCGGCTGGCCAGATTAGGAATAAAATAATGTTATTGTTAAAATTTATAGTATTTTTTTCTTAATTTAATGATTAGGTAATCGTAGTGCAACAAATTAATAAAATACAGATGCTATAAAGCAATATTATTGTAGGCCGGAGGGCAGTGGACAGACATATTGAAACAATCATTGTAAGGTACCTTGGCTGGGCAGGGTATGAACACAAAAAATACATAAAAAATTCTATTGCTTTTATTTATTTTCTAACTTTTTAATATTGATCAATTCCAAACGTATTTTAAGCTTACAAAATCAAAATTTCGATTATTTTACTAAATAATTCTTAATATCATAATTCCACTACCTTGTTTTACCTAGTAAATATAAAATTTTATGTGAAAGATACACTCAAGAAGAGGCACTCTTAAGCCAGACCATGTATGGAAAGTGAAATGAAGCTTTTGGGCGTTTGTTACGTAATTATTTTTTTGTCATCTGTAATGTTTACTATTATTAGGTATTCCAAGTGAACAAGTTATGTATTTATGAAATTTATTTCTGACTGTTTTATTATATTGTTTATATTAATTAATAAAGCAACGATGGGGAAATAAAATGTGAAAAGTGAAAGACTGGAAAAATATTAAATTTTTTTATTTTTGTGGAGGGCGTCTGACGGTGGGTTTAAATATTGTAAGTTGCTATTTATATTTTCATATTGTTTTGCTTTGTTTCTAACATATACGAATTATGCTTTGTAGTGATTGTTTTGACAGGCCTCTATATTTAGTAATAAGAGTCTAGGTGGTCCTCCTAACATAGTGAGATATTGACGCCAGCACTTATTCCATGCTTAATTATATATTTTTTCTATTGTCTCAATCTGAAAATCTTTTTTTTTATTATTCAAACTAGCTACTTCTATTACTCTGCAAATCTTCATGTTTACTCCAATTTCTTTCCAATTCAAATATCCTTTCTTTTATTCTATTATTGATATCTTCCTTTCATTCTGTTTGGTAAAGCAATTGGTTGGTTGGTTAAAAGTCAGAGAACGCTAACTTTCTGCCCCTGGAGAAACCATCATGGCGTCGACTGCCGGATGCGACTAACTCAGCTGCTACTGTTACGTAATAGGTAAATTGAATTACTAACATATAAGTGTAATTTAGTTAATGCAGTTAGGATATGTCCTCGAGTTTTATTTTATTTTCTTTTTTTTTTATTTTATTTATTTACAAAAATCCACAGCACTCAATATAAATTTAAAAAAATTATACATTGGTATAATATTCATCTTATAAAAACTTAACTTATTGCCAATTACGGATTTTTCATATTTTTAAATAAATTAACATATAAGGCACAGCTGTATTGTACAGATCAAAAATTCTTACCCATTGCGATCAAAAAATAACAAAATATATATTTAAAAAAATTATAAAAAGAAGCCATAATATGTGCGTGAAGTAGGGGCGTGTGTTTGTGTGTGTGTGTGTGTTTATGTAAAGCAGTAGTTTAGTGAAAATGTTTCATAATTTGGTTTTTGAAACGTTGCTTGCTACTACTAAAAATATCAGCAGATGTAAAATGCTTATTATATTTATTCTGGATTCGGCATATGACAGAATTTATAGCGTAATTAGTGTGGACTGCTGTAATATGAAAAAGTTGCCTATGTCTAGTTCGCTTACTAGGTCAATGTGGTTAATTCTACAGAGTCTATGGTGTTATTGCAAATTCCATGTAAAAATGTCATATCAAGCAAAGTGCGTCGATTTTCAAGAGATTTGAGGTTATGTTGCTTACATGATTCTATGTAACCATTGTCAGTGGCGATTGTGCGAAAATTTAAATGTTTAATAAACTTACGTTGGATTGCCTCTATATTAACCAAGTAAACATCGTACATAGGGTTCCAAATGCTAGAGCAGTACTCAAGGATACTATGAACATATGCATAATACAAAACTTTTATATAGTAAATATCAGAAAATGGCCTAGTCACTCTCAAAATGAAACCTCCACCCTACTAAGAATCGCGTTTTTTACCATGTAATCAAGGATAATTTTCTTTTTCTTTCGGGTGAATGTTACAATCACGCATTTTTCAACATTTATAGATATGCGATTATCAGTATAGTACACCTGTAAACGGTTTAGGTCTTCTTGTAGGTTTAAGCAATCCGTAATGTTATTTACAGTCTTGTAAATTTTTGTGTCATCGGCGTACATTAGATACTTAGAAAACCCAAAACACTTGTCTATATCATACAAGTATGCCACATATAGCAAAGGTCCAAGATTTGACCCCTGCGGGACTCCAGAAGTAATTGTAATGAAATCCGATTTGTGCCCTCCCACCACTACCGCCTGACTCCTCCTGTGCAGGTAGCATTAAAACCATCTTAGTAGGTTGCCATGTACATTCTCGCTCCGACCGCCGCACAGTGCGGACGTGCAAGACCCCGTTCTCCGTTGTTTGGTCCCTTCCCGATATTCCGTGGCGCTCAGTCTACTGACGTCACAGTTTAGCGTGTTGGTTCCGTGCTACGGTTTTCAAGGTTTTTCTACTCCGTCTGAGTGCTATCGAAGTGCGATTTTTCTTTGCGACTAAGCCCCTTAGTCTTCAAAGTGCTGTGCTAAGTTGTGTTGTACTTGTGCTGAGTGCAGTGTTGTGCCCAGCGTAAGTAGTCTGGTTTCAGTGCAAAGGATACTTAACGGTGACAAAGAATTTGTACTAAACCAGTCCTTTTTATTTTTATTTTATTTCTCTTCTCTATTTTATTTATTTTTTTCTATTTTTCATATTTATTTTTATCATATCTGTGTGTTTTCGTGTGTATTTGTCCTTTCTGTCGGTAAAGGTTGACCCTAACGCGGTCAACTCTTTACCTGCGTACCCTTTTTTTAGGTTTCTAGGTAGCGGCCTTCGGCGTACTACTGTTAGTTTTAAGTTTTCCTCCCCAGCCCCCCTACCGCTGGTAGGGAGGTTAGCCGCTAGGATTTTGCTAGGTTTTTAGGAACTAGGCATCTTCTTTTATACTTATATTTATTAATATTATTGTCCCTAACCCTCCCTAATGGATCCGCTAAGCGTTATTAACGCGTTCACCTAGGCGCTTGCTGCGGTAGGCGTCTACATCCCGAAAGACATCATAACGCAGGCCTTGCAGGCATCAATCACGTCCCCGGCCCCTCAGGCCTCAACCCCGGCCCCTCAGGCCTCAACCCCGGCCCCTCAGGCCTCCAACGTCGAGACCCCTCAGGTCTACAGCTCTTCCTCGTCTCCCGCCTCGTCCGAGATGGACTGCGAATCGGTCGCATCCTCTCACGCGTCGCGTCGCAAGCGTACCGCTCCCGGGAGCGACTCCGAACCCGCGTCTGATACGTAGTCAGATGCCGTCACCCTAACCGGCTCTTCTGAGCCCGCCTTTCAACTTGTCGCCAAGCGCTCCAAGAAGCGCTCGAAGAAAGCTTCGGTATCATCAATACCCGAGCCCTCCCCGGTGTCTTCAACACCAGCCCCCGCGCCATTAAAATCGCTCGAAATAACCGCGCCTCCGTCGGTCCCATCGAAGCCAGCGACGCGCTGCGCTCCCGTCCCGCCGAAACCTCAGCTCCCTCCGCCCGTCTTCCTGCGTGAAAAAGCGGTTTCAAACTTGTGCAAAGAGCACAAAATTAATTACTTAAAAGCCGCCAACGCTGGCGATACAATCAAAATTCAAGTAGCGACCGTCGACGACTTCCGCGCGTTTACCAGGTTACTCTCGTTAAATCAAATCGCGTATCACACCTACGTCCTCCCGGAGGAGCGTAAGATCCGCGCAGTACTACGGGGCGTCCCGTTCGAACTCAGTAACGAAGACATTCTCGAGGACCTTAAGTCTCAGGGTTTCCCGGCCGTAGCAGTGCACAAGATGCACTCCAACCGCGGTAGGCGTTTTCCTTTAGCATTAGTAATCCTGTCAAATACTCCCAACTCGAAGGAGATTTTCAGAGAGGCTCGCACAACCTGCGGACTCTCGAACATCTCCGTCGAGCGTCCCAACCCCCGCGGTCATCCTGGGCAGTGCCACCGCTGCCAGCTATATGGCCACGCAGCGGCTAACTGCTCAGCTCCCCCCAGGTGCGTTAAGTGCCTGGATCCTCATATCACTAAGGAGTGCACTCGCACTCCCGAATCCACTTCCCCCCTGCCTGTGTGCTGTGCGGCCAGTCCGGCCACACAGCAAACTACAGGGGCTGCCCGCGCGCTCCGCGCTCCACCGTCAAGAGGGTCGCGCCTAAACCGGCGCCGCCGCTCACTCCCGCTAACTTCCCGCCGCTGCGCAACCGGGGTCCCCCGGAAGCAAAGCCCGTTCAGCCGACGCCTACTCAGGCTCTGTCTTGGAGGCAGCGTCCGGCCGTTCCGCCTGCACCTTCCCGACCCATCCCAGCTCCCGTAGCTTCCGTAGGGCCGCGTCCCGCTCCGTTATCCGCACCTCAGTCGTCGTTGGCTGAGGATATGAAGACCGTGTTCGACGTTATTCAAAACGTCGATATTAACGAAATTTCTGTACTCGCACGCAAACTGCGAGCAGCCCGCTCTCCTCAAGAGCGTTTATTCGCGTTAGCCGAGCATCACTCGCTCCTAAGTTCGTTGTAAATTCTTTTAATTTTTGTATAAATTCGTAAATAAGTAAATTATAATGTCCGCGAATCCTGCGTCCAGTCGTATTAAACCCAAGGGCTTATCCCTAGTATCTTTTAACGCTCGTAGCCTTAGCACCAACCTTCCTGAGCTCAAACTGTTCCTTCAAAACAAAGAGCCAGACTTATTGCTTCTCCAGGAGACATGGCTTACTCCAAACCGCTCCAGGGGATTCGCTATTCCTAAGTACGCGTTTACTCGCAACGACAGGCCCAACTCCGACGGATACGGCGGCACCGCTATATACTACAAAAGAGGCTTCCATTGCTGTCCTCTCCCTACCCCTCCTCTCCTCAACATGGAGGCCACTGTGTGTAGATTGGCTGTGACTGGTCATCCAACCATCATCATAGCTTCAGTCTACATACCGTGCGGCTCCAGACCAATCCGCAGTGACTTTGAGGCCATTCTCGCCCTCGGCCATTCAGTCATTATGTTCGGAGACTTTAACTCCAAACATACTGACTGGACGTGCCTATCGACCAACACCAGCGGTATCGCTCTCCTCGACATCACTAATTCCCTTGACTTAGACGTCATATCCCCCATCACTCCCACTCACTATCCCAACAACCCGACCTATTCTCCTGACATACTCGACTTTGCAATTATCAAGCGAATCAATCTTGATCTCAGGTCCATCGAACCGCTCGATGACCTAGGCTCCGACCATCGCCCCGTCTCCCTCGTGCTAGGCGCGCCTAACGATAACGTCACATCTCCTAAGACCTTTACCAACTGGAAAGGCTTTAAAAATACGTTAGTTTCAGCCTTAGAGGTACCGAACTCTCCGCTCGCGATTTCGCCCGACCAATTAGACAGCCCGATTAAAATAGATTCAGTAGTCGATACTCTCACTGATGCTATCAACTCAGCCATCAGTGACAACGTAATCATTGCTAAGCAAGGCAAACCCGCGCTTCCCTTAGCCGTTAGCAATCTCATTAAAGCTAAGAACGCGGCTCTCCGGAGAGCCAAGAAATATCCCACGCCCGCATATAGAACAGCTGCGAATCAGCTTCAACGTAAAGTTAGGTCTCGCCTCAAGGAACTCCGTGACACTCAGTTTAACGATCTCATGGAGAATATCTCCCCGTCCCACCAACGTATTATCGAATGGCCCGAGCTTTACGCGTAGACACCGCCTCTCACGTTCCTCCTCTCACTCGTCCCGACGGCACCATTGCCTTCGAAGTCGAAGAGAAAGCCGAATGCTTCGCCGACAGCATACCGGCACAATGTTCGCCCAGCACACAACCCGCGGATCCCTCCCACATCCAGGCGGTGGAGGACGAAGTTCTCCGCAGAGAATCTCTCCCTATCACCAACGACCCCGTCACAGTCTCTAATGATGAAATCTTGCTTCTCATTAGAAAGCAAAAGTCCAAAAAGGCTCCGAGTGCGGATGGAATTTCCAACCACGCACTTAAGCACCTGCCACAGCAGGTGCTTACCTTGTTAGCTATCATCTTCAATGCCTGCCTCGACCATAGCTACTTTCCAAAAGCCTGGAAAGAAGCGACAGTCATAGGCATTCCCAAGCCGGGTAAACCTCTGAACATCCCGGCTAATCACAAACCCATCAGCCTCCTCAAGGCAATGTCTAAACTTCTCGAAAGAGTCATACTCTCTCGAATGCGGAACCATCTGTTTCCAACGGATGGCGACCCTCTCATTATTCCCCACCAGTTCGGCTTTCGCGCTAAGCACTTCTGCCCTCAGCAAGTCCATCGAATCGTCGAGTACATTCTCGAAGGATTCTATCCGCATCGTAAAAAATCAATCGCGGTTCTCTTTGACGTAGCCAAGGCGTTCGACAAAGTCTGGCACAGCGGTCTCGTTTTTAAACTCTATAAAATAGGCTTACCGGTTCGCCTAGTCAGATTAATCGCGTCGTTTCTTAAAGACCGTACGTTTCGATTCAAACATGAAGGCACGCTCTCCGCGCCTCGTCCCATAAAGGCTGGAGTCCCGCAAGGCTCAGTCCTCGCCCCTCTGCTGTACACCATGTACACTAATGACATGCCCATCCCGCCGAAAGGCGTCGAACTCGCCCTCTTTGCAGGCGATACCGCCCTTTACACTAAAGGTCAAAGGATCCCGTATAACATCACCAGACTCCAAAAGGCCGTAAACGCCCTCGGAGTTTGGTTTCAAAAATGGCGTATGGATGTCAATCCAGAAAAGAGTTCTGCCATTCTATTCGACCACAAACGTCGTAATCGCCGCAACGATCCCCACATTCGAATGTTAGGTATTCCCATCCCCTGGAAGCGCAGTATCAAATACTTAGGCGTCACCTTAGATCAGACGCTTTCTTTCAAGCCACACGTCGATAGAGTAACGAAACTCGCGCGTTTTTACTTAAGCCGCTTAAATAGTATGATAGGTAGAAAAAGTAAAATGTCTTTTAGAAATAAACGTACGCTTTATAAGGTCTGCGTTAGACCCGTCATGTCATATGCTTCGCCAGTCTTTGCCCACGCCAATCCCTCCGTCCTGTATAAGCTGCAGGTAGTTCAAAATCTCTTCTGCCGCAGGGCCACAGACGCACCTTGGTATGTGCGCAACGCGGACCTGCACAGAGATCTTGAACTACCTACAGTGCAACAGCACCTCAAAACACTCTCAGAATCGTTCTTCAAACGCGCCGAATCCCATCCCAATCATCTTGTTCGAGATTCAGTCTCATAAACGGCTCCTGTGTTAGATTCGAAATTCAAAGTCGCTAGGCCGAGAAACGCGCACACGGGCGAACCTACGCAGTTAACTTTAGCTCTCGAGGCCCTTCAGGCCGCAAATCCTAATTCTAACGTAAATTCTAATTCTAACGTAAATCCGAATTAATGCAATTTTACTTTTCATTTTTAATGTTTTTATTTACTTTTCATTTTTAATGTTTTTATTTACTTTTCATTTTTGAGCACCTTCAGTGCTATGTAAATCTCAGCGGGTGACCCCTTAAGGGCCCCGCTAGCGCGGCCTCTTTCTCCAATTGGCCGTAGCTCAGATGAAGGCTGAGTGGCAAAAATGCACGAGCCGACAGGGGGTTTTTTAGTGGGTATGGTTCTGGTAGGCGTCGGGACGAGTCCCACATAACTCCGATCGCGCGCGCGAAGTATGCGTCAGAGCATTTTTTATGTCCTCCTGCCCTTCCCGTGGAGGGGAACCAAAAAAAAAAATTGCCATGTACACTTAATTCCTGAAGCTTTCTCAATAATATTATATGATCCACTCGATCAAAAGCCTTCTCGAAATCGGTATACACAACATCCACTTAACCACCGCCGTCCATTTCAGTTAAAATATCGTTGGTGAATTTTGCCGAGTTAGTATTTGTCGAACGACCCTTCATGAATCCGTGTTGTTGAGTTGGAATAGAGCGTGCAATAGTGTGGTACAAACGATGATGGACAATTCTCTCCATCGCTTTGCTAAGAGTGTTTAATTTTGATGTGGGTCTGTAGTTTTCAGTAGATGATTTAAGTCCTTTCTTATGCACAGGTACTATAAGACCTATTTTCCAGATTGGTGGCATATAACCTTCCTCAAACACCTATTAAAAATACAGGTAAGAGGAAAACGAAGAGCATTGGCACATTTACTTAAAAAATAAAGGTGGTATGTTATCGCTGCCTGCACCCTTTGACTTATCCAATGTAGTAAGCAGTTTATAAACTTCGTCTTCGGTTACAAGTATGCCAGTCAGGCAGGAAACCGAACCAAAAGTTGCGTTAGCAGTAGGCAATGGTGTGTCACTGGGCTCACTAAAATTTTTATGGAAAAAGTCACTAAAAGCAGCGCAGATTTCAGGTCCGTCATTCAAGTTCCTATCTCCATATTTCATACTATTTGGATAGCTAGCGCCACTTTTTTCCGGGATTTGACATACGACCAAAACAATTTTGGTTCTTTTTTAATGTTTTCTTGTGACCAGTGCATATAGGAAACGTAACATTGTTTCTCCACTGGCTTCTGCACTCGCCGTAGCAAAGCAAATGATGCATAGTCGGAAGGATTCCCGTGCTTTTTCCAATGGCGATGCTTTTTTGCCTTATCCTTTATAATATTAATTAGGGACCTATTATACCATACAGGAAAATTATCGGAACCCGACGATAATACTTGAGGAACAAACTTGTGAATTACTGTTTTTAAAATAAAACTATTAATCATGAATTCAATATTTACGTACGTGAATAGTCTATGCCAGTCATAAGTGTTTAAATACTGATTGATCTCTTCATAATTAGCCTTGCTGAACAAATATTTTATAGTTGATTTAGTTTTCATCGGTAATATATTAATTTCCGAGACATTTATTTCAAGAGTAGGGTGATACTGGTCCTCTTTAAAGAAGGGGACTTTGCTTTAGTTCACCAATAACGGAAAATTTGAGAAAACTAAGTCTAAGGTGTTACCGTAAGAGTTAACCACAGTATTATATTGATTCAAGCCCAAAAATAAGAGATCACTTATAAAATTCTGACTTGCGACTTGTAAGTCGACACTACCCTACTTTAAATATAAAGGCTCACATGATGTCCACTGAATATTCGGTAAATTAAAATCACCTACTACTAAGAAGAAATCATCCGGGTGGGCTTGAGTAGCCTCATTTAAGATATCTAGTAATAAGGATAGTTTATTCGGTATGCTAGAATTAGGAGGAATGTATACTACACCTATATGTAAACTCTGTGTGGAGTTCAGACAGCGCGCAGGCACCGTCAGCCAGACAGATTCAAGGTGAGGTCGTGTCAACTCGGGCCGGGCGAGCGCCTGCAGCCGCGCTCCGCAGAGTGCCATCACTCCGCCGCCGAGCGATGCCATCACACAGCCAAGTCTCAGTAAATAATCCTATATCGCAATCAGATAGACAACAGCTTCTATAAAAAGTATTTGTTTTGGTACGCAAGCCTCTTAAACTTTGATAAGATATATTCAAGTTATTCTTATGATTGATAGCCATAGCTAAAAATTAAAGTATTTCAAAAATTTAAAGACAAATATATCTCTTAATTTAATGCGTTAGCAGTAAAACATATTTTTAATATAAAGTAAAATAATCCTTTCTTTAAGTACCTAAATTTCAGATAGATTATTGCTGTATTAAATAATAGATTAAAATTTCTGGAATCATTTAATTAGACAAAAATTTGGAGCAAGCCCCAGTAAACTGATAATAACATATAATGAAATAAAACTTAATAATAAATTTCCAAAAATAAAAAAAAATACAAATAATATACAATCTTAATATGAGAACTTTGCTTGCACATGACCAGTAAAAACGTTTTAGGCATACTATCTGATATAAAAATAATAAAATTATATAACAATATCCATTAGCATAATTGCTCGGATTATGATAAATCCAGTCACTAACCCAGAATATTAATGTAAACATGGGGGTATTTTTAATATTATGAGCATGAGCAATTCAGTTCATTTTTTGTTTTGTGTGTAAAGTATAATGAATTACAAAGTTTTAAATGTATTGCAAGAGTGTTAATTGTGCTAATGTTTAGTAGTTTTAAGTTTGTTGTGTAAAATAATAGTAAAGTGTAGATTTGTCTAAAAAAATGTGCATAAGAACATTACATGAGAAAAAAATGTGCATTTGACTCAAGTTACTTATGTTAGTAGATAGCTGTTCTTTACGCAAATAAGGTTTTATCCATACTTGACAAGTCTACATCTTCTTATCGTGTAAGGGACTGGCACTCTCCACAGACTTCATATAATCGATTTGAAACTATTAAAAAATATTCCCAATAAAATGAACATTAAAAAACTTCGTTCATTATTATAATTTATTGGAATTACTTTGAAAAAGCCCCTAGCACAAATACCTCGATAACTTATTAAAAACTTTAAACAATCAATACTTCAAACTAAGGATGTCTACAAACTTGAGCATTAATACATTTTATATTCAAAGGAAAAGTTTCCAGGTATCGTGTTTCTGAACAAAGACACGATTCATCCAGTCGTGATATTAATTCAATAAACTTCAGACATTTTTGTCCGTCACTGAACAATTTGTAGGAAGAAATCTTTCAGCTGTTCTTGAACACCTTCCACTTCGGAATTTTCAACGAACATTCTCGAATAGACCAATCGCTACACGAACTTTTCTACTCTATTCAAGCGTTGGTAAAGCTTGGGGGTTTATTAAGTGATGCTCGATATTTTATTAAACCCCGACCCAAACCGTCTGTATCTGCCGTATTTTCCAAACAAATTGACCGATTTTGATGCGTTTTCCTTTCGTTTTATAGCTCAGTGTTCTTAGCCATGTTTGACGAAAATTTCGTTCAATAGTTATGCGTGCTTTTTTAATTTTTAAAGCAAAACATTTTAATGATCGTGCAAATTTCCAATTCAAAATAGTTTAAATACTTCACATCTGCTAGACGGCCCGACATGGCTCAATTTTGTTAAAATTTTGTATCTGTGCGATTATAATTGACGACCGAGTAGCACAGTGGTCAGTAGCGATGAACACAAATGTTTGTTCTCGGGTCATGGTTGTTGATATTTATATATATGTAGTTTATTCTGGGTTCCCCCCCCCCCCCCAGTTCAATGTATGGTCATCCATAACAGAAGCACTGCTTACTTTGGGACCATACAGTTGGTGTTATTGTCTGGGGATTTATAATATTATAAATTATAATTAACATATTATATTACAATTAATGTTACTATGCCTGTGTATATGTGTTTGTATGCATATGTGCCCGTGTACATTATGTAATGAGTATATTTGTATGCATATATTATTCTTTTTTTGTATAAAATAAATGTTTGCGGAAAAGTTTATTAAAATTGGTCTCTTCAATGCAGGTTCCTTAAGTACCAAACAGGAGGAGTTTTAGGTTTTATGTCAGGATAGTACACGCTCGCGTGGAGGTGGCGTGGGTTTTTATATTAAACGTGGAATAATGGTGCATACCTATCCCCATCTTGCCTCTAAAGTTGAGCAGATGTAGATAGCAGTTAGTTTGAAGTTTACAACTATCACAATAGGCACGGCTCATCGACCACCCTGGCTAATCTATAATGCATTTTTCTAACTACGACAAAATGGTATTAGTAGGTGATTTAAATATGAACCAGTTAAATACGACTGATCCAAACTACCCAGATTTCAATTCCTTCGTACAATAAACCCAATTAAAAAATTACATAACTGAACCTACACACTTCACCACACATAGCGCAACCTGTTTAGATGTGATATGCAGTAAAGTTTCTTTATCAAATGTTAATATTGACTATATCTTTGAACTTGGAAAGCATTCATTCGTTACAGCTACTCTTAAAATCAGAAAATCTAGATCTCCGACAAATAGAATTACGTACCGCCCTTTAAAAAAATATTGACCAAACTCGCTTTCTGGCCGATCTTTATACATACGATAACTTATTACGTTCGGTGCCACAGTACAGCTTACTAGTAACATCCGTTACATGATGGAGCTCCGTGACCAAGCGCAGAAGCATTATAAAACTACTGGCAAAATTGAGCACCACACAAAATACAAAGACCTAAAGACCCTTGCTTAAAATAGTCTGCGCGCTGAACGCACTGCCTATTTTGAGAAAATATAAACACACATATCGAGAATCCGAAAACACTGTGGCCTTATCCCAAAAAGCACGTATTACCAAGTACTTCAAAAACTTTAGAACTACCCCCAAATTTTCTCAAACCTGACCTCATAAATTCTCACTTCCTCGACATAACTACCTGCCCTGACACTACGATCTCTGATCTAACATTTTACGAATTTAATCAATTTAATACAAATACTTTTCAGTTGCAACCTGTTTCCTCAGATTAAAGCTGTTTTATCTATTAAATTTAATGCACAAGGTCTGGACAACATAACGGACGTGGTACTTTCGACTTCGCCGCATACGTTGGATCTTATAACAGTTATTATAAACAAATCTATTGCTACTGCCACTTTTCCCAGTACGTGGAAAGTAGCCCTTGTGCATCCAATACCAAAAGTGAATAACCCACAGACACTTAAAGACTTACGTCCAATAAGTATTTTATGTTTTTTGTCTAAACTTCTTGAAAGAATTGTCTATGCTCAACCAAGTAGCTTTTGCGAGAAAAGTAACATTCTGCCTACGCAACAGTCGGGTTTAAGGAAAAAACGTAGTACGACAACAGTACTCTTAGATGTAATTAACAATGCTCTCTCAAGCTGTGACAAAAATGACGCAAACATCTTTACATTGCTAGATTAATCACGTGCTTTTGACTGCATCAACACTACTTTACTTCTTTCGAAACTAAGTTTTTACGATTTTGATCCGAAGACAGTTTCATAGTTCTCTAGTTACATAACAGGTCGCTTGCAAAAAGTAATTATTTTCGGCTGTACCGAAACATCGAGTGTTTAGCCTGTAACACGAGGTGTTTTCCAGGGATCTATTCTAGCCCATTCCTATTTATTATATACACGGGTGACTTAATAAACCAAATTAAACATTGCAAATATCACCTTTATGCTGATGACCTCCAGTTATACATTCCTGTAAACACACATAACATCAATGACGCAATTTCAAAAATGAATGAAGATTTATGTAACGATATGTATGGTTTGGTCATCTAAACATAGCCTATATTTCAACCCCAACAAAATTTAAATGTCTAACTTTGCGGTACAAAGGGTTTTTTTTTTTTTTTTTTTTTTTGTTCCCCTCCGCGGGAAGGGCAGGAGGATAAAAATGCTCTGACGCATACTCCGGCGCGATTCCGAAGTTATGTGGGACTCGTCCCGACGCCTACCAGAACCATACCCACTAAAAACCCCCTGTCGGCTCGTGCATTTTTGCCACTCAGCCTTCATCGGAGCGACGGCCAATTGGAGAAAGAGGCCGCGCTAGCGGGGCCCTTAAGGGGTCACCCGCTGGGATTTACATAGCACTGAAGGTGCTCAAAAATTAAAAGTAAAATAAAACATTAAAAAATGAAAAGTAAATAATGAAAACATTAAAAATTGAAAAATTAAATTTGCATTAATTAAAATTAGAATTTACGTTAGAATTAGAATTTACGTTAGAATTAGAATTTGCGGCCAGAAGGGCCTCGAGATCGCGTGACAGTCTGGTGGATGAGTACGCTTGCGCATTTCTAGGCCTAGCGACTTTGAACTTCGAGTCTAACACGGGAGTAGCATATGAGACAGAATCACGAACTAGAGGATTGGGATGGGTTTCGGAGCGTTTGAAGAACGCTTCAGAGAGTGTTTTGAGATATTGTTGCACTGTAGGCAGTTCAAGATCTCTATGCAAGTCCGCGTTACGCACGTACCACGGTGCGCCTGTGGCCCGGCGGCAAAAGAGGTTTTGAACTACCTGCAGTTTGTGCAGGAGGGAGGGTTTGGCGTGGGCAAAGATTGGCGAGGCATACGTCATGACGGGTCTAACGCAGACCTTGTAAAGTGTACGTTTGTTTCTGAAGGACATTTTACTTTTTCTACCTAACATGCTATTTAGGCGGACTAAATAGTGACGAGCGAGTTTCGAAACTCTTTCAACGTGTGGCTTGAAAGAAAGCGTCGGATCTAATGTGACGCCTAAGTATTTAGTACTGCGCTTCCAGGGGATGGGAATGCCTAACATTCGAACGTGGGGATCGCCATCGGGACGACGGCGTTTGTGGTCGAAGCGCATCGCAGAACTCTTTTCAGGGTTCACATCGATGCGCCATTCTTGAAACCATGCACCAAGGGCGTTTACGGCCTTTTGGAGTCTGGTTACAAGGCGCCGAACTCCGTGGCCTTTGGTATAGAGTGCGGTGTCGTCAGCGAAGAGGGCGAGTTCGACGCCTTTCGGCGGGATGGGAATGTCGTTGGTGTACACGGTGTACAGCAGAGGGGCGAGGACTGAGCCTTGAGGGACTCCAGCCTTTATGGGACGAGGTGCAGAAAGCGTGCCTTCGTGTTTAAATCGAAACGTACGGTCTTTGAGAAACGACGCTATTAACCTGACTAGGCGATCCGGTAAGCCTATCTTGTAGAGTTTATAAACGAGACCGCTGTGCCAGACTTTATCGAAAGCCTTGGCTACGTCAAAGAAAACCGCGACTGTTTTATAACGACGCGGATAGAAACCGTCAAGTATATACTCGACGATTCGGTGGACTTGCTGAGGGCAGGAGTGTTTAGCGCGAAAGCCGAACTGATGGGGAATAATGAGAGGATCGCCATCCGTTGGAAACAGATGGTTCCGCATTCGAGAGAGTATGACTCTCTCGAGAAGTTTAGACATTGCCTTGAGGAGGCTGATGGGTCTGTGATTAGCCGGGACGTTCAGAGGTTTGCCCGGCTTGGGAATGCCTATGACTGTCGCTTCTTTCCAAGCTTTTGGAAAGTAGCTATGGTCGAAGCAGGCATTGAAAATGATAGCTAACAAGGTAAGCATCTGTTGAGGTAGGTGCTTAAGTGCGTGGTTGGAAATTCCATCCGCACCCGGAGCCTTTTTGGACTTTTGATTTCTAATGAGAAGCAAGATTTCGTCATTAGAGACTGTGACAGGGTCTGCGGTGATGGGGAGAGAGTCTCTGCGAAGGACTTCGTCCTCCACCGCCTGGATGTGCGAGGGATCAGCAGGTTGCGTGCTGGGCGAGCATTGTGCGGCAATGCTGTCGGCGAAGCATTCGGCTTTCTCTTCGACTTCGAAGGCAGTAGTGCCATCGGGACGAGTGAGAGGAGGAACGTGAGAGACGGTGTCTACGCGTAAGGCTCGGGCCATGCTATAGTACGCTTGGTGGGACGGAGAGATATTCGCCATGAGATCGTTCATCTGAGCGTCTCGGAGTTCCGCGAGGCAAGACTTAACTTTACGTTGAAGCTGATTCGCAGCTGTTCTATAGGCGGGCGTGGGATATTTCTTGGCTCTCCGGAGAGCCGCGTTTTTAGCTTTAATAAGATTGCTAACGGCTAAGGGAAGCGTGGGTTTGCCGTGCTTAGCAATCTTTTCGTTGTCACTGATGGCTGAGTTGATAGCATCAGTGAGAGAATTTACTAATGAATCGATTTTATCCGGGCTATCTAATTGTTCGGGAGAGATCGCGAGTGGAGAGTTCGGAGCCTCTAAGGCTGAAACTAACGTATTTTTAAAACCTTTCCAATTGGTAAAGGTCTTAGGAGATGAGACGTTATCGTTCGGCGGTCCTAGCACGAGGGAAACGGGGCGATGGTCGGAGCCTAGGTCATCGAGCGGTTCGATAGACCTTAGGTCAAGATTGATACGCTTGATAATTGCAAAGTCGAGGATGTCAGGAGAGTAGGACGGGTTGTTGGGATAGTGAGTGGGAGTGACGGGGGATATGACATCTAGGTCAAGGGAGTTAGTGATGTCGAGGAGAGCGATACCGCTGGTGTTAGTCGATAGGCACGTCCAGTCAGTATGTTTGGAGTTAAAGTCTCCGAACATAATGACTGAATGGCCGAGGGCGAGAATGGCCTCAAAGTCGCTGCGGATTGGTCTGGTACCACTAGGTATGTAGATTGAAGCTATGATGATGGTCGGATGACCAGTCATAGCCAATCTACACACAGTGGCTTCCATGTTGAGGAGAGGAGGGGTAGGGAGAGGACAGCAGTGGAAGCCTCTTTTGTAATATATAGCGGTGCCGCCGAAACCGTCGGAGTTGGGCCTATCGTTACGAATAAACGCGTACTTAGGTATAGCGAATCCCCTGGAGCGGTTTGGAGTAAGCCATGTCTCCTGGAGAAGGAATAAGTCAGGTTCTTTGTTCTGAAGGAACAGTTTAATCTCGGGAAGGTTGGTATTAAGGCTACGAGCGTTAAAAGATACAAGGGATAAGCCCTTGGGTTTAATACGACTGGACGCGGGATTCGCGGGTCTAGACATTATAATTTATTAATTACGAATTTATAAATTATAAAAGAATTTACAACGAACTTAGGAGCGAGTGATGCTCGGCTAAAGCAAATAAACGCTCTTGAGGAGAGCGGGCGGCTCGCAGTTTGCGTGCGAGCACGGAAATTTCGTTAATATCGACGTTTTGAATAACGTCGAATACGGTCTTCATGTCCTCAGCCAACGACGACTGAGGTGCGGAAGACGGAGAAGGACGCGACCCTACGGGAGCTACGGGAGCTGGGATAGGTCGGGAAGGTGCAGGCGGAACGGCCGGACGCTGCCTCCAAGACAGAGCCGGAGTAGGTGTCGGCTGAACGGGCTTTGCTTCCGGGGGACCCCGGTTGCGCAGCGGCGGGAAGTTGGCAGGAGTGAGCGGCGGCGCCGGTTTAGGCGCGACCCTCTTGGTGGTGGAGCGCGGAGCGCGCGGGCAACCCCTGTAGTTAGCTGTGTGGCCGGACTGGCCGCACAGCACACAGGCAGGGGGGGAAGTGGATTCGGGAGTGCGAGTGCACTCCTTAGTGAAGTGAGGATCCAGGCACTTTACGCACCTGGGGGGAGCTGAACAGTTAGCCGCTGCGTGGCCATAGAGCTGGCAGCGGTGGCACTGCCCAGGGTGACCACGGGGGTTGGGACGCTCGACGGAGATATTTGAGAGTCCGCAAATTGTGCGAGCCTCTCTAAAGATCTCCCTCGAGTTGGGAGTATTCGACAGGATTACCAACGCTAAGGGAAAACGCCTACCGCGGTTGGAGTGCATCTTGTGCACTGCTGTGACCGGGAAACCCTGAGACTTAAGGTCATCGAGGATGTCTTCGTTGCTGAGTTCGAACGGGACGCCCCGTAGTACTGCGCGGATCTTACGCTCCTCCGGGAGGGCGTAGGTGTGATACGCGATTTTGTTTAAACTGAGTAACCTGGTAAACTCGCGGAAGTCGACGACGGTCGCTAATTGTATTTTGATTGTATCGCCAGCGTTGGCGGCTTTCAAGTAATTAATTTTGTGCACTTTGCACAAGTTGGAAACCGCCGGTACAAAGGGGCAAACAGCACATGTAATGACGCATAAGCCACAACTAACAGTAATAGGGGTGCCAATAGAAGGAGTGGAGGAGACGCGAAACGCCATTGTCCGGGACTCCCTTTATCGACTTAGGATGCTGTACAAGATAAGGAACTTCATTAGTATTAAAGTTAAAGGTTATGTTATGTGAGTGATGTGAGACTCATTTTATCCAAAATAAATTATGGAGCTATTGTTTTTGGGCCTAGAGTACACAAAAAACATATGAAACTCTTGCAACGTGTTAAAAACGACCGTGCTCGGTTCTGCCTAAATACCCCACCACGTACTAACGTAACTCCATTTTTTAATGGTTGTAATTTATTAAAAATCAGCTACAGATATGATCTCTACCTCGCTACTCTCCTGTTTGACTCCTTTGTCCGCAAAAAGGAACCTATATACTTGTATAATAAATTAAGATGGCTAAGGGAAAACAGAAAAGTAAATAGTATGAGATCCTGCACAAAATCGCTACTTCCCCATCTTCATAAAAGTGTAGCCTTCCGAGGTATTTTTTCCTACACTGCCACCAAGTGCTAGAACAATATACCTCCACCGATAAGAAACATTACAAACAGAAGTCATTTCAGAAAGGGTAGTAATAAAAGCTCTGACAAAAAAATAAGAATTTTCCATACAAAATATATTAAATTTACTGCCTAAAATACTAACTTTCCGACTACTTTTGTTCGAATTAAAATGATCGAATGAAATACTGAAATCTTCGAAAGATAAACACGACTGCTCATTGCTGTAATACGTACATTTTTATCAGCTCAAATAACGATCTACTGAAAACTATACTTTGTAATCATTATCTTTACTTGCCAACTATTAATTAATAAATTACCTTTGATATTTCATAGACTGTGGTAATATTTTAACTGCAATGTTACACTGAAAATATTATGCTGAGTGAAAATAGAAAATAATATACCTGTAAAAAAACAGTTTATCATGAAAATATACTTTAATCGGTGTCATACATGCCGCACCACCCTCGCTTCGTTTGCTCGGCTCGCGCGTGTGTTAACTACATTCAAATCTTTTTTTTTTTTTTTCGGGGGGATAATGCATTACGCATACCACCCGGGCGCAGGGGGCACCCGAGTGGTTATGTGGGACTCCCGTATAGGCTAATGAGACCCACGGTATACCCACTAAAAACCCCCCCATCTTCCTCCTCGCCACCTTGTGATGGGGCCACGGGAACGCTCTCGCACACATCCGCGACCGCGCCGGCGGCAGCCGCCCACAAGCAGCTCCATCGCAACAGCCCGAAGGCCCTCCACGATGGGCGCACCAGATGGTAAGGTGCGCCTCCCTCCTCGGCCTCCACCAGTACTGTAGCAGACTCCCCCTAAGTCTGCTACTAGGAGGCCATGGGTACCAGATAACTGGTACCCGGTGGCAGATCGGGTCTGTGGTTCTGCCACCGACCACACCTCGGCCGCAGAGGATAGGGCAAGCGGCGCACCGCAATACCGACATGCCTCTTCCTCTGCGGCCCCACCAGTGCCGCTTCCACGGAACGGCCCCGTCGGCTCGCAGGGGGTAGGGAGGGTGGCGCACCGTTATACCAACACGCCTCTTCCCCTGCGATCCCTCCACGGCCGCAGAAGATAGGGAGAACGGCGCACCGTGATACCGGCACTCCTCTTCTTCTGCGGTCCCACCTCCAAGCGCGTCCTCAGCGAACTTCCTCAGCCCACTGGGAGCGCCCTCCTCGGGCCAGCCGGCGGCCCCAACAGGCCGGCCCTGGTTGCCTCTTAGTTCACCGTGGGTGACCAGTCCACGGTTACTAAGCCCCCCCGCCACGACAAGGCGGGCAACCATCGGGGGGGAACTACATTCAAACCTAACCTAACCCGATTGAACCTGTTTTGTTTCCAGGCAGAACGCAAGCGGACCGAGCGTCAAATGCATTCATTTAGTTTTAAAAAAAATCTATTTGTGAAATGATGCTTTGGCGTAACGAAAAACAGCCGAACGCGATCGCGCGGACCGAACAGTTGAGGCATTTTCATTGTTATTTAGAGTTAAAAAATATATTTGATAACCAACAATAGTAATTAAAATAGTTGATGCAATTCGTAAAAGTATGATTATTGTGACGTAACCACTGTTGTCGGTAACTTAGTAATCTTGTCGGAGGTTCAGTATTTTATTCGGAAGTGTAATTTTTCTATTCAGAGTTAAAATTTTTTTTAGGAGAAATGAAATTGTAACTTACTCTTATTTTTTTGTTTAAATGGATTTTATTTTTGGCATGTTTTGGGTTTTTTGTCGGTTATTCATTAAAACGCTGGTTAATTAGAATAATAGTCGGCCGCAGATCACTGGAGATTAATTTGTTTTTCGGAACCATTATTATTTCCCCTTCAGAAATACGTACTTGATTTTTCTTGTTTTTTTTTTTCCTTTACTTTCATTTATGTTATATAATTATATATATCCTCATTTCCCTTTCCTTTCTTCCTTTTTCTTACTATCTATATATAGCAAAATAATCACAAAACACATACTTTTACACCATACATTTGGCCTAGTCAGTGGTCGATGTGCGATTCGCGGCACGTGGCGTCCGGTGCGCTGACGGAAGATCAGCGTTGCGATTCCCGCAACATGAAAGCGTCAGTGCCCTTTCACATTCTCTGTACTTAATGTGCTCTATTATTTCGTTTTTAACTTGTACATAATTTAATTTTTTATTTTTTAGCCTTAGTTGTATTTTTTATGTGCAGAAATTATAAAGAGAATATATTTAGTTATTTGTTAGTATACATGGACTCGATAGACTCTGAATCTCCTAAATTGGTTTTTAAAATTATTTTAGCGTTAGGAAAGAGTAACTTTTTCGTTTAAGTTAAGGAGTAATATGAGTAAAGTACACTTTATCCCAAAATTCAAGCGGGGTCGCGGGTAATACCGTGCAGGGACTTCTAGTTAAAAATAAACAGAGACTACTTATAAAGAAATAAGGTCTTTGTCACTTCCCGCCTCCGCATTGCTAATTGTTACAGTCTAGACTGATTCTGCAATAAATTCCACCACCACTGCCTCGCGTATATCGTCTACAAGATGCTAACGCAACGTTTATTGTTAACTAAAACTTCGTTCGATAATTAAAAACCCACGCGAAAGAGATGGCGCTAAGCTTAGCGTCTATTATTAATTACGAAGAGTTTTGGATTCTAAAATACAATAGTAATACACCCAAATGCTTAACAAAAGTAGTAAAACGAATTGAAGCTTAAACAAAGAATATCTCAATTATTTTGCAATTTTTGAACCTATTTTACTTGCATTGTTATAACGCCGAATTTAAAAAAATAAAAAGAAGTTTAGATAATTTTCATTATGTTGCACAAAAAAGTGTTTAATTAAAGAATCTGTATCTATCTGTCTATCTTAATATCATAACCTATACAGTACCTAATTCACCAACTCACACTTATTTCACCCTCAACGTCACACACACTTTTTACTCACATATCTCGTCATTCATACACACACACTTACACCTTCAACTCCTCATCCCGAAACCACGAGATGTCAATAAATGAGCTGAATAATTTTTTTCTTTGTTTTGGATATGTCGCCGTTAAATTGTTAAAAACCGTAATATTATAATATCATATAGGTATAATGGATAGTTTTGTTTGTAAGTTTGTACAATATAACATTTCAGTATTTAGTATGATGTACTTACTGGAGGCGGACGTAAACAGCCGCGCAACAACACGGTGCGCTGACTAAAGTGGCTGTTATCGATTTTCGTTTTGATTGACGTCAAATAATGACTCGTCATGACTCTGCTACCAGTTCGGAAAAACCTTCGTGAAGAAGAACTGGCAAGAAACTTCACGGGTATATTTTTTTCAAAATCAATTTACAGTTTCTCTTTATGTCTATACAAAGTTATTCTTAATTGCATCTGTTAGCTCGGCAAGTCTCCCTCCCTCCAAGTATCCAAACGATGAGCACCCTCAAACGGCACCCGTTCACGAGTTAACGTGAACTAAACTTTTATAACATACAACAAAATTAGAGGGAAGTGAACGACCCGTAACCCGAATATTGCACATCCTCCATTCATCCGACCCATGTAGAAAACTTCTTACACATTTTCAGCATTTGTATTAATTATTGAAATATATAGATCAAACTTTGAACAGGTATACTCGTATGAACCCAGAATAGGCCACATTCTCCTCACAAGTGCGACAGGTCAATCGAGTAGCGACTCAGAGGACCTGAATACTGCACTGTCAACATAGACACACACGTAAGCAGACGCCCAGTAGACTCCACTCGAGCTGATACTTTTGATACAAGTTTGCACTACGATACTACCAGTATGTAGGTAGGTAAAGAAATATGGGTAAAATTATGTGTAAGTTACATTTTCTCCGTGAATCAAGCTGGCTATAATCTCTCCTAATCGCTATACTTAAGCTAAGGACTATCTATCAAAGACTTACCAAATGTTTCTTTTGTTTTGTTTTAGTCGCTTAACTTTGTTTCAACAAGATGTGAAAGATTACAACAGTTAATGCCTGAAATAGCGTTTTTAAAAGTATATTGATTTGCGATGTACACGCACGTCAATGTGTCGAGAACACGGTTTGACAAGATGGCTGCTGCCGCGTCATTGCCTCACAATGTTAAGTAGCACAAGCACATTCACGCATACACAGCTCTGCGTGCAAAGATGAGTAGAAGTATCCATACCAAAATTGAAAAGTCTCTAAGTACCTATCTACGTAAAGTAATCTACTTAGAACAGTGGAAAATAGTATTTACACGAATAAAATATGCAACAAAATGCTTAGATACGCTACTGCGCTCTGCAATTATTAAGAAGGTAATATAAAATAACAGTTGTAATTCAAGTAAGTACTCGAATAAATACTACTATGGCACATAAACAAAGACAGTAAAGTTGACTCTTAATATATCGCTTTTTATGGGCCGTCTTAAGTTCAGTATGCAGACGTAACTAAGTGTAGACATCTGGCTGGAGATTTAGAAAGAGTAATACAGAGAATCCCAGACAACGCAATGTCGGGCGTTTTTATGCTCTATATTTTGGTTTTTTACTTTGTCTCATATACTTTTTCCTCATAATTTAGTAAGTCGCAAAATCTTTCGTCGTAACTATCAATTGCCGAAAAAAACCTGTCATAATAATTTGATCCATAAAATGCTATGTCCTAAAATTGAAGCGATTAATTGTGAAAAATTCTAATTTCTGTTCCCAACAGAATTAAGAATTTTATGAGTATGAGATCAAACTTAAGAAAATTCATGAAAGTCACGTCTAAACTTCATCATAATGTCTAATATTAATATTGAATATAGAGTCCTCCGCATAACATGAATCGAGAATTTATTGCTGTACTTAATCCGTTGTCTGTATATCTAAGGATCTATTTATAAATCAGTTCAGAACTGATTTATATTCTGTTTTCACCAATGGACGCAGTGATTCAAGTAAGTAACCCTGCTGAGGCAGGTCCGAAGGTCCCAGGTTCGAGTCCTGTCCGGGGCATTCATTTGTGTGATGAACACAGACGTTTGTTCTCGGGTCATAATTGTTTTTGTATGTTTATTCTGGGTTCCCCTTCAGTTCGCTGTATGGTCACAAGCTGTGCTTACTTTCGGGCCATACAGTTTGTGTGATTGTCTGGGAATTTATTTTTATTATTATTTATTATTATTCGTTTTTGCTACTGAACAACTTATGTGTTTAATTCTGGATCTAAAGCATTTGTTACGTGTCAAACCTCATTTACGAAACCTTCCTTGAAACAGATAATCTAGTCGGACTGTAGGAAAGTTATGAAGGCTGACATAAGATATACACCCGGAGCAAAGCGTGGAAGTTAGATCAAAAAGCCAGAGCTTGAACAGTTACGCCACTGATATATACGCCACTGATGCAGATATATTTACTTTCCAGGATCTCTTTTGCTGAGGGCTGGATTGCAAACGGCATCATAAGGCAGTCATAATGAAAAATTTCGGCACAGTGAAATAATCATCGCGTACCGGAGAACCACTCCGCTCCGTTCCCGCTTTCGAATAATAAAAAAAATCTTAAACACATTGCCCTAAAACGTCTGGCATAAAGTTGATTTTCCAAAATATCTCTTATGTACAGAATTTTTGTTTGTACAATTTCATAATAGTATGGATTAAATTAAACAATTCTGTTCCACGTGAACTAAATCTTTTTGCCTCATTATTTGAATACCGTGCAACTGCTCGCGGTAAATATATAATTTAAGGTTTGGCTAAATACGGTTAATGTGGTTAAATTTTAAACTTCGCTATGTTGTATTTTAAATTAAAACAAAATTATATTGGTATATTTCATTTAGTATACTTTAGGTTGAAAACTATAAATGCTTTTTGCAGCTGCTTTTGTGATGAAAACTACTAATAAAAGCAGATCAAACCCAATGTCCTGGAGACTGCACAGATTCATGATTATTTTTAAGGTGGAACCAATGTTAGCGTATTAAAAATCTGCGTTGTTCTGCAGTACTTTTAGTGGACACCTTCTATACCACAGCAGACCGAGATAATGTAACCGAAATAACTATTGGTTTATTAACTGCAATCTAACTCAATTAATCACGAGTGTGCGAAATATTCTGGAAAAGATATAAGATTCAGTTCTAAAAAAACACCCATATTTTTTTTTTTTTTATATTAGGACTTTACCTATGAAATTGCCGTTTTTCACGAAATAAATGAAGCGTAATTTTTTTATATATTTTTTATTTCTATTAATCAAAATAATCACCCATGCAATCAATGCATCTTTGCCAACGCATTGGTAGCTTATTGATGCCTTTCTTGAAGAAATCAGCTGGACGGGAGGCAACAAATTCTTCAAAGGCATTTTGTACTGCCTCTCGGGTATTGAATTTTTTTCCCGCCAAGAAGTTATCCAAATTCTGGAAAAAGTAGAAGTCTGTAGGCGCAAGGTCTGGTGAGTACGGCGGATGACGGAGAACTTCCAACCCCAACTCTTGTAGCTTGGAGACCGTCTGCTTTGCAGTATGAGGTCGCGCGTTGTCGTGCAGGAGCAGTGGAGCCGAACGATTGACCAAAGCTGGTTGGAGACGTGCGAGCTTCTCCATCATTGTGTTCAGTTCTTCACAGTACACATCTGCAGTAATGCATGTCCCGTTTGGCAAGAAGCTGTGATGAATTATACCCGCGTTAGACCACCAAACGGTGACCATCACTTTTCTAGGGGTAAGTTTTCGTTTAGGGCATTGTTTGGGTGCTGAACCAGGGTCCAACCAACTTGCTGAGCGCTTACGATTGTCAAACAGGATCCATTTCTCGTCACAAGTAACAATGCGGTTCAGAATTCCTTCATTTGTATGCCTGCTGAGCAGTGCAAGGCACGTCTCCACGCGTACTTCGCGCTGGCGGTCATTGAGTTCGTGGGGTACCCATTTGTCAAGCTTTTTTACCTTGCCAATTTGACGCAAATGGACAAATATTGTTTTGATGCTAACGTCGAAAGCTGCTGCTAATTCAGCCGTGGATTGAGTTTCATCAGCTTCCACAATTGCCTTTAATTCGTCATTGTCGACCAAAGTTTTCGGACGACCACGGGGTTCATTTTTCAGGTCAAAATTTCCAGAACGTAAGCGGGTAAACTAATAACGGGTGGTGCGTTCGTTTGTAGTGTTCGCTCCGTAAATGTCGTAGATGTTGCGTGCCACTTGTGCCGCTTTGCTGCCACGACGGTATTCATACTCCATAATTACTCGAATTTTTAACTTATCCATGATGACGAAAAATGTTCGAATGCGTTGAAAACAAAACACTAACTATTAAACAAATGACGATTTTAGAAAAAGAATTCCATGTTTGTCAAATAAAATTAATTTGGAATTAGAATTATCAGTCAAAAAAAAAATATTTTCATTTGAAATGGCCAGTACGGCAAAACGGCAGTTTCATAGGTAAAGACCTATTATTATCAAAACCTTTTATCTGCAATATTACTGGTATAGGCAATTTACCTAAAAGGCTCGAACATCCGCGTTTCGGGCTCATCTGGTTTAACAGAGCTTAAACTAATAATCCATTTTCCCTTCTAATGCAGTCATTACTAACCTGCCAATGTCACTTTTACAAACTGCAAAGCAGATAATTATGAAAGTAAAGTTATTTTAACAAATAGTAGTTCTTTAACAAAATACGAACCCACTCGAGTAACACAAAGCATTTTTATTTGTGTACCTGAAATGACAGCTCTTGTGGACGTCTATCTCATTTATTAAATTAAAACGTTTCAAGAAAAATGTTGCATGAGATCCAGAGGTTTTTGTCACCAAACAGTATTTATTCAGTTCTTCATTCAAATTGTGAAAGATAAAAATGGTGGAGTCCTTGTTTTGTGAAGTTTTATCAGAAGTGAAAACAAAAGGCGCTTTAATGAAGGAATTAGTGGGAAGCTCACAATACATTTTCGAGTCATTTTGATCGTCTTTTGTCCTTAACTGTGTGGTAAACTTAAAAATAGCACCTGGTAGTGAAAAATTGCAAGCCACTGTTCAAGCTAGCTCGATAACACTCAAGGTTCTTACCCCTGCAATGTTTTTTCTGAAGATATTGAACCAAGAATATTTTTACAAAGATTGAAGTAACAATCGCTTACGAGATTCACATGCTGCACGCGAAAAGTGCATTAAAGAGTATCTGTTTTATACCGTAATTTGTGTCTTCCAATTTTATATCCATTCTTAAATTTTTGTTTTTATTTTACTCCGTTTTATGTTTCAATGTCTAGACGATTATATTTTTTATTGAGCAGCAATAGCTACACAGCTATATTAGGCTACGCAAAACATACATAGTCCGTAGATTAGAGCCGCAAAAAGTGTCACTTT
This sequence comes from Marasmarcha lunaedactyla, assembly GCA_923062675.1. Lineage (NCBI taxonomy): Eukaryota > Metazoa > Arthropoda > Insecta > Lepidoptera > Pterophoridae > Marasmarcha > Marasmarcha lunaedactyla. Next base: position 21,730,611 of record OV281345.1, read on the forward strand.
GGGAATTTTATATTATGACCCCGAAAATGGCGAGATCGTTATCCATAAGTGTATCGTAGGGTCAAGAGCATAACCATTTAGTTAGTACAAATGTCCAGGCTAATGCGTTTGTTTCCAGTAGATAGGAATATAAAGGGTCTTTTACTTTTATTTTATGCGAACTAATGATCTCAAAAGACCTATGAAATTATATAATAGTTGTAATGAATATAAAAAATTAAACATCTTTAAATGCTTCAATTTAAACATCTTTACAGATATTAAAACAGTCGTTCACAAATTACACTTACTTATTAAATAAGTAGTAAAAATAATTTCTATAAAGTGATGAACCAATTTAGTAGGTCTCAATAAAAGTAGAAAAATAATATATTGTTATATTCGTTATATGAATTGTCAGGACGAAGGCCTTACGAGTATCTAAGTGAACATTTGATCGGCGGTAATCGATTTTATAACTTATTCTTATGCGGACCTAAGTTCAATTTCCCAAGGAGATTCATATATTTAATAATGTAGAGGTTTGCTTCCGAACTACGTGTCCAGGGAGATGTGTACTATATTTTGACCCTGTTCAACTTTAATAGAAGGCAAGCGAATTTAATACTTAGGTATTGTACCGAATTTTGCTAAGTTTATTAACAGTTAGTTTATGCACCGTCCTGACTAATATTATAGTGAGTTTATTGGAACAAAGTATTCCTGTAATTTAATCACTGGCGATTTTACGGCCGAGTAGCCTAGTGGTTAGTAGCCCTACCTCATACGGCGGAGGTCCCAGGTTCGAGTCCTGGCCGGGGCATTCATTTGTGTGTTGAACACAGATGTTTGTTCTTGAGTCATGATTGTTAATATTCATATATGTATGTCACCACCCCCCCCCCCCCCTTTGCTCTATAGTCGTCCATGACAAACAAGCTCTAAAAATAGTTTTAAGTCGAAAAATTCTCACTTCGGAACGATATAATAAGTTGTTTTCCACGTTAAACGTCAAACAAGCATCGGTTCGTAAACCGGAAAAGGAATAGTTAATCTGTTCCTGTAATTTCCCTGGCTTTTCTTTTACATTATCTGGCACTCAACTAGGCACACGTACTTTGTATAACAGTTAAATTAGAAAGGATTTGGAAAGAAAACAAAAAGGAGGAGATTATAATAGTCATTTGCTAACTCCAATATAGAATTTCTTTGTTTACATGCAAGGTTTTATTTTATTTTTTTTTTTATTTTTTTTTTTGGTTCCCCTCCACGGGAAGGGCAGGAGGACATAAAAAATGCTCTGACGCATACTCCGCGCGCGCGATCGGAGTTATGTGGGACTCGTCCCGACGCCTACCAGAACCATACCCACTAAAAAACCCCCTGTTGGCTCGTGCATTTTTGCCACTCAGCCTTCATCTGAACGACGGCCAATTGGAGAAAGAGGCCGCGCCAGCGGGGCCCTTAAGGGGTCACCCGCTGAGATTCACATAGCACTGAAGGTGCTCAAAAATGAAAAGTAAAAATAAAAACATTTAAAATGAAAAATAAAAATTGCATTAATTCGGATTTACGTTGGAATTAGAATTTACGTTAGAATTAGGATTTGCGGCCTGAAGGGCCTCGAGAGCTAAAGTTAACTGCGAAGGTTCGCCCGTGTGCGCGTTTCTCGGCCTAGCGACTTTGAATTTCGAATCTAACACAGGAGCAGTATATGAGACTGAATCTCGAACAAGATGATTGGGATGGGATTCGGCGCGTTTGAAGAACGATTCTGAGAGTGTTTTGAAGTGCTGTTGCACTGTAGGTAGTTCAAGATATCTGTGCAGGTCCGCGTTGCGCACATACCAAGGTGCGTCTGTGGCCCTGCGGCAGAAGAGATTTTGAACTACCTGCAGCTTATACAGGACGGAGGGATTGGCGTGGGCAAAGACTGGCGAAGCATATGACATGACGGGTCTAACGCAGACCTTATAAAGCGTACGTTTATTTCTAAAAGACATTTTACTTTTTCTACCTATCATACTATTTAAGCGGCTTAAGTAGAAATGCGCGAGTTTCGTTACTCTATCGACGTGTGGCTTAAAAGAAAGCGTCTGATCTAAGGTGACGCCTAAGTATTTGATACTGCGCTTCCAGGGGATGGGAATACCTAACATTCGAATGTGGGGATCGTTGCGGCGATTACGACGTTTGTGGTCGAATAGAATGGCAGAACTCTTTTCTGGGTTGACATCGATACGCCATTTTTGAAACCAAACACCGAGGGCGTTTACGGCCTTTTGGAGTCTGGTGATGTTATACGGGATCCTTTTACCTTTAGTGTAAAGGGCGGTATCGTCTGCAAAGAGGGCGAGTTCGACGCCTTTCGGCGGGATGGGCATGTCATTAGTGTACACGGTGTACAGCAGAGGGGCGAGGACTGAGCCTTGCGGGACTCCAGCCTTTATGGGACGAGGCGCGGAGAGCGTGCCTTCATGTTTGAATCGAAACGTACGGTCTTTAAGAAACGACGCGATTAATCTGACTAGGCGAACCGGTAAGCCTATTTTATAGAGTTTAAAAACGAGACCGCTGTGCCAGACTTTGTCGAATGCCTTGGCTACGTCAAAGAGAACCGCGATTGATTTTTTACGATGCGGATAGAATCCTTCGAGAATGTACTCGACGATTCGATGGACTTGCTGAGGGCAGGAGTGCTTAGCGCGAAAGCCGAACTGGTGGGGAATAATGAGAGGGTCGCCATCCGTTGGAAACAGATGGTTCCGCATTCGAGAGAGTATGACTCTTTCGAGAAGTTTAGACATTGCCTTGAGGAGGCTGATGGGTCTGTGATTAGCCGGGATGTTCAGAGGTTTACCCGGCTTGGGAATGCCTATGACTGTCGCTTCTTTCCAGGCTTTTGGAAAGTAGCTATGGTCGAAGCAGGCATTGAAGATGATAGCTAACAAGGTAAGCACCTGCTGAGGCAGGTGCTTAAGTGCGTGGTTGGAAATTCCATCCGCACCCGGAGCCTTTTTGGACTTTTGTTTTCTAATGAGAAGCAAGATTTCATCATTAGAGACTGTGACGGGGTCGTCGGTGATAGGGAGAGATTCTCTGCGGAGAACTTCATCCTCCACCGCCTGGATGTGGGAGGGATCCGCGGGTTGCGTGCTGGGCGAACATTGTACCGCTATGCTGTCGGCGAAGCATTCGGCTTTCTCTTCGACTTCGAAGGCAATGGTGCCGTCGGGACGAGTGAGAGGAGGAACGTGAGAGGCGGTGTCTACGCGTAAAGCTCGGGCCATTCGATAATACGCTTGGTGGGACGGGGAGATATTCTCCATGAGATCGTTAAACTGAGTGTCACGGAGTTCCGCGAGGCGAGACCTAACTTTACGTTGAAGCTGATTCGCAGCTGTTCTATATGCGGGCGTGGGATATTTCTTGGCTCTCCGGAGAGCCGCGTTCTTAGCTTTAATGAGATTGCTAACGGCTAAGGGAAGCGCGGGTTTGCCTTGCTTAGCAATGATTACGTTGTCGCTGATGGCTGAGTTGATAGCATCAGTGAGAGTATCAACTACTGAATCTATTTTAATCGGGCTGTCTAATTGGTCGGGCGAAATCGCGAGCGGAGAGTTCGGTGCCTCTAAGGCTGAAACTAACGTATTTTTAAAGCCTTTCCAGTTGGTAAAGGTCTTTGGCGGTGTGACGTTAACGTTAGGCGCGCCTAGCACGAGGGAGACGGGGCGATGGTCGGAGCCTAGGTCATCGAGCGGTTCGATGGACCTGAGATCAAGATTGATTCGCTTGATAATTGCAAAGTCGAGGATGTCAGGAGAATAGGTCGGGTTTTTGGGATAGTGAGTGGGAGTGATGGGGGATATGACGTCTAAGTCAAGGGAGTTAGTGATGTCGAGGAGAGCGATACCGCTGGTGTTGGTCGATAGGCACGTCCAGTCAGTATGTTTGGAGTTAAAGTCTCCGAACATAATGACTGAATGGCCGAGGGCGAGAATGGCCTCAAAGTCGCTGCGGATTGGTCTGGTACCACTAGGTATGTAGACTGAAGCTATGATGATGGTCGGATGACCAGTCATAGCCAATCTACACACAGTGGCCTCCATGTTGAGGAGAGGAGGGGTAGGGAGAGGACAGCAATGGAAGCCTCTTTTGTAATATATAGCGGTGCCGCCGTAACCGTCGGAGTTGGGCCTATCGTTGCGAGTGAACGCGTACTTAGGTATAGCGAATCCCCTGGAGCGGTTTGGAGTAAGCCATGTCTCCTGGAGAAGGAATAAGTCAGGTTCTTTGTTCTGAAGGAACAGTTTAATCTCGGGAAGGTTGGTATTAAGGCTACGAGCGTTAAAAGATACTAGGGATAAGCCCTTAGGTTTAATACGACTGGACGCGGGATTCGCGGGTCTAGACATTAAATTAATTTATTTACGAATTTATACAAATATAAAAGAATTTACAACGAACTTAGGAGCGAGTGATGCTCGGCTAACGCGAATAAACGCTCTTGAGGAGAGCGGGCGGCTCGCAGTTTGCGTGCGAGTACGGAAATTTCGGTAATGTCGACGTTTTGGATGACGTCGAACACGGTCTTCATGTCCTCAGCCAACGACGACTGAGGGGAAGATGACAACGCGGGACGCGGCCCTACGGGAGCTACGGGAGCTGGGATGGGTCGGGAAGGTGCAGGCGGGACGGCCGGACGCTGCCTCCAAGACAGAGCCGGAGTAGGCGTCGGCTGAACGGGCTTTGCTTCCGGGGGTCCCCGGTTGCGCAGCGGCGGGAAGTTAGCGGAGTCGAGCGGCGGCGCCGGTTTAGGCGCGACCCGTTTGGCGGTGGAGCGCGGAGCGCGCGGGCAACCCCTGTAGTTTGCTGTGTGGCCGGACTGGCCGCACAGCACACAGGCAGGGGGGGAAGTGGATTCGGGAGTGCGAGTGCACTCCTTAGTGAAGTGGGGATCCAGGCACTTAACGCACCTGGGGGGAGCTGAACAGTTAGCCGCTGCGTGGCCATATAGCTGGCAGCGGTGGCACTGCCCAGGGTGACCGCGGGGGTTGGGACGCTCGACGGAGATGTTCGAGAGTCCGCAGATTGTGCGAGCCTCTTTGAATATCTCCTTCGAGTTGGGAGTATTGGTTTTATTTTAATTACGTGAGTGCTTTTTATGTAAACGAAACCAAGCAGCGTAAGTATATTAATGTATTCCATGCAGCACATTTGGACACTCAAAAAACCGAAACGGCCGTCGCAACTTAACGCAGTACACAGTATGCTGAAAACACAGCAAATATTTGTTTTTAATTAACCTACGGCGGACAGCAAGCTTTACTCCATACACTTTTCATAAAACAATTCTACAGTACTACACTAAATGTTTGCTGGATAAATTACTCGTTTGAAAACCGAACATTTTTGATTATCACACATGAATCGATTTCATGTAGACTCAATGTTAATAGATCGTGATGTGCCGTTTGGTTGATGGTTCCTACGAATGTTTTGTATGTAGGAATAGGTGAAAACAATGTTGATGAAAAAAATTATGAAATAAATACGGGAGTTTAGAAAGTGGCTTTAAAAAAATAAATGATTACTGAGATGCAGCGGGGTCATTAATGCGGAGTGATCTGCTGGGTTCAATAACTTACAATTCAAATCGGAAAGAAAGAACGGAATCCATTCACGTGTAATAACCCCACAAAACTAGAACTTCCATAACCAAATTTTACTCGAAACTGTCTTATTATAATTGCTAATTTAATTTCCAAAAAAAATTTATCACACAATAAATACTTCAATTTCAGCCTAGTGTTAGTATTGAATTCAGGTAAGTAAAAATCAGAAAAAGACGTATGTGCAAGTTTAGTATTTGTTAAAAATAAAAATACACTTAATTTTTTATTCATATTTTTGACACAATACCGGTATATGACCGAAAATACATTTAGAAAATAGGATTATTGGACAACCTACATTGTAATAATTGATAAATTAATTCGAAATTCATTTAATATTATCATAGGCATCGATTTCTGTAGTCTGTACGTAGCAACTGTTCGTCCATGCTTTTCGCTAGAAATGGCTTTCAATGAAAAAGTTAAATGGCTTGGAATAAAACGGCTGTAATAGAAAATGTACGACACTCCTCATTTCCTTGTTCGATTTAATTTTATATAACTCACGTAGGTGCTCCAATGTCAGATTAAGTTATGCTTGTAAGAACTTTTAATGGCTTTGCGGATTTCAATTTAGTTTTGCGCTGCAACTTGTATTTTTGATCTAAAAGTCAGTTTAAATGACAGTATATAAATTATTATGTCTTAGAAACTATGAACTTCAGTTCATATGGTTAAATATATTTCATTGGTAAAGGATCAACCAAACATTCAATCACATTAAATTTAAAAAATGCTTGATATACAGAGAAACTTATTTATTACCTATGTATTTTCAATATTGTATAGTTCTACTTATTTTTCTTAATAATTTATATTAACAAATATTTGCAAAGTAACTATTACAGTTAATTACATGTGGTCCAAAGTCATACATATACCTATATACCTTTCAAAAGCTTTTGCCGGACTTTTAACCTAGAATTAGATTTCTTTAATGAAAAAGAACCTATATTATTTCTTATACAGATGCCGTAATTTCTGAGATAAAAAGACTGAAAAATATACACAGACGAGTATCTAAAAATGTAACTGAAACCATCAAACATAATTTAAACTCGAGTCGGGGCGGGTGCAGCGCGGACCGTGCCTTGCAAATTTAAACTATATTAGCCCCGTTTGAAGCTTCTGAGCATTAGTTATTAAATCTTAAATGGAATGAAATATAGAGTTTAATTCTGACGTTATCATAAATATACAACTTTATTTATGTAGTACATGGTGCTTATTAGTGAAATAAACTGCTGCTGTAAATACAATAAAGTAGTTTCATTATGCAAATGCCGGTCCCTACAGATGCTAACCCGGAACTTAGGTTAAATGATGCAGGGATACTGTCATAAGCTACAAGACTGCCGATCAATAATGTAAATTCTTAAAAAAAATTTCTTGCTTGCACTTGTAACACTCACGTTTTACGTGTAGTCTTTCCTTTTTAATTGTATTTATGTTTTGTCAAATATTTCTTCATTTTGTTAAATATTAATAATATTTTATTATTTACCTTCGTCGACAAATATGTCAAAACTTTTTCAATGACAGCCGTAGAAGCTGCCTAACTGACTAAGCCTGCTACACACGATTCTCTTACTTACTTACTGAAGATTCCTGGCTAGCAAGACGAATTCTGAAACTTCAAATTGCAATTCGAATAGAATGCGAGCCCGGCTATATAAGCTGAGGGCTGAACGAACGCCAGCCGAACAGGAGTCGAGTAACAACACCAGTCTACAGTCTACTGCAAACGAGTCTACAGTCTGCAAACGAGTCTACTACAAGCAAGTCTACTGCAAGTCTGTGATGCTGCCTTCTACTGATGTTACCCTCTACTGATGCTGCCTTCTACCTGATGCTGCCTGATACTGAAGCTGCCTGCTGCTGATGCTGCCTTCTACCTGATGCTGCCTGATACTGAAGCTGCCTGCTGCTGATGCTGCCTGCTGCTGATGCTGCCTGCTGCTGATGCGGCCTGCTACTGATGCTGCCTGCAATAATCAAAAGTGCGTGTAAAACTATGACGTGTCACACTTCTATTGAAAAAGACCGAATCTAATTTAAATGAGGAGCGCTGCGTATACTCTCCTTGTGTCGCGTTTGTCTTGTAAAACCATCGTCCGCAACCACCTCGCTAACTTGTGCCTTTTCCCGCTCTTTCTGGAAATCTCTCTTACTATTTTCCTCTTATTTTTTTATAAGAAACTATATAATTTCTAATCTAAATAATTTTCTGAAAAGGGATAGTGGAGATGTGTGGGGAAAAATCTACATCGAAAAAGGTTCGATTACTTTGAAGCTGGATATTTGACACACTGCTATGAGGTTCTTCTAAATCTATGAGCTCGTCATAGTTCTATTCAACTAGCATGTCTTGGTTGTCTTCATTTTGGAATCAATATCTAAGTTCCACTTAGTAGTATGGTCTCATCTCTTTGTATCAACTTTAAATCCAATCAGTGCTATAACAAAATTAAGATTGTTGAAAACATGAAATTTTTATTAGAAAAAAATATATAAAAATAGTACATTATTCGAAAATCAATATAAGAACAAATCTGGCGGAGCGGTCTGACAACGCTTTCTGCCAAAAAAATTATTGTTCATATATTACTTACTTGTAGTAATAACATATGAAGCTAATAGTATATAATACGAGTAGCATATTAAAATCTCCATATTTACACTCTTTCCCAAAAGTTTCTTTGAAAAACCTTGGTTCCTTTTACTGTCTGAAAATTCGCGATATTAATTTAAAAGTTTTCTTTATTTAAGTAAAATAAATTGTTTGAACTAATAAAATTTCATAAACAAAACAATATCAAATTAAAAAGTACTTAAACCTTGCCTTTTTTACAGACTATACTAAATTTCAAATCTCCTCCATCTGCTTCATTATTCGCCATTAAATTTACTCGTAAAACTCATAAACTTTGATGTCGTAAAGGATTTTTCGGTGCACAAATTTACACAAAAGGCTCTGAGTTCTCGCCCTGCACACATTGTAGCCGGAATGATGTGAATTTATTACTAGGGTGCGGTAAAAAGGGCTTTTCTCGTGTTAAATATCTGTGGGTGTTATTTTGGTCGTAGACTTTCGTTTAGCCAGGGCGGTTTCCCGTTTCTTATGCTCCTAGCACATGGGGAAGATACGAAAATATTGCTATGTCAGTTACTGTACAATATTATTTGCGTAGTGTTGAATGCATGAGGATGACAATATATATTTGGAATATTTCTATTGCAAAACTAATAGCCTCGCTAGCCTATGAACGTCCTCAAAGTTAGTTCTCTCACTCCAAATCCTTTGTGATAAGAGTACTATCCTGCCACCCCTAGACTCACCAGGAAGACGGCTGAAAGCAGTACCGCTGCGTGGACTCCAAATTAGAACAATCAAGGAAACTATTTAATTTTACATCCAACTGGAATTTCCACTCAATTTCAACATAAAAATAATTTTAAACCTTATGATTAGTGCTCCAAGTCTACTTTCTATTAAATTAAACACTTCAAGCAGTGTGACACTTCAAACACTTCAAACAAAACACGAAAAAACAGTCTAGAGAAGTACCTAACACTAAGGCGCGGTCTCCCTTCAACAAAGCTGGCATCGTCATGGAGTTAATACGTGTACTACTGGAAGGTTCACGTTTGTAACGCCAGCCTGACATACTGGAAAGAAGGCCGGTCACCCTCCATACATTCAAAAACCTGTCACTAAAATTCTTTCATTGATCCCTTCTTGAATTCGTTAGTGCTTTTAACAGTTGTTTATTGTACTAAATATCTAAATCTATTATCAATATTTTAAAATTAGATGCAGATGTCGCAGCCGAATAGTCGCAAATATATCAGGATATCAACAAGTTTATGAAAATAATTAACAAATTGCTTAATCCTTGCGTAACAATAAGCGGCCTGCTGCAATCTAACAAGTATTAACATAAAAGCAACGTAGTATACCTATGTAGCCTGTGCAAGAGCACACAAGGGACTGCAAGAAATTAATAAAAATAAATACATATCAATCACATATGACGTTGAGGTCTGATTGATGTGTGTGAATGACAGAACCCGCATCTCATACCTAATAGCTACGTTCGGCTTTAAATTTTTTATGATAATCATTATAAGTATTTAGTATTGTATTGTATGGAGCTTGAGTATTGATTTTTAGTTACGGTCCTTCATTGGGTTGCTTTTTGTAAAACTGACAACAATAGATTGGCTGCTTCAAAAAAAAATTTTTTCGCAAATATTTTAAACGATTTTCTTTTTTTCCTTACACTGTCTTATCACAGTTTTAATTGCTTTAAAGTCAGTAAAAAATCGTTTTTTTTTAATGATATATTTGTTAACTAAAACCCGTCTTCTGGCTATCAATCAGTTGACAGTTCATATCTGACCGGCCCTCTTTGATACGCTCATTCAATCTTTTATAATTAGGGCATTCGTTATTTTTAGTTATTTAAGTTAGTTCCAGATAGATAGATATATAGATAGATAGATGGCGCTAATGAAAGCTGGGCCGAATATATACTATAAAGATAGGTAGGCTGAAAAGAAGACAAAAGAAATGTCCCAAAATGCAAGGAGTCTGGGCCAGGTCTTTGTAGACTTTATCAAAAAATAGTTTAAGATGCTTAGAACACTTTTTGATTGTTAAATTGTTATTAAAACACTTTGTTTATTGTTAGGAAATGAAATTGTGCATTATTAGTGTGCAACACAAACAAAAAACATCCTGGCGGAAAAAAATGTCATTGACAGCCAAGGTTTACTTACATCTTTTTGTTTTGTGTGGAGTAGTATCGATGGCTGGTTGCCATTAAGTCCAAAGACTTGAAATAAATTGTTTTGTGTATTTTTAGCTTATTTAACAGTTGAAAATTTAAAAAGAAACCGAACGAAAGAACTCAAGCACAACGAACAATCAAACACACAGACAGGCAACAATCAATGTGATGTGAGTGAAGTGTACTGTGAGTGAGGTGGCTGTCTCCTCTGGTTAGTGAACTAACTTCACTAGACAACTTCCGCCATAGAAAAGACTCATTGTCAATGTTGCCCGCTAAAACAAACAGAAATAATGTTGACTTTTTTTCACACCATCTAACTACTAATTAAATCAAATTATTTGTATTTTTCCTATAATAACCATTTATTTGTCAATTTTTTTAGATGGTGTACAAAGACCTAGCCCAGGTTGGGACATATTTTTTTCTTAAATAATACAATAAACCTATTCAAACCTATACATACAATAAACCTATTCAAACCAATAAATAATACTAAAAACTTGTGTACAACGATGGACTCAGATTCAATTATAATCAAAACAGCATAAACGTAAGATTGTTCTTCAACATTTTCACAACAAATTACTATGATTTGCCCATCAGATCCAACCATTTTTATTACTAGTTAGGATATTTATAAAGTTGCGCTTATGTTGTAAATGTTCATTTAAAAATGTTTCTCTTTCAGAAATACTTAAACAAATAAACCTTATAAATTATATGGATATATTATAGATATACCTAAGGAAATCTTTAAAAGTTATGGGGTCTCTTGCGACGTTGTACCGAACTTTTCACAATATATTAGGTCTTTACCTATGAAATTGCCGTTTTTCACGAAATAAATGAAGCGTAATTTTTTTATATATTTTTTATTTCTATTAATCAAAATACCCATGCAATCAATGCATCTTTGCCAACTCATTGGTAGCTTATTAATGCCTTTCTTGAAGAAATCAGCTGGACGGAAGGCAACAAATTCTTCAAAGGCATTTTGAAGAATTTGTTGCCTTCAATACCCTCTCGGGTATTGAATTTTTTTCCCGCCAAGAAGTTATCCAAATTCTGGAAAAAGTAGAAGTCTGTAGGCACAAGGTCTGGTGAGTACGGCGGATGACGGAGAACTTCCAACCCCAACTCTTGTAGCTTGGTGACCGTCTGCTGTGCAGTAAGGTAGCGCGTTGTCGTGCAGGAGCAGTGGAGCCGAACGATTGACCAAAGCTGGTTGGAGACGTGCGAGCTTCTCCATCATTGTGTTCAGTTCTTCACAGTACACATCTGCAGTAATGCTTGTCCCGTTTGGCAAGAAGCTGTGATGAATTACACCCGCGTTAGACCACCAAACAGTGACCATCACTTTTCTAGGGGTAAGTTTTCGTTTAGGGCATTGTTTGGGTGCTGAACCAGGGTCCAACCAACTTGCTGAGCGCTTACGATTGTCAAACAGGATCCATTTCTCGTAACAAGTAACAATGCGGTTCAGAATTCCTTCATTTGTATGCCTGCTGAGCAGTGCAAGGCACGTCTCCACGCGTACTTCGCGCTGGCGGTCATGAGTTCGTGGGGTACCCATTTGTCAAGCTTTTTTACCTTGCCAATTTGACGCAAATGGACCAATATTGTTTTGATGCTAACCTCGAAAGCTGCTGCTAATTCAGCCGTGGATTGAGTTTCATCAGCTTCCACAATTGCCTTTAATTCGTCATTGTCGACCAAAGTTTTCGGACGACCCCGGGGTCCATTTTTCAGGTCAAAATTTCCAGAACGGAAGCGGGTAAACCAATAACGGGTGGTGCGTTCGTTTGTAGTGTTCGCTCCGTAAACGTCGTTGATGTTGCGTGCCGCTTGTGCCGCTTTGCTGCCACGACGGTACTCATACTCCATAATTACTCGAATTTTTAACTTATCCATGATGACGAAAAATGTTCGAATGCGTTGAAAACAAAACACTAACTATTAAACAAATGACGATTTTAGAAAAAGAATTCCATGTTTGTCAAATAAAATTAATTTGAAATTAGAATTATCAGAAAAAAAAATATATTTTCATTTGAAATGGCCAGTACGGAAAAACGGCAATTTCATAGGCAAAGACCTATTATAAGGAACAACTCGCAATCATACTTCTATTATTCTTACTTTTTATACTGCTTTCAGATCAAGTGGTGATATATTCTATTTTCTCACCTCAACTTGATGATCCTACTGCAGGGATATCAGCCTTGCCCGTCTATGGTAGTAGTTTCAGGGAAATTATAGGCCACTACGCTTGCCTACTAAAAACGGCAATTTACACGTACCATTGAAATAATTTCTTAGGTGTGTAGTTTTCTGTATTTAAGCCATAAAAAACTCATTGGTGCATTTAGCAATCACCGGGATTGGACCCGTGTTAAAATTATATAGTGTTTAATTACCTGAAATGAAATATTTATTTCTCAACATTGACAATTACTTGTTCTTGTTGATGTCAAATAAAACATGACTCTACCACCATTTCGGCAAAACCTTCGTGAAGAAGAACTGGCAAGAAACTTCACGGGTATATTTTTTTCAAAATAAATTTACAGTCTCTTTATGACTATACAAGATCATTCTTATCTGCACCCGTTAGCTCGGCAAGTCTCCCTTCCCCCAAGTATCCAAACGACGAACACCCTCAAACAGCACCCGTTCACGAATTAACGCGGGATCCAGCCATCGCCCTCCTCAACCATATTAGAGGGAAGTAAGAGACGCTACCACAAGAAGACGTACCTACCTAACTTATTGTTTTAATTTAATAATTATTCTATCAAATTTAAACGATTGTTCATATTTTATGTTAGTTTTTATTTACATGCTTGCTACGTCTTGGTATATGGCTTATTCACATGTTTGACATGACTTGAGGTTGCCGACAATGTAAAGCTAGCTTAAGAGAGAGACGACCGCCTCAGTTTTCAGTCTCTTTGTGAAAGTGGACCTTCCAGTATTGATGGAATGTTTGTATGTATCCATGGAACAGGTGTGTAGAACGATCCTGGTTCTTTAATAACGCTACTGCGTTGTCATACTCGTCATGCATTATGGACCATTCAGGGATAAACAAATAAAATTAAAATCTTTAAACTTAAAATTTCCTAAAATCGTGGTCTTACCATGCTTTGAATAATTAGCTTGACTCAATTTAGCCTACGAACCTATAATATTTTTAGCACAAAAGTATTTCTTAAATATTATATGACAACACGCAAGTTGTCACTGCGTTATGAGCTTTGTTTTTGAGGTAAATTAATATCGCAAGTGGGCAATGAGCTGATGTTACTTTTTATATTGTTGCTCCGTATCGTGAAGTATTTCAGATGATATTTTGTGGGGTCCTGACAGATTATTACAACTTGAGACGTAATGAATATTTTAAATAACTTTACTTTAGTTAACTATATCTTTTCCTACTACATTTTATTGCCTATTTATTATTTTAATTACATTATTAATATTACATTTTATTATACTAGGATAACAAACGAGGCTAAAATCTAAAGTTTTCCCTTGGTATAGTAATTTGAAGTTTGTTTTGTTATTGCTATATTATTAGAAAATAAACCGCACCTCTATATTTTACAATAGTTGCATTTCTTAATGATCCTTCTCAAGATATTAGTACCGGGTTTTTTATTTATACTGACTATTATACTATATTAATTATACTGTAGATTTATTATCTTCTGGAAGACAAGATTCAAATAACTTCTTGTGCACATTATTTAAACTTGTATGGATTTGTATTGGATACTCCATTACATAGAAAAACAAATTATCGCAAACACTGTCCATATGGGAAAATTACTGTATATGTGCATTTCATAATTTAATACATTAAAAAGCTTCACGAAGTCTGCTTAAATATTCTTACTAAATTATTTTTAAAGTCTGGCGAGGCACTTATGCTGCGTTCCGTTTGCCGATTATAGCGCTCACAGCGCTCATATACCGTTCCGAATGCCTGTGAGCATGCTCACAGCGATATCGATACGTCATCGATGATGTCATAAACGCCGCCATCTTCCCGCTCACAGTGCTCAAGCTACGGAGCATGGTCGCTTTGAGCGGCCTGTCAAAACTGACACATGACGTTACTTTGTTGATGTTTTTATTAGTCGATTAAAGATTTTAAAAGCTTGCTTATTTATTTTCTTTTGTAATAATAATTTTAAAAGATGGCTCTTGCTTCATTCAGGGTCAAAGATCTAAATGAAATTGTAACTTTAGACTTAAGCGACTACCAATCAGAATGTAAGCGCGATATTTACCGTTCCGATTGCAATAGCACTATAATAACACTTTTAGCGCGCTCTAATGAATCGGAACGGTTTTGAGCACTTATAGCGCTGATAGCGCTGTGACCGGCAAACGGAACGCACTATTAATTGTGCGTTTTCGTAACAGTGGTTCGACCACTGTATCAGTTACTGAGGCTTTTTTTACAAACATACTGTTATTTTATTTATCTTGGCTTAGAGCATGCATGCCCTTAGGTGACATCAGCACTATAATTTAATTGATTGAATACTGTATATTGGTGGATGGAGTATGAACCTATGACCAACCGTACGCTTCGGTTGGAATGGCCTTTTTCCTGTGATCTCAATGGTTGTTCGATTTTTAACCGAACCACATACACGCTGTCATGGTTACTACGGCCGTTACGGCCGTACCACTCTACCACGATTGGCAAATTTGTTATTGTTTAATACTGTAGTAATGTAATAAGTTAGTAAATAGTAGATGGTATTAACTGTCCACTATGCTACAAGCTTCCATCTCCCATCCGTTTACCTGAATATTTGTAAAGTATCGCAGATTAGCTACTTTAAAATATGAAGAAAAAAGCTATTTATATTTTCCCACTATTATTATTTATTTAATAATTATTTAATAATAACTGTGACATCTGATCATGACATCCTTATTCGTGACAGTTTCCGTAGCAAATTATCAGCGACAAAAATGTTTTGCGTACTGTGGTCAGATAGATTAAAAATGCTTATAACTAGTACATTGTCCGTCCCAATTTTAACCACTTTTTACGCTTAGACGATTTGACTAACTGGAAACCCAACAAATAGTGAAGGATTAGCCAATTTGACAATCAAATTAAGACATTGTTATACGATTACGGCAAATTTTTTTTCTTCCTAGCATTAGACCATAAGACATAAGTCCCATCTCTACATCAATCAATTTTGACAAATAAATTAAGACTTTATGTGTTCTTTTCATTGCCTTCTTCTCGTTTGCGAATTCACAATACTAGAACAATCCATAAACACATCTAACAGCCTTTGTATATATCTTGAAGAATATACATAGCCAAGAATTTTCATGTAACAGATATATAATTTTATTATTTCATGTTTCATTTGTCAAATACATAACCAACCTCAGATCAGTGTTCAATATCTAACGATCCTCATTCAAACATGTCTGTGCCAGTTTATCAACTAAATACTTTGATTAAACTGAAACAGCTGAAGGTAGCTGAGCTCCTGATGCATGGACCTCATAAACCTAGTCTCCGTCGCCTGATTTAACTTAGCGGCAACCCGTCTGCCACTATGCAAAAAGAACCGAGGTGATACGACATGACATGAGTACGAACAAACTATATTGAAGCTTGCTCGTAAACCTCATCACTTTGTCTCTTTCCCAGTTTCGTAAATTTAATATAATTGAGTTTGTGTGAGTCCCAGATCCCTTGCTCAATAAAGTGATGTTGGAAAATCACCTATCTTCCGCTGTTTTCATTTAGTAAAAGACTGTATGTTACAGTTTTTACTCAGTGTTTTAAACTTAATAGTGTATTAAACAGTCTGGATTTAATTGATAAGATCCCAAGAAGATACAGCCATAAATAGCCAGCACTGGTGCGTTCGTACAAGATGAACATAAAAAAATAAAAAGTTTATTCCTCTTTGTTCTAATACCGACTTGCATCCAGATACCGCCCTCAGAGTTCTTAAATTAATAATTTATTTCACAACTTCATGCTTTCTGTGCCGCTTTTGTGCTGCATCACAATGGAAATTATTATCAATTGGAAAACTTTGCGTTTCCACAAGTTGTATAAAGCTTTACGTTTTTATTTCCTTTGCGCTTTTCGGTTCTTCGTTCCTTTGTATGGGAATATAATCCATGCTTAATAAACCTGAGGAGTCTTTTGTAATCTTGAAAGTACCATAAAAATTGGTTAGGGATTATTTACGAATTTTAATTATTGACGAATGGGGTTTTGTACGCAGGAAAAAAATGCTTTTTTACGTTTCAATTTGGAGATAGAAATCTTGTGATTTACCTATACTAACATTGACACAAAAAAATCTTTACGATTCTCTTATCGACGTAAAAGACAAAGCACGTCTTTTGTAAAATTTCCACCTTCCAAATTGCAATCGCGCTCAACTTACGCACCAAGATTCGTGAGGAATATAAATACTCCTGCCGAAAAGATGTAGACAATTCTGGACACCACGGGCTATCTTGCCCAAAAAATTCTGGCTGTTCATTCCGAGACATTGGATTGCTTGAACCAAAGGGCCCAAGCCACTTTTTCGGTTCAGTAAACGTTTTGGAGATGCAAAAGTTAGGATGTATGGCATAATACCAATTAATTTGTTTCAAAATATTTTGTCCTTTTCATCAGCATCATAAGAATATTTGTTGTGAATAAATAAAAAAATTATGTTCGTCGATAAAGTATTGTTTGGAAATTTTTAAAATTTAGTTTAATTTTTAAATATTTGGTTTAAAAAGTTTCAACTTTCAGTTTGCCTAGTTTTATTTCCCTTTATTTGATTTGTAAGTAAACGCTTATTATTCCAAATACTGTTCAATCAGAACTACACCCGAAAAGTCTTAGTAGGTATATTAAACATTCAATTTTTGAACTGGAAAAAGACAAACGAGTTTCAATTCTCTGTGGACGTGTGGCTTGAAAGATAGCGTCGGGTCTAAGGTGACGCCTAAGCATTTAGTATTGCGCTACCAGGGGATGGGAATACTTAACATTTTGACATGGGGTAGTTGGAACGGTGGTGTTTGTGACTAAAGCGAATCGCAGAACTCTTATCTGGATTCAATTCGATACGCCATTTTTGAAACCATTCACCAAGGGCGTTTACGGCCTTTTGGAGTTTGGTGATCAGACCCGAGACATTGCGGCCTTTGGTGTAAAGGGTGGTGTCATCGGCAAAGAGGGCGAGTTCAAACCTTTAGTTATTTCGTTGGTGTATATGGTGTATACCAGAGGGGCGAAGACTGAGTCTTGAGAAACTCCAGCGATGATGGGACGGGGCGCGGAGAACGTACCTTTGTGTCTAAAACGAAATATGCGATCTTTAAGATAGGATGCGATTATCCTGACTAGGTGATCCGATCTGTAAAGTTTATAAATGTAGTTCGAATATGTTCTTATAAACAAATGCTGCAAAGCGTGGGCCTAGTTTAATATGGCACTGTCAAGTTTCTCCCGATCAAGGTTTATTTTAAATTATTGGTTTCCTGATATGAGGAAATAAATTTGACACAGTCAAAAAGAACTATTGTCAGAGATAATTTAATATAAACGCAACATTAGGTATATGCAAAAAGATTACTCTTTTATATAAAACTTTAATGTAACAAATACACTCTGAACAGCAGCGGATGCTTAGTAACTACCTACTGGAGATCCGTTGGCATTCTTTGATTACATTAGTTTCTAAAAAACACATTTCCGTGTTGTAAGTCTTGAAGGCTCTAAGTCTTCACGTTGTAAAATACATGTTCATAGAAAAACTATTTATGGGACATAAATTATGGTTCAGTAATATTTTCCTTTAAGTCTGGCTTTATTTTTTTATCATTAGTCAAATGAGGGCCTAATTTCTATCTAAAATTTACCAACATTTGAGTGCCCATGAATTATTTCGTTTGCCTAAGCCACCGCATTTAATATTAGCATTCATCACGAACTGATAATTTTCCATTCAAAATATCTTGGTAATGTATTCATGAAACTGAATCACAATTCAATAATTTAGAGTATACTACTTCTTTAGACTACTTTAGACAATTTATGAAAGTTATTCTTGAGAGTAAACTACAATGGAATGGAAGAAAAACGTCTCCAAGCTAAACTAGCTGTAGTTGTAAAAATTATATTTATTATTTCACATGTTTTTATCTTCGTTTCTGAAACAAAGTTTTCAGAAACAAAGAAACAAATGAAGCATCAAGTGTTTAATATTTTCCCCTTGATTACTTCAATTATTTAAAGCTAATACATTTTTGTTCACAATGGGTATTACTATGTAAAGTCGATCAGAAATGTGGTGTATCACATTTACACGTCATAAAACAATAAAGTTGATTTTCGCTTGCAATAATATTCTGACAGTTACTGGCTAGACCTTACGCCTATTTTTGTTACACAGGAAGTTTTCTCAAAAGTGGTAGACCACTTTCTTCGGTAACTGTACAAACATGGGGTGAAATATGATACCTTACGAGAACCTACCTAGTGAATTATCTTGTTCTTAAAGTAACTTTTCCGTACGGCCAAATATTACCAAAATTACCAATTTCGCTCTGCCCTACATTATTTTAATCGTTTTTAAACAGCAAATAGAAAAGTAAATATCAAGTTGTGCACTGGGCAAAAATGCCAACGTCAAAAACAATAACAACATTTTGCGACGTAATTTACTTGTACAATTTTAACTGAAGTTTTAAGAGCAAAACGCGTCGCCACCTGGCGTACTCTCGTTTTGTTGCTTTTACGTTCAACAAAATGTAAATATTTCTAGGAGAAGGCGTAGTGTTGTACCACAACTACGTGTGAAATCTGTTTTCGCGCAAAGACAATAGATCACCAGAGCTAATAACTTATATAATAAAATAAATAAGGAACTTGATATTTACAATTTGAATAATGCAAAATGTATATCTTTGCTAACTGAATGGCTAAAAACAAAAAATTATGATGAAATTGAATTGTTAAAAAAAGTAATTTGATTGTTACTTTAGAAATACTCACTCTCTCTCACACACACTTAAACCACAACACACACTCACTCATGTACACATACACACATACATTCACACACATTTGTATAATATTATATTTTTTAATGAAAAACACTAAATAATGTCTAAATTATGTATTTTATAATTAAAAAGTGGTGCTGGCAGCGGTGCTGCCTCTCACAAGCAAATTAACTTAAAAGGGAGCACCAACCACTTGTTATTGTATTAGGTTAAGTTACCGAAATAAAGTATTTTGTACTTGTGTTTGTATTACGCCATTTATGTTTTGGTTTTACACGCATATTTTTAGTGTAAAGGTATTCATGATTAAACTGATTATAGATCAATCTTTATGTCTGAATTTTGAAGTTATTGTAGCGACTTCGGTGGCTACCACGTCAATCGAGTATATTTTCAATTCAAAATAACCTTGTTGTGGCCCTAGTTAGGCGTCCCGCGACGGTTCTATGTTTTTTTACAAATTACCTTTAATGCGATCGAACAAAACAAATTAACGGATCATAAGACTGAATAACAGGTAATAAAAGTGACGATATCGGAATCATCGCCCGAATGTAAAACAGAGACAGACTACCAGATGTATTATAATGTGTAGAGCGCTTTATAAAGCCGTTACAAGGTTACATCCTTGTATTCTTTTTTTTATTAATTTTTTTATTTTCATTTTACATTTATAAAGCATACATATTTAACTCGCAAATGGCGAGCAGCGCTCAGTCACGTATACAAATTTAACTTACTCTTATAGCATGTGCAGGGTATAGCAAGTAGTGAATACAAACATCGTATGCCATATAAGGACATGCCTACATTGACCAAACTGACTGATAAATGCGATGTGCATTTGTGACTCTTACACCTGATAGAAAATTTGAGTTTTAAAATATCACCCTCACAACTTGGGAATTATATTAAAAATAACCTCCACATTGTCAGAAAATGCATTTTTATGCTCTTTAAAACGATAGATAACCGGGAGCCGTGTTCTTCGAAGTCTTTTAAGCGGTTTAGAAGAAGCAAATCAGAAGCGTGCAACTCAGCAATCGTAAACAATTGTTCATTTGCCAATAACTATTTCAAATGGACCACAAAGCTATCCGTTAAATAAATCTAGGCATCTACAGAATGTAAAAGTTATAATTGGAATAACACAACCCACACTAGGCTCTGCCGCCAGTAAACCAAGTTCTGTCGTACTTACCTTTGTTTAGGCGGCTTCACGCGAAAAGAAGCGAATAAGTTCTATTACTCGTACTTAATTTTGTGTAGATGTTTACTTAAATTATGATACCGTCGGACGTTCTCGGGACAGGTCGGTAAAAAAGTCCTTCCTACTTTAACTATACCATAATAACCAGGCTTGCGTGGTTGTGTTCAGCAGTTAGAAGAACGCTACAGCCAATGCATTTACAAGCACAAATGTCCACCATTAATGTCCAATGTTTACGATAAATGAACTATGAGCGCGGAAACCATTTACCATCGGGTGATTCACGTAAAAGAAAAAGATTTTCCCGAAATAAATTGATTCCAACAAAATTTCATAATATAAAGTCGCCCTTCTTTTCATTAGGTTTCATTTTGACCACAGGATACAGTGACTTTAAATCAGCTTGCAGATTGACCTGAACTTACGAACTTTGTTAGGTAAATTAAGCTTATTATAAAAACCATAACGAAAAATCTTAGCTTTAGTCAGTTCGCAAGCAGTTACAACTCCACTCACATGTAACACTGTAGGTGTTTCATTCAATTTACTCAAACTCAACACACTTTCGATTACTTTTTAATTAACTTTAGTGGAAATATCGTTCCAGAAAGCTCTTGATAATAAAGCTCGTGAAAATTAAAAATGGCCTGTGATATAAATTGAAAGTTCAGGTTTGTTATTAAAACTGTAAGGAAAATTCACAATTTAATTCAATAAGGACTTACCTATATGAGAAAAATGTAACGCACATTTTGTTGAGCGACTACAATCTGTACTTTTATTAGCAAGTTTGATATGTTGGAAATAGACATTTTTCACTTTGGATTTGCACTGCCTAGATAGTTTAATTGGAGTGTTGCCTTGAGGTGTTAGGTGTAAATAACCTTTCCTAGACTGGAGGTTCCAAGTTTAAATCCTTGTAGGTTTTGTAATCCATTCATGTGAAAAAGATAGATCTTTTTCAATTATTTATGTATATATTATTATACTCACGGTTTGGGTCTTCTATACTTTTGGGCCATTTTTTATTCCACACTTTTTATATTCAAAGACAAATAATTGATATCAGTTTCACTTTCTACAGATATCGTACATAATATCATTTTACGATATGAAAATGTACCATGATGTAATTCTTTATGTTATTGTCAAATAACTATTACCGTCTACAGTCGAAAATAATTCCACACGGTTCCCAAATATTTCTTATTTTTCGTATTTCAAATAGGAGAAATTACAAATATTAAATGCTGCCGTAATATAAAGCTGGAGTATTCAAATTGTATTTACCTAGAGCCCCTTTGTATTTTATTTATTGAAGAACACCCTTAAAGAGTTCTCGCTAAGATATAAGTACATACCTACATATGTATATTTATTAAGATTTTTAGTTCAATACAACACGGCACTGTGGATTTCAGTGCGGCATGCCTCGCGGATTCCACCGCAGCTCCGTCCGGCATTGCGTATATATAGTATAAAATTAAAAAACGGCAGCGTCGCATGACGATGTGGCGACGTCCAGTGCAGTGTGCAGACCGCCTTAGTCCATTCAAAAATGCCAGTGTCATTCCTCGGGCAAATCAAACTCACTGTTCTTTTTCGTTTGTTGGTTTTTCGATATTTTCGATCACGATTCAGGTTCCATTTTCACAAACCAGTTTGACGGGTTTCGATGGAAAGAGTTTCTCTTTATTGGGAATTTGGACGAAAAATCATAATGAAAGGCACAATAACAATACCTAAATGTTCCTGTTTGCCCTAGTAATACTGTTTCAGATTAAAACTGAAGCAAGTTACCGTTTGCATTCGAAAAAATGTAAGCATAGTTTATAGATGAATTTTTAACTATCCTGCATCAATAGTAGAGACAAAAATTGTTTAAATAATGTTTTTTTATTCAATGTTTATTTTGTACTGTTATTCAATTTATCTGCTACACAGCCGGTACAACTCACCATCGTAGTTATTGCTAATCTCAGATATTTATTCGGAAACTAATCTCAGAAACACTTTTAACCTAAAAACATTTGTCTAAAAGTAATTCTGAAAAGATTTTTGATAAAAACAACCTCATTGTATTAATATCGGAACTCACCCCGCGCTTTAAAACATACGAGTATCCCTTTCTTATTATTTTCACTTCAGAAAATCTCATCAAAAGAACATCCCGGTATTATTAATGTTCAAAGGAAAGCCAAACAAAAAAGCGGTGTGGGTAAGTCCTATTGCTTTTTGCCAGCCTGTGGCAAAGGTGTCGGTCTATACAGCCTTTCACGTTATATGGCGAGTAGGTAATAACCAGTTCGACTAATGGATTGTGCTTCAAACTACTCTCAAGATGGGTACTTATATTATCTTACCTACTGAGAACGTATGAAACTAATAATGGATACGAAGCGTATGGATTAAGGTCTTTCAAATGGTGTGTTAGTGAAAGACTTTACAAATCATCGTCTTTTCAATAACGTGTTTGAGTAATCGAATGTTATTTTCGGCTTTTTGTATCCGTGTGATCTTTAGATAGTAAAGCCACCGTTATCAAAAACTGTGTGGTGCAGTTTGTTTTATTTTTCAACGTTTACAAATAAATACCGAGAGAAACTGAAACGACTTCCTGCACTTATTCATTAGTGCAATACCAAACCATCACTCTTGCATTGCTCGCATCAAAGTTTTTCTAGCAATCCCGACCGTTTTGTAGAGTCTGGCTTCAAAATAGAAAAATAATTTAAATAAAAATCATAGGTTTTATACACGCGGTGAATGTTTTCTTTTTATACATCTTCATCGTGATTGCGTAAATACACCTTAACGTCGGCTTTTAAAAGGTATTACAGGAAGACCGAGCACAAAAAAAGCCTCTTTTGTCAACATTTTAAAATAAGGTCCAGCGAGGTAAATGCAACTATGGGGAAAATGCAACTATTTTAAATAATTGCGCGACTTTAATTTTTTATGAAAATGCAATCTATACTATAATACAGGAACAAACATTGCTTCTAGATATAAAAGATGGCACTTAATTCATCTACCCCTGCTTAAGTTAAAGTGACATTTGAATATTCGCCATTTTGGTTGTTGTTTTCGAGAGCGTCGGCGTGCGAGTTTTTTATGAATAAATATAGAAATTCTTCTAAAAGTACCGGTGTTTTTATCCAGCAAGCCAATTTTGTATACGATTAGGCTTTTTATACTATTTATTCGTTATTTTTACAATAATTTTAAGTAACAGAGCTGAAGTTACAATAGCCCCTTGAAACCGGGTCGAGGGGCAAATGTAACTTTTAGTTTAGACTTAGGTTAGTTGCAATTACCACACCAAATTTGTATGGAACCGATAAACGCCAGGGATGTCCTAGTGTCGAAATATTTTTTAAAAGAACCAGATTACTTTGTGGCAAACAGAAGACCAATAAATTTTGTTTATTTAAAATTTTATAACCTAAGAATAAAAAGTTTTACGTAAAGTATCTATAACACTGCGTAATAACGACTAAGTGATTAATATTTTTTAATAAGTATTTAAATAAGTGCACAGTTAAATAATTAACTATTTTGCTAAGTTTACTTAAATTACTACAAATTTAGTACTTTTTGAACCAATATATTGTCGCGTTTAAGATAAAAAATTTCTGTCGACGTTGTCACTAGCCCATCTCATTTCAATATATGTAAATAAATTAAAATCGATAATATCTGGAAAAAGTATTATGTAAATAAAACGAATCTTTAAAACAAAAGACTCTGTCTTTTTCCTTTCTATTTTAAAGTGCAATAAATACTAATTTCGTTATACCGTATTTTTAACGTTCCATCCTATTTGTAATTATTACTAGCTGGGCCCCACAGTTTTGCTCGCAATCAACATAATAGTCAAAGTCATAAATACTTTTAATTTATAATCAAATCCGTTAATTCGTTCAGTTAACACACCAACACACTAGACACGCGCATAAAATTACACATTGTCTACCTTTACCTAGTGCAATTCCATTTAATTAACTGCGCGAGAAAGTTATTTTACTAAACATATTTGTAAGTATTTTATAAGAAAAATATTTCAAAATATTTGAATTTTATTTTATTTTAGTTAATCTAAATTGTCTTTATTTTTGGTGAGAAAAATACTTTTATCGATAAACTATGATCACATCTCAACACTATTCTCAAGAAAAAAGTTGCATTTGCCCCGCAAAATTTTATAACCAAAATTACGGTAAATTTCATCTTATTGCGCTGTCTTTAGGAACATTATCGCAAAACAGACTATAAAGATTATGACTTGAACCTATTTTTGAATATATATTCATAATGTATAGCAATCTACACATATAAGTTGCAATTACCCCTTGGTGGGGAAATTGCAACTTTTGCTTTCCTTTTTCAGAAGTAATATAATTTAAACTTCTTTTTTCAACAAATAAACGAAGACTTCAAATAAATACTATTTCTTGATACATAGGGAACTTGGTAGGAAAAGTCTTTTTTAGCTCCGGCTCATATAAAAACCAGTACAAGAATTCAAATTTGTGTCCCTATCTTTTTTAGTTGCAATTGCCTCCCTGCACCTTACATAGGTAATTCGATTTTGATTCGCGAATTTAAAAATCTAATACGTAATAGTTTTGAGAACACATTTGGCCTACATTGTTTCGTAATTCCACTTATACCTTTATGAAAACACCTGGGACATAAAGTTCAGAATTTTAGAGTTATAGGTCAGTATGTGGCATCATAAATTGAAATATCACTAGTACAATTACAATGGTTCCATAAGCGATTACTTAGTTGTATCTGTTACTAATTAATACAAAGAGTTTGATTGCGAATTATATACTGGTAATATTATAGATCCGCAGATTGATTTACCTCAAACAAAGACAACAGGAGTTTACTATCTACCTTAAGTTATTATCTAATATTATAAATAAAAATAACATTGCTATTTAAACAAAATTTTGTGTAAAAATAAACAGTTTTTATGTTTTTGTAACTATGCTAATGAAGAAAAAAACCTTTCTTCAAAAAGTACCAAAAGGCATCAAATGACCCAGCTAAAGATCGACAAACTTGTGCTGCTACGTCTTATACAGATTATAAAGTAGAGTTTTTTTTTTGTTAAGATCTCGTCTTGTGCAGTGATGTAGTCCTTCCTATTTCGACCGCCATGATAATCACGTTTAAGCGGTTGTGTTCCGGTCGAAGGGAAGAAACAGCCGGTGCACTAACTGGAACAAAGGCAAGTCCATTCCAACTGTAGCCTACGGTGGGCATCACATCATTAGTCGCTATAATATTCACATTCAATATTAATCAATATAACACTTATGACTAATGAGGTGGGTCCCGTGCACGGCAGATGCCATTGAATCTGCTTGACAATCTTCACTCTGCTGGTTTCGCAATGTGCAAGGTTTATGTCACTCAAAGCGTGCCTCTATATACACTTTGATAAAATAGGTTTTGAAATTCAAACTATACCTATAAAACATTTATGAACTGAAGTCCGCTGCCCCTCACTCAACCACTACCTATTTAAATAACGTTTGTTATCGCTTTGTTACTCCTGAGTTGGCGTTACCCACATGTTTGGACCGTCACGTTCGGGCCGGCAATTTTATTGAACGACAAGGCTGGCCCGAAATAATTAATGCACATGTTTGACTTGTCCCGATTGGGTGGTACATTCGGCGTTTATGCAAGTCGGCGCATTTAGCTCGCCTAGCCACAACGGGCTCCTATTGCTGTTAGGTATGTGAGAAGAGCGGTCACCTATCATCGCGCTAACATCTTTAAAAAAACGATACATTACAAGCAATTTGTTTGATATCATGCTGCTATAGCTGGTTCGTAATACGGGTTATTTGACAATTCGCGATTGAAGCATTTGTATTGCATTGCTATCCCAAGTTACGCCATAAGCCAACTGAATGGTTTTGGCGGGACGGCATTTATACCGAACGTTTCTTCAAACATGTTCGGCCTACCCGATAATAGAAGACGCCCATACACAAGCACGTGAAATTTTGTCGAAACATCCCTTATGACCCAAAACCAAACAACACTTATGAAATAAGGGCTGTAATTAGTAAGTTATCACAAATCGTAGTATGTTGTAATAAAATGTATGCGTACTTTGTAGTCAGTATATTATAGTAGTATAGCAGCAGAGTTAGCATAATTTGTATGGCTATATAAGGTTTTGTCTGCAATTCGCTTGCGTTTTTTCTAAATGGTCTGTTTCTGTTAGAATCTTAATTCTTATTGAATTCAGGGCCATCTTGTCTCATCTTCATTATGTTGACGCATTTTTATACTAATACATCCATAAATTTACGAAGCTAAGTAAATGGTTCCCTGAAGTGTCTTTTAAACGAGCGCCATGCACTTAAGCCGTGGTTTTATTGAGTTTAATAGTGGTGCACAGATCTTACTCGAGGCTTTTAGCGCGGATAGTGCGGTTCAAGAATTTTAGACATATTAGCTCTGATGAAGAGGGTTTATTTAGTTCCATGAAGATACACTTCACTGATATAATGAGAAACCTGGAGACAATTTTGTGGAACATGTTTTGATACACCAAAAACGTATACTTTACGCAGCTATTTCATAGCATATACTAGTCACGGCGTTATCCAATTCTCATATTATTTAAGCCCAAAGTTAAGATTGTATTACAATGTTTTTCTAATAATACAGAAACGTTTATTGAAGCTGATCAAGCTTGAAAACTTCCACGAATTAGAAAGAATAGACATAAATAAATAGTGATTGCTAATGCTTGATACCAGGAACTCATGATTAAACCGCATATTACCCACAGCGAGCCTGTATCTAGCAACAGAATGCAATCCCCTAGATATTTAGAATGTAAATTTCACAGAACATTCGCAACAAGCTCCGTAGCATTTTGTGGCTAAATTGGACCGACTCACAATGCAAACATTTCCTGTTTATGTTACAAGTAAATGCCTACATAATGTACGTTTATTATGTGTTAGGGAGGCAGTTTAGAGTTACTTTCAACACCTTTTTTATAAATAGTTTACTTACTTAATACAATCTGTATAAAATAAATATATGTCGGTCAAGAGGGATCGGTTTCAGTTTGTATGGTTCCTTTTGCTAAGAACTCGCCTAAGTAATATTACCACATATTACCGTACTATTTAACTGCGTTTATGACCATCTTCATGAGGTTGTGTTCCCGCAAAATGTAAGAAACGACCCCTGAAACAAAAATAACATTAAGTAACAGTTGGCAAAGCATCATTAAACAATTATATCCTTTTCGACAGATTAAATTCAATTGTAACACCTGTGATCAATAGAGTCCATGGGCATGGACACCACTTACGGTCAATTGGTAATAAAGTACTCGTTCATCGACTGTAAAGACGTAATTTTGGATTGCATTTCCCTGTCTTTGATGCCTAATTCAACACCGATTGACATCAATATCCAATTAATTATATAAAGGGTAAAAAATGTATAATTTAGAATGAGATAATTGAATCAAATTTGAAATGAGATAATGTTTTCCTAATTCCTCATTTTATACAAATTAAAATAATTTACGTTATCCTCTGGAATAGGATAATATCTATTACGCTCGTAGCTTAGTTTATTTTGTAGCTTGACTTACTTGTTCCTATAACATTAAATAACTAATATTAATTATAAAAGTAAACACTCAAAATTACAACCCATTTAACACAGTTTGGAACAATCGCACACTCAAAACTACAAGTAAATGACCGTATTTAAACATTTCATTACCAGGCCATCATGTCCAGATGGTGGTCATCTCGCTTAGAGATGCCCCGCGCCGTCATGTTGTACTAATAGTTAATAATCTTAAAGAGAAACTCTGTAGTGTGATTAAGGACATTCAGAGTAATTACTATGCTGCAGTTACATAGAACTGGTGGCAGAATCACAGGGCATGTAGAGATTAAGTCGGGAAACAAACATTAAATAGGAAACGGGTATTCCATGCACGTCGCTTATGTTCGGTGGAAGTGTTAGCGTATTATTATTATGTACTTATTTGAAGGATTTGTTGCATTAGTGGCTCTGTGTCTATGCAGAACTCTGAGTTCGAACACCATATAAACCAAGTGCGTATAATAATGTTCTTTCAAGAGTGTGGTTTGAATTTTTGGTTAAATTTATTTCTGATATTTTGAAGTCTTTAATTAAATATAAGCCAACTCTGTGCTCAATGTTTAATGAAATTTTGGCGTTTTGTTTTATATGTAATTGTTTTATTTCCTTACTAGCTGTTAAAGGTTTAATTACATTTTTGGATTCGGCATCGATATAATAACAAACCCTGCTATTTTTGTATTTTTTATTTTCAATGTACAGAAAGCATGTTTCTTCAATTTTATTCTGTGTATAGATTTTACATTATTATTGCATGTTATGTTATTCACATTATTATAAATGAACAAAAACAACCAAAAATGACCAAGGTGTCGCTGGACCGCACCGTATTATCCCGCACTCGGTTTGTCATCGTCATTAAAATAATATTTGTCCAAATGATGTAGCGTGAAAGACGTATTTTATCTACTTTAAATACCAGAAGCGATAAAAGTATCTATTTTCATTTAGGAATCAATTTATTTCTACCAAATGTGCATTTGAAATAAATTATAAATTTTTATTGTAGTTATGGTTCACTATTTAGGCTATAATGGCTTACAAATAAGATATTAATATATACTGTGGCGGGCTCTTTATAAAAAGATATACATTTCCATCATACATTACATATGTGTAACTCTAGCGGTTTTGGCAGCGCACGCCAGAATAGCTCGCAGATGTTAGATTTTTTCCTACTTACTTGATATTTTGGACAATTCACACAATATCTTTATAAATTGTAGCTTATGTGTTATTCTGATGTCTAAGCTATATTATTGTAAAGTTTCATTAAAATCCATTCAGTAGTTTTTATGTGAAAGAGTAACAAACATCCATCCATACTTACAAACTTTCGCGTTTATAATATTAGTAGGCTATTCTATTTTTAATTTTAAAAGTTTTGGCTGGTAATAAATTATTAGAGAGTTATCCAAGAACTGACGCTCATGTATCCGTTTAAGGTGAAATCTCTATTATCTAAAATCTAAATTATATTTACTTATATCAGTCTTATATCAACTAAAGGGTCAAATTAAATGCGAATTTATTTTTTACTGAAATTATTCTTGAAAAATTGTGTCACCAATCTTGTCAAAATGGCGGCCGTTTGA
This sequence comes from Marasmarcha lunaedactyla, assembly GCA_923062675.1. Lineage (NCBI taxonomy): Eukaryota > Metazoa > Arthropoda > Insecta > Lepidoptera > Pterophoridae > Marasmarcha > Marasmarcha lunaedactyla. The sequence continues at coordinate 21,760,606 of OV281345.1, forward strand.
CTGAATTTTCATAATTACGTTACACAAGACAAGGTCACTTTTCATTTGAGCATTTAGCTGAGTAAAGTCTCAGATAAGTCTAATCTAAGTCTAATTTCAACCTTATAACTACCACACGCTGTGTAGTCGCGTAAAAGACAAACAATTTGACAAACCCTTTCTCAACCCATTATTTATAATAAACTTAATATGAAAGCAAATCAAAAAGTTTCCATCGTTAAGAAACTTGACAGTACATTAACACTGAATTCAAAAAAGGAAATATTGAAAATGGAGATGCTTTGAATTATTTAATGAGTCACGCGTGATTATTTCTTTTGAGGACAGGACTACTTTTACTGACATAAATAGTAGTGATTAATAAATAATTCTATCAAAACACATACTGAATCTACATATTATTTTCGTAAAACTTAATATTATTTTAAGAATTGTAATAAAGTATACTTTATATTTGTTAAAACTTAAACTTAATGTAGAAAATAGACGGAGTTATTACGAACGTTTGTGGTTTCTACAATCTCAAATTCAGCTAACTACAAATTCAGATGCAACTGCTTTCTGATACACTAGCTTTTTATTTGTTTTCCAACAAATATGAATCTTTCAACTGTCTACAATGTTATAGACGTTTGTCAAGAAATGACATTCATTATTATAATATACCTATAATAAATAATCAATAAAATTATAAAAAAATGAAATATATAATATATATCATATGTTATAATATAACTCAGTTATTCATTTAAATTCTCGTCTAAATTAATATATTGATGTTTGTGATCTACGTATAATTTTCAAAATTTTTGAGAAGTTTATTGTTGATGAGTCTAAATGTTATTAAATTGCAAGCCCAAACACTCTTTTGCTGAAGACGTTTTTCTGACCCTGATGTGTATCCAGTTTTCATTCAATAATTTAACTAATTCAATCATAGATGGCAAGCAAATTTATAAATTATGCTATTAAAACAAATGCTTTATCATATTTGTCTGCTTGTTATAAAAACACAGTTACCTATAATTTAAAATAGCTGCAGAGATGCGTAAAGTAAGGTGTAATAATAATTTATTAAGCAATTAGAAACCGACTTCAAAACAAAGTTACCTAAAAAATAGAAATAATAACTTTTCATGTGAGAGGTAATAGGTAATAGTTCTTTTTGTGGTTGGTGCCAGCCTAATAACAACATAGGAGGTGCGAGCCACGGACTCTTTGAGTTTAGTTTTTAATATTTTACGCTGTCGTCTTTCATAGTGATGCTGGGAAAACCGCAAAACGAATGTTTAGCGAACTCAAGTAGACACCTCTTTAGCTTGAAAAGTTATTGTTGTTGTATTTTTAGTAAACTCACTTAGTTTTGAAATCAATTTCTAATAATTTTTTTCTTCGTTATTTTTTTCATACTTTTTAGTGAAAATTCAAATTCAAATTCAAATATTTATTTCTCAACATTGACAATTACTTGTTCTTATTGACGTCAAATAAAACATGATTCTACCACCAGTTCGAAAAAAAACCTTCGTGAAGAAGAACTGGCAAGAAACTTCTCGGGTATATTTTTTTTTTTCAAAATAAATTTACAGTCTCTTTATGTCTATACAAAATTATTCTTTTCTGCATCTGTTAGCTCGGCAAGTCTCCCTCCCCCCAAGTATCCAAACGACGAACACCCTCAAACGGCACCCGTTCACGAGTTAACGCGGGATCCAGCCATCGCCCTCCTCAACCATATTAGAGGGAAGTGAACGACCCGTCACCCGACGCTACCATAAGAAGACGTACTTTAGTGACAATGACGCTTTAGATATTCATCGGGACGAAGAACTCATCGCACAAACAGACACATTACACATGCTTTGTTACAAATACTAGTACAAACCTGTTAATGAGGGGATTATACCCAAGGGCTTTTATCATCCAAATAATCGGATAGTTTATAATATGCTCTAGCACACAACTTCTCCTTTATAGTTTCTTTGAATTTGTCAGTAGGAAGACCTTGGATATCCTCAGGAACCTTATTATAAAAGCGTATACATTGACCCATGAATGAGTTAGTGACTTTATGAAGCCTGCTATTATGACCTGCCAGCATATTTCTTCCTCTTGTGTTAACATTGTGCAGATCTTTTTTTCTTTTGAACAAGGTTATGTTCTTTTTAACATACATTAAATTTTCTAAAATATATTGTGAATGGAAGGTAAGAATATTTATTTCCTTAAATTTACTCTAAGTGACACCCTTGGACCGAGCTGATAGATTGCGCGAACAGCCCTTTTCTGCAGAATAAATATAGCATCGATGTCGGCAGCACTCCCCCACAGCAGAATACCATATGTCATGAGGCTGTGGAAGTAACCAAAATAGACTAATCGAGCAGTTGTTTCATTTGAAATTTGTCTAATTTTTTTAACAGCATATGCGGCAGAGCCAAGCCTTTTCGCTAAACCATCAACATGCGGTCCCCACTGCAGTTTGGCGTCTAAGGTTATGCCCAGAAATACAGTTGAGTTTACAGGAGTCAGTTCCTGGCTCTTAACTACAATGTTTGTGTTTACCTGTTTGACATTTGGCAATGTAAATTTAACACATTTCGTTTTTTTTTCATTGAGGAGCAAATTATTAGCTGAGAACCACTGCTCTGTGTTGGAGATGCATTTGTTCACCGCTCGATAGTCAATTTCTTGTCTTTTGATTTTAAACAAGAAGGAAGTATCGTCAGCAGACAATATGACCTCGCATTGATTCTTAACGACCGATGGCAGATCATTAATATAAACTAAAAATAGGAAAGGACCAAGAACTGAGCCCTGGGGCACACCCATTGTCACTGCCGATCCTGATGATTTTTCTCCATTTATTGCAACTTTCTGTTTTCTATTAGAAATATATGATTTAATCAAGGCAAGCGCTCGGTTTTTAATGCCATAATGGTGCAGTTTCATGAGTAGAGTAGTATGATCCACACAGTCGAACGCCTTGGACAAGTCACAAAAGACACCAAGTCACACGACACGAAAGGTACAACTAGTAAACTTAGAATCAGAATTTGAGATTTTCATGTACTTAACAAACAAACAAACTGTGGACACAGACATGTGGATTTTACTACTCAACTGACTTAAAGATTCCCACTAACGTGATTCACACTAGCTAAATTCGTTGTGTGTAATTAGTTGGACTGGTGAATACAAACCAAATAACGCGTTGTTGACCACCCAAAGTTGACAGTAGCCATTCAAGAGTCCCTTGTCCAGCTCAGACCCTTCAAAGACCTGCATCACTAAATGTATTAACTACTATTAAGTAAACTAGAACTTATCAAAAGTTATTTTGATACTACTACGACTATACTACGTACGTGAGCTCAAACCGATCGAAATATTTCTCATAAATGGCACAGTTTATCTGTTCGACATTGAGGAGATCCGTTGTATGCGTCCAGGTCCAGTCCAGGACAATCTTGATCATAGTAACTTATTTTGCTGGTTAGGTTATGTTCGGTCAGTGACTACGTCAAACAAGTGAAACGATCAAGAGGCGCTGGAAAAATTATGATCACCAGTTTTTTTCCTTATTACGTAGCATTTAGTATTAACTCCCTTAAGAAACCAAAGTAGTATAATGCAGAGTAGTACGCTACAAAATGCTTGCCAGAAGTTTTTGCTGCTGCGAGCAACAAGCGGCCGAACACGAGACTCCGATGTATTTTGCTCCACCACGACAGCGCACCTGCGTACTCCGCGATCAAAACAAGGGACTTTCTAAACACCACACCGGTAAAATGTTTGAGTCATCCGCCTTACAAGTCTAATTTGGCAACAGGTGACTTCTTTTTGTTCCCTCAAATTAAAATTAAGGGGAAACCGTTTTTATCACCTGAAGATGCGCTCACTGCTTTTGAGAAGACCGTTGAGAAAGCACCTGTTGCAGACTGGAAAATGTGTTTTGCAAATTGGTTCAAACGCATGAAACTGTGTATAGATGCTGGTGTAGAGTTCTTTGAAAAATATAACCTATAGAACATTTTTTTCCTGAAAACTTTCTGAGTGTCCCACGAATCAAGTAAAGTAACCGCTAGAAATGCGCCCAAACCATGTAATATGAACGGTACATGATGATAGCTTTTGTCATTTCGAACTGATTGGATAAAGCTGCGCATGCATTTAACGGATCCTCTCTTTTGTTTGTTCTATCCTGAACCAATATTCCAATGAACATACATCGTGAATCGCAGAATTCTAAATTATTCTTATACAATTACGAGCTGTAACTTTACCTGTTGTTTCAGATATTTTAAGTTTTGTTAACAATAAAACATTTCAAATTTTACTGGCAAATAAACAAAAGGCACCACAAAAAGAACTTGTGCGAACGGATGATCGTAAAACTAACTGGAATACGGTAATAAAATCCTGTAGGCTTTACTTGCTTTAGAATAGGCATCATTGTTCTATTTACTCGATACCATTCTGAAAGTTTTTACCGACAAACAATCTTAAAAGATTCTTGTTTATAATTGAATTTGATCGATTAAAATCAACAAATAATGTATCATGCCATAAAAACTTATAAAACCCGAAATATCTAAAGCGTCTAAAATTCAAAACAACCGCATAATTTCACCCCTAGAATCATTCGCGCCTTTTCGCGACGCCGTCGTGGAAAAGAAAAAGCTGCCATCGCTACAAAATAAAGTGAATTGTCTGTATTTAATTGAATTACGCCTGGCCTGGAAACGGTGCTTCGATAACAGTCACGACGCTCCATAAAAGCTTTCTTATAATAGACGTCGCCGAGACCCCATTGCAGCGATATCTTTGTTACAGATAAAATTCAAATGAAGAAGATAACTGGCCAACCCTAGCATTCGTAAGAACTGCTACGTTACACTTTTTAAAATATTTTATTAGTGACCCCTTTTATCTGATCTTTATAATTCGAGAAAAGGTTTCTTTTGGTCTGAAAATTAGTTCAGTATTTGCTTTTTCTTATTTTTCGCTTTGCTTTCAAAATAAATGTTGGTTGCACAACAATCTTTTGGAACGTCTGAGTGATTTTTAAATAAAAGAATTTGTATAAGATTTGTCTCTTCTTGAACTATTGGATGGTACTTTTGTACAGTTTGTTTAAAGTACCTACCCAAAACGATACCTAAAGTATTTGTTTATATACTTTTAATAGACTCTTTCAATTTACTTAAAGCATCAACAAGAAATAACAGCAGATGTCAATTTAAGCGATATTATCAAGAAAAAATACTTTCTCGTTTCTAAAAACTAATATTTCAAGTCCAAGAAAAATTCCTTTCGTGACTTTAGGAACATAGACGTGAATAATATAAAAGCAGGGGTTTAAAGTGGAACACATTGTTTATTTAATCCACACCGACCTTTACAAATCGAAAGAAAAGGGTTCTCCGCAGTATGTTAATTAGGAAAACCAGAATCAACCCTTTTAACACATCCTATAGTCGTTTAAATGTTTAATTTATGAAGTGCTTAACTGTACCTTTGATATTGCTTTTTGTGAAATTAAATCTTTTCATACATCCTGGCCTACTTCACCTTTCAAAAGACTTAATTTTACTCGATGTTAAATGTAAAGGTAGCATCGATATTGTAATTTTCGTGTTTTGTTTTTGTCTCATTACTTTAGGTATATCGCTGTTTTACGGAGAAATGGCGACCTGATCCGATTTCATTCTGTATTTCATTTGTTTATATATTCGTTGGCAAATTAACTTATTGAGGGTTTTTTTCAAGCTATTAAATAGATCTTATTTTTTTCAATTTATGTATGTTTTTTGCGTGTTATATTTTGTCTAACTTTTAAATTCATAGAAAAATAAGGGAATACGATGATAAAATTTATGATAATGTCATTTGTACAAAAAAGGACACATATTGAAAATAAAGTATCTCTTAAGCTTTGTTAAAGAAGACACTTATCGTATAAAATTTTATTATACACTCATATATACTAAAATTTTATTATACACACGGTATATCTTATATTTCTTTATGTTAATGTATTGGTACACTTTAAGAATATATTTTATTACAAAGATCAAATTTATATATATATATATACTTGTATACACACTTATTTGTAGATGAATATAATACATGTATATGGTCATGTATGTTTATATATTTTTATAGGCTTTCGATATTACGATTCTCTTCTTTGAAGGTGGTTTTCTTTAGTTTTTACTTTGCAATAAAGTTTATTTTTATTTCACACTTGATTTTGTATTTTTTTTATTTACTATTGTGATTTGCATATGGTGTATATACCGCCCTAATTAGGTCCATTTCCTTAAACATTTTTTAGATTTACCGACCAACTTCTAATAAGTACTTGTTTTAATATAGATTCGATTTCAAAGGACTACTTAGGAAAACGTATTCGGCTCTCACTACCATACTACTGCGATACTAGTCTGGTTTCTTAAAACTAGAAGTGTTTTCCAAGAATGCAATGCCAGGTTAGTTCCGGACAAAGAAATGCATAACGTGACAGCCACATCAGCTCATATTTCAGCCACGCAGTAAAATGAGCCTATGCAATATTATGCAGAGTGTTGTTGTGTGTGATACAGTAATTTCCACGGGATATGCCTTATTTGCATGACAGTAAATTATTATGACGGAATATTACCATCTTAGCCCTAGTTCCGGCTTGCAAACTAGTGCGAAATAATTGTTAGGAAATTTATTATGAGAGAATATAATGCTTCTATTCTATCGGTACAAAGGACGAGCGAACTTTTTTGTAACTTAATAAGAAATGGAAAGATTTTTTGTCTCCAATTCGGGGCTAATTAACGCCGCAAGCAATACTCTAAGACTGAAATCTATAAAGATTGCTTAGATTTGTTTCAGACTTATCTAGTTTAGTGATGAAAATCGCTACTGACAAAATTTTTCAAGATTGTTGTCACATGTTTTTAGAATATGTCTTTCATTTGGTACGAAACAAAGTCGTTTTTAATTTGAACATTTGGCTGAGATAAGTCTGATATTAGATGAAGTTAGAGTAGAGGAAGCTCTTCTACCACCATCTAGGTGGTAGAAAGCTTCCACAGCTATAGTGTTTTTACAACAATTATTTGTTATTATTAAATATAAAAGGAGGTTTTGCGTAAATAAATAGAGCAATGAAAAACGTTTCGGAGTATTATTTTACTTTAATGTTTTCATTTTATAACACTGAAATATCTATTAAGTCAATAAACGGAATTCTGCGCATTTAGTTTCCAATAAAACTGCGTAACAAACAACGAACGCAGAGGCTTATTGAAATAAGTGCCAAAAAGAAAATAAAAACGATTTGTTTGTTGAAAGTGTCGCACGTTTTAAATTTAAATCGTAAATTGTATATTACGGGCATTTCATTTGGAACAAATGCTTGTTTTCAGATCAGATAATTATTTTTAAATCTCAACCAACGTACCAACCTAACCGGATTGTACTGATTGTTTCCCAGCTCTGCTACCAACATTATGTAAATTAGAAATGATGACATTGCGCCGCAAGACGCCCACCTCAGATAGTAAAACAATGAAAATGTATTGTAGCATTTATTAGTGCTGAAACGAAAAAAGAGATACTTTTACATAGCAACATAGTTGTTAATTAAATGAAAAACATTCAGGAAAAGCCAGGACACATTACTTATCAGAATTAAAATTCTGAAGAGTAATATGTTGTAGGTAAGTACCTGAAGTAAAATGTTTGTACGTATGATGTTAGGTGCATTATGCTTTATCTTCTGGACTTTGACAGGGCATGAACTTAGGTTACATTAAAAGTAGTAGGCACTTTATTTTATGGAAGGATTATGAAACACATAATTCCTCCTGCTGGTTCTCTAGGTTTTCATGGCCACACATGTTATCTTTACGAAATGGCTCCTAGTTAGCGACTGGACTGTCTATTTTGACTTGTCACCCCGCTTCGAGGGCATTTCGTTTATTACTGGGCCGAATGTCGGAATTCTCGGTGTCGACGTGTCTGCTGACGTGCTATTCCACGGTCATATGGATGACAAAGCCAAACTTGCCTAAAAAGGTTTGTTGGCTTAATAAATGTAAGCCTATTAATAGTAAATAAAATGTAATGCTTATAGTTGTACTTAATTCCGGACCATCGTGTTCAGCTTCACATGGCACCGGTTCGGCCACAAATGGAGTACTGGTGCTCAACACCTTTTGTCTCCATTTGACCGTATACAACGCAGAGTGGTTAGATTCGTCGCTGAGAGCGAGATTTTCTGCAAGTTAGACCCATTGGCAGCAAAGATTTAGCATCTCTCTGCGTATTCTACAAATATATTATGGGGAACGCTGAGAAGAGTAGTTATGATTGTTGCCAGCCGTTTTGTTCCACCAACGTACTACCCGCCAAACGCTCAAATTCCATCTTCACCATTTGGACGATTGGCGATCTACTACATTACGTTTTACGTGAAGCTTCCTGCCGCGTACTCTAAAGCTCTGGAACAAACTTCCATCAACAGTCTCTCCACCAAATTATAACATTCAGGCTTTCGAGAAAAAAGCAGCCACCTTCCTCAAAACATCGGTAACGCATCAGTAATCACCTGGGTGGGGCTGGTGGCAATGAGCAGTGGTGATTTGAAGTTAACATCAAATAACCCGCATACTCGTACTTATTAATTCAAAAAAAGTCAAATATATTTGTAAATATACAATCACTTTCCAATATATATAAATTATGATAACTTTTTTAAAACTGCACACATTTTAGGACTACAATCCTGTTAATCTTCTATATCATATTGCTCATAGAAATTACATATTTATAAGTAAATTTATTGCAACTATGTTTTAAAATAAAATGTTTCCGACACATTACAAAACAATGAATAGCCATTCATGTTGGCTTCATATAAATTGGTATGTGAACGTAACACAAATAAATCAATTCATCGCAGTTGTGAAAAAAATCCCTTTTTATTACATAAATGTTTTTTACACCTTACAATCGGAACATAGCAACCGACCCTAACCAATAGTATTCGGCATCTGGAACTACCAATATATATAATGAATAACTATGCCGTCATTTTAAAATGCATTGACATATCCGGAAAATTAATATTAGTTAGCCGTTTAAGCGTATTGGAAAGACTTCAGTTAATACCTACTAAAGGAGCGCGACAAATGAAAGAAAGAGGCAAATGAATAAAAGTCGAGCCTGCCCCGAACATGGTTTCAAGACTTTTGTGTTTAGCTCAAAAATAAAAACTAAATAAAGAATCTTGTAACAATTTACCCTTATTTATTTTTACCAAGTAGTGTAGCTTTACGTTTGTCCAATTTCGTTTCAGTTCAAACAGACGCCTCGCCCACGCCGACATCTTGTGACATTCAGAAACTACATTTTATTTTAACTACATCCTAAAAAATAAGAAGTCTGCAATTTCATTAATTCTATGCGGTATACACTAATGCAATACCCAATAACCTAGTTACAAAGCCTCGAAAAATTCATTGGCAAATCTCCAGAAGCGTAGCTACCTATTTCGAAATCCGATAGCTAAAAATTCTTTAGATACTGATAGTATGCAATTTTGTAATACTTAATAAATCATAGCAATCTGTAGCATATGGTGTTGGCAAAGGCCCAATAGTGAATACTTAGGGAGGTAGTAACAATGTCTTTGGCTATTCCTCCAGCTACGTGTCTCTACTTTGCAGCATGAAGTTGTTTCATGGCTGTATATGACGAGAACGAAAGTGTAGATTAACTTTTTGGAGGAGAACGTTACACCTATTAACTGCTCTATAAGACAGACTAAAATCGTTCTTAACAGCTTGTACAAAATAATAATTGCAGGAAATCTCCGGAACTTAATAATGAAGGCATTAATGTAAACTCCTACTCAATATTGCAATTATTATACAAATCGAACATAATATTTTTTTAAATAAACATTTATTTAAAGTTTTGTACGCAGCCGGTATACATACCGGAAAGTTTATATTTTCGTTGATTGGCTAAATAAGACCCAGTTACGCAAGCTTGGAGACCCGATTGGTCGATTAATGTTTCCTTCCGTTATTGTCAATTTCTATTTCACTAAGAGAAACATAACTGCAATATTTTAACCCAAGTCAGCGAAATCCGAGGTAAATTATGACCTCAGGCCTGCACAAGAGAGCCTAACGGTGCACGGGTTGGCTGATGGAGATATTATTATGATTGACTAAGGAGGAGGTAAAATAATGTAGCTGCACGAGTGAATATCTATTTCTGTATTTGGCTAACGCCAAAACAATGCTTATAACAGGTAAAACACGTCTCATATATATCGTTCTCATTCAAGATTGTGAAGGTTAATAAGAAATCAATATATTTATGCTGCGTTCCGTTTGCCGATTACAGCGCTCACAGCGCTCATATACCCGTTCCGATTGCCCGTGAGCGCGCTCACAGCGATATCGATACGTCATCAATGACGTCATAAACGCCGCCATCTTCCCGCTCACAGTGTCCAAGCTACGGAGCATGGTCGCTGTGAGCGGCCTGTCAGAACTGACACATGACGTTACTTTGTTGATGTTTTTATTAGTAAATTAAAGATTTTAAAAGCTTGCTTATTAATTTTCGTTTGTAATAATATAAAAAAATTTAATTCAGGGTCAAAGATCTTAATGAAATTGTAACTTTAGACTTAAGCGACGAACAATCAGAATGTTAGCGCGATATTTACCGTTCCGATTGCAATAGCACTAATAACACTTTTAGCGCGCTCAAACGAATCGGAACGGTTTTGAGCACTTTTAGCGCTGTGAGCGCTGTAATCGTCAAACGGAACGCAGCATTACAATCATTTTATCATTTCTCAATCATTATTCATTCATTAAATCATTTTAATCATTTAGAAATCAATTTAAATTTTATATAAAAGTCTAAGATATCTAACAATAAGGATATAAATACAACTTTGGTCAAGGTCCATACAAACCCGGTTGAAACAGTCTAACTGTACATAGAAAACAAGTCGTACTTTCTGGCCACCACACACGCTCGTCTAATTAGGTTGTAACGCTGTGCGTTAAAAGTTTATTTTGGACAATACGCTGTTCTGGCGGTCGGTATACAAGTATACGCTTTTAAAACTTGGAAATTAGTAAAATTATTTATCCATATCTCTGTCAGTTTATTTTATTTTTGGAATTCTTGATCGTGTTGCTGATGTTTTTTTTTAACAATAATTATCTATGGGGAAGCGCTAATTTGATTACATTATCATTAAAGTCATAAACTGACCCCTGACAATGGTTCTAAATGGTTTAAAACCAATTAGAACAGAAACACGATGCAACTTACGCTACTAACGATGAAGCTGATTAACTATAAAATAATTGAACCCTTACGAGATTGTACAAAACAACAGTTTTTGACACTATGCCCGAAGAAAACAGGGCAAAAAAATAACAAAATAACTATGTAAAGCTTTATGAAGTGTTTGTTTCTCTTAAACCTATAAATGGCACGTAGAATTTGGTTAAAATTAATTGCTTTAATAGATAAGATTCAAAGTTTTAAAGCAAATCTTTTTGAAAATGATGGCGAAAAATATAAGTAATTAGTGATAGTATAGCATCTATTATTAAAATGTGCGTAGACGTTGCTGGTTTGACAAATGATTAAAACTCTATTTTCGTTTGCAAGTAACTAGCTGGCCGCATAATTTATTCACCATTGCCACAAAATCAGTCGCAGAAGAAAACTGCATTTGCGGCGCACCGTCATCGCAGCCGCCCGACGGAAATTAATATTTTGTAGACCTGCGAATAAACTGCAGCTGAAAGGATCCTGCTAAATATTAAATAGTTTCTGTTGTCGTTAAGAAGTTGTGAAATTAATTTATACTTCAGTTTTTTTAGGTACGGAGATAGTTTTTTTTTTATAAATAATTAGCAGGCGTTTGTCTTCCATCTCACCTGATGGAAAGTGACGATGAAGACGAGGAACATACACGCGTGTCCAAGAGGTACCTATTCACTCTACACTTGAAAGCTTCAGGGTTATATTTGGTTATAAAACTGTACAGTATAGTATACTACACTAACACTTACAGTAACAGTAACAGTACAATACTACACTAACAGTAGTGTATAGGCATTGTAGGCACTTGTTTCGTAAAGCTTGCTTTTATTCATGTTTAGATAATTAAATTTGGCTTTATACCCGACTGCAAAGGAAGGGTTAATATTCTTTATTACCTCATATCTCCAGAACCGCTGAACGGAATTACATAATTGAGGTATCGTTAGATTCGTCTGTACAGCCCAAGTGTTCTTAGATAGGTGACGTTAAAAAAATCAAAGATAGCAGCAGTGGGAAGCCATTGTAGTTATTTAAAAAAAATTTTTTTAATACTACAATATGGGTATCATATTAAAGGGCCCGATACAAGGACCAAAAAGTTCCAGTCTTTTCAGTTGATTTTCTATTAGTTGTTCTTCATGAAGGCGGATTTTTGTTTTTATTAGTTATTATTTTATTTACTATGTAGGTTACTTCTTTTTATAGTCAAAGTGCAGTATTCTGTAAAACGTCCATATATAATATCTGTGTGCTTTTTAGTAGATATTTAATTACTTTATTTTAATTATTTTATTTTACAGAAAACAGTGTCATATTTTACAAATTTTGAGGGTCATGATTTCAATGCGTGCAGATTAAATTAGTGATTTACTAATTATAACTTAGAATCCACAATCAGGAAATATAACTTTACATATATTTAAAAAAATGTATATAAGCCTCTTAAATCTAAATAAAAACACTGTTTCAGGCATGCTTTCGTTCAGCAAGAGGAATAAAAAAGATCTGAGATGATGGGAGATGAAATAAGCTCACTGATAACCATACTGAGTGCTGACGGAAAAGTAAAGTCCTATTTATACTTTTATCATTGGATTAGTTGAATCCAGAACTCGACATTTATTTTTGGTATTATTTAAAAATAACTTTTTGAAGTTCGCATAAAATATGTTTTAGGATTAACTTAGACTCTAAACTCAAACTAAATAAAATAACTCAAAAGATGTCTGAAATCGATGACACAAACTTTCAACAAATGAAACCGATATCAATCGGTCGCTTGGCCCGAAAAAACCCTGAACTCGCAACTTTAGGCCCGGCGCCCACCACCCACTATGCACGCCCACTATGCACGGCACGGCAAAGGGTCCTTCGGCATACCTCCGCGTAGACGCACACTGACAGCAATTACTGCCGAAGCATTCTCAGGCATGCTGAAGCGTGCCTAGGAATGCCAAGGAATGTCGAGGTGTGTTTGGAAATGCCGAAGCATCTTAAGGTATGCTATCGCAACAACCCACGTACGATCAGTGACGGCGTCGTCAAGCAAATGGCACTGGCAGGCAGCGCGCGCGACGCGTCGGGGTGAGGGCTGCGGGTGGTTCCCAGTTTTGTTTCGGTACACCGAAGACGGTCGAAACTACCCGAGGGATGCTTCAGCGGCCTTATGATGCCTTTGGCTGCCTTACGTGTGCCTTTGGCCGCCGATTTAATCCGAGTATCGCCTCGGCGTTTTTAAGCATCCTTAGGCATCCTTAGGTATGCCTTGGGCTGACGAAGTAACCCGAAGACTGTCGAGGGATCTTTAGCTATGCCTAACGACGCTGAACCATGCCTAAGGCCGTCGAAACAGCCCGAGGGCTACCTGCTCATTTAGTAGTAGGAGAAAAAATAAAAACAGTCTTGAGTAAAATATGAAAATGTTTGCCATTGAGAACTCCAATGCAATAAATAGCAATGAGAAAGAACAACATCGGCAATGAATTTGCTATAATAAATTAAAGTCGCAGATGTCATATAGATGTCTCAATATTTTGTTGTTCTTTGCAACTATCGAAGCACATATCACATCCACCACAAGAATATTAATAATGCTGAATATTCATCCAAGCCCAATTTAAAAAGAGATGCTCTCCCTGCTACTTTAGGTAAATATGATGCTTCATGCTTCACGTTTGCCAACTGTGGAATTTGCATAATTTTAAATGGATTAATGCGCATAAGTTCTTAAACTCAAATTTCGCGAGAAATAAATATAACGAATAATAAAGTTACTCGGTATATGAGAAGATTTCTATATCGTGATAGAGGTATCCTTCTTTTTCAAAAGCAAAGAGCTTAAAGAGAGGCGCATATTAATCAATTCTCACCTTTTATTTTATTTGCTTAGCACTTGATCTGAGTTCAATAAAAGATCGTCAAGAAGAAAACGAATTTCATAGATATTCATAATGCAAAGAGCGCGCAATCAGATTTCATTTGAGTCAGAAGGCCGAAGTGGAGGCAAGCCAAGCGAAGGAAGCCGGGGAATCTGCGAGAAATGAATACTTATTGCGAAAATGAAGCGGCTCGTTAATGATCGCTTCTGCCCTTAGCCGCGGTGCTATTTTGAAATGGATTCGAATTAAATCAATGTTTGTAGGTTTGCAATTGGGTTAGAATAGATGGAGGTTTTATGATTTAATTTGGCGAGGATAATTATTCTGGCTTTTTTGCCAACTAACTAACAAACTAACATACACCCTGACACATTTACTATATTGTCATGTGATCGATAAACTTTAACAAGATAGCCTGTACGAATAAGTAAACAAATAAAATACATAGACATCCACTTCAACTGTGATAAAGAAACTACAAAGGAGTCAAAAAGATGAACATTCTAATTTTATGAAGCCATCTACATGTTTCTTTTGTTACTGCTGTAGATCTCCTACATACTTTAATGGAAGCTTTTAAATGGCCATCAGAATCAAGTGTCTTCATACTGTAGTGTTTTTTTAGCTATAAGCTTCCCAGAAATTTGTAAAAATAATATATACGAATATCGTTTCAAATAAAACTAGAAATGTTTGATAGTGTCTCATTTCCAATTAACCTTCTAGAGTTAATTTAAGATTAATTTAAGAAAATTTAAGATTTATTAGCCGATTGTTTACCTTAGTTGTACCTAGCCACGAATTAAATAAAAAAAATTCCATTGTACGATAACTCTGAATACAAGTAAAATGATATCCTGGCTATATGACATCATTTGGTCCCAGGCTAAATCAAAAAAACTATTTACTTGGATATGTTGTTTAATATGCTCAAACACAATTTAATCTAGGCTATAGGTATATAAAACGGGCAGCGCGAAATCATTAAATTCATGCCATGCCAATGTTGCTAGAGGAACAGTGAGGAGCCGTGAGATTACAAAAATTTACAGTAAAAATAAACGATACAATCATTACGATAGTTACTATAGGTAAATACATTCTCCTTGCAACGCAAATAACAATGTCTAGAAAAAAACCTGAAATAAACGATGTCCTTTGTACAGAATATATCGAAAATACTAAATTGAAATCCAGAAGAAAACCAAACTTCGCGTAATAAGGCCACGGTCCGATCTGAGAATAAATTCTCAACGGAAAAATATTCAATAAGCGACTCCAAAGAAATCTTCGATTTATCCACCAATGGCTGGACAGGAGACTCGACAAGAAATAATGATTCGATTGCAAAAATTCATGCTTTACAAACAGTAATTAAAATACTTTTTCCAATCAAAATCAATCCATTTTGAAGGCTTCTCCCGTTCCACTTAAGTCAGCTTTTTACGATTTTGCAATGTCAGCAAGTATTCCAAAAAGTTAAAAAAAAAATAGACACCTTTCTTTAATTTAAGTGATACCCTCTTAAAAAGGTGAAGGTATTTTTTAATGATTTGTTTCTATTATTTCATCACTTTTTATCCGGTAGGTAGATTTTCTATTTGTGATAGTCAGCATTGAATAAGATTTTGTTAAGTTTACCTTTTTTTTAAATAACTCCAGTGATTACTTAAACTTACGATTATTGTAGCCGTACAGCTACAAATAACGTACCAGCGGATGGAGTCGTAGGTATAAATAACTTATATGTAAAAACTCGCACTTAGCACACAGAATAACACATGAAAGATGTGAGTGTAATCATCTTTTTAACACTTAAGTTCTTCAAACACTTGTCGAAAATTTCAGAAATTGACTGTCACTTGAAATTGTCCTTATAGTATTTAAGTGTGTATGACATAAAGCTGAGCCGAACTTCTGGGCCTATTTACTTGGTCCGGATCGGATAAATAATACTTTTCATTTAGGTGGGTGGGTACTTTATTCAATTCGTATAAAATATCGTCTCCGTTTTTTCATTTTAAAATAAATAAGTAGGAATAACTCTAGTAATTTAGTAACTTAGAGCAAGTTCGAGTGAATGCGTACCAACCAATTTCTTTGCATCAAGAAGCTACATACAAACCACGTCGAACATACTTTTGTAACAGTGCAAATCAGGTTCAGAAAAAAATTTTTGCTCATAAGATTTCAGCGCTTATACGCGGTTTACACGTATTAAATAGTTAAGTTGTAAGTAATAACTAAATTATAAGTTACTACATGTCACTTGTGTGTCCATACGGATTAAGTCCTAGTTAAGCTGTTAAGTTTAATAAAGATGAACAGTGATGAATGTCAAGGAATCCCTCAATTCTGTACTTAGATATGTGATGACGGGATTTTTGACAAATTCAGAGAAAAATTTGTTTCGGAAATTAAAATCTCTAGAATATGTTTTTTTCAAAATTATTTATTTCGTATATTCCACAAGCATTCCTATTTCAAATATTCTTCAACAAATTTTTAAGTTGAAAATAAACTCCACTACGACAATTTGAAAAAAAAAAGAAAAAGTGAAATATACACACTGTGCTTGCCGCTTTGTCAACTAATGCACTTAACTAAGAAATCATGTCCAAACGCGTTAAGTGAGAAATCCCGCGCACCTACTTATTTATTTATTTATTTAGATTCTCCAACAAAAGCTTACATTATCACAAAAATAAGAATGATAAGATCAAAAATTTATACGAAAATACAAAAGAAGATTATCGGTACTAAATGGTTACAGTGGTCAAATGTTTCAAAATAGAAAAATAGAACGAATCCTAATCTACTCAATCACTTCCGTACTAAATTTAAACTTACCACTTGTCACTTAACTGACTGTTTCACCTAGTTTTTAACTTAAAATTTAGTTACCAACTTAACTACTTAACTTGTGTAAACCAGCCATTAAAAAAAATGCAGTAATCTTTGTTAAGGCGTCAATCATAATTTTTCGAAGAATTGTCATCGCTTAGTCTTTTAAATTATCAACCACAAACTAGAACTTCGATCTTAATATCGTCAAGTGTATTAGCAATTTCAAAAATGAACTTACCTAACTTTGCTCGTGAACGAAAAGACGCTATTTTGGGTGTGCCATCTGATTAATCTCACTTGTTAAGTGCCAATCTGTGATGTTCCGCCGGATATCTAGTGTCACATCGCATGGGTATCTAATATCCAGCCAAACAAACATATGTCTCATCACTAATAAAAATATTACTAAAATAATTGTAAAGTGGTTACGGTAAATTGTTCATTAGTAATAATAATATAATAAATCCCCAGACAAACAGACAAAGTAAGCAGAGTTATGGAAAGCTTCTATTATGGGCAAGGGGAGGGAACCCAGAATAAACATACGTATGTAAATATCAACAACCATGACCCGAGATGAAACTTCTGTGTTTATCACACAAATGAATGCCCGGACCAGAACTCGAACCTGGGACTTCCGCCGTATGTGGCAGGGCTACTACCTAGTACACCGCTCGGTCGCCAATAAATTAAATTATGATAAATAATTGAATCGTATTTAAAACACTTGTAACGACTCTAGGGTTGGTAACTGTGTATCGGGTGTACCTAAGTACTATATAATGTACCTAACTTTTAAGGAACCATATAGTATGCAAAAGTACTATACTTCAGTTGAATCTTTATTTTGCCATAAACAACTCATTAAATCCTCTCACTGCACTACCATTACCTCACATTGGAACCATATTAGATGATGACTCTTTGCTTGGGGTGAAAGAGACTAATGCTTTTAAGGCTTTTTAAAAAGACTAGACTAATTTTTAAAGCCCTAGGACTAAATTTGTGTTGTAATCCTTTTGTCTTTAGTCATAAGACTACAAAACAGACGACTAATTTCAGTCGTAGTCTAAGGCCCGGATTCCTCTGTCGCTGTCGTCGGTCGCGTACCGTCAGTCGCGTAGCGCGCTGACCATCAGCGCCAATGAAAACATCCGTAGTGCGATACTGACCGCTCCACGGTACAGGCGTCTCCAAGTGGATTTGTTGTGGATTTGTGAAGCGGAGTTTGAATTTGGGATATTATTATGAACCCGTTTATAAATTGTTTAGTTGCTGCAGCATACTTACGCAAGCGGAGACGGCGTCAATATAGAAAAAAAAGATATCACATTCACCCAATTGTTGCTGATAGGGTGACGAATGGTGAATTTGTAAACGTGAACGATCTTTGTAAAGTTCATTCGATAAATCCCACAATGCAGGACGTAGGCGCACCTCGGCAATCACACGTTCGGTATCAATGTTCATGGTGGCGGGCAACTGTACGCGCGCGTGCCGACGATCGGGAACAGAGTGAGGACGCTCATAGCGTTCTATAGCGCGTCAGTCGACCGACGAACGCGGCGCTGACGAGCGAGACCGACGCGCGTCATCAGCGGCGCGTAGCAACTCGCGCGCCGCTGATGTCAGCGTCACATTGTGGTGCTTCATAGAACACAACGTATATTCGTACGCGCGACCGACATCAGCGACCAACATCAGCGACAGAGGAATTCGTGCCTTATAACGTAAAAGGCTTACAAGACTAAAAGGACTAAAAGCGCCTTATCGCCTCGGGAAATCGAACGTTTTGATAACTCATGAGTAAAATAAAATCGAAAGCAGCAACATTGTTAAATGTTTTTTAAATTACGATTGTTGTCTATACTTAAGTTTTTTTTTAATTTTCCTATAATATCTTTTTGAAAAATAATTCAAACAAAAAAAACCTACCTGTTATTATTATAATACAAAATGACTAAATAATTATGAACAGATATTATGTTTTTTTAAGTCTATCTTTGTGGTTGGTAGCACACAATAGATGATGGGTGAGTCATGTTCATGTATAATTCTCAGCGAGTCCTTTTAAAAACAACTTTAGTCGTTTTAGTCTTTTAGTTTTATGAAAACAACGTCGTTTACGTAATACAACGACTAAGTCTTATTAATAAAAACTCGAACCTTTAGTCTTTATTTTAGAGTCGAGTCCTTTAAGATAGAGGCTTGTCTTTTTAATAGGCCTTAAAGGACTAAGTCTGTTTCATCGCTGCTCTTTGCGAGTTCTCTCTCTCCGCTCTCCGCTTGGGCTGCAGGGTGTTCAAACCTCATAGGTGCACCTGCGGATCTATGTTGGAGGACGATGGCCATCACGCACTGAGCTGTCGCCGCTGCGCTGGTAGGTTCCCACGACACTATGCCCTGAACGATATTGTCAGCAGAGCTTTCATCTCAGCTAATGTGCCTGCGTCCAAGAGCCACCAGGACATAGCAGGGCTGACAGCAAGCGGCCAGATGGCTTGACTCTTGTACCATGGGAAAACGGAAAGAGTCTAATTTGGGGCACTCATTGCGTCAGCGCATTTGCTGCCTGCCACCTCAGCCGCAGCACCCGAGCGGCAGCTGCAGGAGAAGATGCCGTCACTAAGAAACATATTGAATATGCCATATTGTAGCCACAGTGTTTTGTGCTGTTGGGGAGTCTCTGCCAAAGACTTTATCCACGAACTGGGACGCCGGATTAGAGAAAATAATGTGATGGAGATGCCCCGCGTTCTGGCATGTTCCTTGTGCAAAGAATAGCTATTGCCATTCCAAGAGGCAATGCTGCCAGCGTTATGGGCACCTTTTCTCCGGGGACAGTCAGAGGTGGGTTAGTTGATTAAAAATGGCTTTTTTTGTTGACTACTTCTAGTTAGTTAGTAAGTAGAGTAACTTCAGGTAATATGGCACATCATAAGCTTTTTTGGAAATAAAGTACGAGATTTATGAGATCAAACAGTCTTTATTGGTTAAATCAGTTCTGAGTCCTTAATAGTAATCAACAATTATAATTTTAAGATTATAAACATCGAAACATAACTTAAATATACGTTTTTTTCTCTTACGTTTAATCATTAAAATTCAAACATGGTAGGTCAATATGGCCTGGGGTCATATTGGCCACATTTGAAGTGAACCATATTGTCCACCATAACAAATCAAATCTAAATCTAAAAGAAATTAACTTTGCATTAGTTTGCAGAACAAAATTCACAGAAGAAAACATCGGTTTCCACTCCTGAGCATTCTTCGTGAGCCCATAACTTACAACATAGGCATTGAACCAAGGTTCGCCTCTGTTATCCATAGAATAAAGACCCTCAGAATACAGACACTTTGCATCAGCAACATCGCTCCTATCAGGACTTTCGTCAGAACTGTCGTCGTACAAAGGTTCATTTTCTTCCTCTGAGCTAGCCATTTGTACCTCCTTAGACTAAATTTCTTAGCTCTAGCAAAAGAAGTTCCTGTTGGACGGTGAAAAGAAAGTTCTATATATCTTTCTAAAAACGACTTAAGCCAATCTCTACCGGCACTTTCATTTTTTGCTGAAAAGGTATGACCGATATTATTTTTTACTGCCAGCTGATAGGCTAAACTCATTACATCCTTTCGGGCTAAGCCGAACAATTTAGCTTCCATGGTCAAAACATATTGCACTAATTGTTTCTCTAGTTCTTGGGGCAATGTTGGTTTTCTTCCCAGTTTCGCACAAGTCGCTTTTTCAGCGGATACATCTACTTTAGCTGCCAAACGTCGTAAAGTTGTTCGGGGTAGTATGTATTGTTTGGAAGCTTTTAGTGAGCCCATTTTATTATTTCGTATATCTTGGATAGCTTTTTTCATTGACTCCTTGCACCAAGTTTGCCGTTGTCTTTGTGAAATTGGTTTTCATGGAGCCATTGCCTTAAAAGAAAAAAAAACAACATTTAATAAAAATATGTTACAAGCGGCAAATATGGCCTAGTAGGCCATATTTGCCACCTACCTTGTGCGCCATAATGGCCGCAGGCACGTTTTTGTTAAAAAAGAAATCTCAGCTAAAAAGTAGTAAATAATGTGTTTCTAAGATGTCACCATACAGTGAACTAATAGTTAACCCATCTTATAATAACAATCTGCACTAAAACAACACAAAAACAAAGATTATTAGATGAAATAGAAAGAGAAACTTACCAAAAAATAACATCAAATTCGATAATTTTCGGAAGTCGAACTCTCTGGATACACGCGCACTCGCTGCAACGCAGGGTTCGACTGAGAACGCTGCTAGTGTGCGTTAGTTTCGGAGAAAATTATATAGGCCATTTTGGCCGACTAGGCTATAATACCCGAATCTACCCTAAATATTGTTAGTAAATAGTTTTTGCGTTTTCTACTTTATCTACTTATATATTTTGTTTCACCTATAAGTTTATATCGTTTTAATTTTAAGAAATTGGATATTATTTTAAACCTTATTTGAATAAATTAGGTAAATAATTTAGAAATAAAGTTTTGTCTTGTTTTATTCTCTCTACCTATATAATGCTAGAAGTTTCACCTGCGTTAATCCAAATCGCAAGGTAATTTCAGGATAATATACAGTTTATTTAACTCCTGGGCAAGGTACAAACAATTATTTTTTTGTGAATATCGTAGTATAGAAATACTGTAGGCAATCGACTGATAAAATGCACATCTACTATATCTCGGTGTGCATTTCATCAGTTTGTATCACCTAAAAATTCTCAGGCATTGGTATGATAGTCAAACTGTGTAAGATGGGGAAATTCGACTTCTAGCGAGTATGGGCTTGATTGTGGAGTGCGACAGGGTGTTGTTGCTTCTCCAAGGTTGTTCAACATGTACATAAATGATCTGCTTGTTGAGCTCAGCAAAAATACCAGCAGGCTGCAAAATAGACGAGGTAAGCTTTAACAATATTAGCTACGCAGATGATATGGTGCTGCTAGGCCTTTTGCATAGTTGTGAGGAGTATGCAAGGCTACACGGCCTTGCGTCCAATGTTAAAAAAAGTGAATACCTGATTTTTACTGCATCAGGAAAATCAATGAAATATGAGCCCACTATAAAACTATAATGGCTCAATACTAGCAAAAGCTGACATATCTGGGTCACTATTTGACAGAGGACCTTAAAGATCAGGTAGATATAGAGAGAGAGCGCAGAACGCTGGCAGCAAGATCCAATATGTTGGCACACAGGTTCGCACAGTGAGGAAGCTAAAATAACATTATTCAAGGCCTTTTGTCAATCCTTTTACACGGCGGGACTGTGGTTACACGAGCATGGCTCAAAAGCAGCACTGAATGCGCTTAGGGTGCAGCAGTACAATGGCCTAAGGGTTCTGTTAGGATTACATCGGCCATGTTTTCCTTAACAAGAATAGTGCGATTATTCGGGGGAAAAACGCATCCCTCATGTTGAAGTTGCAATCTTGTACCAAGATCAGCTGAGGGTGTTTGCTGATAAGCTCGAGCTTCCAATATGGAAGCATTTTATGTCTGTTTTAGTCTAATTAATTAACATGAATGTTTTACTAACATAGTTAGCTATGTAAGTTGTATTACTAACAAGTGGGCCAAGTTGCCACAGTAAATGAAATTTACTATTATTATTATTATTCTGTTTATTTTTTTACTCGACAATCGTCGGTTTTACCTGCTTAGGTACTGGCCTATGCCAAGTAATCTATGACGAAGTATATGTGTGTTTGTTGAGATGTATGTGAGTCTTTAATTAAACCTACAACCTCCTATTATTCAAAATCTGTACTTTCGACTAGAAATAACTAATATGGAACTTTTTAAGGAAGGTATTAAATTATAACAGTGGTTATAAAATTTGGCTCGATCTTATACACGAGTTCCCGCATTTGAACCTGTGCGAAGATGAACACTTTTGTGATAAAAATAGACGTTAAAAATGTATGATAATTACAGTCCATACAGCTACTTTGTTTGCCTGCGTGGAGGTTATTATTTTTAATTTTTTTAATTTAAAATATTTTATTTTTAATTTATATATTATAGATCTTACCTTTTATAAGTACATAAACATGATGGCTTCTGGGGCACTGTAAGCGAAATACCGGCTAATAAATGGTAAATTTGAGTTTGGTCAACCTTAACCAATCATATTTGATAGTTTTTCCAGTGAGCCAATATTTTATCAAATCAATGGTTTTGTAGATTTATGGGTAGGTTTTACTTTGCCTCTTTATCACTTTCGAGCTTGTAAATACTTTAAAATTGTTGAATAAATATCTTGCTTTAGAGTAGTCTGCGTACTTAGTGCCACTTATTGCAGCACATAGTAACACTGTTATCATATATATACGTATATACTTATTATTCAAACTATGTAGGCAGGTTGGTATGATTAGTGAGTCATGCTCGCTGCGACCGCCGCCCGGTACGAACGTTCTAAGACCACTCCGATTGATCGGTCCCTTCCCGATATTCAGTGGCGCTCAGTTTACTGACGTCACAGACTAGCGTGTTGGCTCCGTGATATGGTTTTTCTGGGTTTTTTACTCCCTCCAAGCGCTCTCAAAGTGATTTTTCTTTGAGACTAAGTTTCTTAGTTTTCAAAGTGCTGTGTTGTGCTTGTACTGAGTGCTGTGTGTGCCCAGCGTAAAGTATTCTGGTTTTAGTACAGAGGATACCTTACGGTGACAACCAATTTGTACTAATTCAGTCCTTTATTTTATATATTATTTATTTCTACTATTTATTATTATATTACTATATATTATACTCTCCTATTTTCATATTTATCTTTATCATATTTGACTCTTTACCTGCGTACCCTTTCTAGGATTCCAGGTAGCGGGCTTCGGAGAACTACGGTTAGTTTTTAAGTTATTATCAGGCCGCGGTAGCCATGCCGCATTTAGTTTCGACTGTGAATAGCACAGTCGAAACTGAATGCGACAGCCCACCGACAGACACCCTCCAACCGGTAACAGTGGAAGAGGTACAGACAATAATTAAAAACTTAAAACCGCGGAAAGCTCCAGGTTCAGACGAAATACCAAACAGGGTTCTGAAAGCTCTCCCACTCGCACTCATACAACTGTTAGAATTTATTTTCAATAACTTACTAAGAAACTGCTCCTTTCCGCAAACGTGGAAGGAAGCGATCGTCATAGGTATTAGGAAACCCGGAAAACCGGCTAATCTACCTACAAGCTACCGTCCTATTAGCTTGCTTAGCGCGATAGGCAAATTAAACGAAAGGATCATTTTGAACAGGCTCCGAGAGGTCATCCATTCGAAGCACCTGTTACCGGATGAACAGTTTGGCTTTAGGTCCCGTCACTCCTGCGTCCAACAGGTGCACCGCATCACGGAGCACATCTTGGAGCAAAGGAACGTAGGTCGAAAACCGATAGGCACGGGTGCGCTTTTCTTTGACGTGGCTAAAGCCTTCGACAAGGTCTGGCACAACGGCTTATTGTATAAGCTCTTTGAACTTGGCGTGCCAGACAGCCTCGTGCACATCATACAAGACTTTCTCCACTGTCGAACCTTTCGCTACAGATTGGAAGGTGCACTCTCCAATCCCCGTCCTGTATTAGCCAGTGTCCCACAAGGCTCGGTGCTTTCTCCAACTTTGTTTTCACTATACACTAGTGACATACCAAGGACGGAGAAAGTAGACCTAGCGCTCTTTGCAGACGACACCAGGCTAAACACATCTGATAGGAATCTACGTAGGTTAACTAGAATACTTCAATCCGCAGCCAACGCATTAGGCGATTGGTTAAGGAAATGGAGAATAGAAGTCAACCCAGAAAAAAGTGCAGCAGTGTACTTCTCTCTCAACCTGCTCTAGGACAACCTCTAGGAAACCCTCCAAAAGATTAGATCAGATCACCCTGTTTGGTACTCCGACCCCATGGGCTAAAAAAGTCAAATATTCAGGAGTCACTTTAGATAGTGGACTAACATTCGCGAATCATATAAAACGCGTCCGGGACCGAGCCGCCTTCGTCATGGGTAGGCTACACCCTCTAATTTGCAAGAAGAGTAAAATGTCGCTTAGAAATAAGCTTACACTGTACAAAACTTGCATCCGCCCCATCATGACATATGCCAGTGTGGCTTTCGCGCCGTCAGCGCTAAGCTACAAAGTCCGGTGAAATTTAAAAGGCCCACAGGGCCATAAATAAACTGTCCATTTCGAAAAAAAAAAGGTATGATTAGTAATTGCAGTTATCACTAGGTGTTATGATTTTTCGCTTTGTCCCACTGACGCAGTCGGGAACTAACACTGACGAAAGCCTAAAGGCGTTTGTTTAAATCTCTAATACCAACCCGGTCAGTACCTAAATTTAATATTCGTAGATACTTACTGAAGTAGTGTGATACCCAGCGAAGATATTTATAAAACCCATCGAAGGCTCAACCAAATAAAATTATACCTAAACATTGGAGCTACTAAAATCCCTAGACACCATACGACTAACAGGGAAAATTGCACCTATAATGAATTATGTTCTTATTATCCGAGAATATCCCAATAAAATTAAATAAAAACTTAGTACATCTAATTCATATTGTAGACTCTTCTTCAATTCAATGAAAATTCTAACATTATGTATTTGTCAAGGATCACACTGTGACTTTAAAATCAGGTATCTAATATAGCATTAAGGAAAAAAAATGCTTTAAATGAAAAGACATTTTAATGGGTTACCTACTACAGTACGGCGTGGTACACTTTTTAATCTGTGATAGTAGTTTCTTTTGCTAAGACATCGTCTATAATAATAGTAATAACAATAAAAAAAACTTTGTTTGTTATTTGAGACACTGCGTGTAAATACAATAAGGTCTTTAATATAATTTTTATGTCCAATTCAGTCTGTCTGAACAAACGTGCAAATATTAACTATTTTTATGTTATCACACAAACTAAAAAAATAAAAATACTAATAAATAACATTCTAAAACCAAAAAATTAATAATGTAAAAATAGTCTTATCAATAAATTACAAATCAAATTACAATTTTACAAATATCATAAGAAAGATAAATTAAATAGAAGTACAAAATTAATTAAGTTGCTACTGTCATTAAGTCATTGTCTTTCAGATAATTGTCTATATTATAATAACATTTCTCCATCAAAAGCCTGAACCTGTTATGTTTATACTCAGCAAAGCTCATTTTTTTATAGCAGTCAGGATGATGGCTATAAATAGCGATTGCCATACAATATGCATTTCTAGAGAAAATCTGTAGACGTCGTTGTGGCACGTACAATTTGTTATCAAACCATATATTTATTATAGTATATATTTTATACTATATATTTATATATATATACTATACATTTTATTTCTAGTTCTGTAACTGTAGAAATATTTCCTAAATTTAAATAGGTATATGTACTTTTTCACGAATATAATTACTTCGTGTGTGTAGAGACTGGGCAAAGGAAGAATTTTGTTTGCTCTAAATAATGGTACACAACTGTTCGTTAAATCTGCTCCACATATTACACGGACACATTTTTTTTGAGCTATAAAAGCCCTGTGGACATCTGCAGAGTTTCCCCATAGTAACAGACCTATTCTTTTCAAAGACGACACATAGCCTAATTTCGCTGTAAAATTGTAGGCTAATTTCGCTGTACGTTTATTTGTATTTTGTGCGAGTCGTCGTAAGACATTATAAAGCTATCAATTTTTCTACACAGGTTTGTAATTTTTTCCAGTCACACTGTTCGTCAATTATAAAACCAAGAAATTTTGTGTCTATAGTATTGTCAATTTTAAAATTATCATAATTTACGTTGAAGTCATCGTTTCTAATTAAGCTACATGTTTTAAAATGAAGTCATTTGTTTTTGGTCATATTGATTTTCAAATTAATCCCTGAAGCCAGAGGATTGCTGACTGCAATGCTTGACAACCATGACCCAAAAACAAACATCTGTGTTCATCACACAAATCAATGCCCCGGCCAGGACTCGAACCTACTACGGCGTGTTAGGCAGGACTACTAACCACTATGCTACTTGGTCGTCGCGGTCGTAAAGGGAGGGTACTATCACTTTAATCAATATCCCAATAAAAAAATTACTTAACTGTTTACCTGTGATTAACAATATCCGCAAAATTATTCCAAGACCCCTTTATGGGTTCAACTGTAAACAATAATTAATTTGATTCAAGTGTTTCACAATTTAGAGTAGATAGAGAGCTTGCCAATATATATTGGGTTATTTTTAAGTGTACATCAAATAACTTATAACCTATCAATTTACGTTCAACATTTAATCTTTTTTACATCTAATAAATGATTGTACTGCAAATAAACTAATTATTTATCAAAACTAGAAATATAATAATTCGAAAATATACATCAACTGCCTTTAATGTTTCTCTCAAATGCGCACCTAAAAAGCTGTTTGTTTTACAAAAATAATAACAATAATAATAATAAAAACACTTTATTGCTCACAAAAAACAGAGTACAAATTTACAATAGGAAACTTAAACTAAAGTGGGCAAAGGCGGCCTTATCGCTAGCAGTGATCTCTTCCAGACAACCTTTGTGTGGACGGAAAACTACAAAAAGGAAGAGAGGTAGTGCATTATAAGGAAAAAAAATACAGTGCAATAAATAAATAAATATATAAGGAATAAATGCTGTATACACAAATATGATAACATAACACTGATATATAATTGATAGTAAACTTATAAAAAATAATTGTAATTGTAGATAAGTAATTGTAGATCATAAATTTCCCAAAAGATGTTTATGGAGTTTGGATTTAAAAGTGGTGACACCAAAAATACTGATTGTACACCAAATTAACCCGGCCGTACATACGGAATACTTACAATGGTAACAAAACAACTATTTTTGTGCCACAACGAGCGCAGCGAGGAGGATTGGTTAGTCTGTATGCAGGCTATGCAGCGCGAGTCGAGCGAACGGAGCGAGCGTGCCGCGGTAGCACAATCAGTACTTATCAATCATATAAATTATAATAAAAAAAATATAATATAATCAGTAGCGTAATCAATGTACAATCAGTATTTTTGATTGAAAAAGGGATTTTTTTAATGTAAAAATCGCAAATTTTTTGTTGGTCAGTTAAGTACC
This sequence comes from Marasmarcha lunaedactyla, assembly GCA_923062675.1. NCBI lineage: Eukaryota > Metazoa > Arthropoda > Insecta > Lepidoptera > Pterophoridae > Marasmarcha > Marasmarcha lunaedactyla. Next base: position 21,788,858 of record OV281345.1, read on the forward strand.
ACCCATTTATATAGTAAAAATTATTCAATCTTCTAATTCTATGAAAGCAAACAATAAAACACATTGCTCAGTATAAATATTTATTTTATTTACATATCTTTTAAAGCTTTTACAACACAGATATCATATAAAAGATTTTCTTGCAATCTCGCCCACGCCCTTGCTGACGTTTCTTCTAAGGAGCACAGAGATTCTCTTAAATCATTATTCTGAGATATCACTTTTGTATGAGTCTTTAAAAATAGACTGAGATACGACTGCGCTAATTCAAAATCTTTATTGCTTTTCAACATAATATCTAACATCTGCAGGTATTGCTTCAAAACTTCGACCGACCCTCCGGACTCAGGAGCCATACTTATCATTTCAGACTCAATTGAAGATGGGGACAGCGTCTTAAGTTTCTCTATACAATGCTCATAATCAGAAGTGCTCTCGCATGACATTAACATTTTAGCAAACAAAGTCAACGTTGAAAGTGAGTCTGGTATCAAAAGTTTAGTCTCCCTTTCTTTATCTTTATCTAAATCGAACTCCAGTTCTAGACTTGGTATGGTCGGCAAAAAGAATGGAGCTGACTTCGGGACTGTTAAAGGCGTTTTAGGTTTATTCCTTTTTTTTACGATATCCAAATGTAGCAAGTTCAACCATCTTGAAGTGGGTTGGTCGGAGAGTGTGATTAGTTCTTTACTTATTTGTTCTGGTGATTTATATTCTTGCTCTTCACCAAGATCAATTAGACCAAGGTCTTCTATATCTGGTTTTTCTGGAGCTGTATTTGGTAATTCTGAAAATATATTAAGCATTACAATTTAGAACAAGATATACAACGCATTATGTCAATGAGAAGAGTTAGGTTATACAGATTAAAAAATAAAAAAATTTATTTACCCAGCAAACAGTAGTTTAATTATTTAATAATAATGCCATGTACTAATCATTTTAAAACCTGATATTACGAAAATCCCAAAAACTTACTTAATTTCGGTACATCCACAGTATTCCTATCAATTGGTTTCAAGAATATTTTATCATACAATAGTTTATTGGCCCACAAAAATACTCCGATTTCACCGACATGTGTAGTTGCCAAGTAGTCACCAGTTGGTGACATACTCAAGGATGTGCATGGCTCATCCACCTGAAATAAATAACAAGTTATTTATTTGTAACATTCTAGACTCTTCAACCGTATACTAGGTATAGTAAATGCCCAAAAATCCCACTAGACTACTGAAACTAGCAGAATAAACATAATACATATGTTGCATTTCTACAAATGTCAATGAAACTTATTTTTATGAACTTTTATGGCCTACTTTCAAATGTTTAGAATTGAAATAATTCCATGCACTACCTTCAAAACTGCCTAGAACTTAATAGAACAAATAAACGACAATTTCAGAATAAACCATAATTACTATTAGCTGGCACCATCTTTTACACACAGTTTCGTCAATGTGTATACACCTATTTCATACATAATATATAGAAGGATAATTTAAACTAAATCATTTAGTATGAACAGCATACAAAAAGAAATAGAAGCCAAATATGCTTATTTTCAATCTGTGTTCATAAAAAGGTTTGGATTTGAAACAGGAATCTCTGTATGTATAGACAGGTATACTACCAACAAAAAATAGCAAACTATATTTGCAAGTCCATGAGCATGTGTACAATATAAAGGCATATATAAAGGCTATTCCAACTTAGGATGAAATGCTTCACAACTATCGTAAATGTAAGGCTGTTGACTATGGATGTACATGAAATACAAAACTAGATGGGATTTATAAATAATTTCACAACACTTTAGAAGAATAAAGCTTCAAGGCTTGACTTAGGACACTGATGTTCTTCAGGAATTGATGGATTTTAGGGGTTCATGGTTTTTAGGGGGGAAAAAAGATACATACCGAAAATATATCTACCAGTTGTCCAGTGGGAATATCCCACGTACATATAGTGCAATCCATAGAGGAAGAAATAACCCATCTGTAACAAAAATAACATATTTACTAAAGACAAACTAAACCCAACTAAAATACTAAAAGTTATGAAAATACGTTTGCCCAGCACTCCATTTCAGTTTCAGATCATTACAAACTATGTAACGAATCTAACACGCTTTAACTTAGATTTCAAAACAGCTACTTTAAGGGATAACAGTGACTATCACTGAAATGAGGTAGACTGTTTCACAGTTTAATATGAAAAGTTAGCAACTAAAAAGCACTGACATTTCAACTGAATTTGGAAGCTGTTATTTCTCCATTATGTGGAGTTCATCCACCAACTTTCGTCATACATATTTATTCTATCTGGACTTTGAGCTATTTACATTACAAGAATATTTAACCTTAACTGGTTATAAATACTATAAATGAAGACTGTCTTACCTGCTTTGAATGTCAAAATCAATAGAATTTATCTTCCCCACATGACCTTCAAACTTTCTGACAATATTCATTGTGTCTATATCTACTAGGGTTATAGAAAAATCTTCATTTGCTATGGCTAGAAGTCCACTGTCCCTGTGTAGTTTTGTCATGGAAACTGACTCTTCCAGCCTCAAAACATGGTATGGAGTTTTAGCTGCAAGATATTTCATATAGATAAGAAAAAAAGTCAATTAAAAAAATTTCTGTTAAATATGCAGCTATTTAAATATTTCATGAGAAGTAACTTCAATGGCGTCTTTAATAAATTTAAACAAAAGATTGCCATTGGTTTATATAAGAGTATGTATCTAAAGCAAATAAATGTCTGAGAATATTTCAAAATTATTAATCTCCAGAATTCTACTAAAGTCAGGCCATTTTAATAGGTAACATTTGACAATTCATCAAAATTCAACAACGTAACCTTGTAACGGCGGGCATAAAATAATATATTTTTTTACTTTGTTGGAACTGCACAATTGCTTAACTTTTTTCAATTACGATTACATATTTATAGTAATAATGACCGATACAAGTAATTTTACGATTTGCTTTCACTAATAAACCATTCTAAACATAATAAACAATTTCTGATCTAAAGAACTGAATGTCGTTACAATGTTGCGTCAGTTAACCCTTTTTCTTTTTAAACAATGGGGATGTTACTCTCAAAATCGAAAGCTGATAAGGTGAATCGAATGCATTTGGAGACGCCGATGGCCTAACAGCAATGATTACTTGTGAAGAAATATAACCATAAATTAATAACCACGTTGTGATAATAATAAAACATAGTTATATTTATTATTCTTTTAACTATACTATTTCCATTTCTTTATTTTCGCGATGACAGTTCTAATTTGATATAATGTAGTGTTGTGACCAAATAAGTAATGATATCGATCGCATATATTTATTATATTTTGAACAAAGACAAATACAACAAAAACATTCAAATATATTTTTTCAACACTCAATGGCCCACCGCCATTTTGTGTTTGTTTAAATCTGTCACTCGCAACAAGACGGTCGTGCTAGTCACTACATTTCTGTTCGCTGAGTTTTTTCACATTGTCCATATGTTACGTTGTGCATTTTGTGTTCCTCCGTGTTGATTGCTGGTCAACTGTCAAATATCAAAATGCCGAAAGGATCTGTTCTGAAAAGGCAGGCGAGAGAACTGGTGATCAAGGTTCGTAGTTACTTTGAAGCAGAGTATCAAAATGGTAGCCCGCTATCACCACTGTCGCAAGTGCGAGAGTGTGTTGGGGCCGCATTAGGAATTAGTGGACCTACTGTTTCAAAAATTACTACCGAAGCTTACGGTACAAGCGGCATGAAGGAAAATAAGCTTTTTTACGCCGAAGAAAAAACGCCAAACACGTCGTGTGACATCGGTTGACAACTTCAACGCTGATGCTATTCGCCGTCGTATATATGACTATTACTTGCGCAAAGGCTATATCAGATTGGTCAAATGTCACTGACGAGACTTAAATGCAAACCACACAGTATCTAAGAACTAGACTGACGACACCGCCGCTTCCACTAGTTCAGTGCCAATGGGAAAAGGTGAACGCCTTATCATATGCCATGCAGGGTCTACGAAAGGATTCATGTCAGATGCTTTACTTGCCTTTAAATCCAAGAAAACAGTGGACTACCATGAAGAAATGAACGCGGAGATTTACGACGGATGGTTTAAAGAAATGGTGCAATCTCTGGAAGAACCATCCATAATTATTATGGACAACGCTACATATCGCTCCAGACAAATTGATAAAATGCCGACGCAGGCCAATAAAAAACAAGAGATAATTGACTGGCTCCAACGTCATGGCGAAAATGTGGATAGTATTCAAAGTACAATTAGTGAATATTTTAGAATCGAAAAAAAGCCTCCCTAAAAGATATGTTATCGACGAAATAGCTACCGAATGTGGCTAACTTTCCGTCCGGAAAAGGAGCCCGATGGTTTTCAAGGTTTTTATTTATTTATTTATTTGGGAAACATACAACTATTTAATGCAGTTAAGTTAATTAATAATGGGTAACACAAAAGTCACTAGAGTTTCCACAGTTAAAATATTACACAAATCCAATAATAAGAATACAACAATAATAAAACTTATGATACTATTCAAATATTCAAAAAACAAAAATTAATACTATAAACTAAAAATAAAATTTAAAGTTAAATGTCAAGTATGTCTCTTAATTTCTTTTCGTTCATGCTACAGTCAAACATATCAATTATTGAACTAAATATGTTATTGTAATTATTACATGCTCTGTATAAAAATGTGTTTGCAGTATAGTTTGTTCTTATAGTTTGTTTGTTTGTTTTATTCTAGACTGCCTCCTCGCATTCGCCTCTAAAACTAAAAGTGATTACCATGAGGAAATTAACTTTGAGGTTTTTAAAGAGTTGTTTTAGAAGCTGCTAGTCAGCTTAGAAAACCCATCGAAAATTATAATGGACAATGCACCTTATCATACTGTACAAGTTGATAAACCACCAACTCAAGCAAATAAAAAGCAAGAAATTTTCTTTAGGCTGGTAAGAAATAGTGTGGATGCAAGTCCAACTTTATTAAAAGTTGAGTTGTTAAATCTGGTAAAAGCAACTACGCCGTCCAAGCTCCGCTATGTAATCGACGAACTAGCCCTAGCCAGTATAACGCCATCGAGCTTATTTGGGCACAAATAAAAGGTCATGCAGCGCGTAACAATACTGAACCACCCTTCAGTACAGCTAAAATGATGACAGCTACAAACTGCGTATGCAGAAGTCACTGCAGAAGACTGGAGAAAAGTCGTAGAGAAAACAAAGAAAATAATGTTACAAGATTTTGAATGAGATATGAGAAAAGACAATATTATTGAAAATGAATTAATAATATCTCTGAGTGCTGACAGCAGTTATGTTATGTACTTGTCTTATTTTTCTCCTTATATTTACGAAAGAAAAAATAATAATGGGACAGGGATTCGCCTGATGATTTTTAAAATTCACATATGTCAAGTCTGTATCGATTCATTCACTTTAATCAATGTTTTCAACCTGATGATGATGGTCATCTCACTATGAAGATAAAACTGACAGATGTCAAATGTTACTTATTAAAATGGCCTGACTATAGTTCAGTATTCTTTTACTGTTTCAAATGTACAACTGAAATCTACAAGAGATCAACTATATCATAAATAAAATCTCTATATCATAAATCACCAGACTGTGAAATATGTAAGAGAGGTGATGAGGTACAGCACTATTAATGGAATGTGTCCTTAGAAAAGGTTAAGCTTAGGTCATGATGAGGCTGACATAATGAAATAAATATATGTAATATAAATAATATGTCCCTGGATTAAAACATTTGTCGTATGGTCCTAAAGTAGTGTGTTAGAACTCTAAAACAATATAATTAAATAATAGATACTCACTGGATTTAAAATACCAGAACTTGATTTTGTCGTCAGCACCTGCCGTAATTACCCTCTGATTACACAGGTCTGTTTCCACCCCACGGACTGAGCCTTTATGTACAAGTCTTTTTTCGTTGCCATAATAGCCTCTGTGAATGCCTGACTGCATGTTGAACTTGTGTACTTGACCATTGCTGTAACCTGGAAAATAATGTGGAAATTTTATTACACCATTGCTTTGTAAATCTAATGTGGACTGGTTAATAAATGAGAATCATCTAAACATCTTGCAAAATCCATCTTTTATGTGTATATTTATTTCTTTATTTTAAACTATAATGGTTATATTTCAGTTATACTAAAATAAAGATAATCCATATTTAGGGTAAGTCAAATTATTTATTTCTACTTACTTTTCTTTTATAACCATTTTGTATGAGCATTTTGATAGTTCAATAGGGGAACTTATACTTATACTATAAAGATGAAAGGATTGTTTGATAGATTATTTATAATATATAAACTCTTAAATTATTATAACAATTTCAAAAATTATTTTGCCATAAATAAACTATTATATTATAGTTCAGGGACTATGCTAAAACCACAAAAGATTTTACCTAATTGGGTTATTTTTTAAAAGATTTTACCTAATTGGGTTATTTAACGACTCACCGATGACAACAAAATTCCCACAGTGAGTGACTGTCAGACAGGTAGCCAAGGTCCCTTTTTCCATTCCATCCGGTTTTAGCTTATGTTCTCCCATTTTAATTTTATTGTAAGACCATGTTGTTGCTAAATATTTGCCTTCATGGAGTGTAGCTATGCTATCCCACTGTTTGTCCCTTTGCATGCAGGAACTCAGGTGCGCAATTGGAGGTAAAATTAGATGGTCAAATTGCAGCCTTTCTGAAAAAGAGATAGCTATATTTTAGGCATGGTCTGGAATGGCCTTATATTAAATTTATAAAATATGTGAAAGTTGTGGATGTTTATTTATGTATTTTATTGTGCTTTTAATAAAACTGCCACTCAATCAGAATTTATACCTGCTTATTTGTTTAAACCAATACTTATAAGTGTACAATATTACTAACTTTAATTCCTTATCACTAACTTTAATTGTTGCAGCTTAACTACAGGTTTTTATGTAAATAAATAAATAAATCCCTAGACAAACACACCAACTGTATGGCTCCAAAGTAAGCAGAACTTTTGTTATGTACATCTATCCATAGTCTCCTTTAAAGCAACAGAAATATATTTTTTGTAACTTACTTTTCTTTTTAGAAGCTTTTCTGTTATAAGAAGCTTTGCCCATATTTTTGTTGAATGTTTCTGTGACAGTATTCATTATATGTAGTGTGCTGTCAGATCCAGCAGCTAGTAGATTCTCTCCGGTTGGCTCACAATACTGAACTAAATTAGGTGGTAATGAGTGACCCTCTCTGGAAATAAAAAAATATTGTTTCAGAGGTAAAGCAGGAATGATTTATTAAAGCAATGTTGGAAAAAACATAACTGAATATATTATACTTTATTGAAGTTCTTGTAAGTTCAAGTTTCATGTAATTCTACAATTATTAATAGATAGATAGATAAAAACTTTATTTGCGAAAAATGGTAACACATTATTTTTTCAATTCACTTTTACAGAAAATATATGGACTAAGAACACAATTTAAATGTTGTATATAGTCAAAAGTGACACATTCTATATATAAATATATATATATTGATAAAAGAGCGAGGCATTAAATGAAACCACATATTTTGTGTATCATTATCAGGCTACACAGCAAAAATCAGATCAATGTAAGCAACAGTTTAGTCACAGGAATGTTTTTTAGTTTTTACTTAGTTTCATTTAAACACTCTGTATCTCCCGATCACCTGATCGTAAGTTTGTACTATAGGCATACGTAGTTTTATATAAACGACAAAATTCAAGCGAGCGATGCGACGTTGCCAGTTCGCATCGTAAGTTTGCAGTACAAACAAAGAAAGTACTGATCATGGTTATCTCACTCTAATGTAATAAGCGTAACAGAAATAGAAATAGATCAATATGTTGCTATTGCGGCGGCGGCGGCTCGGCTAATTAGGTCAAGGGCACAATTTTTACTTTGTTTGTTTAGTGCGAACACGCGTTGCATCCGGGGTGCACGTTGCGCAATTCAGCACAGATTATTGTCGCTCACGCGTCCCATTTACTAATGTTAAGTTTTTATTGTGATAGGACACGTAACTGAGTATTTTAGGTTTAGGTTTGTGAGTAGTTTTTAATTATTTTGTAAGTACGTAAGGCATCCACAATGCCTCGTGCTACATACACGGCGTCATTCTGACGCTTTTAATTTACGGGGAATCCCACGGAAACGCAGCTCTAGCTCTGCGAACTTACCGAGAAAGGTATGGAGACAGCCGCGCGTGCCCTAGGAACGCTCACACCACAGTATTGGCAGTACAACGGGCACGGGAGAACAAACCATTAGCAACGCATCAGGAGGGAGTCCCACCGCAGCAGATACCTACTGCGCGCGAGCAACAGATTCTTGACTATTTTGACCGCAACCCCACATCGAGTCTGCATAGAGCCGCACGCCAGTTTAGAGTTTGCCATAGAACCGTGCATAACATTTTAAAAAGTAATAAACGCAAACCGTTCAAATTTAAAAAAGTTCAAGCCCTTTTAACAAGGGATTTGCCAGTCAGGCGTACTCACTGCCAGTGGATACTTGACAAAGTTACTGACGACCCGAATTTTTTATTAAATGTCATGTGGACCGACGAGAGCACATTTACACGCAATGGCATATGGAACCAGCAAAATCTCAGATACTGGAGTATTGAAAATCCACGCATGATTCGGGAGTCAGAGCATTGATGTTCTCTCTTCTCTGCTTCTCTGTTAATGTGTGGGCTGATATACACAGAGGCCAGATTATTGGCCCTGTTTTTATTGACGGCACCCTTAACGCGGCAAAATTTTTGGAGATATTATCCGGTCCCGTTGCTGAACATACCGAAGAACTACCCTTAGCCGATTATCGGCATTTATGGTACCAATTGGACGGAGCTCCTCCACATTCAGTGATGTCTTCCAGAGAGCTACTCACCGAAATGTTTGGACAGCAGTGGATTGTTCGATTTGGACCAGTATGATGGCCACCACGGTCCCCGGATCTCACTCGAATGGATTTTTACCGGAATGGACAGAGGCGACGACCCTTTTGACGTACGGATCCAAGAAAGGATATTGGAGTATTTCCATGAGAACCCAGAATCCAGTACACGTGAAGCAGCGAGAATTATCGGCTGTAGTCACGCCTACGTTTGGAGAGTTTTACAAGACGACGGACAGCACCCTTACCACTTTCGTCGCTGTCAAGAATTGAACTCTCAGGATCTGGCTCCGCGTGTTGCATTCTGCGAGTGGTCTTTAGCGAATGAGTTATTCATTCATAAGAACATTCTTTTTACTGATGAGTGCACGTTTACGCGCGCCGGTATGTAACAGGCACATATGGAGTCATGTTAACACCTACGCATCAGTAGAGAATTCCTAACAACATAGGTTTTCTCTAAATGTATGACGCGCGAGACTGTGCTTGCAGCAAAGTGGTGGACATTTTGAACAACTTTTAACTAGCCGCCAAAATTGGACTTCTAATAATTAATTAAGGCAGGGAGGTAGAAAGGATCATTTCTAACGTATTTGCCCTAAAAAACTCCTATCCTAATGTTGATGGATTTCAAAATATGGTGTTATTTAAATTTTTTTTTTATTTCCCAGAATTGGGCCTATTTACCTATGAATCTATAAATTTTTGTATAATTTAAGGATTTGTTTAAATGTTTATTTAGTTTGGCGTATGTATTTCATCGATCAAAAACCCAATTACAGGCTAAGCACACTAAAATAACTTTTTACCGGCTTAAGAAAAGCAGAAACTGTGTTGAAAAAATTTAAAATCTTTACTTTCAATTTAATTTAAAAAAATAAACAAAGACTATTAATTCCTTCAAATGCTTTTAAAAACTTCTCTAATTATTGCTCTTCACAACGGTATCACACATTCTACAAATTTTGGTAAAATTATCCACAGGTACATTTTTAAAACAAAAGAATTCCTTTTTTTTTTTAAGTTTTTACACTGCTCAACAGGTAAAAACTTTTGTCTTTTTCTTGAGCTGCTAATATCCTTAGGAACAGTCATGTGCTACCTCTTTATGGCCTACGTAGCCCACTCTTGTTATCGTAGCATTGTACTCATTCGAGATCTGTCCGTCTCTGCATTTGAACGTTAAATACGCCGCCGCTGTTTTTGTTAATTTTCGTTATTTCGTTGTTTTTTGTTAAGTTTTATTGTTAATTTTGTACGTGCTGTGTCGTAGCAATTGCTATAATTATGCCTAATTATAGCAATCAAGAATAAGCGGATATGCTTCTGGCATATGGCAGAGCCCGTAATCGGAGTGCACAAGATGCACGGAGAATGTATGCAGAAATGTTCCCCGGTAGAACGTTGCCGATAGTGACACGTTTACTAGGACTTTTATGCCTACGCCGTTTATGTGAATACGGTACCTTACAATTCAGCGAACCACGAGTAAATATGAGCCAACATATCGTTGAAGTCAATGAAAGGATTATTCGTGCATTTGATTTTGACCCTACCACGAGCATAAGGAAAGTTGCAGCTGAATTGGGCGTTTCTACTTGGAAAGTCTGGTCCGTTATTCACGAGGACGGCAGGCATCCCTTCCATTACCGACCGGTTTTTAATAATTTCGTATAAATTAACAGTAATAATTAATAATAACTCCTCGCATTACCTTACCACCTGGCCATTTTGTGAATTATCTGTTTGAGAAGCGTTAGTTTTCACTAATTTCTCATAAGAAGTAGAAGTATCTAATAGGTTTTTCATTCCAGGCCTCGTGGAAGGCGACAATCAACGACGCATGCAGTTTTGCCGTTTCATTTTACACGCCGACATTGAAGACGGAAACTTTTTGAAAACCATTTTGTGGCAGATGAGTCAAGATTTACCCGAGAGGGTTAACTTTAACCAGCATAATATGCACCACTGGGCTCCAAAGGACGAAAACCCACGGCTTGTTAGAGCGACGTCCCAACAAAGAAAGTTTAGCGTCAAAGTCTGGGCCGGTGTGTTTCGAAGATACGTCGTAGGAGCACATTTTTTACCGGACAACCTCAACGGAAGTAATTATTTGGATAATTACTTCCGTTGCAAGTATATTCCAAAAAATATATTTCCTACAAAATGATCTCCCGGGACTGATGTATGAAATACCTATCACGCATGAAGATACACCAATTGTTTTCCAAAACGACGGGTGTCCGGCTTATTACAGAATCACCGTTAGGAAATTTCTGGATAACGCATTCCCTAATTCTTGGATTGGAACACACGGCCCTATTGAATGGCCTGCACGGTCCCCGGACTTGATTCCTCTCGATTTTTACGTCTGGGGCCGTGCCAAACAGATTGTGTACGAAGGCGAGATAGACGCAAAAGAACAATGAATGCAAAAAATTCATCATGCATTTGATATTATTAAAGCGGAATTAAGGTTGAGCACCACTACAACAGAAATACGACGCCGGTGTCGTGCATGCATTAGACTAGGTGGTGCTCAATTTGAGCAAATGTTACAATAAGAATTTTGTATTGTATTATTTTTTTAGTTAATTAAAAAAGTACATAAATTACGTGTAGTTTGTTTTAAATAAACTTGTTATTTACCTAGTGCAAATGCGATAAATTAACATTTAGGCTGATTTTTTAACAGTCAGATAAGATTTATCTAGGATCAAATTTGATGCTGTCACTATCTAAAACATAGGTAAAGGCAGTGATAGCATCATATTTAAATTTCAAGTAAGTTTTATCTGACTACCGAAAACTCCGCCCTTATTCTGTTATTTAAAGAATATACCCTAGTAGTAATAATAATAAAATTTTAATGACAATAGTCAATTTGTCTTCACATGTGTTATACCATTGTGAAGAGCAATAATAAGAGAAGTTTTTAAAAGCATTTGAAGACATTAGTAGTCTTTATTTATTTTTTAAATTAATTATATTTAAATTTAAATTAATTATTTTAAAAAAATTATAAAAAAAATGATATATTCAAAATTGCAGCATTGTTTAAAAATGGAGAAATATGACTCCTTGGAGGTCCATTAAAACAGAACCTACAACAGGCGTTCTGTACACATTGTTGACGAGTAGTTTCATATAAAAGTCTAGGTCCATAAACAAGGTCCGCATAATTAAGCTGAGACAATACAAGCGATTCACAAACCAAAATTTTAGACCTTTCGGATAATAAATGTCTTATTTATATAACACTTTTGATCTATAAAAGCAAGACCTCACCAGGCCTTCGACGTGATTTTCGAAGCGCAACTGATTATTGAAAAGAACTCCTAGATTTTTTGACTCATCAACATGACAGATACTTTGTCCCTTAATGCTTACTACAGGGTTTTGAATACATATTTTGTTAATCTGTGATTTTGAGCCTAAGATGAGAAACTTGGATTTATCCGGATTTAAAACTAGGGAGTTTCTAACCGACCACTATTCTGTCTAGATCTTCGTTAAGTTTTAACACCCCTTGTGACATTTTATCGGGCACTTCAGAGATGTACAGTTGAACATTGTCGGCATAGAGAGGGTACTTGCAATTTCCAATCTCATTACAAAGATCTGCACTAATAAAGAAACATTTAACAATATTTAGTAGAAGTAGAGTTTCTTTATTAAGATCTCACCTGGGGTGGTACCGCATTTAATAATCATGTATTTATAAGTGGTTGTGTTCCGGTCAAAGGGAAGGAAGAGCCAGTGCAATTACTAGAACACACGCAAAATCTACTGAATCCTATGGTCGGCAATGCATCATAAGATGTAATCACAATCATCATTAATAAATAAAGCACCAACGACTAACATTGGTGTGGATGCCACCTACCATCAGGTATGCTGGCTATGAATATAGTAAAAAAAAATACATAAATTAAATAATAATTTACCTTTTTCTAAGTAATCGTGCTCCACCATCAGGTAAATCAAAAATCCACAGCTTCAAACTGTTGTCATCAGAGTTAGTCACCATCAAAGGTTCTGACATCAAACACTGCAAACCTACAATCTTTCCAGAATGTGCAGATTGAACTTGGGACATCACCCTTCTTTCCTCGAGATCCCACAAGACAATGTGACCTGCAGTACTGCCAGTGATCATAACTGGAGCTCCATCTAATCTAAATGACAAACTGCTCACCATTCCCCAATCATGTATAAAATCTACAATTGTTTCATCATATCTTAGATTATGTAAATAAATTTTTCCACTAGCCACAGCGATAGCCACCACATCAACTGCTGGAGCAGGCTCTATCACAGTCACAGCAGATGACCAGCCATTAAATGTATGGACTAGTTTAGAAGTCCTTAAATTCCATAACTGTAATTGTCCCTGTTCACTACCAAGTAAAATTTTGTTCAAATATGTTGGTGGATGACACATTGTAGTAATTTTAAAGTGCTCTTCATCAAAACCAAGCTCCAAAAATTCAGTTTCATCTTTTATATCAAATACTTTTAAGACATTGTCTTCATCTATAGATATTAAATGAACCCCAAATGGAAACATAAGGTGAACCGGTGCATTATGTCCTTTGTAAACATGTTTTAACTCACAACCTCGCCTCCAGGCATAAATATTATTTTCAGAAGAAGTGTAGACATGATAGTTGTCTCCACTCATACATTTTATCGGACCAGGATGTTCACCGCTCACACTTAGCAAACGAAATTTGTCACATCCATAGGTATGAAACCACTTCCCAACGCTGGTACAAAGAAGAGTTTCTCCACGACGTTTAATAAAGCGGGCAACGAAAGGAACATGTGTACTAACATAACCTAACACTCGAGATCCGGCAAAAATTCGACTATTTGATTTTCCTGACATTTTTGTTTTATCTCAGATTGAACACACTTTGAACTGTACTTGTAAAGTGGTGTAAAGTACAGGCACTATATTAAACGAATTTCATTTTGTTTTCTTTTAAAAATAAATCTTTACGAATACTATAACAACAATTCAATGCTTGAATGTCAGACTGATAATGACAATACGACGCTTGTCAAAAGTTTGGGTGATACCAATGATGCTTTCCGATTGCAAATTATATCGCTCACAGCGCTCATATACTCGCTCATATGTGCTGCGTTCCGTTTTCCCATGATAGCGCTCACAGCGTTCATATACCCGTTCCGATTGCCCGTGAGCGCGCTCACAGCGATATCGATACGTCATCAATGGCATCATAAACGCCACCATCTTCCCGCTCACAGTGTCAAAGCTACGGAGCATGGTCGCTCTGGGCGGCCTTACTAACTTTGTTGATGTTTTTATTAGTCGATTATAGATTTTAAGAGCTTGCTTATTAATTTTCTTTTGTAATATTGTTGAAAAGTGGTTCCTGCTTCATTCAGGGTCAAATATCTTAATGAAATTATAACTTTAGACTTAATCGACGAACAGTCATAATGTTAGCGCGCTATTTACCGTTCCGATTGCAATTGCACTAGTATCACTTTTAGCGCGCTAAAACGAATCGGAACGGTTTTGAGCACTTTTAGCGCTGACAGCTCTGTGAGCGGCAAACGGAACGCACTAATGGTCGCTCTGGCCAGTCAAAACTGACATTAGACGTTTTTTTGTTGACGTTTATATTAAGCGATTTCAGAAGCTCGCGTATTAATTTTCTTTTATAATAATATATAAAATGGCTCCTGTTTCAATCAGAGTCAAAGGTCTTGACACATGATTAAAGCGAGGAAAAATTATATTCTTATATTCTGATTGAAGTACCAAAAAATATCACTTTTAGCGTGCTAATTCGAATCGGAACGGCATATCAGGTAGTCTTTATACAAAAAAAACTAGGAATTATGTCTATGGTTAGAACCTTTTTGATAATGACAGCTCCGTTGCTACTTTTCGGGCGTACAATTGTCATATGTCATTTGAATTTGAATGATGAATGATAACACTTGCTGCGTTCCGTTTGCCGATTACAGCGCTCACAGCGCTCATATACCCGTTCCGTTTGCCCGTGAGCGCGCTCACAGCGATATCGATACGTCATCAATGACGTCATAAACGCCGCCATCTTCCCGCTCACAGTGCCAACGCTACGGAGCATGGTCGCTGTGAACGGTCCGTCATTTTATTATATTAAGGCAGAAATAGTTATTGTGTAGTAATTATAGCTATATTATTTCCATTTCTTTATTTTCTCGATGACAGTTCTAATTTGATATAATGTAGTGTTGTGACCAAAATAAGAAATGATATCGATCGCATATATTTATTATATTTTGAACAAAGACAAAAACAGGAAAAGCATTCAAATATATTTTTTCAAGGTGGGAACATTCAATGGTGCACCGCCATTTTGTGTTTGTTTTAATCTGTCACTCGCAACAAAACGGTCGTGCTAGTCACTACATTTCTGTTCGCTGAGTTTTCACATTATCCATACGTTACGTTGTGTATTTTGTGTTCCTCCGTGTTGATTGCTGCACAGCTGTCAAATATCAAAATGCCGAAAGGATATCTTCTGAAAAGGCAGGCGAGAGAACTGGTGATCAAGGTTCGTAATTACTTTGAAGCAGAGTATCAAAATGGTGGCCCGCTATTACTACTGTCGCAAGTGCGAGAGCGTGTTGCGGCCGCATTAGGAATTAGTGGACCTGCTGTTTCAAAAATTACTACCGAAGCTTACGGTACAAGCGGCATGCAGGAAAATAAGCTAAGTACGCCGAAGAAAAAACGCCAACCACGTCGAGTGACATCGGTTGACACCTTCAACGCTGATGCTATTCGCCGTCATATATATGACTATTATTGTGCAAAGCAATTCCAACACTTAAAAAACTTATTGTTTCTTTACGTGAATGTGGTTTGTTCCATGGCCAAAAATCGTCATTATGCTTAGTTTTGAAAGAAATTGGATTTTCTTATAAAAAATCGGACACACGGAAAATATTGATGGCGCGTCACGACGTTGCTATGGCTCGCTGCGAATTTTTGAGCGAAGCCGAAAAGATATCAGATTGGTCAAATGTTATTTTCACTTACGAGACTTGGTTAAATGCAAACCACACAGTATCTAAGAACTGGACTGACGACACCGCCGCTTCCACTAGTTCAGTGCCAATGGGAAAAGGTGAACGCCTTATCATATGCCATGCAGGGTCTACGAAAGGATTCGTGTCAGATGCTTTACTGGCCCTTAAATCCAAGAAAACAGTGGACTACCACAAAGAAATGAACGCGGAGATTTACAAAGGATGGTTTAAAAAATGGTGCAATCTCTGAAAAAACCATCCATAATAATTATGGACAACGCTACATATCACTCCAGACAAATTGATAAAATGCCGACGCAGGCCAATAAAAAACAAGAGATAATTGACTGGCTCCAACGACAAGGTGAAAATGTGGATAGTACTTTATTAAAAGTACAATTAGCGAATATTTTAAAATCGAAAAAATGCCTCCCTAAAAGATTTGTTATCGACGAAATACGTGCCGAATATGGTCATTGGGTTCTTCGACTTCCACCGTATCTTGCCAGTCAAATGCTATAGAACTAATATGGGCACAAATCAAAGGACACGCCGCTGGAAACAATACCCATCCCCCATTTACGGCAAACAAGATGTTAGATTTATTAAAAAATGCATGTGCGGAAGTAACTGCCGAAAACTAGGAAAAAATTATGAGAAGAACCCAAAACATTATAGCGTCGGATTGGGAAAATCATGTGGCATTCGATAATATACAAGTACAGGAACTTATAATAAATGTTGGGGAGAGCTCATCGAGTGACAGTGACGATTCATCAAATTTTGAATAAAATAAATAAATAAAGATTACCTGTCGTTATAATTATTTCGTTTCATTGTCGAGTACCTACCTATACCCACTTATTTTACAACAGCTTCGAAAATTTTAAAGAAGTTGCCATTATCAATCAAGAATTAATACGTGTAACATCTTGTAGTGAAATATAATATTAGTTAATAAAGAGGGCCGGCCCCGCTCCATACATTCAAAAACCTGTCACTTAAATTCTTTAATTGATCCCGTCTTGAATTCGTTAGTGCTCTGAACAGTTGTTTATTGTATTAAATATCCAAATCTATTATCAATATTTTAAAATTCGATGCAGAAATAAAATTATTTCATAAAATACATACATAACCTCGAAGCGTCAATGTCAGGCGTCAATAACTTACAAAAATAACAATTGTATAGATGTCGCAGCCAAATGGTCGCAAATATATCAGGATTTCAACAAGTTTAAGAAAATAATGAACAAATTGCTTAATCCTTGCGTAACAATAAGTGGCCTGCTGTAATGTAACAAGTATTAACATATCATAGTGATACTACTTTATTAAATGTTGTGGCGAATTATCTTAATAAATTAGTTATTTTACAAAATCTGTTACGAGAGTAACTTACGTAATTGTATTCTTCGCGTAGTGTTGAGACCACCGTCAATATCATGAGATAAAATATTAGAGATCCTGCATGGTTTAGAATTAGAGATCTTCACAGAAGTGGTCATATTACACACTACCTATTTATTTCCTCGATGACGGTTCAGGTTCCTTTACAGTTTGTCAACATATTAACAAGCAAATGGTTGATTACATTATTACTTACCTACATCATTTAAAATCAGCTTCTTAAGATATTGTTTTGCATTTGTCAAGGGTTCAATTAAAACAACATTACTAATATTAATTTTTTTTATTCATAATTGTTAGAAGGTTCTATTTTAGGGAACTGGGTTCTGGAGGTGTAGAGCTATTTTAAAACACTGATATTATGGTTATTATATTTTATATTATAAACATTAATACTGTTTTACATTTACAATAGGTATTTTATATTTTTATAACAATTAGATGTTTCATGGTTTGTGTCTAGATTAGAAGTAATTTTGACAATTAAATAAACATTCCAATATTAGAAAACTGTCACTTCACATGTTATAAGTGTTGCCTGCCATTAAACACATATACAACCTCCAACACAACCCCTCAACACTTGCACACATTTAACCCCCTTTATATAATTTAATACAATAGACCAAAAACAAATAACTCACCTTCATAAATTAAACATTACCTTCCATACATACCTAATTGTACATTAAAATCTCACAACCACTTATATTCAATTACTTCCGCTTAACTCCATCTATTTAACAAAAAAATATTCCGTCTCAATTCAACCAACAACTATTAATTCAACTTTTCAAACTTAATACCAACTTTAATGTCGCTACCTTTAATCCTTTCTCACTTATCCAACTCCTACTTGACTAAATATGTACTTTCACTCAACTATACTAACTATAATGTTAAGAACCTTAACCTCCCTCTTGACTCGCTACATAAAACATTACTAACTATAATAATCATAAATTCCCTACATAAACTCTTCAAGTTTATTTAAAAAAACTTTATCTCCTTCTCGACTACTCAATTAATAAAAACCTCTATAACTATAATAACCTTAAACTCCTTCTCGACTACTCAATGCATAAACTTCTCTAAGTTTATTTAAAAACCTTAAACTCCTTCTCGACTATTCACAACATAGGAACCAATACTCTAAGAGTATTGCCAGTCTTACTCAAATCAGTTAAACTCAACTCATAAACCACAACATAACTCATTATAAACACAACAACTTCACATAACTTTAGACTCAACACTTGAATTCAAAAAACACACACAACCTTACATTATCTTTTATTATCTTTCATTTCTTAAATTTTCTCACTTTTTCCACATATTAACCGTTCAATTATTTTATTATAAAACCAAAACACCAAATAACTATTAAAACAAAACAACAATAAAACAAAACTATAAAAGAGATGTAAAAGGATTTTAAAAAACAACTGTAAATATTTTTGTATCAAAATAAATGAGTACTTCCTGCAGGGCTTTAGAGTTTTATAGTTTAACTAATAAACAATTATATTTTTATGATCACCCCCTTAATTGTTGAATTATCCTTGTCTGTTTTCAGTTCTATCTATTGTTGTATACTACATTGAAATTTCCCTATAAAACACTTATAAACACAATAAAGAAAACAAACATTTCCCCCGAGACACCATAAGTTCACTTTTGAAAATTAACACATTCTTATCTTTGTTCCGCTGCAGTCTTCCAGTTCTTGTATTTTCTAAAATTCAGTATTTTCACTATCAATATATTCTTCTCTTTCATCCATATCATAATTACTTCTTAAAGTATCCATCAGATTTTCATTTGTTAATCTGCGATCATTTGTTCCATTTTCATTTATTTCATTGGCATTTTGTTTCATCTTTATTTGTTCTACTAAATATATTTCTTCTCTGTATCACCTTCTCGAACTAAATTAACTCCATTACTATTATTATCCCAATATCACCTTCTCAAACTTCTGACTTCATCTTCACAATTACTTATATTCATTTGTGTTACTTGTGTAAGTGTTCTCCCTTTCATCAATTCTTACATCTCTTGCTCTTATAATTTTCTGTTCGTCTTAAAGCCAAATTTTATCTTTTAAAAATTGTGCTGCCCATAACCTATTGGAGGGTTCTATTTTAGGGAACTGGAAACTGGAGGTTTGTAGCTATTTTAAAACACTGATATTATTTACAATAAGATGTTTCATGGTTCGTGTCTAGAATAGATGTAATTTTGACAATTAAATAAACAATCCAATATTAGAAAACTGTCACTTCACATGTGACAAGTGTTGCCTGCCATTACACACATATACAACCTATACACAACAATAATCCTCCCCAACTACAACATGGTCTAAAAAATTCTGCTGGTGCAGCAATATTACTTTGAAATCTAGCCCAACCAAGGTACCACACCATTGTCATAACATGAGCTACATCCTACTGTGCGACGGCAAACAATACAATACCAACAATAATCTTTTATTCCTTCTGTTCCGTTTACTTTCAATTAGAATATAAACATAAAAAGGTCACAAAGATAGAGAAACACAAACAAGATCGAACATACACAGTACACAACGACGCATTAGCAGTTGCAAGACTGAATCAATCACATCTGACGTTGAGGTCTGATTGATGTGTGTCAATGACAAAACCAGCATCTCATATCTAATAGTAACGTTCAGCTTTAATATTTTATAATAATCATTATAAGTATGTATTTACTGGCATAATAGTATTTTTATTTAATGTGAGCTTTGCTATAATGTAATTTTTAGTTTCGGTCCTCCATTAGGTTGCTCTCTGTAAAACTTACAACAATATATTGGCTGCATTAAAAAAAAATATTTCTCGTAAATATTTAAAAACGATTTTCTTTTTTTCCTTAGACTGTCTTATCACAGTTTTAATTGCTTTGAAGTCAGAAAAAAATCTATTTTTTTAATGATATATTTGGTAACTAAGACGCGTCTTCTGGCTATCAATCAGTTGACAGGTCATATCTGACCGGCCCTCTTTGTACAATAGTATCCGGCAGTAGTTTAGTTTCTTACATTTTGTAAAAAAATATCAGGTCTGTTATCGTGTTACTCTGGTATTAAATAACCTTGTACGTGTGTAAACGTCATATTGTTATAAAATGAAGAGTGAAGAGTTTGTGTTGATCAATTTCCGTAACATAACCTCTCAATTCCCAAATATAGTAATTAATTTGTGTTTACGGTGCTTCACAATGTACTTCTTGTACAGTGCTGTTAGTGAAGAAAGTAGGCAAAAGGACGTCATTTTCTATCATTTCCCAAGAACTGAGATCGGACTTAACGTTGGTTACCGTGTCTTTGTGCTAATAGTGTTAACTTACAAGGTTTAAGTGTGGTACAACTTCGTAGCTAAATTGTTTGAAAGCCACAAACATTTTGAGAAGATATGTTTTCTGGGTTACTCAATAAGAATAACGGTTTACTAATGTCTCGCGTCTAGAAAATAAAAATTTACCTCCCATGCAATACAAACAAAGCATATAAAAATATAAAATAAAGTTTAGAAATAAAAAAGCATAAATAATAATAATAATAATAATATAATAATAATAATTTATTTGTAACCAAACAATTTACAAAATACAGTACTTACATAGTTTAAGGCTTATGACAATTTAAACTTAAATCTAAAGGTTACATTTAGAGGTCACAATGAGAGAATGCCCCTGACTCCGAAACTACTGTAGGTGTGTTATCAGAGCCAGTGATTCCTAATGAAAGGCAACTGAAAATTTTTATTGGTAGTTGTATCACAGACCAGAATTTAAAAGCTACAAATAAACTGATACAAAAGTAGAAGATATCAATTAAAAAATAAACATAAAACATTTTAAAGTCTTTTTTTTATTTTACCTTCTTCATCATTTAGATTGTCAAAAAATCTTGTAGAATAGAAGATGGGCTTTCGCGCTGCCACAATGACATTACGCCAAAATCCATGCCGTCATTTTAAAAGAAACGGGGACAATCTAAATTTTAAAAAAGTAGTTGTCAAATTGAAAAAGTTCGTTCCTAGTGTTGTAGTTAGGAAGACGTCACTAGTTAGTTTGTGCGGAACGGTTTTGACCAGTTTTAGCGCTGTGAGTGACATTTGGAACGCACCCCAAAAGTCATAGCTTGCCGCAAAGGGAGCGATGGCTGATTGCCGTAACTTTAAAGATTGAGATTGATAGTGGAAGTGGTTCTCACCTGTACGTAGACCTACATACATGTGTGTATGTAAAACGTAAACCTGTGAACGCAGGCTGTGGTCGGTCACTTTTCAGTGCTGCCAGATCAGGGGATTTCCCCCTAGATTTAGGGGTTTTTCAACCGAGTTAGGGGCAAAATAGGGGGACAATGTTTGGGGGATGTTTTAGGGCCAACTTAAAAAAACATATATTTTTTACCAAATATCACGATCCTTGCGTTTTGGTTTTTTTTACCATCTTTAAATTACCTGAGTGCAACAACTAGTCTAGGTCGAGATTCGAGGTGTTGAAGATAACGAATTTTAGCTATAAGTAATAAAATGTGGCTATAATAAAGTTTAATAATAAATGAACCGCATATGAGCGTGTACCGCCTCTTTAAAATCGCTGCATGCCACTATCCACTTGGTAAGGGTATTCTAGGGGAGAAATCAAATTAGTCTAGGGGTATGTCGCCGAGACCATCTGGCAACACTGTCACTTTTTCTATTCCTTTTTGGTATAGGCAAAGATTTAATTTTTGGAACATAATATGCAATGCATATATGGCTTGAATGATCTGTGGGTCTGATTTTTTTATTCAGTAATATTATTTAAAACGATGTAAGTAGGTAATATTGCTGAATGATTAATTTTATGAACATTTATTCTACATTCTAGACTATTGATATCCTTTATCTAAAGTCCTGTCTATGAATAGTTGAGTACAGAGATGGTAACTATGACCAACTGTTTGCTGTTTCTTATGGCTTTCTTAGTTACCACAATGCTATGCATTTAGTTTATTCATTGTTTTTAATTTTTTTTACCATATGGATACAAGGCCTTAAGCCTAGTTAAATTTAAATTATGTGCAATAATAACATTTTATTTTCGGATACACTCTAGCTTCAATTCAACTGATCAATTACTAAAGACTTCCATAGCAATCAACTTACCCAACTTTTAAATTGCAGCCTCCATTCATAATAGTAATTCCTGCTACAATTTTATCAATCTAACAATAAAAACTTACTTATTGTACATATTGCAAGGAGGTTACGCAGCTGTTGAGCACTATTCCAAATCTGTCCTAGAAACCACAAATTTTGCCCCCATATTGTTCAAAATCTCCTTGTATTACACAGATAAAATCTGATCATCGCAGACTCTTAGGCATAGTGAAAAATTAAAGCTCATAGAATTACACATCATTCAAATCTTGTGTCATGTCAAGCAGTGAGACAGATATTTGCTATACTGAAACAGTAATTATAAATGCTTCTTCTCATTCCCATAACTTTGCACACAATTAAATAAGATTTATTTAATGATCCTAATATTCAGTAAAGATTTAAATTTATTGTGTATATAATATAATGAGAAGAAATTAAAAAGGCATATTTATTTTTGTAACTTTATTCACAACTTAATTAAACAAAAATAATAAAAGAAGACTGTTACTTTGAGAAGGACAGAACTAGACTAACAAATAAAGAATTAATTAAGGATTTAAGCATGATTTTCTATTAGATTATTAATTCCTCAAGTTCTTAAATGTTGCAGATATTTAACATTAAAGGCTATATTATTGCTAGTTTTAATACAAAAATTATAACATTTTCAAAACTAAGCATAAATATTATGTTTGGAATATTCCGTCAATACTTAAGAAGTGTTCAAATTAAGTTTTTAAAAACATATCACATGGACATCACAAAATTTATTTAAAGCCATTACTGGTTCAGCAAATAATATAACACTGTTGCTTAAGCCATGAGGAAATACAATTGTAATTGTAATTTTCAAACCAGTAACAGCATTTATAATTTACATTTTTACAGAATGAGATAAAGGCCAATACAAATTTTTACAAAAATATCTTCATGACAAAATAATATTATTATTACTATGTTATTATTGTGTTTCAATGCACAAATACCAGTGAAATAGCTACATTAACTCCTGAAAGCATTATTAATTTACATTAAAATTCATATTCAATAAACATCTTTCACAGGTACAGATTTTATTTTACAACACCTGCTGAAATACAAGATAACATAATGGGTCTCACTCCAGTATAGAAGTTCTTCTCAGTATGTGCAAGTGGATATTTAACCTTCCTGTCCAAAATCCTCCATGAACTTCTTCAGCTTCACCATGTCATCATCATTTACTGTTGGCTTAGATGTAGCTAAGGATCTCAGCATGTCTGACATGGTCACAGGTGGTTCAGCTAGCTTGTCACTTGGCACATCCATCCAAGTCATCTCCATTGCACCTGGATCTCCAGGTGAACAGGGTGTCAGTAGGTCATTCACAACCACATCAGGATTTGTTGGACTTGGCCCAGTTACTTTTTTGAAGTGTGTAGCAGACTGAACCTTACGCACAGGCTGCATCAGTGCATCCCTAACTACTATACTAATATCAGCACCAGAATAACCATCCGTTTTAGCTGCCAGTACTTTCATATCTTCCTCAGATAATTGATGTCTGGTATTGCCTAAATGTAATTTGAACATATCTAAACGAGCATGTTCTTCAGGTAGAGTTATGTAAATTCTCTTTTCAAATCTTCTACGGATAGCAGAATCTAAGACCCATGGGATATTTGTAGCTCCTAACACTAATATTCCATCCATATCATTGCCTACACCCTGCATTTGTACAAGAAATTCAGTTTTGATCCTCCGGGCAGACTCTGATTCATTGTCAGATCGAGATGAACACAAAGAATCTATTTCATCAATAAAAATTATACTGGGTTTGTGTTGTCTAGCCAACTCAAATAAATTCTTTACAAGTTTCTCTGATTCACCAAGCCATTTTGATACCAAATCTGATGAAGACACAGAAAAGAATGTAGAGTTATTAGCTTCAGTTGCAACAGCCTTTGCCAAATATGATTTACCAGTACCAGGGGGTCCAAAAAGCAAGATGCCTTTCCAAGGTATTCTCTTTCCAGTGAAAAGGTGGGGAAATTTAATGGGCAATATAACAGCTTCTTTCAAAGCTTCTTTAGCAGCTTCTAAGCCAGCAACATCACTCCACTTCACATGAGGTTTTTCAACCACAATAGCTCCTTCAAGTTTACCTTGCAATTTCTTTTTCTCTGGATCATCAGAGTCACTCTCACTATCACTTTTCTTTTCATCTTTAGAATTTGACTCTCCATCCTTCACTGGTTTCTTTTTACGGTCTTTCTTTAAGTACTCTTTAAGTTTTTCTGCTCTGTCCAAATATTGAAGGCACTTAGCACGAATACTTTCCTTAGCCCTTTCTCCCTGGGCTTCATATTTAACTGCATGTAAAAAATACTCCACTCCATGCTCATATAGCCGAAGCGCTTCCTCATAATTTTTGTTTTTATCTTCCTCTGTAGCTTTTGTCACCAAATCTATAGCTTTTTGTAAAGTATTTGAGGAAGCCATGAAAGTTGTGGTTTAACTGAAATGAAATTTAAAGGGATTGCATTTAATAATCCATATACAAATGTGATGTTCAAACTAATTAATTCATTTACTAACAACTATTTATAGTAAGAATAAAAATGAATTAATATATAAACACAGTTGAAATCACAAAATTCAATATCGTAGTGTATGTGTACAACAATATATGTATCCAAAAAACATCAAGATGTTATTTTAAATAAATAAAGAATAAATATGAATATTCTGGGTTGTTGCTTATGTTCATAAATTGACATACTAATAATAAACTAATAATATAACGAGCAAATTTATTGAACTTTACATTTTCTTTGCAAGTAATTTAATATTTAGTAATCATTTTAAATCATGGTAGGTAATATGGCATTGGAACACTTCGTTTTGAGGATAATTGTTCGCGATGATAAAGACGCTCGATGTGATGACGAATCGTACTCCCTCACTTAGCAAAGATCTTAATATTTTATTAAATAAACTGTGTTTCACATTTGTATTTACCTCAATAAATCGATAAAATAATCTTTTGTTCAAGAAGATAACTCGGTTAAAGTTTAGAATAAAGCGAAAAAGTAATTAATTTTCACAGACACAGAATGAATTCTGTCACTTCAATTCATGACGTTAATTTGACAATTGGGTAGAGCGATCTTATTTTGTCAGTTCAAAAACTAATTTGACCAATGTTCAGATTTTTGACATTTCATTTTGATGATAAGCATATTATCATGAAACTAATATGAAACTCCTGGAAGCTTCAGAACATGAGTCCAAAGGTTAGAATTTCTGGGTAAATTTCAACAGGTCCATTAAAATCTAGATTTCCGTGGAATTTTTTATCTTTAGGTTTTTTTAAAAAAAGGAACGCATTTATTAAAGTTTTGAATATTGTATGTATTCTTGCTTAATATCTAGCAGATAACTTAAAAAACTAACGAGGTATACAAGATTAAACATTTCGTGCCACGGTGGTGATACATTCGTGCACGGCAATGAAACAAGCGTCCACGGCAATGAAATGCGACGGGAATGAAAGAATCAATCCATGCGAATGAAAATCCCTGTAAAACAAAATATTTTATATACTACTGAAGTATTAAAATTACATACAAAGGGTGTGGTACGCAATTATATACATCCTTTTGTAAGGTTAACATGGAAAAATCTTTTTGTACACTTGGAATCACTTCATCGCGGGTTGCTCAAGACAAAGTTTTACCATTAAAATACAATAAACTATATCTTGTGTTATATCATATGAAAGGGAATTTTGATAGCTTTCAACTTCTTCTAATATAATAGAGAAAAAAATCATTCTATGTCACAAAACGTAAAAACAAAGAACATCAATTTTCATAACAAAAAAACATTTCGTTCAGGAGTCCTACAACCCTAAAAAAAAGCAAACTTTTACGAACATGGTATTCAGTGCTAAATTTAATGTCACTGGAAGTACTGAAGCTCTAAGAAAATGAAAACCACACCTGCAAAAGCCGCTCCTTTCCTTGTCCTTATTTTATTGTTGTCCTTAACCGGAAAGGCTTGTCTCAGCGTGCCATCGCTGGAATCTTTATTTGAGCCAGTCTTTTGTCTCCAAGGTGCACAAGAGAGACTTGTAACTTAGTCCGAAGACCAGGATCAAGACGACAACGATGCACTTTGGTGCGAGATGACCGATTTATTATCACCACTTCTCTGCGCAATCGACACCTGACCGGAGTGAATGTCCAGAAACAGCTCAGAGAAGTTCGAGGGAGGGCTGTTAGCGAGTGGACAGTGAGACAAGGACTTAAAGAAGCAAACTTGACCCCAAAAAGGCCAGCCACTGGACCCAAATTGTCCCCAGCTCACCGACAAGCCCAGTTACAGTTTACTCGCGACGACTTAAATTGGGATATGCAGAAATGGAGCCCAATCTTGTTTTTGGCCGAAACCAGAATGTGCCTGTACGATGGTAGCGAACCATGTACCATGGTAGCGACCGTCGACGAAGAGTGTACAAAACACCGGAGGAGCGATTTTCACAATGTTGTATAACAGAAAGAGTGGCATACGGGGGTGGATCCTGTATGAGGTGGGCGGGCATTTCTAATGCAGCTAAAACGAAGCTGGTATTCATACCTGGTGGAGGTTGGCAACGACAACTTACCGCAACGACATTCTGCTAACCCATGTGCTCCCCTACGCCGGATTTATTGGCGAAAATTTCAAGTTAATGCATGATAATGCTCGCTGCCACACCGCTGCCGTCACTAGACAGTACATGCAACAAGTTGGGATTGCCACAATAGATGGCCAGCCCGCAGTCCCAACTTGAATCCTATAGAACATTTGTGGAACGTGCTGAAAAGACGGGTACGAGGAAGAAGTCCAGCTCCAGCATCGATAGAAGAACTCAAAAGAGCTTTAATCGACGATCATCATACCACGGCGATGAAAACATAAGTCACGGAAATGAAACACCTGGCCACGGCAATGAAACTACATTTTTTTACATAGCATGGCAATGAAATTTTTTTTTATTACTGTGTTTTTTTTTCATTGCCATAGCAAATTTTGGCCACGGAAACCACGGCAATGAGAACACGGCGATGAAAATCAAGGCAGAAAATAACAAAAAATCTATTAATTTTTCGAAGTAATGAACACTTCCCAAATAAACAGAAGACAAATGGCATTCTATCGAATGCGCAATCAAGGGATTAAACTTATGAAAATAGAAGATATACCTAGCCACGGCGATGAAAGAAAAAATGTCCAGTGACATAAAAATGGAATACTTATATTCATGGCTGGATCCCACGTTAACTCGTGAACGGGTGCCGTTTGAGGGTGTTCGTCGTTTGGATACTTGGGGGGAGGGAGACTTACCGAGCTAACAGATGCAGAAAAGAATAATTTTGTATAGACATAAAGAGACTCTGTAAATTTATTTTGAAAAAAATATACCCGTGAAGTTTCTTGCCAGTTCTTCTTCACGAAGGTTTTTTCGAACTGGTGGTAGAATCATGTTTTATTTGACGTCAATAAGAACAAGTAATTGTCAATGTTGAGAAATAAATATTTCATTTCATTTCATTTCATGGCGGGAAAACGCAGGCAAGTGTGCACGTCCTGCCCTGTCGAGGCATGTTCGAGGCCTTGGTGACACTAATATGCAACGTTTTGCGCACAGGGGCGGGGGACGCAATTCGTTAGATAAAACGATATTCTTAGACATGTTTAGGTCATGGCGATGAAAGGAAGTTCTAGGACAAATGAATTTTTGATTACCAATCGTCATATTGTTAAAATTTTTGAATAAATGTATTCCGTAACAATACTTTAACTATTCACGTATAAAATAAAACTAGGTTTTAATATAAATAACCAATAGATTTTTATCAATGAGGTACAATATACTTCACGGTGACGTGTGGAAAAACACGGCAATGAAAGATTTCGAGGTTTAATTGATTTTTTTTGGAGTACATGTTAATCTTTTATATTAAAATATTTAGTGCTACACATGGATTACTATTTCACCTAACCAGAAAAAATTGTTAGAACGTTATAACTATGGCCCCGGGAAATTCACCCTTCTAACCCTAAACTTTTTAACTTAGAAACATACAAAATAACAATAATAATAATAAATCCCCAGACAAACAAACCAACTGTCTGTGGGTTTACTTGACAAGAAACATCTAGAAACTTTGGTATTAATATAATTATATAGTTTTGGTAATAAAGGATAAATGTCTGGATCAATGGAAGGGTTTCACAAACATGCGATAAAAAATTCTTTTATAAAATAAAGTCAAGCAGGACGGCATTTTTCTGCAAAATGATCTTGATGCACTATTTAAATATTATTCAGAAAACCGCATTGCTGTTAATATCAATAAATGCCAGTGTATCTCGTTCATACGTAAAACCAAACCTTTCTTATATTAATTATAAATATGACTTTAATGGTACTGTAATAATAAGGACTTCAACCGTACGTGATCTGGGAGATAATTTTGATAGCAAGATGCTCTACTATCGGACCATGTGAACGATGTCGTTAACAAAGCTTATAAAAATCACGGATTCGACTGCCGATCTTGTAAATAAAATCAAATCAATTCATTTATTGCTTCATAGTATCGTACATAAAAGTTGTTACAAAATTATATTAAGATCTATATACTATGCTGTCCATCAGCATGCAATATTATTTATTTTCAAATAGCATTACAATAATTAAAATGATCATTTAAATACAATTTCTATAAATCATAATGTCTTAACCGCTATTATTATCTATTTTATTACATGTCAGGAGATTACAATATTTATTACATGTCAGGAGATTTTTTTACATTTGTAAATTCCTCTAGGGAATAAAAACATTTAGCTTTTAGCCATTTCGTGAGTTCAAATTGGAGTTTATTTTTTGGTAGAATTTTAAATTCTCTAGGCTAGGCGTTGTAAATTTTTATACACATGGCATAACACTGTCGTCGGTGATACAGTTCCAGCCGCGGCATATCGTTATAAATCAACCTGTCTGCATGACATGTTGCTCTCATGACATCTCTGGCACGAATGAAATAATGAGGGTTACATTTTACAAACATGGCTGCCTCCAAGATGTACGTCATTGAATATAATGATTTAAATAGTGGTCTGCATGGTTCGTAAATCTTCTTACCTAACATTGCTGTTATGCATTTTTTTGCGCTATAAAAATTTGCGTATTTCCACTGAGTTTCCCCAAATTAGCAACCCATACCTTAGTATTGACGCTATGTAACCATGGTAAGCAATTAGTACTGTTGACAAATAACATGTCTTTCTAAGTCTACTCAGAACATAAACATAACTGTTAAGCTTATTACATACGTACTGTATATGATATTTCCCATATAAATTTTTGTCAATATTTATGCCCAGAAATTTTGTTTTGTCAACTTCATTCATATTATTGTTTCCGTATCTTTTGTCAATTTTTGGTAGTAGTTTAGTAGTGTTAAATCTAATATAGTTTGTTTTCGTCCAATTAACATGAAGATTATTATTCGATAGCCGATTTATTTGTTTTGATAGAATTATTAGTTTTACAGTATTATTAATTTATTTTCATAATTATTTATATTACGGTCATCATTTGAAAACATTACAGAAATGTCATCCGTGAATAGAAAATATTTGTGATTTGTCAATTTAAGAAGGTCATTTATATATAGAAGAAATAACACTTCCTTGCTTCTCCCCAGTCCCAATTTCTCTAAAAATGTTGTCCTGTGGATTTGTAGTTCAGCTTTGGCGTTAATACATTGGGTTCCTAAGGCCTGGAACCTATTGGATAGGTACGTCTGAAACCAATTCAGAACAGTGCCTCGAATGCCATAATTTTCGAGCTTTTGTAATAATAAGTCATGTGAAACAAAAACAAAAGCGCGCTTCTTGTAAAATAATTTTTTTTTATATTTCTAACAATTACAACACATTATCTAGCCCAGGTTAATCATTAAATCTTAAATCATTAAGAACTTGTGTTATGGATACTAGATAACGGATAAATAAACTTAAGAAATATATTAACAAACATAGATATTTTTTTAAATATAAATATTAGAAATAAACTTAAATAAACGTAAATACACATCCATGACTAGAAAGCAAATATAATAATATATCTGCCCCTACCAGGATTCGAACCTGGGACCTCTGGCATGGAAGGCAAGGCTACTTACCTCCACACCAAACAAATATTACGGTGGTTTCTTTTTTTGAATTTAGATACTTAGTTATTTCATTTATCAATTCAAAGACGGCCGCGACTGTTGATTTATCTCTTTGAAATCTAGATTGTTCGCTACAGATTATATTTAATTTAGTTGTAAAATGTATTAGTTTTTTTTTTCATCACCTTTTTAAATATTTTTGAAAATATAGTAGATCACTTTTATCCCCTTTTTTGTAAACAGGCTTTTTAAGCATTTCTGGAAACAAACCCTCAGAAAAGCACATATAAATTAGAAAGGATAACTGTTGTGCTAATTCAGCACTACAAAATTTAACGGCTTCTGTACTGATATCATCATATCCTATAGCATTTGTATTTTTTAAACTTTTTATCAAATGAATAACTTCTAAAGCCGTTACAGGTTCTAGAAACATGCACTGTTCAATCCTCATTTTGTTTGTGTTAATGCAATCGTTAACGTTAAGATCTGTCAAATACTTGTTAAATTCTACGAGGTATTCGCTAATGCTATAAGCTGTTTTTTATAGACTTGCCGACTGTTTTAATGTGTTTTATGTGACTTTCTAAGACATCGATTTTTTTTTCATTAATTAGTGTCCACGTAGTTTTTTACTTTTATTATCTGAGTTTTTTTAAATTTTTTTATTAATAGTTAGCAGGTGTTTGTCTTCCATCTCACCTGATGGAAAGTGACGATGAAGACGAGGATCATACCCGCCTGTCTAAGAGGTACCTATTCACTCTACACTTGAAAGCTCCAGGGTTATATTTGTCTGGAAAAACAGACGCAGGCAAATCGTTCCACTCTTTGGCAACACGAACCAAAAATGAGCCATCGAACCGTTTAGTTCGGCTCATCGGCACGCTAACCACAAACGGGTGAAACTTCTGTCTGCGTCTGGTTGACCGGTGGAGAAAGGGGAAGGTTCGATCAGCTGAAAAAGAGCATTTGCACACTCTCCAAAGTGCATTCTGTAAAAAACCGATAGACTAGCAACTTTTCGACGATGATCGACACTTTGCAGTCTCGAAGAAGTAAAATTGTCGTCACTTATGAGTCTACGGGCCCTTCGGTCGACAGAATCCAACGCTTCAAGATGGTACTTAGCGGAGTCATGCCAAAGATGGCTGCAGTACTCCATACAGGATCGAACCTGGGCTGTGTACAGGTTGAGCAACTGTTCGGAGTTGAAATACCGCCGGACCTTTGACTCGAAATTTTTTGGAAGCTGACTGTGCCATGGTTTCAATCTGTTGACCGAAATTAAGTTTCGACGTGATGGTCATGCCTAGAAGCCCTAGTTGGTTTGTGATCGGTATAGATACATTTTGGAAAGTGGGCGTCAAGTTGAATGTGCTCTTTTTACCGGAGAAGAGACACGCCTGGGTTTTGGAAGGGTTGAACTTGACATGGTTGGCTTCACGCTAAACGGAAACCATTCATAGTGTCAAATCAACCCGTTCGATCATCGACTCTCTCTGAAATTGGATCTGGTTTGGACTCGCTCGCGCATTGGACACATATCTCTCTACAACAGTGCTGTCATCGGCGTAACCAATAATGCCTTCCGATAAAAGAAGGTCATTAATGTGCAGCAGGAATAATGTTGCAGAGAGAACAGATCCCTGAGGTACGCCGGCGTTGATCGCCATTAGGTCCGATGAGAAGCCATCGACGACAACTCGAATTGACCGTTCCCTCAGGAAATCAGAAATCCAGTCGCAGAGTCCACATGGTATGCCATACGCAGGAAGCTTGCTCAAAAGGGCTTCGTGCCACACCCGGTCAAAGGCCTTGCAGATATCCAAGGATACGGCTATAGCCCATACCCTTCCAAGGCCATGCTCCATAGATGCGTGACGTACACTAGAAGGTCTCCTGTTGAGCGTCCTCCGCGGAAACCATATTGGTTGTCACTGAGGAGCTCATTGGTCTTCTGGTACGTCAGGAGACGATGGTTCAATACACGTTCCATAATTTTGCAAATTATGGAAGTGATTGCAATAGGTCTATAGTTGACTGGGTCGGCTCGACTGCCCTTTTTTGGTACGGGCTGTATGTTTGCAAAATTCCATGATTTTGGAACTTTTCCAGTCCTTAGAGAGAGTCGATATAGGCGTGTCAAAACAGGAGACAACTCGGCTGTGTTTTAAAACCACTGCGGGAATGCCATCCGGACCACTGGCCTTATTCACGTCTAGATTTTGTAAGCATTTGAGTACCTGTTTCTGGTGAATTTGGACGGCCTCCATCTTGGGGCCGAATGGAGGTAACGTGGGTGGGCTTTTACCTTTGAAATCTAGACGTGAACATTCCGCGAAGAGATTTGCGAACAAGTCTGCCTTCTCTTTTGCGCTGTGGGCCAAAGACCCGTCAGGCCTTTGCAGTGGTGGCAGTGATGGGCGACAGAAGTTCATCTCAACCGACTTGGCAAGGGACCAGAAAGCTTTACCACCCGTGGGATAGGATGCTAACTTGTCCCCGATACGGCCAATGTAGTCAAAACGAGCGCTTCTGATCACCTTTTTGCAGGACTTGGCAGCAGCATTGTATGCCTGCTTCTTAGCTGGGAGATCCATAGCTTTGCTTCTGCGAGCGCTAGCCCAGGCTTGG
Organism: Marasmarcha lunaedactyla; assembly: GCA_923062675.1. Classification (NCBI taxonomy): domain Eukaryota; kingdom Metazoa; phylum Arthropoda; class Insecta; order Lepidoptera; family Pterophoridae; genus Marasmarcha; species Marasmarcha lunaedactyla. Next base: position 21,822,358 of record OV281345.1, read on the forward strand.
TATGCTACATGCTTTCGCTTTTCAGCTAGGAGGCAATCAGCATTAAACCATGGGTGGGCTTTGGACTTCTGGGATACATCAGAGAACGGTATAAAGTATTCCATACCTTGACATATAACACTGGAGACAGCATCAGCACAGCACGATGGATCATCAGAAGTAAAGCAAGCTTGCCGCCAAGGATAAGAGGCGAAAAAGTGACGCATCTCATCCCAACCTGCTGACTTGTACCGCCATACTCGCCTTTTGCCTTTTGGGCTGGTATCGGTTGGCGAGTATTGCGACACAGATTTCACCAGACAGTGGTCGGATGTCCCTAATGGCGTATATATGGACACCGAGTATCTGTCTGGATCGGTTGTCAGCAGAAGGTCCAAGCAATACGCAGTATGGTCAACAACGTCAGGAATGCGCGTAGGTTCGTGGATGAGCTGGGAGAGACCATAAGTTACTGCGAACCGATAGGCTTCTCTGCCAGCGTGATCAGTGTCCTTGAACGGGTACAGCCACTCTCCATGGTGGGCATTAAAGTCCCCAAGGAACACCAACTGCGCAGGGATAGCGTCGTTGGACCTTATCTGCAGTATCACTGAGATATTCAATAAGTCGAGTTGTCTCCTGAGCTCCCGTGTGTGATCGGTAAATACTGGCGTATATAATTCGGTCCAGGCCAGTATCTACATAGACCCATAAAACAGAAAAATCCGGAACTTCCAAGTATCGGAGACGCCGACAACAGATCTCGTCTCTGACATACACGCACACGCCCACATTGGGATGAAATTTGGTCTCCAGGGTATAGCCTGGTTAATGCAGGTATGCCAGATCCGAACGATCACAGATCTGCGTCTCTGTCAGAAAGAAAAAGTGCGGCCTCTCTGTCTCAAGGTGGTGGTGGACATCGTGGAGATTTGAGTGCACTCCTCGGATGTTAGAGAAGTGTAATATTGAAACTGTTTCGCAGCAATTTAGAATAAGTTTCATAACGTTTCTTATTATCTGTGGACTTATTCTTATAAAAGTGATATCTTAAACATCGTCTTGTTCCACAACATTGTTTCAAACTTTTGGTTATCCATTTAGGTTTCCTATATTCATTTGATAACTTGATTCTTTTTAAAGGAAAACAAAGTTTATAAAATGTTTAAGCATTGTTTAAATTTAATTAAATTTTCTTAAGAAATGTCCCTACTATATTTGTAATATATTATGTCAATTATATTTTTTTAAATTATTTAGAATCATGTAATATTTGTGCTGTATTATGGTCGGATAGTTCTAAATTTATTACTTCTCCCTTAAGGTGTTACCATCGATCGATGGTTCCTACCACACCAATCGATCGACGTCGACCGGTCGACAATCGCTAGATGTCGCTATTGGATGCAGATGTACTCTGTTATTTAATTCAATAATTTAAAGTAATTGTGTACATATAATCTGTAAAGCACTTTTAATCGCGATAGTTTCTTCTAAATACCTGAAAGAAGTGTAGTCGGGATCATTCCTCCAACACAACCGGAGATATACAAGGACGAAAAAGTACCCAAACAAACACTGCAACCCCGTGAGCCCGTGAGTACTGTACGTCAGTTCTTATTTGTGAATCACAACATAATGCACTATCTGGCACTACGATATATAACAAATCACGACACACCATAGCGCAAGGTTGAATTCAAGAAATTTATAGAATAAATATAACCAAATATAATAAATAATCTCCAAATTAATAATCCCACATAACAAAGAAAATAAAAGACTACCTGCAATACCGTAAAAGTTAACTCTTTTTTTGGGAACACCGCTATCTTTCGGCGATCTGTCTAAATACAACAGATAAAATTAGTTTCACCTTCATACTTATCTCTACCGGACGATAGATGTCACCACCAGTAATGAATTGCCATAAATGTACAGGAATAGTCAAAATGGATGATTTCCTACGATAATTTGGTAATGACAATAACAAAATCATTTTACTTGAGCAGGAATATGGGAACATGATTTAAAAAAAATACTTCCCACGAACAAGCCAAAATGGAAGTGCACATCATGCAAACAATGAAAGAAGCCCAGCAGCCCTAAAATAATTATTAAATCACCTGAGATAATCGATGCAGATATTTTATCGCAAACGTCATCTTCCCCAATGGCCTCAATGGTAAATATAGGTACAAATGCACTGATTAGATATATTGACACCAAATTTAATAAAATAATTCAAACGATGACGTCTCTAAGAGAGTCTGTAGATGCGCGTCTAGCCTCATTGATGGAGACAGTTACTACCGAAGAGGAGCGAATAAAAGGTCTCGAATTCGATTCGTTTAACATCACACAAAACTGCACAAAATTCTTGGAATAAAACCATAAATTACAGTCACGAATTGAGGAAATACAAATGAAATACGACGACAGTGAACAAAAATCTCGTCTGTGCAATGTAGAATTACAGAACCTACCCGAAAAAAAAGGAGAGAATCTCACAAGTATAGCCATGACCGTAGGAGAGATATTGAACGTGCCAGTTGCTGCTGAATGTATAAAAGCTGTCCATATCGTGTTGCACCTAATCAAAAATTGACCGGCCTAAAAACATCATAATACAATTCACAACTAGGAGACTTCGTGATGACATCGTAGCAGCTGCGGGGGTTCGTCGTCACCTGACGGCTAGTAACATTCTACGAGCTTCAGGCTCAGCAGCGGTGCCGGCTTCTCCGCCTGTGTGCGTCAATGAATACCTTACGCTTAAAAACAAAATCCTTTACTCTAAGGCTCGTGACTAAAAAAAATGTAAAAACTACAAATATCTATGGGTATCAAATGGCAAAATCTTACCTCGTAAGGAAGAAGCCTCTAGAGTCATAGTTGTCCGTAAAGAAGAAGATCTGACCCGCCCTTGACTGTCTGAGCTTCCTCTCCCAACAATTTCTGATATATCTTTATTTTTTTGTGTTCAGACAAACCAGACCATTCTTAGACATGCTTTACTTTAAAGTTCTCATTTATCAATACAGATTAGTTAATCCCTCTACCTACAGTATTAAAAACACAAGTCATTTCAAAGAAACCAAATGTATTATATTTTAAAATCTCAATTAGGTATATTAAAATATTATAATTACTATATTTTTTATTTTAGAGTTGTCATTTCAATTATAAACATTATATCACCTCTACATATCAATTATTCTAAAACTGTTATTTTTCTATATACATATATACATGTCACGTATGCGCGTCACATACATATTATACTCGTAATGTTATTAGATTTAAAGTTATGCTCCGAGAAACTTACTTTGAATTTTGTATATTATCTAGATATTCTTCGTTTAACGTATATTTGTTCAGACAACTCAGACTATTCATTGACTTATCCAATAACAAAAAAAGTATCAACCATGATATACTCGTATTGCATGGCTCTATGTTAGTGAGAAAACAAGCTTTTTCGGTACGCACAATAATTTTTGTTCTATCTTTAAAATTACAATATAAGAAATTTAAATCCACACAAAAGAATTAGTGAATGTCTTATAGATACGAATGCTACAATTATATGTAAATTACTATGTAATAATACAAATGAGAAATACTTTGACTTTAACTATGACGAGTAAACCTGTTACATTTTACTACCAAAACTGTGGTGGTCTAAAATCTAAACTTGACGACTTACGCTTGAATCTTTTAGCTATAAACTATGACGTTATTACGTTGACTGAAACATGGCTAAAGCCAATTCAATATATGTATATGATAAAAAATTCCAATATATATGATAATGAATTTGTAGCTACTGACTATTTATTATTTCGTAAGGACAGAAACTTAGTAAATTCAGCTAAAAAAGATGGTGGAGGCGTCCTCATAGCGGTTAGGTAATCATTACAAACTGTACGCAAATACGAATGGGAAACATCTGAAGTTGAGAGCATATTTATTACTTTAAACACCTCCGCTTGCCCAATTATTATTGGACTTGTCTATATTCCTCCTGTTTTTCCAATAAATAAGTATAAAAATTTGTGAAATACGCTCGAACATATCTATACAACTCAACCCAATTCCAAAATTTGTGTTGTTGGTGATTTCAATCTACCTAACATTGAATGGCGTAATCTTAATGGTGAATCATTTCTTATTCCAAGTAATATAACGACTGAACACGAGAGGTCTGTCATAGAAATGATGTCTTATTTAAATTTACAACAATATAACTCCGTATCTAATGAAAATAAACGAACGCTAGACTTCATTTTAAGTAACGAAACTTGTGTAATAAATTTGCCTAGTCAACCAATTTTAAAGATATATCACCACCATCCCGCACTAGAATTTTCCTTTCAACTTGCACCTGAAGCTGTAACAAAAAAGAATACACCTAAATATAACTTCCATAAGGCCGATGTTGCAAATATCTTATCTATAGTATCAGCCGTAGACTGGCATAACTTACTGGGGACGGACCATATCCATCTTACTGAAGCTGTTGACATATTTATTAATATTATTTATTTATTTATTATGATGATTCGATGTTCCGTTAAAAACATGCGTAACAAATAAATACCCTAAATGGTTTTCCCCTCAACTCAAAACAAATTTATGGCGAAAAGAAAAGATTTGGAAAAAATTGAAAACTTATAATAGTTTAGGGCCTAAACTTTAGGCGATTATAGACACATTTGTTTACTTCGCTCTAGGTATAAACTCCTACTGCGTGACTGTTTTCGTGATTATATTAAAAATATGGAAATCGGCATTAAACATAAAGTCAAACAGTTTTGGTCGTACGTGCGCTCTTTAAAATCATCTCATAGTGACTATCCTGCTGCCATGACATTTGAGAATGAGACGGCCGGAACGCCTAGTGATGTGTGTGAGCTTTTTTCAAAATTCTTTAGTTCTGTGTATGAACCTAGGAGTGATGTAAATATTGACGACATTGACCAAGGCACATGTTCCAATACTGTACAAATCATAAACAATATTTTCTTCACAGAACAAAACGTGCTTAAAAAAATAAATCTCTGAAATAAAATCTGGATCTAAATCTAATGTTTCCCATTACAGACCTGTAGCTATCCAATCTACTATACCTAAACTTTGCAAAGTATGGAGGTGATTGCAATAGGTCGATAGTTGATGGGATCTGCACGGCTTCCCTTTTTTCTTCCAGGCATCCTGGAAGGATTTAGGGACCTTTCCAGATTCCAAAGAGAGTCGATACAGGCGCATTAGTATGGGAGACAACTCGGCTGCGCAGTGCTTTAATACAACTGCAGGTATGACATCGGGGCCGCTGGCCTTGTTCACGTCTAAATTCTGCAAGTATTTAAAAACCTCCTTTTGGCGAATATGAACGGTACCCATTTTGGGTCCGAACTGAGGTAACTGGAGTGGGACTTTACCTTGACCATTTAGACGTGAATAGTCTGCAAAAAGATTAGCAAAGAGATCTACTTTCTCTTTTGCAGTGTGGGCCAGTGAACCGTCAGGCTTCCTCAGAGGTGGCAGCGATGTGCGACAGAAGTTCGACTCAACCGACTTTTCCAAAGACCAGAAAGCTTTGATTCCTGAAGGATATGACGCTATCTTGTCCGATATGGCCAATGTGGTCAAAGCGAGCTTTTCTGATCACCTTTTTGCAAGACTTGGCGGCAGCATTGTATCTTTTCTTCAGTTCATGCGAATCCACGGCTTTGCTTCTGCGAGCGTCAGCCCAGGCTTTGTACGCTTCTTGCTTAAGCTTTTCAGCTGTGAGGCAAGCAGCATTGAACCATGGGCGACCTTAGGTTTCAAGGGATGGGTCAGCGTAAGGGTTGAAATACTCCATTGCTTGGCCTATCACACTTGATACAGCATCGGCGCAGCACGATGAATCGGTTGATGTAAACCAAGTCTGCCGCCAAGGATAATACGCGAAAAAATGCCGCATCTCATTCCAATCTGCTAACTTGTATCGCCATACTCGCCTAGCGCCTTTTGGGCTGGTGTCAGGCGGCGAGTACTGCGACACAGATTTCACCACGCAGTGGTCGGATGTCCCTAAAGGTGCAGTTACGGACACTGAGCACCTGTCAGGATCAGTTGTCAGCAGAAGGTCTAAGCAATATGCAGTGTGGCCGGCAACGTCGGGGATGCGCGTGGACTCGTGCATAAGCTGTGAGAGGCCTTGAGTCACGGAAAACTTAAAATCCTCTCTTCCAGCGTGGTCAGTGTCCTGATACGGGTATAGCCATAGCCCGTGATGAGCGTTAAAATCGCCCAGGAACACCAACTGCGCTGATGGAAAACGTTGCCGAACCTTATCTGCTGCATCGCTGAGATACTCCATGAGCCTCGTTGTCTCCCGATCTCCGCTATGTGACCGGTATATACTGGCGTAGACCAATTGGTCAAGGCCGGTATCAATGTGAACCCACATAACGGAAAAGTCCAGATCTTCCAAGTAACGGAGACGCTGACAACAGATCTCGTCACTGGCATACATGCACACCCCGGCGTTCGGGCGGAAATTGGACTCCAGGATGTACCCTGGGTAACAAAGGTATGCCGAGTCTGATGGATTACAGATCTGCGTTTCCGTTAAGAAGAGTAGGTGAGGCCTCTCTGTCTCAAGATGGTGGTGGACATCGTTGATATTTGAGTGCATTCCTCTGATGTTGCAGGAGTGCGCTTTAAGAGAGAGGAAGTGCAACCGCTGTAGAACTTTACTCTTCTTGTGACTTTTCATATTGGATGTGTGAGTGAATAGGAGGAGGACAGAAGTTGAGTGAAGCGCTGCAAATGGAACCAAGCAGCTCGCAATAAACAACGCACCGATGGCGAACTGGCTTGGAGACTGCGGGGACGCCCGAACCCCCCCGGGCATTGTCATCGGGTCCTCTCTAACCAGTCGCCAGCTGGCACGATGAAGCCTCCCCGGATTTTTCGCGAGGTGGCGGGGCAGCCTTTCGCATGTGGCTAGCACACTATTTGGGCCCCCTACTACCTGCGGTCGGCCAGCGGTGCACCGTTTCTTCGGATCCCGTTATCCTCCAAAACCAGTTACCCGGCGAGTCAATAAATTACGAGCTGAAGACAGTTCTCTGATGCAGCACGATTACTCAGACCTACCCTCCTCGATGGCTACACTAAACATTATGCCGATATGATATGATATTTGCCAGGCAGTCCCTCCATTTGCTAGGTAGATGCGCACATTTTTAAAAGATTTTTAAAAACTAAGCCATTTCCTCCCTACCTCTCACCCAGGCTGTAGCCTATTCGTACTCTCATTCGTTTAGAGAAACGTGTGAACGTTAATTATATTATTTCCATTTCTTTATTTTCTCGATGACAGTTCTAATTTGATATAATGCTCTCGAGCTCCATCCAATAGCTCCATCCCTATCAGTTTCTCCGACTCTGGTATTATATAACCTTGTACGTGCGTAAACGTCATATTTTTATAAATAATACATACACAATGTAAAAAAAACGCTCGCACAAGTTTACACAGGAGCTGTCATCGAGAAAATAAAGGATTGGAAATAGTATAATACCAATTTTTTAGGCAAACAAACACTATGGGCGAAATCAGCCTCGTTAACAATAGTTCTGTTATTGAAACGGGCGAAAGTATTAGAAGTATCGGTCCAGCCCGCAGTTTTTCGAATAGTTTCGATACTAACTCCTGTGGAGCTTGCGGAAGAAGTGCTACCATGTCTCGTACTGTGTGCCTCAAACACGGTTAGGTCGATACCGCTTTCTGACAGCACTTGTTTAATCCAACGACTGTGGCGGCTCTGTATGGCTTTTTGTATGGCAACAAAAGATTATTATTATCTGATCTGATATCTTGTGTTTAAAATAGATACTCCGATAACACTGTGGCTGGGTATATACGTTCGTTATCCCTCAAATAGGGTAGAAACAAAACAGGCTGATCCCTACTGACGTTTTAATGAAGTCAGTAATGTTTATTTTCATGCCATTATCTAAAAATGCCGTGTTATCGATTTTAATAAGGGAGAAACTTTCAACTCGATGGGCGGTACATAATGCTAGTAAAATGATCAGTTTCTTTGTTATTTTGTTTTACGTTAAATCATTACGAGGAAACCAACTTAAAAATATGATTTAGTACTATCTGTAGGTCCCAAGTACTTATGTACTTGGGTCGACAGGGTCTTAATTTGAACGCGCTCTTAAGCGCCAACTTAATGGCCAACTGGTGCATTTAAATGCTAACCTTCTTCTTCTGAAAAAGATTCGAGCAGGGTTGCCCGGCGTCTTTCTTTATCGTCGAGTTTTTTTATTTTCTTCGCATAGTGTTCGATTTGAGCTTGGGCACTACTTTTCGGCATTACGTAACGATATTTTAAGTATATGGTGCGTTGTTGAACAGTGAACCACCCTTTTTTCATAGTCATATAACTTTCTAGAAAATAAGCTAAGAATTTCATTTGGGTATCATCGTTGAGGTAATTTCATAAGGTTTCACATTTATAGGTTGCAGAAAGCCAGAAGAACAAACTAAGGCCCATAAAAGAGGTTCTAAAAAAAATTAAATTTGGCTCACTGTGTACGATGGGTAGTTTACACTGAACCACCCATATTTCAACAGTGAACCATAATTTCAGTACTAGTAATAAATTATTATTTTTGAAAAGAAACCACGCAATTTTCGATAAACAACTTATATTTAAAAAACACAAACAAAACATTTTTCTTTTAACAAAAAAAAACTTAAAGTTATCTCATAAACTTTTTTTACAACCAGCCTTTCGATGGTATAATAAACAATTTTTCATTTAAATAACCGTGGAAAATAAAAAACAAACAAGATTTTTTTTATAGTTGGTTCTCAGTAGTTACGTACTTAACATAATTTAACTATAATTTAACTAACTTTAACTTTAATTAACTTTTTCTATTAAGATAATTAACAATCGCCTTTTCGATAGTACTTTCTATAATTATAATAAACAGTCTCCATTTAGTTAACTACCAGTTAAAGAACAGCGAAAAAAAAATTATTCACGCCATATTTAGTAAAGATAAGTTCACGTTGAAGGAATATTTAATCAGACGTTTTGACCTGACACACAAGGAGGAGGTAGAATCATTTTAATGTCACTCAGTTTCACGTTTGCCATATCAGGCTCTAAAGGAAACATAAACGTTTTATTAAGACGATCTTTTAATTTTAGGTACGAAACACAATATTCATCATCCCTTTCTATATCCAGAATCTTCGCAATAAAATAAACAACCCGGTTTTTAGATTGCAACAATATAATGACAAATTCATCAATCATTGGCTTACGCTGTAAATCAGGATAATTTTCACCTACAATTTGCTCATCTTCCTCATCCGATTCTATATCTGTTTCGCTTTCAAGAATTATATCTTCTACTTCGCTCGTTTCACTATCTTCGTCTGCTACAAATCTTCTTTTATTGTTCCTCTTATTTGTTGTTTTTCTTATTTTCTTCGTCGACGGAAACATTTCATTCCCACAATCTTGTAGAACTTTTCTTTTATGCAGACCTTTTCTATTTAATGCAGCAGAACGTTCCTCAGCTATTCTTTCCTTTTCTGGCGTGTCCGTTGCTATCATACTTTCGCCCAGTTTTCTACCTTTCCGTTTGTTGTTACGAGGGCCAGCCTTTAGCGGAGGACGGAACATTGCTGGAGTGATGATATGCTCCTTTGGTAGATGGTTTTCATCTAATTTCTTTGGCGGTGTCACGTTTTGGCTGTAACTATGATGTTCTTGTGATAGTATAGATGGACTTTCTCGATCAATGGTAACGACGGGATCATAACTAGAACGACGTGAGGACTAGAGGAGTCGAATCCTGTTGATTATTGCTTTTATTCATATTATTGAAAACTGAAGAAGCTTCAGCGTCAGGCAATATCTGTGACACCACAGGAACGGGGCGGTCTGTCACGCTACTTGGCATGAAGTCTTCATCGGAGAATATATCCTTATTAAAGGGAAAAATTCCACATTTTGCGAAAGCTGCCGATATATTTAGTGGAGTCATTGATCTGGGATAAGCATGACCAATGAATCTTGCTATCTCATAGATAGTAACTTGTTTCCCTGGGTTCTGTAGCATCCATGACTCAAGTGCGGAGTAATAATAGGTCTTTAACGGGCCCATCAAACCCACGTCTAAGGGTTGCGATTTGTGAGTAGTGTGAGGATGAAACTTAAGAACCACAACAGCAGACCGTTTCGCTAAATCTAGAGCCTCAATGGACAAGTGTGACTCATGATTATCCATTATTAGCAGACATGGATTTTCTGGTGTTGTGCTTGAACACTTAATGAAATGTTTCATTACGTCCACGAATAAGTCACTAGTCATCCAACCTGATGGGTTCGCGAGTCCTAAACTACCTGGAGGTGCACCGTGCATCATCAAGCTTTTAAAGTTCTTCCGAGGAAATATAATAGCAGGAGGCAGGGCGTGGCCTGTAGCACTAACCATACAGCATGTAGTGACAAGAGTGCCCTTTTCTCCACTTGTCACCTTACCGACTTTAGCTCCTGCTGGAGCCACAACTTTCTGAGGTTTCTGGACGGTGGTTGTGCCGGTTTCGTCAAGGTTGAATATTCGAGTTCCATCCGCAAATCTAGGCTCCCGTTTCAGTAACTCTTCCAAATTATTAAAAAATATACCCACAGTTTCACGATTAAACGAGGTTGCTCGGGCAAGACTTACAGCTTCTGGTTTCTTCACCGAAATAACAGGATGTCTTTTTTTGAAGAAACGAAACCATTCCAAACCTGCCAACTGATCTCTTTCCCATGAGCTTGGTATTTTAATGCCATTCCTCTTTGCCATTTCGTACGCCATTTTCCTACATTATTTTACAGTCAAACCGTAAAACATTAGTGCGCAGTCTTTGTAGTATTCTAATAATATTTGTTCATGTTCTTCAGTGAACACTTTATTGATATCATGCCTAGGTACAAGTGATATATTATCACCATGTTCACGTTTGTTTTTCACGTAACGGCGCAATGTAGGGTACGGAATTTTACAGGTTTTTACCGCCATCCTAATGGAGTTACCGTTTTGTACCATTTGTAAAGCTGACAACATGTCCTCTTTTGTGTGTTTTCCTATTTTCCGATCCTTATTTTTTGGTCTTGGCATCCTAAAACAATCAAAAATATTATAGATTTTCAACATTACGCTATCAAGGAACAGTGAACCAGGATCGTAAGGTACACAGTGAACCGGTTCACTGAGTACTATGCGGACCTGGTTCACTGTTCAATACACACACTATTCAATTTATAACACAAAAAGTAAATAGTTTATATACTGAATTGTCAGAAAGCAACATGCTCATAAAACGACAAAAACTACAACAATTTTGACACCATACAGCTTTTGTTCTTTTAATTTATAACAAAATATATAAAAATCGAGATACTTATGTAAAAATACTACGTTCTTTTGGCGAGAAACAAACAAACCGCTGTCACACGTCACGCTCAAGCCGCGGCCTCCGGCTCCCTACGGGAAGGGGGAAGGGTGCCTACGAGGCAAGTATTAACCAAGGCGGTAAAAATCGCAACGTCGCAGTTTTTGTGATATGACGGTGGTTCATTGTATCTGGTTGGTTCACTGATCAACAACCGACTGTTTTATACTTAAACAATTGAACTACAGGTGCGATAGCTACCGTGCACAAAGAAGGAATGGGAGTACGAATAGGCTACAGCCTGGGTGAGAGGTAGGGAGGTATTGGTATTAATTTTTAAAAATCGTTTGAAGTCTTTTAAAAATGTGCGCAGCTAACTAGCAAATGGAGGGACTACCTGGTAAATATCATATCGAATAATGAAGCGACAAAATATAATCTACGGTAACAAATCTTCTTTACTACACAGATTCACCTTTTAAAACAATGGATAAACGTATACAAATAGAAGATATCTATACAGACTTCAGGAAGGCTTTCGATAAGGTAAATCATCTCCTGTTGCTAAAAAAATTATCGTTCAACGGGATTAAAGTAAATCTTCTGAGATGGTTTGCTTCCTACCTAGAAAACCGGACTCAAAAGGCCATAATGTGCGGGCATGAATCCAAACAAGTCTATGTTTCTTCTGGAGTAATTCAAGGTTCTGTACTCGAACCGTTGCTTTATATCGTATTCATCTATGACATAATCAACTGTTTTCAACATTGTAATATCCTATTGTTTGCCGATGACTTTTATAAAGTCTACAAAGCGGGTAAAAATCAAATTGATGAATATTTAATTCAACAAAACTTAGATAGGTTTAATACTTACTGTCTTGAAACCACCAGCTCTACCTTGCCTATGACAAATGCTTTCACATAACATTTAGTAGAAAACAGAACTTAATTAATTTTGGCTTCAAAATAGGAGACGAACAAATCGCTAAATCTCAACGAGTAAAAGACTTGGGAATATTAATTGATAACAAATTAATATTACACCAACCAACACATTGATAACATAATCAATAAAGCATATAAAATGTCAGGATTTGTTCTCCGTTGTGCAAAAGCGTTTAAAAGTGCCTCTACATACCTCACACTTTATAAAGCTCTCTTTCATCCTTGCCTTGAGTACGCCTCTACCATCTGGAATCCTCACTATGAAGTTTACAATACAAAAATAGAAATCATCCAAAAAAACATTTGTGAGGACTATGCACTATCGTCTGAAGAAACAAAGACTATCCTATGATACACTACTAAATAGATATAAACTTTTTCCACTCAATTAGAGAAAAACAGCGGCTGATGCATACTTTTCAAAATCCTTAGAAATGAAGTAAACTGCCCTGAGTTGTTAGATCAAGTCTATTTTAATGTCCCAAAGCGCAGAACCATTATTTTATTTAGACATGCATAACCACAAACTAATTAGTGATGCTACGCATCAGACGAACGTCTTCCTAACTTCAACACTAGGAACGAACTTTTTCAATTTGACAACAATTTTTTTTAAATTAGAGTGTCCTTCGTTTCTTATTTTTAAAATGACGGTACTAAAATATATATAAAATAACGAAACTTATCTAAAAAATCGTTCACAAATGACCTTTTGTTCCTTCAGGGGCTCCTCAGGGGTCATATCTTGGACCACTGTTTTTCTTAATATTCATCAATGATTTAGGTAAAGTTATTTCTTCAAAATTTCAAATGTATGCCGATGACTTAATAATGTATAGGACCATTGATTCTTTTTTAGACACACAACTAATTCAAAAAGACATTAATCATTTATTATTTATATAACAAGTGCTTTTGTATCAAGTTTTCGCGCAAAGACATGGCCCTCACAGTTCTTACTTTATTGGTAAGAGTCCGTTACAAGAATTAAATAAAATCAGATATTTGGGTGTAACGATGGATAGCTCGTTGACATTCAGGATGCCCAAGAAAGCGTCTAAATTATCTGGATTCGTTGTACGTCAGATGAAGATATTTAGAAGCCCTGAAGTGACAATAACGAATTTTAACAGCGTTGTTCGCACCATCTTAGAATATTGTTGTCCGGTGTGGAATCCTAGTTATCAAGTGCATATAAATAATCTCGAACGTATTCAAAAAAAGTTCTTATACCATTTAGCATACTCGGACAACAAATGTAGGAAGTTGTGCTCTTATAAGGAAAGATGCGACTATTACAGGGTGATGCCGCTAGTAACGCGAAGAAAAATATTAGACATAATATTTTTGAAAAAGTTATTTCAGGGTCAAACAGATTCTCACGAATTGCTCGCGCAGCTATTCTGTGTTCCACGCCCCGGAAGCCGCTTGACAAATCGTAAGATTTTAGAGTCGGCTCCAATAAAGACCACCACTGGTATACATGCTCCAATTCAAAGAATGATATGTTTCGCAAATAAGACAAGAAATGACTTTGATATATTTTCTGATTCTTTAGCCTCAATCAGAGCAGCAATAAAAGAATGCTAAAGCTCAGTATCTTAGATTATTCAATTGTTCATTATAGTTAGAAGATCTTTTAAATAAATTGTAAAATCCCCACCTGATTCTATTGTTTAATGTATGTAGGATTCACATCTAATAGGTGATGATTAATAAACGAACACCATTTTGTATCAGAATTAAGTTTAAATTGTTACCAGTATTGTGAATTGTAAAAAAAATAAAAAAAATCTGTACCAAACACGTAGTCATTTCCTAAAAAGTTAAGTTTATCAAACCTAAGCTACGCTGTAGATGATGTTTTGAAGACTTGACAGCGGATTCCCACGAGCCGCCAAAGTGCGGTGTATAAGCTGGAATAAAGTTAAAATTGATCCTTGGGTCAATGCTACTAAACTCTATGTTCTGTGATAGAAGACTAGCTAGCTCGTTGAATGCTCCTACAAAAGTAGTACCATTATCGGAAAATATGTTTTTTGGTTTTCCCCTTCGAGCAATAAAACGAGACAAAGCAGCTAAAAAAGCTTCTTTCGTAAGATCCGACACAAGTTCGAGGTGAAGTGCTCTGGTAGCCAGACACACAAAAACACAAATAAAACTCTTAATGAGTCGACATCCTCTGCCCTTGCGGTCCGCTATCATGACGGGTCCAGCGTAGTCCACTCCTGTGTCTAGAAAGGGATATTCTAAATGTAATCTCTGCTTTGGAAGATTCCCCATGATCGGTTGGATGGTGGTTGCCATGATCCTACAACATCTAATACATTTATGTACCTACGACTTTCTTTGCTAAGTTTCTACCTACTATAGAGTAATTGTGATGGGGTAAAGCAGCCAGTAGAAATTGAGGCCCAGCATGCAATAGCCGAAGATGGAACATCTCAAACAATAATTGGCAAATATTATGAGGGCTATTTATGATAGTAGGGTGCTTGACGTCGTAATCATAATAAGAGTTTTTTAACCTGCCACCTACACGTATGAGTTAAGTGTCTGTGTCAAAAAATGGTGATAAAGATAAATATTTATTTTTATATGGTAGCTGTTTACCTGATGCTAAGAGGTTATATTCTTGAGGAAATGATTCGTATTGACTCAATATTAAAATAAGGTTTAAGGATTGACCGTATTCTGCTGCGTATTCCGCTGTTGGGGCACCCAATTCAAACGACAGTTTTTTACATTTTTTAATAAAACGCGTGACATATTATTATGCAGTTACGCGTTGTAACTTATAAAATTTAGAATATTTCAAACTTAAGCTCAAAATGAAGTTACCCTTTGACGTCGATCTATGGCAGAATAGACCAGTCGACGTCGATTGACGGACGATCGATTGTTGTGTAACATATATCCCTTATTGCCCGATTGGGTCACGAATATAATTGTTAACTGTTTTTGACAATGTAGACCTCTTCGCCTACGCTAAGCCCGTGGCTTCAAGCAGCTTATAACAAATACTTTGAAATCCACCTTATGAGATAGAACTATGAGCTAAGTATTTACCAAAATTACATTATATTGTATTTTGTAACAATAGTATTATACATACGTAAGTATTACATTTGTTTTATTAAAAACTGAATCCCTACTCAGTCTCAGAGCCAACTCTTATTTTATTTGGCTTTTGTCTTTTAATGGCACAGCTGTAAATTTATTTTTAAGGAAAATCTGTAATTGGCCTTACTTTAGGTTTAAATGTTATTGTAGTGCAATTTTATGTACGCTGTTGATTTTCTAATAAAATAAAATAAAATAAAATGGTTAGGGATCGGATAGTGAGAATTCAACTGCTTTGCTTGAACATTTTTGTGTGGAGCCTACAATGACAACTTTAACATATATAAATATCAACAACCATGACCCGAGAACAAACATCTGCGTTCATCACACAAATGAATGCCCCGGCCAGGACTCGAACCTGGGACCTTCGGCATATGAGGCAGAGCCACTAACCACTACGCTACTCGGTCGTCAAATTATTATTGCTATACTCATCTAAAACTAGTTGTATGTACCTTGTTTAAGTTATAGATATTCTGTAGATACTTACTAAATAAACAACAAAATGGAGTCAAATAAAAGCCACTGTATCTGAAAAGTATAAAATTTTATTAAAACTTGTCATAAAGCACACTGAGTTCTTCATACCAAATTGTTTAGACTAACAACAATAACACTTCATAATGCCGGCAAATCTTAAGCGTACGCAAAGGTAAAAAATTTAAAATGATTTTTTCAGTTGTTGATGTTTCTTAGCCGAAACAGTAAATTTGCTAAAATATTTATTCAGATCGTCTAAATTACTCAAGTAATAATCTATCATCGTCATGTCAGCGCATAAGATTAGTGAAGAATCATAAAACACTAATTGTTTAGGTAAACCTCCTGAATTACAATAGTGCTAAAAGGCCTTTTTATCATACCAATGCAATGAGGTTGGTATAATAATAAAAATTGTCTATGTAAAAATATGATTTTATCTACCTGTCCCATAGTTAGCAATTTGTGTTATGGACACATTATACAGAAAACATCCATAGTATCTATTCATAATAAAATGTTTAATCGAGTAGCATCGTTTTTTTTCCGTATACATAATGTTTTTACCTCTAATGGGTACCTAATTCCGCAATACCACCAACCACAAAGTACGAAATGTAAGTAAAAACTGTATATATACAAAATGTACAAAACAATTTATATTTAATTGTTAAGATGAAGTATCAATGGTATATTTAATTCCATTTGCGCTTAAATTTTGGACTATATCTGTATCGTAAAATGCTGCTTCCGTAGATAGCACTCCGCCCCTGTAAAAAATACATAGCAAATTTACGTATCGTAGGTAATTATGCTAGGAATATTAATTTCACGACAGGCATACAATTATGCAATTTACTTAAAATTCGGAGACCTTGGATTTAACTTACAACCTTTTAATAATAATCTCCCATGACTAAGATATTTAAATCAAGAAGCTGCTTTTTTACAAATTTATGAAGATAGTGTTGAATCAGCTTTAAAACGTTAATGCACGTAGGTTGCACACACTGCGGTAGAACAAAATATCTTGGAGATTGCAAATTATTTGGATATCAGGAGATCCAGTTTAGGTTAGTGGTTTTCAGTAACTGACAAATGTTCCAGCAGAACATTATCAAACACCAGTTACTTATTTTCAAATCACTTAATGATAATCTTAGACAGCGAGTACTATCCAAACTTACTTTGGCATTCTAGAGTATTCCTTCAAAACCGTTAGCGCACAGAAAACAAAAGATACCGCAGTAGTTTCATAACCAGGGTCACTACCGTGAACCTGGAAAAATATACAATTTAATAAACACATTACTACAAGTCTTCGCATTTGGAAATAAGAGCGTAAGTATGATTACCAAGACCTTACCTTGATTGTCAATGATTTATCCGGTGCACACCTTATGTAATCAGCAGGTTTCTTTTCCCATCCCTTTCCCACCAACGTGAAACTATATTTTGTCTCTTTCATCATTTGCTCAGTTGGCCCTTTACGGGACATGTAACCTAATGAAAAAAACTTAGGGAATCTCCATAATAAAGCACGGAAACATTTAAGATAGGATGCGTAATAATAAAATAAAAATCCTGGGACTACTGCGAAATGAAGCCAGTGAGGCATGGTGCAGTAGATTTTCAAGTAAATAGGCCTTTTGCTTTTCTTGTCCAGAAGATATCTTTCACCCATTTCTATTACATCGTGGTCTGGCCCTGGGTATGGGTACCATAATTTACCCCTGCTTCTATGAAAGAATGACCTGAAAAAAGTTAATAATAAGAAATAAATATTCAACTTACTCAGCTGTTTGTATTCATGAGCCTACTCATTCAGGGCCTTAATGTCAATGATCAATCGATTGACCTTCGACATAGGCATAGTAACCAGGTGCAATTTATATGAAAACTATAATTGACAACATCATGTTAGGGGGGTTTTCCCCTATAAAAGGTTTGCGTGGGGTTTAGACCACGGCCAAATTAAACGAAAGTGAAATGTTGACACCGGTCGTTTATTGTACACAAAAATATGGTATTGTACACAAAAGCATTGTATTATAATATAAAAAGGTATTAAAATTAAATTAGGGAACCTTGCGGTCGCTTGGCTGATCCTTAGCTTAGTCTATAAAATTACTTTATATTTAAATTATTTGTAATACTCCGTCCGCGAACCGAAGTTTTCTGAAGGGGCAATCGTTTCCCACATTCACAGTAAAGAACTAGAATCTTAAACAAAGGGGTACTCCGAAGGAGCTTTCCTTTAAATTAATTTGTATGAAATGACAAAATCAAGGGTGGTCCATTTTATGGCCCCATAAAAATATTGGATATTACTTGGAAAGTAAGGAGATCGGGGTTCGACGCTTCAGCCAAACCTCCGCATCGCTGGCGTCCAAAAAAACACGGTGCAACAAAAGGCAGCCGATGAGGCTGGTAGTATAAAAACAGCCTCCTTTCTCAAGGAGGCTGTAACAACTCAGGCTCCGGAGGCCGCCACGTAGCCCACGGGCCGGACCTCAGTCCTACACGCCCGCACACCCCAACAAGTTTCCTCACGCCGTCACTATATCGATATCCGTCGTCAAAAATCTTAATTCAATGTAAAAACTCAAAGGTGTCGACTGCCAGATTCCTTCTCGCCGAATGTTCTTGAAACTTCCACTGTCAGCCAACTCAACATTCACTTTTTTATCCCTAAATTTCCACAATATTGGGAAAAAGCTATACAGCCCGGCACTAAGCTTCGAACGAATGAAAAAAGATATAAAGACGGTTTAAAGGATTTGACTAACAAAAAAAAAGGTGTAACAGTATCCCCCTCCTCGCCAGAATTTTGCGAGGGTAACGAACAAAATTCGCGCTGGCCCTCCAGCATCACAACGAAAGAAGAAACTACCCCACTTACATACCACGCAATGAAGCTACACGATAAGCGAGTCCATCAATCAGAACATTTGATATCTTTGACGTGGCATTCGGTCCTCCGACCTTGCTCGTCTTCCAGAAGATACACAAGCTTTGACAACTTATCCACCACCAGACACTTTTCAAAGCGAGGCGCCAGCTTATACGAAAAGTACTTCGATGCATCACTTCGAATGTGGGTGCGACGCCAAACTACATCCCCTTTTTCAAATTCTACATCTCTGCGATGATGATTATAATATTTCGCACTTCTGGCATGAGACTTCTTTAACTCCTGATCTACCTTGAGGAATACATCCTTTAATTCTCCCAGCACATTTACATAGTCCTTTCGGGAACTCACCGCAATCTCATCCAATTCCTCACTACCACCATAAATGCGGCCATCCACCACAGCTTCACGGCCATGTACAATTAAAAATGGAGTATAAGTAGTCGAGTCATTGACAGCGGTATTCAAAGCAAATTGTATTTGACAAAGGTTCACGTCCCATCTACGCTGGTCTTCACCAACAAGCGCGGCCACAGCCGTGACGAGGGTTCGATTATATCGTTCCACCGTGTTCACTTGAGGGCAGTACGTAGGGGTATAATGTACTTGAGGTATTTTATATTTGTCAAACAATGCTTTCACCTCGCGTCCTATGAACTGGGGACCATTGTCTGCGATAACTGTTTGCGGGACACCATGGACTAAGAAAACCTTCTCCTCTAGGCGCTGCGCCACTGCTTGGCTAGTAGCTCGCCTCAAGGGAAACAACAAGCAGTACTTGGAAAAACAACACACCACAACAAGAAGGTACTCGTTCAGTTGCCTAGACCTCGGCAGTGGACCAACTAAATCGATGCTGATGCACTGGAACGGCCTTCGACAAGCCTTCGGATTACCCTGGGGTGGGTCTGTTCGGGTGTTTGTACGCTTTGCAAGTCGGGCAACCTGAAACAAAGGTTTCCACGTCGGTATACATACTGGGCCAGAAGAAACGAAGGCGCAGCCGCTTGTAAGTTTTTTCGATCCCGAGATGGGCTCCCAAGGGAGAGTCGTGGTTCTCCGATATAAGCTGCTGTCTCATCTCCGCTGGAACAACCTCCTTCCAATCAAAATCGCCTGTCAACGAAGACTTACTTTTGGTAAAACGGTAAAGCTTCCCATCGATAATTTGGTAATTCGGGCACGTCTGTGGTCTCTCCACGCAACGAGAATAAATGTTTCGAAACCAAGGATCTTGTACGGATTCACCTACAGCAAACACTGGTACGGAACGGGAAAGTGCATCTGGTACCACATTTTCCGAGCCGCGCCGATGCTCTATCACAAAGTTGTACGGGGAAAGCCGACATCCCCAACGCTCCAAACGTCCGGTAGGGTTCTTAAGATTAAGGAACCACTTTAAACTGGCATGATCAGTTATGATCCTAAAAGGCTTATGGCCCTCCAAATAGGGTCGGAAATGTTCCACCACACACACCACAGCCAGCGCTTCCCTCTCCGTGGCAGAATAGTTTCGCTCTGGTCGGCTAAGGGAGCGACTATAGTAAGCTATCGGATGTTCTTCTCCGTCAAAGAATTGCGTTAGCATTCCGCCCACTCCCACTTCGGACGCATCAGTGTGTACTACAAACGGAAGGGAGAAGTCTGGACACGCTAAGATAGGTGCAGATGTTAAGGCACTTTTCAAACCCACAAACGCGGCCTCAGCTTCCTCTGACCACTCAAACGGAGGTCTGTTTTTGCGCGTAGAAGTAAGAGCACTTAAAGGTGCAGCGATCGTACTAAATCCTCGGATAAACCTTCGGTAATACGACGCTGTCCCAAGGAAACGCTTGACGTCCTTCGGACTCGCTGGGGTCGGAAAATCGGAAATGGCCTGGATCTTCTCGGGATCCGTCCTTAGACCTAACTCATCCACCACATAGCCAAGATATCTCAGCTGTCTCCGAAAAAAACTACATTTAGGTAGGTTAATAGTAAGGTTAGCGGAACGCAACCGTTCCCGAACCTTCAACAGGAGCTCCAGATGCTCGTCAAACGTCCGGCTAACCACGACAATATCATCCAAATAAATAAAAACACGCCCGCCAAACTCGGGCCCAAACATCTGATCCATCAGCCGCTGCTGGGTAGCAGGCGCTGAGGTCAACCCAAAACACATCACTTTAAACTGAAACAAACCGCGCAACGGCACGGTGAACGCTGTCTTCTCCTTAGAAGAGTCTGTCAAGGGAATCTGCCAAAACGCGGACTTTAAATCAATGGACGAGAGGAAACACGCATCCCTAAGTTGATCCAAGATGCTATGGATGTACGGAAGAGGGTACGCATCATGTTTCGACACCGCATTTAGTTTCCGGCTGTCCAAACAGAACCGCAACTCTCCATTCGCCTTTGGGGCCATCGTGATGGGATTATTCCAGGGGCTACAACTGGGCTCCACTACGTCCAACTTTAACATCACGTCCAACTGTTTATTAAGTTCCCGGAGTTTATCAGGGGAAAGCGGATAATAACGCTGCTTAATTGGTGGGGCATCCCCCGTTTCAATATGATGGGAAATCAGGTGGGTCCTACCCAACCCTTTCTCTCCAGCCGAAATTTCACGGAACTTGCCACACACCGCGTCAGCCTTCCTCTGCTGCTCCTCAGTCAAAACGTCAAAAGAATGTAATTTGTTAATCTGCAGGGTAACGGTCTCAACAGGGGTCTGCAGCGGGGCTTTCTTGTGGGATATCAAACCTAGCACGTCCGGTGCAATATTAAATTCCTTCCAAAAGTTAATGCCAAAGATTAAAGGCGTGGACACTCCCGGGATACAAAAAAACTTCACCACACGGAACACTTCATTAACTGTGACTGGCAGATACACATAGCCAGTGACAGGAGAAGTCGAGCCGTTGGCGGTAACTACTGAAGTTATGTCTTCTCCAGGCTTCACCCGATGCAAATCTGCTACGCTGGAATAACGCTCGATCGCGGGACCTCCCACGATAGAAATCTCCGATCCCGAATCCAAAAGCCCAGAACTAGGCAGATCACCAATTTTAACGTCTAAATAAGGACAGGAATTTTTACGATCCGAACTGACCATCGCTACATTAGAATTATACGTCTCAAAGGCGTCACGCACCTTCTCGCACCACGAACTCCACTCTGCAGCATCATAGCGATGGTCAGCTACGCGTTTTTTGACTGAGGTGATTCCTCAACCTTAGGTGAACACTTAGGGCAGTTACGCGACGTAACTCCCTTCTCTCCACACCGATAACAAACAATAACTCTCGGGGCAGTACAATCTAAAAGCGTGTGATCCTCCACGCGACACCTAACACAAAATTTATTCCTCGGCGCAGAGACGACCTCGCAACGTGGCTGAGAAGTTTTGCTACGACCTTTATATCCTAAATCGGGGGCTACAGACGATGGGGAGTTCCGCACCGGCTCACGGAAACTTTCCGCTCTCTGCTTTGCCGCCTCCAGTTGTCGACAACGCTGCTTCAACTCACTCAATGTACTAATGTTTTCCAACGCCAACTTAGTGGAATAAAATGGTCTAATGTTAAATTGGAGAATCTCCAGCTTCTCCGTATCAGACAAGGGACGCCTTAACAAAATGAAGTAATTCTGCATAACGCTGAAATATTGCGAAATAGACTCTTCCGCTCCCTGAGTCCTACTGCGAATTTCCTCCAGCAAGCGATGGTCATAGTCCACCGGAAGGTATTCTTCCAAAAGACAATCCTTCAACTGCTTCCAACTCGAGATCTCATTCTTTACACCCCTATACCACAACAGGACTTCATCAGCAAAGAGTTCCACCGCAGAATTCAGTAACTTCTCATCAGAGATGTTACGCGACAGACATAATTCCTCCAACCGCTGAATGAAAGAAATAACACTACCCTTTCCATTATATTTAATATTGAGAGAATGAACACTCGAGGATCGGTCGCACGTCACCACTTGTCTCACTGGAGAGGCAACCTCATTAACACCTACACCTGAAGGGCCTGGCTCTACTTCGGGAACAAACTCATAACTACTACGGAAGGTTTGTACCATCCTATCCATACGCTGTACAATAGTTAAAAGGCGGCTATCCAAATCGGTCTTCAACAAAACATCCTGTTCCTCTACCGGTTCAATCCTACTCAAACGGTGGAAAAGGTGGTTACCCAAAGATTGTATCCTTAATAATTTTTTCAATAAAAGCGGTTTTGTATCACACAATGTCTCTAATTCGATTAACTTCGAGTATATGGTATTCAATTCCGGTTTAATTTCGCCCTCATAAGAGTGTACCTCGTCGGTGGGTATTTGCACTGCCAGCTGCCGCATTTGGGCACGCAATTTATCCACTGTTGACTCGGGTATACAATCCCGAATAGCCACTTCATATACAAGTTCATCTTTATTAAGAAGGTGAAAACGGATAGGCCGTTCTTCACACATGGTAAAATTTATAGTTATACACTACACACTCACAATTTCATCATAACAAAATAGTTTAATTTAAAATAAAAGTTCAACAGTTTACAGTAAAAATAAATAAAAAGTAGTCAAATGGATCAGCCAACCGTCACTGAGCGAAAGACCAGTGGCGAGAATAACGACCGCAACGTCCCTGTTCGGGCGCCACTGTTAGGGGGGTTTTCCCCTATAAAAGGTTTGCGTGGGGTTTAGACCACGGCCAAATTAAACGAAAGTGAAATGTTGACACCGGTCGTTTATTGTACACAAAAATATGGTATTGTACACAAAAGCATTGTATTATAATATAAAAAGGTATTAAAATTAAATTAGGGAACCTTGCGGTCGCTTGGCTGATCCTTAGCTTAGTCTATAAAATTACTTTATATTTAAATTATTTGTAATACTCCGTCCGCGAACCGAAGTTTTCTGAAGGGGCAATCGTTTCCCACATTCACAGTAAAGAACTAGAATCTTAAACAAAGGGGTACTCCGAAGGAGCTTTCCTTTAAATTAATTTGTATGAAATGACAAAATCAAGGGTGGTCCATTTTATGGCCCCATAAAAATATTGGATATTACTTGGAAAGTAAGGAGATCGGGGTTCGACGCTTCAGCCAAACCTCCGCATCGCTGGCGTCCAAAAAAACACGGTGCAACAAAAGGCAGCCGATGAGGCTGGTAGTATAAAAACAGCCTCCTTTCTCAAGGAGGCTGTAACAACTCAGGCTCCGGAGGCCGCCACGTAGCCCACGGGCCGGACCTCAGTCCTACACGCCCGCACACCCCAACAAGTTTCCTCACGCCGTCACTATATCGATATCCGTCGTCAAAAATCTTAATTCAATGTAAAAACTCAAAGGTGTCGACTGCCAGATTCCTTCTCGCCGAATGTTCTTGAAACTTCCACTGTCAGCCAACTCAACATTCACTTTTTTATCCCTAAATTTCCACAATATTGGGAAAAAGCTATACAGCCCGGCACTAAGCTTCGAACGAATGAAAAAAGATATAAAGACGGTTTAAAGGATTTGACTAACAAAAAAAAAGGTGTAACAATCAGAAATTGACAATGCTAGAAATTGACTATATCAGGAATTTATAATAATTGATCTTATTGTTGTGGTGCTAAGAATACACATTCTAAATTATGCAGTGCACAGAAAATTATTTGGTTTACGTTTTTATTATTAAGAACGGTCTTGTACGTTCAATCGTTGAATAAAGATGTATTTAATTAAAATATATTTTTTTCGCCGTCGTACAATTCGCTAGCAAAACCATTTCGTCATTGCTATGACAAGGTTACATAATAGAATGTTATTTTGCTCTAACGTTACAAAGTTTTGTACTTACTGCTTCACATACGGCGGTGGAGGCTCAAACAAGTTTTCAGAAAACGTTTCTTTCTTTCTTTCTAAATATTTCCTTCTGTTATGTAGCTCATGTATTGTAGACTCCCATGTACCGTAATGCACTAGGCATCGGTTAGGACCTGGGATATACGCCCTTTTTGGAAAGTCTATCTCAGTGTAACATTCGACAGAGTTTAGAACGCCTGGAATGAGAAAACCAGTTATTATTTTATATCAATGAGATGTAGGATTTTATCGTTTGATCCCGTTACATTTGGTGAATAAAACATAGCCTTTGGATTGGACACCTAGTTGGTTAAGTCGTTTCTAATAATTTATTCTTATATTTTAGGTGCTATAGTCTATGTATATTGTTCTTTGCTTACGTGATGCTTTGTGATGCTACGTACTCGCTTTTTTCGATATTGACTATTTATTTATGGCCCTATGAGACTTTCAAATTAAGCCTTTAGCCTAAAGGCACCCGAGAGAGCACGGACCTCAGCTTAGGACGTCGTATATTGAAACTATCACTAGTTTGGAAGGGTTATCTACTGCCAAAGAACCAGCAAGAAACTCAGTAGGAATGCGTACGACGCGTTAGCCTGGCCCACCGGTGGGTTAGGCGATTCGAATGTTGCCCTATTACTAACTGAAACGCCGGCATTCCTTGTAGAGATGGGTAGGTCCGGTTGGATGTAAATCCTCGGACACGCATCACATGCGTTAGAGATGGTTGCGTGTCCAACGGCCAATTGGATACGGTTCCGCGGAGTGGTGACACGGCGCATCGGATTGGCGGACTGGACTGGTCGGCGCGATCCGAATCCGATTGACGGGCGGCGTATTGGTTTTTGTAATTATTTCAAATCGTTCAAAGAAATGTTGTTTTTACAGTTTTGTTAATTTCATTTGATGAGACAGTGTTACTATTTTTTTTCTCTATTTATACCAAAAGGGGTATTTTTGTTTATAACTGACAGTTAAGATTTTATTATATTTGTAATTGCTTATTTAAAACATGAGACTGATTGATTATAATTTTTCTTAGTACATTGTATTTAAGTAAAAGTTGTATAATTTTTCCATCCATACATTCAAGCAATCAAATCGCTCAAATCCTTTTTAAAAATTAACTGCTCGCACACCTACGTCTGCGTCCAGTACACCTTCCTACTGAATCACGTTTTGCCTCTCCGTCCTAAAACCCGAGTTACGGTGACCGCCAACCGGATCCATATGGGTCCGTTGGACGCGGGATCTGGATCTTCCTACTGAAACATGTTCTGTGCCTTTCCGTCGTACAACCCGAATTACAGTGACCGCCAACCGGATCCATATGGGTCCGTCGGACACGGGATCTGGATGTACATCACCTGAGCTGGATGCACATCCGGATTCCACTCCCAATTTACGGCGGACCTACCCATCTCTAATTCCTTGTTGTATTGGCATCATCGGGTTTTATTAAAACATTACGCGGATGCCTGTAACAAATGGACTTCGGGTCACCATTAATGGCATCCAAGCAAACACTGTATATTATATAGTCCAGTCTTGGTTTGCTCGGCCGCCCGACAACACGATATACGAGTAGATACTTCTTAGTTGCAGCTTCATAAGAAGAAAAGTTGTGGCAAGCAAACATCAGCTTAATGCAATATAGATAAATAATAATAATAATAAATAATAAACGATTTAAATTTGAACAGTTTTATTTTATTCATAATTCAGTATACGCGTGTGTTAACTTGGGCCACTTTGTCCGTAAATTTTGTATTAGACTTACCATCCATTGGTTTTTACACCAATGCCTGTAACGTACCGCCGCGCCTGAGTTGGCTTGTAGTTAGCTGACATATTGACCAGCGGGTTGGGGTGATGGGGAGCGTTGTCGAAGTGAGGCAAGATATGTACTGACAACGTCGTTTACCAACGCACCACGATATCTAGGCCACGTAAGTACTTATGCATACAAAATTTTGTATTTTCAAAATTGTGCCCGGTCGCTCAGCTAGCAGCTATCACGTATCTATCAAATTAATAGGCACAACACTCATTTGCACAAACAAAACTAAAATCTATCAACAAATATATATATCATTATTATCAAACACATTTTCTATAAATTCCTCGCCTGTGGACTACGGCTGCAACAGCCCCTAGATAGGTATTTGGGACAGCATAAGTTTTGAGGGAAAAAATATGAATGTTCTATAGGTTTTTTTTTATTACACCTCTGAGATGACACCGCATCATTAGTGGTGGCTATACTTAAGTTTAATTTTTGGATGACATCAGGATCAGTAATAAAACATCTTTTAATTATTGACACGTTGTTGAAACCTTATTTATTTAATTTTTACTATTTACACCGTCGCTTATAATAGGAAGGGTTACGAGATGTACGAGTAGTAAAGAAATAAACTAAATCTTTGTGTATGGAACTACAACAACAAAGGCTAAAAATGGTAGCGTTTAAATAAACAATAGGTACTTAGTGGAAAACTAGGTACAACTTTATGTCTAACCCAAACTACAATTCTATGCAGATAGGCGAATATTGGGGCCAAACAGAGAAGTGGAGGTAAGCGTTATTAGTTATTATTATTATTATTTGTAAACAAGAATATTTGCAAAACAATAGGAAACAGACAAAAAAGGGAACAAAAGGAATTGAAATTAAGAAGAATACAACGCCTCAATTACTATACACATATATTATTATAATTATTAAATTCCTACACCGATTTTATACAAGGACCTTTTGGTTTAGAAGTCAAGGTTACTACGCCACGAGGCACTAGGAAATCAAAGCCGGTCCTACACGTCGATAAAGGCCGTTGCTCACAGAGCGCAGAAGTAACTTTGCTTGTTTGTCACCGTGTAGACAGCGATGTGTCACGAAATTTGGTTCGACTTTCCATCGCCAAGGTGTTCATGGCACCGCGAGCAGCATGTTATACACCGTGTAGCCGGCTGTTATCTACGACGCAAGGCCAGTTGCAGGCGGTGAGTTCGCACGTGTTATGTAGTTGAAATGACGACTCAGCAAGAATGCGATGTTGTAGGCGAATTCATCGACTTATATAAAAGCATGTTTATTTATCGGCCGAATTTCTTCGTCGCTCAGATGAAGGCTGAGTGGCAAAACATTGCACGAGCCGACAGGGGGTTTTTTAGTGGGTAGTGCTCATTAGGAGCTAGTCCCGGATGCCTTGTAACGCGCGCGAGAGGCGAGCGGAATACATTTTTTGCCTCCTGCCCAAACGGGGAACAAAAAAAAAATCGACCGAATTTCGAATTTGGAAAGAGAAATATTTACTTAAAGGAGAGATATTCTTACAAAATAGTAACCTTTTTATTTCAATTGATTACGTTTTGATCATTTATTAAGGCGTAATGTTCGATGACAGTAGGTAGGTACTGAAAATATATTAATGCAAAAATTGTTTTATAATACTTAGTTAAGTCACTTTTTTATTTAAATAATTTGTTAAATTAAAGGGTTACAGTTAAAAGATCATTCAACATTTACATTAAGTGTCTTCTTTGGTAGGAGGGTATAGGTAGGGGTCGCAGAAAAAAAATGGCGGCCGGGTATGAAAATGGATCGCTGTATTAGGTAGTTAGGTAGGTAATAGGTACTTACGTAGATAATTAGTTAGAGTACGACCTACCTAAGTAAGTAGCTTCTTACCTACCTACCTAATATACACATGACAATGACGTCTATTAGGTTTTGGAAACCTTCCGAGGTAGGTAGTTAAACCTAGGTTAGTATCTCTTGCGTCATCTAGCGTATACAGCTAACTACCTAATATAGTGGCAAAAGTCCTCGTTATCATTAAGTTATATAATGACATCCATTAAGCTTAAAAATATTTTGTACAAAAGGAAAAGGTTCAAGAATCAAGTGTCATTTTAAAGGTGAGAGCTGTTGTAGGAAAAAACCCAATTAAAACTCACATACTTGGCACACATTGCAATTGGGTATTTTTTTATTATCGCTTTATTTAAGTTCACGTTCAAAGTATCTATGTATTTAAATACTTTTGATGTTTCTAGTGATTGACCGATAGCGCCGGCCGACACATAATGTGAGTCCAATCTTAACGTGAACTTTAACCCTTAAAATTAATAAGTAAGATTGTTGACGTTCTTACTTACTGAACATATTTACTATATTACTGTTAGTAAATTTACTTAAAATACCCGACTGTTAGAAGCGGGTTATGTTTTTCGAGTGTATGTACGTTTGTTTATTTCTTTGGCACGCCCTGCAGCCTAAACCATGTGACGGAATTATACATACGAGGTGTATTAGATTCCTCTCAGTTCTAGGAGTGACATAGGATACATAGGGAGCAGAATTTAAACGGGAAAGCATTGTCCTGGTGAAACAAAACTGTCTTGGTCAGCAATCCTGGTCTTTTAGACTTCATTTCCTCGCGTAAACGACGTAATAGTGTAGTAGCAGTAGTATGCAGAATTTGTAGTTTGACCTCTTTCTAAGTAATCAACCAAGATGACACCCTTAGAATCCCAGAAAACCGATGCCATTACCTTGTTTATTGAAAAACACACCTTGGCTTTCTTGGGGGTCGGAGATCCGGGTCTCCTCCATAGTTTGGATTGTTGTTTGGATTCAGGAGTAACCTTGCCAACAATTTGTTTGGATCAGCTTGAAAAAGCTCTAAACAGTCTCTAGAAATCGTGAGTTGAGTTCGTTTCTGTTCAACTGAAAGAGCCGCAGAACCCGTCTTGCAGACACCTTGTGGAACCCTAATTCGTTAACGATCATGTTTTGTGTACGTTTATATGAAA
Source organism: Marasmarcha lunaedactyla (assembly GCA_923062675.1). Taxonomy (NCBI): domain Eukaryota; kingdom Metazoa; phylum Arthropoda; class Insecta; order Lepidoptera; family Pterophoridae; genus Marasmarcha; species Marasmarcha lunaedactyla. The sequence continues at coordinate 21,851,929 of OV281345.1, forward strand.
TCCCTAGAGCTTCAGCTATCTCAGATACCTTCAATCTTCTGTCTCCCATGATGAGATCACATCTCTTTTCGATGTTTTCCGAAGTTGTAGCTGTAGAAGGCCGTCCAGAGCGGTGTCATCTTTGATGCTCTCTCGACCACGTTTAAATTCAGCTGTCCACTTTTTTATAATTTTATACGACGGAACAGATGTTCCTAAAGTAGCCACCGTAGATATTGTGGCTACTTTAGGATGAAGATTTATGAACCTGCTTTGGAGTTAAGTGTTTCTTGTGGAGGTATTTCATCACGGCACGGTGCTCTAAACTATCAGTTTAATGTTCAATAAAATAAATAATTACGTATGTATGTTAGAGAAAAATTGCACAGAGACTGACAAAGAGTCTAGGTTTCATATGAGGGTAGTTTAATAATAATATGACAACGCTATCTATGTTAGGCCGCGAACTTTTCAATCCACCCTCGTATAAGGTATAGTTGCAACCTGATTTCCACTTTCTTGTTCATGATCATTAGAATTGCTCGATGTACTTTAAAATAGGTAGATACCTATATAAAATCCTATTCCTAAGATTACATCAGTTTTTTGATATTGTAAATGGCAAAAATGTTAGCTGTGATAAGGAAGATTTGTAGTAAACTGTTGTGCAACATCCTGCTTTGCATCACTACTGTAAAACTTTTAGCTGTACAATAGTCCACTGTGACACTTTTGGCATGCAGATGGTAGCATTTCAGTGGTATAAGTTTATGCCTTCATACTGCAATAATCATATTTCACTAACACTCAATGCCTATAAAGAACCAATGTATCAAATAAATGCTGTATAAAGTGGTCTTTGACATCTGCACTAACTCTTATCCCGTAATAAATAATGGAGACGTTGTTGATTAAATATTGCTATTATCGAGACTAAAGCTAGTGCCAAAATAATCCTATTTTGCTCAGTTACCAGGTTCTCAATAAAAAAGCAATTTTTTATATTCCTTGCTATGTAATATACAATTTCAGTTCAATAAAAAATTTTCAGAACAACATTTTTGCTTTAAGACTTGCAGAATAAGCTGATGATAATTTTAAATAAGAAAAATATCTTGGTACTTTTTTTTGGAGTCAAGTTATCAGCATCGTCTTAAGAAATTGATTCTGTAACTGTGTTAATTAATAACATAACTCTCGCGCAGTTTCGAAAAACGGGACAATTTTTGTTTCCGAGTTTTTTTGGGGGGAAGATTCGATAACCGAATAAAGGGACGGTCCCTTTCAAAACGAAACCCATGGTCACGTTAAGTATACATAAAGTACAGATTCGCTAAGCCAAACTTAAGATATATTTGATTACCCATTAGAGGTGTATGAGTGCGGGCCGAAGAGTCCTCACGGGAACGGAGGCGACGCAGCTAAATCCGCGGGTAAATGCTAGAGTTGTATACATATTTTCCCCAATTTTAATACGACCAAATAAAAACTACAAGGTCTGCAAGTATAACATTAAACGTACCTCTACAGGTAAAGCGCATTAGTTGAATAATTGCCCGGTTCGGAATGTCGATGAACAAGAAGTTAATCAATGTATACAATCAAGGTTAAGATTTCAATGTCATAGGAATATAAAGAATAGTATATTTAAAAATTTGACAGAGTTTTCGCTAAATATGCTTCTTTTAATGTTTCCCTGTGCAGAAACTGAGGTCGTTTTTTTATTTCCGTACGTTTTTCGAACGAAAGATCTGCAGATACCGACTGTACGATTTATGTGTAAGCAATACCTGAGTTATGTGGGAGCTACAAGCGCCAACTTTGACGGCCGAGTAGCGTCAGTGTATGCTGGAGGTCCCAGGTTCGAGACCTGGTCGAGACATTCATTTGTGTGATGAACACAGATGTTTGTTCTCGGATCATAGTTGTTAATGTTTATATATGAATGTTCATTCTGGGTTCGCCCCAGTTCGCATGGTTCGCATCATCCATGACACAGGCTCTGCTTACTTTGGGGCCATATAGTTCGTGTTTGGCTGGGGATTTATTACTATTATAACACACCATTACATCAACATTAACAGATAGAACACATGTATAACGCCAGTATACGCCGTATGTTAATTTTAAGAAATTCGAGGCTAGATCGGATTTTTAAAGTTAACAATAAAAGTTTTGTGAATCGATCTACAATGACCATGTTCTATATCTTCGAACAACCATCGAAACGTGTAGTATCACAAATTCACACCAGCAAAAACAAAACATTGACACGAAAATATCGTGCTTTTAGTTTTCCACAGGTTCATTCTGAAGAAAGAATTAATTGTATCTCAATATTGACGGCCGAGTGGCGTAGTGGGCAGTAGCCCTGGCTCATACGCCGGAGATCCCAGGTTCGAGTCCTGGTCGGGGCATTCCTTTGTGTGATGAACTCAGATATTTGTTCTCGGGTCATGGTTCTTGTTTATACATTTATTTTTATTCCGGATGTCCCCCCAGTTCATTGTATCACCCATAACACAAGCTCTGCTTACTTTGGGACCAGATAGTTGGTGCGTTTGTCTGGAGATTTATTATTATTATTAATATGTTTACACGTACTAAATAGTCTTAGTAGCAATTTACATACCCTGAAATTTTTTCTGTAAATAAATTAAGCCCGTTGACACCGGTATCGTAGCAAATCCGCAAGACGGTATAATGAGGACATCGGATTCTTCCGCTATCTTGTTGTATGACGTATAAATGTTGAGCATATGCTGTAACGAAAACAATGTAATATTGTATTGAAATATACTTAGTGTGTCGTGGAAAGTTAAGATTGGTGGCACGTACGTAGGTAAGTACCTGATTAAAATAGCGTTGTAGTAATGTACCCATTGTTTGCGATTCTGCACAGTGCATAGTAATGGTTCACGCCTTTCAAAAGAGACCTAGATTATAATATGTAGCATTCCTATTTAAGTGACTGCAATCTTACAATAATTGCCATCGTGCAATATGCATACCAAACGCATATGCGGTATAATAATATCAATAGTGTAAAATACTGGAAATTGCACAGAAAGATAGATAGGTACAATTTTCAAGACAGATATTCAAAATAAAAAGCATTGTGTCATTGTTGAACCTTACAGCTATATAAAATATTATAATTTATATGTAGGTAGATCTTCGATAATGTTAACTTGCGATTATATTTTCATCCAGTGTCTACAGGCTGTCTAGAGCTACAGCGAATATTGTGGAGCTACAGCGCTCCACAATATTCTACCTAACCGGTTGCTTGTAAAGTCAGTTCCGTAAAGATGGTTCAAGTTTTCTGTATGCGCCGCGCCAGGCTCTATGGCGGCGGAGGCGTTAAAGTTGTATTTATACAGCAACTGCGCGTGCGTGACAAAATTGTACTGAATGTCCACGCACACCAAAGCGTCGAGAACAGGGTTTGGCAAGATGGCGGCTGCCACGCTGCTACAAACAAGCAAACGCACACATGGCACCGCGCGCAAAGATTAGCTGAACCATCTATAAACAGCTAACCTAGTCCCAGTAATGTTTTGTGACATCTTACCAACCCATTTAGATAACAAATCATGATAACACAATAACCTCTGAATCAATTCGTCTTCTCGTCCTCCCTACCGGTGGGCTAGATTGAATCTGAATCAGAATTCATTTCCTTGCATTGAAAGGTCCTACTCGTATACGATCGAGATGATAAGCAAATGCATACCGACAGGGCCGGATATAGGGGCGGGCAACCGGGCTGCATCCCCGGGCCTCCACAAGAATGGGGCCCCCACAAAAGTTATTAATAAGAAAATTGGTTTCGAAAAGCTTTTCTGCTTTTATAAAAAAAGTGTTTTTAACCATTATCACTTCTTCAAAAAAGAAACTTACACAAATATGTCCACAAATTATAATAAATTGTTTATTAACGTGTTAATTCTAATAATTTGAGTTTGTTTCGCGTTAATTGATTTATTATTTTTTTATTTTATTCAGAAATAAATTTGGGGCCTCCACTCCTTTATTGCCCCAGGGCCTCCAGACCTCTAAATCCGGCCCTGTATACCGAACTCATTCGCTTGATTTTGCATTCGGTTGTCCTGAGTAGCGACCTAGTTAGTTAGTTAATTGAAAAATGGCAATCAGCCGCAATTGGTGAGGCGGGCTGTTTCTGCCAGGGTCACGTATTAGTGGAACACGGTACAAAAAATAAAATAAAAATGCCAAAAAAGAAATTCCGTTGGGCATTGAGATATATTATAGGCTTAAACAAAATACTTATACCACACTAACAATAACTTATAACTTAACTAATTATAATGATTAATTATCTATATATACACACGCTCAAACTAAACTTACCAAAAAGAAAAAAATTAAATATAATAAAACAATAATAATAGGTCTTTACCTATGAAACTGCCGTTTTGCCGTACTGGCCATTTCAAATGAAAATATTTTTTTTTGACTGATAATTCTAATTTCAAATTAATTTTATTTAACAAACATGGAATCCTTTTTCTAAAATCGTCATTTGTTTAATTGTTAGTGTTTTGTTTTCAACGCATTCGAACATTTTTCGTCATCATGGATAAGTTAAAAATTCGAGTAATTATGGAGTATGAGTACCGTCGTGGCAGCAAAGCGGCACAAGCGGCACGCAACATCAACGACGTTTACGGAGCGAACACTACAAACGAACGCACCACCCGTTATTGGTTTACCCGCTTCCGTTCTGGAAATTTTGACCTGAAAAATGAAACCCGTGGTCGTCCGAAAACTTTGGTCGACAATGACGAATTAAAGGCAATTGTGGAAGCTGATGAAACTCAATCCACGGCTGAATTAGCAGCAGCTTTCGACGTTAGCATCAAAACAATATTGGTCCATTTGCGTAAAATTGGCAACGTAAAAAAGCTTGACAAATGGGTACCCCACGAACTCAATGACCGCCAGCGCGAAGTACGCGTGGAGACGTGCCTTGCACTGCTCAGCAGGCATACAAATGAAGGAATTCTGAACCGCATTGTTACTTGTGTAGTGTTCGCTCCGTAAACGTCGTTGATGTTGCGTGCCGCTTGTGCCGCTTTGCTGCCACGACGGTACTCATACTCCATAATTACTCGAATTTTTAACTTATCCATGATGACGAAAAATGTTCGAATGCGTTGAAAACAAAACACTATTAAACAAATGACGATTTTAGAAAAAGAATTCCATGTTTGTCAAATAAAATTAATTTGAAATTAGAATTATCAGTCAAAAAAAAATTGTTTTCATTTGAAAAGGCCAGTACGGCAAAACGGCAGTTTCATAGGTAAAGACCTATTAATAAATTTAATACTTAACACAAAATACTTGCTAACAATGTACAATCATAGGCTAATATTAAATCAGTATATGAATTTTCATAATATTATAAAAATCTTCGGGCTGTAAGTAGAGAGAAGAGTCTTGATCTTAGTTGGGCACTGTATCTGAGGAGGAAGGAAATCAAATAGTGAAAACGGAACGAGCGGGCAATTTAAAAGTATATGGTCCACTGTTCCTAAATCCTGAGCACAGTCGCAGAACGGGTAAGAGCGAACTCCAATCTACGAAAACTAAGGGAAGTCTAGAGATAGCCGATGTTGTCCTCTTGTCTGCCTTTCTAAATTAAAAAACCGAGGTCTATCGGGATTGAAAGGCTGTCACCGTAGTGCTTATCTTTTGCTTTCCGCGACGCCTCCCAATCGGAACTCCACACAGCCTGTAGGTGGGATTTAGCTAGGAGACTCAAATCCTGAGCGAAGAACATGTAGTAATCTGAGGAACCGATTTGGATGAAAGATTGCCTTTGCAAAGCCATCAGCTGTAACGTTACCTATGATACCAGAGTGACTAGGAATCCAGGCTGACAAAAAGAAGCGACCTACAGGTATGTATATTTCGTTGGACAGAATCCTATTGGTTGACACATTCCTACATCAATCAAGTTTTTAACAAACCGTGCCGCGAAGTGATCTAGGTATGTAATTTTGCGTTAATAAAAGTAAGGTCAAGAAAGTAAGGTAGATTGCCCTCAGAACCAAGGCCGCAAATACAATTCGAACCAAACCAAATCGAAAAATAATATTTTTTATAATTTACTTCCCAATCTTTTGTTCAGGAAAATCCCAAACTGAAAACGAAAATGCATAAAGCAATTTGTGTATACAATATTGATGTACTTACTTATCTGCTTACTGTTTAAATCTACGTTATTCTCTATTATAGAAGTTACCCGGAACAACGACAGGTAATTATTTCATCTTGATCTAATGACGTCAATTTATACTACATAAACAATTATTTCGATAATTGCTTGAACCATCAAGTAATCAGCTTGGCGTCAATGAAGCAATTATAGTCTCACCGACTTTTATGCAACGGTGTGTCGCTTTATACCAAGCTTCACTTGGTACAAAACACGTATAAAAAATTCTTTTTTTTTTACTAGATGAGCACGCGACCCACCTTTGGCTGTCCATCCACGTAAATATGATTATATGACTGTCAATTTGAAATGTTACAAATGTAGGAAAAAAGATAAACAAACACCCTTTCAATAGTATATATTATAGTAAGAATAATAGTACACATTTCATAGTAGGGCCCTGGCTAGCGTTGCCAGACGTCCGGATAAAGCCGGACATAGGTAGGCTTCTTGATTGCGTGTCCGGCCAAAATAAACAATGTCCGGCTTTTGTTAGGCTTTTTACAATTCGCAAACTTTTTAATTTTGACTGATGACTATTTGACTGATTAATAATGAGTACCTACCTAAGACTGATTTGGCATTCGATTTTATTTATTATTTCACTAGAATTTAACAATTTTTATGATAATTATTAAAAAAGCTTGATTTTATATAAAACATTTTTTGTCGTACGTATAAATACTGAGACAAAATCCTTAATAATGTAGGGTGTCCGGCCTTTCTACCCAAATGTCCGGCCCAACTGGCTGGTCTGCCCGGCTATTAGGTTTGGCGACCTGGCAACCCTAGCCCTGGCTGTTGAAGTTCATTTTAGTCAACGAAATTTTAAGTTTTAGCATGTGGATACTTATCCTAAACGTGTCTTTATTAGTGAACTAGCGTCTGCTAGTCTGTCTTCCTGTTATCTAGAACAAGGAGATAATTTCTTGTTGCAAAAATAGGCTTACTTGTTTAAACAGCAACAGTTATTATTTAAACCCATTAAGTATTTTACTATTTTCATAGCCGACAAACGAGCTCGCAATCCACCTAATTAATAAGGGGCGTCCGCACCCATGAACATGATCAATCGTGAGTTTATTTTATCTATTATTATGAATTGTGATTATTATACAGTGAAGTAATTTTAGAGATTTGCGAGCAAACAAAATATCAGTTTAGGGTTATTTTATTCGTAATTACAAAATAAATACACCACATTAATATTTCGTAAAAAAACAACAATGTAGCTATTTCAATAAACATCAATGTTAAAGTTTAAACTTTAAAAACCGCGGTTGATTTAATGGTGCTCGTCACGAACGCGCATGACGTCATACGCAAGTAAATACTTTCTTAACCTTATTAACATAGTGAAACTAAAGTAAATTTCAACAATTTTATTTATTTATTTTATTAATGTATCTATAAATAATCCACAGACCATAAGTGCTATGACAAAGACAATGTGCGAGTGAATTATCTAAGTATTAACCTATAAACAGGTTCTTATGTAAAAATGTTAATAAGTAAATGACTTCTATGTGGTACTTTCATTGCTGTCTTTATATTTTTAAGACCCGCAGCATAAATAACGTTATTCTTAAAGAAAAATGCATCCATAAATGCGTCTGTTTTAGGGTGTTACCACACCAATCGATCGTCCGTCGATATTTGGTGTGGTAGAAACTATCGATCGACGTCGACTGGTCTATTCTGCAATCGATCGACGTGGACGGGTCGACGTCGATCGACGGACGATCGGTTGGTGTGGTAGCTTAGTGGTGTGGTACCCTTAGGTAGCTTGGTGTTATCAGCGTGCACAAAGTCTCCATTATGAGATTTGAAACTAATATCATGCAAATAGATATAAATCTTTTTTCCAGGTGAAATAAAAAAAATGTAATTATTTTAGTGGTAATTATAGTATGGTAATATGTATTTTATTTTTTATAGCTATTGTCCGACAGGATGGCTACTATTTGTAGTACATTTTCGATGTTTTGAAATAGACTATTAAGTCTGAAGGTTAGGTTATATTAGCTCCTATAGATGTTTACTTACATGTAATTCAGCAGAAATATCAACATAATGTGTTTTGGCTTCCAAGCAAGCCCTCACAATGGGCTCACTGAGTACAGTGTTCGGTCCAGTACAGTTCATCAATACACGGGCACTTTGGGCTGCCCTCTTTAGAGAGGCTTCATTCGTGATGTCACATTCTATTACGGGAATTTGAGCTGTGTTAAGACCTGAAAATGAAATGAAACGCTTTTGAAACGCCTGGTAAAGGGTGGTAGTCGTGTTCGAATACTGGTGAAGTATTTGTGTAAAGCCCGATGGATAAATTTGTAACTTTTGCACTTTGTAACACCTAAAATCACACAATTTTATTTTATTTTATTTATTTTTTTTAGTTATGGCTACCGCGGAAGCACATATATCGAAGGCCTTCATGGCCTTCGTTCGCTTGCAGTGTCCAGACATCTGGACAAAATTCGAAAGTGGGCTCAAACCCACAACCAAAACTTCGACAAAAAAAGAGAGACGGGTGCGTCAACCCGCATCCATCAACCCCTCACGCGATCGTTCTAGCTCGCGCTCATCCGTGGCTTCGTCCACTCGTAGTTCATCGTCGATGGATTGCGATACCCTGGCTCCTGCCAGTCCATGCCCGCGTCAAATTCAAATTATAATCTCTCCTACCCCGAGACCAAGCCAACCGGTCGGCATCCGCCTCCTTTTTTCATCCGCGATAAAGCGGCGTGAACATCTGTGTCCACACATATGTCAAATTTAAAAATAGCGTATACACACGCGAAAAATAACGCGATCGGCATTCGCGTAGCGACCGTCGCACCCGCCGATCACCGCGCCCTCACCAAGTACTTGAATGAGAAATCCATTGAGTACCTACCACACTTACGCGCTCGAGAAGATGCGCGTTTTACGCATTGTCCTTAGAGGCGTACCGAAGGAGATTGAGTCAGAGCTCCTTCTCCAGGATCTTAAAGACCAGAGATTCCCGGTCATTTCACTCCACCGTATGTATGGCAAAGATCGTATGCCGTACAACCTAGTGTTGGTTACACTAGATCACACCCATAAAGGCAAGGGGATTTTCAACCTTAAAACTGTAGCACGACTTTCGGGGATCACCGTTGAGATCCCTTTCAAACGTGGTATACCCAGCCAATGCCATAGATGCCAAGTCTATGGCCATACAGCCAGAAATTGCCACGCCAAGCCCAGGTGCGTCAAGTGCCTGGGTGATCATGGCACCGCGGATTGCGCACGAACCCCGCAATCTGTCGAACCCCTTGCATGCATCTTATGTAAGTCGGTTGGCTACACTGCAATTTACCTAGGATTCCCCAGGGCCCCAAATTCCAACCCCAAAAAGGCGCAGAAGGCAAAGCAAAGGTGTCCACCCTCTGCTCCTGCTGGAAAGCCCGGCCCACCCAATAAACTGCAGCCTCCGCTATGTGACCCTCACGGTCCTCCACCGCCTCCCAAGAACGCATGGGTGACCCCACCTACCATGGTTAGGAAACCCATGGCAGCCCTCACCCTCCCATCTTCTCAGGTACAGCAGGTCAGGTTAGCACCTGCTTGCATGCCTTCTCCTCTCACGGCCAGGTCCCACGGAGAGCCACTTTCAGACCTCGCGCTTGTAAGCAAATTCGCCTCAAGTTTCGACTTGGGAGAAATCACGACTTTGGCTCGCAAACTACGAGCCGCAAAGGGCTCACTTCCAGGTGACGTGCTTCGTCGCGATCGAACACCAGGCGCTTATCGCTAACGTCCAAAAATTCAATCAATTAAACTTTTAAATGGCGTTCTCTAGACGGAAACTCGGTCCCTCACTATCGGCTACTTCAACGCCGATGGTCTTAAACATCAACGTAATGAAATTCATGAACTCCTTCGAGAATTCCAAATCAACATCTTATTGTGCAGGATACCTTTTTGAAACCTGGTCAGGAACTAAAAATAGCGAACTACAACATCGTTCGTAACGATAGGCTTACCCTCATCTATTACAAAAGGTCACTACACTGTATACCTGTCGATCCCCCACAGCTCGAGAATATCGAAGTTTCCTGTTGTAGAATAGCGATGAGCGGCCATCAGCCAATCACGCTGGCATCCATCTACCACACACCAGATAAAGCTATACTTTAAAGCGACCTCCAGTCGCTACTCGATATGAGTGCCTCCGTAATACTAGCTGGTGACTTTAACTCGAAACATTCAGGTTGGTACTCCGTAGTTACCAACCCAAACGGCTGTCGTCTTCATCACATGTTAGATTCGCTAAGCTGTGATGTAGTGGGTCCTCGGGAACCGACTCACTATCCTTACAACACAAATCATAGCCCTGATATTCTCGATATAGCAATACTACAAAGTGTTAACTTAACGGTAGACTCAGTAGAAGTTATCCACCAACTTACTTCGGATCACCGACTGGTAGTCATGCAGCTAGGTATCCCAAGTGACCCCGTTCCTCACACGAGGGCACACACTGATTGGGCCAAACTAACGGAAGCCCTTAAGGCAACCGACAGCCCCGACCTGAACACCATTCCCGATTCATTGTCATCCATCGAGGAGACCAATGCCGCGTCATCGATGCCTCCGCTCCTTAAGCCTCCGCCCATGACTCCCGCCTTCGATGACTCCGAAAAAGTTGAAACCCTAGCCGATAGCTTAGCCCAAAAATGTACACCGAGTACAGAAAGCACCAACGCCCTCCACATAGAAACCGTCACACCTGCGTCCAACAGGTGCACCGCATCACGGAGCACATTTTACTTATCTTACGCATTAGGCGCTTGGTTTAGGAAATGGAGAATAGAAGTCAACCCAGAAAAAAGTGCAGCAGTGTACTTCTCTCTCAACCTGCTCTAGGACAACCTCTAGGAAACCCTCCAAAAGATTAGGTCAGATCACTCTGTTTGGTACTCCGATCCCATGGGCTAAAAAAGTCAAATATTTAGGACTCACTTTAGCTAGTGGACTAACATTTGCGGATCACATAAAACGCGTCCGGGACCGAGCCGCCTTCGTCATGGGTAGGCTGCACCCTCTAATTTGCAAGAAAAGTAAAATGTCGCTTAGAAATAAGCTTACACTTTACAAAACTTGCATCCGCCTCATCATAACATATGCCAGTGTGGCTTTCGCGCACGCCAGCAAGTCGAACCTCAATCACTTGCAGGTTATTCAAAATAGGTTTTTACGCAAATGCGTCGGGGCCCCGCCCTATGTCCGCAACTTAGATCTGCACAAGGATCTCGAGCTGCCCACCATTGCCGCATTCATGAAGTTGGCGTCTAGACGCCACTTCGATAATGCTCCCCACCATCCCAACCCGCTGGTCAATAAGTCATCTGAATACACAGCCAACCCAGATGCAGCGGTTCGTTATAGGCGTCCGCATAACGTCTTAACAGATCCCGACGATGATATTACAACAAGGAACGCCGGTCGTCCAGTTAGAAATAGGGCAACACGGCTTTCGAATCGCCTAACCCACCGGTGGGCCAGGCTAACGCGTCGTACGCATTCCTACTGAGTTTCTTGCTGGTTCTTTGGCAGTAGTTGATCCTTCCGAACCAGTGGTAGTTTCAATATACGACGTCCTAAAAAAAAACTCAATTTTTTAAGCGAGAGTGCAAGCAAAAGTGAAACAATGCGACATTCACACTAACTGAACAAACTAAAAAGCTTAGGTACGCGTTTACTTTAAAAATATAGGTACAATGGTGGTGGGATAGACAATCTCTTTCGTATTTACCTACGAGAAGCGTACGTTTGATACCATAGTATATATTTTATTTAAGTTTAAAACGTATTATTTAGTACTATTTACAAGTCAAAGAGGGTGTACCTACTCTCGTGCCATAATATGTTTATTTTAACGCATTTTATTAAGTAATTCCTGATAAACCTTCATAGTTTAATCCACGAGTTCAACAATGCGACCTTAGTGCCTTAAAATTTAACATAAGTATTTTTGCGCGCTAATATATGCGAATGACCTTGAGCAACCGCTCCATACTTGCTGCGCTTCGGCGACCTTTGAGTTTCAATAGTAAGCGAGCACAGATTTCTGATACATTATTAAAACAGCAAATTCTAGTCATTAAAAAAATTGTTACCTACAAATTGTTCATAATTAAATTATCTATCCATCCACTGGGTCCCAATATGCTTAGGTACTGTAAGAAGGGATACATGATAAAACCAAAATGCCTACCTACTAATAATTTATGTGCGTTCGATGTAAAGAGTTTTATTTAACATTTACTTATTTATAAACATTTTTTAAGAAAAACTATATATTTTCATAAGTAAATATCTCTATTTAAATAGCATATATATATAGCCCCTAAAAATTAGAAAAAGGGCTAGCTCGGTGTTTTCTACTTACTTTTGAACATGAAACCAAAAATTTCGTAAGGTAAAGTTTGGCGGCCATTAAAGAACCTGCTTTATTTCGTCACTTTCTTATGTATCATTTCACATGACCATGGAAGTTATCTATAGAATTTTAAAACGTTTAAAAGTTAAAACTAAAAGAGAGTTAACATTTTGGTAACTAACTTACCGTACCGGGATTTTATGAGATTGTGTACATTTATGAATCCTTTCGAATTTATGTCAAGTTAATAAAATGGTTGTTATAGCGATTGTAATAAAAACCATACTTACACTTATTTGAAGGTATTCTTATCTTTTGGAACATTAATTACAACTTACTTTAAAAATAACTAATATTTACATTGACCTCATATATGTTTATATGAGGTCAATGGATAATTAATATTGCCCAATTTGCAGATACAAATAGATTTTTCTTTGGTTTTTATTTGGTTACTTCCTCAGTTTAGCGTACTTAGTACTTACCTATATTATACATTTAAAAACAAATTGACAATCCTTTTAAATCTCATAATTAAAACTTTAACGTGTGTAATGAGTATACCTAAATATAATTAAGTTTATTAAATGGTATCAGAGCGTATCATAAGCATAGATGTGCGTGACTATATATACTTATAATTAACTAGCTGTTACACGCGGTTTCACCCGCGTTATTCTCCATTTCGTGGGTCTATCGGGATAAAAAGTATCCTATGTGTTACTCCAGACTATAAACTATCACTGTGCCAAATTTCATACTGGTCCGTTCAGTAGTTTTTACGTGAAAGAGCAACAAACATCCGTCCATACAAACTTTCGCGTTTATAAATAAATAAATATTTGCAACAATCAGACCACATTATCTAGCCCAAGTTAAGTATCATTAAGAACTTGTGTTATGGATACTAGATAACGGATAAATAAACTTAAGAAATACATTAACACACAAAGTTTTTTTTTGTGTATATAAATATTAGAAATGAACTTAAATAAACGTAAATACAAATCCATGACTAGAAAGCAAGTATATATCTGCCCCAACCAGGATTCGAACCTGGGACCTCTGGCATGGAAGGCAAGGCTACTTACCTCCACACCAAACAGGCCGTCGAAATAATATTAGTAGGATTCCAAATTCCTTTGGAGCATGGCCAGTTGAAGACATTTGTTTGATAATGTACTGGTTACCTGTAGAAGGACAAACATGAACTTTTATCTTTGTCCTTTACTTACGCGGGATTCGCTTATATGTATAATTATTGTACACGAGTCCGGTTCTAGATCACAAGTCTCAAATACGAACAGAAATGTGATTTAAAGATTAAAAACGTCAACAAAACGTGCACAAAGCCGCGAGCAAAACTTTGTAAATAGCAAATAATGTTTCTTTACCTTTGTCTTCAAGGCTTTTTAAAACAGTCTGGAGTTTCTTCTTAGAACGTCCAGCAATACCCCAGGTCACATCACAATATTTTTTATCCTTATTAATTTTAACTAAAGTTTCCACTACATATTTTCCAGTAAAACCCGTGGCACCCAATAAAATAATATCTACTTTCTCCATAATGTTACTTTCAAGTAAATAAACACGCAAACAAAATATAATATAGCGCGCGCTATTTTTGATTCCTTTTTCGTTTTTTTCCGACGGACTAACAATATACGCTACACAACGCGGCCGTGATCGGTAAACAAATCGATGCGATCACGCACTCGCACGTTTATGTATAAAAAAAGGACTCACTCGCTTGTCGCCTGACCAGATTCTCTAATAAGCCGCTAATTTGGCATATCAAACCGTGGAAACTTCACTGGTTAATGTATTTGAAACAGTGAAATAGTAATAAGTGTTATTTGTAACTGTTTGTTTCCCAAATAAAGTAAAATAAAATGTTTCTAATGTAAATATTAATTTTAAAACTAAAATACTAAATCTACCTACCTATTCAAACGTTGGATTTATTAAATTAAGGTCATTGTGTAACATAAAGAGAGTACATACTTCAGAGAAATGTAACATATTTCATACAAAATCATAGTAAATCCTTACTGACCTTACAATATTTTGACGATAATTAAGTACTTATGATTCATTATTCTGATAAAATCTAATTGTATCTACAATGTTATCCACAAATAATATTTTTTAATTGTATTGGTGAATACAAATCGATAATCAATAAATAACAAGATAAATAATGAATGACCTCTACAATTAACGATGTCTATGGGCATAGATGCCACTTACCATCAGGTGGATCGAGTGCTCGTTTGCTTTTTTGAAATGACCCAGAATTAAATAAGCTTATACCTACTACGTGAGATGTAACGGCTAATCGCTTTTATCTGAGCTTATAGCAACAAATTTCAAAACCGGGGCCAACCAGATTGAAGTCTTCTGGCTGGCCCGATATCAATATACGATAAATAAGTACTACTTACTTTTTTGAAAAAAGCACTTTGACCTACATGTAGTGACGGTATTTGTCAGTAAAGGTGTATGAGAAATTATCTATAGCCGAACTGTACAAGGCTGGTTGGCCTGTCCTAACAGCGCTGTCTGATGGTGTAGGTACTACCTCCAAAAGTACTTCCTCGTGTAGTGACGGTGACGATAAAGATGACCTGTTAGTGTAACGACGATTCCATGCTCAGTTTCAAAGATTTCAAGTTTCTATTTTACAAACACTCGGTTCTTTACAGCTTTATAACTTTTTCAAAATTCTTCGAGCAAACCGAAGTATTTGGTATTTTTCTCGTCTTGAGTTCTATAATTAATTCTCGGTCTCGTAATAATAAATTCCTGGGTAATCTATAATACGCAGTATAACAGATGCTTTAATATAATAATGCCGACTTAGATACCTTAAATACATAAACCTACGCCTAACTGCTCAGTCCCCTCTCCCCTCAAATTTACTATTTAGGTACTATTCTGAAATCACAAATTAAATTTAATATTGAACTTCGCACAGAAATAAATTATCTTTTCATTCCTTAGTGGTTGCGATGTAATTTTTACACATAGGGAACAGGCTTCAGAATTTTGTGTGTTTTTATATTCAAAAGGCCATGTATCACTAGTCAACTAAGGTAATTAATTACATACCTTGCTTTTACATTCCCACAAAACCGAGGCTGGTAACTTATCTACATTGTATTTATTTCATATCTATTTATTTATATGTTTATGTATAACTACTTATTCTGTGTTTTCCGCATTAGCTGTTTGGTCACCCATAACACATGCTTTGGTTACTTTATTACTGGAGCCATACAGTTCTAGTTGGTGTGCTTGGTTAGGGTATTATTTATTATTATTTAACGAATACGTCCGCTATTCTGACCACCAGGTTTATGTGGTAGACTATTTTGCTGTAGCTGGTTGCTTCGCTGTAAGTCAGTCGCAGCACATCCACCTTGTATACCACTATTGCACATATGCCCACGTTGTGACCGGCGGGTCACATTGTCCGACGTAGGCGTTTCAGCCAATCTGGCCGACGTTTTTCGCTGTAGATGCGAAGAATCTTCTTCAGTGCGTTTTGCACCACCTATGCGCATATCGTTAGCACAGTCCCGCAACGGTTTTTTTTGCTAAAAACTATTTTCGAGGAATCCCTCTCGCCTCCATAATGCGTTGTAGGATCTTACCGGCTTCGGAGAGTCACTTGGCTTTGCGAACCCTTGTCTTCTAGCGAACTTTAGGGCCCTCTAGCAAGGGTCCGACCCCATGGCATCATCCTTGAGTACCTGCACGGTAGAGCGGAAAATCGCTCCAGCTCCTCCTGTTCTTCATCAAGTGTTTTGTTTTTTTTTTGTGTTGTTCTCCATTGTTGCAGTAGCTAGGGAAGGCTGTAAGGTTAACTGCGTGCAAGATCTCGCCCGTTGTCTTGAAGGTTGTGCGACCAACCTTTAACCCCGTTGGCCTCGCAAAACATAGGTACGATTCGCATTACGCCGTGGGTTCGGACTTATAATAGATATATTCATTATAATATCTATTGTTATGTTATTTAGACATACTAACGATATACTTACTCTACATAGCGCCAATATAATATATACTTGCTTAGACATAAATATACAAACATAATCTTTTTTATGTAGGCGTGTTTTACTATATCAGGACCAATAGTAAGTAGCCGGACACAGGAGTGATGAGTTAGACATGGGGTGGGTTGTATCTCTATTGACTGCAGTAAAGACAACTCTCCTATTCGGGTCTGCGCAGAGGCAGCTTTCAGCAAAGCACAAAAGCGATCACAAGCATCCAGGGGGCTATCCACCCACGCAGTTGCACCATAATTGCACCCTAGTGCGCTAAGTGGTAATTTATAACCCGTTTAATATTATTATGTATGGTATGACCTAGTTAAATAATAAGTAACTGAGAAGCATACTCAATAATAATTATGCAACAATGTAGTTTATAAGTTGCTCAGAGTCATAGTCAGCACCCATGTGCTCTTTTTCCGAAAGTAACAAAAAGTCACTCTTTAGGTATATCTAATAAGATCTTTACCCATTAGTCCAAAATGGTAATAATTATAAAACTAAGAACAGTGAGAACAATATATTCATTTCATATTAATCTATAAAATATGGGATATTTTAGTGAATAATATATCATCCTAATGTAACCAAATGTTACAATCTAAGTGTAATTGAAAGTAAGTGAATTCTAAAACTATACATAGCTGCACAAATATATTATTTGATGTTAGACTTTCTCTATAACTTTAATCCTAAAGGTTTCTTTTAGCATTAATATCCAACAACATACTACACTAACCAGCATTAAATGTACCCAGTTAATTGTTGGTGATCTAATATTGACTGTATTAATGATTCACAGTCAACAATTACAAGGTAAAAAATAACAGACAAGTAAAGAAAAAACAACAAGCAATATTTAAAAATTACTTAAAAAATATAATTTATTATGATGCATTCTTTTTATAATATAACTTAACTCCCCATAGTTGCTTTATACAGTTTGAACTTCCCTACGAATTTTTTCACGTCTTCCTTTGGATAAGGTTTCAGTGCTATACATGTCGGAATATCTTCTGGTTGTTCAATCCATAATTTGTGATCTATTGAATTTTCTTTTAATTTCTCTGCTACTTTTTTTAAAGCTTCTTCACTTGGTACCTTAAATTAGTTAAAAACATGAAAATGGTAGAATAATCTTTAAAATCGCGTTCTGAAACGAAATAAACGATTACTAGTAGCACACTAGAACTTACTTCTAAAACTACTTTGTGCATATTGTCTAAGTCATTTAAATATTTAATAGTATTCTCATCATCTTTATACACATGAAGCGCAGCCGTTGATGCATGGCAAGCTTGAGCCACAAGAGAACCGACCGACCAGCCAAGGTTGTTCATTAAATCGCTTCGTAATAACACATACTGAACTAAGTTAGCCATTATTTAATAAAATATTACAGTAAAAAGTTAGTTCGTTACAATACAAATCTTGCAAAATACAAGCTTGTTTGAAGAATGGTAGGTTAGATAAACAAATCAATCCAATCAATCATTCAATATTTTGTTTGACAATGCTTGCTTTGCCTGGAAGGAAACAATGGATTTGTTCCGAACCACACTCAAAGCGCTATCAGCGCTAAAACTGCTCATAACCGTTCCGATTTATTTTAGCGCACTAAAAGTGATATTTTTGCTATTTCAATCGGAAAGGTAAGTAGCGTGCTAAAATTCTAAAATTGAGTGGCGTCCGGGAAACATCCAAAGAAACGTCATGTATCAGATTTGACGGGCCGCTCAGAGTGACCATGCTCCGTAGTTTGAGAACTGTGAGCGGGCAGATAGCTTTAGCTTTAGATAGGCGTTTATGACATCAATAATGATATATTGATATCTATCGCGAACGCGTTTTCTGAGAATCTTTTCTTTTTTGTAAATAATTTAATGTTTTTGGATAGGTTATTAGCAACTGAACAAGGAACTTTTTCTAGTAGTTTGTACGCTTAATGTACTGTTGATTTTTCAAAATAAATCCAGTTTTGTATTGACGAAATTAGTGAATCAACACAAAATTTTATAAGAAATCACTTGCAATTTAAAATGTTTAATATATATGCCAGTATAAGTATTAATAATGGTTTGTTAATGTATTGGAAACTGATAAAAATTTAAACAACTTTATTCAAAACATAGTTTTTTATTTATTGCATTTTTTGTTGTTAATTTAGGATTTTTTTTAACAAAACCAAAAATATTGAATAACTCGATAACGAGCCTACTTGGTATTAGGGAAAAAGAACAAGATTATATTTCAATACAGCAGTAATATAGTTATAATATTATAGTTATAATATATTAAATACTTACTCTTATTTGTTCTCCACTTCCAGTTTATTCAATGAATTATGAATCCTGTCTCTAAAGAAATGATTCAGTGTGTATTGTTTATAATAAAAACATTACCATGATAGAGTCTTCGTGTTAACTATAACATTAAAAATATGGGTGGTACCCGCCATTAAACACTGTGTACGTTTACGTATATAAATTAAAAACGTTTGCCATTAATGCCATGGTCTATATGTAGAATCTTCCAACAGGACAACTATGACCCTTGATTGCTGTTATTGATTGAGCATTTGGCATGGACGTAATATTTATTTGGTTGACAATACATTGTCAATAAAAATGAAGGTTAGTAAATATTTAAAATAAAAACTCGCTGCAAGCAGTTTTGAGCCATTTTTTAATCAAAATAAATATCTACAAGAGCTTATAACGACTGTGTTGATGATTAAAATATAAATATGGTTTTATTCAGTAAGTACGTCTTAATTACTAAAAAATTACGAAACAAAATACCTAAACAGTGCCTCCTTGACAGGTAACTTGTGTCGTCATCTGTACTTTTTACTGCTTGAGACGATAGAGGATTTTATATAAGACGGCCCTCATATAAAATCCTCTATCGTACAATGTAACCGGATTTAAAGTCTGATATGTTTATAACATAAATTATTAATTATTAAAATTCAACATTATCAGAAGATTTCCATGTGCTACATTATTCCATACAGATCGCTCAACATGGCTTTGATAAAACTCCCTGATGATATTCAACATTCAATCAATGCATCTTCCATAAACACCGTTAACCAGGCTGTCGAAGAACTTGTAAGTCTTTATGTGATTTACCTTACGTACATTCACTTCTTTACCTTCAACTTTCAATATTGTTGAAAATCACAGGTATATAATTCTATAGACGCTGGAGCTACATCGATAGCAATACGGGTTAATTTAAAGCAGTATTTCATTCAAGTCATAGACAATGGTGCTGGCTTAAATTGGAAAGATCTCCAATCCATTGGAAAATTTTATATGACAAGTAAATTTGACCAAAGTAAATTAAATGGTGAAACAAAATACTATGGCTTTCGAGGTCAATCAATAGCCACCATTGTAAAAGTATCGCAAGAGCTTAAAATCACTACGAGATGTGATGGAGGAAAAGAAACGTGGTCAAAAGTTTTCTTAAATGGCCAAGAACAAAAGATAATGCATGTTGTAGAAAGACCGTCTAAAGGCACAACGGTAAGTTTGCCTAAAACCTTCCTTTGAGCCTCTGATTCTCCTATTCAATTTCATCTTCATTCCAGATTGAAATAAAAGGGTTTCTTCACAATGCTGTGATTCGTAAGAGAAGTTTGCAAGAATTAAATGAACTTAATACAATAAAATCATTTTTAGAAAAACTAGCGCTAGTTAATTCCCACATATCTTTGACTTTACGCGACAATTCAACTAACGAACTCATGCTTACAATCCACAAAAAAAGAGATATCTTACAAATATTTAACTCTATGAATGGGATTTTAACTGAAAAACTTAAAGAGTTCCAAGTAGAAAAAAACCAGTACAAAGTTAAAGCTTTCATTTTGGACGATAGCGGCGAAGCCAAAAATCGATATCACTGGATTTATCTGAATAAACTTATTGTTAAAAATCGGCGGATTCAAGACATATTGAATGGTTTGTTCAAAAAGTATTTGCGTTCCCGATTAACTGACGAGAAAAAGACAAAAACAAACGTAAGTCTTTAGTGAAGTGAATAGCTCATAATCTTATGTCTTACCTACTTAATTTCTTATATGTTGACTGAACCAAACAAATAAATTTATGAATTTCAGATTTTTCAAGATAAAGATCATACAGTACGGAACAAACCAATAGTCCCATCGTATTTTGTATTGATAACTTGTCCCTATGATGAATATGATTATAGTCGAAGTCCCAAACAATCCTTTCTGGAATTCAAAAACTGGGATAGCATTAATAAAATACTGGATAAACTAGTAAAATTGTATTTTGGTAATTTAAAAACCAGTGATAACAAAAATTTACTTTGTAACCCCAAAAAGAAAGTTGACGGTGACGATACACGAAGCCAAGTAAGGAAGATTATAGAAAAAGTTTTAGGATATCAATCCAAAAAAACAAAGATCTTAAAATTCCAAAATGCTATAAAAGGTAAATATTTGTAATTTTCTAAAAACTAAATTTTTTGTCTGATTGTGTCATTTAATAGTGTTAATAAATTTTTGTTGAGTAAAAGTATAGTTTACTCTTTCCTTCAAACTTTGTGGATCAGTAACGTAAATATTGCTTTGTGTAGTCGTTGTACATTTATAAATATTTTAATTATTTTAAGGCAAACACGTAAAACGTAACATAGGAAGAAAAAAGATCTGCAATAAAATCACGATAATTCCAATACAAAATCTAACAAATTCTGAGAATATGAGTTTAGTAAAGCCGAAGCCTGTGGTAGACTTGAGTAAATTGAGAGTTTCTAAAATGTCAACAAATACAGATATTCAGCAAGAACATAAAAAACCTAAACATCACAAGCGAAAAGCTAGCTCAGAATCTCAAAAAATGTCACCAGTTACACATGTTCAGCAACAATGCAAACATGATCAGTTAAAACCTTTAAGGCAAAATACTATTACAAAATTAAATGAAATATTACCCGTTGTAAAAATTCAGCAACGACAAGCAAATCTTCAGCTCAAAGAACTAGGGCAAAACGCAAACGTACTATCAAGTAAAATATCATTGATTACACATAATCAGCAACAACGAAAATATGATCAGTTAAAACATCTTAAGCAACATGCTGCTATAGAGTATAATACATTGTCTCCCGATGTTCAGCAACAACAAAAAAACCTTCAGCTAAAAGATCATAGGCAACACACTGACGTACTATCGAATAAAATGTCACCTGCTACAGATATTCAGCAACCATATTCCATATTAAAAACTAACTGTACCAAATCAATTCATGTAAATGATTTTGAAAACAGTAGTAAAGATTTCCGGAGAGAATGCGCAGCTTTAAAGAGAAGATGTGATCAACTAGAATTAAAAGTTGATACATTTCTCATGGGAAAAAGTAAAATGAATCCAAAAACATTTTCTGACGTTCTGAGTACCATAGAATACAAAACTAAGTGTTACAAAACAAAACTAGAAGAAAATGCCAATATGGAGCTAAGTAAAACAACTCAGTCCCCTATTACACACAAGGATTACTTTTCTATGACATCGCCTTATTTTCCGCCACATAGACTTTACGCCTTAGAAAAATCTGTAAAACCTGTGTGTATTGATAGTCCTATATTTGAATGTAGATGGAATCTTCCGTCGAAAAGCGTAACTCCTGAAGGAAAAGACGCATTTAGTATACCATTTTCTGAAACAACCGGTCACCAGAGACATGAAAAATTGTCCTTGAATACATTTAAAACCCATGGGTTTGATTTGCAGCAAGAAAATCGTAAACGAAAATTGAGAAAATTCATTAGTAAACAATCTATGGACAATTTTAGCTCGAGAAACCAATATTCTAAATCATGGAAGAGTAATAAGAAAACAAATACTGGCTATTCTTACAATTTGTTGTTAAATAATAAAAGGCCACAAATAAATTTGAACTTAGATATAAGAACAACAGAATCTTATTATACCATAGATTTTTCGAGAAGTAACGATTATGAGTACTATGGACAAAAAGTATGTTCACCAACAGTTAACGATACTGATAAAAGTTATATTCTATCTAATAATTATTATGACAAGCAGTTGTCTGACGCACGAAATGTAGATTGTATTAGTAAAGCTGCTATCTCAAACATTAATACATCAAAAAGTAATGAATTTTACTCCAATACACACACAAAAAGTATATTGTCAACAAACTCTTTCTTTCAAAAGAACGTTGGAGGTGTTTGGCAAGGCAGGGATGACATTCATATGAGTTTTGATTTATCGGCAGTACAATCAAATACATCATTTAAAGCTACTTATACTATGGAGAGTATGTATGATATGAATGCAACCTCTAATAATTATTTAAGAAAAAAACTCCTGCCTCTACAGTTCTCCACAGAAATCCAAAAAGATTATTTTTCTCCTGAAGAACCACGGCACCGTTCAGATTTTGACGTAGTTTTTATATCTGAAGCCCAACAAAAAAATAACTCAACCACTTACGAAATAAATCCTGTTGAGCTGTGTGAGGCATTAATAAATCATAACACCTATGTGAATCAAGATGACAACAGAAATAATCATAATATGAACCTTTGCAAAACTTCGAATCAGAGTGAAACAGATAAAAAAAATGATTGTTTCTTGTTCAGTGTTGAATTTGAGAATGATTTAACTGAGCGTTTTAGTAAACTTAGTATTTTTAATAATTTCGAACATGATTCGTTGTTTCGACAAATTGATTTAACTGAAGAACTTCGAAATAAAAATGAACCACAATTTAATTTGCCATGCCAAAGTGAACGGTCCCAAAAGACTACAACAAATTCGTTTCTCGCAGGTAACTTTGAAATAAAAAATCGGCAGCGTTTCTTACCAAAAGGTAAATAGAGAGTGCTATAGGTATTTAAGAAAAGGGTTAAGCTTGAGATATTGTGCTAATTGTAGTGTCATTTTATTTCAGGTATGTCTCCTCTTAATCTGAATCCTAAGGCATCTAATAAGAGGAGCGAGGCTTGTTTAGATGAAGAATATTTTAATTCCGTAAGACTTTAACTTTTCCATCACAGCCATCGTAAAAAATAAAATCACTAATAATTTAAAAAAAAAACTAATTTTTATACTATACTATATAAAAATAATTACTTTTAGGAGGTCTACTGCAACTTTCTAGATGATTTGAAAATTTATTCAGACATTTATGAACCGGACGTACAAAACATGAAAAGTGTGGGAACGAAAGAAATCCAAAAATTAGTAACCAAAGTTATCAAAGATAATGCTTCTCTTATATTTGATGGGAAAACCTTAGAAAAAGCAAATGTAAAATGTCTTTAAATAATATTGTATTACAAAATATTTGACTAATTTTATAATTGATTAGTCCTAAAAATATTAATAATTTTAAGGACTACTCGATTTTATTTTTTCAAATAACAGGTGCTAGGTCAAGTCGATACGAAATTTATTGCAGTAGAAATAAAAGGCCGTTGCATTGAGAGTAAGGAAGCAGCAGCATATTTAGTTCTATTTGACCAACACGCAGTACACGAAAGGATTCGATTAGAGAAGAATTTGCATGGTAAATACTTTTAGATCTAAAATAAAGTTATTCGTACGGCATTATTTCTATTTTTATCCAAAATAGTGGACTATAAATATGTCAGGTATTGATCTCTTCAAACTCTTCCACATTATTTTATCGACTTACTATAGATTTTTATTTTACTTAAAGATTATTTAGAAGATGAACACTGGAAAAGTGTTAAAATTGATAACATCACGCTTAAGTTGACCAAAGAAGAAATATTATACTTGCATAACTACACCGATAAGTTTTCTCAGTTCGGTTTGAAATGGTGTTTATCACAAAATCAAGAAATTATTATAAACGGCATTCCAGACGCTGTCCTCGGAAAAAATCCCAGACAGGTATTACTTTATCAAATGAGATTAATAAATAATTCATGTTCATCATTATTTAAATCAATTCTCTTTCCGTCCACTGCCGGACGTAACCCATCCCGTGAGCACACCAACTATACCTACCTGTATAGAGCTTAACGCGTCTGACCAGTCCCAGTCACTTTCTTTAAGTCGTAAGTCCATCTCGCCACATGACAGAGTGTTACACTACGTTTGCTAATCTAATCTATTGACCATCAGTCCTCCGATCAGCGGAACTAGCCCATTGCCACCTCAGCTTACTTATCCTGCTAGCAATGTCGGTTACCTTATTACGGATTGTAGTCCTCAACGAAACCCCTAGCACAGCCCGCATCATTTCTCGCCGTGCGATTTTGGACTTATGTACCAGCCCAGTCGTAAGATTCGACGTCTCAGTGCCGCAACCCATAACAGAAAGGAGGGCCGCACTGGTAAAATACCTGTTTTTTTGAGAACAAGAGGCTCTGTATGATGGACGACTTTAATATGTGAGCTAATTTATAAGTAAGTTATTAAATAATTTATTTGATTACGTGTGACGACTGATGACTCTTTTTATTTTAAAACTAGTCATGTAAATCTGAACCCCATTAATAATAACATTACAAAGGATTTCAAACATAATAATGAAGCAATCAAATTGTATTACTAACTATGGAAATCTCATCAACGAGTCTATAAGCATTGTTTCTTTGGTTCAATTCATTTATATGAATTATAATACGTATTGTTAGCTCTCGTTTTACCGATAAATAACAGAATAAATTATTCTACAGCACCTACGATTACAGATGTGGGCGTGGAAACCGTGTCTTATCAGGTGGACAACAAACGGCATAAACGGCAACGGAACCTAACCAGGTCTCGTTTGCTAGCAAAGGCAAAGTTAAAAAAGACAAGATCAGCCTATTGCAACTAACGAAAAAAAGGCATTATCGGTTTATAAATAAAGCTCCCCATTGAAAGGGACATACTTAACCGATAAATGGCTGCCATAACCATAATTAAGAATGAATATTTTTCGTTTCAGGAAGATAAAATTGTGACAGCTGTAAAAAATGTTATTGTAGAAATTATAAAATCATTGCAAGTCCAACGGGGATGTGTCCCATTATATTTAAAAACAATTATGGATCTTGTATTTAGTGAGGTAGATAAACTTTCGTATATTTAACACACATTTAGCCAACCTTTTTTTAAATATTTTTACGTTATTATCTCCAACATAAAGATTATAACTTTTTGAAATAACAGGCTTGTAGGTATGCAATTAAATTTGGGGACAAACTGACTATTGATGAATCCAAAGAATTATTACGAGATCTTTCTCGATGTAAAACTCCATTTCAATGTGCTCATGGAAGACCTGTAATGGCTGTTTTAATGGAATTAAAAACTTCTCCTAAGAATGAGTATTTGGTACGTATCTATTTTATATAATTTCGTAATGTATTAAGTTCAGTAATTGTAACTGAGAAATATAGGTTTATTTAGGTTTATAAAATAAAAGCACAAATGATTGCTAATTCGTATTAGTTATGTTTATTATTTTGAATCAGGTGCTAAATTATGAACCTTTTTTTTTCGTCAGGTAAGTCGCGACAAATTGTTGAACTTCCGTAAGAAAATGAATTCCGTAAGAAATTAGCATAAAGTATAATTTAAGAAGATAAATATTTGTTTTACTATGGAGGATTAATTACAGTAACTATGTATTAACTATTGTTATATTATTTCTGTGTTTCCAACTAAATCTAATTTTGCTCTATTTGATGACTTATCCAATTTACAAATGTAGTAATTCTTGTGTGGACGTCTGGGAATCCGACGGCACATGGTATACCCCAGGAAACCAATCCGAAAAGCTGATTATTCCTTACTAACGGTCCTCCGGAATCACCCTGACATGTGAACAAAAATGTAAGTTACAAACTACGAAAAGGGTCACAAAACTAAAAACACAAAATAGTAAAACAGTTTTCTGTCATTAAATGTAAATGTTATTCATAGTAGTAGTATTACCTAAGGCGCTACAGAAAAAAGTTGTTCAATTGTTTAGTTAAAAGAAAGCTTTTCTTGTTTTACCGCTCTTTGTATCGTAAATAAAAAAAAGACATTTAAAAATAATAACTTACGTGGCAAGATCCTTCGCCGAGTCTTGTAAAAGTGCAAAACATGGTGTCTAAAACTTCTTTAGTATATCGCATAGCATATACGCAAGTTTCTTGATTGAAAACTGTTAAGTTTATCGCATTCAAAATTCTGCTAGAAACCCCATTAGACTATAAAATCAACAAAGGCATTAAAGTTGCCGTTAGAAGTTGGTTATGGAAGAAAATAATATTTTTCGTGTACATGTGAGACCTACACATTAATGTTATTCTCGGCAATTTAACGTCATGTTTGAATACTAGTTAACGTCTACATTTAGTTAAATCTATGATTTTACTCAGCGGTACATAATAAACGATGCCTTGGTAATCCCACCAAACAAGCAACATCACGTTGAATCAAATAACTCAAATACCTACACCCTGATTTTTTATTCCGTAGAATTCTGACATTTCAGAAGTGTTGCCAACATTGAAATATTCGCACCAAAACCGGAAAGAATTTTCGCGAAATAAAAAATAAATCTTTTTTGAATTTAAGGTATCAGTTAGAAAAATTAACACTTTAAAAAATACTGATAACTCTAAAATGGTAATTAGATTTTTTATTATCATATTATTCAAGTTACAATAGTTATTAAGGAAATTATTTTTCCCTGAATCTAAATATTCGAACCCCTGTCCGATAATCCATTATAAAATTATTATATTATAATTATTAAAAATAAAATCTCTTTGTTTATAAAAACTTTTGTTTCTTGTAATATTATGATAAAAAATTAAGACCAAACTCGTTAGTAGTGTTGGATAATGCTCCCCACCATTCGAGGAAGGTTGAAAAAGTACCAACAAGTGCATGGAAAAAAGGCGATATCCAATCGTGGTTGACTACAAAAAATTTAAATTTTGAAGAAAAATGCTAAAATTAAATTTATTGGAAATTATGGGTTGGGAGAAATACAAATACGAACTATGTATTGTGAACGAGATGGCCGCAGCGCAAGGCATTACTGTGTTTAGACTGCCCCCATATCATTGTGAGCTCAACCCTATTGAATTGGTGTGGGCTCAAGCGAAGGGGCATGTCGGAAGACACAACAGAAGTTTTAAAATGCGGAAGTAAAAAACTTTTTATCGAAAGTATGTTACTCCTGATCAATGGATAAATGGCAAGAATGTATTTTATTTATTTATGTTATAATTAATGTACACACAGGTTTTAATTACTGTATAAAAAGTAGTTACCAAATAAAGTACAAAAGTAACTGCTTATTTCTAAAAGAAATCTCTTCCAACAAACCAGAGACTGGAGAGTGTGAATAATAGCAAATTTAGTGTGTACTAAATTATATATTGTTATACATAAGATAAATACTATAAACAAGTGCTACTATACTTACATATGTATTAAATATAAATATAAACTACTTATCTACATATAAATAGAATATCCATGATATATAAATATATGCAAACTAATATATACACAGTATACTTGACTTTTACAAATGATTCAAAGAAATGAACATAAGATAATTATTATAATACTGTGGGGTACAAAAACAAGAACGCAAGCTAATATACTCGAGAAAGGTAATGTCTCTTACTCGCTTTTTTAATAAGGATAACATTTTCGATTCACGGATTAAGCAAGGAAGTGCATTCCACAACCAAACCAACCAAAACAAACGTGTATGGTGAAGGAATAAGAGAAAAAGTCAGTTTTGTGTGGTTTCATTTTAAGAAGAGTACCTTTATTCCTTCTGCAATGTGCATCATCAGTGTGCGTGAAGGAAAAACGCTTACTTAGTTAGTATGTATGTATACTTACTTAGAATGTATCGGCCATACATTAAAGAAGAAGATCAGATGTGCACTCTCGCCAATTTGACTGACACAGTCGCAGATTCTTTAATAATTCATTTCAGCGATGATTATGATGAAGATAGTAATATTAGTATTAATGATGATTATATATTTTAATAAAAATATGTTTTCTTTACTTGTACTTTTTTCACTGTTTGTGATGAAAAGGGACGTAATTAGCACTCGCCGTAAAAATGGATACATTCACTAACTAATAAAATGTATAGACTCAGATGTTCAGACTCGTATTGAAATCGAAAAATGTGCCCGGCCAAAAAGGTTTGTAATCTCTAACATGTCAAAAAATGATAGCTGTCTGAATTCTACGGAATAAAAATCAGGGTATAGAGACCATCAAGTCACTGATTGGTCGTAAGTGCGCTACTGTAAAATGTAACCCTCACATTTTACATTTTTAACTGATTGCTATACGTATTACCTGTAGAGCTCCAAATCCAGTTAATGTAACGACATCACCTTCCACTATTTCATGTTCATAGAGCTGTAGTACTGTTACAGCATTCGAATCGAACTTGGTAACTGCTTTGATTATAGCTATATCATTGCTCCTAAGACTTGAGTTGTAATCAGGATGAATGCTGATCGATTGAACATCGTATTGCTTGCCACCATTGTCGAGATTAGTTGTTCCAAGGACAATTTTAATATAGTCAGCATCAACGCTGCAAAAGATATGTAAATATAAATTTAAAACACGAAGATGGCGAATTGGACAACGAACGCGGCACTTCTACTAGAAATAACGAGACCAAGACTGACTGTGGCATTAAAATGTTGACTTGCGCTGACTTAACGATTGGACTTGGAGTTAGCTGACTAGGGCATAATATTGATATATTTCAATTAATTAAATTGTCAGTCATTGAAAGACATTTTAACCGACTAACCAGCTAACTCCGGGTCCAGAAACTCACATCCTCGCACGTGGGCCACGCCCGACACTATCAACCAAAATAGTAGTAGTAAAGTATTTTCACAGTGTTAATTAAAAGAAAGTTTAAAAGTTCCTAGGATTTAAATTAGTTCTTCACATGAAAGACCTCTAGGCATATAGAAGTTGAATTTTGAAATGTGGTGCATACCCAAGGACGCAGTGGGCTGCCGTTGCCACATGTTGATAAGAAATTACTGCACCACCGCACACATGATAGCCACTCAAATTTTGCAGGGAAGCATGAATTTGTCCGAAAATTACTGGAGCTTCATGTCCACCAATAACACGAGTTTCAAAGCCTAAAATTTTAATAAAAGTAAACTCTATGTCGTTATCACTTTCACCAACAGAACACTTTTTCTCTTATTTTCACCTTCATGCCCTGTAAAAAACACAAAAATGGCAATAAAGGAACTTAACATAAAAATGTTATTACGCATTATTTATAATTATCAAATATATTTTATGGCATTAAAATGGCGTTGATTCATTAAATAATCAAATTATCTTATCAATTTGAAATCAGTTAAATTTTCAATCACTGCCAATAATCTAAAATTATCAGACGATAACTTCTTTGCCTCTAATGTGTTGAGTGTTTTCGCGTCTAAATGAGTACATTCGGGGTACTTGGTGCAAGCTCAGATTTACAACTGGATCCCCTGCAGTATTGTCGCCCCAGAGCGCTTACAAACGACCGAATGTCACCCAAGCGATTTTCGCCTAATCTGGCCTCCGCGGACTACATCCCCGACTGTTATGTACAGTCGGGGATGTAGTAGACTATATGTATAGACTATACCTAGGTAAATATTTAAAATACGGAGTGAGATAAAATTTATTAGTTGTCGCTGGAGTTCCTGGGTGAGAAATGTTGAACATTTTGAACAAGATTTTAAAATTTGGGTGTTGACCTCAGACATCTTTCCTAGCCATATCTTTACAATTCGTACATTCCTTTTTGCATTCTCCCCGTTCACTTTACGGTAAGTTGTTCACCGTAGAAATATTAGAATAAAATATAACCTTTGTTACTTTCTGAATAAGTACCTGGTCTTTATAACGATGCAATATTTTAAAATGGTTCTATAGTTTCAGAGTTTATTGGATACATATAAGCAAACGAACAAAAAACATTTCATCCCATGTAACGCAATATACACGGTGTAACTGGCGGGGTGGATCAACGGCCTCTGAGGGTGGAGGACCTCAATACCTACCAATTTATCCCTCATGTATGTTCAGAAATATTGAGTGGTTCCTGTAATATTTGGGATTAAGTGAGTTTTTCGAATAAAATCAGATTCTCGGAGAAAAGTTGAAAATACAACCTAACTTTCAGGCTACGCTCATGAATTTTTGCTTCAAAATAGTTCAATAGTAGGCCTTTTGTATCATTTGACCGCCGATAATCGTTGATTTTTATAAATGGAAATAAAATTGAAACTTCAATTTTTTTGAAATATGAATGTTAACGTCAACTTTCAGGGGTCTTAGAAAAAAATCATCATATAACATTTTTTTCCAAAACCTATTTTAAAAACTACTAGTGTTAAAGTTGAATAATGTCTAAAAATTTAGTTTGGATGGTGATGTGGATTATCATCATCCTGTGAAGGAACGACATCGAGGTACTAGCCTTAAACGAGACCTGGCTGCAGCCTGAGTCCGATGGCCGCGCGCCCGCACTGCCGGGCTACCGACTGCGGCACAAGCCGCGCCCGCCCGGTCTGCGTGGGGGCGGCGTCGGGTTTTATGTCAAACGAAGTGTTAACGTGCGTACTGGGCAACACTCTGTAGACCCCCTGCACAAGTCAGTCGAGAAGATGTGGCTTACGATGACCGTAGATGGCAAAAAACTCGTTATCGGAACTGCACATCGGCCGCCTTGGCAAAATATAGATTCATTTTTTGACGCGCTCACTGATTCAGTAAGCTTACTTTCACAATTTCATAATATAATTTTGTTAGCAGATTTTAATATCAATTTACTGAATATAAATATGGTCCCAGGTTCGAGGCCTGGCCGGGGCATTAATTTGTGTGATGAACACAGATGTTTGTTCTTGGGTCATGGTTGTTTATATGTTGGAGCCCTTTAAAGGATGTATGATGGGACTTGATATCATCGGCTGGCTCTGTTGATAAAATGATAACTGTTTTTAATGACGTAATTATAACAAAAAATCACTCATATCTTGGACCACGGAAACTATAAAAGCTATGATGCGACTACGAGACAAAGCTGCGTTAGAGTACCACAAAAACAAAAGTAATGTTAAGAAACAGTATTACAAAGATTTAAAATCATTAGTAAACCGTGCCTTATTTCATGAAAAGTCTGCATATTTCAAACACAATATCAACAGCAAAGCTCTCAGCCCTAAACAATTATGGAAAAATCTCAAAAATACTCTATTGCCAAAAGAAAATACAGACCTACCTTCTATGTTAGATAATCCATATTCTTTAGTAATTTTTTAAATATTCCTGGCCTACCAAAACCCTGCACTTTACAAATAAAATATTTTGAAGAGCATAAATATAGTGATGTAGTTTTTTGTATAAAGCCTGTTACCGTAGATATGTTAAATTATATTTCGTCGCTTCATTCTTCAGTTAGTATATAATTAAACAGGTAGTCCTTTTAAAGTACTAGGTAACTTCGCACAGTTTTACAGTATGTCATTTGACTTATTTAAAAAACTTCCATCTGTTTACTTGATCAACCCCGGTCCCGGCATGTCTTCATTCTTTTTTCGTGCGTGGTAACAAGCACACGTCTTATACCAACCAGTAACCTAATAGTTTAATATTAAATATGTTGTAAAAGCTGTAGGTACTAAAAGTGTACTAAAAGTTTGAAAATTAGAACAAAAGGTATAGAATAAACGAAAGCGACTCGTTATTTCTTCCGATGAGGTAAGCAATTTCGCTTTGTTGAAAAGATGCAGAAAACACGTGTTATCTATAATAGATATATCACGTTGTCCGCATGCATTCCTGGTAGTCTTCTACCTGATGTTTATTATTATAAACTATAATTTCGCTTTGTCGAAAAGATGCAGAAAATACGAGTAATCTATAATAGTATATCACGTTGTCCGCATGCATTCCTGGTAGTCTTGTACCTGATGTTTTTTATTATAAACTAAAATTTCGTTTTATTGAAAAGATGCAGAAATTCGTATTAATTATAATAGATATATCACGCCATCTGCAAAAACTCTTGGTAGTCTTCTACCTGATGTTTATTATTATAAACTATAATTTCGCTTTGTCGAAAAGATGCAGAAAATACGTGTAATCTATAATAGATATATCACGCTATCTGTAAAAATTCCTGGTAGTTTTCTACCTGATGTTTATTATTATAAACTATAATTTCGCTTTGTCGAAAAAATGCAGGAAATACGTGTAATCTATAATAGATATATCACGTTATCCGCATAAATCACTGGTAGTATTCTACCTGATGTTTCCTATTCCGATTAATGCTGTATAGTACTCGAATTGTTATTTTTGACTTTATTTACAATAATGTTTAAAAATTTTAATACGAATACAGAAAATGCGTGTAGTCTGAAAGAGATTTAACACGATATGTGTATTACGTAATATTCTATTATTTCTATTATTTTTTTTCAAATCTGAAAGTCGTCATTAAAATTATTTAAATATAACGATGAACCCAGTGGACGAATCTCTGGCTAGCCATTTCGGTTACCGCAATACCTGAGTCCTCTATGTAGACGCTCCCTAATCTGGAACCGTCGACCTCCGAGAATGAACCGGGACAGTCGGGAGAATTATTTCCGACATGGATCCAGAGATTCTATCTAACCTCGGGGGTTAACCTGGGAATAACCGCTATAAATAGGTGGATGAACTTACTTCTTGAAAAAGGAGATAATAAAGTGTTAAAAAGAGGTAATAATAGTAATAATAATAAAAAAGTACACTGAAGCTATCTAAGTACTCCCCAAACATCGACAGGCAACCGGTCTACCCAGTCGGGAAACAGGATGGGACCTCCTCGTTACCCATCAAACAGGGGGGGGGGCGACGTCAATGGAAAGTGCCAGTGCCTCCACTTCGGTGTCCACATTTGAATTCGACGTACAACGCAAAATTCAACCAGTTTGGGACTCGTGCACCAAATCAACCATAATTCAGGTACACGCAGGTCGAATCCATTACTGTTACGATTATTGGCCTGAAATAACAAATAATGAAACTATTTTAAAATGGGTAAATAATAATGATGATAATTTTAATTCCATTTCATGATAAAATTACACCAGTATTTACTCGCAAACATATTTTGTCACATAGTGAAAAACGAAATAGGATAATAGCAATTAATAAATTGTTACACTTAGAGTTAAACCTCGTTATAGCTCAAGTAACCAGTTTATATCAAACAAATATAATAAATAAATATTTTTAGTGCCGAAACTCAATAGCGAAAAAAGGTTCGTACAAAAAAAGTTATGAGCCACTTGTTGTGAATTTGGACAAAAATCGACTAGCACCGACAAAGTCGGTAACATTTTTAGGCTTTATGTTTAACAAAGAACAGTACCTGACGATAAGCGTTATAATAATAAATAAATTTATGAAACTTCAAATATGCTCGATACGAGATTTTGCCAAACATATAGGTGTACTGGTCCCAGCCTGTCTAGCTACAATATAAGTACAAATATGAGGCAAAAATAAAACTCCCTAAATTACTGTTAGAAAATTTAATCTGGTAGAAAAGTAAATATACCATTTCCTGTTCAGTTACTTCACAATTTTATAAGATATATAGAGACACATTCTGAACAGGCTGGGGCGCAGTATCCCAAAACAATAAATTTTATAATTTTTGGAACCATAGTGAAAAAGAATACCGTATCAATTACCTAGATTTACTAGCCGTTTCCTTAGGCTTCAAAAGTTCAGCCAGGGAAAAAAGAAATTGTGCAATATTATTACGAATTAATAATACCACCGCTATTAGCTAAGTCAATAGGATGGGTAGAGTTCAATTTCCACATTTAAATACTCTTAACTAGACACATTTGGCTATGGCATTTGGCGAGGAACGTAATTTATGGATTTTTGCTTTAATGTTTGTTAGAAAATGTGACGCATTCGTAACTAGGTACCCTGAACCGGATGCAGTTGCAGTCGATGCGTTTACGATTAATTGGGCCTCTACGTATTTTTAACCATTTCCTCCATTTTAACTTGCATTAAAATGTGTAAGAAAAATAATTGATTTGGATTGAAACAAAAGATTTAATTAACTCCCATAACAGCACCAAAGCAAAGCAGTCCAGCCTTACCCTGGATGCCGCGAGATGCTCCGGGCGGCGTTCGCGCGGTGCGGCTGTCCACTAGAGACCCTGACGTTGATGCTCGCTTCTCTGGCATCCATGACTATTTGTCAATACAACATCACGTTTAGGTCATGGTGGGAGTTTTGTACGTTACGTAATACTGATATGTTTTATTAGTTCTTTTTTAAATAAGCAATTTAATAAGGGTTATTGATTCGGTTCCGTTACATCGTTAGCCGTATGCACCGGACATAGGGTCCAGACATTAAATAAAAAAAATATAGTTTCTGCTACCGTACACATAATCATAATAAACATCATTAAAACCACAGCAACAAATCGTAAACAACCTATGTTATCCTTGCCTATTTTTAAATGATATGTCCTGTATCGACTCTAAATGATTATATTTTTTGTGACGAAAAATATTAAAGCTTCGAACTCGGAGTTCTTGTTTGTAACATGCAAGGCCCCTCACAGAGCCGCGTCGAGTCAGACGCTAAGTCGGTGAATAAAGCAGACGCTAGCTACGAACGGCGTTGACATGAGTGTGTTCAGCGCACACAGCACGCGGCACGTGCTCAGTGTAGGTTATCCGAGAAACGACTGGGTGGAACTTAAACTCAAGCCTTTACAAAATTTTACCATAAACCTATATTAAACCCATTAAACGACTTTGCCTTGGCCGTACGCAATAAAAGTACAAACCACTTAATACTTTCCGATAAAGAGAATAATTAAATGAGTTAATTAATTTGGCAATCATCAAGTGTATAATAAATGCCTAAAGGTTACTGGATGCTTAAATTATATACTGAAGTAAGGAATTTAATGATTTAACGTATTTAAATAAATTATAATTTGTAAAAACAAAAGAAAACAAAACTAGGCTATAAAAATCCTGTTTAATGAATAATGAAGCGACGAAATATAAGAGACGATTAAACGAACTTCCAAGTGAAGTTCTATCGCTATTATATGAGTCGCTTCATTCGAAGATATATAAAGGACCGGTCCCTCCCGGAATCCATACAAAAGTTTTGTTTTGATCTCGAAAAAATGAAGACTTGCCGGGACCGGGGTTGATCAAGTAAACACACGGAAGTTTTTTGAATAAGTCAAATGACATACTCTAAAACTGTGCGAAATTACCTAGTACCTTAAAATGACTACCCGTTTAATTATATATTATCTTCGAATGAAGCGACTCATATAATAGCGATAGAACTTCACTTGGAAGATCGTTTAATCATCTTTAAAATTATTCGCAGCTTAAAATCGAATTGCGAAATGCGATTAGTTTAGACATGTTAGTTTTAACTTTAGCATATACAACAGAATCCATAAAAGAAATAATTAATACGTCCATCGCTACTTGTACATAACCCGATTTATGGAAAACATCTGTAGTGCCACCACTGCCGAAACATAAAAATCCTACTAATTTAAAAGATATTCGGCCTATCAGCATCTTGCCATGTCTATCAAAGGTTTTAGAAAAAAGTGTTAACATGCAGTTAACAGATTTTCTTGTAAAAAATAATATTCTACCAGAGATACAGTCTGGTTATAGAAAGGAACGGAGTACGACTACTACTCGTAGTAACTACGACTACTCGATGAAACTGACAATATACTCAATGCACAGGATAAGGGTATGTGCACAATATTAGTACTTCTGGGACTATTCTAGGGCTTTCGCTGTTTGATGTTTATCTGCTTTTGTCCAAACTGCGATATTACGGTTTCGAGGACAACGCCCTGGAATGGTTCAGCAGTTACCTAAATAACCGATCCCAATATGTTAACCTTAAACGCCTTGATGGGATGGCCATGGTATCCGACAATAGTATAGTTTTAGATATACCTAACGGAAGTTGGTGTTTTAATAATAATTTAGGCAATAAGTTTTCATTTATACAGACGCATAATATGATTAACCCAGCTGATGAGCACAGATAAAATTTCGGCGGACGAAGGCCAAAATTTGACTTTAGAACAGATGAGCACGTTTAAATGATTTTGTTCTACAGAGGGCCGACAGCTTTGCTCGCGAGGGTCCACCTACTTAGTTTGCGGTCCATAAGATAAAGGTAAGTTAAATGCAGGAGCCTATAGCGTGTCAACCCTACAGATTGTTCCTAGGATTGAAGACATCCTGCATGCGGCGAAGAGGACGAATTATATGACCACCCTCGATTTGCGGTCTGGGTATTTCCACGTGAGCGTTCACCCTGAGGATAGAGACAAACTGCCTTTATCACTCTTTTAGGTTCATTTAGAAATAAAAGGATGCCGATGGGTCTCCGAAACTCTGGAGCCACTTTGCAACGACTTATTGATTGGTTTAAGTCTAACCTGAAGGACCTAAACGGGACCTTATGGAGATATCTTGATGACCTGATCCTCATTTCGGCGTCATTCGAGGACCATATGAAAGACCTTGAAATAGTGTTGGATAGGTTGACTTTGTTCGGTTTGCGAATTAATCGAGCAACAGTCATTTTGCACGGGATTCTGTCAAGTTTTTGGGACATATCATCCTACCTGGCGGGATCCATATGGACCCAGGCAAGACTCAAGCTATCCTGGACATGAAACCCCCGCAGAACATCAAACACCTCAATTGTTTTTTACAGACAACCAGTTGGTCCAGGAGATTCAACCCGCAGTATGTGTAAATTCAGGAATTCCGCAGGGATCAATTTTAGGGCCTATCCTTTTCATACTGTACACAGCAGATATTGTTCATCATATAACGCATTCTAAGTATCATATATACGCCGATAATACCCAATTATATATTGCGTGTGAGCCATCAGAAATCGATTTAGCGATCGAAACATGGTCACGTAAAAAGTGCTTGATGTTAAACCCTACGAAAACAAAGTACCTTATATTCGGTAGTAAACAGCAGTTATCAAGTTTAAACCCATCTAAGCTTTTTAAGTTGCTGGACGAACCAAGTGATATACGCATAGCAAGTAGTCTTCATACAAAAAGAAACTAGGAATTATGTCTATGGTTAGAACTTTTTGATGCTGACAGCTCCGTTGCTACTTTTCGATCGAACAATTGTCATATGTCACTTCAATGTAAATGTTGAATGATAACACAATGTTCATTCAATGATGTACGGTTTTCGGTTATCTTTCTATGTTTTTGTTTTTTGCAAAATTATGTTAAAACTACTTTTTTATATTAATACTTGAAATTGGCAGAAATAGTTATTGTGTAGTAACTACAGCTAATTGCAATAAAACGAAAATTTTTATTTAATTTTCAATCAATCAGCTCGATCTGCCATTACGGTTTTAATGTTTGGCGAGTGAAGAGTTACATTGATCAATTTCCCTAACATAACCTCTCAATTCCCAAATATAGTAATTAATTTGCGTTCATGGTGCTTCACAATGTACAACAAGTAATGGTAGTGAGTGAGAAAGTGGGCGAAAGGACGTCATTTTCCAAGAACTGAGATCAAACTTAACATTGGTTACCGCGTCTTTGTGCTAATAGTGTTATCTTACAAGTTTAACTGTGGTAGAATTTCGTTAATTGTTTGTTAGCCACAAACATTTTGAGAAGAAATGTTTTTTGGGTTACACAATAAGAATAACGGTGTTAAATTGGTGGAACATAATTAAGAGAATATTAAAAGGTACAGATGTCTCGCGTCTAAAAAATAATACAAATAATACAAACAAAACAAAGCATATTAAAATATAAAACAAAGTTTAGAAATTCAAAAGATATCATAAATATACAAGTCTTTTTTTTATTTTACCTTCTTCAAATCAGTTCCGAGCAGGTTGCCTTATACATTACCAATCACAATGGAAAGCAATGGGAGCACCAGAGATACTTTTGAAATTGATTCAGGGTTATCGGATACCTTTTTTTCAAAAACCTCCTCTCATGTAAATAAATTTAAATCAAAATCCTTTTGTCACTCCTGTGTCAAAAGAAATGTTGGAAGTTATATCCAAAATGAAAAAATACGGCGTTCTGAAAACGGTCCCTCAGACCTCTTCCAGCTTCTTGTCCCCAATGTTTCT
Source organism: Marasmarcha lunaedactyla (assembly GCA_923062675.1). Classification (NCBI taxonomy): domain Eukaryota; kingdom Metazoa; phylum Arthropoda; class Insecta; order Lepidoptera; family Pterophoridae; genus Marasmarcha; species Marasmarcha lunaedactyla. The sequence goes on from OV281345.1 coordinate 21,890,885, forward strand.
GGTACTAAAATGCGACGGAACTGCTCAGCCCATATTCAACCTGAAAACCCTAAACTCATTTGGAATTACAAAACCGTTCCACCTAATAAATATGTACCACACACCAGACTCTCTTCAACAGAAAGACTGGATGTGCAAAATAGACCTTTCTCAAGCGTATTTTCATTTGAGCGTAGCAAAATCTCACAGGCGCTTCCTACGCCTAATTTACAATCAAGAATTGCTAGAAATGACGTGTCTTCCGTTCGGATTGAGTCCGGCTCCAAAAATCTTCTCAATGCTAACAAATTGGGTAGCTCGTTTACTAAGAGAAAGGTGGAATATACGAATAATAGTCTACTTGGACGATTATATTTTGGTAAACCAGAATGCACAAATACTTCGCTCACATGTGAAAGTAACAGTCGAAATTTTACAGAAACTAGGTTGGCAAATCAATTAAGAAAAATCGGTACTAGAACCTCAAACGAGTTTAACATATTTAGGAATAATGTGGAAAACAGGGAACAATCAAAAATGTTTACCAAAAGAAAAAAAATTACACATATTCGAAAAATTGAGCCACGTCCTGAACACCAAACGGGCAACTGTGAAAGAACTTCAAAGAACAGTAGGCTTACTAAATTTTGCGAGTTTTATTGTACCTCGGGGGCGTCTCAATCGTCGAAGTACAATGATGTTTCTCAATTCTCTTCCAGTTCTCTCAACGGAAGACCATCTATTACCACAAAGTGTACTCACCGAACTAGGGTGGTGGAAACAAAATTGTCACCTACCAACACCATTACATAATCCTCCACCGACAAATTTCCTTGTAACGGACGCTTCCGATCAGGCGTGGGGAGCCATATTAAACAACACAGCCCTCTCCGGAGCATGGTCAAGACACGAACAGTCACTGCACTGCAACCAGAAAGAACTCCTTTCTATTCTATACGCTTTGCAAAGCCAAATTCACAATTTGCGTCTCAGTTCTGTTCTAGTGCAGTCCGACAACAAAACAGCAGTCGCCCATCTCCGAAAGAAGGAGGTACGAGGTCACTAGCGCTGATGAACATAGCTTACCAGGTATTAGACTTTATAGATCAAAATCAGATCCACTCGAGCATACATTATATTCCAGGAAAGTTCAACAATCACGCCGCTCTCCCCCGGAGTGGCAATTAGCCGGTGTGAGAATAGTGTTTGCAAAATGGGACACTCCGGTCGTCGATCTGTATGCTTCTGCGTCAGCCCATGTAGTTCACAATTACGTAACTCGAGACCTGAAAGATCCCCAAGCTCTATTTTACGACGCGTTCAGTTTTCCATGGAATTACCCTCTAGCGTGGATTTTCCCACCGCCGTTCATCATTCCAAAAGTCCTCGCCCACCTAAATCAATCCACGGGCATTTACCTATTAGTAGTACCTCGTTGGGAGAAAGTCTTTTGGCGAGCGGACCTCAAGGCCCGCGCGTTAGCTCCCCCTCTCACTCTGAAAAATTTACACAAACACCTAATCGACACATCGACAGGGCACCCTCCCCCCAAGGTAGAGAAAATAATTCTAGAAGTGTGGAAGTGTGGGGATGGTCTGAGGCAGTAAAAACATGGAACCCTCAACAAATCATATTCTAGTTAACATATTTTAAAATAGATTTCTCTCAAGAACCCAATACCTTCTAAAGCCTCTGTTTGGAACGTCAGTAAATTAATTACAAATCTAACTAATTATACAATAGATGACAATAATTTATTTCAAGTGTCCCGACACACTTCTTTATTTTTACTACTTTGTTTAGGTCGTCGAATACGTGACCTAACATTTATTTATTTATTACATTTAGAGGAGTTGCAAAGCCTGCATCTCGAACAGTTATTGCCGGATGGGTTAAAACTCTGTTTGTAGAAGCCAATATTGATGCCTGGCCGGGAAGCGTGCGATCTGCCGTAGCTTCGAGAAGTTGGTTCGATAATCATTCCCTCATATAAATATTGGCACGGGGCAATTGACGGTCAGCAAATACCTTCCAACAGTTTTACAGACGTGAATTGATTGAAAATTACGATTCAATAAATGTAACGCAGTTGTTTCAACCAGTATGATTAATATAATATATATATTTTTGCTATTGTAATGATTGGTTAATATTAACATAAATGATTATTTTGCATATAAGTGGTGGTTATTTTTGCATCAATCATATGTAATAGGTACATATAAAAATTTAATTGTTATTTGTTAAAAAACATTACAATAAATAAGTACTTTATGATTCACCACATGATTGTATTTATTTAACAATATCATCACATTGGCGTTTTTGCATTCAGTTTATTGTAATAAACACTACAGCTTTCAGTGGTGCCACCAAGCGATAACAAACAGTTCTCAATACAAAGCTTCCAGTGACGGTCAAGCAGTTTAATAGCAGCGTTTTACCTGAAATAAAACTCATATTAACATACTAACCTCACTGGAAGCTTTCATTTGCATTTCTGCGTGGTGTAAAAACTCAGCCAATTATTAAATATGGCGAGCCACGTTTTAAGAAAGTTTAAAACAGCTACGCCCTCGCTAGGTGGCGCCACTGTAGCGGAAATTCATGCTAAAAAGAGCGTCAACTGGTAAGAAATAGGCGGAAACGAATATTATATCTCAATATAAAGCTTCCAGTGAGGTAAGTATTTTAATATGCGTTTTATTTCAGGTAAAACGCCACTATAAGAACAAAAATAACTACTCTACTAAAGAATGATGGCAAATTCAATTCAATTTTCTGCCTTACTTAAAAAATGCTTCAGAAACGGCATGCAATAATGAAACGTGTGTCTTTTGATAGAGCGTATTATATATCAAATTATCTTTTGAATAATATCATTGAAAAATGGGAGAAAGAAGATAATTAACTTTAAAACAACTGATAATTTTAGGTTAGCTTTTTACGAATATCACTTATTCAATTGTGTGGCACTAATTTTATCACTGCTCAAACAAATCAATATTAGGATAATTATTTACAATTACAAGTACCTATAACTTTATATCAGCGAGCAGTGCAAAAGTAATAACAACTGTTTTTCATCAATACTTTTAAAAGTGACCCAAAAATTGCCATTGAGTTTATGAAACAACGTTTATGTTGCAGTAGTATTCTTTTTTGTTTTTTTAGGTCTATATCACTGTTTATTTGAAACTTTATTTTCTTTTTCTGTCATTATTTTAACTTAAGCCTGTACTCTAGGTATACACCGTTTTATTCAGAATCCTTTTATATAACTGTAACTGCAACTAAAATATGTTTTGTCTTTTTTTAAACTTATATATATGACAATGTAGTCGATAGAAAAATAAATCACTGCTATAAAGGATTATGAAAAAGGACAGTAAGATGTTAATCAATGCATAATGATAGGTATGGACTCAAATGCCATTTACCTGTTGATCACATGGATATAACGATTAGTGGATTGTAGTAACCAGTTATTTAAAAAGGGTAGGTATCATAAAATAAAAAACACTTAATTATATTTTTTTATACAATTAACACACATTGTCCAGGAAGGCTTGCAAAGTCAGGTACCAGTGAACAGAAGCAGTCGTTGTAAAAGAATTGAAATAGCAGAGAAACATAATGTATAAGTATTTGCGAACGCCACATGGAACGGAATGATTATATTTTTTTGATTCTTAAATTGTTTACCTCATTCATATTTATTCCGTCTAGAAAGGCAAAGAACTTTACTAATACGGTTACATCGTATGTTTGAAGTTTTTATTTTATTATTAAAATGAACTTAGTTTTTCTTATTTTATTTACATTTTATTTGTCTTGTTCGCTTGCAACGTTCTTGTATTGATCAATTAATTACGTGTATTTTAAGTCAAACAAAACATCAAACCAAATAATGACATATTTATTTATGACAAGGCTGTATGGCTTAGCTCCTTACCTGCTCTTACGAGCAAATAGAACAAACAACAACAAAAAGCAAATGTTTCCGTAATCAACAATTTAAATCCGAAAAATGAAATTGATTACTTTTTATGCCGTTCTTTTAAAAATGGAATGAATTTTCAAAAAGTAGAGGATTTTCTTTTAATTGAACTGTGTTATGTTGTCGAGTGTAAACGCTTTGTCGTTTTGTATTTAATTATAAGGCGAATCTCGCCATCATTCTTTATATGAAATGGTAAAGTATCAAATTGTGTCGACCGATCTACAAATAACTCCTTGTCAATTCTTACATAACCTTTAAATAGAGCAATGTAAACAAATCATGAAATTGAAAAAACAGCAATCCAGATATAGATACCATGTTATTATAAACCTTTTCGTTTTAAATATTCACCATATCCCTGTCATTAATGCTGTACGGGCATAAACATCCTCCGAATCTGATAATAAGCGTCCAGCTTGGTATTCCGCAAAACACCGTTGGAACACCTTTATAAATCACTTTCCTAGCTCCACTGCGTATCGGTTTATTCGATTTCTTCTTATTCATGATAATAGTGATGACAATCAATGACTATTACCAAAAAAAAAATACGAAAACCGAAGATTCGTGCACAATTCAATCAAAGATACATAACAGTGACGTACACATAATAGGTACATGGAGTAGACGTAATGTCCAATATAAATAAGTATAGAGTATACCATATTGAAAAAAAAGTTTGTAAACAGACCATTGCCGGATATAAATTCGTCAAGAATCCCACTTCCAAGACACTAAAATTGCACACCAGTAACTCAGAAAACACTGCCGCCCTTTTATTAAACACCTTTTAAGTAGTACTTGGAGCTAAAACTTGCAAAACAAAAAAAACTACAATTAGATACAAAAATTGAGGTAATTTCTTTTTTTTAATACAAACATTAGGGATAACCGTCAACATAAAATGAAAATGAATGAATGACAGGTATCGATTCCTGATTCGTATCGATACAACAAGATCCGATAAGACTAAATCACTCAGATAAATATGTTTATGTAATAATGAATGTTTTTACTTTCAGTGTAATTTAGTAAAATTATAGTTTACAAAGACTTTTTGCCGTTGGAACAATATTGTGGTTGTTACTGATTCTTTTATTAGGTGAGTTTTGAGTATAATTCGTTCTGCTTATAGTTCCATGAATTAATGTACCTACCACTAGATGTGTCGTTTTTTGGTTTAATAAGTCCTATTCGGGAGAAAAAAATATCCTTTTTCAAATTAAATATGTTTACTTTTATTTTTTTTTATTCTAATTCATAAAACTACATTGTACATTAATATTAATTTCAAATGTTATTTTTATATGTGGCAACTTTAAACTGGGTTTATGATGGCAAAGCCCTCATTCACAGGGGAGCTCAGCTATATTGCCTGATTGCAAACTACCTAGAAGGGCAAACTTTTAGAGCTATCGGAATAAGCTAATTATGCAGATGACTAAAGTCGATTGTAACTTAAAGGGCAAAGATAATATCAGAATAGGAAGTATTTATTCCAGTGGACGCACAAATGATAGAGCTACAATCGAAAGGCCAGGGCCAAGGCAACACCCAGCAAAGAGTGTTTACAATGGTCACTGGCCTGAAGACGTTCCGACTACAGAAAATTCAAAGAGGAACATTAAATATCCTAATCGCAGAAGTGCAGCAAAAAGAAAAAGCGCAAGGAAACGAGGTTTAGGTATATGTATAATATGAATAAAAAATATAAATTGATTTTAGAAGTGCATTCAATTTTTTTTGATTGTGTAATCTGGAAAGAAAACATAACATTTAGTTTATTTTTGTTTAGTCTGATTCTATTATTTTAAAAATATAAAGAAGACTGATTGTTAATTCTATTACATTAATAAAAAGAAATTATATTTTTGATAAAAAAATAATTTTGTTGATTTGTTGATGTCGATTATCGCTTTGCCAAAGCGATTACATTTAATAATTCGATAATCAGTATGGGTAACATCTCTAAAATGCCAAAGGGTCATTCACGTTTCATTGTTTACAAAGTTTTTTTCTGAATCTGGTAAATTTTTTTTTATTGAAAAAGGATTTGACGTTTGTATTCTCTCTCACTTGACGGAAAGTGACGATGAAGACGAAGGTGTTACACGTCTATCCACAAGATACCTTTTCACACGACGCTTGAAAGCACTAGGACTATAGTTTTCTGGAAAAACACCTTGGCGACCCGCACCAAAAAGGAACTATCGAAGCGTTTGGTTCGACTTCTTGGTATATCCACCATAAAGGGATGGAAGGCCTGTCTGCGTTTAGTAGTCCGATGTAAGATGGGTGTGGGTTCAAACTGATCAAAAAGAGCATTCGCGCACTCTCCAAAATGTAATCTGTAGATGACTGCTAAACTGGCAACTTTCCGACGATGGTCGAGGCTTTGTAGTTTTTTGGTGGTGAGGTCAAAGTTGTTAATAATTTTTCGGGCTATTCGGTCAACTGGGTCCATCGCTTCTAGTTGGTACTTTGCAGAACTATCCCACCCAAAGGTGGATACAGTACTCCATACAAGATCGAACTTGAGCTGTGTACAAATTAAGTAGCCGTTCAGGGCTGAAGTACCGACGGACCTATGAGATGATTTCCAACTTCTTTGAAGCAATTTGAGTCATGGACACAATTTGTTGCCCGAAGGTTAGTTGGGACGATATAGTTACGCCCAGAAGCCCTAGGTGGTCGGTTAAGGGTACAGAAACATTTTGGAAAGTGGGCGTTAGGTCGAAACTGCTCTTTTTGGCGGAAAATAAACACGCCTGTGTTTTGGACGGGTTAAATTTGACCAAGTTAGACTCGCCCCAATCGGACACTTTCTGTAAGGCCAAATCCACCCACTCCATCATGGACTTGAGGACTCGCTCGCGGATGTATCTCTCTACAACGGCCAACCAATAATGCCTGGGGTTAGCAGGTCGTTAATGTGCAGCAAGAATAACGTTGCAGAGAGAACAGATCCCTGAGGTACCCCGGCATTAATTGCCATTAGGTCAGAAGAGCAGCCGTCTAAGACTACTCGAATTGACCGTTCCGTCGGAAAATCAGATATCCAATCACAGAGCCCTTTAGGTATTCCGTATGCTGGAAGCTTACTCAAGAGACCATCATGCCAGACCCTATCAAAAGCCTTGGAAATGTCTAAGGATACAGCTATAGCTTCACCCTGACTTTCCAAGGCTTCGCTCCATGAGTGAGTGGCATACACAAGAAGATCTCCAGTCGAGCGTCCACTGCGAAAATCATATTGGTTGTCATTAAGGAGCTCGTTGGACTCAACGTATGCCAGGAGACGATTGTTTAATACACGCTCCATAACTTTGCAAAGTATGGAGGTGATTGCAATAGGTTGGTAGTTGATAGGATCTGCACGGCTTTCCTTCTTTCCCTTCTTCCAGGATTTAGGGACCTTTTCGGATTCCAAAGAAAGTTGATACAGGCGCGTTACAATGGGAGAAAACTCGGCTGTGCAGTGTTTTAACACAGTTGCAGGTATGCTATCGGGGCCGCTGGCCTTATTCACGTCTAAATACTGTAAGCATTTAAGAACCTCCTTTTGGCGAATATGAACGGTACACATTTCGGGTCCGAACTGAGGCAACTGGGGTGGGACTTTAACTTGACTATTTAGACGTGAACAATCTGCAAAAATATTATCAAAAAGGCCTGCTTTCTCTTTTGCGGTGTGGGCCAGTGAACCGTCAGGCTTCCTCAGAGGTGGCAGCGATGGGCGACAGAAGTTCGACTCAACCGACTTGGCCAAAGACCAGAAAGCTTTGCTTCCTGAAGGATATGACGCTATCCTGTCTCCGATGTGGTCGAAGTGAGCTTTTCTGATCACCTTTTTGCAAGACTTGGCGGCAGCATTGTATTTTTTCTTCAGTTCATGCGAATCCACGGCTTTGCTTCTGCGAGCGCCAGCCCACACTTTGTACGCTTCTTGCTTAAGCTTTTCAGCTGTGAGGCAAGCAGCATTAAACCATGGGCGACCTTTGTTTTCAAGGGATAGGTCAGCGTAAGGGATGAAATACTCCATTGCACACTTGATACATCGTCAGCGCAGCGCGATGGATCGGTTGATGTAAACCAAGTCTGCTACCAAGAATAAGACGCGAAAAATGCCGCATCTCATCCCAATCTGCTGACTTGTATCGCCATATTCGCCTAACGCCTTTTGGGTGGGTGTCAGGTGGCGAGTACTGCGGCACAGATTTCACCAAGCAGTGGTCGGATGTCCCTAGAGGTGCAGTTACAGATACCGAGTACCTGTCAGGATCAGTTGTCAGCAGAAGGTCCAAGCAATATGCAGTGTGGCCAGCAACGTCGGGGATGCGCGTGGGCATCTACCCTCCTCGATAGCTACACTAAACATCATGCCGGAACGCGACCATGTCTCTTGGTGGCATGGCTTTGTTTAGTGGATGGTGACAAGCCACGGCCGAAGCCTACCACCAGAAGATACTGCCTGTTTAGCACCACCCAGGGACCACATACAGTCCGACCAAAAAACTCTTAAAAAGAATGTTTGAGGAACTAAAATAAATCTGATTATGGCAACTATTAATTAACTTGTCATTGACGTCACTGTTATGATATCTTTGATTGTATGGTGCATGAATCTTCGGATTTCTTCCTCTTTTTAGAGGTTATGTAAAAATTTACAAGGAGTAATTTGTAAAATGGTCGACACAATTTGATACTTCTCCATTTCATATTAATGAAGTTGAGTAGTTATTTTTGTTCTCATGTATTGTTTGTTTGTTTAGTTACCTATTGTTTATTAATAAACGTACAATATTACTAAAAGTATTAATCTTATTTTAAGGAAAATCAGAAAGTACCATCAGACGAATTGTAGATGAAGGCTTTCAAAACAATGTAGTATTTAAAAGTCCTGCTAAACATAGAAGTGGACGTCCGAAAAAGGAAATTGACAATTTTACTATTTGTGCACTGTGTCAAAAAATTAAATTTTTGAAAACAAATTCCCACACTGGAAAAAGAGCTAGAATTAGATTTAAGCCAAGAACACTTAAGAAAAATCCTGAAAGCTATTTTCCTACTTTATTCCTACAAAAAATGTCAGTCTAACCGATTAGCTTAGATAGAAAAACCTTTGATTTCTGCGAAAAGAGAGGAATACCTGAGTACCATTATGAAAAACAGAGATTTGCCTGCAGAGTTACAAAAATATATAATTTATATAGATGAAAGATATATTCATGACTCATTTAAAGTAAAAAATGTTGGCAGTCTGTTGACATTTTAGGAGTACAAACCAGTGCTGCGAAGGGCAAAAGATACATTATTGTACATGCTGGAAGCTCAAAAGGTTTTGTCCCAAATTGTATGCTGGTATTTAGTGGGAACAATAAAAAGGATAATTAACATTCAGAAATGAATGCTCATAATTTTACCAAGTGGATAACAAAATATAATAATATAATAATAATAATAATAAAATATATAATGCCAAATCTCCATGAAAATTCAATTATTGTTTTTAATAATGCCCCGTTTCATTCGATAATAACAAACAAAGCGCGAAACTCGAGTTCCCGCATTGAGAAAATAAAACTCAGGCTATTAGAAAATAATATTCCGTATGATCCCTCACTGAGAAAACCAAGTCTTCTCAAATTAGTTAAAAATAAAAACCAGATCGAAAATATGCAATTGACGACTTCTCGGGGAACATGGACATATTGTAGCCAGGCTTCCACCCTATCACTGCGATCTGAATCCTATTGAGCTCATTTGGGCTCTCGCCAAAAAAAAGGTCTCTGAACACAATGTAGAATCTCGCGATGTTAAAAGTTTGACAGAAGAAGCTTTAAATAGTATCATAGCTGAAAATTGGAAGAATTGCTGTGAACATGTCATTAAAATAGAAAAAGAATATTTTGAAGAACATTATATAATGCTATTGAAGATTTAATTATTCAAGTGGAAAGTTATAGTAGCAGCAATAGCGACTTATCGGGTGTTGAATATTTAGATCTATGTGATGAATAAATATGTAAAAAAATACTTGTTTTATTCAAAATTATTCTATTGCACTCTGGCTGAATTACAATGGTCTTTGCATGAGTGTTGTATGTACAGCTAATTATTGTTAAGGGAAACAAGTTTTATAGAGTAGTTTGTGGTATTATATATTTTAGTTACTGTATAATATTACAGAGTTTACTTTTTATCCATTCATATATTTTATCCCGCAGGATATAACTTAATTATATAAGATATTCTTGTAACATTCGCCAGTTCTTTGATATATTTTTCGTAACATTTTTATTTAAAAAGACCAAGATGGAAGGCCGATTCTGTTGAAATCAGAAAGAAAATTACGTGAGTTGTCAAATGAGTTAAAACAATGACTATCGACTAAACCAAACATTTACCTATTTTATAAAAATGTATACCTTACACTTTATATACTTATAGTTATACTTAAGTTTCAGGTATTTATTATTACTAAACAATAAAAAGATACTTACGAAAACACAAATTATTACACTACTACACAATGGATACACAAAAAAACATTAAAATCATATAGGAAATATAAACATGATCCTATTCCTAAAATCTACTATTTTATCAATATTCAGACTTTTGATTCTTTCGTAAACACTCAGTGCCTTCTTTTAATGGTCTCGTTAATATTTATTTTAAACGGCGACGTTAAAAGAAATAAATAATGAAATAGATATGTTTAACTTGGATAATTCGAGATTTCTAAATATTTAAATACTCCGAATAAATCTTTAACCATTTTTCACATGAATATTCGAAGTATTAACAACTTTTTTGACGAACTGGAAATTTTATTGAAGGATTTGAATGCAGATATTGATTTGATTATTTTAACAGAATGCTGGCTTAGTAAAGTTCTGAATCTCCCGCACATTCCCGGATATTACTCACATTTCACTAAGTATAATTTTAACCAAAATGATGGCGTAGTTGTTTATTCTAAAGTAGGACTTAAATGTAAATTGGATAAACCTACTTTTATGGGAGGAATCTGCCTGACAATCATTATTAACGATACAACTAGCATTGTTGCAATCTATAGATCTCCATCATTAAACAGTAAGATTACAACTTTTTTTGTAGTTTGGACGAGGTTTTTAACAGGCACTCTAAAATTCGCAATATTGTCCTTACAGGTGATATTAATATCGATATCACACGTGATAGTAAAGACAACAATTATTATTTGGAATATTTATCTACATGTGCTTCTCATGGTCTATTACCCACACATCTATATCCTACCAGAGAAAACAAATGCTTGATTATAATCACGTTATGCTAAAAACAAACAGCACAAATAAAACTTTGTTTATAAGTACGTCGATTACGGATCATGCAGCTACCTTGCTTTTATTATAGAATAAAAAAAAATTTTGAAAAATAAATAACATTGTTCTGTTGATTACGCAGCTATTAAAAAGGAACTGGAGTGTGTAAATTTTTCAAAAATAATACAAATTAGTGACACTAATATTGCCACCGACGAGTTTATATCTTCTCTACAGTCGGTAATCAATAAACATACTAAAACAAACACGGTTCCAAGGGATAAAACGATGTTTGAAACCATGGGTTACCCCGGGATTATTAAAATGTATTAAAAACCGTGATTACCTACATATGCAAAGTAAAAAATCCTACTAAACTCTTAGGAGCGTTCACACTAAAATGTGCGAACATGCGTACTCTAAACTCTTACTCTAAAGCTAAAGGTTTCCACGGGCAGAAGCTAGTACAAAATACAATACTCGTGCCTCTTATTGTAGATGCCATTTTGAAAAACTAATATCATTCATTCAGTTAGTTTAATTTAAAGCAATTTAAAAATTTATGATTTTGAGAAAAATATATTTAGAATCATGATAATATAAGAAAGATCTTCCACAAATCAAAAATCTTTAAGTGCTCAGACTATTTTTTTTTAATATAACTTTCTAAATAATGACGCAAATATCAAAACAATTTTAGGCATACTAAACGGTGTTACCATATTCCCTACGTATATTTGAAGTGGTTCCCGCAATTTTTTGTCAAGACTTTTTGGTCGCACTATACAAACAAGGCATCGAGGGCTAAACCTTGCGGACGCGAGCAGTTCCAGTCCCCAGTCAGTCACGACTAATTAACTTATATTAAACAAATACCAGTCCGTTTTCTTAACTTTTTGTTTGTCTATCTGTGTTTGTAATTTATTTTCACACTGCATGAAATATTTAAATATTTTTCACTGAACATTATTATTATTATTTTGTGTTTTATGGCAACCAGCTGTTTTAAAATAACTATTTTTTCCAATTTCAAGTATTAATATAATAAAGGTATTCATATAATTAAAACATTGCTTTCATGACAAGTTCCAATCAATCTTTCACTGAACATCCTCCATTCGTCATTTTGTTTATTCTTCAACGTGACGTGTCATTGGCAGAATTATCAACAGATAGTAGCATTGACCTCATCACCTCGCTGGATAGAAGCCATCACAAACTAACTCGTGATGCTACGCATCAGATGAACGTCTTCCTAACTACAACACTAGGAACGAAATTTTTCAATTTGACAACTATTTTTGTTTTTAATTTAGATTGTCCTCCGTTTCTTTTAAAATGACGGCATGGATTTTGGCGTAATGCCATTGTGGCAGCGCGAAAGCCCCTCTTCTATTCTACAAGATATTTTGACAATCTAAAAGATAAAGAAGTTAAAATAAATAAAAGACTTGTATTTTTATGAAATTTTTATTTTCTAGACGCGAGACATTAGTGCCTTTTAATATTCAGCTAATTATGTTACACCAATTAAACACCGTTGGGAATTGAGATGATGTTACGGCAATTGATCAACGCAAACTCGTCAAGCATTGAAACCGTAATGGGCAATGGCAGATCGAGCTGATTGATTGAAAATTAAATTAAATTTTGCGTTTTATGGCAATCAGCTGTAGTTACTACACAATTAACTATTTCTGCAAATTTCAAGTATTAATATGATAAAAGTAGTTTTAACATAATTAAAACATTGAAAGATAACCTAAAACCATACATCATTGATTGAACATAGTGTTATTATTCATAATTCACATTGAAATTGACATTGACAGCATTGACAGTTGTACGCTAGAAAAGTAGCAACGGAGCTGTCATTATCAAAAAGTTCTAACTTCTAACCATAGACATAATTCCTAGTAGAGGTGCGCAAATCATGTCCCGGACGGATTGAACATGGAACGGTTCTTTTCATTGTCGGAACTAGGTCCAGGAAACATGTCCACGGAACTATATATCCATGGAGTTAGATTTTACTTCATGTCCATGTTCTTTCATAGTTCATATGATTGGATGGAACTAAGAAGAATGCTTTATTATTACTTACATGTCTTTCGAGCTCATCAGTTGTATCGAATATACCTAGTAGAAAGACAGACATTTTTAACACTCGTATTTGTTATTTTTTAATTTATTTGACTTTTTTTTAATAACTCACAAATATGTTTATGAAAATTGTAAGTAAAGAAAGTGAAGTACATAGGATGTTTTCTTAATCAAAACACAAATTTAATACCGCAGCACTAGGTTTATTATTTCATAGCACGTAGTTCTTACATATTATATAGGTACCTTTCTCGTATACACCTGCTAAACATGAGCGCGCGCGCTCGCTTTAGCATTCACTCGGTCCTACTCAGTCTTTCGTCCCATGTTCGTTTAATCAATCGGTCTTTTTGTAACGACTGGACAAGGAATGAAGGAACTAGAACCTATTTATATTGACTTATCGGAGCGGAACGATATCGTTCCATCGTCGGACATAGTTCTTGGAACTATTACGGTCCGGAACTACACATGTCTAATTCCTAGTTTTTTTTGTATGAAGACTACCTGCTGTGGTAATAAGCCTAATAAACAAATAAATACCAGTTCGTTTTCTTAACTTTCTTTCTTTTGTCATAATGGATATTCTAAAAGCTGAGATTGCGAAGAAGCGGAAATTGCTAGAAGAGAAGAATTTATTGGTAAACTATAATTTGATATAAGAATATAAGTTTCGTTATCCATACCTATTCGTATAACTTCTTTGAATCTAATTTATGTATTATATTCTATCTATTTCCATAGGACCCGAGTAAAAACAAAAAGTATTTTAAGAGAGGTGATTTATTGGCTAAAGAGCAAGAAGAATACCTTAAAAAGTATGGGCCACATAAAGTGGAGCAGGAGCAAGACACGCCAGTAACTAACTTAGTTACCGATAATGGTAAAAGTTTAATACAGTTCTATAGTAACTGAAAAAGACTGTTTATAATTGAGAAAGTAATCATATTCTAGAATCTTTGTGTAATAATTTATTATTATTATTATTTTTGCGTTTTTATGACAATCAAATGTTGTTCCTACATAATAACTATTTCTGCCAATTTCAAGTATTAAAACTTAAAACATTGCTTACAAGACAATATTCATGTTTCTTATTCAATTACTTAGTTTCGTAACATTAATTATTAATATCTAATTCATTTGCGCTTCTAATCAATGTGTTAATGTCAATGTAATTTCCTTAAACATATGTTTAGTAATTTTATGTTTTAATTAAAAAAAGTGTTATTTGACAAACATTTACTTATTTTGCATCGGGAAATTCAAAAATATTTATTAGATGTATATATAATTTGGATAGGCCAAGAACTCGGCAATTGGTTGTTTTATTTTTAAAGTATTGTTTCATAAATTAATAAAATAATATCTAATTTCTTTTACAGAAAAACAAGAGACCAAGGAATCGGAAAATATATCTTTACCAAGAACTGAAGTTATTAAAAGGTTAAGAGAAAGAGGCCATCCCATTTTACTCTATGGAGAAAATGAATTACAATCATTTAAAAGGTTAAGAAGAATTGAAATTCAGGAGCCAGAAGCTAACAGGGTCAGTATTACAATTGTAAATGCTTGCTTTTGATCAATTTAAATAATAAATAAACAAGTCTTTTTGAAAGATTTATTTTAGAATCACATTATAGACTTCAATTCTTGTAATATAAATACTTATAAAAAATTTGTCGCCACAAAACATATGGTGCTATAAATGTGCACAGCTATTAAAATGTTACTAGAACAATAAATTAATGAGTTGCACTTAAAGTAAAAACTTTTCTTTGAGAGTCATCTGTAGCATGGAAACTTACTTTCCAAATATAATAAAACTTCTAGTATTCTGGCTTGTTTAAGTAAAGTGTTTAAAGTAAAGTAAAAAGTTTAAAAACTAATTTTGATGTTAATGAGTGTATATAACCATCTTTTAGTTGTAGTGTCATGAAGATTTTGACTTTTTATAAATTATAAATAATTTGTATTAAAAAACAAGTCCCAATTTTTTGCTGGCCTGTCTAAACTGTACCTTGATTATGAAAGGCTTTTGTGAATTATGCTGCACATTATCAGTTCTTTTTAAGTTAAACTTAATTTCAGTGTGACACTGGTTTGAACTACAGTTTATATTATTTAACTGCAGATACTTACAATTTCATCAACAGTGTATGAATAAATATCAAATACATGTCCATCTATATCTTTTATTTGTGTTTCAGGGTCTAAGAAATGACTTTCAAGAGGCTATGGATAAAGTGGATCAAGCTTACCTTGATGAAATTCTAGCTTTAGGAACACAGGTAATATAATTAATTATAATTAAACTCTTCTACTCAACATTCTGCAAATAAAAGGAAATAACATGAAATAATAAGTCAGATATTCAGCAAAAACAAAAAAATGCTTACGGTTTATTAATATTTTCTTTAAAATTGTATTCTAAAAAACTGTAAAAAGTATATACCTACTTTGATTAGTTCAATAGTTTGTATGACTGTTTCTATCTTCTGCCAACCAAATGACCATAACATTACATTTGATTTGCCTATATGCTGAAATGATATGGTAATCATAAGTCTCAAATGTTTTAATCATATACTGTAGGAATATATTATTTCTTAATATACTATTAAGTCCCACCTAGCTGTTGAGCTGCAATTTTTTTAAAACTTATATTTCCAGAATGAAACTGAGAAACTAAGTAAAGAGGAAGACATAGATGATTCAGTTACCTATGAGTCCATCAAAGAAATGGCAAAAACTATTGGGCAAGGAGATAGAAATCATGACATGGAAGTTATCATGACACTATTTCAGGTAATGTACTTCGTTAGTAAAGTTTATGGTAGATACAAATTTAGAAAACTCCACTGTTTCATTCATATTAATAACTAAAGGTCTGTCTGTGTTTCACCTGTGTATATACTGATTATGTGGAAATTTATGATAACAATAAAGTATTTCCAGGTGATGCACATTTTTCAAAAGGACATCATTTTTAAAATCAGTTCAGTAGGTTCAGTATTTATTTAAAACAAATAAACAAATAATTTGTTCCTCTTTACTTTAAAAGTATAGATTCATTGAATTGAACAATTTATTTCATATCTACAGTTCCTGCTTAAACTTTGGGGTCAACAGTTAAATTCCGCTATTGCTGCAGAAAAAAATTCAATTAAACATAAAATGACAAGAGCTACATATACTCAAACACAAGTATATTTAAAACCATTAATAAGGAAACTGAAAAAGAAAAATCTACCTGAGGACATTTGTGACAGCTTAACAGATATAACAAGACATTTGCTGGACCGAAATTATATTATGGTAAGAAGTTTTTCTGGATAAATTTAAGCCAATCTGTTAATCCAAGTTGGGTTCATATCGTCTTAGTGTGGATGACTAAATTCTAAAAATTCTAAATATTTTATATCATCATAGGTAAAAATTTTACAATTGTTTGAGGTTTTCTTTTTCTTCATATTCATCAAGATTGCACAAATACAACATAACTTCGGTTTTAAAAGGTATTATGGGTAAACTGAGCGGAAAAGCAGCGAGGTAGAAAAAAAACTTCTCAGCACTCTTTTATAAAAAAAGTCTCTTATAACATACTTGGGGTAGAAAGTATACAATTTGACAACGACATGAAAAAAAACAAACACGTGATAGCTAATAATTTTGCGTGCTAATGAAATGCCGCAGCCAAGCTGTTTACATAGTATATCTATTTCATTATACAGAAACAGAAATAGCATGTGGGGGATCTCAATCCTATGCCCTTTTGTCATCCAAATAATCTTTGATCTTATAGTAAGCTTTTTGGCAAAGTGTTTCCTTAATAGTTTTCTTGAACTTATTGGAATGGATTGAACGATTTCGGTACTTTTTTGTAACAACCTATTGACATTCCAATAAATGATTCGCTGCTTTTAGCCAGCCTACATGTTCGAAACGCTAACTTACAGTGGTTCCTAATTCTTACAGAGTAATCATTGTCATGGTTATCTTTCTTGAGTATAGTATCAACAGACGATCGAACTTGGTACGGGCCGGACAGCGGACTTGGTATGGCGTACCAAATCCGCTAGTCACAACAGACGGCCGGATCTCGCAATAACCGCGTGGCGTGTACACAGTTCAGCCGTCATGCCTCCGACGTTATCCCAGCGCGCTAAAAGTGCGATTATTGTTGCGGCAACAATAATGCCGCCACAAATATCACGAGAAAAAAAGACAGGAGTGGGCAAAAACATATTTAAAAAATCGAGATGAATTTAGTCACATGAAGTTAATCAAATCGCACGATTGCGAAGACTTCCGTCTTTATACTTGTGGCTAGATCACGAAAACTTTGAGGAACTCCTAAATTTGGTTAAACCTCTAATCACAAAAACTGATACTGTGATGAGAAAAGCTGTGACTGTGAGCGGACCAAATTTGACGCGCATACCATAGGACCGAGCGAACACGAAATAATAATAATTATGTTCGGCAGACAACTCTCCAGACGAACGAATATGACATTGAACGTTATGGAGCGTACCGAATCCGCTGCCCGGTCCGTAACAAGTTCGGTCGTCTGTTAATACTATTATTTTTAGAAGAAATGTCCCAAAATGCAAGGAGTCTGGGCCAGGTCTTTGTACACTTTATCAAAAAATAGTTTAAGACGCTCAAAACACTTTTTGATTGTTAAATTGTTATTAAAACACTTTGTTTATTGGCAGGAAATGAAATTGTGCATTATTAGTGTGCAACACAAACAAAAAACATAATGGCGGAAAAAAATTTCATTTTGACAGCTAAAGTTTACTTACATCTTTTTGTTTTGTGTATCGAGTAGTATCGATGGCTGGTTGCCATTAAGTCCAAAGAATTGAATTGAAATGTTTTGTGTTTTTTTAGCTTCTTTAACAGTTGTAAAGTTAAAAAGAAACCGAAAGGCGCAAAGAACAATCAAACACACAGATCAATGTGATGTGTGTGAAGTGTGCTGTGAGTGAGGTGGCAGTCCCCTCTGCTTAGTGAACTAACTTCACTTGACAACTTTCGCCATAGAAAAGATAAGACGAGCACATGCACAATGCATGCATTGTTTATTAATCTATACATAAAATATAAAAAAAATGTCCAATAAAAGTGCCATACCATACTACCCAACTCTTTTATGGTACATGGCTATTTGGTTCAAAATGCATAAGTAATTCGTGATAATAATAAGAACATTCATATTATTTCTGTACAATACCTCAGAATAAAGATTCGTATTGATAGAAAACTTAAAGCAACCTATTAACTAAAATATTTACTGCATGGAATAATTTTTAGCTCATCAAGGTCAAGAACTAATAAACAAATATCTAGAACGTCTCCTGCCCAAAAAAACCCTATTAGTTTATGGTTTACTTTTGAATAAAATTGTCACAGGTTGTAGCGTAGTTTCAATAAAACACAAAATTCTCTTCTGTGTTTATTTTTTCGGTAAAATTAAAAATTTACAAAAATGCCAACAATTTTGGCTACGCACACTCGTGAACGTAAAAAATAAATATAGGTTTCTTAAAAAGAACTTTGATTATCGATAATAAAATATCTTAACTATGTAATTTGGAATAATAAACTCGGAAAATAATAAATAAATAGATTCAAGTTGCTTTGATGAATAATTTTTCGTGTCTGACTTGTCAAATCAAAACATTGCCGTTCTCCGACACTACGTAATTCCTAGTTTAAAATTACGTCGGGAACAACAAAAAAATAAAATTTACTGACAAAAAGAGGTCGAAATAGACAACCGTCACAATACCCCGGGGGCCAGTATGTAGCGTAGTTTCAATAAAACACAAAATTCTCTTCTGTGTTTATTTTTTCGGTAAAATTAAAAATTTACAAAAATGCCAACAATTTTGGCTACGCACACTCGTGAACGTAAAAAATAAATATAGGTTTCTTAAAAAGAACTTTGATTATCGATAATAAAATATCTTAACTATGTAATTTGGAATAATAAACTCGGAAAATAATAAATAAATAGATTCAAGTTGCTTTGATGAATAATTTTTCGTGTCTGACTTGTCAAATCAAAACATTGCCGTTCTCCGACACTACGTAATTCCTAGTTTAAAATTACGTCGGGAACAACAAAAAAATAAAATTTACTGACAAAAAGAGGTCGAAATAGACAACCGTCACAAGGTTCATCTTCGTCTTAATACAAACAAATGGTCGCGTGGACCTAGAACTTTTTACGTTTACTAACAGAAAAATAATTATATGCTGGCCATTCTATTTAGGTAAATAATAATTATGCAAGCTATGGTATGTATGGCCAATTAATTCTTAAATAAGTATTTGACCGGCACTTTAAAGGTTCAAATAAGGATTGGTGTGGTTGAAACCGTCGGTCGACGTCGACTGTTCTATTGATGTATTCTACTGACGATCGATTGGTGTGGTAATAATACCCTTAATAAGCACTGGATGAGATATCAGCCTCTCCCAACTCAGGGTGGTGTCAGACAACTGTAGGCCATCACGCCTACTGCGGGTTGGCAAACTACACATACCTTCATGTAAATGTATAGGTGCATGGGATCGTCGATCGATGGCAGAATAGAACAGTCGACATCGACCGGTCAACGTCGATCGACGGACGATAGTAGAAGTAGATAGTACGATACAGGACGATAGTAGTAGACGGAGGATAATAGAAGATAAATACTACTGCTAGAGCCTTCGTTTTTGCGCTAAAACCGACATCCGACAGAGGTGTGATCCCGGCTCCATCCAACTTCGCATGTTATGCTCGTAGTGCGCCGTCCAAAACATAGATTATTCCAGAAAGACTACTTGACAGTGTCGTGAGAATTACCAGATTTGATATGACTTTTTGAGTCAAACCCTATGTAAATTTACAGCGCCATCAACTTATCGACTGTAGACAAATTGCAACTAAAAGATTCCTATCTTGCAAAAGAAATGTTGATATGCGCAGATAACTTGGTCGGAGTGTGTATGGCGATTGTGACCTGTCATACAAACCGGTTACGATGTCGTTAGATTAGCTTTCCATTACTGTTTTGGTATTTCCGTAATTTTATTTCCGTAAAGGAGATTCTTCGGGAGAAGAATGCGAGGGTCGCACACTTTGGTCGTCTCTACGGAGTAATAGTAAGTCTACGGCTTTAATGAAGTTTGTAATGAAATGTTTTGTTGCAGGCTAGTGATGCGTACCTTCAAATGGCAATAGGCAACGCGCCATGGCCTATTGGTGTAACCATGGTGGGTATCCACGCTCGAACGGGTCGCGAAAAGATCTTCTCCAAAAATGTTGCCCATGTAATGAATGACGAAACACAAAGAAAATATATTCAAGCATTGAAGAGACTCATGACAAAATGTCAAGAGTACTTCCCTACAGATCCTTCTAGATGTGTTGAATATACTACTACAAGATAATAAAAATAATCATACATTGTTACTTCTTCAATTTTATGTTTCATTTTACTGAACAGTCAAAACAAATGAAATCAACTATTATTGAAATAAAGTATGTATTGTAAATTAAACAAATACGCTATGTAGTGTATAAATAAATATATTTTAATTGAACAATTATTATTGCTGTCGCAATTTTAAATTACCTACACAATCACTGTCATCAATTCTAAAAAATATAACTTACAATTGTCTATAAAAGAATCATTAATTTACTATAAAACATAGTAAAGTAGCAATATTAACGTACTGTGCAAACTGTGAACATTTTAGACACATTTATTAATCATTATAATAACAACACTTATATTATTCTCACAACATAATCAGTCTGTAGAAACAATCGAGATAATTTTCAAATAAAAAAATCCTTAATCGAATGGTACCCTTACTAAATAAATATTTAGTATGAATTGCAATGTGAGATCTCATTAGTTACCCAGTATAAATTTTGATATCACAATCTTCAATGTCTGAGTCGGGTAAACAATCTTTGACATTTGTTGTGCGTGGAATGTGTTGAGGTCAGAGGAGCTGCGCAGGGGAAAGTAATACAAACAAACAACTTGATGCTGGAAAAGCCTTTGTTTTATTTTATGTTGCACTTTACAATTATTACAGAGCATAGCGATTGACAATCAACAAAAAAGGAACAGGAAGAGTTGTCACCACAGATTGTTAATTTTTTTAATGTTGCCACATAAACCCACAGTAAAAATTACTTATACATATTAACAGAATGTTCACAAATTCATGTTTGAAGCAGTTAGGAATAACTTTTTCCACACAAAGTTTAATTAAATCGTCATATTTATATGGGAAGTAAAAGAGTTACCTTGGTTTTAGACTGAATTTCAACATCAAAGAACGCCGCAGTAGGATTCATAGATGTTGTATATTTTGCTTGTCTTTTCTGACAGTCATAATACGGATCTTGCTTATCTTTCCAGTTAAGTAGCCTTTATAATATTTGTCACTAATACTATCCCATCCGTAAAAATCTTCATAACTCAGTCTTTCTACCTGGAAAGGCGCTGGTTGTCTCAAAAATACAATAAAAATATCTAGGCTCTGATATTCTGGCATATTATTTTATTTCAGGCTAACTTATACAAATGACACTGCACAAAATAAAGGACAATGGGAAACCAATGTATGGAGTCTGGGCCCACTCCTCAATAGTAATGTGTGATATATCGTTAGATAGGCCATTTAAGCAGAACATTATTTATTAGTAAACCTATAGTCAAATGTCTGTACTTTCGGAGTTACGACGTATTAAAGTCGTCTCAGTCTAACATATTATTTATGGATATTTATAAGGTTTACAACATTAATATGACATGTATTTATTTTAAAACAAGATTTATTATTCGTCCTGTGCAACAATAACAATTACATCATTTAAAAAACCCGCAGGGGCCACAAATGGTTGATATCTCCCAACTCCTAGATACCAAATCAAAGATATGATGTGAGCGCAAGTTCCTACAGTTCGCCGTCCGGTCAAACAAGTGCAATAATATTGTGTTATCGCGTTTCTCCCAACCTGGTTTCGATCAATTAATATATAGCAATAATATGTTTTTGTTCTTACGTGGCGTGACTGTATCCTTCCACGCAGCAACCACACATTTTCTGCGGTTATATTATAATCTATTAGGTCGTGCAATTCGCTTTCTCTGTAGATTTCTATGACATATAAACCGTCTTGAAAATGTTCACCACAATATGACTTCGCTAGCTTCATGTGGTAGGAACCCAAAGCAAGAAACATGACGTCATCTTCTGTCATTTGAGGGAAATACTGAACTTGCAGATTTGCATCCATTCCTTCAAAGTTGACTCTGCGTCTGTTCATATTATTCCCTTCCACGTAGTTAAATAAGAGGTTGTTGACTTCAAGCCTTTCATTAATTAAATTCAGAAAAACACCTGCTTTTCTGTGATCTTCTATAGGCATATGAAAATGGTTTAGAAGTGCAGATGCTATTTTAAATTCGGTTATCATGTTTTGTACGGTTTTATTGAAATAATTCTGGCGTAGAAGCTTGAAATCGCGCTTGAAGCGACCATTAACAATTTCTACCGGCCAGCGGCATATAGTCACCAACCGCGATTTATTGGCTTGGTCGGTGGTTAGCTGAGTTGCCCGTGGTTCTTTGGATGGTGGCATAAGAGCTTCATAACCACATGGTTGTAGATTTCCAATACAGTCCCGAAAGCCTCTGTCTAAAATGAAGACATCGTTCTCTTCTAAAAACCAATGTAAAGGATGATCCACTCTTTTGACAATATTGCTCATAATTGTAGCATCCGATTCGGTTGCTGCATAGGGTCCCAAAACATCCAAAATGTACCCATCTGTGCAAACAATGAGGAATGGCTTTAAATGATTTCTGTATTTATGTAAACTGTAGGATTGCCTTTGGAAGAGGAAGTGAGAACTCTCCTGTATATATATATATATATATATATATGTATATATATATATATATATGTTCCATCACATATTAGGATAGCCTGAGTTTTAGTTCATTGCCAAATATTCCTCTTGGAAGCAATAGGTTTCTCTGTATCACATCATTTCTTGTAATATGGTCTAAACTGGAATGAAAGACTCTGGCTCTGGTTCAGGTTCCATCTGAACGCCAGGTTCCGGCTGATTGGCAGAAACTGGCTGAACGGCAGGTACCGGCTGAACGGCAAGAGCTGGCTGAGCGGTAAGCTCAACATGGATTCTCTGCCAACATCGATGACATACAGCTAGCGTATTGTTGAATTCAACCTGAAAGTACAAAAGCTGTGTGTGAGCTGTATGTTCTGTATCGATCGTGTTCAATTTAACCCATTCACTGCCAATTTCTCCTCTTCGTCTCTGGCGTCTTTCTACTCAGACGCCAAAGACGCCCTGGGACGTCCAGTTTTCAAACATGATTTTCTCAGCCAAATTACAGTAAAAATTAATGAGATATATAATAATCTATCCAACTCCTAAACGGCCTGGGGATCCATTGATATTAGACTTATGTTATTAAAAATGCGGATTCTTAGTTCTCACGGCAAAGCCACCCTGGGTCGTCTTCGTTTTGAAGTCAGAGTTTAACAAACTTTTTTGCATGCAGAAATAAATGGGTCATATGTTTCAACAAAATAGGTTTTGTATTTGCTGCCTACTAATTGTTTATGTTGTTTGTCTTTTTAGCAAAATGTTATTGCATTATTATTATTATTATTATTATTAAAGAGTTAATTTCATTAAGATATAAACATATTGTTGTAATATGATTAGTTTTTGGATAATTGTAAGCAAACATACATCATGTAAAATGTTATTCATATTTCTTTTGTTTTTGGCTTATTTTGTATAACGATTTGCCCACTTTTGAGGTAAATTATCTTTAGAGTTTATGATCGCGTCAACATAAAATAAAAGCCTGAAGTCCAGCCACCGAGCTAATTGCATGTGCCATAAAACTGGTGTGCCTGGAATTTTAACAAAAGAAAGCCGGCCTCAAAGTGGGTTAACCATCATTGTTTTAGGTAATTAGTTACGTTTCCGCTTCTGTTGTTAATTTTGCACTAATTTAAATTATCACAAAGGGTATGCCGCTTTAGCTACAGTGTAGATACCTATGTGCCATAAAATAGATACTTATGCTCCGTAGATAATTTTAACAAAAGAAAGCCGACCTGAAAGTAGTTGGGCACTCATTGTTTTAGTAAATTGTTAGGGATTCCTCATGATTATCAAATAAAAAGATTTGCGCCTTTCAAAGGCGAGGATTTTAAGACTTTTGTGCAATGTTTTAATATGATACTAAGTAATATTGAGACTTAATTTAGGAAAACACTTATAATACGCTGGGACTCGGACTTTTATGTAGTGTTTTTCTAAATTCTATAAAAATAATATTTGAGCATTCTAAAATGAAAAAAAAAACACTTTAAAATATCACAATAATATGCTTGAATTAGTGATAGAACAATACTTAGTGATAGGTCACATAGATATTGACCATTATTCTTCTTTTAATTATAATTGTGTTAAGTAAGTGGGTAATTATAAACTATTAATTAATTTAAAGGTAATTTCTATATCTTCTTCTATCTTATATCATGACATCAATCCGGTGTGTCGTGAAAGAAGGATAAGCAAACCAACAAACACACTTTCGTATTTATAATATTAGTATGGATTCTTTACAAGCCATACAATTTGATTATTTATAGAACGTTATATTGAAATACTTCAAATCTAAACAAAAAACAAAAAAGGGTTGGAGACCTCTGACTTTTTGAAAAAAGTTTAAAATTACGATTTTTTGAGGTGTATCAAGTGTGTTATTATTTAAGTTCATGAATCGTGTTAAAGTTGATGCAAATGGTCCACTTTAATTAAACGTGTAACTCACTTTCGCAAAAGATCTCTATTTTGGTATTTAACAATCCACTATTTAAAAAAATCTAATTGCTTGTTTTGTGAATAAAAACAAACTTTTTTAACGAAATCTAGAGGCTCACGCCGAAGACGCCCATGGGCAGCCAAGAAAACTATAACGAGTAGCCGGGGCCGCCGATGGGCGTCCCGTTCTCGAACGTATGGCGGCGTGCGGGTAATTTCGCACTTTTCTGTGCCAGCAGTGAATGGGTTAATAGATGCAAAATTGACTTGTATTTATTTGTTATTTTTTCATTGCGGCTAAAAGTATACACTCTGCCTAAACAAATGTCTTATTTCCTACGAACAAGTCAGTACACTTTTAGCTGCAGCCAACCATATTATTACTTATTCTGTACTATAGACACTTAACATCAATTACCTTACTTTAGTTACTAACCTCTATTAACGCATTTTGTTGTATGAGTCTTGCAAAATCCGGTCGTATTTGTGGAAGATCTTCAGTCAAAATATGACGCTGATATCTATTATGATATAACCCGCGTCTGCACACAACACAGTTACGATGTTGTTACATTTGCTACAAAATCAATCGAGATACAGTTCACTAGTCCATTAAACAAAACTGGGGTCAACAATAAAAACAACAACAATCAGTATCCAAGGTAAAGCCGGGTCAAAATGTGTACAAAACAGACAACGATAATTCATTAAACGCAAAACACAAAACACTCTGGTGACGACGAGCGCTAGCGCATCACTGGCCGGTCGGTGTTCGCCATTTGCAAGTGGTGGCGCCAGGTCCGAATGGGTGGCGCGGCGGGTAGAGAGGGGAGCGGGTAGGAGAAAAGCAATGATTATACACAATACGGTTCGACTCTGGATAATGTTTCTATTATTATCTAGTAAACTACGATCATTAATTGCTTAGATTCGGATTACTTTTATAAAGCAGTATAATAGGTAGTGTAACTCCGAAAGTACTGATTTTTAACCTTAGTCGTAATACTAAGTTTTATCCTGTATTAAAACACCTACTCATTTATGAGTATCTCATTTCTATTGAGAGGTGGGCCCAAGATTACCCATTGTCCTTTATCAAGTAAAAATATATAACCACATAAATATATAACCACATAAATAAATTTTCTGCAGTTTAGAAGTAACTGCCGAAAACTGGAAAAAAATTGTGAGAAGAACCCAACACATAGCGTCGGATTGGGAAATTCATGTGGCTTTCGATAATATACAAGTACAGGAACTTATAATGAATGTTGGGGAGAGCTCATCGAGTGATTTTGATTAAAATAAATAAATAAAGATTACCTGTCGTTATAATTATTTCGTTTCATTGTCGAGTACCTACCTATACCTACTTATTTTAAAACAGCTTCGAAAATGTTAAAGAAGTTGGCATTATCAATCAAGAATTAATACGTGTAACATCTTGTAATGAAATATAATATTAGTTAATAAAGTACAAAAGTATCCGGCAGTAGCTTAGTTTCTTACATTTTGAAAAAAAATATCGGGTCTGTTATCGTGTTACGTTTATCGATATAGCTCTATCCCTATCAGTTTCTCCGACTCTGGTATTATATTACCTTGTACGTGTGTAAACGCCATATTTTTAAAAATAATGTAAAAAAAATGCTCGCACAAGTTTTCACAGGAGCTGTCATCGAGAAAATAAAGAAATGGAAATAGTATAATAAAGACATAAAGCAATATTTAGCCTGGAGTTCGCTAATTCACAACTGCGCAAGAAGGCCCAGCTTGTCCTAAAACGTACCTCACAGCAGAGTGTATGAGATAGTTTCCTGCCTTTCTTATATGATTAAAAATAAAAAAAGACATTTGCCGTCGTTGCCGCCGCCGCGCCGGTAGTTTGTTTATATTATTACTTGTATTTTGGACACACGTCTTGTAAGCAATGTTTTAATTTGATTAATACTTTTATTATACTTGAAATGGCAGAAACAGCTGATTGCCAATATTGCTATAAATCACAAAATAATACTAATAATACTTGTTTTTAGCAGGTTTTGTCATTCGCGTTTGTAAAGCAAAATTTATTATATAGTTGATATAATAACAATCATGACTGAATACAATTACGGCAATGTGCACCGCTTTTTATTAAGATCTGTTGCAAGTCGTGGTGTTCTTAGCTTTGAAGAAACTAAAAGAATCCTTTGTGATTTTGGTGGTAAGCATTACCGTCCTTAATTAGTTAGTAGTCTAAGTGAATAGGGATGCACCTCAATCCCAACAATTTTCTGTGGTGTCAAAGCTAATTTGTTATTTTTCATATTCATTTCATTCTCTGTTCGAAGTTTTGACATGATAGAAACCTAGTTGATTCTACTTTTGAGAAGTAGGTAGCGTTTTTTATATAATATATTGTTTCTCGTCAACAGAGCCAGATGTTTGTGTTCAAGACCTTGTCAAAGTAATCAATGATGCAATTAGACCTTACCAGCAATGTATTAAGATTACAACTGATGAACTAACTGAGGAACAAGTTGTCATATTTCTATCTCTTGGCTTTGATGATGCTACCAAAGCTCAAGGAATATTTACTGCTACTGAACTGGAATATTACAGACTACTCTTAGAACAAATAATAACCACTGAGTCAAGACAGATGACTGGTATTCATGCTATGAATTTGGTTGGGAATATGAAAACATCTTTTACTAAAACTGATGCTCAGGTATGTCTTTATTAGACTGAATTTGTTTTCTTTAGTAATTGTAAAGCAATAAATTGGAATAATATTAATTATCATGGATATTTTTGCTGAAACCAAATGGGTATTTTATTGTATATTAAAGGGTTACATTAAATTATGAAACTGAATTGTCATATTTGATGAATATTCTTTACTAAGCAGAAAAATATTATTTGGTAGTGTTTACTAACTTAAATTAAAATAAATTAATTTAATATTGTGAAACAAATTGAAAATCATTTAATATGAATTGACGTTTAACACATTCAGAAGAATTCTATTGCTTGTAAAGTCACTGAGTTTAAATGATAACATAAAAAGAAACATGCCCCATGTAAGTCTCAATGACTTAACAGCAGCTTATTTTGTTATTGAATCTCTCACAGTTTTATATCAATCACAATAGTATAAAAAGACAACTTTATTTTTCAACATTGTGTATCTACAATAATATTATTTGTCTGTAAATTGTTGCGTCCCTACTCAAAAGGGGTAGATTGCCGCTCACAGCTCTATCAGCACTAAAACTGCTCATAACCATTCCAAATCGTTTGATCCTGCTAAAAGTGATATTTGTGCTATTGCAAATATTAGAATCGGAACCGTAAATATCGCGCTAACATTCTGATTGTTCATTGTTTAAAGTTATAATATCATTAAGATATTTGACCCTGAATGAACATTATTGCAAAAGAAAATTAATAAACAATTTTTAAAATCTTTAATCGACTAATAAAAACATCAATAAAGAAACTTCATGTGTCAGTTTTGACAGTCTGTTCAGAGCAACCATGCTCCATAGTTTGGGCACTGAGAGGGGGAAGATTGCAGTGTTTATGAAGTCATATACAGGGTTACAGATAAGTGAACCTAGATCCATTAAGGTTAGTTAGTTTCCATCATTTCAGACAGATTTCACTATAAAACACCCTATCCCAAACTCAACCGTTTTCAAGCTAAAATCGTAAGAAAATGAACAAAATATTTTTTTCTCTTCAAAATATTGTAATAAGTCTATGGCTCTTAAGTCTATAACTTAAGCGGCAGATGAGCTTAAAAATATCTATGTTTTCTTCAGCTTTCCAAAAATGTGTAACAGTCTAGGGTTATTATTGAAACTTGAATGGCCACATGGCCACCTCTATTCCGCACACAAAGTCTAACTCTAACTCGACTTGGCTTACGATTCTGGACTTGATTCTTCTTCTGATTGGTGAGTCTGTGCTTGTAAACTGGACTTTGATTTGTGCTGCTGATTTGAAACCGTTTTTCAAGATGGCGAGCTTTTCGAACGAGGAATATTTATTTATTTATTTAACATTCACAAAATCCACAGATCTTAATTTATATATGAACAGTAAGACTTTCAAATTAAATCCTACATCCAATAACGGATTTACATTATATTTAAATATCCACATAGAGAGCAATTAATGAGTTTAAAAAAATTGTTAAATTAGTTAAAGTGTACATATTGAAAGATTAAAAATTTAGGTATATGTAATATGAATATGCTGATATGTTAATTTGTTACGGATACTGCAATTGTGTAACTGCACGAGCTCGTAACGAATACATATCACGTTATCCCGACCGCCGAGAGCCGGATGTTAGTGGATTTGACGGAGTTTATCGACGACTCACAGATGCTGCGTTCCGTTTGCCGATTACAGCGCTCACAGCGCTAAAAGTGCTCAAAACCGTTCCGATTCGTTTGAGCGCGCTAAAAGTGTTATTAGTGCTATTGCAATCGGAACGGTAAATATCGCGCTGACATTGTGATTGTTCGTCGCTCAAGTCTAAAGTTACAATTTCATTAAGATCTTTGAGCCTGAATGAAGCAGGAGCCATATTTTTATATTATTACAAAAGAAAATTAATAAGCAAGCTTTTAAAATCTTTAATTGACTTATAAAAACATCAACAAAGTAACGTCATATGTCAGTTTTGACAGGCCGTTCACAGCGACCATGCTCCGTAGCGTTGGCACTGTGAGCGGGAAGATGGCGGCGTTTATGACGTCATTGATGACGTATCGATAGCGCTCACGGGCAAACGGAACGGGTATATGAGCGCTGTAATCGGCAAACGGAACGCAGCAAGAGACTGGCTCTGTGTCAAGGCGACAATCAGATCTGGGCAGGCCACGTGTCAATGATGATGACGACGGCGTCGAGGAAGATAATTTAATACTTCAAAAGTTTACATTTGATCCCACCACTTCAACTAATATTGTTGCCTGAGAACTTGGACTCTCGCAGTGGAAGGTATGGTTTACCGTTAATACTGCCGGCCTATACCCCTATCACTGCACGCCAGTACATGCCATTGAAGAAGGAGATCCTGTAAGGAGGATGGATTTTTGCGATTCACGTTGAATTGTGATTTAGAAAATCCACAGTTTCTTAAAAATATCTCGGACAGATGAGTCCAAATTCAACCAAGATGGTATAACCAATTACCACAATGCTCATTATTGGGCCACAAAACAGCAGGGAAATCCTAATAAAAAGCGGATAAGGGGATTGCAAAGACGTTTCAGTGTAAATGTATGGATGGGCATAATATCGAACCATTTGATAGGTCCTCACTTTCTCACCGATAATTTAAATGATGAAGATTATGAAAACTTTTAAAGAAGAGATTTACCTGGGTTACTGAAAGAAGATTTACACACTACAGAAGAAGCGTAAGGCAATGGTTGGACACCAATTAACCCAATAAGTGGATCGGGAGAGGAGGAACCATACCGTGGCCAGCGAGAACTCTGGACTCGACCCCATGGATTTTTATGTTTGGGGGCACATGAAGAGCCTAGTTTATAATGAACCAAACCCTATCGCCTCTATTGATGTTTTTTTTTCTTTTTTTTTTTTTAGGGGCTTTTAGTCATAATTCGACTATGTCAGTCTCATTGAAACCTTAATTTACAATTATGCTAATAGTACAGGCCATAAGTATTTAATCATAACCTAAATAATATTTTACTGCAAAGAATGGTGAAATAGTAGGTAGACGGCTTTAGCGACATTTGTGTGTGGTTCAGTTAGAATACTCTGTAATAGTCCAATGTCAATAATGTTTAGTTTATATTTTTTTATAAGCTCAGTTCTAAAGGATTCGTTACGAACACATTCCATCAAACAGTGATAAACATCCTCCAAAACACCACAACTGGAACAATTGGGAGAATCGGATTTTCTCATCATATGCTTAAATTTGTTTGATGGAATATGCCCGGATCGCAATCTCAAGGCCGCTACAGTTAACTTTCTACTTAATGTTACATTGGCAAACCATGGCACGCGAAGAAGTCCATCCTGCATAGTTTTATACCATATTCCTTTATCAGATGATGTTATAATATATTAAAGTGTTCTCTCCAGACATGTAAGTTATAAGTTTTGTATTTTAGGAGTACTTCAAAAAATTCCGGTAAAATGTATGTTTCATTACCTGACCCTATTGCTTCTTTTGCAAAGCGATCGACCTCTTCGTTACCAATTACCCCAACATGAGATGGAATCCATTGCAGTCTGAGAACAATGCCATCGCTCAACATAGCATAAATTTTATTTAGAATTGCATAAGCTATCGATGCACCTCTTTTCCCAGAGGCGCATCGAGCTAGGTGTTGTAGTGCACTCTTACAATCAGTCAATATAACAACAAATTTAGGATGCTTCGAATAAGCGTACGATACTGCGTCTGAAACTGCAAATAATTCTATAGACATTATAGTATTCAAGTCCGAAACAATTTTAAACCTTTCTATATAAGAATAAGTCCGATCATATATTGCTGCTCCAAATGCCTAAAGAAGTTTTCGAACCGTCTGTATATATTATGTGCCAACCTTTATATGTTTTATGTAAATAATCCAATGTTTTATTTCGAACTTCAAAATCGTAATATTGACTTTTTGTTTGAGTAATATCACTAATTTCTGTTACAATAAAACTAGTATCTATGTTTGAATGCCAAATATTGAGCGTAAAAACGGGAAGGGGATTACTAGAAGCAAGTCTCTCTCTTTTGATTGTGTTACAGATAGACACAAGTAAAGGTTTCTTCTTATTGCGCACATTTTCTTGTCATACAACAGTTTGTAAGTTCTGTCAGAACCTTAATAGTAACATTGCCAGTCAAAGATAGTGACTTAAGACAAAATTTGACGCCCAAGTAGTGTCGTTCACGTGCAGAGGGGATAAAGCTAACTCAGTTTCCATAACGTGGATTGGGGTAGTTTTGATGAAACCTCCTATTATTCGCAAAGCTTTTTTTTGAAGTTTATCTAGCTTAGACAGATGTGATTTAGCCGCACTATCGTACAAGAAGCACCCGAAATCCAATCTACTTCGTATAATAGCTATGTATAATCTTCTTAGGTGTTTGGGGTGTAGACCCCAAGAGTGTCCGGCCAATACTTTTAGTAAGTTTAACTGTTTCAAAACATTATCTTGAATTTCGTTGATGTGCTTATTCCACAACACAGATTTATCCAACCATACACCCAAGTATTTTATACATTCTACACGACTTACGTTAACATTATTGATCGACAAAGCTAACGGCTCCCGCCTTCTTTTTCTACTGAATACACAAAACTTAGTTTTGGTTGGTGAAATGTCAAGACCTATTTTGTCTAATTTCTTAATGGTTAAGTTAAGAATGTGTTGCAGGTCATCCGTACTAGTTGCTATGTTTTTGTTTTGTGTGTAAAAAATAAAATCATCTGCATATTGGAGTACATTCACATTTCTTAGTTGACAGCAAATTGTCGATGTTGCTAGATTAAACAGAAGTGGAGAGATCGGATCTCCCTGTGCTATTCCTCTATTAGTCGATCTTACTCTATGGTTGCCTTTAATTTTAAGACATCTGTTACTGAGAAAATTCCACATATACTTGCAAAAATTTTCACCTACTTGTAGTTTGTCAAGGGTATCCACTAGTTGATCCACCAATACGTTATTGTAAGCGCTCTCCACATCAATAAAGCACGCTACTGTTGAAGCATTTTGTGAAAATCCTATCTGTATGTACGATACAAGTCTAGTCAAACAATCCGCACATGACTGGTATCTTCGAAACCCTGTTGTACTTGGAGACAATATTTTATTGCGCTCTATAAACCATTCAAGTCTTCTGGCCAACATTGTGTGGAATACTTTACAAGGGCACGATATTAGTGATATCGGCCTTAGTATTGGTATCGAGTTTAAATTTGAATAATGTTTCGGTATGGGTACAACAAGGATATTCCGCCATTGATCCGGCACAAAAGAGTCCCGAAAAATAAGGTTATAGATATTTAGTAGGTATTGTTTAACTGCTACAGGGAGATGCTTTACCATCTCCCTGTAGCATTGAGTATGTTATACCACCCTCGCCCGATGCTGTATCCTTTCTCTTTATGCAACTCGACAATTCTTGTATGGTAAAGTCAAGTTCAATAGGTGAATTACACGATCTAAGTTGTGGCGGAGGGGGTGAAACGAAATCAGGAGCCAAATTCTGGAGAAGTTCTTCTCTCATTTCTTTAGTAGGTTGACTATTAGTATTTCTCAATCCTTTGGCCCATCTCATCTTACGCCACATATCTGAAGAGTTTGTGGTTTCATCGACACTATCACAAAATCTCTGCCAACTGATGCGTTTTGCTTGCTTTATTAGTTTTCGTGCCTTAGAAATTTTAATATTCAACATCTCCAAATTATCAGGTGTAGGGTTTCGCCTAAAATGTTTTAACGCCAGGCGACGTTGGGCGACAACTTTTGATAACTCTGTGTTCCAATAAGGTTTTGGTTGAAACTGGGAAGCTTGTCCAGGTGTTGTACAGATTTTAGTCATAGGGATGCTTTTGTTAGCTGCTTTTAATACTTTGTCTATAAAATAATCGTACATAACTTGAACATTGTCACATTGTAATGAACAGTTGAATGATTCATTTAGTGAATCGCGGTAGAGGTCCCAATCAGCTAACTTAAAATTACGTTGTTTACGAAATGTATAACTATCTCTATACTTCAAACTATACTTAATAAACAAATGATTGCTTCCCATACTTTCATTAGTTACTGACCACTTTATATAGCTATATCTGGTGTAACAAAAGTAACGTCCGGGGCAGTTTTTTGCAAAACTCCATATACCAATTTAATTCTGGTGGGAGAGCCGTCATTAAGAATTATAAGGTTGTTATCCAATGATGATTCTAAGATTTGATTGCCTCGCGTGTCATTCTTGGTAGACCAGCTTGTATTATGAGCGTTGAAGTCACCGGCTATAATGGATTTGTGCGTGAACTCAGAAAATATGATGTCCCAATCGTTTTGATTAGTATTAACCCATTGAGGACAGTATATTGAAGCAACGTAATCTAAATATCTACAGTTTATAATTTTTATGCATAATACTTGAATATCTGTGTTAATAATATTAACAGGATAAATATGAGAGTCGATCGATTTGTGGACCACTATGGCGACACCCCCATATGCGTCATCTTGTCTGTAAACACTATAACCATTAAGTTTCAGCAGAAAATTGCTATCCAACCATGTCTCGCTAACTAGACAAATAGATATTCTTTCTTGACCTAACAGTGATTCGAATTCGAGTTTTTTAGGCAATAAACTATTAGCATTCCACTGACCTATGTTAACAATGCATTCCTTATTTGGATTATCCATTAAATAAATTTAAAATAATTTTATTTACTAACTCACCATTCTTTACTGCCTCTAATACAAATGCCATAACATCGTCATATAACATTTTTACAAAAGATTTGATTTTTTCTTCTACAGTTTTATCTGAAAATATAATGTCTTTAGATTTAATAATAACTTTTTTCCACGAGAAGCCTTCTTTATCTTCTTCACGCTGAACTTTCTCCTCGTCTTGATAATGATTGAATTCATTAGTTTGACTCCTATTACTCTTGCTCTTCTTGGCAGTTTTAGTATCTTGACTTGTAAGGATAGTCTGTGTGGTGTGTTTTTTATGGTTTTGGGAACTTTTTTGTAGTGATCTTGGTGTCGACATTACTACTTCTCGATATGATTTACTTTGTTGAAAAAAGTAGTCTTCTTCATCCGATGTTACGTTAACTTCTACAGATTCTTCTTCAATATGCCTTCTAGACATGTATTTTTTCTTTAAATACGTAGCCATTGCCATTTTATACGTACAATTTTCTTTGCTCATAATGAAGCGGATTTCTTTTTCTTTTAAGAAAGTTGGACAATTTTTAGTTAGAGCCATATGTGTTCCTGCACAATTTACACAAAAGAAGTGTTTTGTATCACAATTAGCATGTTCACCGCCGCATTTAGGACAAACTATTCTTTTGTTATTGCACGTCTTAGTTAAATGGCCGTTTTTCCAACAATTGCCACATTGTGACAACGGAAAAGTATAAGGTTCCACTTTGAATCTACAATCGTACCCGTATATGTATGAAGGTAATGAAGAACTGTTGAAGCAAAAGCGAACCGTTTCATTTTTTACCCATTCTCCTGTACCTGATATACGATTTAACCGCTTAGCAGATATAATTTCACTATCGCACTTGAAAACTTCCATCAATTCCTTTTCTTTTACCTCAATTTCAATATGCTTAACTATACCATATACCATAGTAATATCACTTGTACACCGGCATCTGTAGCCTAGATCAAGTAAATTTTTATTATATAATAATTTTTCGGCGTCTTCTTTTTCTTGGAATCTTATAAGCACTTTGTAAGGATTCTTATATTTAACTTGGATAATATTAATAATATTTTCCGTTTTAAGTAATTTCGCCAACCCAATTTGTTTTGGTAGCACTTCTTTAGATGTGATGCACACTTCAATCATATTTTTGCTACTGTTGTCTTCAAAATTCTTATTCACACCTTCATTATTCGAATTACTGCGTGCTAAACGTTTAATCCTTCTCTATACTGTTATAAAACCCTCATCATAAATTTCTGTATTTTCAGATGGTAACCTCCTTTTTATTCGTGCTGTCATTGCATTCTCTGTATATTCCTCGGATCTACTATTTGTCTCACATAATAAAGTATCTCTTCCCGCAAACTCTTCCTCACTCATATCACTTTTTTCACTCAAGTCCGGATCTAAATCCGCCATTTCAATAACTCAGTTAGCATGTGGGTAGTATTAGAATTCACGCGATAAACGAACGGAGTCACTCTAATACGTGCGCTCGCTACAGCATACCGCGCGAAACTGCGCTATTGATGTTCTAAAACAAAAAATAATAAATGCAGCAAATGAAATACGACAAAATTTAACTTAGGTGTAGTAAAACTGGTTTGAGAAAAAGGACGAGACTTTGTGTGCGGAATAGAGGCGGCCATGTAGAAAACGAATTATAAGCGTAGGTTAAATGTAATAAACGTCTTTACGTACGATTCTGTGTCGTTTTATTTTGGTTTTTGACCCAAATGATAAATTGTGTACTTTTACTACTGTTAGCGCTTTATCAAAGTTTTTTCTGCGAGTTCTAATAATAACCCTAGACTGTTACACATTTTTGGAAAGCTGATGAAACGTAGATATTATATTTTTAAGCTCATCTGCCGCTTAAGTTCCATAGACTTTTTTTTAACAATAATCTTAAGATATATAATAATATATAATAGATATATAATAATAGATAAGATAATAATCTTAATCAATAATCAAAATATCTTGAAAACGGTTAAGTTTGGGATAGGGTGTTTCATAGTGAAATCTGTCTGAAATGATGGAAACTACCTCTCCTTAACGGATCTAGGTCGACTTAACCTGTAACCCTGTATTTCACTTGACTTATCTATATCACTGTGAGCGCACTCACAATCATTCTGAACGGGTATATGAGTTCTGTGAGCAATATTATCGGCGGCCTTCGATACCTTTTTCAATGCAGATACCTCAGATATTGCCAGAGCAAAATGTACTATATTATAATAAAAAATATGCATATTAATACTGATACATGCAATAATTCAAGCCAACAGTTAAATTAAAGGTATCCATCCTTCTCAGGACACAGAAAAATATCATGTTTGTTGCATATCAATTTTAATAAACTACTTAGCAAATTATGCAACAGTATATGGCACCTTTTTAGGGTTCCGTAGCCAAATGGCAAAAAACAGAACCCTTATAGATTCGTCATGTCTGTCTATCTGTCCGTCGTTATGTCACAGCCACTTTTTTCCGAAATTTTAAGAACTATACTGTTGAAACTTGGTAAGTAGGTATATTCTGTGAACCGCATTAAGATTATACACAAAAATAGAAGAAAAAAACAATCAATTTTGTGTAACTGTCTAAAATAAGAGAACGATAAAACTAAAAAACATATATGATGTTTATTACCATGTAAACTTCCACCGAAAATTGGTTTGAACGAGATCTAGTAAGTTTTTTTTACATATACGTTATAAATCGTAAACCGTAATTTACCTTTCATACAATCAACTCAAATATAAAAATAATAAATAAAAATAAACATTTAAATTCATGAACGTAAACCTTATGCATAAACCCTGAATCATTATTTTCTAATAATAAATCTGCAATAGGTGCCTAAGTAAATAATAATTATAATTCGCGCGGGGCGTGTCCTCATCGGTAGCGTAAAGAATAAAACTTAAGTGTTATTTTAAGTGTTTAATTCCTTGGCTGAAGATACTTTCTCCTATGTATTAAACCCAAATAACGTCCTGGAAGATGACGTCGTGCGAGCATTTCATGAAAAATTGTCTCGTCATAGATCTTTCCGTCCGCGGGAAGTGGGTCTGTTCGGGTTCCCGGAACTCATTGAGCCTGTGCCGCCAAATGAGTCTCATCTCCAAATTATTTATGATGGCAATGTGGGTTCAACAGGACACTGGTGTTGTTTTGTTATATCAATGTTATACTACGCGTGTACAATAGTCTCTATATTTGTTTAAAACCAACTCAAAAAACATATATTAATGCATTGTTTCCATACCTAGCAGAATTTAATATTTAATCGAATTAAAAAAATACACTATTATTAAAACATCGATCAAAGTTACAACGAACTACAAGAACCTTTATGTTATATTACTTGCTGCTACGCAAACCTTCATGGGCGAGTCCGACTAAACTTGGTCGCTTTTTTTATTTGTTTTGGTGGCTTATTTAATTTCTTATTTCTTTAAATTTCAGTATGAAAATCTGAACTGGATCAGAACTCAGAATTGTGGTCTGAGCCCAATTTTCTGAACAGTAACGAAAGTCACACTGTATAAATATACCTAAGGCAAACATATAGTCTGTCCATGTTATTTGATTTCAAAGCAAGTCATGTGACAATATGATCATAATCAAAATCTGTGTGATGGGGAAATAGGAATTATACACAAATAATTATTTAAATATAAATTATTTGGTGTTTTCATAAGAAATAAACACTAAAAAAAATAGGTACTCCTTTGCACCAGTTTGTATTGCTTTAAAATTAAAACCAAATAAGCTATATTCAATCTGAAATCCATAAGTTAATTCAACTTTTGATTTTAGTAAAGATGATATCAGATTTTTGCTGAACTGTATATACCAAATTACAGGTTTTTTTTTGTATCAGAAATTTTAGTGAATGATGGTATCTCTACGACCTGATGATCAGGTTAAAAATCTGAGTCAGAGTATACAATCTTCACTTTAAGTTTTTTTTATTTTTTGTTAATAATTAGCAGGCGTTTGTCTTCCATCTCACTTGATGGAAAGTGACGATGAAGAAATAATAAGTTCTCCTTATTATTTAATACTTTAATATTATTGAATACTAATGATTATGTCCTACCATCTTAAGATTTGACTACCTGTTTTGGAAATTGGATAGGTTTTAAGTCATAAATTAGATTAGATTATTAGATTAGATTAGAATTCTATAAATGAATGTATCTTGTGTGTGCATTGGCGTCACAAATTACACTCATATGTAGGGCCATACGGGAGATAATTTGAATAGTTAATTTTTTTTTGTATTACCTACTTAGTGAGCACACTTCTCAACTCTATTAAGTTTTAAAAAAATGTTTAGTTTCTTACAAATGCATTCAAAGTAGACTATTTTTAAAACAATTAATATTAACCCGATAATTCAACAAATTGTAGAAATTGCTGGACAAGTGGGTTCGCATGAAATACTTGGACAAGGATGAGAGCAACTATGCACTTGGATTGAGAGCGATACATGAATTTGAAAGTTATTTCAGACAAAACATGCCAGATACCATCGAAGAATGCTGTTTGTGCAAACAAATCGTTTTTAGGGTGAGAACTAATTTATTGTATTTATTTATAAGACGTAATTTTTATAATAAATAAATTAATATACCCAGTAATATTAAACTAAATAAACGCGAGATTTTAGCAAGGAAGAACTTTTTAGTCCACTTGAAAAACTGCATTCAATAGGTTGTAGTCACTCCATATACAAGGATGGAGACATTGACAATTTTAGCTGTTATATTAGCCTATTCTGTTCTTCCAGTTCCGTCCGAACGATATTGAGTTAAAAATTCATTTTTAGATATGGAATCTGAACAGAAGACGCATACTTCAGGAGATAGTTGATGAGAACTAGTATTTCTAGATCCGTAAAAAGTATTTGATTCATTTTCAGTCCCTTACTTACTAAAGTAATTTATTGTACACTCTACAGGCTCAATGCTCTAATTACATCTTATACGAGCCCCAATGCAAAAGAGTTCGTCTAGTGCCAAATATTACAAGTGTCTAATATTCGAGGTAAAATTTAGATGTATAAATTTAACTTTATTAGTTCAATAAATACACAGTGGTTTTGAACACTAAATGAAGTTTATTTTCGATTAAAAAAGTAACAAAACATTTCCCTATTTAAATTAAATAATAGGTCTTTACCTATGAAACTGCCGTTTTGCCGTACTGGCCATTTCAAATGAAAATATTTTTTTTTTGACTGATAATTCTAATTTCAAATTAATTTTATTTGATAAACATGGAATTCTT
Source organism: Marasmarcha lunaedactyla (assembly GCA_923062675.1). Taxonomy (NCBI): domain Eukaryota; kingdom Metazoa; phylum Arthropoda; class Insecta; order Lepidoptera; family Pterophoridae; genus Marasmarcha; species Marasmarcha lunaedactyla. The sequence continues at coordinate 21,930,940 of OV281345.1, forward strand.
TTTCTAAAATAGTCATTTGGCTAATAGTTAGTGTTTGTTTTCAACGCATTCGGACATTTTTCGTCATCATGGATAAGTTAAAAATTCGAGTAATTATGGAGTATGAGTACCGTCGTGGCAGCAAAGCGGCACAAGCGGCACGCAACATCAACGACGTTTACGGAGCGAACACTACAAACGAACGCACCACCCGTTATTGGTTTACCCGCTTCCGTTCTGGAAATTTTGACCTGAAAAATGAACCCCGTGGTCGTCCAAAAACTTTGGTCGACAATGACGAATTAAAGGCAATTGTGGAAGCTGATGAAACTCAATCCACGGCTGAATTAGCAGCAGCTTTCGACGTTAGCATCAAAACAATATTGGTCCATTTGCGTCAAATTGGCAAGGTAAAAAAGCTTGACAAATGGGTACCCTACGAACTCAATAACCGCCAGCGCGAAGTACGCGTGGAGACGTGCCTTGCACTGCTCAGCAGGCATACAAATGAAGGAATTCTGAACCGCATTGTTACTTGTGACGAGAAATGGATCCTGTTTGACAATCGTAAGCGCTCAGCAAGTTGGTTGGGCCCTGGTTCAGCACCCAAACAATGCCCTAAACGAAAACTTACCCCTAGAAAAGTGATGGTCACTGTTTGGTGGTCTAACGCGGGTGTAATTCATCACAGCTTCTTGTCAAACGGGACAAGCATTTCTGCAGATGTGTACTGTGAAGAACTGAACACAATGATGGAGAAGCTCACACGTCTCCAATCAGCTTTGGTCAATCGTTCGGCTCCACTGCTCCTGCACGACAACGCGCGACCTCATACTGCACAGCAGACGGTCTCCAAGCTACAAGAGTTGGGGTTGGAAGTTCTCCGTCATCCCCCGTACTCACCAGACCTTGCGCCTACAGACTTCTACTTTTTCCAGAATTTGGATAACTTCTTGGCGGGAAAAAAATTCAATACCCGAGAGGCAGTACAAAATGCCTTTGAAGAATTTGTTTCCTCCCGTCCAGCTGATTTCTTCAAGAAAGGCATCAATAAGCTACCAATGCGTTGGCAAAGATGCATTGATTGCATGGGTGATTATTTTGATTAATAAAAATAAAAAATATATAAAAAAATTACGCTTCATTTATTTCGTGAAAAACGGCAATTTCATAGGTAAAGACCTAATATAATAAATTCTTGGGGAACCATCCACGCAATAAACTTCGTCCATCGCATTCAACGGCGCAAAATAGTTCGTCTACCACTCGGTGGCGTCACCTTTAGCATCGATCACGGTCTATATCTTTCGTGGCGTCAGTGCTACCTATTCTTTGTTGTGTAGTAATTGATTCCCAGACAGATTTATTTTTTGCCTTTAGATTGCTTTGAGACCTTGGACAACTTGACGGCCACTCCATTGTAGGGATCTGATTCCGGTTAAACTAAGCCTTAGTTGTCCTCGCAGTGTGGCAGGAAGCACTATCTTGTTGAAAGGTGGAGGCACCTGAAAACAGACAAAAATTGTTAAATTTTTGTTAAAAATATAGTTTTTCCATTTTTGAACCAAATTTTAGTACCAACCTGGTAGTGTTTCTCTACTGTTCGTCACTAGACGCGTCTATTGAAACCTTTTGCACGTAAATTGGTTGGTAAACCGTTGAGATTTTTGCAATTTTCAATGAAATTTTTGATTTTTTAATACAAAATTTTAAAATTTTTGTAGAAACCTATCATCGGTTACCTTTCAACGATCGGTCCGCGTCGTTTGAGGCCTCCCCGGCTGAAATCGGACGGTAAAAATTGTAGTTTCTGATTAATGATTCTGATGTTTCAACGTTGGAATCGAGGGCACGAGAGTTGTTTCCAGAATGTTTTGGTACTCTACTGCATTAACAGTTCCTTCTACAAAACCAGGTACGACCCAGACCTTGTGCTGACATGCAGCCCCATATCATTACCAATCCAGGAAACTTCACTTTTCTTTTGATATAATCGGTATGGAATGCTTCATCTTTATTTCTGATAACTTCGATCGTCACCTCAAATTTAGATTCATCACTCCATATTATTTCATTTCACTGGTCTTCAGTCCAATTTTCATTATTTTTAGCGAATTTCTGGCTTTCCCTTTTTTTGGAGAGACGTGAGTTAAGGTTTCTCTTCAGCAGTATAAAATCCAAAGCCCAATCGTTTTACGACCCTCTTGCAGGTATCGAAAGATACATCTTTATCAATCATCTCTCTCCACTTCAAGGTAAGTTCTTCTGCGCGGGCGTTACGATTCTTTTTAATGATTTTCCTTATTCGATTTTCGCTTATGATTCGCGGCCGAACAGGTTTCTTCAAACATTCAACCGTGCCATTTTTCCTGTGATGTTTGATGATGGTCTGAACTGTCGATCTTGGTAGGGATAAGGCCTTGACTATATTGTAAGCAGATCTGCCATTATTGTGGTTACGAATAATTATTTTTCGTACTTCGTTGGCGATAGGTTTCGCGCGCTATTTTGTTTGAAAAAAGTGATAAAATTGCATGAAATTATGGTTTTGGATATGTCGGGAGATGACAGTGACGCATCTTGTGACAGATTTTTCTATTTTCAAATCACATTTTACTCATTTTTCAATTAAAACAGGTTGAATTGAGATATGGACAAACTCTTTTGCTTCGATTAAGAACTAGACGAACTATTTTGACTTAGTCGTATCAAATTAAAGTGCCCATAAATACACATTTTAGTAAAATAAGTGTTTCTTTAAAAGTGCCAGATTAACAACAATATGATGGAGAATTTTACTCTACAAAATTTTTTTTCAAAGGCCTGTTTTATGAAAATGTAGTTAATTTGACAACAGGCAACCTTTGCAATATATGACTGGACGAACTCTTTTGCATTGGGGCTCGTACATTCAACGTGGTCGTCTATATGTAGGTATACATGTATGGGGAATAAATGTATGAGGACATAATACATTTTACAAACGTTCTTAAAGCGCCATTAAAATTTGCCTTTAGACCCAGAAAAATATATTTATAACTAAGTATTGTGTGTGGGATTTTGGTGAATTTTAAAAATTTTTAAAGACAGTTCGAAACTGATTCTGCAACTATTTTTTTTGTATTTACTACTTCAAAACAAATAAAATACTTATACTATCTACATATTATTTAAATCTAACAAACATATACTTTATAACTGTAAAAATTGACTACATATAAACCGTTCTCAAGTTTAAATAGTTAAAACATTAGGTACATTTTGATAGATTTATATTTTACATTTGTTTATTACCTTTGATTAAATCCAAATAGCAGCAGATATGTGACGTTCTTACATGACGTAATTTAGCCGTGGATTTGGTACTAAAAATGTAAAAATGTTTAACTTTAACAACTTAAATTACATAAATAAAACTGAGAAAGATGCAATGACGAGGTGCGCGAGCAAGAGAGAAGTTGGTTTGTATTAGTAAGTTAAATTAAGCGACGGGGACAAAGTTTACAAGGTCCATTGGGAGGTTGTCTCATCTTCAGTTATTTTACTTAAACAAAGTTGTGCACTGGTTATTTTATTTTAATTGTTGTGCACCCCAGATATGATCTTGAAATCGTAATTTTTCAGGGTTATAACTGCCCGGGTTGTGCTTTAGCAGTGCACACAAGATGTTTAAATACTTATCTCGAGAGTGTTCAAAAGTGGCCTTGCTGCAAGGCAGACTTTAGTACGTCGCAGCTGGAACGCCTCAATAGTGAAAGGTAAGCTTGTGTTACGGCTGACCATACACGAAAATGGGGACCCCGAAAAAAAGAAGAAAAAAGAAACATGAAAAGAGTGTTGTGGATTCAAGCGGTTTTCTTTTGTTTAATTTCTTTGGTTATTAAAGTCAGAGTAGTTATTTACTAATAGTCTGAGCTTTCGACTTTGTTATCTCTAATTTCCGCTTTAAAAGACTTTCCTAATTAACTGCCATTTTATAAGGGAACTCTAAAGAAAGAAGGCTTGTCGTGATTGGTCAATTGTATAGCTCGCTACACTCCTGTTGAATGTGTGTTTATTCTGGTTTCAATAACACAACAATTCTGCCTAATTTATTGCTTTTTGGTATTTTTTTCTGGAGCTTGTTATTTTATTTATTTAAATATATTTTTGGGGTTTTGACTATGGAATCAGAATTAGGTCTGCAATAAGCTAGAGAGGTATATAAATAAATAATATTAATAAAATCCCCAGACAATCACACCAACTGTATGGCCCCAAAGTAAACAGAGCTTGTGGTATGGATGACCACACAGCGAACTGGGGGGAACCCAGAATAAACATACATATATAAATGTCAACAACCATGACCCGAGAACAAACATTTATGTTCATCACACAATCGAATGCCCCGGCCAGGTTCGAACCCGGGACCTCTGGCGTATGAGGCAGGGCTACTTACCACTACGCTACTCGGCCGTCTATAATTTATATTATTACCCGTTTATGTAATTATAAAATATATCAAATAAAGTGGTATGTATGAATATGCTCGACCACCCTTGCGTTGGTGGCGCAGTGGTGAAGGCGCTGGCTTCTTGATTTGAGGTCATGGGTTAAATTTTTGTGACTGCCAAATATACCAATAAGTTTTAAACAAATTAAATAAATAAAACTGATTCCTCCTAAGGGAAAGGAAAAGACTGCGAGGAAACCTACACTTTAGAAGTTGTTTTTTAAGGTATATGTAAAGTTTGGCAAGCGTGGTGGAATATGAATTTCCTGAAACGACCCTATAGTTGGGTGGAGCATATGTCCCTGCAGGGGGATTATTAATACTCAGGGATGGGTGGGTGTGTTTATAAATAAAATTACTGTTGTTAACTAGTTTACTCCATTAATGTCTATCAAAATTTACGGTTATTGTCGCTAAACAGCAGTGCAGGATTTTGTTTTACTTTCTCATGAGCATGCGATTCATATGATAGAAAGCTTTATTATCTAAATATGCGTTGTCGACTGTTGACGTAAGTGGCCTTTGTTCCTATAAATCCACTGTTAATCCTCCCCTTTATCCATAACACAACCACGTATTAACGTATTTTGCATAACGGTTGAAACAAGAAGTATGGTGATACTAATTTTAAATTGAAAAAAAAAAACGTTTTCTTTATTTTGCTGCTGTTTTAATGTTTTACTTACATTTCCAAACGTTTGTTATCAGGTCAACTACCAGGTTCGATGCTTAGTATCCTCTAAAAATAAGGATTTATTTCAGTTCCAGGATAATACAGCATCAGCAAAATGAGTCTTCAGACGAACAAGAAATAGTAGTAGAAAACACGCAGAATACCCAAGTAACAAACACTGAAGATGTTGATATGTCACAAGAATTGATTCCGGAGATCTCCCAACGTGTGACAAGGAAACGAAAGCGCCAGAATTAGTGACACTGTGGTACTTATCTTTATATACGTAGTTAGTTCCTAGATGGCTATGAAGTCGTTTTGTTTTATTTATGATTACTTTGATAAGTAGATTTTAATGATGATAGCGTAGGAAAAGCCCCATGATGTTTTTAAATTGTGATATTGAAAGTACAAAGGCGAAATGTAAGTGATTATATATAACAGAAATAAACGATTATAAAATTAAAAATCTATTTAATATTAAGTTCATTATTAAACTAAATCACACTTCATATTAAATTTAAATCTTAAAGAAAATGCTTCTATGTAGCTCGGTAGACATTTTCAACTTTTTTGTGGATTATTTTTGCTGACTTTGGATAAAAATCGAGGAGATATTTCCATTGTTCTAGTTTTAAATAAACTATGTCGACCACAGTTCTAGCTCTGAACGAAAAGTGATGCGGTACGCCTACGAACAAACCCTGAAATCGGAAAACATTACTGAGAAATAATAAATTTTAATAGTAATAATGAATGCATTTTATGTTAAAATAAAGCGCTATTTATGTCATACTAGCTTTTGTTCGCTTTTAAGTTCGCTTCAATTAGGTATAAAATAATCTTTTGTGGTACAAGCCTAATTAGGTTTTTAGTAATTTTCAGCAGTTTTCTATTTGTAGAGCATTGGGATATTTAACAATTTTTCAAATCCCTCTGGTAGTTTTCAAGACATAGTGCATTTTCATACAGACATAGTGCTTACAAACAAAATACTAAACCTTTCACGTTCATCGTTGCAGCAACCGTTTATAAATTGCGTCGGAGGGGGAGGAGTCATCAAAATGACAGTTGTTTTCTACAAATATTGTCCGAAAACTTTTGATAAGGACGCCAGCGGGGGGATTGTTTGAAAATTGAGAAATAGCTTGTTAGTAAACTACACAAAGCTGTTCTTTGGATTTTTTTCATACATGACGCAGTTTTATCGTCGTAAGACAAGTACGTAAAACTTGATTTCAAAATTTCATTTCGTAGTCGAGTCATTACTCGTTTGTATATTCTTGTCGTTATATTCATGTCGTTTCTATATTCTTAAGTAAAGAAAATGATGAGTTTCTCAGGTGAGAATTCAAGCTTTTGTCATTTCTAACTTCTACAAGCTATGTTTATAAGTCTTATTTACGATTATGATTATTATGTTCGACCTCGTTTCCACTAAGCTATTAGTGGCCTGCCGTGTACTGGAATTAAGCTCTTATTATTATTTCTAGCACATAATTATTTACAATAAAATTAACTTGCATATTTCATACCTGAGCTACACCGAAACTGTCCTCAGGACCTAAAATATCGTAAATTGACTCCGTCAAGTTAGGGTGCACAGTGAGTACTTCAACCTGCAATAATGAAGGCCTTGAAAGCTGCTTTAGAGTGAAAAAATACTTTTTTGGTTTATTTAATGAAAAATGTAAATAATAAATTTAAAAAATTTAATGCAAATGTTTCTTTTTTTAAGTTAGTGTTTAAATAAAACAAAAAAGAAAAAGTTATAAAACATTTTTTTAGTACCAATGAGGTACTCTGGCCAAATCATATTTTTCTTAGAAACCTACCTCCCCACGATGTATAAAATAAATACACTGGTCAGAATCTCCACATTGCACTATATAATTGCCGGGAAAGAACACGCAATGCCGCATCCACATGGCTAGCATTCTTCTAAAGTCTCTGGCCGTTCTTTTAAAAATAGCCGACTCGTTGATATGGCCGCCGTACACTGCTTGCATTATTTGACAACGAAGACGAAATGGTAGGTTGTAGATAAGTTCGGGCATCTGTAGAAAATAAACTAGTACAACGGCATGTTAAGTGGTTTACTTCGGATATTAATTTATTCTTATTTTGTAATGTCTTTTAGAATATTCTAAAAGGGTGAATTTTTTGTAATTATTGATTGATAAATTGTTATTAAAACTGTTCAGTCGCGGTTTTATTTGTGTAAACCTAGAACCAAGGTAGGTTTTATGGATAAATTAAGACCTATTCTTTGGTTCAAACAGTTCAGAGTTGACTAATTATGAAAAAAACTAATCTTTACGCTTCATAAGCTACTTGTATATTAATTTTAGGATTATGGTGTAGGTACAGAAATAATTCAATTTCCTTCCTTTATTTTGAAATATTTAGACATTCTCTGTTGAAAGTTCAATAAAATATAAACCTGTTTGCCCTGTTGTCTATTCCACAATTCTCGCACATAAGCCCACATCTTCGTCATCTGATGGCTGCTGAGGTCCATATCTCTCAAACCGTCCTTTAACTCATTGATGGCGTAGTCGTAAGAAATACGCGACGACATGTGAGCGGTTATGAGTGCAGACATTTCGGATATTAGTAGACCTGAAACATTTCGAATCATGTATTTATTTACAATATAGCTTTGGTGCCATCGTGCGTAGATTAGACTTAGCCAGTAAGTTTATGAATCACAAAAAATTGTTATAATGTAAAACCGAATCGAAAATATTTTCGATGGGGTGCTACCCACATATTGGGTTCGGCAGTATTTCTTGAACGATGCTGCCGGCCTGACGCGATTTCCACACATATTCATCTCGTATCGATCGGGTAGTCTATTCGGGCTATATAGTTAAGAACATCCGGTTCCTCGAAACTAACCGATTGGCATAATTTTTGAACACGTTCATCCACATATAGTCGATTAAACCGCGCTGCAGTGCCGATTAATGCCGGCCTGAATATGTGGGTACAGTTCCCTATTCGCGCGTTTTTACCCGGTTAAACCTTGCAGATTTTAGCATCGATTGAACCTTTGAGAATTTCTCAACGAAACATAGTTCTAGATAGTTCAGCTTTCTTACAGTAAAATAATGTATAAAATCGGTAGTTATTCCAGAGTTTATCGATTAGGAATAAAACATATGATATAATATTAGTGAACAAATATTTATTTAATTGAATTAGAGAATAATACCTGTGCAAAACTTTGTTATTATTGTTATTATTGTTGTCTCAATGATTTCTAAATCATTTTGTGCGGAAACGTCACCAGTCCCAGTTATGGTCAATAGATTTATCATATACCACAGTGAAGCGATATATATGGAAAAAAAATTTCCCTGTGAACATATTTTTATTACGTTAAAATGGATAAAAGATTTGAGTGGCTAAAATAAGTTTTTATGAACAAAGGCATAGTCTATTGATTTGTATCTTTTGTCATATATCATAGTTACCAACATAATTTCGTGGACGTCACTCACTATACCTAGCTTTGTACTCATATAATCTTTTAAATATAATATTGTTATAAACAATTCACCTTGTACAAATCAAGCTATAATTGGTCAGCTGCGTGATAATAATTAATTAGATACTGATACTTAAGTTACGTACCATTTGTTCTTTTATAAAAATTAAAATCAAAACATGTAAGCACAAACAATAGGCTATTTGACTAGTTTTAGAAAACCATCTCACATTATTGTGCATCGATAATGACCCTATTAACAAAATTAAGTTTTTTAATTATTTCATTCAAATAATAATGTAACGAGTTACAATAAAACGCTTGCTCCTGCAAAATGGCGTCGAGACTGCCCTGTGACGTCACACGGTGGCATCACCACATGAATGAACAGAAACAAGTTTTTCAATGAGGACACCCTTTAATGTCTTGATGTTGCAACTCAAAATATATAAGTTTAATTGTGTTTTTTATGGAGAAAATATTAATGTTTATATATAGTAATGCGAATTGCTTTTAAAATAATCTATGCAGATGACAATAAATATTTCATTATTTTTATATTGTCAAATATCCTATAGTATAGTTCTAAAACCTTTTTTTGCGGCGGTAAACTTATTTTGCATGTGACATGTGTGACTCATTTTGCTACTCGGCGTGATGACGTCGTTGGTTACTGCTTGCCGTAAAATACACTAAATCTTGTATATAGTAGCAGAAGTATATTTATTTTTACCTTACCGTAGTCCGCTCTTAAATTCAACGCGTCTTTAGTCATCCAATTTGACGACGTACACTGTCTGTGCGTTAAACAGGACAGTTTGAAGAAAACACACGCGTTAACATGTGAAAGTAGAGAAGCCCAAATAGCTATGGATCTGAAAAAACAAATGACTTATCGGGCGTTAATGTGACCGGGGGGATCTTTGGCACTCTTAGCATATGATCTTTAAAAAAATCTTTTTGGTGAGATATTGGATGCCAAAAAATGGATTAATTAAAACTAAAAGGCAAATAAATTACATACAACGTATTAAGATTTAATAATTTGAGCAAATCGAAGTTTAGTACTTACGAAAGTTTAACCAATAAGTTTGATGAGCCGATAGATCTGTGTAGTTTAAACGTAAAAACATATGTTATACGGAAAAGTTGTGGAGATCTCAAAAAGATGAACAAATATGACGCCATCAATGGTTTTAGCGGTAGAGCAAACGCAAGATAACAGATAGGCACATTGGCGATGAAATCTCTTCGTCTCAGAAGCACATTTGAAAAATACCTGTAATTTTATATTTCATGTAAGTAAATATTTTTCAAATTGACTTACATTATGCGATTGCTCCAATATGCACATAACGTACGAGATATGTATGCAAAATAAGAGGACTTTTCAAATTGAAAAAGATGAAACCTCATTTTTTTAATATTAAATAAAGTATACCAAATGAACTTGCTGCATACAACTAACATCTTATAGGAATGTGTAAATCATTATTTTTGATCATCTTATGTTTGAAGACCATCAAATAGAAACTTACTTTTCTCTTACTTTCTTTGGATTCAACACATAATCACCATATCTGTTCATATATCCGGTGTGAATATCCAGAAATAACTTGTATAAGAAGATTACGTCAAAAACAATGCAAATATATATATAATAATCAATAGACATGAATGCCATTTCATAGACAAGCATTAGAAAGTCTACATATGCGACGCATAACATGAATCGATCTGAAAGTAAAGTTGAAGTTCTACACAACTTTATTAATTTACAAAAATTATATAGCGGGTGACTTTTTTCCGTTCGGAAAAATGGCGCATGGACTCCAACAACAATCCTGAGCAACTTGCCCACAGACACCACATAGCGAAAATAAAAATTCGACTCAGCATGCAAATCCCTTCGGCCAGCAGCCACTCTTTTAAAAAGAGTCGTTTTTTTATTTTTTGCTACGTAATCTCTTGTTAACTGTGGTCAGAGTCCATGTCACATTTTCTCGAACGGTAAAAAATCACCCTGTATAGTGCTGAAGGTTTTCACCCACGCAGCTCACGATCCCATAACATGTTCTAGATACAATATTGCCTATGTTACTTCGAGATAACGTTCCTTTTTATTGGTGAAATAATTTTTGAAATTGAAATGGTAGTGGAGTTCGTTACGTTAAGATCTCGTCTAGGGCGGTACTACAGTCCTTCCTATGAACACAGTTAGCACTCGACGTTATTATGATCCGATTAAAGTGAAGGAACAGCCAAAGCAATTACTGAGAAAAAGGCAATTTCAACGGACGCCTACGGTCGGCACCGCATTAAATGTCGATATAATTATCACATTCAATATTAATAAATAACCTACGACTGATGATTTCCATGGATGCGGATGCCACTTGGCATCAGGTTGATAGCTTGCTCGTTTGTTGGCTATAAAAATAGTAAAAGAAATTCAGGATTCATCAAACTAACAAACAAATCTTTCCTTTTTATAATGTCAAAAGAAGTTTAGGTACCTACCTATGAACACAACCCATAAACAGTCTGGAGTTACACTAGCCCGGAACCATCTGGAAATTTAGGCCATGCTTAATTAATAGTCTACAAATTTACTAATAACTAATAAGTGATTTATAAGAAAGTCACAATGTGTAATTCTTTATGGGATATCTAAGACGGCCGAGTAGCGTATTTTATTATCATTAAAAAAAAGTATTTTCCAAAGAAATATTTCAGATTGAGTTAGTCTTCACGATTCGACAGCAAAAAACCGTTTTTTATTTGGACTTATAGTCTTTCCATAAAAAATTCTAAACATTGAAAGCGGATATTTCTCTGAGATGCTGAGCAACAAGATGGAGGGGAAATTGTAGATTTCTTCGACTTTGCTAGATTTATTTACAAAGTTCGATTGCTTATCGCCGCTTGTACTCGGATATTGGGAAGAGTCAAAGCGCGCGGCCACACACCTATCCAGATAACGCGCGGACCATGCGATCAGCTGGGAGGTAATTACACAATAGAAAAAACGTAAATGAGATAAATACCTTGTTACTTACTTGCGTAAATAGCTTTCTTACATTTCCAGCCCAATAAGACTTCTAACAAGAATTTAAAAAAAAATGGTATTGAAGTAAGTACTTACCAGTGTTTGTTATTATCTATTGTATGTGTAATACGCGACTGCCTGCTGATTGCACAGTGCTTGATTGCAAATTGGGTGGAAAAACTGTGTATGTAAGTAAATAGGAAGGTATCTAATTATCTATGTTTACGTTTTTTACTACTGTGCAACGAACTCCCAGCTGATCGCAAGGTCCGCGCGTTATCTGAATAGGTTTGTGGCCGCGCGCTTTAAGTCTAAATGTTTAGAATTTTTTTATGGAAAGACCATAAGTCAAATGAAAAACGGTTTTTTGTAGTCGAATAGTGGAGACTTACTCAATCTTGAAAGCTCCTCTTTTGTGGCCCGGGAAATAATAGGTCTTTACCTATGAAACTGCCGTTTTGCCGTACTGGCCATTTCAAATGAAAATATTTTTTTTTGACTGATAATTCTAATTTCAAATTAATTTTATTTGACAAACATGGAATTCTTTTTCTAAAATCGTCATTTGTTGAATAGTTAGTGTTTTGTTTTCAACGCATTCGAACATTTAACGTCATCATGGATAAGTTAAAAATTCGAGTAATTATGGAGTATGAATAACGTCGTGGCAGCAAAGCGGCACAAGCGGCACGCAACATCTACGACGTTTACGGAGCGAACACTACAAACGAACGCACCACCCGTTATTGGTTTACCCGCTTACGTTCTGGAAATTTTGACCTGAAAAATGAACCCAGTGGTTGTCCGAAAACTTTGGTCGACAATGACGAATTAAAGGCAATTGTGGAAGCTGATGAAACTCAATCCACGGCTGAATTAGCAGCAGCTTTCGACGTTAGCATCAAAACAATATTGGTCCATTTGCGTCAAATTGGCAAGGTAAAAAAGCTTGACAAATGGGTACCCCACGAACTCAATGACCGCCAGCGCGAAGTACGCGTGGAGACGTGCCTTGCACTGCTCAGCAGGCATACAAATGAAGGAATTCTGAACCGCATTGTTACTTGTGACGAGAAATGGATCCTGTTTGACAATCGTAAGCGCTCAGCAAGTTGGTTGGACCCTGGTTCAGCACCCAAACAATGCCCTAAACGAAAACTTACCCATAGAAAAGTGATGGTCACTGTTTGGTGGTCTAACGCGGGTGTAATTCATCACAGCTTCTTGCCAAACGGGACAAGCATTACTGCAGATGTGTACTGTGAAGAACTGAACACAATGATGGAGAAGCTCGCACGTCTCCAACCAGCTTTGGTCAATCGTTCGGCTCCACTGCTCCTGCACGACAACGCGCGACCTCATACTGCACAGCAGACGGTCTCCAAGCTACAAGAGTTGGGGTTGGAAGTTCTCCGTCATCCGCCGTACTCACCAGACCTTGCGCCTACAGACTTCTACTTTTTCCAGAATTTGGATAACTTCTTGGCGGGAAAAAAATTCAATACCCGAGAGGCAGTACAAAATGCCTTTGAAGAATTTGTTGCCTCCCGTCCAGCTGATTTCTTCAAGAAAGGCATCAATAAGCTACCAATGCGTTGGCAAAGATGCATTGATTGCATGGGTGATTATTTTGATTAATAGAAATAAAAAATATATAAAAAAATTACGCTTCATTTATTTCGTGAAAAACGGCAATTTCATAGGTAAAGACCTAATATTACAAAATATTATGACTCCACTGAGAAGACAGCAACTCTAGGCCTCAAAGTTTGAAAGGAAGAACACAGAAAATTATTATAACTTGATACTTACTCGAATAATAATAAAATATCCATAACATGAATAGGAACATATTTGTACGTTGAAAAATGAGGCTTATTCATAAAAGTTTCACTTATATTTCTTCGAAATTTTGTTGCTTTGATTGGTATGATGATGGTTTTAGTACTGTCATATTTTGTTGGTGTTGTAAAAACCTTCTAGTAAAATGAACTCCTCGCATACTAGTTTATTTAACAGGATCACCAATATTCCATTAGCTCTACACTACAAAAGCATTTTGAAAAAACTGAATTACAGACACTTGTGAGGAGACACTTACTTGTGGGGCTGAACTGTCAGCGATAATGCGGAAAGAAAGTTTGTATTACTAAGATCCATCTGGGATCTTGACCCAAAGGATTCAGCTACACTCCTACTTACTCCCTAAAATAAACAAATGCAATAAATGTTATTGACGTATTGTCATATACAACAAAATATACAATTTACTGTTCAAATTTTTAAACAAACCGATCATAACAGAATAACTTGATAACTCTCAAGTTATGTTTAAAACATATCGGATCGTGGTAATGACCGAAATATAATATTTTTATTAAATACATTTTGGGTTTATCTTACATATATTTGGGCTTATCTTACCTCCGAAGCTACCTCTAAGAAATCAAAATCATCTATGTAGTCTTGATAGTTTGGCGGGGCTTCTATAATCTGAAGTAAAACAAATGGGTATTAATTAATTCTACATCGTAAGATTCCCGCCATCGACAGATAACTGTTTAGCACCAGAATAATATTTGTAGGTATCAGGTGGATCCATGAGAATATCGGAATAAAATACGTTTTTGTGAGGTTATTTACTTTTGTAATGGTGACAAATGTTCGTTAGTCGATTTTATTAATTACAGAATTTATGGATTACATATTAGCAAACAAACGAATCATTATAGTTATAGTATACAGGGTGTCCCAATGGTCGACGTCAAGCCGAAACCGGGTGATAGGCTAGGTCATAACAGTTATCAGAAAAACATGAAAAAAAATTTCAGTCATGTATGTATGTCAAATTATAGTGCTTTTTTGTTTTTTTTTAAATGTACACCCTGTGTCAGTCTTTTAACTGCTGTTGCTACAAATATTGATTTTTTACCAGTTTCTTTTTTAACAAGTTTCTGAATAGTGTTTCTGCATTCTGTAATATAAAATTTTAAACCAACTGCTCCAGCTTGAAAGAGGATGTCAATTTATGCCGAACTAAGTATTCAATATTAGTTTTTCGGCCTACTTTAACGGCCTGTACTGAAAAAAAAATGAACTACGCTATTTTGGCAAGTAACTTAAAAAAGTGGCGCATTTAATAACAATTTTAAAATGGTGTTTTCTGATAACTGTTATGACCTAGCTTATCACCCGGTTTCGGCTTGACGTCGACCTTTGGGACTGTATAAGGATAGATAGAAAAGTTAAAAATTAATATTTAGATGCACATTTTGTCTTATTTTCCGGTTTTTATAATTACAATGCATACTTACTTCGAAACTTGTTCGAGATGAATTTGTGGTGGGCAATACATAATCCTTAGGTGCTAAATCGACTGATTGCTTCACTTTTCTTAGTACGCTGGGGTAACTCTGTAAATGTTTTGAGTTTTTATTTCATCACTAATAATTAGCATTCCTTCCAACTATAAGAGTGTAAAATGAATAACCAACTAGAGCGGAGTTGGGTTCGAGAAAAGTGTGGGCGCGCCGCCGTTCAATATGTCAGGAGATTAGAACACAGTTCAAACAAATCAGATTAGAGAAGTTTTTGCGTTTGTAGTAGAGTACTACCTCTTTCTACTCTACTCTTTCTACCACAAACTCCAAGATGATTTAGCATTGCGTTTGTAGTAATATATTACACACAATGACTGAAACTGATACTGGCCGAATTACAGCTGTTAAATAGGAATGTGTTTTGATGGGTTTGCTAAAACACTAGATTAGAAAATACATATACATTTAGGCAAAAAGTTACCGTAGCACTAAATACGATATGTAATGAAAAACAAAAAATTAAATACCAAAATGTTATTTAATCACCTTTACTATAACATCTAAGACATTCTTATTTACCTTTAATAGCGTATAGAAATCACTGCCCTTAATAGCAAGTAAATCGATGTTTCTAGAAGCTACGATGTTTGAAACCGTCAAATACTGAGAGGCTCCCTTTATGTTGCCGAATATACCTCCTGGGCCGATACACGCCTCTACTTCGTTCACGTCAGAAATAATGTCCACCTGTAACACGATTTATTTGTTGTCACTTTGTATTGTTTGCACTTTTTCATATGATTATTTCGTTTGTTTGGGTATATTTGCAAAGTACAAATAGTATAAGATCCATAAACTGCCAATTATTTGAAATTTTTCAAATGAAATGGTTTTTGCCATTTTGTACAAAGGATCCGTTGAGGCAGTACGGGTCGTAATTATAACCAAATTTTGTTGAAAAATGTCTTTTTATTTTATCTAAAATACGACAAAATACTCTTAACAAAATTAACAAAATACACACATAAAAAAGTCTAAGCATCATATACAAATTTGAATTTTACAATGTATTTTCACATTAAATCGTTAGTATTTTATTAATTATATTATTCTTTAGTGTCTTTTCAAAGTAAAAAATCAATTGTTTTTTTATAATTTTTATTTTAATAACATAAATTAAAAATATTGCGAGTACTGTATCCTACGTAGTACAAACTAAGATGCCTAAGCAACTAAACTTTTTATAAATTTAATGAAATTGTAAAACAAAATTAATTTTTTTTTAATTAATTGGACAACTTAATACAAAGAGTGGCCGCCTCTGTTGTTGAGAACTTGCTGACACCGATTATTCATAGAATAAATTAAATAAATTTATGTTACCCTGCGGCAATTGCTCCCAATGAAATTTTTGTAAGTCTATCAGTTGTCGGGATGTTGTCACTCCGTCCAAGTCCTCTAAAACACGTCTCTGGAGCATGTCCCATGCGTGCTCAGTGGGGTTGAGGTCTGGAGATTGTGCAGGCCAAGGCAATACCCGGATGTTTTCCCTTGCCAAGTAATCCCTGGTGTGCAAAGTTGTATGCGAACGCGCATTATCATGCATCCACGAAAAATCGAAGCCAAGGGTTTGTGCAAATGGATGGACATAAGGCCTTAGAACATCCTCAATGTAATTTGTAGCATTCATGTTTCCATTTCAACGAAAACGAGCTCAGTTCGCCTGTTCTTTATAATACCCGCCCATACCATAACTGTTGAACCGGTGTATGGATGAACTTCTTGAACGCACCTCAGCCTCTCAGTATTTCCAGGACGACGCTAAACTCTTACCCTTCTAGTATCAGGCGTAAACCCAAAACTCATCGCAAAATAAAATTTTATCCCATTGCTCCTGGATCCATGTTATGTGTTCTCTACGCCATACATTTCGACGAGCGCGATTCCCGTGACGTATAGGTAGGCACCTAATTGGTCGTCGTGCTGTAGGCCGTACTTATGCAGTCGATTTCGCTGGGTTTGGGTGCTAACAACAACACCACTTGTGTTTGTAGCCTTAAACCTATCTCTCGGGGGGTTAACATCGGCTGACGTCTTGCGGTCAGTTGAATGTATCGGTCTTGCCGAATGGTTTTACTCCTTCCGCGGCCTGGGCGCTGCTTGGCAGGATCTCCAGTGTTAGTGTAACGCTGATAAAGACGGCAAATAACGCTTTTGTTGACACCAACATTTCGTGATACCTCAGATTGATTGCTTCCCACTTCCAACATCCCTACGGCTCTTAGCGTTTCGTGTGAGGTCAAATGACGTCGCTCCATGTCATAAACAATGTCTTACAATTAAATGATTTCTCAATTAATCAATAAAAATTACGAATAATAAATGATTTCCACACAAAGAAACGCATTTAAATTCGAAAACATGCATTCGCTTTAAATTTTGTGGAAAAACAAATGATAGTCGAAATTTTTTTTTACAACCTGCCAGTATGTCATGTCAAAAAAGTTTACCTTAGTACTACCTACTCGGTAAGAAAAGATATAATAATTGGTTAATAAATTTGAAATAATGTATGTTGCTTAGACTTTTTTGATGTGTGTAAATAAAAATTGATAAAACTGATTCAAAAGATACTTGTAATTAATAGTACTCGTAACTTTCATCTACACATTTTTCAAATGCTCACATGGATTTGTAATGTAACGTACATAATTAATGAGCAGTATATGACGGGTCACTGTAAACCAACTTACTTTGCCACGGTAAATAATGTATAGTTGATCGATAACTTCATTAGATCTCATAATCATGTATCCCTTCTGAAAGTATTTTTCACTAAGTTGTTTAGCGAATGCTCTAAAAAAGGAATTTTGCACATTCTCAAATAAAGGGATTTCTCGTAATGTCTTTTCGTACATGTACAGAACAGCGTCTTCGTTTAAATTGGTATGTAGCTTTCCTAATATTGCTTGATGCTGAAAAGCATGGGATGAGTTAAAATCGTCATTGGAATAAGTAATATTCGATCTCACGTGGATTGCTTTAACGTGATTGAAATAAAATTTCAACTTTTTATTATGTGACCACAACGATTAAATATTATTATGCAGGTACAATCACAAGAAATTTGGAAGGCCAGTTCAGACTTGTGCTCTCATAGTCGTCAAATATTTTGCAAATATTTTTTCCCATTACTGATACTTAATTGTAATACGCTAAATCAAACATGTTATTTAAAGAAAATAAATGATTCAATGTAGGCCTAAGAAGTCGAAGGGGAAATCAGTTATTGGCTGCTTATACTATGACGCTCGTAGTTAAAGAAGATAACAAAATTACACTTGAAAAAGAAATAAATAATGCTTTACATTCAGTAATACTTTGGCTTAATAATAACAATTTAAAAATAAATATGACTAAGACAAATATAATACAATTTAAACCATCTCACTTACCACAGACAAACGTTAATATTAATTATAACAATTTTAAAATAGTCAATGTTAGAGACACAAAATTTTTAGGTTTTATAATTGACGAACAGTGTGACTGGAGATCACACATAAGTAGAGTATGCGGCAAAATCGATAGTTTTATATATGTATTACGACGTCTTTCACAAAACACGAATAAACAAACGGCTAAATTAGCGTATCACGGGTATGTTTCATCTCTCCTGCGATATGGCCTTATTCTGTAGGGCAACTCAGTGGACTTCCACAGGGCATTCATAGCTCAGAAAAAAAGTGTGCGGGCAATTTGTAAAGCAGATTACACAGACAGTTGTAAACCCTTATTTAAAGATAATAAAATACTCCCACTACCAAGCCTTTACATTTTTGAAATCTTACTTTTTGTAAAAAACCATTTAAGACTATTTCAAATACAGAAACAATTTTATAATTTCAGAACTAGAAATAAAGCAAAATTAGATAACAAACTATATATGCCACAACGTCGCCTGCAATGTTTCAGTAGGAATGTGTATTGTATGGCAATCACCATCTTTAATCACCTCCCGGATTCTTATAAAAATCTGACAGCTTTAGAATTTAAACATAAGGTATTCAGGTTATTGATAGAGATGTGTTATTATAGACTGGATGAATATTTGAATGATAATAACCTTATTTTATAATTAATACAAATGACTAGAACCGTGAATGTAACTTTTATTTTTTATTGTAGATTGATTGACATTAGTAATGTTGACTTGAGAACCATGACTGTATGTTTATTTTTATAATTTTTTTTTAATCTTTAGACTGACATGTAAACTGAAAATTAAATTTTAGTGAGAGTTGGTAACCTACATGTAAACCAATAATATTTGCACGCCTATATCTGGCAGTTTGTGAATTGGGAATACTATTATCTACAACATCTTATTGTACACACATTCTTGCAAATAAATGATTATTATTATTATTATTTATTAATCATAAGCGAAATATTTTGTTTTTAAAGAAGCTCATGCAAACGTACCGACCACCCGCCAGTTCTTTTCCATTGATATTTCCAGTAATCAACCACAGATCTTTTCAAAGGTAATGAGATCTTTTCTCTGTTTAAAAACAGTTCTAAATGCTTGAGATCTTCTTGAAACTTTGTCAACACTTGATCCGCTAAAGCTTTCAGGGAAGCTATCTTGGCGTAAACGTATCTAAAATCGATTAATTAATGGTTAGATATATTGTACTTATAATCTGCTTTTTTGATGTCTAAGGCTGGATGTCTAAGGCTGTGTCGAAAAGTTGGCAGTTTGGCAAAATGCAATTCACGATTTCATACATCTGTAATGATGCAGTTTTTTTGTCTGAAGAGTCCCTAAAGTATAGTGTTATTTGGTCTGTGTAAGATTCCATATTAGCATTTAGTAGCAAAGTGCTATGCAATCTACGATATTATTACAAAGCAGCATTTTCAAGGTGATTTTTCACTATTCGGTGATTGGATTAAACACAAATATGTAAATTTAATCAGTTTAATCAATTAAACTCGGACAACTTTGTAAAGTTGCATCGTTGACTTTGACATTTCATCCAGGACCGAAAGCTTGCAATCCATTACTTCATTATCCACCATAATCCAAAGCTTCATTCACACGCATATTACATACGATATAATTATTTCAGTAACCAATAACGACAATAATCGTGGACAGATAGTGTTACTATTAATGTTGTTAAAAACCTCTCTGATATATGTCAATTATCATACTTTCGTAAAAAAAAGAAACCTTTGCTTGTAACCGTGTATCAGGACACACAAACTGAACGCATCTGTAGCAGCAATCCACTGCATATGTTTAAATTAAGTACATGGGTATCCAATTTAGGCGCAAACATCTTACAAGTTAATATAGAAGGAATACAAGAGTCTAAAAGAAATTATGATAATATTATATTAAAAAATAATACACTACATATGTTACATAATAAATACCAAAATTGGCACAAAATTTATACGGACGGCTCCCGAACAAAAGACGGACGAGGTGCTGCGTACCATGATCCCAGTCACAATGTGAACGAGAAGTATAAAATAGTCAGCAAGTCTTGTATAATGTCAGTCGAACTATTTGCTATATCAGAGTCACTTTCTTACATTGCCGGTGCGGGTTTTTCTAAGGTAGTAATTCTGTCGGACAGCAGAAGCGCCTTGCAGCATATAGCTCTGTGCGCCTCTGGCCGCAGAGGGGCACAGATAGCTTATACCATACTAAATAAAATTCTCGGATTGGTGTGTGGGGGTGTGACTCTTTGTATGCAATGGATCCCATCACATGTCAATGTACGGGGTAATGAGACGGCAGATCGCTTGGCCAGGGAAGCAATATTAAATGGCAAAGAAGTGTATATATGTTCCGATTATTCGGAACTGCTCCCAAAATATAAAACAAAAATTATCAACGAATTTAAACTATATTTTGATGTTGCTTCTCTGTACAAAGGTATTTGGTATAAGACTATACATAGTGAACCCCTTAATGTACCATGGTGTGCTAATGCTTGTATAAATAGAAAATATATTGTAATTGCGCATAGATTGCGCGCCGGGCACATGCCGTTGAATGGTTTTAAGCATATGATGAAAATTGTAGATAGCCCGAACTGCGCTCAATGTGGTGTAAAAGACGATCTTTACCACCTTTTAGCGGAGTGTGTCCGGAGCGCAGATATGAGACGAGAGATTTATACTAGGTTTAATATCATAAAAGAAAATGTCGGTATATTTCAGAGTATCTTAGCTGCGCCTACATCGGAGGCGGCTAGGATGCTATATAAGTATATGTATAATATCTTAAAGGTATCAAATTAATATAAGTTGTAATTTTGTACGAGTGGACACTATGGGACTGTCATAGTTGTAACACAACTCAAAGTCCCTAAATAAAATTTGAATAAAAAAAAAAAGTATAAAAAGGAAAAATGAATTAGTAATCGTTTATTACATACCTTGCACTGTAAAAATCGACGTTCGCATTTATTCCTATAATTTAAAATACTTTCGGTGCTTACCCAAAAAATAACACTCCATGTACAATATTACAAATAGCAATTAGCATGTCTGTTGTGTCATGCGCTGTAATATCTCCGAACCCTGCGCCACTGAAGCTTGTGGCCGACCAGTAACATGCCAATAGGTACACTTTAGCGGGCTCTAGATGTTTATTTATTATGAAATGAGCGCCGCCTATCCAGGATGCTGTAATTTATTCAATTGTATGGCTTAATTAAAGTAGTTTATCAAAAATATTTGATTTCCTTACTTTGTAACAAATAATGTGTTTGTAGTCTTTGTTACATAATCAAAGTGGCAAATGATTAATATGATAGTAAGATGAGGCCGGTAAATATTAGCTACTTTGATAGGGTTTTAATTAAATTCTGAATATTCTCAGCTCATCGTTCCCTTTATTCAGAATATAAACTGTTACGGATTAGTTCATAGATTACCTATCTCCGTGGGACCTTTCATACCGTAATATTAAAAACAAGTGATAGGTCATTATTCCGTAAACTCCTCACTCGATTATGCCAATACATAATTTATTTTGCACTCTGTTCACGAGTTTTTACGTTTACACATTTAGTCATGTGATGGCTGGATACAACAAATTAAAAGATAAACGTATTAAAATACCAACCTAAAGAACAAATCATGTTTCCATCTCGATGAAACTCTGCCTGAATGAAAGGCCTTCTTAAATTCACCTTTGCTAGCTTGTATTTAAAGTCTATAGGATCAATAGCTTTTATATATGTGCATGACAGTGTTATCATTATAGATGTATATAGGTTTAGGAAAAACAGTGTAAGAAAGAGAAAATAGAGCACACTCATAATATATACCTGAAATCGATTGAAATAATGTTAAAAAATTAAGTTGAAACTTTTAATAATTCTAAGTTTTTCTACAATATGTTAAAGCCCGTTTTACATGTGTCTCGTGTATAAAATTTGAAAGGTGAAAGGATTTGAAAGATCTATTTGATAACTCTGCAATTATAACTCTTTTACAAATCCAGGTGTATTGATACTTTAAGATGTTGGCCAAATTTAGTTCCAAGTAACGCAGACCTAGTGTTTGCTATGTGCCTAGACAAACTTAAATTTAACCGTACCTAACAAATTTACATGGTTTGTGCAGATTCAAATTTCACACAGTTTCATCATTAAGGTCGTCAAAATAATTTAAAAATACTTACCCTTTTCAAATCCTGTATAGATTCTGTCCAAAAAGCCGCATAAAGTCTGTAGATTTGTAGAACATTGATCAGTCTCAGTACACACGTAAACATATCCTCGTGAGCGTCATTTGATGTCTTGTACAGAAAACACATTGCGTACCAGGGAAATGTGGTCAGTAAATCTATGGTAAATCCTCTCTGTAATGATATTATGAATAGAGTAGGAAGAGGAATTTATCAACAGATTCATATTTCAAATTCAATTCTTATTTCTCAACATTGACAATTACTTGTTCTTATTGATGTCAAATAAAGCGTGACTCTACCACCAGTTCTGAAAAACTCTCGTGAAGAAGAACTGGCAAGAAACTTCACGGGTATAATTTTTGTCAAAATAAATTTACAATGTCTCTATAAACAAAATTATTCTTATCTGCATCTGTTACCTCGGCAAGTCTCCCTCCCCCAACTATCCAAATGACGAACGCCCTCAAACGGCACCCGTTCACGAGATAACGCGGGATCCAGCCAACGCCCTCCAACCATATTAGAGGTTTGCCTCAGCAAGAAAAACCAAATAGGTATAGGTTGATCGGCTCTTCTGTTAGAACCATATATAGTTTAG
Organism: Marasmarcha lunaedactyla; assembly: GCA_923062675.1. NCBI lineage: Eukaryota > Metazoa > Arthropoda > Insecta > Lepidoptera > Pterophoridae > Marasmarcha > Marasmarcha lunaedactyla. The sequence continues at coordinate 21,954,267 of OV281345.1, forward strand.
TAGCCTTACCATTAAATAATTTTTTGCTGTCAAATATGGGTGATAAATAAGCTGGTTCTTTGATCCATAGTAAGCAACATGGAGCATCAAATAAATATCCACGTAACATATACTTTCTAAAGCGAATACTATGATGGTGTGGTGGTAGTTCAACGGTGCTAAGGCAACCATTATCTGCAATTGAAAAAAAAGTCATAGAGTTGTGTTTCCTTTCCAGGCTTTTGAACAATATTCGAAGGTCTCCAACAAATTACACGCCAGAGTAGCGAATTCAGGTAGAATAGCTTCAGGTTTATCAGATAAAATCAATACGACCAGTCGTTTGATACAGCGGGTGCAAAATGCTTGCTGCCGACTAGGGATAGCAATCCGGCGTCATCTTAATTACCTACGTAACGTAGGTGGTAGTTCTGTCTTCTTAAGTTTTAAAGATTAATCAAAAATCATATTAATAATCAACATCATTAAACTAAGCATAACATAAATATTAATCTTAACTGAGATAAAAAATTCACCACTATTTCATTAATGGCCTAGTCAAAGAATAAAATAACATCCCGAGACAACGCGAAGAAGTAGCTGGTAAATAAATACGTCCTTAGACCCTCCCGGGAAAATATCTTAATACAACCTACGTCCCACCTAAAGATTCACTCTGGTCCTCTGGCTATGACAATCAAATTATATAATCATTTACCAGAAAAAATATTATAAAAGATTAAGGATCTTGCTAAAACAACTCCTATTAAAAAAAATTATTACACGACTTACGAATACTTAATTGATAAATTTTTAATGAATTAGACATAAATAGGTATTACGAATATTATCCAAATAATTTATTTAATTTAAAATGACCACAAAATGTCCTCTCCGGCATTGCAATACCTAAACTAGGTGCATAATTTTACTTTTTATTGTATAAATTCTCTATTATTTTTAAAACTACCACCTGTAAAATTATGATAGCAATAAAGTATTAAGTATTGAAAATGTATTAAAAACATAAGTTATTTTGCCAAAATATAAAAACCGGATCCGGTGGACGTATATTGATGCCGGATCCGGTTTTCCGGATTGCAATCCCTACGGCCGATTTATATTTGATGTTCCTCCCCGAACTCATATCCCAACATAATTAAATATTGCCTCTACACTGAACATGGACTTTCTCAGACATTTGCATCTGGCATCTTTAATGGCATCATAATGAAGTTGGAAACCCTGATTATATATTTTGCAAGATTAATTTTCCTGAATGCAAACCGTTTCGCGAGCCTAGATCTTCACGACCCCCACTTAGCGTGGGGCACCACAGATCCGCGGCATTTACTGGTTGTTTTCAGTACAGCGCAACAAAGTGTTGGCATAATAACAAAGTGTTCCTCCACTCCAAATCAATATTTAAGCTAAAATTAAAATCTTTCCTTCTAAAAATACATAGAATCGAAATTACTAAAAGATTCGCGAAGTAGCGAAAACTACCTGGTTTTTGTGTAATAAAACTTTATAGTTTATAAAATTTTTTATTCCTTATTATTTTATTTCTTGGATAAAGTTATTATATAAGTTGGGATGGACATAGAACACCACATATTACAAATATTTTATTTAACTGAAAATTTAATTAATAATTTAAAAATATCTATAATTTCTGAGGTATTTGATGAAATGGAACTGACATTATGTACATTGCTTAAAAACAGATTGGGTACATATAATTTTTTTTGTATTTTTTTTTTCATTTCTATTTTAATCCGTGCCTGCATTTCAAAATGCATGCCTGCATTTGAAAATCAGCGCTTTGTTCCCTGAGCTAATGCCGCTGAGCTGCTAATGCCACCTTTTTGCTCTGCTGCAGCACACAAGCATTATACTCTTGTTGCATTCTCGTGTAGTAATCATAACCAATTTTGTTCTTTTTTTATGTATGCGTCTTGATTGTGATTTAAGGTTTATATATTTTTCTGTAACGTGTATGTGTGTGTCTGAGGTAACAATAAAGCTTTTTATCTATCTATCAATCTAAATGTTTGTAGGTTTTTGAGATATTACAAATTTCATATTTTTCTTTAAATATGTACTGTTTTGTCATTTAAATTTTTCTACCTAGGCTATGTTTAGTATTATTTCATTGAGAACAGGCGCGCCATGCTCATAATGCTTGCTTGTTTGCCATGCTTAATTGTTTAATTTTATATCTATGTGAAAAACTTAACTTAATTTTGACAAAAAAATGTAAAAAAATGTACCGGATTGTATCAGCAAATCCTCGTAAAAACTGACATGCTTAATGTTAGCATAGTATAATAATGAGTATTGCATACAGTATGGCCACTCACTGCCTCCCGCTGAATGCGTTCCCACCCGCGCTTAGTTACCTCACAGTTACCGACTGCCAAGGACGCGGCGCGCAGTGAATGACATCGAGAATATTTTTCAAATATTGTTGTATGGGCATATGCTGTGCTATTTTGTTACACATTGTTGTACATTTCGTTCGTAAAAAATAAACAATAAAATTGCAAGCATGAAATTTCATTTTCCTTCGATTCTCCTTATAGTATAAGAGGCTATTGCAAATATTCAGTTTTCCGTTGGCTATACTTAATACTTTATGTTATTTAAACTGATATATTTTTCTTTCTTTTTAATAATAATGTCAGAAAATAGAGTTTAAAACGTTTTTGTTCATAATGGCAATCAAAACATGGCACGCGTTCACCTGCACGAACTTATGACTGTGTGCGTAATAGGTTATTAGAACGCATTTGTTTCATACATTTTGCCGCGAGTGTCCGAGGTGTGATGTTAGTAAGCTTTTTGCTATAAGCTTAGAAATTAAAATTTTTGTTATTAAAGACGTGTTAGTTGATCAAATTGATTATATACCTAACTTTATAACGAGGCGCAAGGGGCTTTTGTGGCAAAACTATAGTTTGGTTGAGAAAATCTGTGCTTGGTATCGTGGCAAATGTCTAAAAGAACCATTGGCTTCCTCTCTTTGATTCATTGTTGTCATACTTATTTTTATTTAAATTGATTAGTCATTATTCCATGTCTTGATTAATTTGCTGTCACAGTTCGTTGGCTGACCTATTAGTTTTTTGTATATTTTAGCTGTCAAACGTCTAAGATGAGCCACTAAAAAATCAAGTAAATTTAAGTCCAGTGTGCAGCTTTTCACTTTCTAGGGAATCTTTACGAGCTTCTTTACGAGCGTACGTAGTATGCTGGACGCCCATCAATTTGCTACCAAATCCTTTTTCTCAAATCAAAGGACACATATTCCATTAGAATAGATAGTTGATGTTGTGAGAAATCTCACATTTGTGTATTGAGGGTTTCATTCAGTTCAAATGGGCCTATTAACTCCCCGTTATGGATCTTCTAATGAGTAATATCCTTTGTTTTTTCATTATGAAAATTGGATCAACTAAGTTTTTGCCAAAAAATTATTGCCGATATTATACCATTTTCCAAAGAGCAGCTAGATTTACGATCATTTGCCGATTCAGTCCAGTAATTTTATTTTTCATCGCTTTTATTCAAAATTACGTTACTAATGATAAATAGAGTAACTATTAAAGATAGCCTAGTTAGAAAGAAAAAACATAATTCTGAGGTTTGAAAAAAATTATATTTAATTCCTTCTAGCAAAGATTGGGGTAAATGACCAAACGAAGAGATTTTCATAAAAACACAGTATTAATATCTCAAAAATCAAAAAACTTCGGCTGAGGTCATGTTGAATTATCAGATAGACCTAAACAGATTGTTTAACAATTATATTTTTAACCTAATTAGGTTTTAAAGCCTGATTTTTTTAGTATCACCGACGTAAGCGTAATTTTTAGATAGGTACTTAACCACTTTTAAGATTGCGATAAATGAGCTTCCGTCGTCTCAGTCTCACTATTTGTTCTAAGACATTTTTTTGTGCTTTCATAGCCAACAAGCCAGACTGCGATCCACATGTAAGTGACAGCTTGCCCGTGGAAATCATCAATCTTAATATCTACGGAAAATTTGACGCCCCGGTAGCGTAGTGGTCAGTAGCCCTGTCTCATACGCTGGAAGTCCCAGGTTCGAGTCCTGGCCCGGGGCATTCATTTGTGTGTTAAAGACGGATGTTTGTTCTCGGGTCATGGCTGTTAATATTTATATATGTATGTTTATTTTGGGTTCCCTTTCCCAGTTTGCTGTATGGTCATCTATAACACAAACTCTGCTTACTTTGGGGCCATGCAGTTGGTGTGTTTGTCAGGGGATTAATTTATTTATTTTATCTACGAACTGGCGGTACCATTGCTATAAGTTATGCTAGGCTCAAGTCGATGTTGTGATTTCGAGGCTGTTACTTCTAACAGCTGTTAACAGTAACATCTAAAATAGGAAAGTCGGCCCCAGATGTAGGTACTATTGACAAAAAATCGTCCCTGAGGAGCTCTTAAACAATAAACAAGGTAGTCTGCGAATTGAAGCAAAACTTTCTTACAAAATCGTCCTTTTATGTATAAATAAACTCACAGTATAAATAAACAACAATCAACTTACCGGCAAAACCAAACATAATGCCATAGCAGTGATTAAACGTATATTGGCCCATACTTTTAGAAATATTCCGTCTGGTTTGATCACTACAGGCATAAGCAAGTATGGTGCAATATTGTTAAGTATGTGGAATTGTTTGTACGACTTCAAATAACTCTGCCTTTGTTTGCTATAGTGTTCTTTCACGTTGATGAAGGAATCTATGAAAAATATGGTTTTTAGATACGGTTCTTGATCATCGGTGACTGAAAAAATACTGGGTTAATTTTTCTATCGTGCGGAAAAATGGCACATGGGTTAAGACCACAATTCTAAGTAACTTTCACAAAGACGCCATATAGCGAAAATGAAAAAAGAGGAACACATTGGATTGTTTTCGGTTTTCCATCCTTAACTGTTTTACTTCTGTATACCGAGGATTAAACTTTTCAAAGACAAAACTCTAGGATACATACGGTTAATAAGTTTAAATTTATAGGTTTATCCACAAAGCTGTCCGAGAGGTGTGATAAAAAACCGACCTATAGAATTAACTCATTTATTTTCCCTTTTTTTATAAGACAGATAAAGTAAATCCACTCTTAGGGTTTAACATAGTTGCTATGCATATCCCTTGATAATAGCTCAAATACTTTTATTTGTAATTTTTATTGTTATTTTTAATTTATAATTGTATTTCTCCTAGATTTTGCCCCCAGCTTCGCTCGCGTATTCCTTGGGGACAGTACTTTTTCTCTTTCAGTATATATTTGACAAATCGTGAAAAAGAATATTTCTTACAATAACATCCGAACCAGGTACACCGAACGTTTCACCTGCATTTAGATGGAGCGCGATTCTGGAGTAACGACGTAAAGTTGACCACGCGAGGAGCAATAAGTACCTTAGTGAGTTCCTACTGTTTTCAGCGTTTGGCCTTGGGTCTTATTGAGTTTCATTGGTCATTGTAATGCCAACTTCATTGGAAATGGTGGTGTAAATTTTAAATTGCAAATTTTTTGGAATAATGCCCTTTAGAACTTCCGGTAAAATTTATGGCTTTATTTGTTCTGTGCTTAGAAAATATAAAATGTGAACTGGTAAAATATGTAGGTTTATCCGTATACAAAAAATAAATCGCACTAACTAAAATTAACCATATTCTTCGTTAAGTAAGAAGATAAAGACAAAAAAAAACAGTTTATTTCACTTATTTTATTTATTTATAAAATATAAAATAAAATATTATTATTTATTTATTTCATTTTATCAAATAAATATATAAAATTTAAAAATATTTACTTTATGTTCCTCCCTTACAAAACGCCAATGTCATATGACCTAATATAAAGGTTATCATAATTAAGAAAAATGTACTTATATTCTTAAAAAACTATCAATTATTTCATGAACATTAATTTTGAACTATCCACATTTCTCGATATATTAAAGAAACAAACGAAAATAAATAAATACCTGGAATCGCAAGGAAAGCATAAATTATTATACATCAAGGAAAAGAGCACAAGGAAGTTAATAAAACAAACCAAAATAAATATCAAAAATACAAAGTAAAGAAAGAAAGAAAGATTTTATATGCAGAATATGGTTTAGGCTAGATGTTTCAATTAGTGAGTACAGCACATTCAACTGTTGTGACAGTGTGCAAATGTTTAGCTTGACTTTAGTTTGGAATACAATACATTGACGACATTATACGACGACAATGACGACAGACGTCTGCAATAAAAAAATTTAATGTCAATTAAAATCATCTTAAATCACAATTTTACGATGTCAATATAAATGTCAATTAATAAAATTAAATATAATTCCAAATCATAACTAAACTATTACATTCATTCATAATATCCATGCCAATAAAATAATAAAAACAAATTCCATTAATTCAATTCAAAAGGAAGGATTTTAATTATATAAGATGTCAATTTAAAAATTCATTCACAGTAAAGTTTTTATCTAATAAGAAATTGATCAATTCGTTCTTAAATTTCCTAATGGGCATTTCTTTTAAAATATTTGGCAATTTATTATAAATACGAATTGCCATGCAGAAAACATTTTTTGAATATAGTCCCAATCTTTGTGTGGGTACATAAAGTTTATTTTTATGTTTACCAGTGCCCTGAATCATGTTTTCGTTCGTTTTGAAAAAGCTTGCGTGCTTTCGGATGAACATCCATAGCTCAAAAATGTGAATAACCGGCAAAATTATTAAATAAAGGTTTACATGTGTCTCTGTATCCAGCACTGTCCAATGAACGTATACACTTTTTTTGAGCTCTAAAAACAGTGATACTGTTAACAGAGTTCCCCCACAGAATTATTCCATATCTCAAAATGGATGAAACATATCCATGATATGCCAAAAGTGCTGTTTGTAGTCCACTTACAGCCCAAATTCGTCTGAGCACATATACATATTTTTCTAGTTTCGATCGTAAAATTGTCACATGTGGTTTCCAATTACACGGTTTATCAATTTCTAACCCTAAAAATGTTGTTGAGTTTACATTTTTAATTGTTTCATCATTATAGTTAGTGTTTATTTCCGGACCTTTCATATTAACTGTTTTAAATTTAATTAATTTAGTTTTAGAAATATTTATTTTTAAATTATTTAACTCAAGCCATCTTGTCTATTACTTATTGTCAATGTAGTATTGATTTCATCTTTAACTTTACTTAACAGTTTACTTGGGTCGGAGGAGTTAATAAAGTAGTGTCATCAGCAAATAATATACAGTCATGTGTTATATAGTTTGGTAAGTCATTTATATATAAAATAAAAAGAAGAGGACCTTGTGGAACGCCAATGTTCGTGTAGACCTATAGCTATTCCTACATTTATCATTTAATCGGCTTATTCCAACGCACTGACTTTTATTTTTCAGGTAACTTTCAATCCAGTCAAGTGCCACTTCTCTTATGCCATATGCGTAAAGTTTATTCAATAGCGTTGTATGTGATACAAAATCAAAGGCTTTACTCATATCTAGGAGCTATCTATCTAGATAGAATTTTTTTATTTAAAGAATCTGTCACTTTTTTTACTAGACAAAAACATGCTAGCGTTGTCGAACTGTTTCTTCTGAATCCGAATTGTTGATGGCATATAGTGCCATTTTTTTCTATAAAAGCACTAAGTAAATGAAAGTCTTGAGAATCAAAATAATTTTTCCATATTTCTGAATTAGGATTTAAATATTAAAGTGATAAAAACAATAGAACATCCGAATTTACTCACAGAATGTCCGTTGAACAATCAATAATTAATAATTGAACAATAGTAGGATTAGAATAATGATTTGTGACCAACGTATGCACAATGTACAATAAAATATATAATCACGAAGTTCCTTATGAAAGTTCCATTAATGCTGCAATAACACCCGATTCCGTTAAAACTTCGGATAAAAAATTGCGGATGTGTTATTCCAGGTTACATTCCAACCATATGCCAAATACAATTCACAATAATTCACATCTGTCTAGCGTTTTTGCGTGATTGAGTAACAAACATCCAAACATTCAAACTTTCACATTTATAATATTAGTAGGATAACTGTACGTCTATTTTTGTAGCTAAATGCTTTAAGGTTAGCGAATCAAAAGTTGACATTTAAAATGTCTCGCTTGTAACAAAAACGCGATAATATTGGACGTGACGTCATAATGAGTTATGTCATGAAGTTTTAGATGGTTATTAACGTTGCTTCGTGTTTCTCATGTTCTTAACAGTGTCTGTAAATCGTTAGCAAAATATGGTTTCCGTGTAAAAATTAAATAGAATTATATTTAAAAATGATTTTTAAAAGACGAACCTTCTAAAAAGTAATCCAATAGACTTGTTATTTTAATTCGGCGTTTAGGAGATCGTTGTAAATAATCTTTTTGAGGTTTGGTCTCTCTTAAGTCGTTACTTGCAGATAAAAGTTCTTCTTTACGGAGAAGGTTCTGATGTTCCTTCATTTCGGGAAATAAACTTAATGCTGAGGTGTAGGCGTAGTGATTTATTGTAATGAACTAGAATAAAACAAACCATTAGTATAAAGACCATTAAATCAAACAGAACCATTCAGCGAACTAAGCATGTTCTTCCACTTTTACAGAATACCTTAAATATCAGCTCCCTTTCTTCCTATAGTTTGTATAGGGTAGGTAGGTACTACATAATCCTCACCAATTCTACAGTTGTTCGGCGCAGAGAGAAGTTCCATATTCGATACAGCTACCGAAAAGTCTTACAAGTGTTCAGCATTCAGAATACGATTTTTTTAGAAACATAAAGCACCGTTGGATCCATAAATGGTATTTGTATTTTATTTTTTTATTATATTTTATTCATTTTACGTTCAGGGGACGATGTTGTCGACTGTCGTACAGTCAGTGAGTTTTGTTGTAAATTCCTTTTTTCAAAAACTGCTTTAAAACCTTACCTTACAATGCGTCAAAGTTATAACGGTATCAACAGCAGGTATTCCATACAATAGCACCAGTAAGCCCAAAGACTGTCCTGGACCCAGTATAGTTTCCGTCTTGTTTTCTCTATGGTGTCTGGAAGTCACTCTGCAGTAACCACTCTCTATTATGTAAAGTTCGCGAGATATAGTTCCACCGTAGAATAGTATTTCCCCGGGCGGTAGGATTACGTCTCTAGCCACTGAAATAATGTGTAAGATTTGTTGAATGTTACTTGACAAACTGTCGGAAAATAGTCCAGTCAAAAAAGCCAGAGAAATAGTGTTAAGTTTGTATTCAATCGCATAGACCTGAAATTCGGAACAGACCTTTAGGACATAATTAGAAATTAAAAAAACTAAAAGTCTCTCTATCGATCCGACATGTGCTAAAGTTATTCAAGGTCAATATGTCAAAAATATTAGTACTGTTTTTCAAGTATTATTATAAAAATAGGAAAAGCAAAGTTGTAGATAATAAAACTGCCCACAAAAGTGTTCTTACATTGTTTTTCGTATTATTCATAAATGCATAGATTACCGTGCCACCGCCAGGTAGGAAACTTAACGACTCAAACGTTTATTTTGGGCGTTTACTTATTTAAGAAATATTAGACTTCTTTCAAATGATAAAAGATCTGAAATAAGCTACCTATAAAAGTATCGACTCAAATAATTGTAATAGCTATTGTTTTGAAAGTGTTAAGACTGATGAAAGCATTTTAATACGAACTTTTATAACTCCTTGTTTTGGTTTCATTTTTGTACAGTCACAATTTAATACTAAAATAAAAAATATTGGTAAGTTTGAATTCGGTTTGGAACATAATTTATAATGATAATCCAAACAGCTATTCCTTATAAACCTACGTAAGTTAATAAACTCACACAAAATATATCCATTAAATAGAACTTTGAATTTAGTTCAAATAAGTGATATTTAGAAGTTTTTTGTAGATTTCTCTCTTCTTATTTACCATGTAAATATTAACGTAATATCATACCAACTCTTAACGCCCACATAAACGTTTGCAAGTTAAAAAAACACTATTTGTGCATATACTTACTTTTTTATATTTTGGTTAGGTGGGACTGACGCTTTCCGCTATCAGTTCTTTAAACTTTTAACTATGGAGGTATGTACTTTAAATAGTAGTTATTTACGAAATGGTTAGGATGAACCTCAAAAAAGGAGGTATAAAAATTATTTAAAGGCATTTCGTTGAAAATGTTTTTTACTAAAATAATACTATTAGCAGTTTAGAAATTCTACTAGAAGAAATATGCTATGGACCCAAAATAGCCATCGCAAGTTTGCATTCTGGAAGCGAACCTTAAAAAACCTACAAAGGTATTTATCATTATTTTTCTTGCTTATTTATGCTGTGTTGCAGTGTGTTTCGATAACATAATGATAACATAACCTCTTACTGAAGATTTACTTCTATTGCTTAGTATCTAATTGGGTTTTTCATTGGAACGGAAATGCTTCGTCTAAAATAGGGTTTCTCTTAAATCCAAAAAACATAACAGGGCTGGACCCTTGCGAGGTTGCAATCTATGTTAGCTAACGCTGCATTAGATATTAAAAGTTATACAGCAATAGATAACCTTATTTTAAAAATCTTACTTTCAGTAAGCGTATGAATGAAGGCTTTATTTTTCACTTGAAAGAATACAGTAGATGTCAGAGTTTTGAACCTCGCCTGGTGAAGAACTTTTCTTCTCAATTCGGCCGGTATTATGGTATCTTTCAACCAACTTTGCTCTGTTAAATCGACTCCCTGGAAAAGTTATATAAATTACAGTCAAATAAAACTAACACAGACTGTAAATGAGCGGTCACGAAATTTTTGAAGTTGAATTAATTAATTTTTTCTGTATTTCCAAGATTTCCTCTGCAGGGATAACAGACTCACCCAACCTAAGTTGGTGTCGGGCAATTCATATGCACCACGCTTGTCTACTGTGGGTTGGCAGGCTTTATACCTTCGAAATAATTTCAAGGGTTTCCTAACGATTTTTGCCTTTACCGATACAACATTTCTTAATAACGCATTCAAACAATTTTATAGTGTATCGATAAAATAGAAATTCGCACATACACGAAAACTGAGAACCTTAAACTTAGATAATTTGAATATTGTTTCTACTTACTGCGTTATATTGCCATTGCAAATCATAAAAGGCCATTATTCTCGCTTTTATGGACGGATGCATGTTGTTCTCCTTCATAAATTTATCTATAGTCAGAATCACCTCTAAGAATTCCGTTTTCGCCCTGAAAAAATTTTAAACACCGATGATAACACAAATCTAATCAGTATGCGTAGTATATCGTCGAAAAAGTACAATAACGTACATGGCAACATATTTAATGATATCCAGACAGAACTACTAGTAGTAATTGTTAGTTGCAAAATTAATCTTGTGAGGAAGAAAATTTCTATTGGAAAGTTTCTTCTGTTCAGAACTCGGGCGGTACTACAGCCCTTCCTAATTTCACCGCCATAATAAAAAGGTTAACGTGGTTGTGTTCGGTATAAAGGGAAGGAACAGCCGGTGTGATTACTGGAACAAAGGCAGTTCCAACTTAAGCCTCCGGATGGCAACATATTATTAATCGACGCCGAGTGGCGTAGTGGGTAGTAGTCGTATCCTGGGCGGGGCATTCGTTTGTGTGATGAACACTTATGTTTGGTCTCGGGTCATGGTTGTTTATATATATATTCTCTTCCTAGTTCGCTGTGTGGTCTTTGCACAACACAGGATCCGTACAGTTGGTTGATTTTCCCGTGGCTAAGTTATGAAATTAGAAGCTTTATCACGTGGCCAATAAAGAAATCTGTGGCTTGACATATAATTTCCCTTTATTATATATCAATATCATTTACGGCTAATGTTGTCCACTACCTGACAAAGTTAAAAAAAACCGTCCACGTCCTTATTCAGTTTTAAGTAATGTTTTATGTTTGTATTTTTATATATTAATTACATAAGTACATTGATTGAGAATCAACCTATTTATAGAAACAAAGGTCGCTGGGCTTATCATCATTTTGACGTACCGAAAAAACTGCAACAGGTATCAGTTAACTGGACTTATCTATATGACTTCGTTAACGTGCGTAAACATAAATCTGTTCTCAGATTTACAAAGCATTCAAGTAGATAAATAGATCAGAGTAGAATCAGGGTATGAAGACGCCACATCCTGAATACGATTACTTCGATGACATCATTATTGGCTTAGGTTATAATTAAAGCATCACTGGAGTTTTTTTATTAGGACAACGACGTACTGCGTTGTACTTTCTGAGTTTGGAGTAGTACATTTTTATACATTATTGTTTTAGACCAGTTGTTTAAACTACAATTGGTTTTATTGTTATTTATTTATTTCACCATATAACAATACACATAATTTTAGTTCAACTGGGTATCACTGAACCGAACTAGGTTTGTCTTAATACCATAGTATATAGTTTAAACAATAGTTACAAACAAACCGTTAACAGTGCATACTCAAACCTATCTTCACGTCGCCGTTCGATAGTAAGAAACATTTAGACTTTGATAAAAGTAATATAGCAGAAGATAGGGTTCGTTCGTACATTAAGCACCTTAAAAATAGTTCTGGTAGTACTACAGATACTTACATTTATTCAAACGAGCTCAGTTGTTTTTCTCTGTGACATAAAAGATAGGGAATGACCCAAAACATGGGCTTGCGAATAAGACAAAATATTTGGTATCCGTATATTTTCGTTTGTAATCGTGTCGTGTATTGTATTGTCGGTTCGGTTCGCGTATCCATTTGACAAGTAAATTCAGGCGACCGGTAACAAGATCTTTCACCTATTTTACCCGCTATTTTACTTTAATCAAAGATTTTAGGTACTAAAAATAATGTGGATCGACATACTGGTCGATAAGGTCGATATTCATGGTAAATATTTTATGGAATAACATATCAAACAACATGGTACTAATTCAAAAATACATTCAATACTTCATAACAATTTTTATGTATTAATGATAGATAACACAAATTAAGCATACCTACTCGGATTCTGAATATTTGTTTTAACAAGCAAATTAATTTAGGATTAAGGTATTCAATTTTTCACATACATTTCAGGTTGATAACTGTCTCAGTGACTCTAAAATCGACTCCATGATACGGTCACTACGATGCTTAGGAATAGTTTACACCTCTCCAGAGCAAATCACTTCTTCCCTCCCAATTAAAAACACTTTAGCCCTAAGTATGTTCTGAGTTAGATTAACATCGATAATAAAACAAATCGGATTACTTTTCAACGAATTAGCCTACAAAATGCTTGTGAGAGTTGCTTCATTTTTAATACGGACGATTATTATATGATTCGCGTGTACCTCTTGCCAAAGCGTGTTAAACAACCCTATGCAACAATAACACCCTTTATACCGATCAGATGTTCAAATGATAAGGGTATATAAGGGTGCGATAATTTCATAACTGATATAATACTTGTTGTAATGACTAAATGTTAAGTTTTTTTCATCACGCAAATGCACGATGAGCATGCCATGTTAGATTTTTTTTACTATTCTCTAAGCCGGCAAACGAGCGCCAGACCCACTTGGTATCGCCAACTGGAGGTGGCATCCGCACCCATGGAAATCATAAGTCGTAGGTGTAACATTTATGAAATGAAATTTGGAAATTTAGTTGGAACTGTTTAACCAAAACTCAGCCAAGAAAATGTGGTTATAATAATAATAATATAATAATAATATAAGCTTTATTATCACCACATCAAGACACCACAATGGACAAGTAAAACAAGTAAAGGCAATTAACTAAACCTCTTAAAAAAGGAACTTATACAATTTTATACAACCTAAGTACTTAAATAAAATGAAAAGTAATAAACGTACTGTGGCAATAAATGGCTGACAAACCCTAAAATGCATTATTATGCCGTACATAATAATGCGCTGATTTTCAGTTGCCGCCGGGTACAACGTAACGCAGGAACACACCGGTAGTGACCATTCATTCCATTTGTATGATTGAAATGAAGTATATGTGACCAATTAATATATGAATAAAATAATAATGAAATAATTACAGTAACATTACGACCAAAATGTAACATATTATGTAACTTTATAAATTAATAATTTTGGTGGCTAAGAGCGAATATCAGGCTACAAAGAAAGTTGTCTCTCTAGCAGGAATCCCTTAAATTTCTTCTTGAAAGTAGTTTTTATTAAGGGAAGTTTTAAAGGTGGTGGGATATTGTTCCAACATTTTGTAGCCTGATACCGAAAACTTTTTTGATCGAAGGACAAGCGATTTGGATTTGCTGGGGTTCAATATAAGCGCATTACGCTCGGACCACTCTGCTATCCTGTCAAGATCAGAATTCATTTCCGTCACTGCAACTTCAGTATCACAAGGCATTAAGGAACGATATAGTTGAGTGTCATCAGCATAAAGATGGTACTGACAAGGCTTAATCTGTGAGACAATATCTGATGTATACACCACAAACAGTAAAGGTCCAAAAATGGAACCCTGAGGTACGCCGCTCTTAACTGGAAGCGACTGTGACGTTACTTTCTGACCACGAGTTCTAAGCCGCTGTTCCCTGCCTGTTAGGTAGCTATCGAACCACTTTATTGCAGATTTGCTTAAACCGTAATATTTAAGCTTCGATAGTAACAAGCGTATGTTTATTGATTCGAAGGCCCTAGAAAAATCGAGCAGAGAAAGCAGCGTGCCACAACCGCCATCCTGTTCTAGTAAAATGTTATCCACAACATCAAGCATGGCCGTGACAGTACTGCGACCCGTCCTAGAGCCAGATTGGCGATCAGGATATTATTCTGCTCAATGTAATTTTTTCAATTGTATATGGATCACATATTCCAGTACTTTTGAAAGAAACGTTAATATACATATCGGCCTTAAATCCTGTGGACCTTGAGGATTAGAATATTTGGAACGGGGTTGACGATAGCAGTTTTTCAGCAACTGGGAAAGGTGGAGGCGGAAATATACCTGTTAATTATTTCTGTTATGATAGGTAGAGTATGAGGTAGAGTTAAAAGAACCATGTCCCTGGTCACACCATCGCAGCCCTCGCAATTAGACTTAATTCTAATTAAATTAGAGATGATTCTACCCACCTCATACTCGGTTACAGGTTTTAAGACAAAAACAGAAGAAGAAAAACAGTTGGACTCGAAAAAATTCAATTCAGACGAAGGGACAGTTGTCACTTTAGGGAAATCCAGAAAAAAAGTGTTTAATAAATTGGGTTCATTAAGGTTGGAGGGCAATTCTTTATTTTGTGGCGATATTGTTATAAGGGATCTCAAGTTGTTCCACATGGCTTTTGGCTTTTTAGTTTTTAAAATATACCTTTTTTCCTTGGAGTATAGCACGAGATTCCGTCCGTAATAATAATAACTTTGCTCACACAAAATAAAAATAACAATAAAACACATTTGCCGTAAATTAGTTCAATCTAATGTGGGCAAAGGTCTTATCGCTGGCAGCGGTTTCTTTCAGACAACCTTTGTGTTACTGGAAATCTAGTAAGTGAGCGGCAGATATTTTTACTAAATAAAAATAAAGCTCTATAAGCATATAAACATACAACTTTTAATATTCATAAATATATACTAATTAATATGTATACATATTATGTAACATTAAATTACATAGATACATATAAGTTGCAATCTGTAATTTCTCTAAAAGGAGATTGTGCAGTCTTGATTTAAAGACAGTTCAGACTAGCTTAGCTAGACTCAGCACGTCAAATGGCAGACGGCAGTGAATTCCAGAGATGTGCAGCTTTCACAGTAAAACACTCATGGCAGTCAAAATAGGAAGCGCTGTAGTAGCTAAATAAGAAACTCTAATACCTCCCACTACATTATCCGCACCGACCAAACATTAGCGCACTGTGCCAACTTTCAAGTTATGTATCCACGTTAAAGTTGATACAATTCAAAACACATGTTATGTTTTGAAATTTCTAGAAGTTTATTAGATATTCCTTTACGAACTGCTGGTAGGTATATTTACTTCGTAATTGTGTTACCCTACTTCTGGTTCAAAAACAGGCCAGATATTTTTCTGATTGACATAGGTATCTTTTTGTACATAAAGCATTCTGTTTATTTGTGTTTGTTCGTAGTCCCTCCAAGTATAGGGACACTTAATTGTGATCTGATCTTACCTCGACCAATGAGTAACCACAGAAGAAAACTCAGCCACACAATATCCAGCCAGTAACACGCCATACAGACTCGAAAAGGCCACGAAGCCCATATCGTAGAAATCACCAGGGCTGAAATCCCCATACCCAACTGAGAAAATTACGGTGGTAGCGAAGTATATTGATGTTACTATGGGATAGGCTGTTCTGAAATTAAAAATTTTTGATTTACACCTGATAGCATCTGATAAAAAAAATAATTATGGCTCTTGATGATAAACAAACATTTTAATTAAATCTATAAATACCATATTAAGATATAGTTATTTACAAGTTCTTACTTAGATACAGCGACGCCAGATATTTGATCCTGTATTTGGCCAACAGCAAACCATGAGTTGTCGTGACATCTGTTCACAAAACAGGACTCTGTGTACAGGATAACTCCACACCAATACGAAAGTAGGGCCAAATATATACAATATTTTGATACCTGAAATGTATCTAGGTTAAATATTTAAACCGAGAATTAAAAAAACCTGAAGGTTGCCCTTTTTGTGTGCGAGTATTAATACAATGAAATAACTAACAACTTACTACTTTATTTATACGAAACAAGGGCTGCGCTAAGATTAACACTTAATCACTTGTTAAAAGTAAAAACATGCGTTAACTCCTCTCTAGGTTTACATGTGTTTGTTTAAAAATTTAAAAATGTCAATACTTTGTTACTTGAATTATAAATTGTATAATATTTAAGTACCTAGCCAATATGACTTATCGACTATAAAAATCAATGTCGATCTTATGACTGACTAAAATACACGCCTACATAAATAAACAGATATAAAAACAGTTATTATTTAGACAATAAAATCTAAAATCGCTTGGCTTTACGCCTTTTATTTGATTATGTAGACAAGTTGGGCGTTCTACTTAAGATTGACAAAGTACTCTCCTTCCTACTCAGTAAACTGTTTACCTTAACAACGATAGTATTGAACAACAGATTTTTTTCCAACTTCTGAAAAAAGCTTGATATTCTCCAGACCAAACATAGTTTAAAGCCTTTGCACAAAAAGAACAAATGGGCTCTGTATTTATCTTGATATATGGTAAGAGTATAAATAGTAGCCAAATGCTCAAAGGGTATAAGAGCTATTAGGTCTAAATAAAATCCCAAAGTATTCATCTGATAGTCGACTATGTCCCAAAACTTGTTAATGTATTTCTTTTTCGTCTTAACAGCAGTAACAACATTCATGACCAAATTCAGACAGATTGCTATATTAGTCACAATTTCGGCGTAAAACATCAGTCCTCCAGGAAAATATCTCTTAAAGCCTATGAAATAGGGATAAACAGTGCAGATGTATAAAACGAAGAAAAGCATGAGAATTTCCCAGCATTTCACTACGATGCAGTTGTGTTCCAATATCCAAGGGAATTTCGAGTTGACGCAGGTGAACTTGCTGATCTTTTTCTTCACGTGCTCATTCAATATATAGAGGTCTAAACAGTTTTCATCGATTACGTCATGTTTCGTAAGATCTTCATCTGTTTTTCCTGTAGATAAAACATAGAAAGATGTTTATCTACTAATAAAAAGCCACAAACTTATCTGCGAAGTGGTAAAACATGGAACTAAAATAAGTTTATGCAGCTCATATTGTAAACTTATGTACACAACGAACGCAGCGCTATCATTCACTGGATAGATAATTTGGTAGGGTTTTAACAAAAGATGACTCATATGTTGACGTAGACTTAAAACTAACGTTAGTTTAGTAGTCGAGGTCCGTACGCACCTTTGCCGATGAATAAGCCATCAAAAAATAATTGCACCGAAAATTAGATATATATTTTTTTCGTGCATTTCGTACTGCCAAGTGAGATTAGGTACTCGCCAGCCATGTTTTGGTTAGGTTAGGTTATACTTCAAATTTTAAAATATACCTCTGGGCCTAACCTACATTTCATTGACAAACTATTTTCGCACGTTATACACGATCAATAGTCCGAGTGTACGTGTAGTACCTATGACCTTGCTTCCTTTTGGATCGTATAGAATTTGAGCATCAACTTTTGAGATTTATAACTAACTGTTCGAACAATACATCGTTAAACGTAGACATGTGTACAGTGGTACAAACCAACTCATATATATTTTATTGTTTTCTCTGGGTTTACCGATTTCATTGAATTAACTATTTTATTGGCACCTCTTATAGACTGGTGATTGTGATTGACTAATACCTTCTTGGCCATTATAGACTTAGAATTTTGAGCAAGTGTATTCGTTTGCGCCGCGTTTTTATTAAAATTTAAATAAAAAAGCAACCCCCAGACAGACATTCCACATTATAAATAGAAATATTGTAAAAAAGTTACATGTAAAACACATTCATCATGCACTATGCAAACGTTCGTTCTGCGCAATTAAATTACCTACTAGCAAAATTTTGGTCGCTCTGTATTCCATACTAAGATTTATTAGGTTCGAATTCAAATTAAACACCCAATACAAACAAATGTTCCTACTAATTGCTTACCTTGTATATATCTCAGCTTTTCTTTTAAAAGTTTAATACTACTTTTCTTTTTTTCTTTAGAAGCGTAAATATTCAAGGTAATCGGTTCGCTTCTGCCAGACTTTTTCATTCTAGACTGACTTCTTTGAATCCTACTGTAAATGTCTTTTCTGATTTCGGCCACGATATCAGGATATGTCATCATGAGCCTGAAGAACGCAGTTTTCTCCAAGACTTGACATTCCACGTACGTAGCAGCCTTAACTGTGCATCTTGCTAAAAAAACGTTAAGTACTTATATAAATTACTTGAAAGATGAATTTCCTATTAAATACGACGTAAATAAGCCATCTTTCGATCAATTGCTGTCACCTATTAAGGGAAGTCTCAGTGTAATCACCAAGCTAGCAAGGCTGATTAAGTATAAACTGTCGTTAAAAAGTAGTTAAAGGAATATAGATGGTTTTACCCATATGTGAGTTAACGTTTTTCCCGTTACTTTTCATATATTATTTGGATATAAAAAAATATATTTTCATGGTATTTGGTTGGATTAAAATAAAACTATGACATTCCGGTCAATAGAAAAGTAATCTTATTTCGTGAGCGTTGAAAAACCAGAGTTAGTCATTTTACTTAATTAAAATAAATTACCTGGAATGTTTAAAACCAATGAAACTTCTCCAAAACATGTTCCTTTACCGAAAGATATCATAGGACTTTCGTCATCTTCATCAGAAAGGAATTCTAGAACCCCACTTGTAATGCATACCTAAAATAGTATAATAGGTACATATGTTACATGAAATATGTTGTGAAAATAATAGACTGCGTCAACGTTCTTACCATTGTTGTTTTATTCTGATTGTGTTCGTACACCACATCTCCTGGTAGAAAAAACTGATGAGACATATCTAGTGATAATCTTCTTAGAAAAGCTTCGGGTTGTTTTCGAAATACTAAGGAACTGTACAAGGGTATAGCGTTCAAATCGTAACAAATTTCCATTTGCAAAGGATACGGCAGGAGGCGTAATAATGTTGGCTTGAATACTCCAGATTTTTGATACCATAAGTCTTCGTAGTATCTGTAAAAAGTATTTATTTTATAAAAGTTAATAAGCAGCGGAGATGATAATGATAGGTATGTATGTTACCTGATAATTCGACTTGTTGTCTCTGGGTCCATATTAATTAAAGCTAAATGATTTTGGATTTTTTTCAACTGCATCACGTACAGCGATCGTCTCGTGGTTATTGTAATAAATTGAGAAGTAAGTGACCCAACAAATACAACTGTCGTAAGAATGAATCCCAAAGTGATAGCAAACATGGCCACGACTCTTTCCGCGGTGGTAACAGGGAATAGTTCTCCTAGAGCATTTGTCGTCAAACACATCACAGACCAATACGCGCAGACCAAATACCAATCGAATATACTCTCCGCTGGAACATAAACAGCAGACACCGTCCAAGACAAACGAATCTTCTTCAAATTAAAATCCATATAAGCGAACAAGTACCACAGACACGTCCATGTGTGTACAGATATAATAAAAAACGTCAAATATTGAAATAAGAAAGTCGTCCACTGATTACTGCCTGCTTGCGTGGATCTGTTTATAAAAAACTCAATGAACCTATACACTCGACATAAAGCTATGAATGGTACTATCCCGTACAAGTCTACGGAATACTTTGGAAGTGCCAACAAATAGAGAATACTGTATGGCAGAGCTAATATCACGTCGACTATAATGCGAATCGTGTCTGGTTCCATTAAATTAAGTGTTTTTGTCCATTTCTTGATGAATTTCAAACCCAAGGATATTAAAACGTTGAAGGAGAATACCAAATTAAGGCTTGTAACCAGTAAAATGGCCTGGAAAGGTCGTTCATCGTTTTCATAAAATGTATATAGTGACGTATCTATGAAGAAAACTACGAACATAATTGATAATAGGAATATGTTCCATGATGAATTAGAATATATTAATAAAATATATCTGATGTAATTGTTGTTGAAATCTGAATGAGGCTCGTGAAGGACTGCATAGGTTTTAGTTCTCTTCGTTTCGTCAGTTTCGAACACTATATTAGGGTTTAACTCTTCTTCCTGTCGCTTCGTCGCAAGGACATTCTTATCGTATTGTTCTTCAGATTTTCGCAGATATTTGTAGATGTTCATAGTAAACACTATCAAATGAACAATATAAACGACTCGAATATGTTTTCATCAATATTTTGAAACAAGAAATTCAGGTTTCTGATCATATGGATTGCTTTATAGGGCCGCATAAAACCGTAGGTACCTTATGGTTTGAAATTTATTCAAATCTAGTAGGTTGTTTATATCGTTGCATTTGATAACCGGTTGGCTTGGATTTGCATCGGAGTTACTCATGTCGTTTGAAAGTGACGTTTCTATTTTGCTTTAATGAATAACTGCATATACCTAATAAATAGGTAGGTTGGTACTCCTAGGATCTAACACCATAATCAAACTGGATAAACATAGCGCGAAAAACAAAATTGCGGTAGTTTACTACATCCCATACTGTATTTATAACTCTGAGACAAAAAGTGCTAACAGACGAAAACCTAAAAATTCAACCTAATCACAGAGCTTTACATATTCTATTTACTGAATGGATATGTAAAGCAACGTCGCGTGGCTTCACAATCGTATCTTCGGATCCACTAACATGTAAATTATATTATGTACCGGTTGATATAAACTATTTCCATACTATCTCATATAGTCATCGATGGTGTTTGTGTATCGACCTTGTAATTAATGTTTCATGCAAATAAACTACTGTTACAAGTGAGTGTTGTGTTTCCATAGAGATATCGCTCAACATAGTGATATAAATAGTTAGCTCGTCTGCTACTTCTCGATAATTAAGCTTAGGTCAAAGATGTATAAAAGCTGGTTGAATAATTGCAGACCTTTCTCAATTAGGAGTAAAGAAACGGACAAACAAACGTTTTCAATTTATAATATAAGATATAATAATAGTTCCAAACATAAAAATGTAAAGTCTAGATTTTTTATACAAACATTCATTTTGCAATAGCTCAATAGACAATAGATATAAAACCTTTTCTTCGATGCAGGCTTTTGTTGCATTTGTTTTTATTTAGCTCTAAACAAACATCTTCCGTATTTATAAAATTTGCACATGTTTGCATTGCATTCTCGGGCAGAGCGCTGGCCCAACACAATCACTATACTATTATTATTTTAAGTATTGTTTTGTTCAAGACTTGGTGGCTGGGCGTACGATTTTGAAATGTTTAACTTAATATGAATGTGTACATTACAGTTAATTACTTGAGTTACATTATAGTTAATTCAATACTGAATATTACGTCAGGGTACCTTTTTGTTAACTTTCACCTTAGACTGAACGCTGAATAGATTGCTCTCCAATAGAGTTATGTAATTAGTAAATGTTAGAGTAAATTTTATTTATAAGCCCACAATTCAATGACTGATCATCGCTAAATATGTCACATAAGAAGAAATTACATTACGCTGGACGATGGCCAATGGAATCAAGTGGGATTGCCGGCTTTCCTCGCATCGGCGCATGAGGTGGCTGTCTTAGTTACTAATATTCTCATTTGTGTCGGTGGCAGTATCAGGATTCCCTTTTCTGTTGGTGCTCTGGCGGCTTGGCTGTCTCAGAATTCGAGGAGAGAAGTACCGGAGTCTCCCAAGTTACAGCGTTTGTGGGACGAAATTAGTGCCAAAAATATTTTCAGTCACCAGATAAACAATGTTTCCGGCGCAGACTTAACACGTTTGAAGGCGGATGCACAGACCGAATCAGCAGCTTGGTTGCAGACACTATCATCTCCTCAGTTGGGAACCTATATAGACAACGACTCAATACGGGTCGCAGTGGCTCTCCGTTTAGGAAACAGAGCGTGCGAGCAGAATTTGTTTTTCTGTGGAACTAACGTCGAGAGCAACGGGCTCTATGCGCTGAGCTGTTGTCGTAGTGCGGGTCACTCAGCAACGTTATTCGAAGAGCCCTCGTGTCAGTGAACGGGCCAGCGAGTTGCCCCCTTTTACATTTACCCATTCTTTTATGTACTCTTTTATTGTTTAATTTAGTCTAGTATTATGTATTTTTTTAATATCAAGGCCTTTTTTTGTAATGGTCTAATTTTATTTGAGGTTATATTGTGTCAAGTTTATGTTTTAAGTTTTATTTTGTTAAAGATGTTGTAATAAAAGATCAGAAAAAAGTATGAATTCTAAATAATTGGATTTATTCAGAACTGATAGAAAATATCTTCGACGCTCGTCTATGAACGTTGTCGACAATGCTCCATATCTGGCCTCACTGTCAGTATTGTATTTCCTGTTTAATATATTTTAGCAATTGGATTTTCAAATATAGCGCTCAAACCGAAGAAGCCCGTGAACGGGTGCTATTCGCGGAGCTAATAGATGCAGATAAGAATATTTTTTTAGAAGAGCCGTTGTAAATTTAATTTGAATAAATGACACCCGTGAAGTATCTTTCCAATTCTTCTTCACGAAGGTTTTTTCGAACTAGTTTAGTTGTAGTCATGCTTTATATAACGTCAACAAGAACAAGTAATGGTAATGTTCAAAAAGAAATATTTAATTTTGAATTTATATTCAATGAAAATCTTTAGAGTATCTAAGATTAACTAGAAGGTACACACTTGCGCAGTTTAAAACTTAAAACACAAGAGTTAAGAGATTTTATTATTGTAATATGCCATGAAAGAACGACGGTATACCTTTAATTTCAAACATAATTTAAAACTAGCCAGAAAAAAGATCCTATCTTATCCTAACTTGTGCCTGCAGAAGTGAATGTATTAAGGTTTACTTCAACAAAGGTATGATCCAGAACGGAACGAAAAAATTAAAGTTAGTTATTCAATGTAGGGCGATGTTTGCGTTCTAGAACATAACACCGAAAATAAGATTGGTGTAGGCTGCTATAAAATAAAATAAGAAATAGGAATATTGCGTAGGAAAGCTTACTTCACAGTAACCTTATTATTGTACCATCCTACACATATGAGCCCAAAGCTTTTTGTGTGCAATAACTTGCGTAATCGTAGCTTAAGGAACTAAACCACCTTTTATTTAACGCGTACGTACTCAATTCAGGATATAAACATAGGGTTTTACTTCTACTTTATTGAAAATAAACTGCATTGTTTCCGTTGATCGTATTTCTGAATTTTTATTTTTAATTAATGAATTTTGACGGACATAAAAGCTTCATTTCACTTTCCATACATGGTCTGGCTTAAGAGTGCCCAACATTTTTCACATACAATTTTCTATTGTCTAGGTAAAACAAGGTATTGGAATTATGATATTAAGAATTATTTAGTGGAATAATCGAAAGTTTGATTTTGTAAGCTCAAAATACGTTTGGAATTGAAGAATATTAAAAAGTAAGAAAATAAATAAAAGACAAATTTTTTTAATGTATTTATTCTGATTCATATATGAGAAGTACATTATCTAATGACTGGGCAGGTGCTACAACATTATTGTCATACTTTGCCCAGCCAAGGCACCAAATGATTGTAGCAGTATATGCGCAGCAACCCACTGTCCTCCGGCCTACCTTACAGTAACAATATATCTTGCAGTTATAATATTGCTTTATAGATATTTATTAATTTGTTGCACTACGATTAAAAATACTATTAATTTTAACAATAACATTTTCGTCCTAACCTGGTTAGCCGAAAGCCAGGACTGAACTGAAGCATTTAATAAATTTATAATAAAATATTATAGTAATAATTTATACTAATAATTTAGAATTTTAATAATAATAAGTTGAAAATCTTTCATGACATTGCGGCTGTACTCCAAGGATTATTTAGTCCAAGGATTGCTTACAAATTGTAGGTACGCAAAACTTTTAGAAATTAAGATAAGCAACAGATACCTACTAAATAAATCTTACTGTCAAGAGGCGGAACCAGTCATCCAGTCTTATAAGTCCATTCTCCACGCCCATTATTCATCACACTACCTACTTCTTATGATGAAAAAACCTATAAAGCTCAACAAACAAGATGACAATTCCACAAGACCAAATCAAGCAACACCCAGACCATTAGTTCTTGTAGGTAAATGTGCACACGGCACTCAACCGCGCAAGGATATAAAATATGCTCCGTTCCGTAATGTTATTTTAATATCTTATTGTGTATAATAATTGATACTGTTGCGGCGTATAAGTTTAAGATGTAATCGCATTAGATTCGGTTTAAAATATTACCGAATTTGGCATTGCTAAAGCATTTATATGTCTAGGTTTCAAATGGTTTTGTAATATCAATGAGCTGAGCCTTATATCTAATTATATTTATGTACTTTGAAGTGCGTTATAGTCAAAAATGTATTTTTACAGTATTTTGTTCTATAATATACCAATATTAAACGCCAAAATAACTTCGTTAATATGGGCGTGTCCTGGTTTCAGGGTAGAAATAATCAGTGCAATGACAAGAACGTGCGCGTTCTACGTTCTGTGATATCATCTACGCTATAGTGGTATGGTATGGTACATTTGGCGGCTCGAGTGCTCGTTTGGTGGCCATAACTATTAAAAAAATTCTTGTTGTTCATGATGTGTAAAAAAAGGGTAACCCTTTCAATAATCTTAATATAAAAACCCTCTCAATAAACTATTGGGTCACATTATTAATCAAATAATGACACATTACTAGTCACTAAGGCCCTAGTAACCTACTGTAATTAATAATTATACGGAATTTTTCGGAAAGCACAGAGTTGAACAATAATTTCGCACACAGCAGGCTTCTATCACATTTAGAGTGTTTTTTTGTATGCAAAGTCAAATTAAATTATACTTCTCGTTTATATTTATGTACACTAGGTACATTATAATATCATTTATTTACTAATTTTAATACCTAAACACAAAAAGATTTCCTGTAAGCTATCAGTTCGAAATTAAAACTTCTTATCTAATTTATGCATTGACTTGAAATACGAACGTAAGTAATGAATTGAACAGTCGTAGGTAACCTCGAAAATATTAGCGGCTTTAAGAAGCATATGTAGATACAAGAAAACCTTAAACCAAGGTATTGTAAAATCATTAACAGCTTAACAAAATTGAATCATTTGAGTCCGATTAATACTTTTGTTTTTCTCTATTCAGTCAACTCAAACCATCCTCGTGTTTTAAGTTTAAACACTGACTAGATAATTAGGCACAAAGCTACCTTCCATACACGGTTCTGTCGCATAATCACATCTCTTATAAGGAATCCAGTCACTTGTGTCATTGAAAAATGTAGTCATAAACGATTTTAAATATCTTTTACCATTTCGCAGTACGTTTGATGCGTTCAGCTTGTTATACTATTTCCATTTCTTTATTTTCTCGATGACAGTTATCGTTTGTTGTCATCGACGTTTATCGATATAGCTCCGTCCCTATCAGTTTCTCCGACTCTGGTATTATATAACCTTGTACGTGTGTAAACGTCATATTTTTATAAAATAATAAATACATAATGTAAAAAAAAAACGCTCGCACAAGTTTTCACAGGAGCTGTCATCGAGAAAATAAAGAAATGGAAATAGTATAGTTAGGTACATTAATCTCAGATATTCAAGTTAAAATTGTTTGGAATCGAGGGCAAAAAAATGATAAACGGTGTTTAGTAGGGTTTTCTATGTTTTGTCCAGTTTCAGATTGGTAATTTTGTACGGGTATGGGTTTGAAATCTGTTTATGGTCAAGAAGCTGTTGTAAAATGTTTCGTAATTTGACGATTTGAAAATAGTTAGGATAAAGTAAATTCAATTATTGTTAAATTGCCGTAAATTGCCTAGCCTATTAGAAAATGCCATTTTGTTGTTGATTAATATATAATTATGTGTATATAGAGATAAAAGTATATAAAATGACTTCCTTCCTTCTAATTCATTGACAACCTACGTAAAGTAAAAATTCTTATGAAGTCGTTTTAAGTTTAATTGTTTAATTTTAAGTAAAAGTATCAATCTTCTTAGTTGGTATTTTTGTAGCTATGTTGATAATTATTTAGCTAGATAATTATCCAATTTACATGCTATGTAAGTAAACTTTGATTCTAAGTATTAAATACTAAGTAAGTAGGTAACTAGATAAGTATTCTGCACAAATATCCACTTATTCCGATTAATTAGCATACAACTAAGGATCAATAAGAAGGACCGAGTTATTAGTGTAGTTAATAACCCCTTCAACGCTTCTATAGTTATCAGCTTTTGAATACATACATTTAGTTTCGCATAATAATGCCCTCACGGAGATCTTTTCTTAACAATAGAACACGGATGTCCTTGTGGCGTAAGTGGTGGTTGAACTGCGTATGTACCGCAGTTCCCTGGTTCGAATCAAACCGGACGACTATCGGGCAAAGCTTCACGCGTTGGTACTTCGCTCACAGTGGGAAACCGATAGGTTACAATAATTAACAATGACAACACAAGAACATCTTGATATGTTCGTTTTCAACTTCTATATTTTTTGCAACTTTGACTTAAATCCGCATTGGCCGCATTTGTACAGGATTGTGGGGTTAGTTTCGTTGGTCGTTTCAGTCGGTATTCGGGATGTGGCTATTTATAAATAAATAAATATTTCTGCCAATCACACCACATTATCTAGCCCGAGTTAAGTATCATTAAGAACTTGTGTTATGGATACTAGATGTCGGATAAAAAAAATTAATAAATATATAAACACACATAGATATTTTTAAATATAAATATTAGAAATAAACTTAAATAAACATACTTACACATCCATGACTAGAAAGCAAATATGATCAAATATCTGCCCCTACCAGGATTCGAACCCGGGACCTCTGGCATGGAAGGCAAGGTTACTTACCTCCATACCAAACAGTTGTATACTAGGTACAGTGCCAATAGTCGGTTTCCAGGAGATACTTGTACGGGTTTACCAACCCATGATTGAGTCCTTGCACTTTTCGCAGTTCTCATTGAACCTCTAGCCGGTTGTAGTTGACATTTTGAACCAGAATTTGTCGTGGATTTTTGTCATGGATTCCAAACCGCCGCGTAACCTTATTTCATGGTATGTAAGAGGAGCAGTTTCAAGTTTGCTCTAGGTGCCTCAGAGCCAAGCCATCAAGTCCGGTGAATTTAAATGGCCCCATAAAAAACTTACTAAGTACATCAAAAAAGTAATTAGGCATTTCTTCGCTTCTTGTGTATAAATTCGAGAACGCTTTAAACCTCTACCGCTTGCACTCAGTTCCTGGTTTTGTGTCAACCATTTTTGTGTTCTTATTGAAAATGGAGCACGGAATCTATCTAATCCATTTAATTTGATAGCTCCAATACAGTAATATGAGGGTCAAATTAACCATTTATCCTCTTAAAGCAATTGATAAAACGTAACCTACATGGTTGTTTTAATTAACTTGCTTTATACTGGCCAGTTAAAAACGTATTTTATTTAACAGTTTTCTGAATGTTTCCCACTCCTGATAAGTAAGTCGATTTGTTGAAATTGAAGTAAATAAGTTATTTAATTAATGGATAAATTTATGGTTCCTACATAACTATTCATCTACATTCCACAATATTTTGATTGCTTAATAATTGATGAATGAAAACGTTGTAGGTTTTACATTATTTTTCATATTGTGTGTTCATAAATAGATAATTAAATTAGCGATTAAATGGTACCTACCATCAATTGGAAAGGGAAATATGTGGTCTGTAGTATCTTATTTTTTAGACATCTAGGTTAGCGACTACCCAAACCTAGGCTTTAGTCTGTAAGGCACATTTAAGTAGGTACAAAAGCTAAGGAGTGACTAGTTTTTGTCCGTGGTTTACTTCAAGCTCGTCGGCTTTTATTTTCTTAGAAATATTTTTAAGAGGTGCTGATTGGTATTCGTACATACCTGAAGAAGTGATTTATGTGATTATGATTTATCAATAAGTCGTACTTGATTTTATGATTATTTAATTAAACAGTCGAATCTAGTAAGATTGTATGTAACGCATAAGTAAGGTTAAAGTTATAAACGATTTTAATTAGTAGCACACTGAACGCCCAGTTTCTCGTGTGGGTTGACTAGATGGCAGGGCAATCGTGGCTAGAGCGAGATCGATACACTGACCAACGTGAAAGAGTGAGACGACGATAGTTTATTATTACGCCTACATTGCGAACAAACGTCGCACGCGCTCACAAAAAATCCACTCGACGATAGCGCAGGCGCAGAGCTATATTCGTTTACAACTTCACTTCGATCAACTCCGTCATTTAGTGGTGATCGAAACCTCGATGTGTGTGGAAGTGAAGTTAACATTTCTAACATTTTTTCTCACAAAATAACAATAACCTGTAACTAAAGTACAATTTCTTATTTGAACGTGTCGGTACAAATAATTATCGTGTCATTAGTTTTGTAGAAATATCAAAATGTGTGATAATAACAATCCTTCGACGCAAAGTATAGCGGACTACTTAGCGCAGTTGCTCAAAGACAGGAAGCAACTGGCTGCGTTCCCGAATGTTTTCATGCACATGGAGCGACTGCTGGATGAAGGTAGGTCATCATCTCACTGCACTATTTATAAAACATCCACAGACGGTAGTTCGAGTCTAACATCTATCCCCAATTCTCGTCACGGAGGCGATAATAAATCGTATGCGTCGACAAATGTTAGAACGCACACGATATTAAGTTTATTTTTGTCACGCCGCCGAGTTATGGTCCAGTGGTGTTTGTAATGCGATCCTTTTGATACTTCATAAAGCAGAACTTGGATTTGCGGTCGACAATCTAATGTCGTCGAAACGAGATCGGTGAAATGCTCCGTGGCGTCAAACGTTGCGAATGAAACCCGTTTAGATTTATGTCAAATGAATCTGTGGGTAATTAGTTTTTAGAAAGTGTTGTTTTAAAATTGGGTTTGTGAAAAGGACTCGTGTGGTAGCGGTAACCTGTTTCTAGGGCCGGTGATCGCGCATTCCGGTGTGGTTGGTGGAATGCCTGCGCGGGGCCGGCGCTCGGCGGCCTGTCCTCGCGAGTTGCTCGTACGGTCGACCGCTCCTGCGGCGATGGCTCGGTTTCATTATGACGACACGATAGATAGCCCTTATCGTTGCTACTGAATGGGGAGTCAAGATTTTTTTGGTTAAAGTATTACTTATCCGTAGATCTGCAAATAAAGTGGTAAAAACAACATTTTATTTAGGTAATAAGAAGATAGGTACATTTATGAAGATTAATTCTTTCATTTTTGAAACAAAAGCTCAGAAAACTGTAGTGTGTTGCCATCTCTGTTTATTGGTAAATAAATGGTTAGAACCAGTACTACCTATAAGTTTTTCGATTGCGCTTAGTAATATTGTTAGGTCACTACTGCCTACCCACATGTTATAAAATGTTGTTAATGTCTATTACAATCAAATTATCTTATATGATGGAACGATTTTATCTAAACATGGCAACAGTAACTACTTAAACGCAGCTAAACCTAGCTATTTACTGACTCAAATTGGCCTCATTATCGATTTGATTATTGTCAGCTAATAGAATAACTTAGTGAATGCCTTGGTATCAAGTAGATTGAAATAAATACATTTACTTTGCTAAGTTAGAATTCTCGTAATCTCAATAAACTTGTTCACGACAACTTTGACACCATATAAGTACAATCAAGTAGTGTTACCTCCTGCCTTGAAGTAACTACATAGGAAACTAACATTATCTTTGCACTCAGTGTTATTCGAACGTTCTTAAACTTTTTCTCGTTAACTAAGCAACGATCTGCGAAAAACGCATCTTCTTTGCACAATTCATTCACAAACGCACAAACGCAATCAGAATGTTTATTTTTCTGAATGAAGAAAATAAGTCCGAGTTGATTTTGTGATTTCCTGTTTACTTTTGATGCCTTGAGCGTTCATACGTGTCGCCCTTTGGTTACATTCGTTCCAAATCCTATCTTTTACACTGATGAATGTGTTTTTGTGAGCTGTGGGACAACTATTCTAATCTTGTTTTTTAATTATTCGTCTTCAGATTTCTCTAGTTATTTTAATTGTAAGTACATATAATAAGGAGTTGAATCCTACTATCGTAGAAGAGACATTGAGCTGACCTATGTTTATAATTTTACACCAAAAGACCAACAATGTTATTGCTAGTTTTTGTTTTTGGTAAATCTCTATAATTTTTATGAATCTTAGCATCACAATGCTTTATCCCAGATTCAAAGAAAAATGAGGCCTCTAACCGTAGGTAATATTTACTAACTATAGCACCTACGTATTCCTAGATTCTTAACACTTGACAAGTCAATTATGAAAACAAAGCACTGCTAAGTATCTAATATTCTCAGTGGTCGTTAAAAACCAAGTCACGTATAATTTCAAATCACGACGTATAACGACACTTCTGCCCGTCACATTGTCAGTAAAATTATGATTTGCTATGCCATCAACGATTTTGACAGCGAACTGTATTTTTCTGAACATATTGAATTGTTCTTTGGTTTTTTGTACCATAAAGAGCTTCTGATACCGAACGTTCGCTCTACACGCTCGTCTTGGGTTTTAATCTGCCGAAATATCAACGTTTACAATTGTATTTTGGCTCACATTAGTGGCTGACCCCACGCAGTTAATTTCACGTTCAAAAACATAACAGTACTTTCCATATATGATAAGCGATACCTTCATGTTATTAGAAGAAACCTGCGTGGATGTAGTGCCAAACACGTGTCCCCACAGGCCCTTGCGTCATTACCAAAAACTTGTTGATTTAACATTTGCCATAAAAAGCAAGAGCTCTCCACTTGAAACTTTTTCGTTCATTTATTTTTGGATTAAGGATTGAGTCACCCGAAACTATTGAGAAATATATTAAATTACTTACATTACTCGTATTTGTATCTCAAAAGAAAGATTAGATTCTCGTAATGTTTTTAGTTTATAGGATACATAACGCAATTTGAATAAACTCAGTTGTATTTTGGAACTTGACAAAAATATCGACATCGTACTGACAGCGGACAAGCGGCAAAGCGTATCACGTTACGCTGAACTAAGAAATTACGACGGCTATTTTGAACTCGGGATTATTAAACACGCCCGCCTTGATTTTACGAGTACTATCCCATTCTAGTAGAATTTGAATCATCGCAAGTTTAGCTATATTTAATAAGCAATTGTTCTTCAGGTACTTCCATTGACATTTGTAACAATGTTCTCTGTTTAAAAAAAATTAATTTGATCTTGTTTATAGTTTAATTGAACAAGGCATTTAAATGTTTGCATTCCTGACTTTATGTAGATGCTCTTCAATAGATAATAACTAATGTGTCAGAATAAATACAAATAGAAAATCAAAACATCGATAATTCGGTAATTCAATTACCATATTACAAGATAAAATTTTCAACAGCTCTGATAGTGGTAGTAGTAGAAGAATTTTTGATAAGTGTATCGTGTAATTCACATACTGTTAGTAGATTAAGTGATAAGATAAAATTCGAGTTTAATGGCCCTCTTGTACTTGAAGAGAAAGATTAAGCAATCGCGGATAAAAATCTTTGCGCTTTAGATCTAAAGATGTTTAAACCGAATAATATGCCTTTAGCTACATATTCTCGTTAAGATGTTTACAAAATACATAATGATAACGCAATAAGTAACGTGAGTAACACTCACAGATATTGCAATAACAATTTGATTTGTCGCGTAGGCGCCACCTTCCTTTTAAGTAAGTTCCGCCGCTACGAAAGCAAGTCTTAGTCGAGTCATTATAAAGGCTGCTTAGGCTGTGATTAGTCGGGCTCACCCACGTGATGGCCAAATGAGGGTGCTCGTGGGCAGCGTGGAGGTGTAGGAGCCAAGGCTGTCCCACCTTGCGATCAAGTCGCTGCGTGTCGTGGGTTGTTTAATTAAATGATTCAAAACATCATTCGTAATACGCCAATAACCAGATGCATAAAATATCTTAGGTTAGAACGAGTCATCGGAATAACATAAGTATTTCGATTATACTGATTTGTAATAACACCTTATGGTTTTGAATTTTAATCCTTCGATTTTTACTAAATTGTCGAGAAGAGAATGTTCATTCTTCCAATTGAACTTTGCACTACATTAATTCGTAGGACTTCTCATTTTACTATTTCTAAATTGCTCATTTACCAGTATGATTAGAAATCTTACTTAGACGCATTATTTAGCTTCTTAAGCATATTTGTTCTTACTTAATGTTAAAGGAGCTTCAAAATATTTTTACCAAATACAAATATTGAGACGCGACACATTATCTACTCGGCCTCAATAATGCTGTTAGCATGGAATCTCTAGAAAACTGGATCATATAAGAGGTTCATTCTTTATCCGTTCCCACGGCAGTACCTACCATTATGTACTACGTTATTTCCAAGCTACGTGATCGTTCTGCTAATGAGATACACTTTTTTTAAGGTCACACAGGCGCACATGTACTAACTTTTTAAGATAACAGTTGTGTTGAACCTAAAGGTATAGTTCTGATACATTCCCATCAATTGCTTCAATAAATACTCATTACATTGAATGTATTGTCAAGAAATATACAGCTCTTAACTTTTAATGGCTGAATTCATTTTAAGCATGTGTGAAAACCGACGTCGTTGTATGGCTCAAAACTTGCTCCAAGAATCTTTAGCCACGTTTCAATGTTCATGAAATTAGTTGCATTGTACCTTGAGAGAATGTGTTCGGAGGGTGCGTAGGTGCGCGTGAGCAGCGATTTGAAATGAAAATCGATCTTTTTAGAATGCCGAGGGAACCTGTCTTGTGGGTGGGAACGAGGCCTACGCCTAACACAACAGACCTCGCTCTAAAATTTTGGGGCTATAATATGACATTATACCGTACACCTACACAGTTCACAGATTTGAATTATGAAGTGGGATGCCTTACGCTCACAGCATCTGACCATTGTTAGAAATTTATTGTTGCCCTCGGGAAGAAGAACGTTTGTAGACAATTTCTTAAAGATTAAAGTGCTGATGCAACTCTCGCCGTAAAATAAAACTTGTTATGAATGATTCGTATGTCAACATACAACTTGACATAAAAAGTATTGATTACCTAATCATGAGATACTTACTCAGTAAATTGGCGACAGATGTTAAATAACCACTAATAAGGAACTCCTACAAGATTGGTTTGCTCTCTGAATATTCATGAAATGGAAGTGAAATGGAACATGACTGATTGTTAAGCAGGCTGAACTAAAAGGTCGAATTCTCTGCGTGGGAGTTAACATCCCACGATTGACAAAGGTGACTTGTTGCTGGACTACGCTGATAATTGTGGTCCTCGTAACGCCCACACGATGCTACTGCTTGAAAGTGCCTAGCTCAAATATATGTCAGTGGACTGCGAAATTATTCATGATGTCTTATACAATGTAAATACTATTTAGATTTAGCTAATCACTGACATTGTTCTATAGCTGAAACACGTAACAGTGTAGGTGTATTAGTTTACTACTCAGGTAAATAACTTCAAGATAACAAAGTCTATTCTGGATTTTACACAATCCGGCGGATGTCATTTCTTTATCTCACCTAAATAAGGAATGCCGTGGGTGTGCTATGAGAAACGGACGAGATACTGCCCCGGGGCATCCAAACTAAGGAGGACGACCGAAGAAAA
Organism: Marasmarcha lunaedactyla; assembly: GCA_923062675.1. Taxonomy (NCBI): domain Eukaryota; kingdom Metazoa; phylum Arthropoda; class Insecta; order Lepidoptera; family Pterophoridae; genus Marasmarcha; species Marasmarcha lunaedactyla. The sequence goes on from OV281345.1 coordinate 21,988,782, forward strand.
CGTCCACCTAACGGGACCTTTGCCTGGCCAGGCGTCAGTTTCTGAAGACAGCATTTATAATTTAATATTTTATCATGCAAATGCATACACTCTTACAACTGGCCTGATTACAATGTGCGATTTTACAGCCTCTTTTAGACAATTTATGATAAAGACTACAGTAGACAGAAAACTTTTAAAATTTTGCCGTAGCCGACAAAGAAGCACGCGATCCATCGGATGGTAAGTGGCATTCGTGCCCATAGACATTAAGCGTTTACGTTATTGATTAATTATATTGTTATATATTGGTGAATTATGCGACAGTAGGTTTGAGTTACAATTGCCTTGGTTCCAGTAATTACACTGGTTGTTCGTGTTCACTTCATCTGGAACCGATACGTGATTATCATGTCGGTGAAATGGGTAGGACTGTAGGTTAGCGACGAAGTCTTAACATAAGCTCTACTAACACGGTAACGTAAATTTCCTCGTTAAAAATGTGATGTTTCTATCTTCGGCTAATATATGAAAATGTAGTCACAATTAACTTTATTCAAACATTCGATTTCTGCATTTTAACAGAATTTAGACCAAGGTATTGTTATTATTGAAGTACTCTAGTTTTGATAACATCGTCCGGCCTTCACGCTTGGGATTAATCGCAATGCACACACTGATACGTTGTCCACCGTCACAAACTTTGTTTTTGCGGACATCTCACTTTTAAACAACGCTTAATGAAATTTCCCATTCGAAGAATGATTTCTTGTTTCTTAATTTCTTCTCGCTCGCATGGAAGTTCATCGACCGCCCCCAATTGGGGTTGCTTGTGTTTCTGCGGAGTGAAAATCAAAACATATGATACCGCGGCATTTCGTAATACTTACTTCCAAACGTAGCCGGTCTAGTTCTTCAACTTTCTACATAAGTACGTAGGTGGCGACTGTCTGACGTGTCGCGAGCGCATCTCGCGGTGACACTTTTACTGCTTAACACGAGCTTTATTAGTTCATCTTTACCGATATATCACTCGTAATATGTTTTTAAAATAATTGTTAATTCATCGATCATCGTTAAATTGTGCCTAAAATAGTTACGACATCAACATTAGGCCTTCGCAGCATCGGTTCTAATTCTCACACTTAAAATTCGCTTTCTTTAATCAATAGGTAGGGCGTTACTAACAAGCAAAGCAAACATTGAAATGTTGAAAGTGCTGCTGTTGCGCCATATGTGTGGGATGGCCGGGCGCCGGTCTGCCGGTGTCGCTACATGTGGCTTAAGGGTACCCATTCATTTCGCGTTAAGCAATGTGGTGAATGCGCACCGTTTACGGATTCATTGATCTGTTTGCGTAAACATAGATCCCTCACTGACAATAATCATAAAATAAGAAACTTATTTCAAAACGAAATCTAATATTGATGCAGACTTAAGACGCTTCTCAAATTCAGGTCATAGCGGAATTAAATCTCGTAAATGTTCTTATAATTATTTCTGACCACCCATAAAGATTTACCAATCGATGTTATAGCGGCAGTTTCTCTAGCTAAGTAGCTGCGCAACACAGCTTTGTTTACCCGTCAATGAGTTGGATACTTCGGAATGTTCGCACTTGTTTCTTTCAAATATTGGAGGATTCCACCTGATTAAATATTCAGTTCATCTGAAACACAAGGCAGATCGTTCAGGCTAGATAAGTGGTAAGTAACGCTAGGTTACATACGTTGAATGACTCACTGAATGACCTGAAGTTGGCCACTTATATCACTGATTCAAACAGCAGATGATTTATTATCTCTTTCACACGCTCCTGTTTGATATACGTTTGTCACTGTCTACCTCGGCTAGTACATCGTATTGTGTTTGTTCACTCACCCACGCATCGTCATCTGTTAATTAAATTACTCCTACTTATACCATTTTGTAAATACTGTTGATATCGATGGTGGCTGCATCTCTGATTTTTAAAATATACGTTTTTTGTCCACGGTAGTTATTTCAGCTATGTTATGGCCGCGGGAGGTCGATGTTTTGCCACAAAAACTTGGTTTTTTTTAAATATTTGTTTAAGATTTCAAAAACTTGTCATTACTGCAATTGGTTTCAAAATATAATATCTTTAACGTTAATGTTAGATATTAATAATGGACTTAATTTCCGACTTTTGATTAAATTACTTCAATGTGTCATAGTCATACCTCAGTGAAGAAATAATTGTGATCTAACATAATATTCCTATTTGCTTTGTTATATCTCGTTAGTGGTCAGGGTTATAAAATTATCAAGTTACAGTCTATATAACATTTAAATTATGTAATTATTATTGTTTACAATAATGAGAACTAGTTCTCAGTTACCATCTGTAGTAAAGGCAATGTAAAATTAGTATGCCGTGTTTTTTCAGGAGTTCCCTCTTATTGATGGAATGACAAGGAGTGTGTGGAGGTGGATAAGTTTTCTTGTAGCTTTATTTCTCTAGTTTTATTATGTTGAAACACAAGTGTATTGCAATTATTCTTTATGTCTAGATTTTCTATTAGGAGCGTCTAACCCGCATTCGATCTTGATTTTGGATCTGCGCCAGTTTCGCTGGTGTTCATTGCTCTGCTTTAAGAATTATTCTATAGTGGAGCAAAAGAATTTGATATTCGCTTTCCTTACTCTTGTGTTGTGTTTTTATCTTGACTGCTGTGTTGTAGCAAAATGGTCAAAAGTAATAATCGTTTTTTGAACTTTGGAAAGTTTTACTTGACTTTTAGAATTGGTTTATGGTCGAATAGGTCACGGTACGGTCGTTTCTTATTTAATCCAATAATCAATTTACATTTCCAAGTTGTTTGTAATCATCATCCAAAAATATATACTTTGGTAACATAAATCATTATATAAATGTACCTATAGGTGTAAATCTTAGATCTAATAGTAGATAAAAATTGGTAATGAAAGACAGATCATATTTTTTCATGATTAGGATATCAGAACTATTTATTGTGTTCATTTGTTATGGAAATCAAATTTAGAAAGAAGGCTCTGATTAAAATTTTAAAATTCGTGCCGCCACGCCACTAACTGTACGTGTAGCGTAGGATAGGTAGTTGGTCCCTTCAAATACTTCCATGGATGTATAACGTCACATTTGCTTGTGTATACCAACAGTTAAAACACAAAAATAATTTTTTTTATTGTATCTGTAATATATAGCATGATAGAAACGCCTTTATAATGTACAAATCCCCTTTGCACTTTCTAAGTTGAACCCGCATGTGAGTAATAAAATAGATTTTGTTTAATTCTCTTTGAACACTCGTTTGATAACGTCTAACTCTTCTTGAAGTATAAATCTTTATAAGGGTTATTTTTTTAATGTGGTCCTTTCAACTTTTAAAGTTGGAGAAAGCAGTACAATTCGATTTTTTGGCGGCCGTTCGACGGGGCAAGTTGTGCTCTTCATTGATTTTTCTTTTTTGTGTAGGTAAGTTAGTGTTTAGTGTATATTGTATTGCGCAGTGAATACTCATAGACATGGGCATTAGTATTTTTCGTTTTGCTCCAAGAAGGGACGAGCAGATCGTTGATAGTAAAGTCTCGCTATCACTTTACTGACTTTCACCGTCATTATTAGACATATCATCATTATTGTAATAAAAGAAGAAGAAATTATATTTGCGATAGACCAGGCTAAATGGCGTAGTTCCTTTACCTTTCTTATAAGATATATGGTAGCAAAAAAAATCAGTACAATAACAATAAAATAAAATTACATTTATTTCTGCTATCATTTATATCAAGCCTTTACTGCGATATGTTTCGATGTGGTATTTTTTGGAAGCTTGTATGTTCTGGAAGGAATACCCACGATTTAGTCAATTCTATTTGGAGGGAGACTTAATAGTTTTTTTTTGTCAAGACGAACAAAACATTGGTATAAAATAAAGGCATTGTTGTTTGGATTGTTTCATCATTGCACATACCTACTAGTCTTAGGATGGACCACTGACAAGCCTGTTTTCTATTTACAATATAATAGATATGTATAATAGGTATAATTCGGGTATGTCTCCGATGTTCTGTGTACATGTTTGTCAAAATATAATATTTCAATATAATATGTAGTCAAATATTAATATTTCAATAACCATAGATTAGCAATTAATTTTTTATTTTTATTTTCAGGTAAGCATACATTGTGATGACCATAATTTATGGTGGGTAAGTTGTATCTTTTTAATGTCACTAATTCTAGTAACATCAGTTCCTTAACTGCTTTGATAAACAAGTCGTCTTTAATGTAGGTATTTCATTCGATTTATTGATGCACCATGGTGCTAACGCATAGCTATTAGCATAAATCTATTACCTAATTATAAATTTAATTACCTTATAAGGCTTCATGAGACAGAGTATGAAACAATTTTCGACTTTCGACACATCGACTTGTATGGTCTTTAGAATTGTGCTTAAACAAAGTAAGATAAAGCTAAAAATATAATATTGTCCTCCGCAAACTCGTGGCTTATTATTTAAGTAGGAATTTGAGCCATTTGATAGGTCGTGAGTCTCTGTTCATTAACTGCCACAACAAAGCAAGGCGGGGTTGCCCGCGTAATAAAAATTACAAGACCCAGGATGGGTGTGCCTAATGGCTCTTTACTTGTCTCCGAAACAAAAGCATGCGGCAATTCTGTATTGCTCAAAATTTCAACGTCTCTGATTTAGTATAAAGTGTTATATTTTCGATTTTATTTGTAATTTGTTGCATTCGGCTTTTGCTTCTTTCTTGCTCAATATTGTACTGTTTTTTTTTGTAATGCAACATCAATGTGTGTTACCAAGTGAACTAGTCGTTTTTGGACGTATTTAAAAAAAGTTAAATCTTTATATTGCTAAATTAATTATCTACTTGCATTGAATGTTAATTGGAATAAATATGTCATTGATTAAAATAAGCTTTTGGAGCTGTTCAAATATAACTAAACAACTTGTATGAACGGCTTCACCACTTTTATAACTGTACTTGACATTTAAAAAAAACGCAACAAATATCCCTATCACAAGTGACGGACAGTATGAATGGAGTGTTTGCATGTTGGCCAAGTTTTGAGCAGTCGTGAGCCAATGGTGCGGGATTCCGGCTGGCTTCCGGCGGCGCCCTGCGCGTTCTCTCGCGCGTAAACTATCCCAGATACGGACCCGTTCAATAGACCAGGCCCAGGAAGCAAGCTATAATTAATCTCGAACCATCAATAAATTTAACTGATCTAGATAAATGCGCAATAGTTTGAAGTGACCAGTTCGATAGGTAAATTGTTGTTGATATGTGATGCCGATATAACCATAAAGATTTGAGTATTTGTATTGGTACACGTGACCTTTAATTTTTACAAGCTCTTTATATGGTAATCTTGAAATAGAACGGTACTTATTTAAACGTTTTTCCTACAATTGACTCTGATTAACGCAGAACGAAATGTACCTATTCCGTGCAACAATGAAGGAGCTGTAGCGGTGGTATAATTGTTTTGACCTTAAACAATTTTTCTTGCAAAGATCGCGTTTCAGATTACGCAACCAGAATGCGTCTGAACAGATTTCGTCACTGCGGAAAGCGCGCTGGCCCATTAAATCGTTTTATTATGAACAGACGCCATTTTACGTATTTTTGGCTGAATTTTTGGTGTTTTATCTGTTGGGAATCTGTCCAAATGGTAATTAGTAATTTTCGCTTATTTTCGTCGATGCGTTATCGTAACTCGGCCAGTTTATGTTGAAGTTCTTTGACGAAACTGTTTTCTTTGAAACAAATAACGTACGTTTAAAAATACACGTAATGTTCATTTTGTTTGTTGAATTTCTGACTCGTGTTGTAAAAAGCACATTATTAACAATGCTGTATTTTAAGTATCAAAAAAGCATACAAAGATTGTATGCAGCAGTTAACTGCAGCCTAAGTAAATGCAGCAGTTTGTAAAATTCATCTCTCTCATGAAACATTATTTATTTTGTTAACATTTCTCGCGTTGTGTTTTTTCTAAACTCATATTTTACTTGTTGAATTCTTTGAACATCAACTGCCAGACGTCTGCTCTTTCCGTTTCAAAGAGTTGAACGTCCGTACGTTGGCGTTCTAAATACTGTCCACTGAAAAATATATTTTTATTTTTAAACATCCTCGTATCACCAGCTATTTGACTTTCTTCCTAGCTGAGAGCGGACTTGTTATTTTTAATTTTATTATCGCTGACAATATGAATGAGGCGTTCTGTGTCAGCAAGTTACGAAACATGGCTGGACGTCTAATGATGCGTGTTTCCATGTTTTCTCAACAAAAGATCTGTGTGTCGATTTTTTTGTTACATTGATCGAAACTATGTTAGTAACAGTACTGGTGACGAAATATTAAACCTTTATAAAAATTCTCTAAAATTAGGAGAATTAGAACTTAGAACACGATCTGAAAACTCTTACAGCCCTTTTCGTTTTCGTATTTAATCGCTAAACTGCAAAAAGCTTCAAAACTACCCTCGCTAATGAAACTGCGGGTCTGGTTCGTAAATCCAGCGGCAGGAAAGTTTTCCTACGGTCAATCAACGTGCAATAAAGAGCCAGCGAGCAAGACGCCATAATAGGCAAAGCACGATCTGTCTTATTAACAGGCCTACTTGTCTGCTTACTTTCAAGTTTCGCACCACCGTAATGCTTGAGAAGAGGATAAATTAAAACACTTTTAGAATATACAACGTAATTTTGTTTTAAGTTTCTCTGTTCGTTTTTTTGTTAAAGCACGAGAAAGAGAAAAAGGTATTTGTAAAAATAACACGTACTTAATACATACTATTCATAAAACATTTATAAAAAAAATTATGGGTTTGCGATAATTTAATTATTAATCATTATGCAATGAATGAAAATGCATATGAGATGAAAATCTTTTATCGTGATTCATTTATGATGGGTATACTTACACAAATATGGTTCATGTTAATTAAACGGATTCGTCATTTTCATAGTTTCAGTGTAAGATTTAGTGAAAATATTTAATACTAAAGTATAAGTTGAACAAACAGTTTAAACATGTTCCTAAATCATTCATCAATCGAGTTCTAAATGACTGTTTCTTCTTGCCGTTCAGAGATTATTCAATATCTATATTCATAACAGCTTAGCCTATCAGCCTTATTTCTGCGATTACGTCATTCTTATTAAATTTTTCTTATTAAGTAAATATAACTTGTATTTAGCAAGTAACATTACTCAAGCTGTTTTGATAACCATATTGAACAATCTGGTCGGGCAATCGGTTTCTGCAAACAGTAATTTTATGTCATTTAATTGTAGGACAAATTGATCGTATTTTGCAATTCAATATTTGCAGATCGATATTAGTTGCATTTGCTATATCGCATGTGTTGAAAGTGCTGTAATCTTATGTTTCTGCAGTTAAAAGGTTGCGTGTATTTTTCTTGACGACTTTAAGTGTTACATTAATGCTTTTGAATTTATCTGCATTGATTGTTAAATCGGAGGGATTTCATAAAATGCGTCTATGAGTTGGTTCGCTTCACCGGCACCGTGGGAGACTTCACAAGGAACATCGACCCCGCACGCTACTATAAATACATTTACGAACTCAAATTGACGCCTGTTGGAACTCTTGTCTTCTCTGTCATCTACGCACATTCTTTTATACTCTTAATTAGCCCTTTTACTTAATTCTGAGTGAGATTTATTCATGACAGACTTGACTGTTGTAACTGCGACTGTAGTTATTAAACTTTTTGTGGCAAGTTGAAATTCTTTAATGTATGCGTCATATATCATGCAGCTTAAGTATCTAGTAAAATATTTTTTCCTGTATTAAGTGGAATTTTCTAAAGTCATATACCAGGCCTTTCTTTCCTAGGCAGCCGATTTGGTTTCAGGCCTGGAGAGTATCTAACTCGTAATTTATAATCGGCTTATTTACTTTTTAAGTCTTTGCATAAAACGGATGTTCGGTTTCAACCGTGTGTTTTTGATTCAGCTGAAATATTTTCAAGCCGTCGATCACGTGCCAACTGTGAATACAAATTATTTTTATAAAGGTCAATGCCACCTTTAGACTGATAGCAATTGAATCAGTTCCACTTGCATCAAATTAATGCTTATTAAGAAACTGAGACGAAAGCCAATCGACCTAAAATGATCTATCTCGGACGATTCTGTATTTGGTCGACTAGCGGCTATGTATCTTTCATTTGTTTAATTAGTGTAGCTTCGCATTCTTAATTTGTTAAGTTATTGACAGTGAAAATTCCTGTTACGTACAAAAATAAATACACAGTATAACGTGTGACTGGAGAAACGTTCTCATTAAAATGTTACCATCTTCGTTTGTTTTTGTTCGTCGCGTGTCATTTTCACATGGAAATTTGTAGTTATAACGTTGCATTCGATAGTCTGAAGCGTTGTGTTGTCGCGTTCGACATTTAAAACGAAAACATGATCGATCGTGATGCATCGCAAAACGGTCGCCGTGGCTGATAACTTTCCCGGCAGTAGGTCAGTTCTGCGCGGCATGTTTAACGGTATATTCAGGTTGCCGCCCGTCGCCACGTAACAATGTGATTGCAGTTTTAAAATGATAATAGTACCGGCACAACCGAATTCGCAACAAGCGAATATCAACTCTGTAGCTTTGACTCACGATCCTGAATCATAGAACTCGTTTAGGTATCTGCCTTGAACTTGTGGAAGCGAAGTTCACAGTATATAAAATGAATAACAATTTAAAAATATAGCTTTAAGACTCCAATTAAATGCAGCTACAGGTAATATTAAGTCAAGTAATGGCTTTACGGGTGGGTGTCTACTAAAGGATGTGACATACATTTTGTATTACGCTTTTCTACCAAGAATACAATGTCTGTTATGAAATGTGATAGGTAATTCCATTGTATTCCAAAGATTTGCCTTACTCGGTGGTAGGGCCATTAAATATGTCCTTTAATAGCAATGTCTGTCCAATATACTCTTGATCAAACGGAGCGTTGATTAACAGCCTAATCGGCCATTTTAGCATGCCTCCGCGGTATAGCTCAGATGACATCATTTTCAAATTTTGTGAGATTAGTAATAAAGCAAACAGACATCGCCACCGCTCAAAACTAGTATAGCCGAGTTTCCTTTTGTGCGATAGAAACGTTATAGCACTAGTTTACTTGATTTTAATTAAAAAAAATGCTATGACCTTTTTAAGAGACTTACTTAATTATTTGTCTACCGAAATGTAATATCTCGTAATTATAAACGTTATTAAACAGTTATTTCCGATTACATGCAGGTAGGTAACTTTTTATTTATTATTCATAAGAACTTTTTTTCATAAAATTAAAAGGTAAATCATTAATAAGAATTAAGAAAATATAAATCTTATAGGATCCAAAAAGAATAAGTGTCACCAAATATTGCATTCATTTTCAGAAATTGAAAGCCATCCCTGTGCTGTCAAAAGATATGTTGGCAAACAAACAGGTGGCACAGAAACCCTCCGTGTACCTGCTCTGTCGCAGGTTCACCTTTGTATTCTATCCCTTTTATTATTATGATATTCTTTGCCTGGTGACTTCATACACAGAGGAACACCCATAATTATGAGGTAATCGAAATGTGTGAAGCAATGTTTTTGCCTCAAAGTCGTATCTTGTTTGATATTTATAAACGATTAATCGCTTTCTTAGATCCTAGTTAAGTATAAATTGCTATTTAGGACACAGATGGACCTACGTATTTTTTATTTAGATTTTGGTGTAAAGGATATCTAACCGTGAAATGCGATTAGCAAAAGGCATCCAAGACGGTTTTTATTCCTCGGGAAACGCATTTAAAGAAGAACTGATGAGAATTCCAATAGGAACTAAAGCTCGAATCCAGAAAGCGTACTTAGTACGTACTTATCTAAGACTTGGTTCAGTTAAATGTTCAAACTAAAAGCGATTAGTTTAAAAAAGGTATAGTTTACATATTCTAAAAACATGTGACGTTAATCTTGTTTTTTTTTTGTTAATTTTTGTATGATAATCTAGCAGAGACAAGTCTGAGATAAAAAGCACGCTTTGTGGATTTCAGGATGAGCGTCGTCTCAATCTTTACATTCGACCTCATCTGCGTCCGGACCCGTTCGGACGTGTTTGACGGTCGCTCCCGGCTGCCGAGTCACGATTGTTGTCTCACGACTCCACTCGTATCAATACTCAAACGCCACTCTCAGATCCGTTCTGCGTCCGGCCCCGCTCGGACGTGTTCGCGGTCGCTCCAGCAGTTGAGTCACGATTGTCGTCTCACGACGTCAACTCGTAGCAACACTCATACGCTGTTAGCCTCTTTAGGGCTTACTCTGCGATCGGTTTCGATCGGCTGCAAGTAAGTTGGTCTCTTGCACAGCAACAACAGAGCGGAGCTTACCGCGGTCGATTAAATTCGATAGTGGTTCGCGAAGCTCGGGCTGTTTTTCTGGCTGCGTACCTGACGCTTGGCGCTTGCTACGTAGTCAGAGACTCGCTCTGCGGCCGGCCCCTGGCCGGTCGTAACGTAGTCAATCTTGCACTCCGTGCACCCCTCGAAGTAAAAACCTCACCTCGGTGAGTGCAGCAACAACAGGGTTGAGCTTACCGTGGTCGATTAAATTCGATAGCGGTTCGCGAGACTCGGGCTGTCCTTCTGGCTGCGTACTCGACGCTTGGCGCCTGTACGTAGTCAGAGACTCGCTCTGCGGCCGGCTCCGGCCGGTCGTAACGTAGTCAATCCCGCACTTTTAGTGCAACCCAACTCCGTCAGGTCTACGGCCGGTTTTTGTTGTCAATTTATTGACGACACACTCCGTAGTAGACTCGCGTTTGATCAGGTGGATACTTAACGGTGACAACTAAGCCTGATAGCGTTGCCCCGGTGCGCTTCCAAGGCCCTTCAGGCCAAGGAGAAACCGGCAGACCCGATCCCATTGCACTTGGGCCTTTCCCAGGGTGACGGTACAGTGCTGTCCGAGCTAGGGGCACCACTTCGCGTCGTCCCCAGCCCCCCTACCGCGGGTAGGGAGGTTTAGGTGCTAGGTTTGCTAGGGAACCTAGGCATTCTTATATATTTATATATTTATATACCGTAGGACCAAGCCCTCCCAATGGACCAGCAAAGCTTGGTAAACTTTGCTAGGTCGTTCGCCCAGGCGCTCGTTGCGTCCGGCGTCAGCATATCGGATGACATTCTAACGCAGGCCTTACAGGCAACAATCGCGTCCCCGGCCCCTCAGGCCTCAACCCCGGCCCCTCAGGCCTCCAACGTCCAGACCCCTCAGGTCTTAAGCTCTCCCGCGTCTCCCGCCTCGTCCGAGATGGACTGCGAATCGATCGCATCCTCTCACGCGTCGCGTCGTAAGCGTACCGCTCCCGGGAGCGACTCCGAACCCGCGTCTGATACGTCGTCAGATGCTGTCACCCTAACCGGCTCTCCTGAGCCCGCGTTCCAACTCGTCGCCAAGCGCTCCAAGAAGCGCTCTAAGAAAGCTTCGGTATCTTCAATACCCGAGCCCTCCCCGGTGTCTTCAACACCAGCCCCCGCGCCGTTAAAATCGCTCGTAGTAACCGCGTCTCCGTCGGTCACATCGAAGCCAGCAACGCGCTGCGCTCCCGTCCCGCCGAAGCCTCAGCTCCCTCCGCCCGTATTCCTGCGTGAAAAAGCGCGCTGGACCGCGGTCTCCAACTTGTGCAAAGTGCACAAAATCAATTACTTAAAAGCCGCCAACGCTGGCGACACAATCAAAATACAATTAGCGACCGTCGTCGACTTCCGTGAGTTTACCAGGTTACTCGGATTAAACCAAATCCCATATCACACCTACGCCCTCCCGGAGGAGCGTAAGATCCGCGCAGTATTACGGGGCGTCCCGTTCGAACTCAGCAACGAAGACATCCTCGATGACCTTAAGTCTCAGGGTTTCCCGGTCACAGCAGTGCACAAGATGCACTCCAACCGCGGTAGGCGTTTTCCGTTAGCGCTAGTAATCCTGTCCAATACCCCCGACTCGAAGGAGATTTTCAAAGAGGCTCGCACAATTTGCGGACTCTCGAACATCTCCGTCGAGCGTCCCAACCCCCGTGGTCACCCTGGGCAGTGCCACCGCTGCCAGCTATATGGCCACGCAGCGGCTAACTGTTCAGCTCCCCCCAGGTGCGTAAAGTGCCTGAATCCTCACTTCACCAAGGAGTGCACTCGCACTCCCGAATCCACTTCCCCCCCTGCCTGTGTGCTGTGCGGCCAGTCCGGCCACACAGCTAACTACAGGGGCTGCCCGCGCGCTCCGCGCTCCACCACCAAGAGGGTAGCGCCTAAACCGGCGCCGCCACTCACTCCTGCCAACTTCCCGCCGCTGCGCAACCGGGGTCCCCCGGAAGCAAAGCCCGTTCAGCCGACGCCTACTCCGGCTCTGTCTTGGAGGCAGCGTCCGGCCGTCCCGCCTGCACCTTCCCGACCCATCCCAGCTCCCGTAGCTCCAGTAGGGCCGCGTTCCGCGTTGTCATCTTCCCCTCAGTCGTCGTTGGCTGAGGACATGAAGACCGTGTTCGACGTCATCCAAAACGTCGACATTAACGAAATTTCCGTACTCGCACGCAAACTGCGAGCCGCCCGCTCTCCTCAAGAGCGATTATTCGCGCTAGCCGAGCATCACTCGCTCCTAAGTTCGTTGTAAATTCTTTTATTTTTGTAAACTTTAAATAAATAAATTTTAATGTCTAGACCCGCGAATCTCGCATCCAGTCGAATTAAACCTAAGGGCTTATCCCTAGTATCTTTTAACGCTCGTAGCCTTAACACCAACCTTCCCGAGATTAAACTGTTCCTTCAGAACAAAGAACCTGACTTATTCCTTCTCCAGGAGACATGGCTCACTCCTAATCGCTCCAGGGGATTCGCGATTCCCAAGTACGCGTTTACACGTAACGATAGGCCTAACTGCGACGGTTTCGGCGGCACTGCTATCTACTACAAAAGAGGATTCCATTGCTGTCCTCTCCCTACCCCTCCTCTCCTTAACATGGAAGCCACCGTGTGTAGATTGGCTATGACCGGTCATCCGACCATCATCATAGCCTCAGTCTACATACCTAGTGGCACCAAACCTATCCGCAGCGACTTTGAGACCATTCTCGCCCTAGGCCGTTCAGTCATTATGTTCGGAGACTTTAACTCCAAACATACTGACTGGACGTGCCTATCTACCAACCAAAGCGGCATAGCTCTCCTCGACATCACCAACTTACTCGACCTAGACGTCGTCTCCCCTATCACTCCCACTCACTATCCCGACAATCCGAACCACTCTCCGGACATCCTCGACTTTGCAATCGTCAAACATATCAACCTCGACCTCAGGTCTATCGAACCGCTCGATGACCTAGGTTCTGACCACCGCCCCGTCTCCCTCGTGCTAGGACCGCCTAACGTTAACGTAACTTCTCCTAAGACCTTTACCGACTGGAAAGGCTTTAAAAACACGATAGTTTCTGCCTTAGAGGCCCCAAACTCTCCGCTCGCGATCTCGCCCGATCAATTAGATAGCCCGGATAAAATAGACTCGTTAGTAAATTCTCTCACTGATGCTATCAACTCAGCCATCAGTGTAAACGAAAAGGTTGCTAAGAAAGGCAAACCCACGCTTCCCTTAGCCATTAGCAATCTTATTAAAGCTAAGAACGCGGCTCTCCGGAGAGCCAAGAAATATCCCACGCCCGCCTATAGAACAGCTGCGAATCAGCTGCAACGTAAAGTTAGATCTCGCCTCGCGGAACTCCGAGACGCCCAGATGAACGATCTCATGGCGAATATCTCCCCGTCCCACCAAGCGTATTATCGAATGGCCCGAGCCCTACGCGTAGACGCCGCCTCTCACGTCCCTCCTCTCACTCGTCCCGATGGCTCTATCGCCTTCGAAGACGAAGAGAAAGCCGAATGCTTCGCTGACAGCGTCGCGTCTCAATGCTCGCCCAGCACGCAACCCGCGAATCCCAATCACATCAAAACGGTTGAGGCCGACGTCCTCCGTAGAAACTCTCTCCCCATCACCGACGACCCCGTCACAGTCTCTAATGATGAAATCTCGCTTCACATCAAAAGTCAAAAGTCCAGAAAGGCTCCGGGTGCGGATGGTATTTCCAACCACGCACTTAAGCACCTGCCTCAACAGGTGCTTACCTTGTTAGCTATCATTTTCAATGCCTGCTTCGACCTTAGCTACTTTCCAAAAGCTTGGAAAGAAGCGACAGTCATAGGCATACCCAAGCCGGGTAAACCTCTTAATGTCCCGGCTAATCACAGACCCATCAGCCTCCTCAAGGCAATGTCTAAACTTCTCGAGAGAGTCATACTCTCTCGAATGCGGAACCATCTGTTTCCAACGGACGGCGATCCTCTCATAATTCCCCACCAGTTCGGCTTTCGCGCTAAGCACTCCTGCCCTCAGCAAGTCCATCGAATCGTCGAATACATACTCGACGGCTTCTATCCGAAACGAAAGAAAACGATCGCAGTTTTCTTTGACGTAGCCAAGGCTTTCGACAAAGTCTGGCACAGCGGTCTCGTTTATAAACTCTATAAAATAGGCTTACCGGCTCGCCTAGTTAGGATAATCGCGTCGTTTCTCAAAGACCGCACGTTTCGTTTCAAACATGAAGGCACGCTCTCCGCGCCTCGTCCCATAAAGGCTGGAGTCCCTCAAGGCTCAGTCCTCGCCCCTCTTTTGTATACCGTATACACTAACGACATTCCCATCCCAGCCAAAATCGTCGAACTCGCTCTCTTTGCCGACGACACTGCCCTTTACACCAAAGGCCGCAGAGCCTCGGGTCTCGTCACCAGACTTCAAAAGGCTATTAACACCCTCGGTGCTTGGTTCAAAAAATGGCGTATCGATGTGAACCCAGAGAAGAGCTCTGCGGTTTACTTCGACTACAGACGCAGTCGTATCCCCAACAATCTCCAATTGAGAATGCAAGGCACTCCCATCCCCTGGAAGCGCAGTACTAAATATTTAGGCGTCATATTAGACCAGACGCTTTCATTCAATCCTCACGTCGATAGAGTAACGAAACTCGCACGTTTTTACCTAGGCCGGCTTTACAGTATGTTAGGTAGAAAAAGTAAAATGTCCCTCAGAAACAAACGTACGCTTTATAAGGTCTGCGTTAGACCAGTCATGTCATATGCTTCGCCAGTCTTTGCTCACGCCAAACCCTCCGTCCTGCACAAACTGCAGGTAGTTCAAAACCTCTTCTGCCGTAGGGCCGCAAACGCACCTTGGTACGTGCGCAACGCGGACCTGCACAGAGATCTTGAACTGCCTACAGTACAACAGTATTTAAAAACACTCTCAGAATCGTTCTTCAAACGCGCCGAATCCCATCCCAATCCTCTTGTTCGAAAATCAGTCTCATATACTGCTCCTGTCCTAGATTCGGCATACAAAATTGCTAGACCGAGAAACGTGCACACAAGCGAACCTTCGAAGATAACCGTAGATCTCGAGGCCCTTCAGGCCGCCAATTCTAATTCTAACGTAAATTCGAATTAATGCAAATTTAATTTTCAATTTTAATGTTTTCATTACTTACTTTTCATTTTAATGTTTTTATTTTTATTTTACTTTTAATTTTTGAGCACCTTCAGTGCTATGTAAATCTCAGCGGGTGACCCCTTAAGGGCCCCGCTAGCGCGGCCTCTTTCTCCAATTGGCCGTCGCTCCGATGAAGGCTGAGTGGCAAAAATGCACGAGCCGACAGGGGGTTTTTAGTGGGTATGGTTCTGGTAGGCGTCGGGACGAGTCCCACATAACTTCGGAATCGCGCCGGAGTATGCGTCAGAGCATTTTTATCCTCCTGCCCTTCCCGCGGAGGGGAACAAAAAAAAAAAAAAAAAAAAACTCAATCTTTACGTACCGAAAATTTTATTTCTCTATTTGAATAAGTTGTTTTGACGAACAATACCATGTTTTGTGTTGTGAAGCAGTCTTAGTAACACATTTCTGCATCGGTTTACTTCAACTTGGCATGAGATCTTGTCACGGAAACTCGTTTTGGGGTCCGACTGTTTGCTCTTAACTCAAACCATTGACTACATTTTGATTTTGATTCGAGATAGCTGACAGTCCTGTATAATACGGTAGACAACAATATCTGGTTATATCAGAGTTGTCCTACTTAAATGCCATAGACAAATTACCCACTAAAATTACTTCGAAACAGATAAATCATTCCGTACAAAAAATGGCGTTCCCGCCTTTTTAACTAAGCCTTCTAACCGCGCGCTGACGATTGCATGCAAAAATGAACTTAGCGCGAACACGATACAGCAAACTTATTTGCTGGGGGCCGCCGGCGACCCAGCGGTCGATAGTTATACAGGGTGAAACATAAGTCGTGAACAGAAATGTTACCCCCGAAATATTACCCAGAAATGTTAACCTTATGGTCACCCTATTCTGATACAGTAACATGCTAAGGGTCTATGACAGTTTAACTTAGCAATAAGGATGACCATGAGACTCGGTAAATAAATTTTTTTTTTTAATTAACTAATCATCAAACAACATTTGCGTACTTTTGCCTGTTGTCACGTCCACATGTTAAAACAATAGTTAAACAGTAAGAAACACATATTTCTGTGTACGAGTTATGTTTCAACCCGGTACAGTATGAGTAAGTACATCGATCGATATAAGCCTAAGGGTGTTACCACACCAATCGATCGACCGTCGACCGATCGACGTCTCGCTTGTTCCATGCTACCATTGATCACATCCTAATGCTGCCGGCTACTTTTGTACAGCAAAAAAAATACAATTCTGAATGAAACCTAAACCACGAGAGAAAGTTTGCGGTATTTGTATCGATTTGTAGTCGAACTTATTTTCTAATTACCTATTTATATAATTTGCCTTTATTTGTCACGAGTTGATTCGTAGAAATCATGTTTATTTGCTTGACCTATTTAAGCAGTAGTAAATCAATCTCTTGGAACCCGTTCCATTCTGATACCAGACTAATAAATGCAAATATATTTCGTCTTTGAATTGGCGCGTAGTTTCATTTACACGTTAAATATATTTTGGTTTATATGTATTTTTTGGAAACGGAACTAGAATTTAGATACCTACAATGAAATTATACCATGGACCCAATTTTATTTGCCATTTAACTAGATATGTAAAGTAAAAGCAATTATTATTTTAATTATTTTACACAACGAGCATAGTAATACAGTTTTAATATTGTCAAAATAAGTAACTTTTTTATTATTTGGGTTTATTCTCAATCTCTCCTAACGGAAAGTGAGTGATGCTGAGGACTAGGCTGTTACAACACGCCTATCCAGTAAAATAAAACCTCTGTGAGATAATATGTTAGCTAGAAGACGTATTAGAAATTCAGTGTCTGAGTAAAGCAATCCAATCGTATTATGAAACTACTTTTGTATATAACTTGATTATAAAATACAATTATGGCCATACCTGAGTTTATGCTGATTCGGAAATAAGCTCTCAGAATCTGCTTACCTTAACGAGCCTTGTTGACTAAATCTTCTGTCTTCCGGCGCTGATGACATGATGCAAATATGAAAATCGCTAACGCGATACGGCTATCTAATTTCCTAAAGGCCGCCGGCTACCCAGGTTTCGGTAGATATTTAGCGGGCAAGTACGTCGAGTGACATAATCCTGACTTAATGAAATTCTACAAGATCAAATCCCATGAACCTTCATACTTCAGAAGTTGATGCAATAACTTAAGTTATAGCGGTATCGTAAAATTACATTGTCTTTTTACTCATATTGGGCACAGTTATCAATGACCGTATTGATTCAAGCTAAACAATAATACAAAATAATTATTTCCAAGATGGCTATAAAGTTTTAGCTTATAACAAAACTCTGCGGTTCTAACAAAGTCTCTTGATTCTACAGTTCAGAAACAACACATGCTGGATCTAAATTGACCTGCGGTTCTTACAAAGGGCATTGTTGTTTCGATTGCGCCGACATTGAATCTAACGGCTCTAGTAATAAAATCTATTTTATGGCCGTGTATAGGATAGCGTAGGCCGGCGTTAGGGTCGGGTTTCAGCCGCATGGTTGAAATTACCAGTAGTGGATTGTTGCTTAGTGTAGAGCTACTACTCTCAGATGTGTATCGTGACTGACCTAGATCTTAGCTAAAATATCTGTCAAGAGAGGTTTCTATTAAATTTTTTTGTACATCAACCGTACAACCCTGTTGGGACCCTACCAAAGTAAGCCAAGCTTTTTCATGTGCAACGAACTGGGGGAGTACAGAATAGAATACCTGTGTTCATAAACATAAAATATAGATTTTTTTTAAATGTCTATAAGTTTTTTTATATCTTTTTTTACTTCAGGCTTAGTTCATATTAGCTCGTCATATTTCCTATATAGCCACAGGGTCACAAGCAATTGCCTTTTCATAAAGTCAAAGAATTTCTTTATTTCCTCATTATTGTATTTTGATATTGTTTCTACTTGGTCGTATTTCTTAATCAGTGTAGGTATTTATTTATATTTGATGAGATCGAATAAAGATTGACGCAACGAAAGGTGGATAAATGTCGTTTCACTGTTAAGTAGTTTTGTTATCTGCATTTTAATGTTATTAGGATTTTATTTAATTACATCCGTGACCGCATGTGAGTGGTGTTTGTTACTCAAAAGTATCAAGTCAAGGGTTAATTGGGGTTTAATTTTCTAGGTTACCAATAGTTTACCTTTTTCTTCGAGCCACTAACTGTTATACTATACTATGGGTAGTTGAAATCTCGTTTGGTTGTCCGATCCGTGGAATCATGACGAAGAAGAATCTACACTTTGAATTTATATTTGATATGTTTTTAGATTGGGAGCCTACCAACTGTCTTTTTTTTACGACAGAAAAATAGAAATAGAAAACGACAAAAAAGCATTTCTTAATGTACACCTAATTCACGCCAATGAAGACAAGTTCAACAGTGAACCACGACTGCAAAAATACACAAAACGACACAAGTTATCTTTTAAGGACTTTGCATTTTATTATAAGTATTTTTTAAATTCAAACGCTTTGGAAATAGGGCTGTTTTGAAATTAATCACAAAATTATTATAATTTTTAAAATTATTATTATAATTTCATTATTATTATTACCTTGAAATAAATCAAAGCTAATCTTATTATCTCCGTGCGTATAATGTTATATTCGGGATTCATGACTTACAATAGCAGCTGGGTGTGGCGGCAAATGAGGCAAGCTAACACGTCGATATAGTAGTCGTGTCACCAACCCAGCTATTAATTACATTATCCTATAAAGACTTCATTACTTTGAACGCTCTTATCTGTGACTACAATTTGTTCTTTTGTTCCTTTGACATGTTTATTTTTCTTTCAAATGTCATGTACATATTTATTTACATAAGTTATGCCGTTATGATCTTTTGTCAGTTTTAAACGTTTGACTTCAATGCTGCCTAGATCTGTAGTTATTGCTCTTAGCGATTCAGCCGCAGTTATTTGTCGTCCGTTTAAACTTGACTGGTGCAATTTGTCAGTGGACCTCTCACAAATGTTGTAAGCCGTGTAAAATATTCCTTCGTGTGGTGACATTCATCAGTTTGATAGGAACATACAGTGATATGTTATGTTGTCAGTAAGCATAGCTATAAAATGCAACAATAAATTCTGGATTAAGTGTAATTTTCGACACGGGAACGGTCGACCTTGTTTCTTATGGAAAAAGACTTGTGGTTTAGTTCGTTTGATTAAAATTTTAGATTAACCAATTACACGAGTGACTTAATTTATATGCTTAATCTATCATGATTTTAATCCATGAAGCGTTCATGGTTATTATCTTTGTCTTAAAAATGAGTTGGTCAGAGCCTTATAAGGTCGGGTGGCAGGTTTGTGCGTCTAAGTGCCTCCTACACAAGAGCTATACAAATGTCCATATTCGTCATTATGGGCGTTCTGTTTAGAGCGGTCGGCAAATCAGCTACCTTTGTGGCTGTTACTTGATGACTATAGTTTTTGCTGTACGTGGGCGATTGATTCACCTTCGATATTGTAATGTATCTGAGCGCATGTAGGAGGCTCTGCGGCATCTACCACATCATGATTAGGAAGTTACGTTATGTTGTGTTCCGATTTCGTAATTACATTACCATTGGTTCCAATTTCTTGTGTGGGCTTAATGATTGTGCATGAAAATAAAATTAATGTATTTTTCCTGTCATGCTCGAGGTACAATTTATCGCTTGATCAATCGATAATACTTTATTTATACGTGTTTTAATAATTTGGTAAACCTATAAATAATAATTGTTTAATATTTGATTTATATTTTAGCTAGCCAGCCGCTAGCAGGCTCTTTCAGCTAGAAGGCTCTTTAGACGATTGGGTCCATTTCATTTGGTCCCGCGGGCCGAGTGGGCTAGTTCCTTTTTTAAAGCCGTCCTTTGGGTCTTAGTATATTTTCGATTTTATGATTCCTTATACTTTTTGGTTTTTATTATAATTTTATCGTTAGTGGTTGTTTTAACTCGTAAAAAGGTACAAATTTAATTACAAAACCGTTATCTTTTTCTAGTCATATGTATGGCATAATTAAAGTTTCAAATATTGAAAATGTTACTGTGATTTTTACCGCATATATTGCATTTGTTTTATCTTTTTGAAACTATTTTGGGGTTCTTTTTGATTGGATAGACCTTGAATAATTATAAAAACGTTACTATGATTTAAAAATTATTAAGAATATTAAATCGTTTGTCTAGTGTTATTTACTTATTATACAGAGTAGTTATAAATAATCCCCTTTTTTTATCTAAGTGACTTTTTGACTAAGCCATATTGAGTCGTTTTATCTATTTTCAAAGTTTTGTAGTTGCATATAGGGGTAAATAAACATTAGATTTTGTTCAAATTTTAAAGCAGGACTAAATGACAAAAGAAAAAAGAAAATCAATTGAATACGTCACGTCGGTCCGCGGAACCAAATAGAGCGGACCCAGTCGACTAAAGAGCCCGTAATCGTCTTCTATTTGGCTTAACCATATCTGATTTAAGCGCTTGTTTCTTGTTCCTTTATTCTTTCCATTTCAAATAATATTATCGGCTTCAGTGAGAAAATGTTTTGGAAATATAATCTAGCTTTTTGTGTTCGTTTAAAACACATCGAGTGTACATATTTAGTACCAAAGAAGCACTGGCACTTGAGCTATTTTAATTTACGTTCCTTAGCTCCAAAGTACTCTGTGCTCTTAAATATACATGAATATATGTTTGTACTTAAATATTATGGCAATCGGCAGATGGTAGTGTATATTTATTTATAGTCTGGCTTTTAGAGAGGCCGATATTACGGTTAACTCTGCAGTTCAATTAATTTTCATCGACATGAGCACAAAGGTCGCCATTTTGAAAAAGCTTACATATACGTTTGTTGATTGTTGTGTTCTCTGCACTAACAAAGTTCATTGATTTATTTTTTAATACAGTTTTTTTTGATAAAGTAAATCTAACCAAAACTGTTTCATTTGGAACTTAGTTTTGGTTAATTTATTCATCTATAGTATTTCAATAAACATACTTAAGCGCTTATATTTCGAACAACAATACGCAATATTCGTCACATGTGACACCTACCTACGAGTGTTTCAGATGTTTAAGATGTAGAATCAACTATATATGCTTTGTAAGAGACTTTATCGCACTCGGGAACTTCAAACTGACTTTTGGCGGTCTTAATTAAAGATTTTGCTTAGCAAATATAGACTTAGATGCAGTAAAAATAAAGTATAAATTCGCTAAACGAAATGTACACTAAAGAGCGCCGTAACTAACCATTTATCGCCTCTGAGACCGGCCGTATGTTTTTTACTTATTTTGTAACGTATTGTACTATTTAGGCATTCAGGATGTGATGACTTGCACACACAATTCTCGCACAAAATTAAAAGTTAATAAGGGAAATAAACTTATAGTACCCTTTAAAGAAACCGCAGAAGTCTCCATTAGGTACTGTAGACTCTACAACAACCTTAATTACGACCTGTTTGAACGAAAGTGTAAACAGCTACTGTTTGTTATAGTCAATGATAATTTGATGACTCTTAAGTGATGTTATTAAATACATGTTACCATTGACGCATTCAACCTTAATTGTTCAGAACCTTATTAAACTCTCGTTTTAATAATTTACATACTTACGAGCAAAGTAAATACTTGACATTACATCGTGTGCGATGTAACATTAATATTTTCAATAGTTACATCATGAATAGAGTACCATTTTTTGTTCTATTCGTCAGTCAAACCTGTGTGAGTGAGATCGTATTTTTCTTTGAAATTTCAAGATCAACAAAAAATACTGACATCTAATCGAAAACCTTTGAACTTTATGGTCTCTGGACAAAAGAGTACATGACCAATTAGTTGGCGCTAGTTCACCATGGGTGGTCCACAATAAGCCTATGGCCTGTAATCAATAAATTGTAACCTTTTATACTACGTGTCGATAAAAGTGACATTTTGACGGCTCAAGAATATCATGAAACATAAAGTATCGTCTTGAAACATGGAAGATGTAAAGTACATTTGTTTTCCTGTGCTTTTGAATAGAAGGCACCGTTTAGAAATAGTAAAAGAGCAGGCTGTTGAAATGTGGTTGTAGTTTTAGGTCTTTTGAAGTACTTATGGTAGTTACCATTTTGATGTTTTCTCGTACAGTTTTTGTATACATAAATAATTACGCTTTACTTTATTCTACAATGTATAATAATACACATGAATACATATGTACACATATGTGTAAATTAGACTGACTCGTCTAACAGAAAATCTAAAGTTTAATCTATCTACTCGACGTTACTCTTACTAAACCAAAATACTAATTTAAATATGAAAAGAATATCACTTTTTAACTAACGTTGTCTTCTAAACGCAGCAGGGGGCAGTTAGTTAATACGTTTTTTTATATTTTGCTTGGCAAACCCCGAGACGGCTCGACCACCGTTACGCCTTGCATCTTGGCGAAGCTCCTAATCATCACTGTAATTCAGTTTGTCAAGTCTACCAGCGTAAATATTAGGCATTTCGTACTTTTGTTCATTAATTATTTTCCTCTTCTAATATGTTATACTAATAGGCGTTAAATTCAGAATCGCTTCTTTATGCATGGATTAAAACTGAACGTTTGAGCCGTTCATTCTTGTTATTGGATTAGCCAAAGGTTTTAAATATGTTTTATTAATATTAAAATTTAAACGTTTCATTTGATATTAATACTTAGGGTTTATATATTACTTATGCAGCTATCGATTCATACAATACAAATTGTGATAACATTAGTTACGAATTTTCTAGCTATTGCGCAGAATTTTGGCAACTGACCTTCCCTGTAAGTATCAATGATTAGTCATACATACTTTTAGAAATCCGAATATTACAGAAATTGTTCTCAGTGCTTTCGACTCCGTTATATTAGTGAAGTATCTGGAGAAAGTGCATAGTGTCAATCTTGCCTGCTTTTTTTCTCATATTTTCTAATGTTAATACAGACGTTTTATTATTCTCCCAGTGATTTATAGAAAAAGCTTCGTTGTCAACTTAAATTAGGTTGTTTAATCTTTCTTCTCGTGTAGGTAGAATATTTAGGATGGTCATGTCGTTAGTGCGACGAAATGCAAAAGTCGCCACTCGGCGGCTTTCAACAGATAGTTGGTTGCCACAGAGCGTAGAGACGTTAAAACTTATAATTTTTTATTAGAGAAGATAAATAATAGAGTTATAGTTTGTTATTGAATATCACTAACTAATTAACTAGAACAACCTTGATATCTACTTATATTTTTAGACCTAAAAATGAGGAACGCGGTTTCGAGTCCTGGAGTTTTACCGACGTTTTCTGAAACTCATTTATACAATTAATTAGAAATCACTCTATTTTTTTAGATAATATACAAATGCACTTTAACTGACTTCCAATAGAAAACTTTGTTTGATTTACGTTTGCTGATCATAGGAAACAAAAGCATCTTTTCTGTTTCTTTATATTGTACAAACTAAGGTAAAATTGTATACTTTTCAGCGCACGGGAGCCACCTGATGTTAAGTGGGATCCATAACCAAAGAAATCGCAGTCCCTGGTGTTTTATCCGTCAATATTAAATCTATTATATCGACTATTAATGCGTTGCCGAACACAGGCTTTAGTTAGAATTGCCGGCTGTAATTGGCTGTTGTTTTCTTTTAACCACATAATCGTGAATATTATGGCAGTGTAAATAGGAAGGACTGTAGTACCGCCCAGGCGAGATCATAACAAAAGAAACTCTACTACCACTATAACATAAAGTATCTTTCTATTTTCGACGAAGCCATTCCAACGTAACAGCTTAGTTATGTTCTTACCTCTGTGGTTTTAGACTCCAGTTCAAATTTACCGTAGCGTCGCTTCAACTAACGCGTATTATAATGCCGTCGTTTTCTTGTGTTTCGTATTAGTTCACTGCGTTCTGTGCCAAAAGACAAGCTTATTATTATACTTCGTGTTATGTAGGTTATTTTGTAATGTTATTTTTATAATGTTTTGTGTTTTCGAAATGGTCTCTACAATTTGTTTACTTACTTCAGTTGGTTCATGTTTCTTTTATGAAATACTATTGGCGCTTGGGATCGTATGTAGTTTTGTAAAAATAACGGATTATCAAATGATATAAGAACATAGTTAACGTTCTAAAATAAACAACGTAAATACTTTAACAAAGAAAACAATTATCATTTCAATTTTAATTGTTCTGACATACTTCTAGATTTTCATACTCCAGAGGTGTAGTGAGTATTAGTGACACCCCGCTATTTTTTCGGTCTGTACATCGTAATTTGCGAGTACAGGAAAAATGGAGTGGGGGGCGAAGTCGTGACGACATTTATTTCAAGGAAAATTCAAGCTGAAGACGAGAATATGTTTGTCATCGATATCCAAAATAAATTCACTCTTTATTTAAAGAATTGTTTTCCTATCTCTCTTGGTGTGAAGTAGTAAATACGAGGATTTAACTACAAGTACCTATTTACATTTATCAAAATAGCCACTGTTTCTAATAAAAATACCTAAATGTTATGTTTTCATTTTATAGTAGCGTTGTGAAGAACTCCCCGTCGTTTAATTTAATTATAAGATTATAAACATCTGTTTGTTGTACTACCAAAGTGTAATTTTCCTTCATTTCAGGTAAATATGAATAGCAGCCGTATTTTATGTAGTGGTGAGGAATTCGACACATCCCGCCTTGACTTGAGCCATAAAATCAGTTAACACCTTCTTGCTGTGCGTATGAAAGTGCTGTTTAGTCTTTTAGTAGCTTAACAATGAATAGGTCTTTACCTATTCGAATTAATATTTAGACTATTGATTGAATTTTTCACACTAAACAAGTAGAACCAAACTCAAAACACATCAACTGTATGACCTTAAAATAAGCTTCTGAAATAGGTGATTGCCAAGGTAACTGGGCAAATCATCTAGCATTTATATATAAATATATAAATCAATGTTTTCTAAATAAACGTTTCAACTGTACGTCCCAGTCAGTATTTCAACTAGCAAAAAAATAATGGACCAGTATATAGTGCCTATCGTTTTTGGTGTCAAAAGAACAACCAAAGTCTGCTTTTTGCCACTACTTTATAGGTAATCTGATATTGCAAGTAATTCCGTAACTACTTCTGTATCAATTCTTCTCCTTTTACATCTGGTTATCTCTCTTTCTTATCGTATATTTTATTATGTTGTGTTATTATTTATTTATTGCTTGTACGATTTTTGGGTAATAAACTCAAATTGACGTTCTTGCATTTGTGTTACCACACACAAAAATATGTAAATACAGTAAAGCACGTGCACATGTAAGAAAGTCATAAGTATATTACTTATACTTGGTTACATTACTTGAGGTTTTATTCACGTAGCCTGCGATCCCGTTGAAATATCAGTGTAAATATAGGCTACATTTATTAACCAATCAAAGATTAGAAAAAACAGTATTTCAGTAGTAAACTAATATGACCTTTCCACCTGCACATAGCTAATCATTACTAATTCTCCAAAACGGTACAAGCTATCGCTAATTGGCTTCATTTTGTCGCAATTGATTCATCGCATATTCGAAACCCACGTTACTTTGGATTTCTAATGAATCCACTAAATACCGTTAATTAAGCGTTATAAATTCTCAAGTATCAAAGATGGTTAGGGTCGCGCCTGGGTGGGCTATGTGCCAATGCAGTGTATTCAAATGCAAGACCTAACGAAAGGTTAGGTCCAGTGATGCATATCAATGGCTTGATTGTCGTAAGATAAGAGATTAGGCTCTTATCTATTAGCCTACAATCATAGCTACGTGTTTATTGGTAAGTTTCTATGAGTTTTCATTTTGTATGAGCGTCTATGGTGTGCTGGCACCAGAGGTACCGTTTTAGAGAGAGATGGGTCATGGATATTTTCCATTTATATACTTAAGTCTTTAAAGGTTTATGTGTAGGAGTTATTTTAAGAACTTGCCCTTAGCGTCAAGCCACCAAGTCCGATGAAATTTTACAAGGAGCTGGGGCCTTATCTGTTGTCAAAAAATGTTAGGTTGCCTTCTTTCGATGTAATGTTAAACATAAGATATAATTTGTTTACTTTGGAGTTTTACATTTTAGCGATTTTCTGGGGTCTGATAAATCATTATTACCCGAATATCCTAAACGTTAGGCCTCATTTAACGTCATTCGTTACGAGTTTATGCTTCCTTCCAGATTACAAAACAGCGTGTTTACAAAGTCTATACGCTATAGGCGCATATTACCGTGATAAAATATTCCATAAAGTATCTGCTTACCGAATTTCATCATAATACTATCGCACGTTTTGCCGTGTACGCAGTCGATTAGAATTAACTAAGTGACAAACTGGATACTTTATTGACATGCGAATTATAATAGGTTGAGGACGCTGATTAAAGTATTAAAAAGCTTACTAAGATTTAGCGTTAAGTTCGTGTACACGTTATCGGAGGTACGTTTTTGGCAAATAATAGCTAGCTTAAATTACTTTTCCTATCACAATTGAGAAACTTCGCTGTTTGAGACTTTGTCTCGAATGTCGCACCTTGAAGTATGGTTTTTGGTTTTTTCAATCTAGAGAGAATAATTGATTATGAATGCGAGTAGTTGTAATACTTTAATCATATTTCCATATATATCACATTATTATACTAAGAACTTGAACGGACTAAGGACAGTCAGTACAGTTTGCAAAAATGTCATAGGATTGAGGTTCACCATTCTGGGTTAGGGCCAAAGTATTTTGCGTATTTATTCTACCCTATCATCATAAAATTCCATCTTAATGATAGATGTTTTTATAAATTTTGATGCTGTGTTTGAATAATGTCTTATTATGAAAATATATGCAAGTTAACTGGGTAGTTCATGAGATTTACCTACTGAATTTGCCTAAGCTTTGAACATTTGATGCATCATTTGGTATAATGATGTTATGGATTTTTAGTAGACCGGTTTTTTAGACCAAAATATGTTATATATGGAAATATATCTAAAACAAAAAAAGAAGCTTCTTTAAAAAAAATGGGTTGTATTACATAAAATATAGAATAAAGCACTTAGAAAAAGGGTTGGTTCAGAGCCACTTTGATAAGCTTTGACTGTGATATACTTACTTCAGGGCTATAAATTTGGTTTGTCACTTACACACTTTATTAAATATATTTAATCGAAGTGCGTAGGAAGTATAATAAAGATTTGATATTTATTAAATTTTTGGCACAGCCTGTGCTTGTCGACTCTTAAAGGCGATGATGGCTATTAGCTTTCAAATAAATATATAAAATTATGGTATCCTGTCATCGGGATCAAAACATTGTTGTTTTCAGTGTTGCCATAAAAATTTAACATTCACATTATTGTCATTATCAGTAGGGTTATAGCGAAATATTGGATATTGTAAAGGTAGATACACCATGCTTTTTGGTGTAGGTATCTACCTTTTAGCGTCCATACCATATTTAAATTCACAAAATACTTTTAAAATGCGTCGCCCAAAAAATTGGTTTGCTGCTTTTACTAAATTTCTGTGTAAAGCTATAGTGTATATAAATAGCTGTAAGGTTTAGTATATACTGTCAGAATGTTATTTACAAGAGAAAATGAACTTTGTTGTTTTATGATGTGCAAAGAACTTCACATCTAGGGTGATACCTTACTGTACGTCTTACTTAAATAAAAGTGGTCTCAGTTTGGTGTAGTTATTCCTTATTGTGTTTCGTATTATTTATTTATTATTCCAACTTTAAATATAAAGCTCAAAATAACGTATAAGGCCGTTTATTACAGATAATACACCTTAAAAACAGTGGATAAAATTCCTTAACATTCTTTTAACAGCACCACATATTTTTAGCAAAAATATTTCAAGTTTATTGATGTTAACGAAACGTTTATTAACTACTTGAAAATTTTGTTTATCTAACTGTGACAAGTTGAGCTTGTCCCACAAACTCGTTCCTGGTACTTTTGCATCGCGAGTACTAAACACGTTTTATATTTAAACACATTAAATTTTACTATTTGTATTGGATATTTGGTTGTGACTGTGATATATTTTCGAGAGACGATTTAAAAATGTTACGATGCAAGTCTTGCAGATTATCATAAGTTATCTTATACTAGTAGAATGTTTGAATTTTTAATACCAAGAGGAGAGGTGTCTCATGGTTTATGGCGTCATTAGGGTTCAAATCGAATACATTTATCTCTTAAAAAGCTACTCAAAAACTTCGTCAAATTCGACTTGAAACATGAGACATAGCGAAACTATAACGAATGCTTGTACGAATAAAAATTATTTCGGCTCCTTTGTTTATGTTTTGGATTTCTGCTCATCACCCAAATTATAACTCTTTTGCAGTTGAAAACATAAATAAGGTTCATAATTTGCAGTTTAAAAAAAAACCACGTCGTCATCGAAAATTATAGCTCTCTCCTCTTCTGAGACATTAAAAGGATCCCTATTTAATGAAAACTGCGTGATCGTAGTTTTATGCTACTTTTGAAGCTAATGATCTACCACTTAAAATACAGTACACAAATTATCCTTTTAGAGCTCACAATAAAACATTACAGTTTAAATATCTCAAAAAACAAGTTTAAGAACAATTCTAAAGCTGAAAAATTGTGGGAATCTATAAATAGCTTTAGAAGGGGGGAGCCGTTAGGGGAGATACTACTGTCTTCAGCCATGACATAATTAGTGTTGATAAAAAACTTATTCATCTTGCAGTAATTTGACACTGCCTTGTTCAAACTACAACTTAGAATTACGAATTATGTTTGAAGTTCAAATTGTGTAGTTAAGTGCTGTTGTTATAAATAACATGTAACATAAGGTATATGCGAATAATTACATTTGACAAGGTTATGTTGTTTGTTTTTATAAGTTTTTTAAAATAAATGAACAGGCAAAAAAGTCTCAGGGAACCAAGAGTTTCAAAGCTGAAAGAAGTTTTTTTTGGTTGTACTATTTCCAGACTACGAAGATATCGTGTATCAGAAACTAATTAATAATTCAACTTCCTTGATATTTCTACCATAATGTTTCTGTAACAGAGATAATTACAATTTTATTACACTGTTTGTACACATACCAGTTCCTGTGAAACATAAAATTTTAGCTGCAAAACGAGTAACCTAAAATCGAACACAAAAACCCCGTAAAAAATAAATATTAGAAGATAAATCAGCCAAAATTACCATGCAACTAGAGCACCAACAGTTTACAGCGATAATAAAATCTTGTTACAAAAATAGGTTTTGTTCAAAGCGTCTGTCTTTTAAAATTAAATACTAGATTACTAGATCTTTGAGTAAGACTGTTGTTGACTGCATATGGAATTTATCTTAAAAAAATGGATATCGCTTAAAACTTGTATTACATATGTTCTTATTGACGTCAAATAAAACATGATTCTACCATGCGATTGATTCTTGATTTGCGATGTTTGATATAGTTGTCCAAAGTTTTGTATGTAGATGCTCTTAATTACAGCATCATCTGATTCTATATTACTCGAAATATACCTATTCATATTGGAAGGTTGATAGTTCATATTTTTTAATGATTGATTACTGGTCTAAAATTGAATATTTGTTCGCCCTCTAGGATAACACGCAACTAGGAATTGGCCCCTGATTAGTCACTCCCAACTTATGCATTTGCACACAAGAGTGAAACACGTAAATTATTTTCAACAACCCGTAAATCTTACTATGGCGGGCATGAAAACAATTCAGCGTTCGCTCTGAGACTTGTTACGCATGTAGTTTTGATTTGCGTGGCCGAAATTTTGACCGTATCTTATTGCTGCAATATTGTATATGGCCGGTGGCTGGTGTGGCCTACATCTGTACTAAAACAGTTAAAATATCTAATAACATAGCGCTTGATTTATGCCAAATTTTGTGCAAACAATGCGAGATCATTTTGTTTTAGGCAGGGCTGATGATTGCATTTGCGACCTTGTTCGGATAAGCCACGTGAAGAGTCAAATAAGATACGCAAATGAAAAGAAGTTTTCGATTTCTCAAATACAAATGTCCTTAATCGCTATCCTGGATGAGATACCACTCTCAAAGTTTACTCTGATTTTATGCTTTCTGATTTATTGATAGGTGTCATGAAGTGTCTTTGAAAATTCATTTCATTGTCTATTCAATTTATTGTTTTACGTAAGACAAAGTAATACGCATAAAAGTTCCGTTAGCTTCTGTGAAAAGGTCGTTAAAGAAACAGTTTGATAGCATTTCCGATATGTTCTGTTTATCATCAACTTGGATCGGGATTTTATAAACGGAGCCCTATACTTCAATGTAGATGCAGATCTTATCTTTGTCTTTTACAAAACACATTTTTATATCGGGTCTAATATAAAAATGTGTTTATAATGCAACTGTATCACGTTGAGCTGGTTTTTAATTTTAGGGAACAAGAAGAAGTCACATGTTGCCAAATCAGGGCTGTAAGGCGGATGACCCAAAGGTTTTACCGATGTGTGGTTTAGGAAGTCCCTCGTCTTGGTCGCGGAGTGCGCGGGCGCCATGTCGTGGTGTAGCAAAAGGCGTGGGAGTCCTTCCAACCGTGTTCGGTTGCTTTTTGCTTACAGCAGTAAAACTTCTAGCAGGCATTTGATAGTCTACCACTCTGCATTGATGCTATTTATATTTGGTTTCTTAAAAGAATATTGATATTAAATACCCCGTTAAAGAGAACGAAACTTAAATTTGGAAAAAAATATATTTACTTTTAAATAATCAAATTTTCAAAATAAATGATAACTCGTCAGCGTTCTAAACATTAAATATTTTTTTCGCAAAACTTTCTGTGTGGCCTAGTATTTTGAATTATGACTCAATCTTTACAAACGTCAGTAGGGTTCCAACTTTTGTAACGGTGGAGATAAGTGTCGTGGAATTTTAATAATCTGAATCGTTACAGACAGATTTGCCCAGTGCTATCTGCGAAAACTATTTTAGGTTCGAAGTGTCGAAACTAAGTTTAATGTCTCCGTTAGTTTAGTCGCCAAACACAATATATTTTAAAGTATTATCATAAACAGTTTTCAATTAACAAAGAGCCCATTATATTTTCAAAGACTTGTTAGCTCCAAGATGAAAGCAACATTTATCTCCGCAAGTATCCAAATTGTTTCTCAAAATAACATCACTTACACCCTAAAGGGTCTCTATATTATTCAATTTATATTTAAGTTCCATAATTATTCTATTACCATAATCGGCTTTACCTTTGACCGGGCATGAATAAATAAATAAATAGAGATATCACGATAAGAGCTTTTCAATCAATTCGAAGATAATACATATTGACATTTGAAACTGACTTCCATTTAGGGATTATTTTGAAATCGATGTTATTGATATCATTGTTAGTTCCTGAGAAATATTACATTGCATATTGTAACAGAATTTTGCATGCACGTATAATTCTAAGATTTAATGTTTTTATCCCATGTGTGCAGATGTTCGATGACTCAGACAAGCAGTTTCGTCACCTTTCGAAGAATAGTTTACTCAATAAATCTGTTACATATTTTGACAGTTCGAAAACGGTCTTGTTTATTTATTAAAAAAATACCAAGAGGAGAGTACCATCGTAATTGCAGATATATTACCAAAATACGAATTTAAGAAGTTTCTTGTGGTATTTATTCTGCAAGAAATTATAGAAACTACAAACATATTTTATTTAATGTGATTTTATTTCCTCAATTATAAGATCTGTTTTGATTTTGATATTTTTCGAATATATTCTCAATTATCGTATGTAATAATAGGATCAGATAATGAATCCCGGAGGCGTTAATTATTTCCCTAGAATGTTAAATTTAAGTTCCATGACATTTTCCATCAATTTACTGCGATGATACATCATTACGGTAATATGCCGTCACGAGTTTTCGCGGAATGTGTATTGCTATAACAAACGATCTTAGTCTGTGGAAATAAATTATTAAACGAGACGTCTTTGCTGTTTTTTACTTTTGTGTTTATATAAGCTTTTTGCCATATGACATAAAACAACCTCTTAAGAAGGAATAACTTGCATCATAATAAAATAGCTTTTTCCCACTACTTATTTATTAGTTTTGTTTGATTTCACCTGCGAAGGCCCCGATCCCATGAGATTTTTTTGGATATAATATTGCCTATCGCGGATTCTGCATAAGGTAGCTTTATATTTATTTACTTTTATTTTAGCAAACAGTCATTAAATATCAATAAAAATCACTTTATCCCTAATAAATTGCTTAGGCTCTAGAAATATACCTACAGATTTTATCAGAGCAATAGCAAAAGTTTTAAGCAGTTTTTTCTCTAACATTATTTGCTAGCTACACTGACAACTCGAGGAGTAACCGTACCACTCAGTCGATGCATTATTCATAGATATGACAACACATCAGTTTGCGTTACAATGCTTGACA
The DNA here is from genome assembly GCA_923062675.1 of Marasmarcha lunaedactyla. Classification (NCBI taxonomy): domain Eukaryota; kingdom Metazoa; phylum Arthropoda; class Insecta; order Lepidoptera; family Pterophoridae; genus Marasmarcha; species Marasmarcha lunaedactyla. The sequence continues at coordinate 22,021,896 of OV281345.1, forward strand.
TCTCAGAGGCAGGAAGTCAGCGCTTCTATTGACTGAAAGTGTGTTGGTAGTTCTTAAATATGCATACTGATCTTAGAAATTAGCTTAGCAATTACATTGCTTGTTAAATATTGAAGCTTTGGTGGTCCCGCTTGGAGGAGTATTAAGGGGGTTTGAGAAGGCACTATATCATAGACTGAATATTTGCGTTGTGAACAGAGCTGAATAAGTAAATTTCGTGGTAAAATTAAGTCAAGTTTAGTGATACGTTTGGGTCATACATTAGAATAATTAAATAGGTTTTTAAAATATTTGTATTTTAAAATACGTAGATAACGATCTCATCGTGTGGTGAGTACCGCAGCAATTGTGATTTGCACAGATGTTTTTGTGATGAACAGCGAAGTTCTTTGCAACTCGTGATTGTAATCTATTAATTTATCTTGGTATGTTTCGCCCTATCCAGTTTGCTCTGTACACATCCGTTGCACAAGCTTTCTTAATTCACGTCCATAAAGTCTGTGTTCTTTGTGATATTGATTCGCTGGTACCAAAATATACAATGCAGTTTTAGAAGTCAAGCCCACAGATCGGTAGGCGGGGCGTCATTTCTCAATAACATAGATTTGTCAAGTAGTTTCAACTTACAAATAGTGTTGTCTACCAACACAATGTAACAATAGTTCCCTAGATCACACCGGATATCAATGTGGTCTTTGTTTCTTGCGACAGCATTAACTGCTTGTTTTGAGGTGTGTTTTATTTCAAGTTTCGATGTTACTTAAATTAAAAGAAACATCTATACACGGAGAACTGCTTGTGAACTTACCTCATTCTTTCTTCTTCGGAGATCTTTTTACTCCTATTTAAAATAAAACAGTAGCAGCATCATTCTACCTATACAGTTCCAAATATACTTTTTATTTGTCATTATATAAAAACCTCTTTACATACAACCCCTTACGTAGTTAATTTGATAATTTCGCAAGTTTTAATATTAATCTTGTAACATAAAAAAATCTTTAACATTGTTATTAAGCGTTTCAGAGCTTTATCAGATTTTTTCCCGTAACCTTTTTACTCTCATCAATTTCCATTGAATGCAGTAAAGATAATAAATTAATATGATAACATTTCTTAAAATTCCCTCGTAATTGGTTGTGATCAGTACCCTGATTAAAGCCTACAGTATATCGGCGAAACGCGGCTGGTCGTAAACTAACCATGGCAGGGATTCACGCACCGATGGCTTCTGTGAGAAAATACTTACCTCAATACTTCTTTGTGCTCTTGTACACTTCTAAATTGCTATTGTTTCCCGTCAATATACGAAAGTTCATAATTGACTAGCTGATTCTGGACACCGGTGTTACGAGACGCAGGTTTTCCCAATAATGAATCTTGCTCACCCATGCTCCAATTGTCAACGCTTAACGTAATTGATGCACCGACTGCTAATTTTCCCCGTCTAGACATTACTTGTCACTTAACCACTTGCCGACAGTTTGTTTCATTTACTGGATTGCGAAAAACACTTTCCTAGACTATAATGTAAGATATTAAACGTTTCCGCACTGGACTTTAAGAATGAAAGTGATTCTGACACGGAATCTTATACATCAATTAGTGAGTTCTTAGTTTTCACGGTGTTGAGAAACGCGATCGTGTAATAAATATCAAATATGAAAATTAATGCACATCGACCGTTTCATTTTACGATCTATTAGTTACGCTGATTTCATACCGAGAATAGACCCTTGGTGTAACTGCTAATCAATATGCTAATATTAATGAAATAGGGTAATAAACACAAAAATTTAATTAAGTTAATGCTTGATTTTTTTGTCAATTAAATGGACTTGACTGTTATTGCGATACACCTGATTAAGACGTTTAAAGACTCAATGAGAATACGTGTCGTTAGAATATATAGTTTATACACCTTGCGCCGAAGAGATGTTATCTGACGATGACTTAAAATGGCCGTCGGAGCTATCGGCTATCAAGGTGTTAGAGATTATAGATTCAAAGAGGCATCTTACTGACTGCTGTACCCGTCTATTGAAAATCTAATGATTTCTTTAACTTGCTTTACGATTCTTTACGAGTCAATTAAAGTAATTAGTTAACTCTATCTTTGGATCAACATTGCCATTAAGAGGTAAAGAACTAATAAAACTATCTTGCCTTAGTTTAAACGTTAGACATTAAGTTTAATGTCACCAACAAAATCACCGGTTTAAGTTGCTCATAATGACAGAGACAGTAATGACAGATGTTCAACATCACCAGTTCCTGTAATATATAGCTTGAACATCGTTAAGAAAGTAATTCATATTGACAAGGCTCGAATCTCTCAAAAAATAATTGCTGTAATGTTATTTTCCGATAAATATCTTATGACATTTAAAAATATCTGAAATTTACTTTTTGAGTCTGTAAAGAGCTTGCTATCAAGGTTTTGGACATTTTTTAACTAGTCCACGTCCATATATTAATCAAAGCACGCACTTGACACGACAGCTCGGACAGCCCTCAAGTACGCCGGTGTCAGAACGCAGCCTCCATTATACCGCCTTTGTTTTTCTTTAGTATCGTCATTTGGCATCACAAAGGCAGCTGAATAGTTGTTCCATTATTTACAAGTGTTTCGACACCCGTCATGTTCAACGTGAGTTGTGACAAGTTTCAAAGAGTATTTTTTTAAACAGTGTAATCAATTTAATATTGACCTTGTCGAGATGCCCATTGGACGTTTTAATTCGTCACTGACGATAAATTTGATGAACACGGAACATTAAGATTGAATATTAATAGTAATTTATTTGCTGGATGAGATTTGGTTCTCAAACCATAAGTTCTTTTCGAATATTCTTAACGTTAATTTTAGAGCTATAAATTATTGGGCAATCACATGTTTCATTACGCTTCCCTCCATCAATATGCAGAGGAAGGCAGCAATTAAATATATAATCCATGACCAGGCTCCTTGGTGGGTTAACGGCAAGTTTACTTGCCTCTAGAGCCTTATATGGCGTGAAAGCTTCACCATATTGTGTCCACCACCTCGTTGGGCCCTCTACGGACGAATACGTGTGTTAACGTTTGATAAAAAGAGAGATTAAATTGGCCTTGTCCAAGCAGTATATTCCTTGGCATTTTAATGTTCAAAACGTGGTAATTAGATAACAAAATTTTAAACATCACATTTCTACAGAATGAAGCAGGGGAAAACGCTGGTATTTATTTAGTCTACGCTGTTTGAATTCAGTTTTATGACGGGAAGTTAAAAACTCGCTATCAAAATCCGCTTGTTTGAGCTTATGCTAAGTCTTGGCACACTTTTTATGCATATCGCGAAAACATATGGTCGCCCATTTGCGCATTCCGGAACTTAGCCAATGAGTCACGATGGACTTATCAGTTTAAGACGATAAGTTAGTGTCTCTGTTTGTATAATGTCTCTTTTAGAAAAGACATGTCAGATTTAGTCAAGCTGTATTTAGGTAATCTGTGAATATTTTTTTTTCTACATTAAACATAATAGGGAGATTTTAAGTTTCAAATAGAAAATAAGAAATCAAGATATTAAAATAAATTTTTGTTGCCCGCGACTGGTTCTTAAAATATGAACAAAAATTTACTGTTTTCTTTCCAAATATTGGGATAAGGGATACTGAGCCTGTCCAAATACGATTTTTCTCATATAGTTTTTGCAGGATACATTTACAATAAGAGGATATATATAATCGAAGATCTATTGAAGAACGACGCTAATATTAATTATTGGAATACAAGTATTACAGAACAGTAACAATTACATGAGTTGGTGTGGAAACTTGATTATCCATCTACTCTGTCATAGCTGTCAAATGATGTCATAAAATCGTCAAGTGTCTGTCATAACCTTCGGGCTAAAACCGTCGCATGATCATAAGCATTGATTGAAAATAACTAAATGCATAATGGCCAATAAAAAGCATGTTTTATTTCTCTATGCATATTGTTTTTTACATTTACTCGTAAACCTAAATTATCAGGGACTGTCCATCTTAACGTTTAATGATGTAAGTCTCTTTAAGAATAGTGTGATATTCACAAAAAGATAACTATGGCTATGATTCAAGAGTTTTGCTAATGGCGGTGTTTGGGGTAACATTTATTGGAGTATATGTATATTTAATTATGCTTAATAATCCTAATAATAATTTATATATTTTAGGGTCTCTTTCATACGTCAATACTCTTAAATGTATTTTAAAAATTTTTACTCGTGGGTCAGAGCACTTTCCCAAAGACAATATACGGCGACAAAAATAATTATTCGATCTTTTTACAAATCCTACGCTCAGCTGCCAGTTTTGTACGAAAAGTCTAATTTTTTAAATATTATGGTATCTGTGGCAAAATTGCTCCGTTTGGCTGAGCCCATGTGTCCATTTAGGAACGGTTAAAAAAGTGACCCGGTGTAAAAAATCTGAATTAGTTAAAAAATACAAGCAGATGTTTAAAGCCGATCGTGATTATATAAACATTTGAAAACCCCTTAGATCAAAAAAGTCCAACCTGCCAAATTTCATTTAGAAATCAAACTTTCAACGGAACATAAAATTGTATCTCTACGTGTGAATGCTACAGCGGATTTCTAAAATAAACTACTACTGACATGTTTCTTCTTACAAATTTATAGTGGAAGCTGTTTTTGCTATGCGTTGCTAACGAACCTTAATATTTCCTCTTTTCAGAAATAGCGAAAGTGCGAGCCAGTTTATTCCAAATAAATGGAGTCAAAAAGGAGCCCCTTGTACTACCAGAAGCGGAGGGCATGGTCACCACACTCACAGAAAAAGTATATGTACCTGTCAAAGAACATCCAGATGTGAGTATATTTACGTATATCAATAACGTCCACCTAAAATACGATTGTATAAATGTAGTCATCATATTAAACAACCGCCTCGTCGTATATGTTGTAGCAACCCAAGAGGTTTATAACGTCAACAAGAACAAGCAATTGTCAAATTGATGTGTTGTGCTTCTTCAACAGCAGAGGTCATGAGTTTAAAGTGGTAGGGATCGGAATATGAGTTGATCATTGTTTACAATTCATTGATGATTTTGTATTCAAATATGTTTGTTTATTCCGGGATCCTTCACTTCGCAATATTGTCATCCATGACCCGTGCTCAACTAACGAAGAAATATGGTTATTCAGTATTTAGTACAGTTATTTAGTACGGTATTCAGCTGGTCTGTTTCTCTTATGATTATTTTGATATATTTAATTTATGTATAGTAAAGCCCGACAGTCACTGTTTTCTCGTACTTGATAATTTCTCATTTTTAAGTGGTGCTATTTCATTTTACCGTACACTAACTAAGTAAAGTAAGGTTTATGAAATATTCTGGATACACGTTTAGCATATTATTATTATGTTTCCCAGCCATCGCAGAAAACTTGTTTATGTTTTATTTACTTATATTTTTGCTATTGTTTTTTTGCACTTTGTTTTGTGGTTTATTAATTTGGTGAGACGCACATTACTAATCTAATAGGCCTAGCTTCCATTGTCAATTTAGATCGGAAGGCAATTTACTAAATCAAATAATCTTCACCAATAAGTTTTGTTTAAGATATATTGAAAGCAGTTGCCGATACAAATCTCTAACCAACTAATAGGCCTATTGTTCAATAGATTTAGGTGTTGAATAATGTGGGAGAGCAGTTAATTGTATAAACGCCTGCAATTTGTTTAATACCAGTAACCGGGCCAACTGAATCACTCTTACCTGTTTATTCTTTCTTTGTAAGACGTTATAAGATTTTAAGACTATTTAGATCTATAGTAATAAATATTTTAAGAATAAATCTCTTGGTTAGAAACGAACAACAGAAAACATGGGTATATTCAACTAAATCTGGTATAATAACAGCAATTTTCATTTCATTAATATTGAGTAACTCGGTAGTTGACAAATTCTCAACTTGTTATTTTTCGTGGCAATTTAATAAATCAATTGCTAGTTGTAACCGCAGTTTAATATATTGAAAAACTTGTTACATTTCATAATCATTGAAAATGATGATTCATTTATTTTTCTGTTTCAAGACGTCTGTGAAGTTGTGTTACTAGAACAACCAAATAAAAAAGATAATATTAGAAAGTTTCGTTAGTACATAAATAAAAACAAGCTGTTGAATTTGACAAATTTAAAAACCCGGCTGCTCAAGTAATTTTTTGCGTTTTCTATATCTATAAAAAGTATATCTTATGACACTCTCACACTTCAGGCGAATCTAATGACGTCTCATACGTTGAAATCCGTGAAACGGTATAGGCTGTAGAGCTTACCAAAAAGCACATACGTGCTTAAAACTCGAAAAACATAATCTTCCTTCCGACGGCCGGATAAAAACTTCTATTTCTATTTTTATCACATAAAGTATTTGACCAGGATTGGACGCAGGCTGTTTAGAAAATAGCGAATTAAAGTATTGCGCGAGATTATCTGACATAAAGGCAAGGCTGTCAGGCTTCTACATTTGGTGGCTCATGTCAGGGCTGGCTCGGGTTTGATTCACTTGATTTGACCACATGAATGTACTGCCAACATTACCAGTCGAATCACACACAATTTTTAGATTTTGATTGCATATGTACTCAATCTAAAAGGAGATTAGCACGTTGCTGGTGTATAATATATAAATATTCTATGTTTGCTATCAACCGTTCAAGAAAATAGTTCTGACAACTAATAGTTGAGACATCAACAAGTATTAGAATGTTTTTTAGTTCAATTTGAAAATAATGTGTCTTATGCTACTATTTCAGTGACTCTCAACGTTTTTACATATTGAATAGACAGTGTTGACTGTACTTGTTTTCAATACTTCTTTCATTGCGGACGTTTCACAATCCTTCACAAATGAACTCTCAAGCAGACCCTTTTTCGGAAACAAGTTCAGTGATCCTAATGAATCATTTATCAAATTGTACTTCACCAAGAACAAACCGACTTTGATTATTTTTGTTCAAAATGTTATTCAGTATAGTTACATTATTCTTAACACCTTTTTTATTTATATGACGGTTCTCTTTAATGGGGTTATTTATATATTTTTTCTTGTAATACAATGGCAACGGTGCCATGTTTAATGTATAAGAAACTCCTTAATCGAGTTCGTTAGTGTTTCCTTCTTAACGAGATTTTTTATTAGAAAGATTTATATTAGCGTTTGCTATAAATCTATCACATTTAACTTAATTATTATACGCTTCCTTATAAATTTTTTTATTTCTGTTTCTTCCTTTATTGGAACTTTAATCCGGGTACTTATCAATGGCTGGCGCCGTTCAAGTATTTACTGAATACTATTTATAGGGTTGGGCATTACAGAGATAATTACATAAAAATACTTGTTAACATTGTTTACTGTGTTTTTCTCTTTAGGCATCTTGGTAACAGCTCAAGTTATGATGTTTGAGGTAGATTTCAGCTGGTCATTTGAGGATGATTTGATAAAACCAAACTGCAAGTGCGTTTGCTTGAAATTATTATTATTTTAGAGATACGTTCGTAAATTAAACACGATATTATACAAGCGTTCAAGAAGTGTAAACACATATTATAATAATCTGAATTTGACAGTAATACTTCTAGATTGTACTTTACACTAGTCGTAACCGAATTTTAATGCTCATTGTATATATAGTCTGAAATAATTAAATACATAATTAACATTGGAAAATGCCAGGATAACAAGGAAGTATTTCAACTAGGCATTACAGAACGTGAACAAATAGATATAATTAACGAAGTAACCGCCCTATGCATATTCATGTTGCATTACTACAACGATAGATTTCGTTCACATAGATCATCAAGATAATTGTCAGGAATCCAACAATGCAGACGTAAATCTTATGATAAATCGAACGTTCAGTTATTGATTACCGATCAAAGAGGCCGAGGCATCGGTCACGTATGCTGAAATCACATTGAAAATGATCTATAGTCAATAAGGATTTGATTTCACATTACTATCATGTACTTTTTGTACATAAACTCGCTATTTAGCTTCTGTTCTTTAATTGTTGTTTTTACTTTTACTGTTTCATATTCCTGAGTAGAATATTTTCATGTCATCATTTTTTAGTTTCGTTAGCTGCAGATTTAACTTCAACTTGATTATTATCTGAGCTATTTTTAAAAGTGTAAAATATGCCGCCTTCTGGCATGTTTCATTGAATTGCAAAGCTCAGAATAAATTTCTGATGTATAAGGGATTTCCCGGTGTGGCTTTCATAGTATGTTTTTGCGTGTTTAGAATAAAGACAGAGTAGAATTCTTGAATTAATGACATTAAACTATTTCTATTGAAGTTCTTTGGTTCGTCTGAAATAATAAACATAAATATTGGTGGTTTAATCAACGACTGCTATAATCTTCTGAAAACATTAAGTTAAGCTAAGAATATATAAACTTCTAAATAAGTCAGGTGAATATATAATTTATACTTACTTGTTGCTTTCATATTTACGAGTAACTCAGGTTTATCGGAACCAGATTACAGACTAGTCTATCTAGTTATATCAGTATTGCTGTAAAGAACGAGTTCGAGAGGCAAACGTAATAAAACATCCCATCAAAAGGGAATATTACTACACGCAAACCACTACAATAAGGTCAAATTCTGTACTTATTACCCAATAGGTAGTGACATATTTGTAACACGATACCCCTGTAAAAAACCTTGCAGGTATATTTTTCCACCGAACCGCTATAACATTTCATCGCACGCGCCTTACCTGGATTGCTTTCATTGTCAAATATACAATATTTCATTTTGAGGTAACGGTGTACTCAAGTATCAAATGTCAAACGTAAGACTGTCACGAACTCGATGCTATGCCGAGTATCGATGTCGATTGTTTGCGTCCCATGTCGGAGCTATAGGAATCTGCGTCAACCCATATAGGGTTGGGCTGCGTTATTAAACCCTACCATATCGGTGTGGTCCGTTACTCTAGCTTGTTCATCGACTTATAACCAACACTATTGACTGTATTTCAAAAGAGATTGATTTGAGTCATCATTTATTTTAAACTTTCGAATTGTTTTGTAAGTTTTAATGATATAGCGTTTAATTTACAGCCCTCCCACATGTTTTTTTAAGACTGAGTCACATTTTTTTTTGCTTGTTGCCAACCTTTTCTACCTTGAACATCTATGAACTACTGTCTTTTTCTTGTTAAACCGAACTGTGTAGTAAAGAAACGAACCAATTGTTTAAAGCATTGTTTTCGCAAACGTTTTGGCGGCCGCAGTATGCGCCCTATCATTGTGTAAGTGCAAACATCAGTAAAAGCTCGCCAATGTGTTTCTAAAATATTAAACAACAATCTGCTTTAGTGCGCCGACTTGGTTCTATCTTTAGCCTGCGTTGTTTAGATCAGGCTCATGGATAAAATTCTGTTAACGATTTCAGTATGAAGACCATCAATAATTCTATTCGCGGTTTCTTATTATAAAATATTTAGTTTTATAACGATTATGTTTTCATTTTTGCGCGTGCGTCGTGGGCGGATATGGGCACTTTATCTTTGACATCTTGGAGTTGTTCAATAAATGAGCTTTTCTTGTATTCTGTGTGTTAACCTATATTGTTGCAGTTTAAGTGCGTATGTAGGCGTGCCGCTATTACCCGTTGCGTTCCATTTATTTCTTCATTGTGTAAAGCTGGGACTGGCGTGGAATGCCGATTCATAGAGCTGATTTCGTTTCAAACTCGCATTTGATATATTCGTATCTTCGTTTATAGTAGTTAGGTATTTTATTTATTATAATGCTTGCTATTGTGTTCGGCATGTGAGATAAGTGTTTAAATCCAACGGAGTTTTTTGAGTTGGCTTTTTTAAATCAAAAGCTTAGAATTGTGTCTTTTCTTTTTATAATAAAAGAGTGTCATTTGATTATTCCAAAAAATGTTTTAATTTGATAAAACATAAATTTTTTTTAGAATTAAAAAGTTTAGATACAGTTTCTTAAATACCACGTTCCCTATACCTACGTTTTTCATATAGACAGTTCCGCACGACTTATGACGTGATCCACAGAACAACAGATGCATTATTCACTCGGTATTTTCTAATGAGGTTGATTGAATTGGTCTTGCTCTAGCCAGGTCATAGTTCAGGACTGCAGCCGGCGTCTTCAAAGCCGTATGAACTAATTCGCAGCTGTGTACAATCATTTAATATTGCCTTAAAATCTAGGAAAACCTTCGTGACCACCGAGTTAAATATAATGGCTTGTTGAATTTCACGATTTATTATAATCAATGGGGCGTTCGTTTGGATATTGTGAGTTATGCTCTTGTCCCTTGGTTCTCTCAATTATCTTGACCACGAGCTATTCATCGCTGTAGCATGTAGATTGTTTGACGGGTTCTAGTTAGCCGTGGTTGTCGTTTGCTTGTAAATAAATTGATTAATGTCTATCAGTTTAGACCCAAAAAGATTGTTTTGTAGATAGTGCGTATATTTGTGAATAAAATCATTCAAAGGCACTGCATCCAATTCAATCGGACAGCGTTAGTGGTACTAGCCCTGCCTCATACGCCGGAGGTCCCATGTTCAAGTCCTGGTCATTTGTGTGATGTAGCTAGATGTTTGTTCTCGAGTCACAGTTGTTGATATATATTTATGTGTGTTTATTTTGTGTTCCCTCCCAGTTCGCTGTATGGTTATCCTTAACACGAGCTTTGCTTACCTTGGGGCCACACAGTTCGTGTGTTTGTCTGGGGTTTAATATATCCCCAGCAAACACTGGGGACACTAAACTTATATTCTTCTTTACCGTCAATAGATATGATAAAATTATATGATGAGTCATTTTGTTACTACCCACTTTACTTTTATAAAAATTTTATAAGGTTAAAATGTTTGTTGGTAATTAAAATAATTTATACATAACTTGAATTCTATTTTAAGCGAGAACAACCATTTTATCTAATGCATTTGTTAATAGCAAAAACAAACATAATACAACTTTAATGCCATACCTACCTGTTCTAAGTGTTTCAAGCATTGCCTGGGGCGTTATTAGGTATCGCTTCGTGACCAATCATAGCCAGACAATTACGATCGAATTAAACTATCAATCAATTGCAATATGGGATTCGATGTGCCCGCCCAGATAGCGATCACCCTGCATTACCGCTAATAACGTGTAATCACAGGTGGTCAATAGTTCATATGATGGTGGGTCGTTGTGATGTGGCTTCATGTGATATCACATCACGTCTGAGGGGAAACCTGTAGATATGGTAACAGCTTAGAGGGATGCTAGAAACAGATCAGTTTGAAAACGTTTTTGCCTTTGTAGGAGTGTATGTTGGACAGATTATTTCATTCCACTTGCAGTATAAACTACGAAAATCCGCCAACAACATGATTTGGTCGTTTTGCCATTTTTCATGTGTTCAAGCTTATGTATATGTATAGTTAAAGTAAGTTCATGTAAATATTACACAAGTACATGATTTACTTACTCAGTACATAAGCTTTAACGTATGAAAAATTACAGAACCTACAACCAAATCAGATTCGAGGCAACCTGTTCGACTGTCATCAAATTAAAAACTGTCTTTCTATTCAATATTTTAATGTTTAATATGTACTCTGCTTTACAGCTATTTAAAATGTTTCTTATATGTAGCCTCGCGTTATGGAAATAACAAAACGATCACCATCACTCACTCATATTTTGAGTAATATTATATCACAGCAATCGTGATATGATATCACATTGCTGTGAAGTAATAGATATATTACTCTGTGCCTATGATCAACATCTCATTTGCTTAACCCACTATTTCTATAAATGGTTCTCCCAATAATAGCAGTTTAATATTTGACGTTACCTCCTTATAAACCAATAATTGATTATCATTATGCTTTATTTGTAAACTGATTTAGCGTTATTATTAAAACAAATACAATATTTTTTATCTTTGTTTAACATTAGTCGAGATTCTTGACGCTGATAAAGATGCGATTGTTGTAGTTAGTAATTGAAAAAGAATTTTCCTTTATGAATGTATTGTTTATAAAAGTGGCAGAAATAAAACAATAGCATATAACGTTGAAGTGTGAAAAAAATACTATGATTTGGCATAACTATAAGCGAGGTGCTCGCTCAGTTGTTAGCGGTAGCAAGTGGCTGCGGTCTTATTTCAAGCGATTTTTAGAAAGTTATTTTTCTTCTTTCTTAGAAACTGCTATTTAGACAACTCATTGAATTATTCCTCCTAGCGTGCGAAGCGAAGAAGAATGAAAGAGTGAAACGACGACAAATCTGCTAAAGAAAAACGTTTTCGCAAGAAAGACTTCGCTAATAATGAAAAGAACATAAATGTTTTTTCCATTTATGTTAAATTAAATTAAATACATAATCATTCACGTACTTTAGAAATAAAAAGCTTTATTTCTTCTGTCAAAATTGATTGATAATGATTATAAATCCCCAGACAAACACACCAACTGTATAGCCTCAAAGTAAGCAGAGCTTGTGTTATGGATTACCATTTAGCGTACTAGGGGGTTGACCCAAAATAAACATTCATATATAAATATAAACGTATAATGAATGTCCCGGCTAGGACTCGCACCTGGGGCCTCCGGCGTATGAGACAAGGCTACTAACCACTACCTTGGGGTCTCATGTCAGTAAGGCAAATGGCGTGCTCGAAGAAAAGTGTCTTCATTCAGCTGTTAAATTGTCTGTGTCTTCGCTTCGTCTAGGTCTTCGTGTTAGACGTGCAGAGGTCAAGGAGTCCCGACAAACATTCGTATGATACAAACAGACCTTTGTTTACGTGGTATTGATGTTTTCTGTTATATATGTTAATATTTACTTAATTATCCAGTTCACTTTGCTTACTTTTCCTCTAATTTTAGTCTGGTATTTTCATTTAATTTTTTTATATCACAGCGTAACAAGATACTCGAGCTGTAACTTAGCTGTAATAGGCTACTATTTAGCTTAAAAATATACCACTTGTAAGTACTTGAAATGCCCCAAATAAGTAACAGCCTGCCTACTTTTCATACGATTTGTTACTTCCCACTGACGAGCCATTTTTGTCGATTTACAGACAAGCTTAAAACTCCCACGTTACGTTAATAAAAGAAAAATAATAAAGCTATAAAATGCCTTATTTGTTTTAAAATGTTGATGAACAAAATTGGAGACTTTCACAGTTACAATATTGTTACAGTTATATTTGCGCTGCGAGCGTGTGAGTGTATCATAAATTGCTGTAGGGTGGTAAAAGCGAATCCGAACCAAATAAACACTAATGTAAGTTACCGTATTGGCTTGACAAATAATCTAATAAAAATCTTATATATGCTTTACCTGTCACCTACCTACTCACAAGTTCGGGCAGCCACGTTCAGTTCGGCAGTATTTGTTGAACTAACTTCTACACATATTCGGCAGGTGCCGAACGTATTTTCCATTCGGGCTCTATACAGGTGGGCTCGTTCGACTCGTCTGGCACAATTTTCCGGATGTTCATCTACACATTCGATTTTGGCGTTCGGTAGTGCTGATTGACGCCGCGCCGGCTCGACTAAATGGGTACCGCCCATTACAATTAGATTTTCCCGATTCTTACCTTGCAAGTTTATATCTAGTGTAGCAACTCGCGCAGCTTAACCCGTTCTTGGTTAAAGTATAAACCATGTTGATGGTTTAGCGGTGAATGACTTTTGAAATTCGATTCAGGACAATAAAACAAACAATCAAATCAAACCCAATCATAGTTTTCAAATAGTTATATAAAATATAGATTACTAATTACTTCCTATTTCTTCAACGCTAGTTAACTGACCATACCAACAATGCTTTTTGCAAAATGCTGCATACTTTGTGGTTCCACTGAGGTTCTATTATTACCGGACAAACCACCGCCAATTACGTAAAACGAAATTGCACATTCTACTTAGCAAAGCATCATTTTATTTATATTGTGTCCATCAGGGACAATGTCGTCGAAAGTACATATAATTCTAATGCACTGACCTGGATGTTCAAGTCGATATATGCGATGGCAGTAGTGGTAGGAATGTGTATTGAAATGTTACAAGTTGAATAAATTCAACACTGACTGCAGATTTGATGTGTGATAATTCTAATGTCTCAAAACATTTATTTATTTATTTTACTTGTACACACAAAATATTACATTATTTCACATTAACATTCACAAGTGGAGATATGTATGAATGTACAAAGTATATATGTACAATAACCGACTGTTTTTTGGTGAAGAAAAACTTTCAAGAAAAAGAAGTAGCCCATCTTAACCTCAAAAGTTATTTTAAATGTTGACAGCCCACCCACAGTTGACACGTGGCGGGCCGTGTTATGACCATACTTAGTCTGTGGAGGCTGTTGGTAGCTGCAGAGGACAATTAAAGCTGTTTTGCAAAAGCACAATCGATGCAAATTCTTGCATAATGCTAAAATATTCACTAAACGAAAGAACAAATTTTAGTTAATAAATTTTTTTAAATTTTACGCCCTTACCGCCCTGTCAGTTACAATTATCTCCCGACTATACTATAGTAAATATTTATCAATCAAAAACGATCTCTGCCGCATAGTGGCGTATTGTTTATAAATACAAATATCTGTATGATTTGCTTGATTTTCTTCTCTTTGATGAACAATATCGATTATTTTTAAATCGATATAAAGGAAGCATAGAGGTGTCGAGTTTACTTTGAATTTATGTTTATTGACAGGTCAGAGATTTGATGCGTTTTGTTTCAGAACAGTTCATTGATGCAGTTTGAATAACCAATGACGTTACAGACTTGGAATTGCAAGTAGGAGTATAAAAGAACGATCAATAATTCTTTGAAAAAGTAATTCTCATATCTTTGACAAACAATACGACATCTTTGATGTTTTCGGCAAAAATAATTTTATAAATAGAAACATCAGGCAAGTCCAGTGTTACGCTTCAAATAGAAATGTAGTCTTATTAAATCTGAATAACATGCTATGCACTTCTTACTAGGAACTGCAAATATTCAAACTTTATGGATTCAAATAATAGTAGTAGATAGTAAATTTAGAAGTCGCATTAGTTTCAGATACATCATACCTTTAAATCACCCTTCTTGCGCATTTGTCCGCTGCGGCAGAAAGCTTTTAAATAATTCCAAACTTCTGTTCCATTCCTGAGTAATTATATCATGTGACCGTCGTAAATTAACTGTAACGTGCAATATTTAATAGAAATGTTACCTACCTACCGAGGAATATTGAGAAAAACAAAAATCAGGGATGTTCAAATGGGCGGGCTGCCAACTAACGCGGCTTATTACAAAATAGCCGGATACACGCGAGATTCTGGTGGTTTATCTTAAACTTGCATTAGGCGTCGTAAAATTCATTAGATATATTCGGTCACCGGTTAATTATAGCTTCCCTTTAGTCTTAGACGGTTGTTTTGTAGAACTGGAGTTACAATTTTCCAAAAACCAGATCAAAATTCAGCCAGTTACGTAAACAAAGTACTAAAATAAAATGTGTCGAGATAAATATGTAATAAAGCTTCGCCTAATTTAACCTACCAAAAATAAACTAAACAAAAATTGTAGATGAAGACATAAATGTTATCTTAACCTAACCACCATTTCATCTTATGGGAGATTATAATAGTTATTCAAAGGCAGTCCTCAAGCAAAGCTAGTTTTGCGGTAAACCACTTCTCTATGATTTAAAGTTATAGTCTTACCATCATTACTGCTTAGATTTTAGCTTGTTTGAAGTGAGGCTGTAACTAGAAAAATACGTGACTCCTATTCGTAGACAGAGTTTAGGTTTGTCGTCTCGATTTGAGATTGAGTATCGATGGCTTGCCAAATGTGAAACCCACTTCATTATGATAGTGATTTACAGTTGGTGATCTGTCTGTAAAATCTCTAGACCGCGACGGACAACTAGTCTTGTCGGTACCTTGTTAGAAACACCCTATTTCCGTGTATCACATTTCTTTATTACTCTGAAATAAGATGCAGGTAACACGAGATCGGATTTCTCAATTTCAAATAAAAAAAGCGCATGACCTTGTTCTTAAAATTCAATTCGTAACCATAATTCGCTAAGAACAACATTGAGAAAGGTTCGAACCGCATTCCGTTCAAATTTTACGCTGTCTTGTAAAATAATTCAAGTCTGCTTCTGTGACAAATCAGCAGTCAGAGAGCTGTCTACAATTTAGCTAATAACTACAGTAAATGTTGTAAGTATTCGATGTGAAAAAGCTTGTATTCGAAATGTGTTTATTGGCTCCGTACCAAGTGGTGGATTTCTTAGCTCTTCTAGAATGATACTAGCTTACAGTTCATGTAGTTAGACTGAGAGGCGCTTTGAATCTCGGCAATTGAGGTTAATACATGGTCGTATTTGCTCACAGGAAATGAGTTTCTGTGTGCCCATGCGCATAATTAAACCAAGACTGGTCTAAATATTTTGGGTTTTATAGTTGCTTTTACTTATAGTGGGAAGCGAAGAGGAATACATTTATACGTCTATCTCAATGTCGTTTTTTGCAATTACATGATTCATTAACGACCTGGTCTGCACATATATAAAAGTTAATATTAAGGCTATTAGTTAATGTACAAACTCCTTTAAAGAACACGTGTCCATAGAACGTCATATAATAGCTTACAGTCGCATTCAGAGATGTCGAACGGTTACTAAAGGCGCTCTTAACTGTAGATTTTGTTTAGCAAATATAGACTTAGATCAAGTATAAACAAAGTATAGATACGCTAAATATATACTTAAAGCGCCTTAAGTATTTACTTAGCAGTTAGTGCATAGTTTTTCTAACACCCAACCTAGATTTATAGCTATAGTTGTATTTTAATTTAACTTTAGATTATGTAGATATTTCAAACTAAAAATAATAGTTTTCCTTTCAATTCCAGTTCAACTTCGTGGGAAGGATCTTAGGACCCCGAGGTATGACAGCGAAACAGTTAGAACAGGAAACAGGATGCAAAATCATGGTCCGAGGCAAAGGATCCATGAGGGACAAGAAGAAGGTAAGCAATGTAAGATTAGAAAATATATAATTATGTAAATACTTTAGCGTAGTTTAGAAATTATAATAAGTTATTATATTGACCTGGGTGCCAATTATTTAGCTCGTAAGTGCCGAGTTTCAACCGAGATAATACCCGTATTCTAGTAGCAATTCGTTCCAAGGAGGAAAGATGTAGTCCTGTAGTGGACAACAACAAAATAAAATAAATAAACGTCTAAAGATTTCGTTTAATGAAAATACATTGGAGTGATAAAAATGCATAACACTTATTAAGAGGTTATTGAAGCTCATGGAAAGCTGCTAAAAATCTTTTATTTGAAGGGGCTGGTTATGATAATTCCGTCTACTCTGCTATAGATACAAGTATTTCCAGCTTCTGATTTTGCTCTAATTTAAACATATACTTATAAGGTATCAAATTATTTATCAATATGAATAAAATTCCAATTTATATAAAAAGTCACAAACCTGAAATGTTTTCTGACTTCATTGACATATTTTCCTTGACTTACCAGAGATGTGTCACATGTAATAATCAAAGCAAATGTTTATTTAATTACTGGATATATAGACGTTATATAGGTTTATAGTTATTAAAAAAATTTAGTTATAAATAAATAAATAAATTATATTATACAGTTAACAGGAATCGTATCAGATTAAATATGAGAACTTAACAATTTTTGATAACATTAAAATTGTTAGTGATATCCTGGGTCTTAGGTTTTCTATATGTGCTTAATATAATAAGCAAATATAATGCTGGAATTCCTGTACCTTGGAAAGCGTTTTACTCATACATCTTTTCTTTCATGAATGAATAGAATGGAACACTAATAGGTAACAGGTACATACTTTCCTGACATCTGACAGATTAGCAGAACTTCGTACGTGGATATATCTACGAAATAATGGTATTTTTAGGCGCAGATGTGTGGTTGGTCTTAACGTCTTAATTTCTTGATTGACCTACTTTTGTGTAAACTTTATATCTATTTATATTAATAACTGTGTTTAATTAACATTCCATGCAGCATACATGTTTTGGATGATAAAGCAGGTTACTAAAATCTTTTAATACTATCCGGTGTGCAGTGTTATTTTAAATAAAATTTTTTTGTGTCAACGTTTTAGCGTGTTGTGAAATTTTTTTTTTTTACTTTTTTATTTTTTTTTTATTAATAATTAGCAGGCGTTTGTCTTCCATCTCACCTGATCGAAAGTGACGATGAAGACGAGGATCGTACACGCCTGTCTAAGAGGTACCTATTCACTCTACACTTGAAAGCTCCAGGGTTATATTTGTCTGGAAAAACAGACGCAGGCAAATCGTTCCACTCTTTGGCAACACGAACCAAAAATGAGCTATCGAACCGTTTAGTTCGGCTCATCGGCACGCTAACCACAAACGGGTGAAACTTCTGTCTGCGCCTGGTTGACCGGTGGAGAAAGGGGGAAGGTTCGATCAACTGAAAAAGAGCATTCGCACACTCTCCAAAGTGCAATCTGTAAAAAACCGATAGACTAGCAACTTTTTGACGATGCTCGAGACTTTGCAATTTTTTTGTATCTTGTTTTTTACTCCTTCTTTAGTTGCGTTGCAATTTATTGGTTGGAAACTTAGAGCTGAACTATGTATTTAATTTTTTTTTTATAGAAATGCAATTCTTTTACAAGGTTTATTTCGTCAGCTTAAGGTGTTCAAATATTCAAGTTGGTTCAGAACAAATTTATGTATTTTCATTTTGTACAAATTTGTTTAAAAAAATACTGTTATAAGATACTTATTTCCGAGACTATATTTATTGGTGCATCTTTCTCTTTTAATAATAACTCTCTATTATCAAGTTGGGTCTATTATCAAAACTAAGTAAAGCCTCTTATATTTATTAAAACGTACATACACGCACCCACGTAAGAAAGGCCTTAGTGTTTTACCTACACCTCGGTTAACATTCGTCCGGACTTAACCCCGTATCCCGTAAATTTTCCAGGAAGATGCAAACAGAGGCAAGCCCAACTGGGAACACCTAGCCGACGACCTGCACGTGCTGCTCACAGTCGAGGACACGGAGAACAGAGCGAAACTGAAACTCGCGAGGGCGGTCGAAGAGGTCAAGCGTCTGTTGGTACCTGTAAGTTCATTTTGTTTGTTTTGCTTGGCTGTAGGTAATGTAGGTGCTGAAATGTTACAAATTTTTTCACAGAGATGTTCAACGATAAAATAGATAATTTTTGTGGGTGAAGATTAATAATAATGATAAAAACACTTTATTACTCACAAAAAAAAAAATACAATTTTACAATAGAAAACTTAAAACTAAAGTGGGCAAAGGCGGCCTTATCACTAGCAGCGATCTCGTCCATACAACCTTTGTGTGGACGGAAAACTACAAAGAGAGAGGTAGTGCACTATAAGGGAAAAAAATACGGTGCAATAAATAAATAAATATATAAGGAATAAATGCAAAATACACAAATATAGTTTAAAAAAAAGGTTCGTTTTACTAAAACCGTCTGCTATAGTTATTTTCTTAAGTAATTCCTGTTCCCATGAAAATTCCGGGATATAATATACTCTATGTCACTCCCACTACTGAGAGGAATCTAATGTCTCCTCATATGTTGAAATCCGTCAAACGGTTTAGGGTGTAAAGCGTGCCAAAGAATAAAGGTATACATACACTCGAAAAACATAATCCTCCTTCTGTTACAGTCGGGTAATTAGAGAATTCATTATCTTTATAAAGTTCTCATTATAAAGAAAAAACTATATGTCATAGTTAAAAGGAACCAATTAAATCAAAATTGACACCTCAATTTTATTTAATTTAACTTCCATTTACAATTCAAGTTACTGAATGGTATTAAAATATTGTATAGGTGCCGAGATATAACCTTTTTATTGTGTACCTGCAGTAAATATTTAGTAGAAGTGTCGTTCCAAGAATTTTATGAATATTCATTTCTGAAATTGCCAACTTGGTTATGACATCTTGCTAGATTCAATTAGGTACTAAGGTACTTTAATGTTTGTATTGAAGTATTAAATTTTTTATTTATTTCGAGACTTTTTTACGGATTTATTTTTATTTTCGAACAAAAGATTTTACTAAAATGTATTCTATTTCTATGCATTAGCGTTTATTGTACAAGTATAAGGATGCTGAAAGGTAGTTAGATATCTGAAAGCCTAACGATTTATTTGTAAAATTCATAGAAATGTCAAAAATACCAAGAAAGCGTACTTTCAATTGGACCTGGGACAATTTTCATATAATGATCGTTTCAATAAGTTAACTGTTTATAAATATTACTGTAGTTAGATTAGGTCCGCGAGCAGACAAATGGTTTCAATATTTTTATCAATATTTTTATCAATACTCGATCTAACTCGAACTCAAACTCCTATCGCCTAGTTAACTATGAGCACGGTTGATATTTCCTTTCTACCGTTAATACTTATTTCTTCACTGTGTATTCACAGCAAGCCGACGGCGAAGACGAACTGAAGAAGAGGCAACTAATGGAACTGGCCATCATCAACGGCACCTACAGAGATTCAAGCTCTAAAGCGGTTGTACCCGGCAACGGTCAGTGCATAATAAGTATGAAATTTTCATGTTTTGTCACTAACCCTTTACTTATAATTAAACTATAATCAAGAAATTAAAGGTACATAATGTCCTTTTCTGTAACCCATTACAATAAGTGTGCAGAATATCAAGTGGATAGATTGAGTAGTTTAGGAGTGCAAGCCTAACAAACATACCAACAAACAAACTTTCGCATTCATAATATTGACTAATAAAAGGCGTTCATGTCCAGTGGTCATGACTACGAATGTATAAATATGATTATGTATTAGCTTTTTAAACTATGTTTTAATTCATAGTCTGATTAGAAAGCAATCTCACGACAATAAACAAGAAGTTCATATTCAAATATATTATATTATGAGTATTATACTCTTGATCTACCGTTCGATAAATATTATCATGACCGCGCACGCCAATAAAACATATTTAAACATAGTTTAGTTTTCCAGAAGTATGGTATCAAAATTAACCAAGTTATATCGGGGTAAGTTTGGCTCTAAGGATTTAAAATAATATTTTAGTGTATTCAATTTACTATTAGTAAAAGGGAAGTAGTAGAATAACGTTCTATAAAACTGAACAAGTATAGTATTGCTTTTTCAACTATACTTTTTCTTATGTAAGTAGCGTTGTTTTTTTAAATATAATTTGCATGTCACACGGGTGTTTTTGAGTTACTTTTATCATGTATAAATTGTATTAATTTCTACTTTTGTAAGTAACAATGACTCATGCAGAATGCTACAAAAGATAACTAACCGATTCAAGCACACTTGGTAACATGATTAATTGAAAGTTTGAACCTTTTCCTTAAACTCAAGGTTTGAAATTGTATATTATTTTTATAATCTTGCGATATACATTCTTAAGTAATTAACGTTGGGTGCCTTCATTAAAGGTTTAGATCTATTACCTAGAAATGAATTTTTTTATTGGTCTTGCTTTTCATGGGATTTTTCATATTCTGCTTTGTTGGAGTTGAAGTTTTTTTGACATCTATAGCTTTTGTTTTCGATTTAATTTAGTAAAAGTGATTATAATTATAGTGTACTCTGTAAAATTACGTCTAAGGTATATTCTGAATACATTATTTTATGCGTTTTTGCAAGTTTGTATCAGCCTATTACTTTAATAATTAGGTACTCTGATTTCTATACTGTAGAAAATAATTATAAATAAATTTTTAATTATTTTTGGTAAGATTTGTACTAGCAAAATATTTGAAATACAGGCTTTTAAACCAGAATACTCTTCTTTTTTCACGTGGCTTCTCTCGCGTTCCATTTAGTAATAGTACCTTTTTGAATTACTGAAACCCTACTTCTTTTTTTGTGCCTCAAATAACGTGTCTGTAAAATTTCATGATGGTCGGAATGTGCAGATGAGTCGTATATGAGTAATAAACAAAAAATTAACTCACTTTTGCAGTTTAAATATTATTATAATTTAGTTTTCGTTCAAATAAATTCAAACGAACCTATGCAGTCATGACCTTCATCATATTTTGTGACTAACCTCAGCATTTCAATGTTCGAAATTCAAGTCACTATATGAAAACCCTTTAAATCCACAGCCGAAGAAGACTGGCGACGCGTCGCGGCCGCCGCAGTGGAGACTCAACGTCTCTTGGGCCCCCAAGGAACCGTAACCAACGTCGGCGGGGT
Organism: Marasmarcha lunaedactyla; assembly: GCA_923062675.1. Taxonomy (NCBI): domain Eukaryota; kingdom Metazoa; phylum Arthropoda; class Insecta; order Lepidoptera; family Pterophoridae; genus Marasmarcha; species Marasmarcha lunaedactyla. The sequence goes on from OV281345.1 coordinate 22,044,275, forward strand.
AGCCATCAGGACCCCGGCTGCTCCTTTAGGGGCCCCCTTAATCCTGTCCCCAAGAATGTCCGCGGCCCCCAACCAAGGCATCATGAATGGAGGAAGCGGATCTCTGCTCTCCCCGGGCGAACCAGCGCATCAGCTGATTTACTCGCCGTATGCTGACTACGCGAACTATGCGGCGTTGACTGCAGCTGCCAATCCTCTGCTCACGGCGGAGTACGCGACCGCCGATCACACGGGTGGGTTGTACGCCCGTTGACATACGGTCCAAGGGGCGGACTTTTACGGTTATCTCGATGATCGGATAGTTGCTTCCTTTACGAGTTTAGGTTAGGTTTTGATAGCGAATTCGGGGTTGAAAAGTTAAACTTTTCGGGTAATTTTTATTTCTAAATTTTTTTTTAAATAAATCTTTATCAGCACTGGTATATTTTAATAACAAGCATAATATTCACCGTGTGACGATCTATTTGTTGCTCGTCCATTATTTTACGTAATATGTAGGTAAATTGCATTGGGGTTACTTATTGATTTAACCGTTTTCAAAAGAAGGCAACTATAGATCATTCTGCATAACGCTTCATTTGGTAACCTTATAATAATAAATCGTAGACATGTAGATAAATTAAAGATGACGTTTGTTAACAAGTTCTAAATCTGTCTGAACGCAAAGTCTATTTTCATGTTAGCAAACGTCGTAAATAAATTTTACTAACGCTGTAAAAAAACTATAATTTTTAGCATCCAGAAATAGATGGTATTCTACGAAATTCATAATAATTTGAAAAGGCTGAGAAATTTGAGAAATTAGATTATAATGAGATTTTCACGCCATACTCTTAATTTATACGTAAATTTAATAATTAAATAACAGCATGTCCTTTTTAATGTGTTGATAATTTGCATGCATTTGTCTCGAAATAGTAAATTCATACGAACAAAATATTTGATTGGTTCGATCGATACCAACTACAGAGAATATTGGTTACATTCTTTAAAAATTACCTAGCTAGTCATTTGTAAAAATATTCAAAAATAACGTATTAACCTGGCCAAATTATCGGTTTTAAATGTACGTTTTACTAACCGTCTGTTAACCCTTAATCGGTGTGTGCTTATTTCGTATGTGTGAAATAAACATGTTTTTAATGGGGTTTCCAGCGTCGAGATATCTTCTGGCTGGCTTTTGACAATGCCACCAAACCCATCAGCCTCCACAATTCTACAGACGACAAGCAACGTTCTATCCTCCGCAACATTTGTACCGTCCCTAAATAAATAAATAAACGCATATATTTTATTCCCACTGGACGCACTATTAAGTCATAATTTAAGCCATCTTTTAAAACTAAGTGTATTCATAAGTGTTAAGCTTAGCGACTCATTTTTTTTTGTATTACAGTTTTATTTCTTTATAATTTTTTTATGATTTGTTTTTATTTTTTTATTTTATTTAAACTGTTTTGTACAGTTTACTTGAACAGTATAATTTTGTTAGACTCGAAGAGATATTTTAATTTATTATGGACAGAACTATGAAGTATTCATAAAATATTCTTATTTATTTTACCGATTTTTTAAATCCTTTTATTATACCGTTGACTCGTGTTAAGGTCAAAGGCAGCTTTAAGATGAAAATGTTATATAGCTTAAGCTATTTTCTTATGTAACTGCCGATAGAAAACTTTTAGTTACCGTTTGAAACATTCAAAGATTTAAAGAGTTCTTTATATTTATGTTAATGTTTTTATTTATTATTTCTTTACAAACACGCATATACATGCATCCTTCAGTTTTACAGTCTAAAGGTTTATAAAAATAAATCCATAGTTGTTTGTGATAACCCTGGCTTGTAACAAAACTAATTTAATTAACATGTAATTTCAGACTTTTCATAATAATCGATATATCGATTTTACTTGGTTTCCACTGCAAAAATCCTACTATGCATGAATTTTGCGGATTTTATATTAATTAGAATTGTTCCTCTCACAGTAAATAACAATTTTAGTGTTCTAACAATTTGATTTTTGAATGAATTAGGAAATTCAGTGATTACAAGCAAAAGGGACCAAACTCAATCAGACTTGATATTGAAAATTGGAAATATTTTAAAATTTTTTTAACATCACTGACAAAATAATACAATAGATAGCGAAAATACTTATATAAATAGCGAAAACAATTTTCTTGCGATCAAATAGTAAGATAATATTTACGTTTTTTGTAACAGTAATATAATTACATTTTTATATTATCGTTACTTGTAATTTATTAGCCATATATTATTTATATACATACCATAGGTTGTAAGATATTATATTATCTGAAAATTATAGATTTAAAAGCGAGCTTTATAAAAAATTATCAACATGAATCCATTTAAAATGTCAATTTGAATTCATTAAAAATTAAAAATCCATATATAAAACTTATAATCCTAAAATATCAGCCATAAATTGTACCTTTTACAAGATAACTTTGTCCCAATTTATTTTGAAACAATTATTTTGTTTGTTTTTTCCAAAGCAATAAAATATTTAGGTTGTTAGATTTTTGTAAAATAAGTTCTAGGCATAATCATAGAAAATAGGTGTAACTGCCAAATTGAAAAAAAAAAGCGAGTATTATTGCAATGAAAACAAAAATAAAGAATATTTGGCGGTGATAGAATGTATATTCTTTAAGTTTAAGTTAGAAAAATAAAGCTGTTTTAAAGGAAATTAGTTTTAGAAGCATTTAATGTTTGATACCAAGTCGTTTAGTACCAAAAGTTGCCATTACAAAAATTCCTTTGGTAGTGAACGTCTATGGTTTTATGAAGGCTGGTGTGACACAGTTATTTTTACATGGATTAAAATGGAATATGCCGTTAGGTGTGGTGAGACGCGCGGGTCGGCTCGCGCAAGTGCGGGAACACCCGTACCAACGCACGGCCTTGCCGGCGCCTTAAAAACCCGCCAAAAACGCTCTCACGCCGCCATTTTGTTCATAAGGTGAGACGTGATACGAGAATGATCCGTTCTTATTATTATCCAATAAGACATTTAAAAGGCTCTGATTGACTGAAATGTAAAAAAAAAAATATGAAAAGAAATGTTAGAATGAAGCTTTTAAAAGTCTTATTAGTGAGCGGATTATATTTTTTCATATTTCTAAACACAATTAACGTTTACTTAGTTTCCCGTCCTTTACAGTATTGAATCTCAATCTATATCACAGTCTTTGTTTAAGTAATCGTTATTTGTGTTTGAAAATTTTCTCTGCTTGAGTTTCTGTGTCGTTATATTTTTATTTATTGTGTACTTATTAGGTTATGTTCTTCTGGTTTGTATGGAGGATAGGATATTTGCCCATCACTACTTCATACCGGATCTTATGTGACACTGCATAATTTAAAATCTGTGATTTTTTCTTTTTTTATATAATTTTTAGATCTGTTACATGTTGTGATTCTTATTTTTAGAATCCACTATTGTTTTTTCTTTAAAGAATTAAGTGTCATTATTACCAAAACAATGTTGAATGTATCTCCTGAAAGAACAAGATCTTAGAAATCACAACATGTTTTTGGACAAACTACGTATTTTACCATATTTTTACATTCAAAGAAAGAAGGATTGTGAGAATTTTATATTTTCTCATAGCAACATTGTTATTATATTTAGTGTTGCTAGTTTGTATAGAGGTGCTATATTCGGGTTGTGACAACCTTCTTTCTACTCTCGCCCAGTATTAGTCAAAGAATAGTGGCGTTTTAGTTTCTTGTGCCATCTGTCCAGTATTAGACTAAAACTATCTTTGACTTATTTTCTCGTATTCATCACAACATTATAGCTAGAATCTTTGTTACGGAACAATCAAGTTAACACAAAAAAAATATGTTTCACAATAAAAATAGATGAAATATATACAGAAAGAAATCCTAAGGTCTTGATTATATTTTTGTGGACATTAGTAGTCATTTTAAGATTTTTTTATAAGAAATGTTTAGAATTTAAATGTTTATTGCCTTAGGTATTAATTATATATTATTACTTTCGTATTTGGAAGTCGTTATATTTAAGATTTATACGCACTTGTGTCCTTGTGGATTTTGTCTACTACGTATTAATATGTCGAAATACGTATCACACGCTTTTTTAAATGAATTATAAATATAAAATTGCTATTCATTATTTACAATGATGAAATTTAACTACCGAAATGTGTTTTGTCAAACAAATCAATTTTTTAATGTAAATAAATGCATTTTCAGATGATCTATACATACAATAAAATGTCAAAAAGTATATCGAGTTTTCTTTCTTTTTTTAGTTAGTTTTCGCGCGCGGTTTAAGCTTTAAATGTGTTATTTTCAATATAATGGTAAAGTTGATGACGTGTCGTCGAAATGGTCAGATGTAGCCTCACATGACTAACATTGTAACTCCACAAGGCCAAGTCCCAATTAAAAAAATAATACTTAAGTGCACAAACATAACTGCTATCGTCACAATTTGCAGATTTATAATTTGTAACTATGTATTTATATTATATGAGTAACTAACATGCAAATATGTAATGACATCTTTTTGATTAAATTTATCACAATTTTATTGCCTAACAAGAACCATATACAAATTTCCGAAAGCGTTATGTTTTTAACTTACATACTTGCATTTGGGTGCTGTGGTTATATAAGTGATAAATTTTATTATGCTTGTTTATTTTTGAGCAAAATTTGACACATGTGTAGAGAATAATACTTTTGTATCAAGTGTTGCTCACTATGGGGACTATTGGGCATATAATCCTATATTTGTAGTATTACCATTATCATACTAAATTTTTAACATTTTCAACCATTAACTACGTAAACTAATGAAGCAAGAAATCATTGTATAATTAACAGGGCTGTGTAAAAGATCGAGTGAAATTCCGCGGCGTGAATGCCTGATAGCCTCCTCTGATTTTAGTATATAAATCAAATTCAGATCCGAGTTCACAGTTTTACCGCTTTTGTTGATTGCATGTTGGTCCTTATTCATGTGTTAAAGATCCTTTCATTGTGTTAAAAGTCGGGCTTTCAACGGGAGGGGTAAAACGTGAAGGCCTTGAAGGCTCGGAGTGAAACATTTCGATCGATACTAACATTCTGTTTTTTTCTTTCTTCTCGTTAACACGGCTAGGCGAGAGCTTTCGGCCGCGCAGGGACTAAACGCGCCGCCGCCGCCGACCGACGTAACACTCCATCGGAACATCGACCACCATGTAGCTATAGACTTTGGGCCTTTCACGTTAACACATATGTATTATAATAGTCTAACTATTAACATTTATATTGCCTGTTATGTTTATAACAAAATGAATTAACCATTTTTTTTATTTACATGGCACACGCCATCGACTATATTTTTTCTATATTTGTATCCGTTGTCGTTTTGTCGTTGTTTTTGAGCACGATGTTGTGTTGTTGTAGGTTGTAATCGAAAGCTTCGGATATTTTCATATCTATATATATCTAACAGAGATTTTTATAAAAGTGTTATATCATAATAATAACAGTAACACTTTGAGGGTTATTTCGATTTTTTACCTTAACCCTTCTATTTTATGGAGAATCTACGAAAAAGGTTTGACCTAAGTAGGTAGGTAATCAGTGTTTTCAAATTTTAGGCCGAAGCTTTGGATTACGAATAGGTTCCTTTATTGAATAATGGCGGTGTTAAATATACATTACACAAGGTACATTTCAAATATTGTTTACGTTCGTAATATTTCAAATAATTTTTTTTTCAATTAATTTTATATTTAACGCCGTTTTTTGTACCTACTCCTAAGAACTAAGGTTTAAAAAAATCTTTTATTTTATTTTTAATTCAGTGCTATTCACTGAGTTAATGAATTTATTCTCTTTTAAAGGTTTATTTTTGTTAAATAATTCTTTGAAATGTTAAGTGCCTTGATTTGCAAACATTTTCGAAGCAATATAAATGATTTATAAAGATTTTGGTAAGAACATTTAATTGATATTATAACTTTTGAGAAGGTGCTGGGAATGGTAAAATTATTGTTTACAATAATATGAACGACTTGGCGGTAGTCGCTGTTGATTAAAAAAATAAGTAAGTATGTCAAGAATAAAAAAAGAAAACGACACAAATTATTTATTCAAGAATTCTCTTAAATTTCTCATTGGACTGATGAAGGAGATAAAATCTATTATAACATAGGTTGTTTTTGTCTCATACATCTATAGACCTCCCATTTAATCATTTGGCAATAATTCTAACATCGACTTTAAACCAAAGACTTATTCGTAGTAAATTTTGAGTTTCCATTCAAATGAAAAGAAAAACTTGTGTCTTCCTTTTATTTCATCATTGGGTCGATAGATGTATGAACTCTTTATTATATTCACATTATATAGATATATTTATAACATTATATTTTTAAAGATAAAGTTTTTAGTGCTTAATATTTATAGATAACAAATAGATATTTGTGCATCCCAAGTGCCTTATTAAATGTACAATATATCATCCACCATACTGTGGTTCTATAATTTGTTAAATCGCTTTTGATTAGTTAAATTAAGTGTAATAAGAGATTAAATGATTGTTAACTTTGCTAAATGTTAAATATTAATCAACTTCGACTTAAGTTTTTTTTAGCTGAAATATAAAATGTTTGTGTTTTTGTAGATTGATTGCTTTATATAAGATTCTGTAACAATAACTAAGCAGAGTTTATCAAATCTCTATTGAATCTCCGAAAATGTAAATTAAATATATTTTCATTATATCTTTTTTATAAGAAATCTCTAGACTTGCAATATATACTTCAATATTTTCAAATAGTACTTTGTAATAATAAGTGCAATAGAAACGTTATGAAATCTTAAATATTTAATTCAAAATGTCTCATATCTGAAAAGAGACTATAGTATATGAAGATCTGATATTGAGATTAGTAAATATGTAACCAACATTTCAGTTTCGAATGAAGTTTTGATTGTTAAATCAGTTTAATTGCCGCGATCAATTTAAACCGAAATTGGTTTAAATTTTCTTCAAAATAAATGCTACTAGCTGGTTGAATATTCTGCTTAAACATAATTATTTCATTTTTATAATTTTAGTATCTTGATTGAACAATCAATTTTTCATGTATTTAGAGACCATTAGTTTCATCAACATTTTGAGTTATCACATTTATACATCTAATCCTTTTTTACGTAGAAATAAATTTACATTGTTTCATAATATTGTTCTTGTATGATGGGTCAAATTTTGCTTTAACTAGCCATTGTAGTTGGTTCTTCTTCTGGTATAACATGATCTACCTACTTAATGAAACCGACCTACTGACTGACTGGTTGATTGATTGATTGATCGACACACAACGTACAGGCTATCAACCAGTGCACCTAGAAACATAAAACTTCGTACCAATACTTTTTTTTAAACTCACATTGTGAAAATATGAAATATTAACGCTAATCTGTTATAAACGCTAATAACGTTAATTTTACAATAGTTGTGGCTAATCAAAATGCAGATCTAGATAAGGGGAATTAGTCTTTTTAAGATATATTTCATAACTTCACAAAATGATTGTGACATTTCGAGTTAGAGTAGAGTATATCTAGGTATGCATTTTATGTGAACATATTGATGTCTTTCTATGTAGCTTAATTCTCTTGTATATAAAAGTCACTAGTTTTTTGGTTACATATACGTTCCATGTTATTTGTAAATATAAATTAAAATATCCCTGACCTACATTCAAAAAGCAGGCTGAACCATTGAACGGCTCAACCAATTTTCTACTCAAACATCGTAAGAACGCTCTCGATTCTTTAAAGTCCGGTGTAATTCAAAAGGCCAAGCGTAGGGCCATTAATAAACTGTCCATTTGGAAAAAAAAGCTCTCGATTCAATCAGCTTTGCATGATGTGATCCATTGGTATGGTAGCTACGATACTGGTTAAACTGATACAAACTCTATGTTTGCGTCGGGGGTTAGTTGCTAAAAATCTGTTGGTTACTATTATAAATCGTCTAATGCATTACTTTCAATATATTTCTCGAGGTTATTGAATTAAAAAAATTACTAAATCCTACAACGGAACTTACTACCATGGCTATATACCTTTCGATTTGGCACCAATCACATACTTTGTCTGTATCATCAATCCGTCCACATAATAATTTACACACATTTATTTAAAGTACTTAAAAGTTTTTGGTCTCTAAGAAAATGCATTCTAGGTTATAGTTTTGCTACTTTGATCTACATAATATTCTCTGGGCAATTTATGAGTGTTTATTCGTGCTTATAATAGCATTTTTCTTTATGTCGCGTAAGTTTGTCTGTTAAAAAAAATTGTTTTAAATATAAACTGTGGCAATTTGAAACGAAACAGATTTTTAATATAATTATTCGTACAAAAAACAGCATTTACAGATTTAATCACAAAAATGCAATGCCATAGACTAAAAGTAATCAAATAATAACTAAACATCTGAAATGTGATTAAAATATATTAATCTACGTACAAAGTTTATTCTATATTGTTAAAGGTCTGCTTTATATAAGTACTAAAAAGTACTTAGTTTCATATAAATACAAATATTATTTTTGAAACGTAAAAGTGCCATGTGCAGACTTATTGTTCGAATTTTGAAATGTTTTTCAGATATTGTAATGGTTGGAAATTTTAGATTTCAAGGGTTAAAGAAATATGTCATTGTTTCAATAGTTGAAAAGCGTTTCACAGTTTCGTGTATAAATCAAACATTTATTTAATATCTAATAATTATTTAATAATTTGTACTTATCGCGTTATGGCATCATCACTAATCAAGTGCCTTAAAATAAGCTTGTACATACTTATTAATTATATTATTTCATTAAAGTATTATAAAGAAATATAAGATCTAACATTGTTTTCCAAAAACAAGAAATAAATAACTAGAAGATATGCTAATATTATATTATCTTTAGGTAAAGCGAGATTGTGCATATTGTCTGTTTTGATGTGTGTCTAAGATTGAATTGGTATTAGTAAATAATAAAAAAAAATCTATCTATTCTTTTATTATTATTCCTCTTCTCTGTCCATGTATAAAAGCCTTGTCTTAAAAATTCAAAGCATTCATAGAGGAGCTAAAACTAGGCGCGGGTATTAAGAGTCACGACCTTCATATGGAAAGTGTCACTAATTCTTAACTTGTTCGTTCGTAGCTTGTCTAAGCTGGTCTTAAGTTTTTTACGACAAAGCCTGCTGGAAAGTGGTATCTATAGATAAGAAATCCAAAAATATGATGAAGAAAATGTTTATTTCTTACTCGGCTGCGGCGAGGCAAAAAAAAAGGGGGTTATTACCTTATACTATTAACCACTGTATTGGTAAGTTTCCTCATATCTTAGTACCGTTAGAACAGTGTGGCGCGCTGTAGAGGGTATATGCAAAATTTGAGCAGTTTTCTGTAAAGATTTTAAATAAAAGGGCTATTTAAATCAAATACTACAAAACTGCTAAAAACTAGTGTGGTCTTTCATTCTATATAAAAATATTAACCATTATCCTTGCCGAAAATTTTGATCACCTGCCGTGTTTAAGTAAAATGTAAGTAGTCTACTTATTTTTTCGTCGTTCATACGGTGATGCCGCCGCCGCTGCGCAACGTGCATGTGCACGGAGCGGAGGGATGCATTCATAGCAGGTAGTTTTCACACAAAAAAAACTAGGAATTATGTCTATGGCTAAAACGTTTCGATTATGTTAGCTCCGTTGCTACTTTTTCAGGTGTACAATTGTCATATGTCACTTCAATGTGAATGATAACACTATGTTCATTCAATGATGTACGGTTTTGGTTATCTTTCAATGTTTTAATTTTATTAAAACTACTTTTTTATATGAATACTTGAGATTGGCAGAAATAGTTATTGTGTAGTAGGTAACAATAGCCAATTGCCATAAAGCGCAAAATTGTATTTAATGTTCAATCAATCAGCTTGATCTGCCATTACGGTTTTAATGTTTGACGAGTAAAGAGTTTGCGTTGTTCAATTTCCGTAACATATCCCCTCAATTCCCAAATACAATATTGTGCTACTAGTGTAAACTTACAAGGTTTAAGTGTGTTTGTGAGCTGCAAGAATTTTGAGAATAAATGTCAAAAGATTCTGATATCTCGCGTTAAGAAAATAAAAATTTGCCTCCAATGCAATACAAAGCATATAAAAAATATAAAACAAAGTTAAGAAATAAAAAAAAATCATAAATATACTTACTAGTCTTATATTTATTTTACCTTTTTATCTTTTAGCTTGTTAAAATATCTTTTAGAATGAAGAGGGGCTTTTGCGCTGCCACAATGGCTTTACTAAAACTCCAAAGACATCATTTTAAAATTAAGAAACGAAGGATCTAATTTAAAAAAGAAGTTGTCAATACAAAAAGAGGGCTCCTATTGTTGTAGTTGAGAAGTCATTCGTCAGCTTAGGTGGCTAAAAAAAATATCGTCTGTTGCGTAGCATCACTAATTAGTTTGTGGATGCATTTAAAAAATTACTTTTAGTAAAAAAATTACTTTAAGAGAAGATTTTAGAAACTTGTGGAAACTTTGTGAAGTAGAAAAAAATTGTGAAACTTAAATCAAAACACAGGTTAATCTCTCGTACGCATCTTCGCTACCTAGATACGTTATCTACCATGCGACAAAGGTAGGTTCACAAACTAACTAGTGATGGTAGGTTATATTTTTTCAAAACACGCCATCTGTAGCATTCTAAACGAACTCTTACTAGATTTAGTATCCTTTTAGTACCAATATAAAAACATAGGTGGCGCAAAATACACTCGTTTTTATGAAAGTACTAAGTTACTGTAGGTACATGATAAGGGTGAATAGCACGATATAGCCATAACAAAGCCGTCAATCTCCGGAAAAGTTAATTAAGTATCGGTTTCACAATTTTAGCAATGGGTATGACGTCATAACTAACGCTAACCATAACCGTTCGATTTTGACCGATTATACTAGAGTTTTGGTCAAGTCAACTGTCAAAGTGTAGACGTATAGACTTTGAAAATCGAGAATAATAAAATGGTGAATTATTGAATTCTAACGTTATTGTAATTGTTTTTGTTAAAGGAAAATTTTAAAATTTTAAACAAATAAAAATGTTATTTTAAACTGAACTTACATGCCAGGTTAGTAGATAACTACAGAATTTTATCAAGAGAAAATCAACCTTCTTGTTTTAAAACGTGTTAAAAGAATGTTGTACCTGCGTACTCGTTGATAAAATTTCCTTTCGCTGATACGTGTTTTTGTCTCGTAATGAAAACCAAAACACGTGTTAGTAGTAGTTAACTACAAAACACGTATTAGTAGTATTAGTATTAATAAGTGCGAGTAGGTCGGTACACGAACAAAGTACTTAGTAGGGTTCGACTTCGTGAATGACACTCACTGTTTATCAATAAATAGAAAACTTTATTATTAGTTGACGACCTTTGACGGCCGAGTGGCGTAGTGGCACATGAGTAGATAAACGGAACAGAGACAAAGCTTCATACAACCGCATGAATCGGTTGCACTACTACAAGCACGCGGGGCGTGTGTGCGTGACCACTGGCCGCTTGTCACGTACCCGGCGAGACAGGTCAAAAGACATTGTCAAAAGCCACAGCCAGTTGACAATCTCAGGGTCATGGCGACGCACGTTGTTTGTTTTGTTAGTTGCAAGTTTAATTATTTTAATGTAAAAACGTGGTATTTTATTATGTACCTATAATGGTGTAATAAGTGTATAAATAATACTAGAAAAAATAACATTGAATTGCTCGAGCAAAAGTTTAGCGATTTTTTCGATCTTGAAATAAATATTGTCAATATTTGCAATGAAATACTTAAACGTATTAGATATTGTAAATGTGTTATGCCATGTGAGTGTTTCCCTTTAGATTACTTGAAAAAACTATTTGTTAGATTCGGAATTTACCACACCATCAAAAGAAACAATAAATTATTAAAAATCAAAAATTATAAAAAGAAAATTATTAGACTTAGTAATTTGTGAAGTATTCTATTATACTGAATAATAAAACTATTTAACTAACGTTTTGTTTAATTTGTCTTTACCTATTGTGACAAGGATGTAAGGGAGTTGTTGAGAGCAAAGAGTGCAGCTATCCGGGCGTACGATTACGCTCCGACCAGGGCAAACCGCGTCTGTATGAGGGCCCTACAGCGAGATGTTAAATCTCGCATTCGCGAACTGCGGTTTAACAACTGGGACGCGCTTCTTGAAGAGATTTCGCCTTAGCCTTCTGGCTTACTGGAAATTGGTGAAGTCTCTCAAGATGGACTCTATCGCGTCATCGATGCCTCCGCTCCTTAGGCCTCCGCCCATGACTCCCACCTTCGATGACTCTGAAAAAGCTGAAACCCTAGCCAATAGCTTAGCCCAACAATGTACACCGAGTACAGAAAGCACTAACGCCCTCCACATAGAAACTGTGAATAGCACAGTCGAAACAAAATGCGTCAACCCACCGACTGACACCCTCCAACCGGTAACGGTAGAAGAGGTACAAACAATAGGTTATTAAAAACCTTAAATCATAGAAAGCCTCAGGTGCAGACAAAATACCAAACAGGGTTCTGAAAGCTCTCGTACTGCTCGCACTCATACTGCTCCTTTCCGCAAACGTGGAAGGAAGCGATTGTCATAGGTATTAAGAAACCCGGAAAACCGGCTAATCTACCTGCAAACTACCGTCCTATTAGCTTGCTTAGCGCGATAGGCAAATTATACGAAAGGATCATTTTGAACAGGCTCCGAGAGGTCATCCATTCGAAGCACCTGTTACCGGATAAACAGTTCGGCTTTAGGTCCCGTCACTCCTGCGTTCAACAGGTACACCGCATCACGGAGCACATTTTGGAGCATAGGAACGTAGGTTGAAAACAAATAGGCACGGGTGCGCTTTTCTTTGACGTGGCTAAAGCGTTCGACATGGTCTGGCACAACGGCTTGTTATTAAAGCTCTCCGAACAAGGCGTGCCAGACAGCCTCGTGCACATCATACAAGACTTTCAACGTTGTCGAATGTTTCGCTACAGATTGGAAAGTGCACTTTCCAATCCCCGTCGTGTATTAGCTGGTGTCCCTCAAGGATCGGTGCTTTCTCCAACTTTGTTTTCACTAGAAACTAGTGACATACCAAGGACGGAGAAAGTAGAACTCGTGCTCTTCGCAGACAACACCGCGCTATAAACATCTGATAAAAATCTACGTAGGTTAACTAGAATGCTCCTATCCGCAGCCAACGCATTAGGCGCTTGGAGAAATGGAGAATAGAAGTTAACCCAGAAAAATTTGCAGTATTGTACTTTTCTCTCTCAACCTGCTCTAGGACAACCTCTAGGAAACCCTCCAAAAGATTAGGTCAGACCTCTCTGTTTGGTTCTCCAAACCCATGGGCTAAAAAGTCAAATATTTAGGAGTCACTTTAGATAGTGGACTAATATTCGCGGAATTGCAAGAAGAGTAAAATGTCGCTTAGAAATAAGCTTACATTTTACAAAACTAGCAACCGCCCCGACATATGCCAGTGTGGCTTTCGCTCACGCCAGCAAGTCGAATCTCAATCACTTGCAGGTTATTCAAAATAGGTTCTTACGCAAATGCGTCGGGGCCCCGCCCTATGTCCGCAACTTAGATCTGCCCAAGGATCTCGAGCTGCCTACCATTGCCGCTTTCATGAAGTTGGCGGTTGACAATGCTCCCCACCATCCCAACCCGCTGGTCAATAAGTCATAAGTCAGTCATAAGATTATACAATTAAACCCAGACGCGGCGGTTCGTTATAGACGTCCGCGTAACGTCTGAATAGATCCCGACGACGCCATTACAACAAGAAACGCCGGCGTTCCAGTTAGAAGTAGGGTGACACGGCATTCGAATCGCCTGACCCACCAGTGGGCCAGGCTAACGCGGCGTATGCATTCCTACTGAGCTTCTTGCTGGTTCTTTGGCAGTAGATGACCCTTCCGAACCAGTAGTAGTTTCAATAGACGACGTCCGAAGCCCTTAGGCGTATCGTATGTAGTAGTAGTATTTTAAGATCCGGCTAAGCGCCGCCAGCTACAAAGTCCGGTGAAGTTTAAAAGGCTTATAGGGCCATAAAAACAGTCCATTTCGAAAAAAAAAATCTGGGGACTTATTATTATTTAGGGTAGTGCATAGAATTTGTACGAAGCTTAACACAAGATCCCGCCTAAGAAGTTAACGCTACCAATATCGTAATAATAACAAAGTAACGTAACGTCACGGGCTGAAATTGGTGTAGAAATTAAAAACCGTCAGCAGACACTGTGGCGTTCGAATCGACGTAAACACAACCTTCGGTAACGATACCATCTTACCCATCATCCATTTGTTACGGCTAGTTATCTGCTATTCAATGAATTACATTGGTAATTAAATAGCTGTATCGCCTGCATCCTGTACATTGGACTACAAACTGTGCTTAATTCCTTATTGATCGTCATAAAAATATACCATTACCAATCAATAATTGCATTCTTTGCGTCAACAAACCTTAGACCAATCCAGTGGCTGATTGGCTCATTTGCTAGTTAGTTACAGTAGGCTATTCAAATTTTACCGCCCCTACTGACTTTGTTCCCTTACTGGCTGTTTAGTAATTTTTCATATACTTACAGACGTTGGAGTATTAAATATACTGTCATTTTTATTAAACTCTCGAAACTCCTTTTCTGCGTGTGTATAATAATGTATTTTTTTATATCTGCAAGACAAAAAGTGAACATGGGCTAAATTTGCCGCCCTTAAAATCTGCCGCCCTTGGCTCCAGCCTGCTGGTAAATCCGCCCCTGGATCAATCTTAAGTGAACAGGTATTCTGACTACGAAGCTAATAACTACTTATAAAGCACGATGTCTGTCCATTATAGTTTGTGAAAGTTTGTGTAGGTAGTTTGTTTTATAATTTACAGCCAACGAGCATGCTATCTGTCGAATCCATATCGTCATTAGCTAGGAAAGCCAATGTACCTGTAATTTTACTCTCTGAACTTGTTGTAGAAAAATGTGGTTGGTATGAAGATTAAAATAGTAAGAAATTGAATACCGCCCCAGGCGAGTTCTTATAGAAAGGATGAATGACTATAATCGGAATCTCAAGAAAAGGTATTGTTGAAATCAGTCAGGTATAACCTACTGATCGCCGGGTGTGGGGAAGTAGTAGAAGGTCTGTCCTATGCCCGGACTAGTTCTAATCCTGGTAGGAGCAAACGTTCTGTGTGATGAACCTAGCTGCTGTCTTTTTTATAACTGTCCCTAAGTGTAAAACAGTATGTGGTGACGATGCCATTCCAATAATTTCACAAAATTATTGATGGCTAGTCATTTTGGATGAACTCAGGTAAATAATCTCGTTCTGTGTAAAGTGTATACAGGGTGGCCACAAAAATGACGTCCAAAATTTTTTTTTAGGTTCCTCGTGTTTAGAGGTATCTATCTGAATCACCCCTATATGTGTCATACGGTTTTTTATAGTTTTCGAATTACGACTTTTTTATGAAATTTTCGAAAACTTGCGACCGATTCAGTTTCAAAATTTTCTAAAAAAAAAGTAGAAGGTTTCTTCGGATTTCTATTTTTGCTACTAAATCTCCATGAACTGTGTGTTTATGCATTAAATAAACAGGCTCATAAGTTTAATTTAAGTTACTAAAACAATTACCTTAAGTTGAGAATTTATGTTAAGTGAGTTATCATTTAAATTTTCAACTTAAAATTTAAATTTAAACTGGTAGTTTCTTCGTTTTTAAGTAGCTTCAGAGAATGTGTTAGACTCTAAGCTTTCATAATAATAATAATAAAGTATATATATATAATAATAAAGTATAAATAATAAAAAGCCGCGAGAACGGGCAAACTTAAAATTAAATAAAATTTCAAATTATGTTAGATTTTAACTTTTCTAGAGTTATATTTGGTAAGTTAACAAATTAATCAATCTTACAAATGATAAAAAATATATAAAAAAATTCATAAAGAAAATCTTAACTCGAAAACTATGAAAAATCGTATAACATATATAGGGGTGATTCAGAAACCTCTCAACACGAGGCACCTAAAAAAATTTTTGGACGTCAGTTTTCTGGCCGCCCTGTCCACCTTTTAGACAGTAGCGCCTAGAGTACAGATGTTGTCGTTTTGGTTTGCCGGTTAGGCTTTATATTAATGATTTGTTGCAATCTACTTTGTATTTTCAAGAAAGTCAGTGGTAGTAGATTTTTCGTCTGAGGCGCTACTTCTTATATTGACCGCCGTAATAATCACGTTTACATGTTGCTGTTCCGGATGAAGAGAAGGAACGGTCAGTGCGATTACTGGAACAAAGGCAATTGCAACTGCAGCCTACGGCCGGCAACGCATCATTAGTCGATATAATAATCCCATTCAGTATTGATAAATAAAACACCAAAGACTTTATCCATGGGTGTGGAAGCCGCGTATCATCAAACGTCCATAAGAACCATTTCAATTCATTTCAGTAGGTGGTTCCCGTGCTCATTTGCAAAATATGTTCAAAAACTTTTGAAAAGTAGCTACTTTAGTGTTCTAGTGTAAATCGCAATAATATCGAACAACTTTCTTGTCACCGATCGGAATGCAACATGACAAAAAGGCATTCTCTACTCGAAAGAAACTGAAGCATTGCTCCGTATAAGATTTATACATGAATCTTTTGCCTACGCCGGCAACGGACCTGTTATTAACACTATTACTGGTCCCGTAGTATATAATTACATTGATTTATATGCATGAGCTCTTATAAAATGATTCATAATTATCCGAGGCGAAAGTTTTTATTCCAGCCCTTTATTTAGCCGGCGATAAATCTTCGTCACGTGTCTTTAAAGATTTAAACGTTGTTTTTGTAATAGAGCCTGTATAAGGGATAGGATATGGATGATTACATCACTTCTTTTAAGTTATTGAGTTGAGGTTTAAGGTATTTGTTATATAATAAGTATTTTATAACTTTATTTAGCCAGAGACCCCAGAGGTCCCTGGGAGGGTTCCTGGTTGGGGCATCCATTTGTGTGGTGAACACAGATGTTTGTTCTCAGGTCATGGTATGTTTATTCTAGAATTTTTATTCTTTATATTATTACTAATAAGTACTTAATTTCAATCACAGATTAAATGAGATTCCTTTCAAGGTAGGTAGGTACATACGTAAACATGTCAATACTTCCGTGAGAAGAACTTATTTATTTATTATTATTTATTAAGAAATTATTTATTTATTTAAAATTTTGTCTAAGTTGTGTTGTGGTGGACTATTTCTGGGGAAGACTTTTCATTTTGGTAATAATCATATTTCATACGCAGATATTTCTTATTCGTGCCCGATATTTCCTTTAACGATGATCTGGATTGGAACCTGAAAAAATAAAGTAGACATGAGTAATGTAATGTAAAACTCAAAAGTGAAAGTGATAGGGGGTGTTATAGTTGATTATTACAGAGTTCCAACCAAGCTGCAGAATTCGAAAATTTAATAAAATCATCTGGTAAAGTAATTTATCCTGTGTAACCACGATTCACATGGGAATTCCTTAAAAAAGATAGATACACTCTAAAAAGGTCTTAAATACCTTATAAATGACGAGATTAATATTATATTAAATTCTGGTTTAGTACATTTATGCTATACACGTTACCGTTCTGCTCGTAATCTAACCCACGAGCCTATACTAATGGACATATCCAGTACTCAATTAATAATAGTTCGGCAATCTCAAGACTCACCGGCATCGGATAATTACGTCGGCCATAGCAGAATATGTTACGTAATCGATCAAAAACTGCATATTATTATGCCTCTGCTGTCACTACACGTGGTGACTGCCTAATTAAATGAGTAAAGTAGGAATCATAAAAAGAATTTTTTATGCTTCAATCGAGTTACAATAATTTAAATTAAGATCTAAATATATTGGACATTCTAATTAATATTCAACGTACTTATGAAATACTTTTGTTATTACAAAATTAACAAAAAATACTTTTTTTTCTAATCTCTTTACAAATCGCAGTACCCTTTCTTAATAAGAATTTTATTCAAAATTCCATTGATAAACTTGCTTGTGCACTTTGCAAATATCAAAAAAACCTAAAACGCAGGTAAGTAATGGAGATCATTTTAACCTAAAATGGCTCACGACAAGATATGGATATGAAATTAAAATTTATTGCATTTGACATCGGAACCAAACATTATTGAATGCAATCATTCAAAATTCGTAGCAATCTGGTAAAGAAAATTTTTCAATTATGAAACTCATAGTTTTAAAATGCAACCACTTTTGTGTTTCGAGAATTCCCCAATTTTAATATAAGAACATTTATATAGATTTAAACTTAAATACAAGATTTCCTTATTATTTACAAAGACTATGTTGTAATTTATTAGACTGTTGATTG
Organism: Marasmarcha lunaedactyla; assembly: GCA_923062675.1. Lineage (NCBI taxonomy): Eukaryota > Metazoa > Arthropoda > Insecta > Lepidoptera > Pterophoridae > Marasmarcha > Marasmarcha lunaedactyla. The sequence continues at coordinate 22,062,799 of OV281345.1, forward strand.
TCTGGTGATTTTTATGTCTTATTGAATCTAATTCCTAAGCACTATTTCATAGTTAACAAGGCAATGAGTAAAGCCTTAACAGCGGCCCAATTAACTTATGTTCTGTAAACTGAAATACCAAATAACTTGGCTCTCTAGGGAAATTTTAGAAAAATATGGCCGGCGTGAGTTTGGACTTTATTAATCAAATAAAAATGTAAGGCAAAAATTAATTAGGTCGAGCCGTCTCTACAAAGTGGCGTTTTTTAAGTTCGCAAACAAGTTTTTTCACAACGTTCTTGAAACGTTTTGTTTATAGTTGGTGTCTCTGAAATGTATGAAAGTGATAAAATCGTACGAAACATTCAATCAAAGAAAGTCAATGTCATACATTCGCAATTCTATACACTTTTCTCATCTATTATCGAACGCACCCCGTCTAGGTTTATTTTAATTATGGCAAGCGAGAAGAACTCGTTTTGACTATTTTACGTTAAACTATATTTTTAAACTAATTAGGGGCTGAGGGTTTAATTTTCGTTTAAATTAAACGGGAATAGATACTTTTGTGATTTAGTAATATACTGCAATTGTTTTAATTATTATTATTATTATAAAAATAATGATCAACTACTTAAGTATTTCCATTATCAGAGTGCGTGCATTGTAATAAACTAGAGCTTGCCTTTGTCGTCCAAGTAGAGCAAACTATTGTATTTATATGTATTCTACTTTTCAAACGCTTTAATTAATTGGCTATTGCAAACATTTTATTTCAAATAACAATATATTCTTGATAAAAAAGACTGGGGCACCAAACGTATATATTCTTGCGTAAATAGGAGCAAAAATAGAAATGAAGCGTTTATTCACATGACTTGAGATTAGATTTCTAGCCAGCCCCTCATCGACACCGACTGCAAATCACTATTGAGTTCCTAAAAACTCCTACCTGTCGTTAGGTGAACAAGAAGCACGGTTCAAACACAAACTACAAACCTACTTAGAGCATATTTCACAGAGTTTCACTACTCTCCGAGACAGAATTCATTTTTCAGAACAAAAATTGAGTGCAGCGAACAGTCGTATATTGTTCGGAAGTTGATAGGGACACGACTTGCAACTCTTTTATGCAAGAGACATTTATAAATCAGGGTAAGATCAACTGTATAATTCTACTATATTATTATATGTGTTCTGAAACTAGCATGTATTACGTACATAAAAAGCATATAAAATTACACAATAACATTAATTATGTGAATAGCCTCACTATGTACTTATCTACACTATTTAATAATAAAGAGGAAAGGTTTGTATTTTTGTGTGTGTGTATGTTTGTAATGAATAAACTCAAAAACTACTGTGCTGATTTCGAAAATTCTTTCACCATTAGAAAGCTAGATTCACCCTGAGTAACATAGACTATATTTATTGCTAGAAAAGATTGGGGATCCGTACTAAAACTTTAGTTACACCTTGTAACCCATTTTTTACACCTTGTAACCCAGGGTGTAAAAAATGCCATAAAATATCTTTCGTCACATGCGCTGCGGAAACTATTGATGATAGAACAAAAGTATGTTTTACAATATTAAAGAACATATCAATAAGCACAAAAAACTTCTCAATGCTATACGTTCAACTATTATCGTTAAGTCACAATAACTACTTTTTACATTTTAAAAGTTGATAGAAACACCGACCAAAATTAGACCATGTTATTCACACTTCTGTTTAAATCCTTATCCAACCAAATAAATCATATTGTTTTCAAGACTGTTTTAATCCATGTAGATTCCTTTTTGAATTGTTCAAATTGGTTCTTCCATGCAATAGATATGACGAATTTAATGTCATAGAAATAGAAAAAATGAAAGCTGTCACGTTGTGCATGTTATTCATACCTTTTTATTAATCCTTATTTTTATTTTTATTAATCATTTTTTTTTCAAAATAGTTTTAATACGTGTAGATTACTCTTTTAATTTTTCGTATTTCGTATATTCACATATCGTGACACATAGCCCAACAACAAGGTAAAGATTTTTAATAGGTCTTTACCTATGAAACTGCCGTTTTGCCGTACTGGCCATTTCAAATGAAAATATTTTTTTTTGACTGATAATTCTAATTTCAAATTAATTTTATTTGACAAACATGGAATTCTTTTTCTAAAATCGCAATTTTTTTCTAAAATTCAACGCATTCGAACATTTTTCGTCATCATGGATAAGTTAAAAATTCGAGTAATTATGGAGTATGAGTACCGTCGTGGCAGCAAAGCGGCACAAGCGGCACGCAACATCAACGACGTTTATGGAGCGAACACTACAAACGAGCGCACCACCCGTTATTGGTTTACCCGCTTCCGTTCTGGAAATTTTGACCTAAAAAATGAACCCCGTGGTCGTCCGAAAACTTTGGTCGACAATGACGAATTAAAGGCAATTGTGGAAGCTGATGAAACTCAATCCACGGCTGAATTAGCAGCAGCTTTCGACGTTAGCATCAAAACAATATTGGTCCATTTGCGTCAAATTGGCAAGGTAAAAAAGCTTGACAAATGGGTACCTCACGAACTCAATGACCGCCAGCGCGAAGTACGCGTGGAGACGTGCCTTGCACTGCTCAGCAGGTATACAAATGAAGGAATTCTGAACCGCATTGTTACTTGTGACGAGAAATGGATCCTGTTCCACTGGAGAACCTCTGACAGGATACGTCGCTGATGATTTTGGATGCGTGCACCATGAGCCATTGAGCTCATATAGAAACTGTAGACCACACATTAAAAGACATCAGAAACTGGCAATTTGATAACCGTGGCGTAACCTTTGTGTTGGCTGGAGACTTTCGCCAAACACTACCGGCCATAACAATAGGTACACGTGCCGAGGTTATTAAAGCTTGCCTCAAATCATCACCTTTATGGAAATCAATTGAAACTCTTAATTTGCGCACAATAATGAGAGCACATTTGAGTAACAACCACAATGAAAATTTCTCAAAAAAAAATACTTCAACTTGGAGATGGAAAATTACCATCGACAGTTGCAAATAGCTCCCAAGTGTTGTTGGACAATGAATATGCTCCAACTGCTAACAGTCAAGAAATTCTTATAGATACAATCACTAGTGGCTAGCGGAACCACTTAAGCACTTTTTCACTTCTTGCGTACAAGATAGCGTATTCCCGGAACAACTAAAAATAGCAAAAATAATACCACTGCATAAAAAAAGCTCTATATTAGACCCTTTAAATTATAGACCCATAGCAAAGTTATCAGTATTATCTAAAATTTTTGAAAACATGATTAAAACACGGCTTATGAATCATTTTCGTCGCTTTAGTTTACTAAATTTAAAGCAATTCGGGTACCAGAAGGGCACAGGAACTGGGGATGCCATTGACAACCTGTTGGACGCGATTATAGGTAGATTAAATGACAAAATGAAGGTGGCTGGTTTATTTCTTGACCTGAGTTCTGCATTTGACACGGTAGACCATGACATTTTAATCAGAAAAAATATTATTCAATTAATGGCAGTTTTTTAAATTTAATTATATCCTATCTCGATAATAGACAACAATTTGTAGAAGTAAATGATACGACTAATAAAAAAATCCAAACTACACAAAGATCTAAACTTGTGAAATCTGCAAGAGGCGTGCCACAAGGTTCAGTACTTGGTCCTGTATTGTTTATAATATTTATCAATGATCTCGTAACTTATATAAATAGTAAATTCCCTAGTATGAACTTTGTCATTTTTGCTGATGATACAAATGCCATATCATCTAGTAGAAGATTAAACGAACTAAATCAAGAAATCAATTTAGCGTTGAGGGAATTCAAAATGTGGTTTTCGGTTAACAACCTTAAGCTGAATCATGCTAAAACACAAATTATGCTATTTAATGCCACCTCAAGAAATGAAGACAAATTAGAAATATATTCAAGTCAGAAAAATTTAGAAACTGTTACTGAAACTAAGTTCCTCGGTATACATATAGACTCAAATTTAAATTGGTAAGCGGAGCTTAAGGCAATAGAAAGTGCCATTAGCTCATCATGTTATGCGTTGCGTAGCTTACGGGATAAACTAACAACTTCGCAATTGAAAATGGTCTACTATGCATTAGTCGAGTGTAAGTTGCGTTATAGCATTAAATATTGGGGTAACAGCTATAAATACAATAGTCAAAAAGCTTTCAGACTTCAAAAAAGGGCAGTGCGTACAATGACTGGACTAGCACCATGGGAATCTTGCCGCGAATATTTTAAAAAACTAGACATACTAGCAGTGCCCAGCCTATATATTTTAAAACTTTTGACGGATTTTATGAGAAATGTGATTTTAAATGAAACCAAACTGGAAAGAGTGGCGCGATTAAACACAAGGCGAAAAGACTTTAAGGCTATGATCGAACCCAAACTGACAAGAGTGAGGCATTGTCCTGTATACAAGGCGGTACTACTATTTAACAAGTTGCCGATGGAATTAAAGACGACGCATAGTTTTCCAATTTTCAAAAATAAGCTTAGAGCCATCTTGTTGGAAAAATGTTGTTATTCTTTAGATGATTTTAAATAATTATGATTGATTAAGAAATGATATATAATGTAAATAATATTGTAAATAGTAATTTTAGATAATGAAATCAAATATGTATTGTAACTTATTTTATACATTCGCATACAATGAAAATTGTTTTTTGAATAAAATAAACTTGAAACTTGAAACTTGATCTATTCCGACATCGAAAATCTCACAGAAAGAAATTTCTATTGGCTCTGTTCGAGGGCTATAGTGTCACCAAGAAACGACTCAGTAAATGTGATAAATAGAATGATTACGGAAAAAGTACCAGGTGATTTAAATATTACAAATAGTGCACTACCCACAAGAATTTTTAAATTCCCTCAATCCTGCCGGCTTGCCACCCCACGAACTAAAATTATAAGGAGTTACTTCCATTAGGCTATTGAGAAATTTAAGCCCTCCCATTATGTATAATGGCACAAGACTTTTGATAGAGGAATTACGAGACAATGTGGTTGTAGCAACAATCATCACTGGGCCCGCGGCCGGACAGCTCGCTCATATTCCGCGAATCCCGAAGGTCCCGACGGATTTGACTATATCCTTTCAAAGGTTACAGTTTCCTGTGAAGATATCGTTTGCCCTTACGATTAATAAATCACAGGGACAAACTTTTTGGATTGTTGGCATCGACCTAAAAAAAGAGTGCTTCTCTCATGGGCAATTAAATGTTGCCATTTCTCGAGTAGGAATCTCCTGAAAATCAACATGTTTTGTTATCACCTACAAATACCACTGCCAACATAGAATTGAATAAAGCTTAAACACAAGTTAAATAATAAATACAGAAATGTTAAAATTACAATAACTTAGAAAATAAACAGACAGTCTTCAAAATAAACAGACACACCTAAAACAACAAAAAAACTAAAAATTTAAAGAAAACAACAAAAAAATATAAATAAAAAATGTTAATATATTAAAAATTAGGAAATTTAATTTGGTAAGATCATATAAAAATTTAACATGTTAAAATTTTAATAAAAAAGCGATGAACAAATTCAGATTGTATAGTATAAATAAATAATGTGATACTGCTTTAAAAAATATATAGAAATGAAACATTAAAAAAAATATAAATAAAAGGTAAAATTATTAAAAAAATCATTTCCACTCGGGCGAAGTCGGGATGGGCCGCTAGTTATTTATAAATTAAATTTTAGGCACTATGCGTAGGTTTCTAATCTAAAATTTGAGTAAATATTTTTTATGTTTGGTGCTTCAAAAAAAAAATGATCACGCAGCAAATACAATATTAATACGTAGTGCGAATTGTTTTGCAATAATTTTATGTATTTTAACTTTTTGATCTTTAGCTATACCAGAGGCCTCGAGTGCGGGAGATTTAAGCTATCTGACTTTCGCCACTTAATTCTGTAATTGTAATGCTGTGTCTGAAAATTTATATTTCAACGACCGAGTGGTGTAGTGGTAAGTAGCCTTGCCTTATACGCTGAAGGTCCCAGGTTCGAGTCCTGGCCGGGGCATTCATTTGTGTGATGAACATAGATGTTTGTTCTCGGGTCATGGTTGTTTGTATTTATATAATAGGTCTTTACCTATGAAACTGCCGTTTTGCCGTACTGGCCATTTCAAATGAAAATATATTTTTTTTGACTGATAATTCTAATTTCAAATTAATTTTATTTGACGAACATGGAATTCTTTTTCTAAAATCGTCATTTGTTTAATAGTTAGTGTTTTGTTTTCAACGCATTCGAACATTTTCCTCATCATGGATAAGTTAAAAATTCGAGTAATTATGGAGTATGAGTACCGTCGTGGCAGCAAAGCGGCACAAGCGGCACGCAACATCAACGACGTTTACGGAGCGAACACTACAAACGAACGCACCACCCGTTATTGGTTTACCCGCTTCCGTTCTGGAAATTTTGACCTGAAAAATGAACCCCGTGGTCGTCCGAAAACTTTGGTCGAAAATGACGAATTAAAGGCAATTGTGGAAGCTGATGAAACTCAATCCACGGCTGAATTAGCAGCAGCTTTCGACGTTAGCATCAAAACAATATTGGTTCATTTGCGTCAAATTGGCAAGGTAAAAAAGCTTGACAAATGGGTACCCCACGAACTCAATGACCGCCAGCGCAAAGTACGCGTGGAGACGTGCCTTGCACTGCTCAGCAGGCATACAAATGAAGGAATTCTGAACCGCATTGTTACTTGTGACGAGAAATGGATCCTGTTTGACAATCGTAAGCGCTCAGCAAGTTGGTTGGACCCTGGTTCAGCACCCAAACAATGCCCTAAACGAAAACTTACCCCTAGAAAAGTGATGGTCACTGTTTGGTGGTCTAACGCGGGTGTAATTCATCACAGCTTCTTGCCAAACGGGACAAGCATTACTGCAGATGTGTACTGTGAAGAACTGAACACAATGATGGAGAAGCTCGCACGTCTCCAACCAGCTTTGGTCAATCGTTCGGCTCCACTGCTCCTGCACGACAACGCGCGACCTCATACTGCACAGCAGACGGTCTCCAAGCTACAAGAGTTGGGGTTGGAAGTTCTCCGTCATCCGCCGTACTCACCAGACTTTGCGCCTACAGACTTCTACTTTTTCCAGAATTTAGATAACTTCTTGGCGGGAAAAAATTTCAATACCCGAGAGGCAGTACAAAATGCCTTTGAAGAATTTGTTGCCTCCCGTCCAGCTGATTTCTTCAAGAAAGGCATCAATAAGCTACCAATGCGTTGGCAAAGATGCATTGATTGCATGGGTGATTATTTTGATTAATAGAAATAAAAAATATATAAAAATTACGCTTCATTTATTTCTGTATACGTTTGTCTGGGGATTTATTATTATTATTATAATTACAAAAATGTTTTTCGTGTGAGGAAAGAGATAGGCCACTGTAAGTACGGAAACAAAACGTTTTTCCCACTTAAGCCTTCAGGGTTAACTTAACCAAGTTTTACTTTGAGTTACCATGTAGGGACTTCACTGACGATTGGATTTTAATAATCCATTAATACAATGCTATAACATGACATCATTTGTTTTTTGCTGAGCACTTTTCTTATTTTTTTCATTCCTTAAATCATATTTCAGTAGACTATCTTTAAACCTATACCAAAAGGAACAGTAGTAGATGGAGTATACGTGTATTAAAGTGGACAAGGTCGGTGCAGGCAGACTGTTTATGACCCTCCGCCCTGACGTGGGGTGATTTCTTGAGGGGGTAGTACAGGCTGAAGCAGCAGATGATTTTAGTTGGTGTATGTATGAATGGATTCGGAAATGAATGGGAAGAAAGAATGAAAATTTACTATTCAGTAGCAAATTCTTCGCATTGCTTACCATTTAAAACGGTCGCCGATTCCGTGTTCATCTAGTTGGGTCGATCGATTTGTACTTACTTACTTGGTGAATGTTACAATTTTAAAAGGAATCAAGAAAACACGATATCTCAAACTTAAGTGAACAGAGTGTCTAATATCTTAGATAAACGTGTGTTATATCTCACACACGTTGACATGCCACACATTTGCTCAAAGAGATGCTGAGATGTGCTCGATATTAGGTTTATCAAAGACCATTATGTTTATTTAGCTTTTCTGTATTCGCATGAATCCCTTTTCCTGTCTGAATTACAGAATAAAATATAAATTTTGTGTGTCCAGCTCAAACTCCAACTACATTCTCTATATTTGCAGAGTTTCAGCATCATGTAATCAGTGTTAAATATTTGCCCACAAACTAAATAAACTTATTATGGGTCCTGAGGGGTTAAATATCGAAATATCCTTCCATATTTCTTGTGTAGCTTATAAAAAGAAACTTCCTTCAAAACTCAGAGTTTATGAGGTTATTCATATTTGTAAATTGCAAGGCTTTGTGAGTTTTCTGAACCTGTCATCAACCTATTAAGCACTCTTTTAATGAAATCGAATCTCTATGAGAATGAAAAAGCGTGTGGTATCCGAAACCGTACGTTATACTATGCCAATAAGAATGCACGAATGTCTTGAGACGTTTCCCCTCGCACGGTGCATTTTACGACCGGCTGTCCCTCGCTGGGCGCCAGAACTGCACAGAAATATACTCGGCTAGGCCTTTATTGTTTACTTACAAACACGAACGTTATACTGTATGAATGTTGGAATCCGACGGCTGTGGGTTTTGGAATCAATAGTGGCGACCGCCACATTCGTATGATCAGAGTTTCGTGTTAGAATTTTAGTGATAATAATATATTGGTGTAAATCACAGACTTATGTTGAATACCTGACTTTTTCAAATTGTATTAAAACCAAGCGTGTCAGTTTTTTCTTGCTTATTGTAACGCAACTGCCTGATTTAGTAAATTTATTGATTTTAATTCTTCTAACAGACTGGACTCAATTCCGATGAAAAATCAACGACTCGGCACGCAGTTAGATCAACTTGCGGTGGGTACTATGGACCTTGGATACGTACAGCGGCATTATTTTTCTTTATTTCGGTATATGGTGCCAGTATTTTGTAATATTAAACGTACTAAATTAGAAAAGTACTAAGAGGCATTTTTCAGGCACCAGTTGTTTTGTTTATCAGCAGTAAATGATTGAAAGGGTAAGTTATATTCCGCATTTTCGTCTAGTTCGCTTTAGAAAACGATGATTCCCTAGTACTGCTCCTCAGTATTCATTTATAAAAAGAAAAAAAAAGACGATTTACGCATTTATAGTTGTTATGTTTTTATTTGATTTTCTCTGTTTTAAGATGTATAATTGGTTGACTATGTTTTTACGTTTATTGCATGTTTTATATATATTTTACGTATATTACAGCTAGGACAAGGTTTCTTAAAAATAGTTTGTTGTGGCTCATGACGTAAATAACAAAATTTTCATGTTGATTTGTCGTTTATACCTTAAATTCCGCATGACTTACCTGGTAACACTATGAAGGAAGAAATACACCAACAGTGTGGTCCAGTGGAGTGTGGTTGATAAGGAAAACACTTTATAACAGTGTTGAATTCAAACATGAGTAATTTGTATTATGTGGCATTTTTTCGTAATAATAGTCAGTTTCAAAAAGTTTCATAACATGTTGTATCCTCAACGGTATTTATTTTTAACATATAATAAAATAAAGAAAATAACTTAGCCGAATAATACGAATCAAATGTTTAATTATTGCATATCTCGTAAAATGACTGATACGACGCATTTCATATCGCCATTTTACAACGTATACCTGATAATAAATAATGGTTTGTTAGTTTATTGCTTTAAAGATTGGCAGCCAAGTATTTTATTCCAGTGTGTTTTATTTGTTCAATCCAAGTAATTTAAAAATTTATTAACTCGATTACAGTCACGTGTGAACGATATGAACGTTTTTGCATAGTGGTTAAGCCGATCTTCTCCATTAAGGTCTTGGATAACCCAGTGACTTGCAAATGCTTACTAGGCCGACTGTTTTAACGGTGATTAAAAACAGTGAGGAAAGTCGTATACATAAGAATAATTTTTTTAAATAATGATTAAGCCTTTTTCAAAGGCGAAGTCCTTTAATCCCTGAAACCACTTAGGTATAATACTGTAATTTCACGAAGCGACGTTCGCCTTCCTTGTAGAAAACATATGACCATGTGTTCGATACGCGCGATCACGCACACATTTGTAGCGTGTGTGTACAACTTACAACTACAAGTAAAGCAAACGTTGCTTCGGGAGATAACAGTACTACAAGTGTAGGTACTAAGTTGGGTGAGGTTGATCTAGATTATTTAGTAACCGTGGACTGGTCACCCACGTTGAACTAAGAGGCAACCAGGGCCGCCGGCTGGCCCAAGGAGGGCGCTCCGAGCGGGCTGAACAAGTCCGCTGAGGACGCACTTGGAGGTGGGACCGCAGAAGAAGAGGAGTGCCGGTATTACGGTGCACCGTTCTCCCTATCTTCTGCGGCCGTGGAGGGATCGCAGGGGGAGAAGCGTGTTGGTATTACGGTGCGCCGCTCTCCCTACCCCCTGTGAGCTGGCGGGGCCGTTCCGTCGAAACGGCACTGGTGGGGCCGCAGAGGAAGAGGCATGTCGGTACTGCGGTGCGCCGCTTGCCCTATCCTCTGCGGTCGAGGTGTGGTTGGTGACAGAACCACAGACCTGATCTGCCATCGGGTACCTGTTATCTAGTATCCATGGCCTCCTAGTAGCAGACTCGGGGGGAGTCTGCTACAGTACTGGTGGAGGCCGAGGAGGGTGGCGCACCTTACCATCTGGTGGGCCCATCGTGGAGGGCCTTCGGGCTTTCGCGATGGAGTCTCTTGTGGGCGGCTGCCGCCGGCGGGGTTGTGGATGTGTGCGAAAGCGTTCTCGTAACCCCGTCACAAGGCGGCGAGGAGGAAGATGGGTGGGTTTTTAGTGGGTATACCGTGGGTATACTGTACCGGAATTATTAAGAATGTCTTGTGTTATATGGCTGCGTTCGTTTTAAGTATTATCTTTGGAATAAATAAAGTAAAACGGCCACTACCATATTTGTGTATTGTACCGTAAAACGGGGTAACTTTGAGAAAATTTTCTTTATTTACTTAATTTTCTGCTTGGAATGGAAGGAAACGATTTTTTTTAGGTTGCAATGACAGACTCATCAGCCATATTTTCCGAAAGCGTCAACGTGAGAACGTTACTGTAAGTAATTTATTTATTATTTTAAGTTATAACGTTAAACGTTTTTAATACCGGAAAACTTCCAATGCACAAATAGGTGTATTTGCTTGGTATTTTCGGAAATAAGATATGTAATTGTAAGTTTATTAGTGAATAAAAACAAGTTTTAACCTTCCACTTGTGATCGCCATTTTGTTTTCTATGCTTTCATTTGTAAACCGGGGCGTAATTGATTAGCTATATGAGGTGACATTGATAGCTATCAATCTCGCCCCTGTTAGTACAGCAATGGAAGGATATAAGACTTTGTATTACGTATCAATCTAACCCAGATATATATTTTTAGTTTGTAGATTTGAAATAGTTCCCACGAATAAGAAGACTCCGGGTACCCGCGACTATAAAAATTACTCAAATGAGACCCTCAAAGAGCCTCTGGAATAGATTATAAACGGTGAGCTCACGATAAACGCTGCCTCGCTTCAGTATCACATCCCATTTACACTAATAATAATACTATGGGACCATATAGATTATTTCTGACATATACCTATTGTATTTTGATTAGTTATTTACTATTTAGGTACATTTTGATCTCTGATTACCTATATGATTATTGAGACTGATTATTATAACGAATAATTAGGTTAAAAACTTTTAAAACGTTTTATATTCTAAGTATTTAGATCGATAGTGTTGTTGATTGAATAAAAACTGTTTTAAAATAATTTGCGTGTTTGTGAACCCTTTATAATAATTAAGTTAACGTTGAACTCAAATGAAACACTGATCAATTTGACCCTTAGAATCAAAGTAACCCCAAAAAAACATAAAATTTAATATTTTTGGAACTAATAATCTCAATTTTTATTTTTTTATTGCTTTGTGTTCCTTATTGGGTTGGTTGTCTTTCGAATTCGATGAATAAAACAGGTGGTATCAAAGTAGCCCCAAATTTAATATTTAATTGATTATAACCTTTTTATTTTTTTCTGTATTAAAATCTCTTTTTCCAATTAAAAAAAAAATAAAATGTCAAAGTATTTCTTAAGTATACCGTACCAGCATTTTTTTTTAAAATTTGTAACACTAAGAAATAAGGAATGCCAATGGTTTATATTTTTAAATTAATCAATGCCACCCCGTTTTACTGGTATATTTCGATATTTTTGTGCCTTGCTTGATCGTGTGGTAGAAGCCTTGGGTTCGAATATAAGCTGAGACAAACAATTTGATGATGTGCACTTCTGTTTAATCATAATAAAGGTTTATCACAAACTCTGCCGTAAATTAGCAGGGTTTATAGGGGCCAAATTGTTAAGCTATGTCTGGCCATAGCTTTGATAAAACATTAATTGTTCACTGTAATTTTTGTAAGTAAGATTTATTAAGAAAAATTTAAATGTATTATCATTGACCAATATTGAAGTTGGTAAAAAATTACATTTAGACTATTTATTTATATTTCTGATTTCCGTTATTTAGGTTGAAAGTGTTCATCACGTTATGCATTGGGAAAACCACCGTCCCCTCAATCTTAAAAAACTGCAGCATATTTAATAAAATTAATTGTTTATTAATAACTATACACTTATCATGAAATAAATACTTAATTACCGTTAATACAAAATAACCGTTAATTACTGGTTTATCATGGAAAACCTGATATCTATCGATGCTTTAATTACTGTATCGCTCGTGTAATTAGAGGCTGTTTTCCTTTATCTATGCTGTATTTATTAATATGGTCTTGATAACCGATTATGAATGTCATTTTTATGTGTATTTATGTGGTTGTGGAGGTTCCGCAGAGAATCTCGATCAGGTTTGAGGTCAGTTTACGATATTTTTTATTTGTGTCATTGATTTAGTTTAACTTGGAATTAAGATTCTGATTTTATGTGTTCACAAGGGTTCCGCTTACCTTATAAAGATATTATTATTCGTTAAATAATTAAGTAAGTTTTATTTAATCCGAAAGTTATTATAAAATATAGGTATAATATAATAGAAAGTCTTAAAAAGGATGGTTATAATTTGAATTGATCGACATCTGGTTACGATGCACACACTTGTTCCAAGGTCCTACCCAGCAGTTCCAGTCTAGAGAAAGAGTACATATATTGAGCTATTTGATAAATTTTTCGAATTGTCATTCTCCAAAAGACAATTCCTCTTTTTAAAAACACCTTACTTAACTTTTTGTATATTTTTCTAAGAACTATGACGACTTGAAATGAAATATTTATTTCTCAACATTGACAATTACTTTTTCTTATTGACGTCAAATGAAACATGACTACCACCAGTTCGAAAAAACCTTCGTGAAGAAGAACCGGCAAGAAAGTTCACAGGTATATTTTTTTCAAAATAAATTTACAGAGTCACTTTATGTGTATACAAAATTATACTTATCTGCATGTGTTAGCTCATCAAGTCTCCCTCCCCCCAAGTATCCAGACGACGAACAGCCTCAAACGGCACCCGTTCACGAGTTAACGCGGGATCCAGCCATCCCCTTCTTAACCATATCAGAGGGAAGTGAGCGACACGACGCTATCATAAGAAGACGTACTTTAGTGACAATGACACAGTATTCTTTGACGTAGCCAAGGCTTTCGATAAAGTCTGGCACAGTGGCCTCGTTTATAAACTCTACAAAATAGGCTTACCGGATCGACTAGTTAGAATAATCGCGTCGTTTCTTAAAGACCGTAGGTACGTTTCGATTTAAACACGAAGGCACGGTCTCCGCGCCCCGTCTCATAAAGGCTGGAGTCCCTCAAGGCTCAGTCCTCGCCCCTCTATTGTACACCGTGTACACTAACGATATCCCCGTCCCGTTGAAAGGTGTCGAACACGCCCTCTTTGCCGACGACACTGCCCTTTACACCAAAGGCCGCAGAGTCCCGGGTCTCATCACCAGACTCCAAAAGGCTGTAAACGCCCTCGGTGCATGGTTTCAAAAATGGCGCATCGATGTGAACCCAGAGAAGAGCTCTGCGGTTTACTTCGACTACAAACGCAGTCGTATCGCCGACAATTTCCAAGTTAGAATGCAAGGCACTCCCATCCCCTGGAAGCGCACTACCAAATATTTAGGCGTCACCTTAGACCAGACGCTTTCTTTCAACCCTCACGTCGATAGAGTAACGAAACTCGCACGTTTTTACCTAGGCCGGCTTTACAGTATGTTAGGTAAGAAAAGTAAAATGTCCTTCAGAAACAAAAGTACGCTTTATAAGGTCTGCGTTAGACCAGTCATGACATATGCCTCGCCAGTCTTTGCCCACGCCAAACCCTCCGTCCTGCACAAACAGCAGGTAGTTCAAAACCTTTTCTGCCGCAGGGCCACAAACGCTCCTTGGTATGTGCGCAACGCGGACCTGCACAGAGATTTTGAACTACCTACAGTGCAACAGCACCTAAAAACACTCTCAGAATCGTTCTTCAAACGCGCCGAATCCCATCCCAATCTTTTAATTCAAAATTCAGTCTCATATACTGCTCCTGTCTTAGATTCGGAATTCAAAGTTGCTAGACCGAGAAACGCGCACACTGGTGAACCCACGCAATTAACTTTAGATCTCGAAGCCCTTCAGGCCGCAAATTCTAATTCTAACGTAAATTCTAATTCTAACGCAAACCCGAATAAATGCAATTTTATTTTTCAATTTGAATGTTTTTAATTAGTTACTTTAATTGTGAGCACTGTCAGTGCTATGTAAATCCCAGCGGATGACCCCTTCTGGGCCCCGCTAGCGCGGCCTCTTTCTCCAATTAGCCGTCGCTCAGATGAAGGCTGAGTGGCAAAAATGCACGAGCCGACAGGGGGTTTTTTAGTGGGTAGTGGTTCTGGTAGGCGTCGGGACGAGTCCCACATAACTCTGGATCGCGCGCGCCAGAGTATGTGTCAGAGCATTTTTTATTCTCCTGCCCTTCCCGTGGAGGGGAACAAAAAAAATTACAATGACGCTTTAGATATTATTCGGGACGAAGAACTCAACGAACTAACAGACATATGACACATGTTTTGTCACAAATACTAGTACAATCCTGTTAATGAGGGGATTATACCCAAGGGCTTTTATCATCCAAATAATCGGATAGTTTATAATATGCTTTAGCACACAATTTCTGCTTTGTAGTTTCTTTGAATTTGTCAATAGGAAGACCTTGGATATCCTCAGAAACCTTATTATAATTGTTAATTGCGTATGTTATAAATGCGTATAATTGACCCATGAATGAGTTAGTGACTTTATGAAGCCTACTTTTATGAGTAATAGTAGGTTTCATAAAGTCACTAACTCATTCAGTAAACTTGGTCGATCACCTGATTCAGTTTTTATTCAGAATTGACTTAGGGGGGACCTTGCACATACAAAGTTGCCACACTTCGAATAACATCATAATTCCTACTTTAGCTTCATTTTCCCTCAAACAAATTTTTGACTTACGATTTCTCTGAAAAAATAATTTGCTAACAGCCTTCAGAAACGCGGCCATTAGTAATACAATCACGCACTCTCTATGGGAGTTGACGAAGGCTCAACTAGGGGAGTGTTTCCTCTAGCTGTGACTTCCATACAAATTACAGAAAACTTTGTAGCAAAGCTTAATGCCTTGTTATTTATGTGTATGTAAGTTGGTTACGTACGATTACGCACTGGGTGTTTACGTATTTTGGGGTAAATGGCGTTTCCTTTGAAAATTACCTTTTAAGGACCACATTTGAATTAGAAAACAATAAAAATAATTTTATTTCAATTATTCAAAAAATAGTAGGTGCAATGGGTACAATCTAAGTAGAGTATAGGTATGTTTGTATTATTATATTCTTTATCAATCAAAATCTTTTCGTAATGAAATCTTAAGAACAAGGTACAAAAATAAGTTAATTATTTAGCAAAGGTGGACTTATCTCTAAAAGAGATCTCTTCCAGCCAACTCAGGTAATTGAAGAGAATTACACAATGATAAAAGTAGGTGACAAAAGTGCAAGTAGTAGTCTAAAAACAAAAAATAAAAGAAATATTACAAGATTTAAAATTTTTGTGTATTTATCATTACCTTTTTATTTATCATTTGTCACCTACTATTACCTACTAACAGCATAACTAATACTTCAATAACCATGGGTTGGCTGGAAGAGATCTCTTTATTACATGCCAAAATGAATATACATAGGGTCCTACTATTGAGTTGCTATACTTAGAGGAAATTCGAATGGAACGACCTTTTGGGCTTTGAATTTCTGTAAACTACTGTAGATGTATTATGGAAGTATGAATTATTCGTTAACGTAAAAAGAAAATGCGTTCTATTCTCTTTTGTTCTAAATCAAATTCAAATGTACATTTAAATTCAATCTTAAGTAAAACACGTAGAACTAATTTAATTCAAATTCAATACAAACAGATTAAAATTAGTAACGCAGATGTATTTCAAACTAAGATTCGAGCCGACGCTATCACTGACATTTGTCACAAACGGAATCCAAAGCGTTTCTAATTGAGACAGACAGGACAATTAACATTTTTGTACAAAGAACCGCATCTCGAATTCGAACAAGGGCCCGCTCTAGTACTATGAATGTGAAAGTTTGTATGTTTGTTAATATATCCAGCTTCGAAGGCTGAGAGTAACCATTTGAAAAATTTACTATCGATCGAGATCTGGTTAGAACATGTAAATGTTGAAAGGCTCTATTTTTCCGACACATAATTCACTGCTCGATAAGTCACATAGGTCCATAGAAGATGCACATTGTTTTATGCATGGATTATTTCCGTTTTTTTTTGTATTGGATTATGAGTCACTAAAAGTAATGTTTCATACACATAGCACCGTAAATGGTAGTTGAATATCTTTTTGAATTCCTGATGGATGGCAATTCATTCCGTTCTCTATTGCTTTATTTTGTATTCGCAGACGAAGTTCCACACAGAGCGTAGTTAAATATATTTTAATGTCCATGTCCGTGATGAAAGTGGGGAGAAAATCATAAAACAGAAAACGTACGCGCGTGTAACACGGCGACGGCTACAAATGTCAGTAGGGTATTAATTTATGTCTTCAATTTGAAATGCGGAAACGTGGGATATTTTTTTGGGAGAAGCGTGATTAATGTCTACCTACACACCACCCGCCTGAGAACGGTATTTGCTGAAGAATTTTTCGTTTAATTTCTTTAAAATTATCCTGTTGCCAATACAGGATGTGGAAAAAGGCTGGTTATGGGTGTAGGTCGCTTTGGACAAAATCAAAGTTAGAATACATAGATGTGTTCCATTATCTTGGGTTGTGAAAAGATGTGTGAAGATTTGAATTGATTTCAGGGCTGGTTGCTTCGGCAGGTGAGTCGTTGCACACTCCTTAGCGGATTCCGACTTCCATGGCCACCGTCCTGCTGTCATGAGCGACCAACGCCTTTCATGGTGTCCCATGAGCGTTTTTTGGGCGCCTTAACACTACGTTTATTCAATAAGCACCTAAAATTTATAAACATCATTGTTCTATAGCTAAATCGAATGCTGATGATCACTTCTGTCGTCAAGAATTAAGAGAGATAATATATTTTACGTTTATCATTGTAAAATAACCCGAAAGAGAGCAGTTCTATATATATATTTTATAAAGATATGAGATATTATATTTATTAGATATAATATACTTTTATAAAGATATAAGAATAATCATAATATCGGTTAACGTGTATAAGTTTTCGCATACGGAATTGACATAATAAGTGTTCCGTTTATTATTTTAAGGCTGAAATGTTTAAAGCCAAAAGATAGTTAAATAAAAGGTGACTTTGTTTATACTATATAGAGTACAAGTTATAAAGAAACCTGACACAAATCCTGCCAAAATAGTCAAAACTAATCTCACCGCTATTTAATATGTAACAAAGTCGCAATTTAGCTGAGATATCTCTGGGACGAGGCGACTCATAATATATCTCAACCTAAGAACGACCCCGTAGGTATCTCTCTACACATACATTATACTATTTAAATGTTAGATTCTTTTTTTGATAACCTGTTTATGTCTCATAATATTCGTGAAAACTTACTGTGTCAATCTGGTGCGATCAAAATATCTTAAAGATTTCAAAGTTTCAAGTGCATTATTGAATTGCACTGGTATTGTTTATTACACCCATTTAGTTTGTTATGATAGAAATAATAAACAAAGAAATAACATTGTGTCATTTGCTTTATATTGACGCTTTTTGTTGCGTTTCAGTATATAAACATGTTTGATCAATAATTGTACTCCATTCCTGAAACATCCGACCTTTAGAATTATTTCCGCTTGTTGAGTAAGATGGCGGAATTCCGTAAGATTGTTTGCCATCATTTTGTTTTAAATTAATTTAAAAGGACACAAACATGATCAGTAATCTTTTGTATTAAAAGCTTTATCAATTGAATAAGCAATTGAGTTAACCTTTAATCTCCTCGTGGTGCAAAGCGGTACCTTTTAGAGGTGTCAAATATTTATCAGAAGTTCAAAATGTATCTTTATATGTTCTACATATTTAATAGTTCTATTTAACAATAGTATCTCTTTTATAAAATCGAACGCTCTCTTAAGGTTCAAAAAAGCAAAAGTTGTGGAATCGAAACTTGAATCAAGTTTGAATTTTTACAATTGATTCTTAAACAAAAGAATCTTGCACTATTGCTTCGAAACGCAGCTAACTACCTAAGATAAAAGTTTTCACGTACAGAACAAGAATGCTATACAATCTGTACTCCCGTATAGGATATTCGAAACGTTCAGGAATTTCCAATAATACTTGCAGCCAATTTCATTACCTTAAAAATTTGGTCTGCTAACTTAGATAACTCTTACATTGTTTATAATAAGGTAGATTTTTCAACGTTGCCTTTAAATAGTAAAATAACTTTTTTAAAAGTATTTCAGAGATGCTGCAAAGGTAAATTTTTGAAAGTTTTCGGATTTAAATCGCTCCGTTATCGTATTGGCGAAACAGGCGCAATAAAATTGAATGACCTCGATAGTAGACATTTTGAAGCCATTATTGCTTTAGCTTTTTTTCTGCTTTTTTTAACATTTGAGATGTGTGTTTTGATTGGAGGTAAAGTGTTGTATTAAGCATCGGATGTATAAATTATGCGGAGTTAGTGTTCACAAAGTAGATTTTAAATTTGGATTGAAGTTGACTCGTACTAATCGTGAAGCAAATGTTTGTATTTTCGCCCACAGCAGTGCGTTGCCATATCAGTGACTTATATACACATCTATACACTTATATAAACATCACTAAAAGTGTTTTACGATTTTTCGGCTAAATGTATCCACTTAAGTTTTCAATTTGCTAGCCTCATACTTAACTAAAAAAAACACTATTTTCAAAACCATTCTTGCGTAGCAATGTTATAAGCAAAGTATTTATGTCTTAAAATTGAAGCTATAAAATAAAATGGCGTTATCCAATACAATAAAACAAGCAATTTACTATATGAGATCGTAAATAAGAAATAATTGTTTTCAATTACATCAAAATTAGGTACTTTTAGGACTTTATAGCAAGCCCGTATAGAAAAAAAAATTGTAAAGTTATAAATTCTCAAATTTTTTGAAAAAAAAAGATATTAAAAAGAAATTAATAACTTTAATTTTGTCGAAAATGTACTCTTATGTACCAAACACAAAACAGCTTTTCAGCAAACAAAAATAATTCAACACTTATGAAATGTAATTAAATTGAACTTTTCATAATATAAACATACTTTAAAATCGAGTCTTTTTTTTTCTTTTCGAAAACACAATTCAACAGTCTTTTAAATTTCTATTATATATTTAAACATCGTCGCAACAATTAAAAAATCACTTGGTGATAAAGTCTACTTAAGAGAAAATCTTAATATCACAATATTAGAACATATAAAAAACTATCGGAGAATTAACGCAAGACTTAATCCTCTACAAATAAAACTTACAATGATATAAATGGCACTTTATCAGTCTTATTAACATTTATTACTCGTTAGCTAGGGGGTTAGTTAGGGGGTGTAAGGGGGAGTCGCCTACCATCAAGACTCTCCAAATGCCAACCTCACCTGCCCGTGGTGCACCCTGCCGGACAGCGGACGAGGCTCTGGCGACCGATGAATGGCGGGATAACCATTTTGCAGGTGGTAGGTTTCGACCGTGGCTTGCAACCACCCTCAAGACAAAGCCATGCCGCCAAGTGACCTAGTCACGTTCCGGCATGATGTCTTGAGTAGCCATTGGAGGAGAATAGGTCCGAGTAATTGCGCAGCGTATGAGAGCCGTTTGAACTCGATGGGTTATGATGCACCGGGTGGCTCATTCTGGAGGGCAGCG
Organism: Marasmarcha lunaedactyla; assembly: GCA_923062675.1. Classification (NCBI taxonomy): domain Eukaryota; kingdom Metazoa; phylum Arthropoda; class Insecta; order Lepidoptera; family Pterophoridae; genus Marasmarcha; species Marasmarcha lunaedactyla. The sequence goes on from OV281345.1 coordinate 22,083,369, forward strand.
GGATCCAAAGAAACGGTGCACCGCTGGCCGACCGCAGGTTGTAGGGGGCCCAACTAGCGTTCTAGCCATTCGCGAAAGGCTGCCCCACCGCCTGTGTAAAATCCCGGGATTGCTCCATCGTGCCGGTTGGCGACCGGATGGAGAGGGCCCGATGGCGATCCCCGGGGGGTTTTGGGCGTCCCCGCGGTCTCCATGTGAGTCCCCCACCAGTGGGTCTAACCACTCGAGTTGCTTGGTTCCAAACGTTGCGCTTCACTCAACTTCTATTCCTCTCCCCTATTCACCCTAACAACAACATAATGGAAAAGTCCAAAAAGAAAAATAAGTGCCGACAGCGGATGCACTCCCTCTCCCTAAAAGTACACTTCTCTAACATCCGAGGAGTGCACTCAAATCTCCACGATGTCCACCACCACCTTGAGACAGAGAGACCGCACTTATTCTTTCTGACAGAGACGCAGATCTGTGATCGTTCGGATCTGGCATACCTGCATTACCCAGGCTATATCCTGGAGACCAAATTTCACCCCAATGCGGGCGTGTGCGTGTATGTCAGAGACGAGATCTGTTGTCGGCGTCTCCGATACTTGGAAGTTCCGGATTTTTCTGTCTTATGGGTCTATGTAGATACTGGCCTGGACCGAATTGTATACGCCAGTATTTACCGATCACACACGGGAGCTCAGGAGACAACTCGACTCATTGAATATCTCAGTGATACTGCAGATAAGGTCCAACGACGCTATCCCTCTGCGCAGTTGGTGTTCCTTGGGGACTTTAATGCCCACCATGGAGAGTGGCTGTACCCGTTCCAGGACACCGACCACGCTGGCAGAGAAACCTATCGGTTCGCAGTAACTCATGGTCTCTCCCAGCTCATCCACGAACCTACGCGCATTCCTGACGTTGTTGACCATACTGCGTATTGCTTGGACCTTCTGCTGACAACCGATCCAGACAGATACTCGGTGTCCGTATCTCCACCATTAGGGACATCCGACCACTGTCTGGTGAAATCTGTGTCGCAATACTCGCCAACTGATACCAGCCCAAAAGGCAAAAGGCGAGTATGGCGGTACAAGTCAGCAGATTGGGATGAGATGCGTCACTTTTTCGCCTCTTATCCTTGGCGGCAAGCTTGCTTTACTTCTGATGATCCATCATGCTGTGCTGATGCTGTCTCCAGTGTGATATGTCAAGGTATGGAATACTTTATACCGTTCTCTGATGTATCCCTGGAGTCCAAAGCCCGCCCATGGTTTAATGCTGATTGCCTCCTAGCTGAAAAGCGAAAGCATGTAGCATACCAAGCCTGGGCTAGCGCTCGCAGAAGCAAAGCTATGGATCTCCCAGCTAAGAAGCAGGCGTACAATGCTGCTGCCAAGTCCTGCAAAAAGGTGATCAGAAGCGCTCGTTTCGACCACATTGGCCGTATCGGGGACAAGTTAGCATCCTATCCCACGGGGAGTAAAGCTTTCTGGTCCCTTGCCAAGTCGGTTGAGATGAACTTCTGTCGCCCATCACTGCCACCACTGCAAAGGCCTGACGGGTCTTTGGCCCACAGCGCAAAAGAGAAGGCAGACTTGTTCGCAAATCTCTTCGCGGAATGTTCACGTCTAGATTCCAAAGGTAAAAGCCCACCCACGTTACCTCCATTCGGCCCCAAGATGGAGGCCGTCCAAATTCACCAGAAACAGGTACTCAAATGCTTACAAAATCTAGACGTGAATAAGGCCAGTGGTCCGGATGGCATTCCCGCAGTGGTATTAAAGCACTGTGCCGCCGAGTTGTCTCCTGTTTTGACACGCCTATATCGACTCTCTCTAAGGACTGGAAAAGTTCCAAAATCATGGAAGTTTGCAAACGTACAGCCCGTACCAAAAAAGGGCAGTCGAGCCGACCCAGTCAACTATAGACCTATTGCAATCACTTCCATAATTTGCAAAATTATGGAACGTGTATTGAACCATCGTCTCCTGACGTACCTAGAGACCAATGAGCTCCTCAGTGACAACCAATATGGTTTCCGCGGAGGACGCTCAACAGGAGACCTTCTAGTGTACGTCACGCATCTATGGAGCATGGCCTTGGAAGGGCATGGAGAGGCAATAGCCGTATCCTTGGATATCTCCAAGGCCTTTGACCGGGTATGGCACGAAGCCCTTTTGAGCAAGCTTCCTGCGTATGGCATACCATCTGGACTCTGCGACTGGATGTCTGATTTCCTGAGGGAACGGTCAATTCGAGTTGTCGTCGATGGCTTCTCATCGGACCTAATGGCGATCAACGCCGGCGTACCTCAGGGATCTGTTCTCTCTGCAACATTATTCCTGCTGCACATTAATGACCTTCTTTTATCGGATGGCATTATTGGTTACGCCGATGACAGCACTGTTGTAGAGAGATATGTCTCCAATGCGCGAGCGAGTCCAAACCAGATCCAATTTCAGAGAGAGTCGATGATCGAACGGGTTGATTTGACACTTTGTAGGGTTTCCGATTGGGGTGAAGCCAATCTTGTCAAATTCAACCCTTCCAAAACCCAGGCGTGTCTCTTCTCCGCTAAAAAGAGCACATTCAACTTGACGCCCACTTTCCAAAGTGTATCTGTACCGATCACAAACCAACTAGGGCTTCTAGGCATGACCATCACGTCGAAACTTAATTTCGGTCAACAGATTGAAACCATGGCACAGTCAGCTTCCAAAAAATTGGGAGTCATCGCAAAGGTCCGGCGGTACTTCAACTCCGAACAGCTGCTCAACCTGTACACAGCCCAGGTTCGATCTTGTATGGAGTACTGCAGCCATCTTTGGCATGATTCCGCAAAATACCATCTTGAAGCGTTGGATTCTGTCGACCGAAGGGCCCGTAGACTCATAAGTGACGACAAACTTACTTCTTCGAGACTGCAAAGTCTCGAGCATCGTCGAAAAGTTGCTAGTCTATCGGTTTTTTACAGATTGCACTTTGGAGAGTGTGCGAATGCTCTTTTTCAGTTGATCGAACCTTCCCCCTTTCTCCACCGGTCAACCAGGCGCAGACAGAAGTTTCACCCGTTTGTGGTTAGCGTGCCGATGAGCCGAACTAAACGGTTCGATAGCTCATTTTTGGTTCGTGTTGCCAAAGAGTGGAACGATTTGCCTGCGTCTGTTTTTCCAGACAAATATAACCCTGGAGCTTTCAAGTGTAGAGTGAATAGGTACCTCTTAGACAGGCGTGTACGATCCTCGTCTTCATCGTCACTTTCCATCAGGTGAGATGGAAGACAAACGCCTGCTAATTATTAATAAAAAAAAAAAAAAAAAAAAGCTAAGTTTCTGACTATAGAGTCGTAGTTCCCTCGCCATCATCGTTTGTTAATTTTATTATTGGTATGTTTTTCCAAAATGTTAATTTATGTAGCGGTAGTATAGGTGTTAATTTAGCAAGTAACGCTGCTTTTCAATCTGGTTCAATACCTTTTGGAGATGTACGGAATGTAAAACTAAAACTACTTGGAATTTTTAAATAACGATCATTCATGAAGTGTTAAGATGTAAAAAATCTTCATTGAAATTAATTTTATAGAACAATCCAAATGAATTTCTCCTGAAACATACATGTACCATAGTTTTAGATATGCTCTCGGATTTGATTTTTGGATGCGCCTTTCACTAATGAAGTTTGGGATGTTGAGGAAATTTTCTGGTAACATCGATTTAACGAGAAGCCTTGAAGTGACAATAACGGTTTTTAACAGCATTTTTCGCAGCATCTTCGAATATTGTTGTTCGGTGTGGAATCCTAGTTATCAAGTGCATATAAATAATCTCGAACGTATTCAAAAAAAGTTCTTATTCCATTTAGCATACTCGGACAACAAATGTTTTTTTTTTTTTTTTTTTTTGCTGCCGAGGCACCCTCGCGGGAGGGAGGTGGAAGATGCGTCATGCATACCCGCCCGCAGGTAAATTCCTCTGCGGGGGGGTTATGTGGGACTCACCAGAATGGCACCTACCCACTAAAAACCACCTGTTGGCTGTAGTTATTACCGTTAGACTTCATCGGAAGCGACACCCGTCGGGAAGTTGGGCGCGCTGGCGGAGACCCGCTAGCGGGTCTTCCGCCTGTAGTAAGTAATAATAATAATAATAATAATATGAAGCATCGACTAAATATAGATGTACAAAATATGACATGTCGTCATAGTGAAAAATTTCAGTTTATTGATTTAAATACATTTATTAACAAGCCATATATGATAAATGATAGGTACAATTTGTACAGTAATGACCTACGACATATAGCATACTCGCTATCATATATTTTATTCATAACAGTCAATTCGTTGACTACAACCGCTGCTTCTATTGAGCAGTCACTTTATACTTTTGACCCGTTGGAATGTAATATTCCAAAACATAGTATTAGAAATAATTTAAACATAAGTTAGTGACAATAGATAATACATCTAGCACCAGTATTCTAAGTAGTAATTTAAGCAATAAAAATGTAAAAAATAATTTTCTGAACATAGTCCATCAAAATATGCAGGGCATTGATGGTAAGGAATTACAGATCGAACTATTCATAAACTGTGAAAATATTCATATACTATGTATCACAGAGCACTGGCTCACACAGTGTCAAATTATGTCTTCTTATAAGAATCATGTAATTGCTAGTTCATTCAACAGAGAACAAACAACTTGCGGCGGCTCAATGATCATCACTCATAAGAGCCTAACATTCAAAGAACGCACTGATATTGTAAGTCTGTCTGTTGAGCAATCAGTTGAAATAGCCTGTATTGAGATAGGGAATATTGTTATAATAAGTGTATACAGACCCCCATCCTCACCATTTGAAGTATTTGAGAGCACTATGGATGAGGTATTACATAGAGTAAATAACAAAAACAAAGAAATAATTATTTGTGGCGATTTTAATATTGATTTATTAGTAGAGACATCACAAAGTAAACGATTCTTGAATCTTTTTAATTGTTACAACCTAAAAAATCTCTTCTTAGAGCCTACGCGAATCACAGCGACCTCAGCCACATGTCTTGATAACATTTTTACAAATTTAATGCCATGTACAAAGTCAGTAATTAATAAACTACAATCAGATCATAGTGGGCAGTTGGCCACTTTTGATATTGGGCTAAAAAAGACTTTAAAAAGAGAAATTACCTTTATACCCATGAATGAGAGACGGCTTGAAACATTTAGGAAAAATGTATTTGAAAAAACATTTAAATTAGATTACTGTGCAGATCCTATTACTCAATATAACTCTATTCATAATATAATTAGAAATGAATATGACTCTGTTTTTAAAAAAAAGAAAATATGTATAAATAATAATTTATTTAGGTTTAGTGACTGGGCAACAGTGGGAATATGCAGAAGTAGAAATAGATTATATGAATTGTACAGTGAAAGAACTTATAATCATAATAAGACATTTTATGAATATGTTAAAAAGTATTCAAAATTATTTAAACGAGTTTGCAGTGTAGCTAAATCTAATTACATTAATAATAAAATTAAATATAGTACTAACATTTCAAAAACTGCATGGAATATAATTAATCAGGAAACTGGGAGAGCAAAAGAACCACACACCAAATATAATTTAAAAATTAATGATAAAGTGTTGTCAACTGACAAAGAAGTTGCTGAAGCATTTGAAAATTTTTTTACAGCCATCCCTGTGTCAACTACTTCGAGTATTAATTCATGTTCCACTCTTGCACAGTCACTGCTAACGGAAAATGTAAATTCATGCAATATTGATTGTATTTTTAAACATGTTACTGTTCCACAAGTTTTAAATGCATTTAAAAGCATTAAAGTAAAAAATACTGCCGATTTAGATGGGATTTCTGTTAAAATTATTGAATCTGTCATTGATGGTATAGCCCCGTACTTAGCCAGTATATTTAATGACTGTGTTGATAATGGTGTTTTTCCTGATTTAATGAAATTGAGTAAGGTCATTCCAATATTCAAAGCAGGTAGTATGTCTGACCCTAATAATTTTAGACCTATATCTATACTACCAACGCTCAGTAAGATTTTTGAAAAATTAATTTTAAATCAATTACTTTCTCATTTTTACGGTAATAGTTTAATGAATTTTAAGCAGTTTGGTTTCACGCGGGGTCGCTCAACAACCGATGCCGGTGTTGAGCTCATAAAACACGTATTCAGCGCCTGGGAGGAGTCGTGTGATGCTATTGGTGTCTTTTGTGACTTGTCCAAGGCGTTCGACTGTGTGGATCATACTACTCTACTCATGAAACTACACCATTACGGCATTAAAAACCGAGCGCTTGCCTTGATTAAATCATATATTTCTAATAGAAAACAGAAAGTTGCAATAAATGGAGAAAAATCATCAGGATCGGCAGTGACAATGGGTGTGCCCCAGGGCTCAGTTCTTGGTCCTTTCCTATTTTTAGTTTATATTAATGATCTGCCATCGGTCGTTAAGAATCAATGCGAGGTCATATTGTTTGCTGACGATACTTCCTTCTTGTTTAAAATCAAAAGACATGAAATTGACTATCGAGCGGTGAACAAATGCATCTCCAACACAGAGCAGTGGTTCTCAGCTAATAATTTGCTCCTCAATGAAAAAAAAACGAAATGTGTTAAATTTACATTGCCAAATGTCAAACAGGTAAACACAAACATTGTAGTTAAGAGCCAGGAACTGACTCCTGTAAACTCAACTGTATTTCTGGGCATAACCTTAGACGCCAAACTGCAGTGGGGACCGCATGTTGATGGTTTAGCGAAAAGGCTTGGCTCTGCCGCATATGCTGTTAAAAAAATTAGACAAATTTCAAATGAAACAACTGCTCGATTAGTCTATTTTGGTTACTTCCACAGCCTCATGACATATGGTATTCTGCTGTGGGGGAGTGCTGCCGACATCGATGCTATATTTATTCTGCAGAAAAGGGCTGTTCGCGCAATCTATCAGCTCGGTCCAAGGGTGTCACTTAGAAGTAAATTTAAGGAAATAAATATTCTTACCTTCCATTCACAATATATTTTAGAAAATTTAATGTATGTTAAAAAGAACATAACCTTGTTCAAAAGAAAAAAAGATCTGCACAATGTTAACACAAGAGGAAGAAATATGCTGGCAGCTCATAATAGCAGGCTTCATAAAGTCACTAACTCATTCATGGGTCAATGTATACGCTTTTATAATAAGGTTCCTGAGGATATCCAAGGTCTTCCTGTTGACAAATTCAAAGAAACTATAAAGGAGAAGTTGTGTGCTAGAGCATATTATAAACTATCCGATTATTTGGATGATAAAAGCCCTTGGGTATAATTCCCTCATTAACAGGATTGTACTAGTATTTGTAACAAAGCATGTGTAATGTGTCTGTTTGTGCGATGAGTTCTTCGTCCCGATGAATATCTAAAGCGTCATTGTCACTAAAGTACGTCTTCTTATGGTAGCGTCGGGTGACGGGTCGCTCACTTCCCTCTAATATGGTTGAGGAGGGCGATGGCTGGATCCCGCGTTAACTCGTGAACGGGTGCCGTTTGAGGGTGTTCGTCGTTTGGATACTTGGGGGGAGGGAGACTTGCCGGGCTAACAGATGCAGAAAAGAATAATTTTGTATAGACATAAAGAGACTCTGTAAATTTATTTTGAAAAAAAATATACCCGTGAAGTTTCTTGCCAGTTCTTCTTCACGAAGGTTTTTTTCGAACTGGTGGTAGAATCATGTTTTATTTGACGTCAATAAGAACAAGTAATTGTCAATGTTGAGAAATAAATATTTCATTTCATTTCATTTCATTTCATTTCATTTCATTTCATTAGTGAAAGTTGCACTGAAGGTGCTCAAAGGGACATGAGTTGGTGGCCGTTCTGGGCAGCCTCCGGTGAAGCCGGGGCTGGGCAGAGGTCGGCCGAAGCATGATTTAGGGATCAATTCATTTAAATGAACCTACAATGAATTGAGAAGGGAACTATGCTCCGCCAGAGCTAGCAAACGCTCTGTCGGAGTACGTGAAGCCCTAAGTTTACGGGCTAAGACTGCGATTTCACTAACATCGACATTTTTAATAGCGTCGCAGACGATACGCATATCGTCTGCTACGGAGGATTGAGGAGTGGGTTTGTATGGGCGAGGAGCCGGGATGGGATTCGATGCGGGACGCTGCCTCCAGTTTTCTGGAGCAGGCTTGGGCTGAGTAGGCTTTGCAGCCGGAGGAACCCGGCTACGCAGCGGCGGAAAGTTTTCTTGAGAAAGGCGCGGGGCCTGTTTGGGAGCCGCCCTTTTGAAATTGGAGCGCATACAACGGGGTGCACGAGGGCAGCCCCTGTAGTTTGCGGTGTGGCCGGACTGGCCACAAAGCACGCAATCGGGAGGAGAGGGAGTTTCAGGAGTGCGATTGCACTCCTTAGTGAAGTGCGGGACCAGGCACTTGACGCACCTGGGCGGTGCGCGGCAGTTGGCTGCCGCGTGCCCGTACAACTGGCACCGATGGCACTGGCCGGGATGACCGCGGCGATGAGGCGCCTCGATTGAGATCCCAGAGAGGCCGCAAATAGAGCTAACCCCTTTCAGGATCTCTCTGGACTTGGGGACGTTGGCGAGAATCACCAAAGCGAGAGGGTGTTGCCTCCCGTACTTGCTGTGCATTTTATGCACCGCGAGTGCCGGGAAGCCTTGGGACTGCAGATCCTCCAGGATGGCCTCGTTCGATAATTCGAACGGGATTCCCCTGAGTACCGCTCTGATTTTACGCTCTTCTGACAGAGCATAAGTATGATAAGCATAATGCTTATCGGTGAGGAGCTTTGTTAAAGCACGAAAGTCGTCTATCGACGAGACTATGATTTTAATAGATTCACCCGAGTTGGCTGCTCGGATGTAATGGATTTTGTGCTCATTGCACAATGTCGAGACCTCAGTCCATTTACCCTTTTCCCGAAGGAAAACGGGTGGTGGGACCTTGGCCTTGACAGAAGTCGGGGCCGGAGCGGGTGTTGAAGACACCGGGGCAGCTGGCGTTGAAGACGCCGCAGGGGGTGTAGGGACGGGTGCCGAGAGCGCCGGGTCTTGTTTCGAGCGCTTCTTAGAGCGCTTCTTAACAAGGGTGAAAGAGGGAGGCTCATCAGGGCCAGTTGGGGTGGCATCCGAGGATGACTCGGTCGCGGGTGCGCGCTTGCGGCGCGGAGGGGCGTTTTCTTCGCACTCCATGTCACTGGAGGAAGGGGACGCGGGAGGGCCTAAGACCTGAGGGGTCTGGGGGACTGGGGTGGCCTGAGGGGCCATTGGTGGAATTAACGCCATGATATGCGGGATAAGAGAATCAAGGAAACGGAACTTGTCAGCATTTATATGTATGCCTTCAGCACCGGTACTATCAACTAACTTCTTCCTAATCTCATCAGAGCTTAGGGAAGCCATTGCGGAGGGGTTGGGGAGGGACAATATATGAACCTAACAACGATGACTAACTTCCTAAAACCACCCTACACGCAGTAGGGCGGTTGAGAACGACGCGGATAACTTACTCGAACACGGCACTTGAAGTCCTGGAACAACGAATTCCCGTCGACGAAGCTCACGTACCACGAAGTACGGTTAACAAGCCACTATTCGCCGTGAAAACGGTGTTAGAAACTTATTAGAAGTACGGTTAACGAGCCACTGTCCGCCGTGAAAACGGCGTTAGAAACTTAGTACGGTAAACAACTATGAAATTTGGGTGCTCAATTAGCGCGGGGGCTAAAAGAGCGGGAAGGCGTCTGCGATCGACGTGCGCTCGAGAACGCACGCAGACCGAGACTCGAACAAATGTTGGAAGTTGTGCTCTTTTAAGGAAAGATGCGACTATTACAGGGTGATGCCTCTAGAAACGCGAAGCAAAACATTAGACATAATATTTTTGAAAAAGTTAATTCAGGGTCAAACAGATTCTCAAGAATTGCTCGCGCAGCAATTCTGAGTTCCACGCCACGGAAGCCGCTTGACAAATCGTAAGATTTTAGTGTCGGCTCCAATAAAGACCACCGCTGGTAGACATGCTCCAATTCCAAGAATGATATATTTCGCAAATAACACAAGAAATGACTGTGATATTTGATATTTTCTGATTATTTAGCCTCAATCAAAGCAGCACTAAAAGAATGCTACAGCTTAGTTATCAGCTTAGCTATCAGCTTAGTTAGAAGATATATATATCTTATCAATAAATGTAAAATGCCCAGTTGATTATATTTTTTAATGCATGTTGGATTCACATCTAGTAGGTAATTAAGCAACGAACACTATTTTTTTTGTTACCAATTTTATGAATTTTATTATAAAACAAAAAATTAAAAAAAAAATTATTACCTTGGAACTATTAATTGAAGCCACTGAACCAACAAAATCTGTAAAGTCATAAAGCCTACCTTTTCTTTTCATAGCCAGCTCTACCGATGGTAAACCTGATCCGCACTCATAAACGTACGACCAGGTTCGAAATAAAATCTCTACTGCAGATACTAAGTCACTGTTAACTAAATGAAGTAATAAATAATATAGTGGACCATTTTTACTTTGCGCTGTGCAATTATCGAACCATATGTTTATGTTTTGGACGTCGCGATTTTGCGTTAAAAATATAAAAAGGAGACTCATTATTTCCTCCTGTTTTCGTCCAACTATTCCGTCATGAAACAAAGCGGCCAATGGTTTTTGATTAGACGTTATTCTACTAAGAGGAGCAAAAGTTTGATTATAAGCAATTAAACGTTGGCCGAAAATAATACTTTAAAAACTGTCTAATCTTGGGAGCATTATGATTTTTTCAAAATCTGAAGAAAAATAAATTACGTTATCAATTTTAGGCATAGCTTTATGCTTATTATACAACTCTCTAGCTTGTGTATAATTTAGGTGATGTTTGCTAAATTCGGTGAAATCATTGACGGTGGGACGGCTGTGCAGCGGCGGGCGAGGTTCGCGTAGGGATATTTTAGCGTAGTATTGTGGCTCACCGCTGTTTTTGTTAAGGAACGTCTGGTAAATTACTTGTTACAAAACTCTTCAAACTCTTTTAGTGATATTTAAGTAAAGTACATCGTATAACAAAATTTCATATTCCTTATCTATAATACCGTTGTGAGCTTTTTACGTGTTTTTAGTGTAGTAATTGTGTATAATGGGATTTAAGTTAAGAATAGTAATGCGATAGAATGCATTAAACTTTATCTAAAAAAAAAAAAAAATATCTTAAAGATTTTATACTATCGTATTAATGGTGTAACGTGGTTTTAGTCAGGCAGCAGTTGGGAAAACAATGTTGAAATATATCCTTTAAAGGCGGCAAGTGATATTTTACTTAAGTATTGTGGGTGAACGATGTTTAAGCTGTGCAAATAAGACATTTCGCATCAGATAATGATGTTTTTGCCTAGGCTATCTTCTGAACGAATAACGTTAGAAATCGAGACCTAGAGAGATCGATAGAGATTTATTTTTATGTATAATGTCATTCATAACTCAAAATCGCTCCTTTGTGGCTTAATGATGTTTTAGTTAGCGGACCGCAGTTATCTGCTCGACCAAGGGTGGCGTTGCGTCCTACGCGTAAATTACTGTCTACATTTAGTTAAGTAATAATTGCTTAAGTTCCAGTTTTTGCTACTGAACATATAAGTGTAGTGTAGTTAAGCCTAAGTGTAGATTCCCTATAACTAGTGATGTCATCAACCTACTTATTTTGGCCGATATCGTTGCTATTGTTTGTCCCTCGGACGTTGAACTAATATATTGTCATTAGAGATTACCATTGAATTCGTATTATGACAGCTAATTGTAATTTACGTGCTTTAGATAATTTTGTGTCGATTATTTATTTGTATTGTGTGTAATGATGATGATGGAATAACAATATAATTTTTCGTAGCTGGTTTATTTGGCTTTAACTGATTCGTTCTAAAACTCTATAGGCGTTTTTGAACTACCTTTTGACTACTATACAGGGTGTCCCAAATTTCAACATCAAGCCGAAACGGGACGATAGGATAGATGGTAACCACCATCAGAAAAATCAGAAAAAAATCCATCCCATGTTCTTTACAAATTATGGGCATTATACAAAAAACGCAGAATTTCTCTATTTTTTAACAATTTTTTGGCCATTGCGGTTAATGTTGGTTATTTTTTACGTTGAATTTTGGAACACCCTGCATAATGTTTGATCAATTTTTAACATCTGGCTCGATGCGCCTCTGGTAGTAGTAGAGGTACACCGATAGCCTATAAAATTTTAGAGAAACTACTTAGTTTCCAACAAAACAGCTATAAACTAGTATTGCAAGGGGTTCCAGCACACATTGGTTTAATTGGTAATGAAGTAGCTGACCGTTTAGCGAAAACTGCTTCGGAGAACGGTACAGAAGTTCTAAGTTTACCAGACTTTAGTACGCATTTACCAACATTCAAGAAAAATATATATGAATTATGGATAAATCACTTCAATTACCAATCGCTAAACAAAGGTATTTGGTACAAAACTATCCAGAGTCGGCCCCTTCAGACACCATGGTTTTGTAACAATAAACTGAAAAGATTGCATGTTATTCTAGCTCTAAGATTAAGATCTGGACACTATCCATCAGCAAAATTTGCATTTCTGATGAAGAAAAAAGACACGCCAAAATGCGACCAATGCAACAAAATAGAAGATGTGCTGATGGAATGTACCCGGAACTCTCGTCAACGAGATATTATGCTGAGAGCACTAGCCATCAACGTACTGGAATTAGGTATAGCACAATCAATACTAGCTGAAGCAACATCTAGCGCTGCACAAATGTTGTACGATATGGTGGCGAGTGCTCATCAGATAGATATTAAGTAGTTTCTTTTTTTCAATGAGTTTGCTCAACTGTGTCATACAATAGGGCAACATGTTAAGTACAAAAGCCCTTCCAAAATAAAGAATAAAAAAAAAAATGTTTGATATTTTAAAGCACGTTGTTTATAAGTCATCACTTCTAAAGGAGTTTACTGTTATAGACCTATGTATAATTAAATAAATAATTTCTTCATCTTGTTTATTAATGAATATTAGTTGTCTGTAAATAACCTTAATTTCGGAGCAGAATGCCACCCGATTCTAAAAAAACAACTACTTACCATAGAGTGGATGCACAATATTAAAATTAATGCAATCATGATAGATATGTACGCAACGAATGAATAAGGAAATTGGGTTTATAATCTGAAATCCTATTAATAGTAATTGGTTTTACAAGCTTATATGGTACATCGATGATGATGGTATCGTCGTCAATCTCCATCGGGACGTCACTCCCCCAAGCAAGAAAACAAACGCCTAGCAAAATCGACGTCTTAGTTGAATGACTTATAGAGATGGTTCTACTCATTTGTGTATGTGGCTCTTTGTGTGCGTGTGCTTGTAAATATGCAACTTAACCTTGTGCGGCAGCGGCCATCTTGTCAAACCGTGTTCTCGTCGCCTTGGTGTGCGTGTACAATCAGTACGTTTAAGCTACACGCACACGTCTGCTGTATATATACAGGCTTAACTGCAGATCTTGTGAACTGAACTACCTACAGTGCAACAGCACCTAAAAACACTCTCAGGATCGTTCTTCAAACGCGCCGAATCCCATCCCAATCCTCTAGTTCGAGATTCAGTCTCATATACTGCTCCTGTCTTAGATTCGAAATTCAAAGTCGCTAGACCGAGAAACGCGCACACTGGCAAACCCACGCAATTAACATTAGATCTCGAAGCCCTTCAGGCCGCAACTGCTAATTCTAACGTAAATTCGAATTAATTCAATTTTATTTTTCATTTTGAGCACCTTCAGTGCTGTGTATTCACATTCAGTGCTTTGAGCACCTTCAGTGCTTTATAAATTCCAGCGGGTGACCCCTTCTGGGGCCCGCTAGCGCTCTTTCTCCAATTGGCCGTAGCTCAGACGAAGGCTGAGTGGCAAAAATGCACGAGCCGACAGGGGGTTTTGGTTCTGGTAGGCGTCGGAACGAGTCCCACCTAACCTGGATTGCGTGCACCAGTGTATGCGTCAGAGCATTTTTTATCCTCCTGCCCGATAAAAAATGCTCCCGCATTTATCTGGTGCTTCCCGTGCATGGGAACAAAAAAAAAAAGCGTTTGCCATAGGGCCGCGCGCCTCTTGAACCATCTTTACATAACTGATCAACACCCAGTTCTAATCTGGTGAACCTGGAAAATACTACAATACGAACGAAGTAATAATAATATTACCATAATAAACAATAAAATTATAAATAACTTTACTGTTTCTAAATAATCGCAAAAAACCTAATTGAATGAAACACAGGCTGTCACATTAAATCGTCCGCAAGGCCCACCAATCATTTTAATCTTAGTAAGCTGTCACCTCGTTAAACTCGGCGTTTTGTACTAATTGCATAAGACTATTTGCTGCGGGTGCCATCGATCAATCAGGCTCTGTCAGGCCGACGAGACTAATTTGCTCGTTTGTTTTGCACCCGTTCAGACCCGGCTTTGGTTGATAGATCTTTGATAATACTGATGGAGGTCGGTGTCTTGATGGGTTAAAGTGGGTTAATAAAGTACAAGTTGTTTCTTTCGTTAAAACAGTTGCTATTTTGATTCTTACACATACATATCTGTTATTTATTTATATATATTTTTAATATTTCTAACAATCACACCGCATTATCTAGCCCAAATTAAGCATCACTAAGAACTTGTGTTATGGATACTAGATAACGGATCAATAAACTTAAGAAATATATAAACACACATAAATATATATTTTATAATATATTTATAAATATTACAAATAAACTTAAATAAACGTACATACACATCCCATCATCATCACACATCATCACACATACACAAAATATCTGCCCTACCAGGATTTAAGGATGCAAGGCTACTTACCTCCACACCAAACAGGCCGTCTTATTATATTTACATCTGGTCTTATATTTATTTATATCTGGCCTGACTTAACGTGGTTAATGACATGTTGAATAAGTTTTTACTAAAGCTTAAGTTTTTTATTATTATCAGAGCCGACAATCGAGCGTCCTACCCACCTAAACGTAAGAGGCATCCGCATCTATTGGTCATCAATATTCGTAGGTGTTTTATTGGTCAATATTGAATGTGATTAATATACCGAATTATGATACGTTGCTGACGGTACGCATCAATTGGAATTGCTTTTGTTCCAGTGATTACACTGGCTGTACTTAATTGTTTAAATTTTATTACAAACAATAAATTTTTATTAATTGTTTAAGTTTCATATAAAATTAATTTCCCTTTAATTGGAATACAACCCCGCCAACGTGATTATTATGGCGGTCAAAATAGCAAGCTGTAATTGTAGTGTAGTTATAATGAACGCATTTGCCAATCCTGATCTGTCATCTGAATGTCACCAGCTGTCCCACTTCCCAGGCCCACTCGCAGACAGACTCGAGCGAGAGCAGTGCGTGTGTAACTAAATAATAACTAATAATAATAAAACGTGTAATTCCAAAGTATTAAGTGATTTTATTTAAATACTAAACAAGACAGTAGTACCGCCCCAGACGAAATCTTCACAAAAGAAATTACTACTACAAATTACAATTTCCGATTTTCATTCTGCGATACAAACCTTCATTTTGAAAATAAACAACGGCTTGCTCTTGTAGTGTTCTAAAGCGAATATATTATAACTTTGGTATCAAAAACGTCAAAATTACAGAGGTTTATAAATCTAACTCAGAACTCACAGCATTGTTTTTACCCAGTGCAGATATGCACGTAAAACATTGCTGCCGTTATCATGACGCGTTTAACGCACGCCGCGGGCGCGGATGGAAACCGCGCTTGGAGTGCTAAGCCTCGCATGCTTTCAGGATTAAAGCTCGTGATGGTTTGCAAAGCTTACGTTTACATAAGCAATGTTATTTCTGTGTTCTAGAAATTGACGGCCTTGTAATGTGGTTTTGTAAAATTCCTGTAGAAGGAATTAGATGCAGGAGGAACATCTGTTTAGTACCAGGTCTTAGATGTTCTCATTGGTAAACTATGTAGGTATGTTAATGCTGACGTTATTTATTTATTACACTTTTTATTTTTTTAGTTATTTATTTGATACACCAACAGTCAACATATTAAAATTACATTACATAACATTTCTTAAGTCTTTTGGCCTTCGTGTGCTCTATGGTTGTCGCTTATAGAAAAAAAAAACATATATTTCAGTAGATTTTAGTTTGAAATATAAATAAAATAATAAATCCGCAGAAAAACACACTAACTGCATGCCCCCAAAGTAAGCTGAGCTTGTTTTATGATAACCATACTGAGAACTGGGGAGGAACATAGATAAACATACGTATATAAATATTAACAACCAGGGCTCAAGAATAAATGTGTTCATCACACAGATGTACGCTCCGACCAGTACTCGAACCCGGTGTCTCCAGCGTATGAGGCTGGGCTCCTGCCCACTGCGCAACTCGGCGGTCGAGTATGTAACGACCACCCCTTCCTGATCTACTCTCTGATCATATAAGGGAATGTCATAAATAAAAATTTGAAATAGATACATAAATATAATATAAAACCTAACATATATCTGTCAACTTTATTCTAATACTTCCTATTCAAAATATATATAAAACCTTCAGTTATAAACTACAGAATGAGAAATTGTAATTGGCACAATATAAAGATTTACCAATAAAAAATACAATATTTATTTGGCGTGATCGTCTAAGGTTGGGTAGGACTCTTCGTTGTGTTGCATAGTAACCAAGTTCTTTTCCGAGGTATGTGACAAAGATAAGAAACAAAGAATGTTTTAAGAATGCAATGTAAATTATTATAGTAATAAAAATATATAATATAGTAAATACATACAATATATAATAAGAGGTAATAAAGAACTGTTGAAATGGATTTGATAAATTAAAATGAATTGGAAATTTATAAAAAATGGGTGTGAGTAGGGCCCCTATCCTCGCCCTAGTCATGTGAGAGACATCCTTTCATTTTTTTGAATTTCTCTCTCCAGGATTCACCAATCCAACACCCAAGTGTTAGTACTGAATAATAATGATAAAATAAAAATACTTTGTAAGTAAATAAGTTTATAAAGATAAGTAGAGGATGGAATATGGTGAGATTGTAAGAATAAATAAAGCTAACAATAAATTCCACAATCTTGAATAAAGTTATTTATATCACAAACCCAAACCTTGCAGATACTTTAATTTAATCTAAGTAGTGTAATCTCCAAGTTGGATCATTTTCGGAAGGGTAACTCTAATATCTATTTCATGATAATTGTTATTTATTCAGGCAAAAGTTTCCAAACCCAATTCATAATTCATTCCATGACATTTGTTAATTATTCAGCCAAGAAGTTCCAGAACCAACTCCCTCACTGAGGCTGATGCACCGGAGGGTCATCCTGTCGTAACACCAGAAGCTCAGATCCTTGAAATTGATAACAAGAGACTTCAACCACTGTTTGGTCTCATGCCAGATAACAAGTCACAAAATGAACATAAATGTAGGAAAGAAATAAGAATTTTTAATATTTGTCAATTATTCAGCCAAGAAGTTCTAGATCCAACTTTCTGCCTGAGTCTGATGAGCCGGAACTCGTCCTTGTCGCATCAACAGATAGTCAGATCAATGAAAATGAAACCAGAAACTCCAATGACTTTAGTATTATGTTCGTTAATAATTCATGAAATAAATATATTAATGAAGGAGAGGAATAAATAGATTTATTATTCATTCCATGACATTGTTAATTATACAGCCAAGAAGTTCATGAACCAACTTCCTCACTGAGTCTGATGCACCGGAGTGTCATCCTGTCGTAACACCAGAAGCTCAGATCATTGAAATTGACAACAAGAGACTTCAACCACTGTTTGGTCTTATGCCAGATAACAAGTCGCAGAATGAACATAAATGAAGGAAGGAAATGTGAGTTTTTAATATTTGTCAATTATTCAGCCAAGAAGTTCCTGAACCAACTTTCTCCCTGAGTCTGATGAGCCGGAACTCGTCCTTATAGCAACAACAGATAGTCAGATCAATGAAAATGGTTACAAGAGACCTCAACGACTGTGTGGTTGTGAGCCAATTGACATGAGGATAAAGGGAGAAAATAAAGAGTAAATAAACTTCACCAAGTTGGAGATTAGCACGCCGAGTGTGTTAATCAAATAACCTTCTAGTATATCTCACCATTGTAATGCATTACATACATTATATTTAGACGAATATAAACACGTCACAAATGAGCATTTTTAGTTTATCAGTACCTATAGATGTATTGTGTTCTGTGTGTGTGTGCGTAATTACTTTTAATACAAAGTAAGATAAAATATAACATGTAAGTATATATATACTTACATATATTAAATAAGTATATATAATAAAATACATATAAAGAATAAAATACACGAAATATTAATATATAAATCAAGACCTTAAATAAATATACTATAAAAGTTAATTTCCCTGTTAAATTACCCTACAGTATTAAACGAAATAAACGCTCTTCTATAACAGGATTCACCTTCTAACGCAATAACGTAATTTAATATTAATATACTCAAAAATTAAACTTTTATCTACGAACTGGCAGAACTTTCGTGAACACGAAATTCCCTATTAATGTGTACTAAAATAATCACTCACCTAAAACTGGACCTACGTTCAACTCAACACTATATTCTCTTTTTAAACAACCGAAAAAAAAACTAAATATTAAACTGGGTACAAACTGGCAGAACTTTTGGGTTACTTTCGTTTCCCGACCGAGACTCACACGTCCATTTCCCGAGACTGAAATTCTGATCCCGTGCCTCCGGCCTACTGCCCTATTTATACCCAAAAGAAAGACCGAACTCCCTCCCACGGGGCACCATGCACCACGCACCCGCGACAATCTCCAGTCATATTTACCAACAAAATAAAAGAATGCACCCTTGAATTACTTATTTAATTTAATTTATGTGTAACTACTGTAGAGTTATTTTGTTTAGCAAATAAATAAATAAATAAATAATGAATAAATAAAATCTATGTGTAAATGCGAAAGCATCATCAAATATTTTCCTGCAATTAATTACCACCCATAAGATCGCATCAACAACGGAAGGGAAACTTAACAACAAAAATAGGCATCCCAAACTGCTATACTTTTTTTACCTTTAGGAACATTAATTAGATGTATCCATCCATATCAAATTAGTACATAAATTCTGAGAACCAGATATCAATATTAAATTAATAATTTTTTTTCTAATTTTTTATTCTTTAGCAAGGTAAATGAATTTAACTGAACTAACTGATAACTTCAGTAAATCAGTATTGCCAACTGCTATCAGCAGGTACCTATATTGAGATTATACTTCCGCTCCATACAAAAGACTCGAGCTTGTTCCGTCACAACATCCTTTTATGAGTAATTTTTCTTCCATTTAAAGATTCTATATATCAACAATTATATCTGCCAACATATACTAATATATAAACAGATACCTTTAAGATAACTTTAGTAAACCAGTATTGCCAAATGCCACCAGCAGGTATACTGAGACTATACTTCCGCTTCACATACAAGACTCGAGCTTGTTCTGTCACAACATCCTTTTATGAGTAATTTTTCTTCCATTTAAAAATTCTATATCTCAACAATTATATCTACTAACTTATACTAATATACAAACAGATATTTTTATAATAACTTGAGTAAATCAGTATTGACAAATGCTATTAGCAGGTATATTGAAACCATACCTCCGCCCCATACACAAGACTCGAGTTTGTTCCGTCACAATCGCCCCCTAAATTATTACGAAATTCACTGGAGTAATAATTTACAATAGAAAGGAACAAATGGAAGTATTTATACTTATATCAAAAATAAACGGCACCTTTAAACTTACAAGGTAAATATTATTCTTTCTAGTTTTAGTAAAAGAACCAAATTAAACCCCTCCCCTTTTTTTTCGGAAATGACCACCCAATACCCCTTCCAGATATATCTATGTGATCTATGATCAAACTTGCAAAACCCAGTCAAAATTAGTACGATGTATGCGCCATGTATGTGAGTATTAAGTAAAACGTTGATGAAAGTGATAAGGCGACGAAATAATAAATCTAACTTTTATAAAGTTAATCATGTAACTAAAAAAAAAGGTACTTGAGTCACCAACCCATTCTTTCTACACATAATATAAACCTATAAAAATACCAATACATTTTCCTTTTAAATCGTGCTAATTGGTAAAAGTGACGTTACGAAATTTAGAAAAATATTAATATATAAAATTATATGCAATACTTGTTGTCCATGTTCCTATTATAAATAAATAAATAATGATAAATAAACAACATTACTAACAATCACACCACATTACCCAGAGCCAAACCAAGTATCATTAAGATCTTGTGTTATGGATACTAGTATCTAGATACTGGACTATTACAATGTGTTTTTATTTATCAGATATTAAAGATTTATTTCCATTAACTTCCATGTAATGAATTTCGGGACAAAACACTGTCCATCTTAATTCGGCTCCTCTTAATGCCCTTCTCCTGAACTATTTGATTGCAAATATAATGGTTTTGTATAATCTGGATGATGTAACGTTATTGTATGCCACGGGTCACCACACAGCGAACGGTGGGGAAACGCAGAACAAAATCTCATCAACCTTGACTAGTGAACAAACACCCATACCCAACACACAAACCAACGCCCCAGCCAGGACTCGAACCCGGGACCCCCGGCTCACGAGGCAGGACCACCAACCACTACGCCACTCGTTCGTCTCAGTATATAACCTAATAATTTTACTTCCTAACATATAAACCTATCTAAAAAAAAATACACTGATTAATTTCATCCACTCCCACGCGCAATTGTTAAATGACGTTTAAATCTTTATCGTTTAAATCATTCACTATTCAGAAACTCACCCATAAACTCACTGAATACCTAAAATGGATTGATAATTTGATAGACACGAAACAAAGTATTTGTCTGTCAAAAGTTTATATTAACTCCAACACTACAAAAATGATAAACTTGTAGATACTATTATAAACACCGAAATGACATAACACTGAAAATATTTAAAAAAAATAATGATCAATCAACAAAGTAGGCACATATAATTCTTTCAATCATTTAAATTGTGGTTAATAAGTAGAACTTTGTAATTTAAATACCCTTAATTACCGGAACAATTATATTCAAAAGATAAAGTCACTACATCAGAGAATCTAAAATGTCCACATTGGTCAATTTGTGTAAATGTAATTCATTTCCCGAATTACTTGCAAATCCTCAACATTTTCTCTTTTTGTAAAATGGAGATATAATTGTCATCCCTATTCAATTCATTTCATAATCTGACTCATATTTGATTATAATGAAATTATTTTTCACCACACCGAAAATAGAATCGTAGCTGTGCCGATTATTTTATATTTCATAAAGATGTGAAACTTATGTTTATAAATAACTGTTGGAACGTTACATATCTTAACTAACAACACAACTAATCATAAAAACAATGGTGAATTGGTGATCACGACTCAACACATAAAATCATTTCGTTTTAGTTTGTTGTCAACTGTTCGCAAGTATGTCATCGCAGTAATTAAAAAAGTAAACAACAGGTTGCATGGGCTAGATCCCTTGCCTTCCCATAAGGGTAAGGAACCAAAACCAAAAAGTAAACAAACGCACGCACGTTCCAGTGTAAATAACTGTAACTAAATGCCGTAATTCTTAACATTATTTATTTGAATACTTTTCCAAGTGGATCCTTTTACACGCTAAACTAACACGTCTTGTTCTTCGTTTTTAGTAACCTAATGTTGTAACATTTAAAATTCTCCACTTGTACATGTTTAACACTAATGAAAAATATCCACTCAAGTGGTCAAATGTGATAAAGCTCTATTATTCGGCCTTTGAATTAGTGTGAGTTGAAACATTTTATTTTGAAGTAAGTGAGTGTTTGATTTATACAATGTTTTCTTCAAACATTGGTCTTGGGTAACTTTTTATGATTTCAACTATTTGACACCTACGCAACTCATACTACATGAAACATTTTAAGAATTTCTCTGTAAAACTATAAACAACCGAATTACAAGATATGAATTGTGCGTGCTTCATCTCATGAATTGCCCACCATGTTACCATTTTGTGTTTAGTAATACGAATCATAATAAGATCCTATTACGATTAACTTGGAACTGCCTATCTAGACTTCCAGTAAAACAAAATAATAAAACAGTTATTATAAACTATTCAATTTTGTAGTTATTTTAATATTCAATCACCTAATCTATATCTAATAAAATGAATAACTTTCCTAAATAAGTAATTAAAAGTACTAAAACACCCTACATTCCCTAACTACATAACCTAATATGCAACATTTCTAAATCTGATTAAATCTAATAAACAAACCTGTAAAACACCTCAGAATTCTAAAATAACCTATCAACGAAGGCTGTAAAAATCAAACTACAATAAGATCATTCAATTGATTGCTCTAACAGAATGACAGAATATATTGAACCATGTTATCAAACCCAAAAAGAAAATTGATATTATGTTAAACAGTACATTTGAATATAGTTGGATTATAAAATTACTATCTATTACACTTTTAACCTCTAGTCATAATACCATAAAGTGTTAAATAAAATAAATTAAATGCTGAAAAGAATACAAACAATGAAAAAATAATTATGAATAAAAATTCCTGAAAGTAACACTCAAAATAAAAATAAAAAACAATAAATAATAAATTAAAAATAAAAATAGAAACACAGTAATTGAATATTTCAGTTATTATTGATAATAAGAATACAAGTAATTAAAAATAAAGGCAGTGAAGCAAAAATTATAATCTATGCAAGAAATATCTACCTAAATTTTCTGAAAACTTACAATTAAAATTTAAATAATATGCCAATTATCAAAGAAGAAATATACATATAACATCTTCACAATATTACCTAAGTTTTACCTAGACTACCACTTTGCTTACTAATTCACTACTTGTACCTTCCAGCTAATTACTGTTAAAGAAGAAAGGAAAAATACCATCCAAAGGCCATGTAAACTAGTATGTATGAAGAACTCAACATTAAACTGTTAAATGGTTGAATCCAAAATATATAACAGAAATAAATAAAATATATAAACTAACTAGTGTGGTGGAGTAACAGTGTGTTGAATGTTTCAGTGTAATAATAAATAATATAATTGTCTTGATGTATATAAACACAAATAAATACTAAATATATTTAACATTGAAATAGTCGCCCCCACTTATTTCAAACCCTTGTCACATTTTCAAACCTCGACCTAGGTCACAAGCAACAAATTGTGGCCTTGAAGCCACTGGAATTTAAATACATTTTAATCAAAAATTATGCCAATAATACTCATTCTACCTTACTCATTCTACACTTAGCTACTACTGAGGTAACTATACTAAACCACAGTAATATTTAAGTAATTTTACTGATGATCTACCTTTTTTTTACTTATCCTGGTCACGGCCCCAAATTGTAACGACCACCCCTTCCTGATCTGCTCTCTGATCATATAAGGGAATGTCATAAATAATTATTTGAAATAGATACATAAATATAATATAAAACCTAGCATATAAGTGTCAAACTTTATTCTTATACTCCTCATTCAAAATATATATAAAACCTTCAGTTATAAACTACAGAATGAGAAATTGTAATTGGCACAATATAAAGATTTACCAATAAAAAATACAATATTTATTTGGCGTGATCGTCTAAGGTTGGGTAGGACTCTTCGTTGTGTTGCATAGCAACCAAGTTCTTTTCCGAGGTATGTGACAAAGATAAGAAACAAAGAATGTTTTAAGAATGCAATGTAAATTATTATAGTAATAAAAATATATAATATAGTAAATACATACAATATATAATAAGAGGTAATAAAGAACTGTTGAAATGGATTTGATAAATTAAAATGAATTGGAAATTTATAAAAAATGGGTGTGAGTAGGGCCCCTATCCTCGCCCTAGTCATGTGAGAGACATCCTTTCATTTTTTTGAATTTCTCTCTCCAGGATTCACCAATCCAACACCCAAGTGTTAGTACTGAATAATAATGATAAAATAAAAATACTTTGTAAGTAAATAAGTTTATAAAGATAAGTAGAGGATGGAATATGGTGAGATTGTAAGAATAAATAAAGCTAACAATAAATTCCACAATCTTGAATAAAGTTATTTATATCACAAACCCAAACCTTGCAGATACTTTAATTTAATCTAAGTAGTGTAATCTCCAAGTTGGATCATTTTCGGAAGGGTAACTCTAATATCTATTTCATGATAATTGTTATTTATTCAGGCAAAAGTTTCCAAACCCAATTCATAATTCATTCCATGACATTTGTTAATTATTCAGCCAAGAAGTTCCAGAACCAACTCCCTCACTGAGGCTGATGCACCGGAGGGTCATCCTGTCGTAACACCAGAAGCTCAGATCCTTGAAATTGATAACAAGAGACTTCAACCACTGTTTGGTCTCATGCCAGATAACAAGTCACAAAATGAACATAAATGTAGGAAAGAAATAAGAATTTTTAATATTTGTCAATTATTCAGCCAAGAAGTTCTAGATCCAACTTTCTGCCTGAGTCTGATGAGCCGGAACTCGTCCTTGTCGCATCAACAGATAGTCAGATCAATGAAAATGAAACCAGAAACTCCAATGACTTTAGTATTATGTTCGTTAATAATTCATGAAATAAATATATTAATGAAGGAGAGGAATAAATAGATTTATTATTCATTCCATGACATTGTTAATTATACAGCCAAGAAGTTCATGAACCAACTTTCTCCCTGAGTCTGATGAGCCGGAACTCGTCCTTATAGCAACAACAGATAGTCAGATCAATGAAAATGGTTACAAGAGACCTCAACGACTGTGTGGTTGTGAGCCAATTGACATGAGGATAAAGGGAGAAAATAAAGAGTAAATAAACTTCACCAAGTTGGAGATTAGCACGCCGAGTGTGTTAATCAAATAACCTTCTAGTATATCTCACCATTGTAATGCATTACATACATTATATTTAGACGAATATAAACACGTCACAAATGAGCATTTTTAGTTTATCAGTACCTATAGATGTATTGTGTTCTGTGTGTGTGTGCGTAATTACTTTTAATACAAAGTAAGATAAAATATAACATGTAAGTATATATATACTTACATATATTAAATAAGTATATATAATAAAATACATATAAAGAATAAAATACACGAAATATTAATATATAAATCAAGACCTTAAATAAATATACTATAAAAGTTAATTTCCCTGTTAAATTACCCTACAGTATTAAACGAAATAAACGCTCTTCTATAACAGGATTCACCTTCTAACGCAATAACGTAATTTAATATTAATATACTCAAAAATTAAACTTTTATCTACGAACTGGCAGAACTTTCGTGAACACGAAATTCCCTATTAATGTGTACTAAAATAATCACTCACCTAAAACTGGACCTACGTTCAACTCAACACTATATTCTCTTTTTAAACAACCGAAAAAAAAACTAAATATTAAACTGGGTACAAACTGGCAGAACTTTTGGGTTACTTTCGTTTCCCGACCGAGACTCACACGTCCATTTCCCGAGACTGAAATTCTGATCCCGTGCCTCCGGCCTACTGCCCTATTTATACCCAAAAGAAAGACCGAACTCCCTCCCACGGGGCACCATGCACCACGCACCCGCGACAATCTCCAGTCATATTTACCAACAAAATAAAAGAATGCACCCTTGAATTACTTATTTAATTTAATTTATGTGTAACTACTGTAGAGTTATTTTGTTTAGCAAATAAATAAATAAATAAATAATGAATAAATAAAATCTATGTGTAAATGCGAAAGCATCATCAAATATTTTCCTGCAATTAATTACCACCCATAAGATCGCATCAACAACGGAAGGGAAACTTAACAACAAAAATAGGCATCCCAAACTGCTATACTTTTTTTACCTTTAGGAACATTAATTAGATGTATCCATCCATATCAAATTAGTACATAAATTCTGAGAACCAGATATCAATATTAAATTAATAATTTTTTTTCTAATTTTTTATTCTTTAGCAAGGTAAATGAATTTAACTGAACTAACTGATAACTTCAGTAAATCAGTATTGCCAACTGCTATCAGCAGGTACCTATATTGAGATTATACTTCCGCTCCATACAAAAGACTCGAGCTTGTTCCGTCACAACATCCTTTTATGAGTAATTTTTCTTCCATTTAAAGATTCTATATATCAACAATTATATCTGCCAACATATACTAATATATAAACAGATACCTTTAAGATAACTTTAGTAAACCAGTATTGCCAAATGCCACCAGCAGGTATACTGAGACTATACTTCCGCTTCACATACAAGACTCGAGCTTGTTCTGTCACAACATCCTTTTATGAGTAATTTTTCTTCCATTTAAAAATTCTATATCTCAACAATTATATCTACTAACTTATACTAATATACAAACAGATATTTTTATAATAACTTGAGTAAATCAGTATTGACAAATGCTATTAGCAGGTATATTGAAACCATACCTCCGCCCCATACACAAGACTCGAGTTTGTTCCGTCACAAGTATAATAAACTAACTTATAAAAATAATAAACTTGTGCAAAAAAACTAATTAATCACTTTATAAACGAGCTTTCCATTACCATAAATTATTGCAAGTAAGTACCTAAATAGCACCCTAAGACCGAAACTCGTAAAACTCAAGACAATTCGCCTTCAAAAATGTTAGAGCTCTCTAGGGTCGTAAAAGGCCAACACTGAAAATCCCTGGACTCATTTTGTTACTTCCAAATTAAAACAGCCAGTAGGTAATAAAACTAGAAGGATAAGAGAAGAGTGCCTTTGAATAAACTAGTTGTTTGATGTCTATGCAACTTAGTAGATGAAAAAGAGAAAATGTAAAGGTAGGTTGGATTTTGTTTTTGAATCGAACTAGCAATACACGGGGGAAGCCTCTAATCACATGAGATTCTTTTCGATTCAAATAAAGTATGCATTGCTTAATACTTACTTCTATCGATAAATTAATTATCAAAATTTAGTATTATACTTTGATGATTACAAGCAAAAACGACTTTTCTTTATAAAATTATCGTAGATAAAACTGTTATTAATTCTTGTATCAGCCATTCTTAGTTTTTTTTTACGTAAACCGAACTTGTGTTATGTATGTAGGGAATGCAGAATAAATGCCCGGACTCGAACCTGGGACCTCCGGCTACTACCACTGACGCTACTCGGCCACCAAATTGTGTAATAAAAGGGTGCTAATTAAACAGACTTCTTTTCAATAGCATTCTTCGCCTCTAAAAATCTACATTGAATTCTTAATTACTAAGTCAGCCACAATTTGCAAGCGTCTGAACAATACTATCTTCGCCACTAAAAATATGATGTTTTTGCTATAACATTTTGAATTATCATCCAATTTCGATTATGGCGCTTCGCCGGGTGCTGCCGCACCACGCTCGCAATACAGCCTAACATTAATCTAACCCAAATTTAGCTACCACGCTTTCTATTAGTAGGCGTTGCAAAAAAGACGAATTAGTGTATTAGAGGCTATCAAATTTTCCCGGGCTAAGTTATAAAATTTAAAGTTTGATCACGTGGCTAATAAAGAAATTTGTGGCTTGATTTATAATTTCCCATAATAAAACAATAAAAACTACGAATATTAATATCCAACCACGGACATGGATGTCACTTGCCATCAGGTAGCGATCTACTCGTTTGCCGGTTATGTCGAAGTTAAAAAAAGGAATCGGACAAAACATAATTTTTTACTTTCCTCTTTACCCAGTGCTTGGATGAGTCTAGTAAATAAATAAACAATGCACTATAATATTCAACCTGCTCCAGTAGCTACCTGGCAATTGTTCAAACAAATTCAATGAATCGCTTGTGGTGTTGATTATCATATCTAACAATGGCTTGCTCAACAAAACGTGCAGTTTTTATTAATGAACCAATTTATTTGCACAAGGACGTAGTTACCCTTAAGTACGAAATCACTCAATTCAAATTGAGCCTTTTGTGTCTTATATTTAAATAAATAAATCCCCAGGCAAACACACAAACTGTACGGCCCCAAAGTATGCTGACATTGTGTTAGGGATCGTACACATAGAGCGTCCGATTTTACAGGATCCTGTTTAACAGATCCGTCGCTACTGGTGGTAATATTCACACAGCATTTTCAAGACCGATTTTAACAGATCCGACTGCTGTGTGTGCAGAACACCGCACCCCGCGCACCCCCGTGCAAGCCTCGCGCAGTTTCGATTCGAGCAGACAGTATTTCCTTTGTTACTGGATCCGGAATACTGTCATGTGTGTGAACTCGCTCATACAACTAAATACGCTAATAACATATACGTTTAAACGGACCTGTAAAACGGATAGCGGCTTGTTTTGTCGGATCGGTATTTTTTACTGGATCCGGAATACTGCATTCTGTGTGAACTCGCTCAAACAACTACATACGCTAATAACATATACGTTTAAACGGACCTGTACAACGGATAGCGGCTTATATTGTCGGATCGGTATTTTTTACTGGATCCGGAATACTGCATTCTGTGTGAACTCGCCCATACAACTACATACGCTAATAACATATACGTTTAAACGGACCTGTACAACGGATAGCGGCTTATATTGTCGGATCGGTATTTTTTACTGGATCCGGAATACTGCATTCTGTGTGAACTCGCTCAAACAACTACATACGCTAATAACATATACGTTTAAACGGATGTAAAACGGACGTTCTATGTGTACGCGCCCTTATGGATGAACATATAGCGAATTGGGGGGGGGAGCTCAGAATATACATATATATATATATATATATAACATATAAATAACCATGATTCGAGAACAAACATTTGTGTTTATTACACAAATAAACGTCACGATCAGGATTCGAACAAGCGACCTCCGGCTTATGAGGCAGGGCTACCACTACACCACTCAGACGTATTTGTTGCCATCAATATTTGTGTAAGCAGATGATTTGGTCCATTCATAATCCTGATTCCGTCCTGATGGAAATCTTGGGGTAAAATTTAGCCTACGCGACATCTAGTGATGAAGGCTATTCAAAGTGCTTCTTTCGTTCCGAGTTTTTATCGATAACAGACGCCTTAACAACAAACTGATTTTTCCTATTATATAAGTATTGATATACCCGTGAGCCCATCTTTCTAGATAAGTGGCTCCGGGTTTTTATATTCGGATTCCATCCTCTCTGTAGTCTAGGACCTCCTCGCCTCGTATAGTTTCCCACATCAGTATAACAGCTCGCTTGTTATAGTTATTGTGGTTGTTGGAGGATTTTATTTATTTAATCGACACTTGCTAGTAAACAATTGTAGTTATGACATTTCAACTAAACCGCTGAAAGGAAGTTGAACGATATTTTTATCCGACTTTCAAAAGGAGGGTTATGTTTTACTAGTGTATGTACAGCCAAACCGTCTATCGGATGTCAGCATATGAGCTGTCATTACATTCCTCTCAGTTTAGAACTGTTGTAAGGTATATTATTTTCCGGAATTCGAAAAGGAATAGGAATTACAGTAGAAAATACTTGAGCAGACGGGTTTTCTAATTTCGCAAAATTATGCACTTGTTCGCAAACTTATTTTAATAAGCTTAAGAAGAAAAGGCTTTTGCTAAAACATCAGGCAGGAACGACAAGCGGGAAAGTAGGAAATAGTTTATATACCAAAATTAAGACATATCAAACATAAAATAAATCACATTTTTTAACTGAAAATTTGTTTCACCAATTACCGACTTCCTTATGGGGAAAGTTCGGCAAAAAAATAAAAGCTAAATAAATCATTTAAAATATTTTTTTAAATAACAGCTAATGTCAGTGCATACTTACAATGTGTGCGATTTGAAACATCCATACCGGTTTTAGAGTAAGGTGTTGTTTTTTGTAATTAATTATTATAATTATTTAACTAAGCAGTAGTAGAGGTGGGGATTGCTGGATCCCGCGTTAACTCGTGCACGGGAGCCGTTTGAGGGTGTTCTTCGTTTGGATACTTGGGAGACTTGCCGAGCTAACAGATGCAGGTAAGAATAATTTTGTATAGACATAAAGAGACTCTGTAAATTAATTTTGAAAAAAATATATACCCGTGAAGTTTCTTGCCAGTTCTTCTTCACGAAGGTTTTTCCGAACTGGTGGTCATGCTTTATTTGACGTCCATAAGAACAAGTAATTGTCAATTTGAGAATTAAATATTTCATTTCATTTCATTCTTGTTAAGGATCTAGTCCGGGGCGTTACTACAGTCGTTCCTATTTTGACCGCCACACTAACTACGTAGGTGTACGTGGGTGTGTTCCAGTAAAAGGGAAGGAACAACCATTGCAACTACTGGAACAAAGGCAGTTCTAACTGAAGCCTGGTCAGCATCGCATCAAAAGTCGATACAACAATCACAATCACTATTAATAAATAAAACACCCACGTCGTCTCAGCATTAGGTAATAGCCAATAGCGTCACCGACAAAAAGAAAACTTTTTCTAATACGGTAATCTTATTAGCTAGTATTTGTAGTTGCATCGACCAGGTGGGTCGCGTCGGTGGTCTCTTTCGCCGGCTGTGAATACAGTAAAATTATTTAATATCATTTTTCGGAAGCCTAGACCTCCTTCATTTATCGATTAACGAGATGGCAGGTTAGAAGCTAGCATTAAGAAAGCAGCTGAATTTAATGCCGCCGAGTCTTTACACTTTGGGTTCGGATGTTGGGGTTTAAAAATGATCTTAATTAAACGACTGATTCAACTACAAGGCCGTCGCATAAATTTAATGAAATACGAAACATCCATGACTTTTTATGTGAATCTTGGTTTTGGGAGGAAACTATAGAGAAGTCAACTATACCAGGAAACTGTCAACTGTCAACAAATAGCATATCTTATTTCACAAATACTTTTACCGGTGTCTAACAAACAAAACAATTAAACTTACAAAGTTTTAAGGAAAGTTTTCTTAATTATTTGTGGATAAAACTCCACCATGCGTCATGACGTTATTGCGATTCGTGTTATCAGGTTTTGCAGAAATGCCTTTTCAGGGTCTATACAACAACCTAAGGCCAAGAAACCTGCATATTGGCCTTGCCCTTTTTTCACAAAATATATTTATATGCTTACTTTTAAGAGTAAAACATGATTCACTTAGCAATACGCCTTTGTATTTACCAAAATTATTATTACTTTTGAAAGGTTTATAATTTAAAAAGCAATTTTTGTTCAAAACTTCATCCATGTAGACTTATGTTAGTAAAGCTAGTTCTAATTGCAATTACTGGACTAGCAAACTGTTATCCTTCTATGGATTGATTTTCATTACATACGAGGTCTTTTTAACCCTAATTTGTTCATGGTTTGATATGTTCGTTCTAGCTATAATGTATTACTATTTTCCTTTTGAATACATATTTCATTTATTTTCGTTTCGTATTGACGGCTTTTTGAATTGAAAGTTAAAGGAAATGCTACTAATATAACTATTATATCGGAACATACAAATGTATCCACCACTAATCTTATAATAATGTATCATTTTCTGTGGTATTATTATGAATTTGTATTGGACCCGATACCTTCTGCCCTTTTTATACAAAATGAAAAATCCCTCAGTTATGCAGAAAATAAACCTTTACTCAGAATATTTTCGGTAAAGAAATGACATACGATGTCACAAAGATTTGTCGATTTAAAGAAAAAGCAAACAAATCATATTAACAAAATTTTATTTCGGCTTCATATTCCGCTTTTAAACAATAATATTTTTAATCTGGCGTTTTTATACAAACAAATTCAATGTATACGTAATTCCGGACTCGCGACAAGCGAGGGATGAAAAATAACGGTTTCCCGGGTTGCGGAAAGTCCAATCCACACTTATTCACAAACTTCGAAAAATTTTATGGTTCTTTTTGATCTAAACCAATATAACTAGCAAGAATTCGAAAAATACGTCGATGTATTACGTATTTTTAGTTGCCATAAAAGTGAAAAAATTTGGGTAACTTTGAATCTTGTATCATCTTGGATAAATTGCATTTTACTTGATACTAGCCACCTTTCCATATTATTCTATAGTTGATTTGTAATTATTCTTGTTTAAAAAAATACATGTTCATTTATTATGTTTCAAAGTGCGCATAACTATATAAAAAGTTAAAACATTGAAGTAAAAGGTGTAATTTGTATGTAAATATTTATAATTATTTATCTTTGTTCAAAAAAGTTACTCAAATTAACCGCGGGATAATCTATATATGGCCACTAGTACAAAAAATTGCATTGCGGTGGAAAATAAATATTAAATAATCATATTCTTGTACTAAAGAAAAACTACCTTTTTCCACAAAATTACATAAACAAGGGTGAACAAAGTCTATCCCATAAATTGGCTGTTTTTTTACGGTTTGTGAATAAGGGTAGTTCTCAAAACCCGGAGTTCCGCGGGTCAACCCTCGTTATTAATGTAATAACTGACACTTTGTTTTATAGCACTCTCAGCTTTGTTACATTTTTTGTTACAAATCTAAAGGGTACATTTTGTTCGAGCATTACAACTTTTTTAAAGAAAAAAGGATTGCTGTTTGAACATTTTTGATACACTTTACATGCGAAATATACAATTAATTAAGTAATTAAATACATATCCTCTCTCGGCTTTATATATTTTTTAATTTGGCATAGTTCTTATATTCAAATTAACCTAAGACATCCAATTAGAATTGCAACTTTATACATCTTATGAAATTAAACATTAATTAATAAATAAACACGGTGCTGCATATATAATCTCAAATCTCAATAGGATATAAAGGTTTGTCATGAATTCGTTATTGTTTCAATTTCCATTATAAATATTTGACCAGACGTATAAATAGAAAGAATGTGAGCTTGAATGAAAACAATAAGGCGTGTTAGTCTGTCGTAGTTTACAAACTAAACAAGAATTTATGAATGATCAGTTTCACGTGAAATAAGATAGCGAATCTATCGCTTCCTTGTTGAAAAATATGACAAACTTGTTTTCCAACTATTAAACAAAAATCTAACTGTGAAAGAATTAAACAATATTTTTCATTGTGACCGGACGTTTTAACTTAGAAAGCCTATTGAAAGAGGCTTTCAATCTAATAGAAAAATAATAGGAGTGCAAGATTCAGACCATGCACCACCTTTATAATTTGTTAATAAGCTCTATAAATATCATATTCAGACAGATTCAGAAACGAAGCGAAGCGGGCTGGAGGTGGAATTTAACAAAATACGGCAAACTTTGGCATTTTAATAACTTTCCTATTCTAACAGTGATGACCATTTTTCTTGTAAGCCTCACTTTTGTAGTCCTGAGTTACAAGTTTAACCCAGAGAAGATCCCTTACTTTCAAAGCAAATGTGTTACAGTATCAATTCTATTGAACTAAGTTACACATAGCAATATCTTAACCTAGAATAAGCTAATGTCAGGTTGATGTATGTAACCCAGGTCTACGCAAGTGGGCGTATAATATTTACAAAATACGACCTGATGTTAAATACACATTAATAAAAAACTTGGTACCCTTCTGAAACTTAAACCAACTTGACTATAAAGACGAGATAATCTTGATTTTCTTAAAAATAATCACGAGATTCTTTAATATAACAGTCTTTTTAAAAATTTAACATGATGATCAATCTCTTAAAAGTGACAAACAAAAATCTGATGTAACACTTACTTACACTTTCCAAAACTACAAGATAACACCAAACATTTCAACAAACGTCCCTAGCAATTTCATATTCAGTAATTTACCAGTTTATAGAATCAATTGACTACGAATGTTAAATGTATACTTCGACTTCGAAGTTCATGGGATGGTGTCGCTGGCTCTTCATGCGGATGTTGACGAAGCTGTGGCCGACGCCGCCGGCAGTGACGTTGGCGGTCGCGTGCGAGAAGTCATTGTCGATCACTGCTATGCCCTGGAAAGGAACGAAACGATTCTTAATTCAAATTTAGAACTATTTTGTAACTGCCAAACGAGCACGACTTCCAGCAGATGTAAGTAGCATTCGTGTCCGTGGGTATAACTGAGTAATGACATGGTAAAAATATTGGATGTTGGAATTAGTGGCGATACGTTACCCATTGTAGACTTCAGCTGAAATTGTCTATGTTGGCTAAGGCAAACTTCGAAAGATGACCCTATGAGTTGTAACTGAGTGTTTCAAACGGAACTCTGCTTCCCCAACACAAAAGGCCGAAAGGACAGAAGGTTATGACCTTACTTGTGATAGTGCTACAACTGTTTAATCAGTAGGTATCAACAGCCATTACGTAGACAAAACTTTAGACCGATAATAATGCAGTCCCTAATACAAATCAAGGTCGTATATTTTTTACAACTAATTTAGAATCCACCTATTTTAGAGGGCTATTGCTATATGCAATCTTGCACACTAAAGTGTCACAAAAGGAGTAATTTTAAAAATCGAGATTTTTAGAATAAGCTGATATAGTAAGATTAATTTAAGAAGTGCGATTTGACAGTTGCTGTTTAGGGTTCAGGTGTGTGTTCAACAAATGAGTTGTCAAAAATTTGATTCATAGGAATGAAATAGTTTCGATTACTCAATTCTAATAAAAGTTATAGATTTTGTTATAAGAGGAATAGATGATAACCGATGCATTAAAGCATAGAATATACGATCATTTCAACTTGACCATCAAAAAACAAATACTAAACGTTGAAATAGGTATTAATAATATTAATTCACTTTTTGGATTATTTTCTTTGTTGTTTTACTTACTATAATGTATGATTCTTGTCTATATGAATGCCGTAAAAGAAACTTTCTAAACAAACGGATGTACAAATCAATTGGATAAATATGCACTTAGTAATTCCCTTGTTAAGCGACGATTTCTGAATTTGAATCGATTGGTCTCTACCTCAGTAACGATTATAAAGTAGCAACACTACATTCAATCAACAATTTTTCTGATTGATTATAGGACGTAAAAGCTTTACGTCACTGTTTTATGTTCGGTAAACAATTTGCGAAGTTACGTTACGTTCTATGGTCAGCTGACAAATCGCACTTCTTAAATTAATCTAACTATAATAAGTGGGAACTAGCCAATCTGTAGGTGGAATCTATGTGATTGCGTTGACTAGTTAGCTGTTTTTTCTCAAATACAATGAATACTTCGCTTATTATGATGAATATAAATCGAAAAATTAGTTTTTAAACATCCAGAACATAAATCTTTTCTTAAGTTTTCACGATACATACTTTAAATAAAACACTTTTTACCGGATATTATCGCGTATATTTTAGTTAATTTTAAAATTATTTCGACGTTTCGGCATCTTTGCAGTTGCCGTGGTCACGATAGACCGATAGATAGCTATCGTGACCACGGCAACTGCAAAGATGCCGAAACGTCGAAATAATTTTAAAATTAACTAAAATATACGCGATAATATCCGGTAAAAAGTGTTTCATCCAGAACATACTTGTTATTTAATATCCGGAAAATAAATACAGCAAAATCTTACTTAGTAAAAAAAAGTTAATAATAACAATGTGGTCAAAAAATGTGCTATGAGACACAATACACAATAAAGATTCCTTATTGATTTTAACTAACAATGCGCAAGTGTGTTTACTTATTTGTTTTGCTGTCACGCCGTCACCGGGGTACCGATCATCAACAAATATTGTATACACATGTTGTCTGGAGTATAGAAAAGGACATAGGGTAGTGTTGTTTTAAAAAATACTGTTTATTAGGGATGCGCGGGCGAACCGCAGGATGTACTTAGTACCTACATACATAGTAAACTTCCAACTCTGTTTGAAATCTGCATGTATAATGTCGATGCCAGGCGACCACAGACACAAGCAGCTGTCGACACCATGAGAATAACGTTACTTTATCCAGTTGATAAAGTTACGTATATCCTCTTAGCCAGGTGATAATTTGAATTTTGGTTAAAACATCGATGAAGGAATATACCAACGTACTAAAAAGCCTGGCATTTATTGATGATAAAGTATCTATAAAATATCAATCGATCATAACAATTCTAGGGATGATGACAAAGTTAAAACTATATAATATAAAACGCATTTGTTATTATTGTAATCAGGATAAAAACCACGATCTTAATGTTACCGAAACAGGTTTATAAATAACAACTAATTATCTACGAAATCAAGGTTACTAGCTTTTATTTATGTTCAATACCCA
The DNA here is from genome assembly GCA_923062675.1 of Marasmarcha lunaedactyla. Classification (NCBI taxonomy): domain Eukaryota; kingdom Metazoa; phylum Arthropoda; class Insecta; order Lepidoptera; family Pterophoridae; genus Marasmarcha; species Marasmarcha lunaedactyla. The sequence continues at coordinate 22,119,878 of OV281345.1, forward strand.
TTGTTAATATATTTCCACGTGACGATTGTTCATAGTGATTCGATATAGTCGCGCCCACTACTTTTTTGATCTAAGGCTGCGCAATACGATGATTAGACAAAAAAGTAGTTTGTCCCCTCGACTTCGTTCAGGTAAACTCCGATTTCTGTAAAAATATCCCAATTTTCATTGGCCGTTTTAGTGTGATGAACTAAGAAATAAATGTCAGAACATACACACTTTTACATTTTTAACATTAGTTGGATATTTATCGACCTAGAAGCGTTCGAAATATTTTCAAGGTTAGGTTAGTCATCATTCTCTTTTTAAACATAAAAACAATTTTGTAAGATCGTTGTATACACTTCATCTTGTTGACTCAAGTTCTGTATTAAAATAACAAAAAAAAATTTTTGGTAAAGAAACATGCATGGGAACTATTTAGTAGTATGTTAAAAATAATGTTTTAGAACAAAAGATATTAGACTATAAAAATGAATAAAAACAGTACCTCATAACCTCTTTTCATTATTTAACCATATACTAAAAAAAGTTGACAGTTGTAGGTAATAACAACCCAGGAATAAACAATTTTGGCAGCAGGTATTACGAAATATAGTAGATATTTCGTAGATATAATTAAAACATCACAAAAAAGAAAAATAGAGAATACAACCTACCTTAATAATTCTATTCTCAGGATCCTTATAACTTAAATTCTGTATCCTTTTCTTGAAAGGTATCGCGAACTCCTTCACTCTCTGATGGAACACCATCTTTCTATGTTTTACATCACCCACCAGCATATCGTAACTCAATACTAAAGTCACTATACTTAAAAAAAATATTAACACAGAGAAACGCATTTCTAAAATATGCAACACATTTTATTTTTATTGCTACATTCACTCGAGGCGACGTCTTCTGCTCACTGTTCGCACTGACAGAATATTGTGTACCAGTATAGTTTTTGAGCGGCGATAACCTAACCTCGAAATATCGACGATAACAAAGCAAATTACAGAAGTTTATTTACTGTTTATACGTATTACTCTTATTAAAACAATATGTTTGAAGTAAATATGTGATTAGATATTTTTAGAAATGACGATGATAGTTTCATGTTCACTCGTTTTTTGGTTTTTGGTTAACAGTGGGTAAACTGTTATATGCGTGTTAAACTATCTGACTTTGTATTGTCTTAAGTTTTCACGACTCATTATATTAACTTTATAATCCGGTTAAAATGTGTTCCATCGTAACTTGTTTATGGTAAAACGTAACTTAATGACTGATGTAATGCAAAGCTATATATAATCTCTGGATTCAAGTAAAATATTGATAAATAAATGGTTATATGCACGTAAGCTAGACAATTTGATTGAGTTCTAGGTTTATTTTACTAATTCATACGTGAAGAAGCCTACTATAATATGCAGTTTTAACCTAAAGCTTTATATCATACATTCTAATCATTTTTTGCAACAGGTTGGTACAAAATCTAGTTACTTCTTTACGCCATCACCGGGTCAAACCAGGACCAGTTCGTCTTGCAATTTCTTATCATAATGACCTTATTTGTTATTAATTATAAGTAATTAACATAATTAAAGGGCTGTAATTTTGCTGATAACAATAGTTGCTTACACAATATTAAGAAAAATGCTGTGTTTAGTTAGAATAACAAGATTATCATAAGTGGTTTTGTAATTAAGTGATACGATAATTTCATCCTTAAATTTGTGAGAAGTTATATGTTGCTTTACTAGTGAACGGTCAAGCCCGGTGATTCTGTTGCTTTCTGCTATGCAAATAGCGGGCACATGCAAAAATTGTAAGGAGTTTTATTCTATCTGTTATTGTTTTTCATTGTTTAATGTAAACATTCTTGTTCAAACTTATGACGAGTTCAAAGCAAAAATAAAAAATGCATACTTAACAATCGCGAACGTTTAGATGTTTGTCAACTTTGAATGTCTCAATAGATTTGGATAAAATTAGGCATACGGATAAGCGCACGTGCACATAAACTTAAATTTTTATTTTTTTTTTTAAACTTGAATTTACGCGAATCTTTAGAAATTAATAATTCAAAGTCTTTAAAGGATAGTCCACAATGTTTAAATAATCGGTATAAATAACCAAATTGTCTTCACTCCAATACCACAGGTTTCTGTTGTATCCATTGATGTGTCCACTCCTGTGCAAAAACCAAACCTGCCGCTAAGGTAAATTGTAAGTGTCATAAACTGTCATCTTGATTATCTTACAATAAATTACTTACTTATAACTAATTAGTAATTACTAGCTGCGCTGTTAATGGTGGAAATTCCAATCATAATGGAAATCCTGGACGCCTGCCAAAACGGAATTGTTGGCGAAAGAATTAACACTAACTTAACAAACATGTTGCTTGTTGTTTCTTATTTGAATACCTTAATCTTTATTGAGATAGGAAATTAAAATGAAAGGGTTAGTTCTAAAGAAAAAACTTCTGTTCGATACCAACCTCCCGAAAAATGCGCAAAAAATTATTGGGCTTCTCCCACTTACCTAACCACTGCCTTTTTACCTTGTATTCATCAGGCTACAGTGTCTCCTCTACTACCTTTGCTTAACGCAATCTTCTCTTTTGGTAGGTACTGGTCTAAAGCATCGGCCACCAGCTATGAACCTCCGGCGGCACGTGAGCAAGGCCCTGGCTGGGGCGCCACACGTGTTGGTATACTATTTCCATTTCTTTATTTTCTCGATGACAGCTCCTCTGCGAAACTTGTGTGAGCGATTTGTTTTTACATTATGTATGCATTATTTTATAAAAATATGACGTTTACACAAGTACAACGTTATATAATAACAGAGTCGGAGAAACTGATAGGGACGGAGCTATATCGATAAACGAGATAGATAGAACTGTCATCGAGAAAATAAAGAAATGGAAATAGTATAGTGAGCGTATTTTTGAGTTTTGAAGAGTATTCTGTTAGTAAAGGCGCTCCCCGCGTAAACCGGCCGGCACTGCTCGGTGGCAAAGTCAGCCATTCGGGTTTTGGCGGGACGAGCTGAATGTGCCGACGTGCATTAAGTCTGAACAGAAAACGAGATCGACACAAGACGAATATGTGTAGTATTTACTATGGCCCGGCTTTTTCGTTCAACAAATAGTGGCGACTGGAATATGCCCAAACATGCGGGTAGCGAGCGTCCCTGTCACCGCAAGGTATGTTTGTGGGAGTGAGGGCGGTAAAACTACCGAATGCATGAATATCTTGCAGACTCAAGGTCGCGGCAGCAGTAGCTAAGTAATTTATAGCAATTACAATACAGCATGGTAAAGCAAACCAGGATTTGTTATAATTAGTTTAAGATTATGGAACTAGGTAGATATTATAATTATGAAAGAGTGTTTATTTGCTAGTTATGTTTTCACACATGAACTTTTCTTTTTTCGATATGGACAGTTTATTTATGGCCCTATTAGCCTTTTAAATTTCACCAGACGTGAAAACATGAACTAGTCTGCCAAAAACGTTGCATAAATTTGTCAGGTGCGCACAGAAACTTAAGTACTTTAATAAGTTATGTGTTTTATTACACATATTAAATGTTTTGTTTCATAATGCAAATTACCACATAATTTATTACGTTCTTTTCCGAGGCCGCTGAACTAGTTTACGCAAGTCTTTGGCAAACTCTTTTATACAACCTAAATTCTTTCTAACGTCTTACATACTTAATGTAGAACTTAATTTAACTTAATAATAAAAAGAAACCTACTACGAGTTACTTAATGTTCAGTGTATCAGTTTGATACTTGTAATATAGTATTAAAAAAATATTAAGACAAACACACAAACTGCAGGCCCCAGTGCACTGTGTGGTTAATAGTAACACGAATTCCGGTTACGTTTCCAGCACACAAGGTAGGCTGTAAATAAACAACCACGAACCTAGAACAAACATCTCTGTTCATCACACAAATGAATGCCTCGGCCAGGTCTCGAATCTGGGACCTCTGGCGTAGAGGGCTGGCGTATTAGAAATAAAAGTAAATTGTTTGATTACAGATGATATGGGTGATGTGAGAGTGAGTTCTATTAAAACTCAGTTCTATTTAAACAAAACACATCAAATTTTTGATATGATGAACTTATCAAGCTTTACTGGTAGGTAATAGACACTATGTATTAATAATCTCACAAACAAACTCAAATAAACTATTAAGCGAATTATACCAATTTCTTATCCTTATAATTCCACATCATGCAGTAAAAAGCTAAATCATAATTAATATGTCAGCTTTTACTAAACCTTATCTTATAAAATAAGAATGCCGAGTCATCTCGTTTTTGAGGCAAACCAGCAACTCTTTACTTAAACTTCTTACTACAAAATCTCAACGAAAACAGATGGAATCCAATTTAAAGCAACATCGCTTTAACTTGAAGTCACGCTCGATCCAGTGTCCACAAGCACTTGTCTCCGTATTTTTCTTGAAAAATCCCTGTAGCGTATAAACTAACAATTTCCAATAGATAAACATGTCTCGTTCTTGCACGGCGGACTCCTTGGGACCTTGGGCTTATTTCGGATAGTTGGTTTTACAGAATTCAGTTTGGATTTTTTGAAAAAGACAAGTCGTTTTAGTAAATTCAGCGGTTTTTATACGCTAGCTTGTCAGCCAGTAACCCTGGAGTTTAAGGTTACTTTTTTCTTTCAACTGAATATGAGATTTGTATTTTTGCATAGTAGGATAGTAGTCCACTAGATAAGACTATCAGATCCTACCCTATTGGGGTCAGAGAGCTCATAGACTCGTCAGTGAAATTTCTAAACGGATGGTGACTAGAGCAAACATTAAGACTCAATTTTATTTTGCGCAAAGTTTATCATTAGTCATCCAACGCGGCCATTCTGCTAGCCTTGCCAAAGTGCCCCGCTTTGCCCCAAGTGCTAAGTAATTTAGGCGTTGTATTATATCTTTAATTATTTGTCTTGACCTGTTTTTATTTACCTTTTTTTATTTATAAATATTCTTATGTGTAAATAAATACTAGTTAAAATTTAAATACATACTTAAGTAGGCGACTAGGTTCAGTCAATGCAAAAATGACAAGGAAAACGTTACGATTTGACAGTACCTATCATAGTACATTTAGAGTCACGTTGTATTATTTAAATGTTATTATCGATTATATATCGATTGGAACAAAAAACACGAAATACTCGAAATATATCAACAATTTTCACCAGTTACCCTGAAAAAAGGGCTCCTTTCATGTACAGTGTGTAAACAAAAGTTAACTAGATCCTTGAACTGTTTTTCCAGCGGCCTCGGAGCACATATTTGCACAAAATCCAGATAAAAACAAAAGATTGAATCTCAAACAGTATCACACGCACAGAATACAAATATTTCCCATAAAAACAACACCATGTATATTACATGACGGGAGGCGTGAGCGACACACATAGTGCCGGGAAACTCTGAATAAAATCAAGGAAAAGCTTAACTGTGCACGTACTGTATGTATGTGTAGTATAACAATATAGTGTAAGGGGACTTTACTAGTACTTAGTGGCGTTATTGTCCACACATTGCATCTTCGCTTGATACTGTTTTTCGTGTTAGAGTCAGGAAAATTGTGAATGTAATATGTAGTTATCCTGTTCTTACAGGCGTGTCCACGGAACCCTATTACTAATCTTTGCTGTCCGTCAAACCTTGTGCACCAAAATAAGAAGCGGAATTTAAAACGAAACCGATCGTTTGTTCCTAGTCGCTGTAATTACCGACCATAAAAATAATAATCGAATTAAAAATGATTTTCCTTCCAACAAGATGATGGGAACCATTTGTTTGTGAGTCTACTCGCGCTAAGCCGATTTTTTTTAGAGTTATCTAAATAAAACAAAATATTTCAACCTTTGCTCAGTTATCTTAAGTCGTTTACTGAATTAGCAAAAACATCTTTTCAGGGCACAAAGTAGACAAAACCGCAGAAACATGCTTGATAGGTTTTGGATATATTACGTACATAGGATACACGTAACATATGGTGCGTTGATAAACCTCTTGACAATTATCTCTCTAACGTACGTACTCTATTGTCAATACACCACCGTAATCGCAAATACGAAATACGTACTGTTGTCGTTCAACCTTTACAAAAATCATTATGAGAGTGACTAAACAAAGAAGCTCATATTATTACTACGGAGGGGGGTTTAAGCTGGCTCCTCTACATTTAGGTAATTGTCACATGTTTGAGGCTCTTGGCGTTGAGAGAATGGGGTCCTGTGGTCAGGCTACTCATAGACTCTTCAGTGAAATTTCTAGAACGTTTTTCTCGCAACGTTTATCGTTAGCGATCAAAGTCGGCAATTCTGCCAGCCCTTTGCAGAATTTTTCCGAGGCCGTTGTTTTGTTTTTCCTATTGAACAAAATGTGTTAATATTATTGTTTGTAACTAACCAAGTTACTTTATAATAGCGCACTAAAAGCTAAAGATTCAACAACGAAAAACTTCCATTTTTCAGATTTTTTTCTGTTTCAATAAATAATTAAAAACTTTTTGTGTGCATCAGAATTGAATAAATAGTTTTGGCACAGCACCTGCCAACAATAAATCGATTTCGTCCAATAACACTGCATGCATCGTGACAGCTGAGAACAACAAAACTTTTATCACCAATATTTTCAGTATACGGAGTGGGTGCAGCATGCGAGCAGGCAAACCGTTAAAAACAATATTCGAAATGAGATGTAGGTTGTTGTAGCGTTGTTTGGTACTGAGCTAACTACTTTTGTTTTGTATTTGTTTACTATCTTCCTTATCTGTTCTTTGCCGCGCGGAAGACAAATACGCTATTGTTAGATGTACCAGTAATCTAACAATGGCGACTCATAATTTAACAGTAGTAGATAAAAAGGTAGTTAAGATAAAATTGATTATCAGCGGCGCAGTTGTTATGGATCTGACTTCTCAATTTTAAGGTCTCGTCTTCAATTGGCCTGACTGCCGATTGTACCAATGAGTTTTTACAACTTAAGTACATTGTGTGGGACTGTTGTCAAGGTAATGAAAAACATCGCGAGGAAATCGATTTACCTAAGAAATTACTTCAAAGGTATATTTGCTAACCGGGTAAGCAAGCGTGTACTATATAGACTTTCACAAACCAACCCTTTACTTAGGTGAGGCTGATTTCTCTGCTGTTGAATCATTAAGGCTATCGTTAAAATTCGTTAAAATCTATTCGTCGAAAGTTAAATTCTAAAATATTATGATTTATTCAATTGACCATACGCAGTTTTGTAACAATATTACCTCTACCAAATCCTCAAGTTACATCAAAACACGAAGTACCAACCTAAAACTTATTTGTAAATCGATACGTTCCGTATCCGATGGAAACCGACTTGGATTCGATGGATCAGCTAATGATATTCACCATCTCGGAAAATCGCATCCTTTATCCAAGTAACGTGCGTTTACTGAAATTTTGCGAACAACTGAGGGTCGGAGGGCGTTGCCATGGCGACGGTAGGCTCATGTGGGCTTCAAACTTTAAATTGTGTTACGACTGCATAGGAAGTAAATTGCTGTTTTGTTATATGGCTGTAGGAAAAAACGTTTTTATATCATATCATTATTAAATAAATATTTCTTTTTGGTTAAATAAGGTTTTATTTAATTTATATAATTACGCTTCTTCTTTAGAGTAGAGCAAAAATGATTCAAATAAATGCGATGTATGGAAAGAAAAGAAAATAAAACTGATATTCGTGAGATTTCCAGAGAAAGAAATTATATTTTATCCGTAAGACAAATTGTTACTTCTATAAAAATTTTACTATAACAACATAAATAAGTTATTTAAAGAAGTACCACAAAAAGTACTGTAATAACTCCAGAGCTCTCATCGAATCAAGAATGACGCGGGATAATACGATCAATTTATTCCTTCAAGCCCTTTTAATCCGAAAGAAATCGAATTATTCCAAGATTCAATCGACGAAAAACCTCGCAAAGGGAAAAGGGGAAAAAGAAATTATACACAAGATCTGTTGAAATTTAACTCGAGTTTCTGGGGGATACGGAACTGTATGTCTACAGAATTATGTTCAGCTTTTGAGTAATTGTATTCAAATTATCTTGAAATTTATTTGAATCAGTAATGGCTGGTGGCTGAGCAAAATTATAATGGATTTGGGTTTCAGATGCAGACAAGAAAGATTGTCTCAGTATAGATTTCTGTATATTAAATGTCATCGTGCTACATGAAGCAACGCACCTATCACCATTTTTTACTATTTAGTTCATTTGCTAAGAACTGCATGATCAATATATGAGGTAGGTACTCAATTTCCTTTTATTTTCATAAAATTTCAAGGATTTTTAAACCCAACTCATTAGGAAGCAATCCATTCCAAATATTTTTTTAAAATATTTGTATGCATAGTTTATTCTGGAGATTTAGTGTTGTCAAAAGCTTTGCTTAAAATTGGCTTAAGCCATGAATTTATAACAATGCTACAATTACTGTAAAAAGAGAAACAAAATAGTTGTATAAACCATTAATAATTTTCACAAAAATATTGTAAAATCTTCCTCTACGAGTTCTCCATAACGCAAACACAAGCATCAATTGTGCTTCATTAATAAAGGCACTCATCGCACGACCGGGCCGGGCATTTCCGGATATAGCTCAGGAACATGGATCTTGTTACGTATGGAGGTTTACTCGTATGGTTTTGATTAAAATATACTCGTTTACCTAATTTACATCTCGCGATGAAACGTATCGGTTAAGACGTCGATGTTACACGTCAATTGAAGAGTTACCAATTCAATCTTTTCGAATCGCATAGTATTAGTATTTGGCATTTCCAACAATACAACTATGAATCCTTAGTCTATGTAGCCGTGTAGGACAAAACACAGTTTTATATTCTAAAAAAGTATTTGCCCACTCTAAAAATATATTTAATACCACATTACTGACACATTAGCTTCTTTACGATGGACCTTCCAGGGTGTACAATTTCGGGATGTAAGCACGCCGTTAAGAATGAGTGTACAGGCATTCCAGCATTTGAAGATTATAATGACGGCAAGTGGCGTGGGTGGAAGTAACCCTGTCTCATTCGCCGGAGGTCCCAGGTTATAGTCCTGGTCGGGGCATTCATTTGTGCGATGAACATATGATGAACCAACCTGGTATCCATGCAGGATCAGGCTTCTGGTAAAAAATTAAATTAAAGAACATTTTAAAAAACAGAATGACTACTATACTTTTTTCATTTCTTTATTTTCTCGATGACAGTTCTAATTTGATATAATGTAGTGTTGTGACCAAATAAGTAATGATATCGATCGCATATATTTATTATATTTTAAACAAAGACAAATACAACAAAAACATTCAAATATATTTTTTCAAGGTGGGAACACTCAATGGCCCACCGCCATTTTGTGTTTGTTTTAATCTGTCACTCGCAACAAGACGGTCGTGCTAGTCACTACATTTCTGTTCGCTAAGTTTTTTCACATTATCCATACGTTACGTTGTGTATTGTGTGTTCCTCCGTGTTGATTGCTGCCCAGCTGTTAAATATCAAAATGCTGAAAGGATCTGTTCTGAAAAGGCAGGCGAGAGAACTGGTGATCAAGGTTCGTAATTACTTTGAAACAGAGTTTCAAAATGGTGGCCCGCTATTACCACTGTCGCAAGTGCGAGAGCGTGTTGCTGCCGCATTAGGAATTAGTGGACCTACTGTTTAAAAAATTACTACCGAAGCTTACGGTACAAGCGGCATGCAGGAAAATAAGCTTCGTACGCCGAAGAAAAAACGCCAACCACGTCGTGTAACATCGATTGACAACTTCAACGCTGATGCTATTCGCCGTCATATATATGACTATTACTTGCGCAAAGAAATTGCAACACTTAAAAAACTTGAAAAGAAACACTTTACGTGAATGTGGTTAGTTCTATGGCCAAAAATCGACATTAAGCTTAGTTTTGAAAGAAATTTGATTTTCTTATAAAAAATCGGACAAACGTAAAATATTGATGGAGCGTCTCGCTGCAAATTGTTGAGCGAAGCCAAAAGATATCAGATTGGTCAAATGTTATTTTCACTGACGAGATTTGGTTAAATGCAAACCACACAGTATCTAATAACTGGACCGACGACACCGCCGCTTCCACTAGTTCGGTGCCAATGGGAAAAGGTGAACGCCTTATCATATGCCATGCACGGAAAAGATTCGTGTCAGATACTTTACTGGCCTTTAAATCCAAGAAAACAGTGGACTACCACGAAGAAATGAATGCGGAGATTTACGAAGGATGGTTTAAAGAAATGGTGCAATCTCTGGAAGAACCTTCCATAATTATTATGGACAACGCTACGTATCACTCCAGACAAATTGATAAAATGCCGACGCAGGCTAATAAAAAACAAGAGATAATTGACTGGCTCCAACGTCATGGGGAAATGTGAATAGTACTTTATTAAAAGTATAATTAGTGAATATTTTAAAATCAGAAAAAAGCCTCCCTAAAATATATGTTATCGACGAAATAGCTGCCGAATGTAGTCATTGGGTTCTTCGACTTCCGCCGTATCATTGCCAGTTCAATGCTATAGAACTAATATGGGCACAAATCAAAAGACACGCCGCTCGAAACAATACCCATCCCCCTTTTACGGCAAACAAGATGTTAGATTTATTAAAAAATGCATGTGCGGAAGTAACTGCCGAAAACTGGGAAAAAATTGTGAGAAGAACCCAAAACATTATAGCGTCGGATTGGAAAATTCATGTGACATTCGATAATATACAAGTACAGGAACTTATAATAAATGTTGGGGAGAGCTCATTGACAGTGACGATTCATAAGATTTTGATTAAAATAAATAAATAATGATTACCTGTCGTTATAATTATTTCGTTTCATTGTTCGAGTACCTACCTATACCTACTTATTTTACAACAGCTTCGAAAATTTTAAAGGAGTTGGCATTATCAATCAAGAATTAATACGTGTAACATCTTCTAATAAAATATAATATTGGTTAATTTTGTAGTTTTGTAGTTTCTTACATTTTGTAAAAAAATATCGGGTCTGTTATCGTCGTGTTACGTTTATCGATATAGCTCCATCCCTATCAGTTTTTTTTGTTCCCCTCCACGAAGAGGGCTTGGGGATAAAAAATGCTCTGACGCATACTCCGCGCGCAGACCCGATCTGCGGTCGGACCCGTTCGGACGTGTTGAAGGTCGCTCCCTGCTGCCGAGTCACGATTGTTGTCTCACGACTTCTCTCGTAGCAATACTCAAACGCCACTCTCAGATCCGTTCTGCGTCCGGCCCCGCTCGGACGTGTTCGCGGTCGCTCCAGCTGTTGAGTCACGATTGTCGTCTCACGACGACCAGTAGTAGCAATACTCATACGCTGTGATTCGTACAAATCTCGCTTCGTCCTCGACGACTTGAGATAGCCTCTGTAGGACTTCGCTGCGGCCGGTTTCGATCGGCTGCAACTAAGTCGGTCTCGCAGCAACAACAGAGCTGAGCTTACTACGGTCGATTAAATTCGATAGTAGTTCGCAAGGCTTGGGCTGTTTTTCTGGCTGCGTACTTGACGCTTGGCGGCTGTTACGTAGTCAGAGACTCGCTCTGCAGCCGGCCCGCGGCCGGTCGCAACGTCGTCAATCCCGCACTCTGTGCACCCCTCGAATTAATACCTCACCTCGGTGGGGGCAGCAACAACAGAGCTGAGCTTACTACGGTCGATTAAATTCGATAGTAGTTCGCAAGGCTCGAGCTGTTTTTCTGGCTGCGTACTTGACGCTTGGCGCCTGTTACGTAGTCAGAGACTCGCTCTGCGGCCGGCTCCGGCCGGTCGTAACGTAGTCAATCCCGCACTTATAGTACAACCCAACTCGTCAGGTCTACGGCCGGTTTTTGTTGTCAATTTATTGACAACACACTCCGTAGTAGAAAGAATCGCGTTTGATCAGGTGGATACTTAACGGTGACAACTAAGCCTGATAGCGTTGCCCCGGTGCGCTTCCAAGGCCCTTCAGGCCGAGGAGAAACCGGCTGACCCGATCCCATTGCACTTGGGCCTTTCCCAGGGTGACGGTACAGTGCTGTCCGAATTAGGGGCACCACTTCGCGTCGTCCCCAGCCCCCAGGTTTAGGTGCTAGGTTTGCTAGGGAACCTAGGCATTATTATATTTTTATATATCATATATTGTAGTTTCAAGCCCTCCAATGGACTGGTAAACTTTACTAGGTCGTTCGCGCAGGCGCTCGCTGCGTCCGGCATTCCCATCCCAGATGACGTATTAACGCAGGCCTTACAGGCAACTATCGCGTCCCCGGCCCCTCAGACCTCCAACGTAGAGACCCCTCAGGTCTACAGCTCTCCCGCGTCTCTCGTCTCGTCCGAGATGGACTGCGAATCGGTCGCATCCTCTCACGCGTCGCGTCGCAAGCGTACCGCTCCCGGGAGCGACTCCGAACCCGCGTCTGATACGTCGTCAGATGCCGTCACCTTAACCGGCTTTCCTGAGCACGCGTTTCAGCTAGTCGCCAAGCGCTCCAAGAAGCGCTCAAAGAAAGTCTCGGTATCCTCAACACCCGAGCCCTCCCCGGTGTCTTCAACACCAGCCCCCGCGCCTTTATAATCGCTCGAAGTAACCGCGTCTCCGTCGGTCCCATCGAAGCCAGCGACGCGCTGCGCTCCCGTCCCACCGAAGCCTCAGCTCCCTCCGCCCGTCTTTCTCCGCGAAAAAGCGCGACGGACCGTAGTATCTAATCTTTGCAAATAGCAAAAATCAACTATCTCAATGCAACCAACGCAGGCGATTCAATTAAAATCCAGGTCGCGACGACTTTCGCGCGTTCACCAGGTTACTTTCATTAAAACAAATCGCATATCACATCTACGCCCTCCCGGAGGAACGTAAGATCCGCGCAGTACTACGGGGCGTCCCGTTCGAACTCGCAAACGATGAAATCCTTGAGGACCTTAAGTCCCAGGGTTTCCCGGCCGAAGCAGTGCACAAGATGCACTCTAACCGCGGTAGGCGTTTTCCTTTAGCTCTAGTTATCCTGTCCAATACTCCCAACTTGAAGGAGATCTTCAGAAAGGCTCGCACAATTTGTGGACTCTCAAATATATCCGTCGAGCGTCCCAACCCCCGCGGTCACCCTGGGCGGTGCCACCGCTGCCAGCTCTATTGCCACGCAGCGGCTAACTGCTCAGCTCCCCCCAGGTGTGTTAAGTGCCTGGATCCCCACATCACTAAGGAGTGCACTCGCACTCCCGAATCCACTTCCCCGCCTGTCTGTGTGCGGTGCGGCCAGTCCGGCCACACAGCTGACTACAGGGGTTGCCCGCGCGCTCCGCGCTCCACCGCTGAGAGGGCCGCGCCTAAACCAGCGCCGCCACTCACTCCCGCTAACTTCCCGCCGCTGCGCAACCGGGGTCCCCCGGAAGCAAAGCCCGTTCAGCCAACGCCTACTCCGGCTCCGTCTTGGAGGCAGCGTCCGGCCGTTCCGCCTGCACCTTCCCGTCCTATCCCAGCTCCTGTAGCTTCCGTAGGGCCGCGTCCTGCTCCGTCATCTTCACCTCAGTCGTCGTTGGCTGAGGACATGAAGACCGTGTTCGACGTCATTCAAAACGTCGACATTAAGGAAATTTCCGTACTCGCACGCAAACTGCGAGCCGCCCGCCCTCCTCAAGAGCGTTTATTTGCGTTAGCCGGGCATCACTCGCTTCTAAGTTCGTTATAAATTTTATTTTTTGTGTAAATTCGTAAATAAGTAAATTATAATGTCTAGACCAGCAAATCCCGCGTCCGGTCGTATTAAACCAAAGGGCTTATCCCTAGTATCTTTTAACGCTCGTAGCCTTAGCACCAACCTCCCTGAGCTCAAACTGTTCCTTCAGAACAAAGAGCCAGACTTATAGCTTCTCCAGGAGACATGGCTTACTCCAAACCACTCCAGGGGATTCGCTATTCCTAAGTACGCGTTTACTCGCAACGATAGGCCCAACTCCGACGGTTTCGGCGGCACCGCTATATATTACAAAAGAGGGTTCCATTGCTGTCCTCTCCCTACCCCTCCTCTCCTCAACATGGAAGCCACTGTGTGTAGATTGGCTATGACTGGTCATCCGACCATCATCATAGCTTCAGTCTACATACCATGTGGCTCCAGACCAACCCGCAGCGACTTTGAGGCCATTCTCGCCCTCAGCCATTCAGTCATTATGTTCGGAGACTTTAACTCCAAACATACTGATTGGACGTGCCTATCGACCAACACCTGCGGTATCGCTCTCCTCGACATCACTAACTCACTTGACAGATGTCATATCTCCCATCACTGCCACTCACTATCCCAACAATCCGAACTACTCTCCTGACATCCTCGACTTTGCAATTATCAAGCGAATCAATCTCGATCTCAGGTCTATCGAACCGCTCGATGACCTAGGCTCTGACCACTGCCCCATCTCCCTCGTGCTAGGTGCGCCTAACGTTAACGTCACATCTCCTAAGACCTTTACCAACTAGAAAGGCCTTAAAAATACGTTAGTTTCAGCCTTAACGGCCCCGAACTCTCCGCTCGCGATTTCGCTTGACCAATTAGATAGCCCGGATAAAATAGATTTTTGGAGGTGGTGACGCAATAAAACCAAAAACCTTTTAAATTCACTCAGTCTATTATTTTCAAACACTTAAACGTAGTTACATAAGTCAGTATAATAAGTCCTTATCTTATGTAATACAAGTTGACCTAGCGAGGCGGTGTTGCGCAGACGACTGACTGCCTAGAACACGCGGCAGTCCAGTCTGGGGTTTTGCTGACTTTGCTAACAATGTATAGCCGCTACATCACACCCCTTCTTTTTTAAAAAAATTTTTATAAACTATCTTTACCAAAAAAATTTATACAATTCAACAAACAAACATCCTGTATCTCGTAAGTGCTATTGCATTTTAATTATACCTTGGAGAGAACAAAAACAAAACAAAAAAATTTTTACCAGTTTTAAAAAATATGACTCCATAATATTACCTTACACTAAACTTATTACAGAAGTGTACCAGATGACGTTGATTCGACATGATTGCTGAATCTGTGTTTACATTACGGGTTACTAGGTCTGATATCGCATTCCAAAGCTCAATGCTCTTTGTTTCTTACAATCTATTTATAGAACAAAATATGTTAAGGCGATGCTTCGTAACAAAATATGTTAAGGCGATGTTTCATACACAATGTACCTGTAATTGAATTATTTTATAAAAATTTGAAATAAGAAATTAGCAACAATAATTATTTATAAGTTGTTTGAAATGGGTACAAAATTAATTACACGTAATTTAAAAAGATCACTTATACAACAAAAAAATAACATTTTGCGGATACCTATTTTTCAAGGGCCGACTTGATGTAGGTACTTGACCTAATAATAATCATTAAAATATTAAGGGTATATTGCCCGAGAGGCCGGTCTGCAATATAAAATATAAAAAATAATAATGCAATATAAAAAAACCACCAGGAGTGGAGCCTGCGGCTTAATTTGACTCAACACGGGAAATCTCACCAGGCCCGGACACCGGAAGGATTGACAGATTAATAGCTCTTTCTTAATTTGGAGGTGGTGACGCAATAAAACCAAAAACCTTTTAAATTCACTCAGTCTATTATTTTCAAACACTTAAACGTAGTTACATAAGTCAGTATAATAAGTCCTTATCTTATGTAATACAAGTTGACCTAGCGAGGCGGTGTTGCGCAGACGACTGACTGCCTAGAACACGCGGCAGTCCAGTCTGGGGTTTTGCTGACTTTGCTAACAATGTATAGCCGCTACAGATTCATTAGTCAACACTCTCACTGATGCTATCAACTCAGCCATCAACGATAACGAAAAGGTTGCTAAGCAAGGCAAACCCACGCTTCCTCTAGCCGTCAGCAATCTCATTAAAGCCAAGAACGTGGCTCTCCGGAGAGCCAAGAAATATCCCACGCCCGCATACAGAACAGCTGCAAATCAGTTTCAACGTAAAGTTAGGTCTTGCCTCGCGGAACTCCGAGACGCTCAGTTTAACGATCTCATGGAGAATATCTCCCCGTCCCACCAAGCGTTTTATCGAATGGCCCGAGCCTTACGCGTAGACGCCGCCTCTCACGTTCCTCCTCTCACTCGTCCTGACACACTATTGCCTTTGAAGTCGAAGAGAAAGCCGAATGCTTCGCCGACAGCATAGCGGCACAATGTTCGCCCAGCACGCAACCCGCGGATCCCTCCCACATTCAGGCGGCGGAGGACGAAGTTCCCCGCAGAGAATCTGTCCCCATCACCGACAACCCCGTCACAGTTTTTAATTATGAAATCTTGCTTCTCATTAGAAGTCAAAAGTCCAAAAAGGCTCCGGGTGCGGATGGAATTTCCAAACACGCACTTAAGCACCTGCCCCAGCAGGTACTTACCTTGTTAGCTATCATCTTCAATGCCTGCTTTGACCATAGCTACTTTCCAAAAGCCTGGAAAGAAGCGACAGTCATAGGCATCCCCAAGTCGGGTAAACCTCTGAATGTCCCAGCTAATCACAGACCCATCAGCCTCCTCAAGGCAATGTCTAAACTTCTTGAAAGAGTCATACTCTCTCGAATGCGGAACCATCTGTTTCCAACGGATGGCGACCCTCTCATTATTCCCCACCAGTTCGGCTTTCGCGCTAAGCACTCCTGCCCTCAGCAAGTCCATCGAATCGTCAAGTACATACTCGAAGGATTCTATCCGCGTCGTAATAAAACAGTCGCGGTTCTCTTTGACGTAGCCAAGGCTTTCGACAAAGTCTGGCACAGCGGTCTCGTTTTTAAACTCTACAAAATAGGCTTACCGGTTCGCCTAGTCAGATTAATCGCGTCGTTTCTTAAAGACCGTACGTTTCGATTCAAACATGAAGGCACGCTCTCCGCGCCTCGTCCCATAAAGGCTGAAGTCCCGCAAGGCTCAGTCCTTGCCCCTCTGCTGTACACTGTGTACACTAACGACATCCCCATCCCGCCGAAAGGCGTCGAACTCGGTCACGCGATCCCGTATAACATCACCAGACTCCAAAAGGCCGTAAACGCCCTCGGTGTTTGGTTTCAAAAATGGCGTATCGATGTCAACCCAGAAAAGAGTTCTGCTATTCAATTCCACTACAAACTCCGTAATCGCTACAACGATCCCCACATTCGAATGTTAGGTATTCCCATCCCCTGGAAGCGCAGTATTAAATACTTAGGCGTCACCTTGGATCAGACGCTTTCTTTCAAGCCACACGTCGATAGAGTAACGAAACTCGCGCGTTTTTACTTAAGCCGCCTATATAGTATGATAGGAAGAAAAAGTAAAATGTCTTTCAGAAATAAACGTACGCTTTATAAAGTCTGCGTTAGACCCGTCATGTCATATGCCTCGCCAATCTTTGCCCATGCCAAACCCTCCGTCCTGCACAAACTGCAGGTAGTTCAAAATCTCTTTTGCCGCAGGGCCACAAACGCACCGTGGTACGTGCGTAACGCGGACCTGCACGTCAGCAAAGAGGGCGAGTTCGACGTCTTTCGGCGGAATGGGAATGTCGTTAGTGTACACGTTGTACAACAGAGGGGCGAGGACTGAGCCTTGAGGGACTCCAGTCTTTATGGGACGAGGCGCGGAAAGCGTGCCTTCATGTTTAAAACGAAACGTACGGTCTTTGAGAAACGACGCGATTATCCTAACTAGGCGAACCGGCAAGCCTATTTTGTAGAGTTTATAGACGAGACCGCTGTGCCAGACTTTATCGAAAGCCTTGGCTACGTCAAAGAAAACTGCGACCTTTTTCTTACGTCGCGGATAGACCCCGTCGAGTATGTACTCGACGATTCAATGGACTTTTGGGAAGTAGCTGTGGTCGAAGCAGGCATTGAAAATGATAGCTAACAAGGTAAGTGCCTGTTGAGGCAGGTGCTTAAGTGCGTGGTTAGAAATACCATCCGCACCCGGAGCCTTTTAGGACTTTTGACTTCTAATGAGAAGCAAGATTTCATCATTAGAGAGTGTGACGGGGTCGTCGGTGATGGGGAGAGATTTTCTGCGGAGAATTTCGTCCACCACCGCCTGGATATGGGAGGGATCCGCGGTTTGCGTGCTGGGCGAGCATTGTGAAGCAACGCTGTCAGAGAAGCATTCGGCTTTCTCTTCAACTTCGAAGGCGATAGAGCCATCGGGACGAGTGAGAGGAGGGAGGTGAGAGGCGGCTTCTACGCGTAAGGCTCGGGCCATACTTGCACTCCGGAGAGCCGGGTTCTTTAGCTTTAATAAGATTGCTAACGGCTAAGGGAAGCGTGGGTTTGCCTTGCTTAGCAACCTTTTCGTTATCACTGATGGCTGAGTTGATAGCATCAGTGAGGGAATTTACTAATGAATTTATTTTATCCGAGCTATCTAATTGGTCGGGAGAGATCGCGAGCGGAGAGTGTGGGGCCTCAAGGGCTGGAACTAACGTATTTTTAAAGCCTTTCCAGTTGGTAAATGTCTTAGGAGAGGTGACGTTATCGTTAGGCGGACCTGGCACGAGGGAGACGGGGCGGTGATCAGAGCCTAGGTCATCGAGCGGTTCGATAGACCTGAGATCATGGATGATATGCTTTACTACTGCCAGAGACTAGTAAATAACTACAGACTAACCATGTCTAACAAAATTTTGTGACTTTTACAAAAGTTGTTTTTAAGATAGAGAGATGGCGTTAGTCGTATTAGATTTACAAGTCATTTAAATTTAGTAAAAATAATATGAAAAAAAACTTAAGATGGCGATGTTTACAAAATCATTTGATATTTCATTGCAAGTACTATCCGTAGGTATTAGGCGACAACAGACGTTGCCAGCTAGTGCATTATATTATTTGATGCTATGTTGCCGCTCTTATAATTCAGTAACAGAAAACTTTACACCACCCCGGATATTATTTGTAGTGTTACGGGGTTACTGTATTGCCCACAAAAATATAGCATTCATCTACACAGTGTGTTCTTATCTGCCTTAACATAATAAAACGAATTTCAGTGCATTTAATTAACAGGTATATAATATTTTACTTTATTTCTTGATGTCGATAAAAATTATGTCTTAATAAGTGCATAATTTTTATTTATAATGCATATAACTCATAACTATTTTGCAGTAGTGAAAAAAAATTTTTCTTGTTGGATTATTATTAAAAAAATGTTCTTTATCCATCAACTTTTTTTGTTCTTTTTATGACAACATTTTATTTGTTTGACAATTTGAATTCTTTGGCGTTTATTGTTGTTGCTATGGGTGTGTGTTTGTTTTGGAACTTTTCCCTGCATTTCTTTGAATTCACAATATTTCTGCTCGCCTACTGTGACTCGTGCAAATTGTATGGACCTTGATTAAGTTTACGTTTTGGCTGCTACATATATCGTATAACATGTGCGTTTATCACAACTGTGATAATAAAAGCTTTTAAAAATAGGTTATTATGGCAATTAAAATAAAGAGGATGGTAGTGCCCAGGCGTCTCTGAACAAAATAGACTTATACCAGTATGTTTATGGTCTTTTGTAGTTGTTATTTTATCATCT
Organism: Marasmarcha lunaedactyla; assembly: GCA_923062675.1. Taxonomy (NCBI): domain Eukaryota; kingdom Metazoa; phylum Arthropoda; class Insecta; order Lepidoptera; family Pterophoridae; genus Marasmarcha; species Marasmarcha lunaedactyla. Next base: position 22,139,546 of record OV281345.1, read on the forward strand.
ATAAAGTATGAATAAATTAATATATACCTATTCTTATTGAGTAAAATTATCAAAATCAATGATATAAAACGATGACATTTTTCAATTTCAGGAAAGGAATAAATCCTACTTGCTAAGGTTTCAGGTTATTTGACAACGCCATCTAGCATTTGCATTACGTTTCTTGTCAATAATTCATATAAAAATTAAAGACAACAAGGTTGGCCCAAGCTATTTGAGGGCGACATCTAGTAATAGCTTGGATTTTGAGCTTTTTCCGAGTCACGATTTTTTGTATGGAGATGGTCAGTCTATAGTTATTTACTAGTCTCTGCTACTGCAAAGTCGAGGATGTTGGGAGAGTAGTTCGGGTTGTTGGGATAGTGAGTGGAAGTGACGGGAGAGATGACATCTAAGTCGAGTTGATCAGTGATGCCAAGGAGAGCGATGCCACTGGTGTTGGTCGACAGACACGTCCAGCCAGTATGTTTGGAGTTGAAGTCTCCGAACATAATGACGTAGCGGCCGAGGGCGAGAATGGCCTCAAAGTCGCTACGGATAGGTCTGGTGTCACTAGGTATGTAGATTGAAGCTATGATGATGGTCGGATGACCAGTCATGGCCAATCTACACACAGTGGCTTCCATGTTGAGGAGAGGAGGGGTAGGGAGAGGAGTGTAATGGAAACCTCTTTTGTAGCTGTGCCGCCGTAACCGTCGGAGTTGGGCCTATCGTTACGAGTGAACGCGTATTCAGGAATAGCGAGTCCCCTGGTGCGGTTTGGAGTGAGCCACGTCTCTTGGAAAGCAATTACTCTGGCTCGTTATTCTGAAGGAGCAGTTTGAGCTCAGGGAGGTTTGTACTAAGGCTACGAGCGTCAAATGAAACTAGGGATAAGCCCTTGGGTTTTATAGTACGGCGATTTCCCTATCAACGACGTTTTGGATCACGTCAAACACGGTCTTCATATCCTCAGCCAGCGACGACTGAGGCAAAGACGACGGAGTGGGACGCGGGCCTACGGGAGCTACGGGAGCTGGAATAGGTAGGGAAGGTGGAGCGGCCGGACGCTGTCTCCAGGAGAGAGCCAGAGTATGCGTCGGCTGCACGGGCTTTGCTTCCGGGGGACCCCGGTTGCGCAGTGGCGGGAAGTTGGTTGTGTAGTTTGCTGTGTGGCCGGACTGACCGCACAGCACACATGCAGGAGGGGAAGTGGAGTCGGGAGTGCGAGTGCACTCCTTCGTTATATGAGGATCCAGGCACTTAACGCACCTGGGGGGAGCTGAGCAATTAGCCGCTGCGTGGCCGTAAAGCTGGCAACGGTAGCATTGCCCAGGGTGGCCGCGACGGGCGCGTTGGGCGTTGGGCGTTCGACAGAGATGTTCGAGAGTCCGCAGATTGTGCGAACCTCTCTGAAAATCTCCCTCGATTTGGAAGTGTTGGTTAGGATTAGTAACGCTAACGGAAAACGTTTGCCGCGGTTGGAGTGCATCTTGTGCACTGCTTCAGCTGGGAAGCCCTGGGACTTAAGGTCCTCGAGTATATCATCATTGGCGAGCTCGAACGAGACGCCCCGTAGTACTGCGCGGGTCTTACGCTCCTCTGGGAGGGCGTAAGTGTGATACGCGATTTGTCTGATTGAAAAAAGCCTAGTGAACGCGCGAAGCCGTCGATAGTCGCGACTTGGATTTTAATGGATTCGCCTGCGTTAGCTGCTTTAACATAATTGAATTGGTTAGAAACCGCAGTCCCACGCGCTTTTTCGCGGAGGAAGAAGAGGCTTAGGTGGAACGGGAGCGCAGCGCTTCGCTGGCTTCAACGGTACCGAAGGAGACGGGGTCACTTCGAGTAACATAAGCGGCGCGGGGGCGGGTGTTGAGGCCACCGGGGAGGGCTCGGGTGTTGGAGACACCGCGGCTTTTGGCGACTAAATGGAGAGCCATTTAAAGTGGCGGCGACCGACGATGCTTCGGACGCGGCGGAGTCTGAATCGCTCTCGGGAGCGGTACGTGTCCGACACACAGTCCATGTCGGAGGGAAATGACATGAAATAAAATGAAATATTTATTTCTCAACATTGACAATTACTTGTTCTTATTGACGTCAAATAAAACAAGACTCTACCACCAGCGCGGGAGACGCGGGAGAGCTAAAGACCTGAGGGGTCTGGGTTGGGGCCTGAAGGGCCCGGGACGCGATTGTTGCCTGTAAGGCCTGCGTTAGAACGTCGTCAGATATGTTGGCGCCGGACGCTACGAGCGCCTGGGCGAAGGCTTTCGCAAAGTTTACTAAATTCTGCGAATCCATAATGGAGGGTTGGGACTATAAATATATAAAGTATGCCTAGAATTCCTAGTAACCTAGCGAACCCTAGCGGCTAACTTCCCTACCAGCGGTAGGGAGGCTGGGGAAAATAAATTAAGACTAACCGTAGTTCGCCGAAGGCCGCTACCTAGAAACCTAAAAAGGGTAAGCAGGTAAAGAGTTGACCGCGTGAGGGTCAACCTTTACCGACAAATAGGGCAAATGCACACGAAAAGACACAGATATGATACATATAAATAAATATAAAAATAGAAGAGAAAATAAATAAAATAGTAGAAGGAATAATAAATAAAAAGGACTGGATCAGTACAAGTTCAGTTGTCACCGTTAGGTATCCTTTGTACTCAAACCAGAATACTTTACGCTGGGCACACACAGCACTCAGCACAACACAGCACAGCACTTTGAAGACTAAGAGGCGCAGTCGCAAAGAAAAATCACTACGATAGCGCTCGGAGGGAGTAAGAAAACCAACACGCTATACTGTGACGTCAGTAAACTGAGCGCCATGGAATATCGGGAAGGGACAGATCAATCGGAGTGGTCTTGGAACGTCCGTACCGGGCGGCGATTGGAGCGAGAATTAGCGATGGGTAACTCAGGAGTGATAGATAAAAAAGATATGTATCACGCCGTTTGAATCAATCACTCTTTATATCCGTTCATATCCAAATGTATCACTGTATCTTTACAACTCACTCGCTCACGCACGCGTCGTATGGTTATCTCGCTCGCACAATGCTAGGAAAAGAAGTCTCGCAACAAATAGTTTTCAAAAAACATAGTTTCAGAACCCGTTATTGGGTACCGATAAATAGTTTCGTTTCGATACCGCAAAATGGCGCCATCACTGAGAAACAGCTGCCGATTAAACCAAATCAATCAGTAATCTTTCATTTCATCATATCTTTTATATCTCTCATTGATATATTTGATCAAGTTGAGCAGAGCAAACCTACTGAGTAGCGAGAGTGACGCGCGAGCATGAACAACTGATACATTTGTGATAATGATACAAAAGAGTGATATGTATCACAGTGATCGAAAGATACATATCAATCTTTTCTTTTCAGTGATACATTTTGCCCATGACTGGCGAGAATACCCTATCAGTTTCCCCGACTCTGGTATTATATAACCTTGTACGTGTGTAAACGTCATATTTTTATAAAATAATGCATACATAATGTAAAAAAAAGGCTCGCACAAATTTTCACAGGAGCTGTCATCGAGAAAATAAAGAAATGGAAATAGTATAGTTTGTTGGAAGTGTGGGAGCAGTTTACGCTGTTGATTCAATTTGTTGTTCGAAAGTCATAAGATCCTAAAAATCTTTTTAAACGGAATTTTAAAATGAAGATTTTCATCATTAGTCTCGGTTTGCGTGCGGATTCGTTCGCACGTCGATCGCAGACGCTTTTCCGCTCTCTAGTTGAGCATCCCAAATTTCACTGGTCGTTTTCACGACTCAGGTTTTCGTACCGTATCTTCCTAAATTTCATAGAACCGTCGTTTTCACGACGAATCTTCGTTCGTCGCCTGCAGCCCGTCGTCGCCGACCTGCGTCGCCGTCGCCGCTCCGGCAAGCTCTGCATTCCAGGACTTCGAGTCTTCGTGTTCGAGTAAGTTATCCGCGTCGTCCCCAACCCCCCTACCGCGTGTAGGGAGGTTTTAGGAAGTTAGTCATCGTTGGTAGGTTCATAGAATATATATTTATATATTGTTGTCCCTCCCCAACCCCCCCGTCAAGACCTTGTGAAGAAACTTTCTGATGGCCTTGCCGTTTTAGGCCCCATCTCTGACCCAAATGTACTGTTGCAGACACTCTACATTATTTTCCCTCAAATCGCTCCACTAAACCTTCAGGCCGTTCAAGCCACCCCAGTCACCCAGACCCCTCTGGTCTTAGGCCCTCCCGCGTCACCCTCCTCCAGTGATATGGAGTGTGAAGTAGACTTTGCGCCGCAAGCGCGCACCCGCGGCCGAGTCATCCTAGGACGCCACCCCAACTGGCTCTGAGCCACCATCATTTACCCTCGTTAAGAAGCGCTCAAAAAAGCGCTCGAAACAAGCCCCAGCGTCCTCAACGCCCGTCCCGGTGCCCGCAACACCCGCCCCGGCCCCACTGATGTCTCTCAAAGTGACTCTACCCCCAACTTCTGTCAAGCCTCAGGTTCCACCACCCGTATTCCTCCGGGAAAAGGGCAATTGGTCCGAGGTCTCGACATTGTGCAAAGAGCACAAGATCCTCTACACCCGAGCGACCAACTCGGGTGAATCTATTAAAATCACTGTCTCGTCGTTAGACGATTTCCGAGCTTTGACTAAGCTCCTCACTGGTAAGCAATATGCTTACTACACTTACGCTCTCCCAGAAGAGCGTAAGTTCAGAGCGGTACTCAGGGGAGTCCCGTTCGAATTATCGAACGAGGCTATCCTAGAGGATCTGCAGTCCCAAGGCTTCCCGGCACTCGCGGTGCATGAAATGCACAGCAAGTACGGAAGGCGTCACCCTCTCGCTTTGGTGGTTCTCACCAACGTCCCCAAATCCAGGGAGATCCTTAAAGGGGTTAGCACTATATGCGGCCTCTCTGGGATCTCGATCGAGGTGCCTCATCGCCGAGGTCACCCCGGCCAGTGCCACCGGTGCCAATTGTACGGGCATGTGGCGGCCAACTGCGCCGCCCCGCCCAGGTGCGTTAAGTGCCTGGTACCTCATCTCACTAAGGAGTGCAATCGCACTCCTGAAATTCCCTCTCCTCCCGATTACGTGCTTTGTGGCCAGTCTGGCCACACCGCAAATTACAGGGGCTGCCCTCGTGCACCCCGTTGTATGCGTTCCAATTCAAAGAGGGCGGCACCCAAACAGGCCCCGCCCCTTTCCCAGGAAAATTTTCCGCCGCTGCGTAGCCGGGTTCCTCCGGCTGCAAAGCCTACTCAGCCCAAGCCTGCTCCAGAGAACTGGAGGCAGCGCCCCGCTGCACACCCGAATCCCATCCCGGCTCCTCGCCCATTCAATACTACTCCTCAACCCTCCGTAGCAGACGATATGCGTATCGTCTGCGACGCTATCAAAAATATTGATGTTAGGTAAATTTCAGTCTTAGCCCGTAAATTTAGGGCTTCACGTTCTCCGACAGAGCGACTGCTAGCTCTGGCGGAGCATAGTTCCCTTCTCAATTCATTATAAGTTCATTTAAATTGTTTTTGATTGATCCCTAAGTCAACGGCCACCAACTCATGTCCCTTTGAGCACCTTCAGTGCAACTTTCACATCCGGCAGAACACCCGCTAGCGGGTCTCCGTCAGCGCGCCCACTTCCTAACGGGTGTCGCTTCCGATGAAGGCTAACGGTAAAATTTTGCCACAGCCAAGAGGTGGTTTTTAGTGGGTAGGTGCCATTCTGGTGAGTCCCACATAACCCCCGCAGAGGACGGTATTTTCCTGCGGCGGTATGCATGACGCATCTTCCACCTCCCTCCCGTGAGGTGTTGCTTCGGCGGCAAAAAAAAGAAAAAAAAATGAAGATTTTAACATTATCCTAACGGTGTTCCTCATTTTAATTCTCTTTACAGCTAGCAATAGATTATGGTGTATTTTTAATAAATAACCTTCAATAGCATCATGACTATTCACGACCTACTACACGGCGTATGAGCTCGGTCCGGATAATTGCCTAGGAATCAATAGACGGACGTCCGTCGGCGGCAGCGAGCAGTAATTGCGGCCGTACCGTCTGACGGTTGGCTCCGGCCGCCTGATGAGCTTATGTATGCTGATACAGATGGTATTGATTTGTAATGCCTGATGACGTGGAGCCATAAAAGGATGGCCTTTTGATGGAGTTTGAAGATGTCGGTATTGTTTTCAAATAATTTACTCAAGTTGCTGAAGTAGCTGGAAGAGGGTTTCTTAAAAGTAAATATTACAAATACTTTTTGTAATTTGCTGTTTATATATCTGTTAAATGATTTCATTGTAAACAATTTTGGAAATTATCAGCAGGGGCTGACGCTAATTTAATAATGATAATTAATATTCGTTTTGAAGCTAAATCTTAACTTCATTGAACATAAACACAATTATAGCTTACTGCAGAATCACTTTTGTAAAAGAAAACTGTTGTTTTTCAAATGTACATAAATGATAAATAGAATATTTTCAAACAATTTCAAACAATAATCTAATATATATAATCTAATATATATTTTATACCTTTTTCTTGATTGGATGCGTATTTTAAAGTGTTCAATTTTAAAAGTGAACGTCGGTCGTTTACCTTTCTTTCAAGCTATGCATACGATACATTATATTTCATAAAATTAACCTACCCACTAATGATCGAAGTTCTATAAAAAAGGAACTTTAATAAAAACTAACCTTGCATATAAATTTTCTAAACGTGCATAAATTTGCTTCATGGCTCGCTATAGTCATATACCAGCTACACAACACTCAAAGCACTAATACAGTCATATAATGTGTGCAAATCGCTTCGATGCCATAATGCCTACAGGGTCCATTCAATAGAGAGCCCCTAATTGTTCCATCCCACTTGATCCAGCGCTGATGGCCGTTAAGCCAGGCTGTCAAAGCCAAAATTGTATTTTGCACTTGAAATCATAAAGCAGAATCGAATGGAATTAAAATAGGATGTGTAAAAAGAAGGTAAATTGATTTTTAGTACGCGTGTTGACGTCAACGAGTTCGTATTTTATTCACGAGTAGTAAACTACGATATAACTCCACAGCTTTTAATATCTTTTTGTATCTCAAACTAGAATTTATTTCTAGATTAGAACTTCGTGCTGTTAAAAAGAATATACAATTCGTACAAAACTTTCATACGATATTCCATCTGATTCTTAAACTTGCTGAGATTGGTTAATGCTTTCTGAATAAAGTCGATTCAATTGTTTGTTACTAAATTATCAAGCTTCATTTTTATGTATTCTAAAAGTCTAAAAGATTGCTTCATTCTTATTTGATATTATACATTTTGTAACGATAGTTAACGTTATTTGAAAAATAGTTATACAGTTTAATGTACTAAGAAAAAACGAAGAAAGATAATAACCTAATTAATGGGAATTGAAAAAAGGATTATATTTCCTATTGGTAATACAGTTTCTTAGAGTAGAATGTCCAATTAAATTATGAAAAAATGTGTTATAGGGAAGAATAAGGTGTGTCAATGTTTCTTGAACTTTAAGTAGCTCGTAAAAATATGCATAAAGAAAATATTATATTTTATATAATACAACATTATAATATGTAATATAATATTGCGTCGAATGTACCACCGAATGTACCGATGAGTTTTAACAACTTAATTCAAACAAGCCGACTGTTTTAACGGTGAAGGAAAACATCGTGAGGAAGTCGACATACCCTAGGAATAATTTCGAAGGTATGCGTCAAGTTTGCCAACCCGCAGCAGACCGATTCGGTAGCATTAACGTTGCCTTGCTTTGCAGTGCCATTATAAATGCTTCGTGGATATTCCAGGTCTTGTGGTCAACAAAAAGGTCGGCTAGAATTTTGTGAATTTATACGGTGTGTTTATGCCACGACTAGACGCCGTATTGTGGCTACACCAAGTTTTACCCGACTGAGTTTAGGGTAGTTAATAATTAATTTTATTAAGTTCGAGGAGTGACAATGAAGATATTATTAGCCCGATGCGAGCAACTACTTTTGGACTTCAACCGCACCAAGAATGTATGCAGGTACAATAATGATTGAACTCCTAATGCATAGTAATTAACTGGAATCTTAAACCTTATTAAATCTTTTATGTATTATTCGACATGTCAGCCGAGTGGCGTTAGTGACTGTGACCCTGCCTCGTACGCAGGAGGTTCCAGGTTCCAGTCCTGGTCGGGGCATTAATTTGTGTAGTGAACACAGATGTTTGTTTTTGGGTCATGGTTGTTTATATTTGTATATCTATGAACATATTTATTCAGGGTTCCCCCAGTTCCCGTAACACAAGCTCTGCTAACTTTGGAGCCATACAGTTGTGTTCGTCTACGCGGATTTAACTTTTTAATGTATTGATTTATTTACATTTAGATTTTAGAGAAAAGTGGCGTACTCCTTTCTCTAAAATGACACAAAAATAAAATACTCTTACTGATACACTGACTACTTATAGTGTCTATAAGATTTTTCTAGCAAACTTCAGCCCTACTCTAAAGTACCTATTAGCTAAACAGCCAGGTAACTCAAAGAAAATATTCGTTTCGCAAAAACAGCGAACCTGTCTCGATGGTCGCGGGAATTCCCATGTGACTGATTTACTAGAATCGATTTAACCGAACTCATAAATTATTCTAACAAAAGAAAGGAAAAAAGCTTTATATACCACAGGTGGATAGAATATTCTTTTCATAAATTTCCGTGAGGTTATTTCAGGTCAGAAAGATAAATTATGCTATCGATCGTTTTTTGTGGTAAAAAATAATTTTTGTATTTTATACTTTATTCACAGTTTTTTTCATAATTATATTAAAAGGTTAGGCATAAAGAAGGTAACTTGTTAGAACCAGTGGAAGAATCTACTTGACGACTCAGTTTAAAAAAACAATAATTTCGACGGACAGCACTTTTTGTTTAACCACGAACACTTGATGCAGAGTCTCAGGTTTAAAAAATTAAATTTGGTATCTACATTAAAACAAGTGCAATTCATAAATTGTTATTATATTCAAATGCAATCTAAATAAGTTTGTTATTTTAATAATCAAGAGCTGTATATGTCTAAGATTAATAAGATAGTAAGAAGAAGCCCAAAAGTTGTTTACTATTTATTCATTCCAAAAACGTCGTACTATAAACACTCGATTTTGAGAAATTGCGCATACTATATTTTCTCTTATCCTTATAAATATATATCTTATCAATTCTACAATATTTATGTAATGAATTCTTCATTATCCTTGTTTAAAACTTCATAATGATCATCTAGAAACTACCAAAACCTTAGTGATTTGCTTCTGACATGGATTTTAAATAAATTGAGGTTGCTCCAAAATAGTTTCATTAGGATCAACATCTGGTGTAAGTTATGAACCAGGGCATTTTAAGGTAACCTGATATTATAGAGATTTCTTTTTCATCTGGATCACTGTACTGACTTTTTATTCCAGTAAATCCGTAAAAACTAGTAATTCGAAATAAAGCTTCCAGCATCTCTTTTACATTTCTAATATTGTCATTATTTAAAAGTAGCAATTTAAACTTGTTTATGTATTTTTAAGACGTAACAAAAATTACGTTAAAAATCATTTAATACCACTTTTTTAACGGATGAGTAACTAGTTAATTAAAAAATTAGCTAGCTTTAAAAATTTGCTCAATGTAAAATACACATATAGAAAAATAAACTTGTGCCCACAGATAAATATTAGGTCATTACATATGAAATTGACGTTCTACAAGGGAGGAATATAAAGTCAATTTAAATAAAATGTAATATATTTATTTAATCAAAGTATGTACCATTGCTATCTATGCACTTTTGCCATCTCATAGGTAGTTCATTGATCCCTTTACTAAAAAAACCATTCGGACGGGAATCAATAAAATCTTTGAAGGCGCTTTGGACTGCCCCATCGGAGTTGAATTTTTCCCCTTGCAAGAAGTTATCCAAATTTCGAAAAAAATGGTAATCTGTTGGAGCAAGGTCCGGGGAGTACGGTGGATGTATTCGACATTCCAATTGAAGCTCTTCTAATTTGGTAGCCGTCTGTTGTGCAGTGTGTGGTCTAGCGTTGTCCTGAAGCAGCAGTGGCCTAGAGCGATTGACCAGCCTCGGTTGTTTAGCAGCTAGCTTTTCCATCATAGTTTGCAGTTGCTTACAATATTCATCTGCCGTAATTGTCTGGCCAGATTTAAGAAAGCTGTAGTGAAAGACACCGGCACTAGTCCACCAAACGCTCACAAGTAAGAGGAGATAATACAGATCAAAGTGGCCAGTACGACAAAACGCCAATTTCATATGTAAGGACATAACATATATTAAAATTCAGAATTCATGTAAGAAGGTTTTGGAGCTTCATGCTGCAGCTTAATCCTTTATTTGAAAGCCATACCAAATGCCTTGAAGAATGACGATGAAACATATTAAATAAACATATTATTTGTCATAAAAACTTAATACACTAGTATTAAAAGGTATTTGTTTATTGAATTAGACACACTAACAAACGCGTCAAGAGATGTTTAATAGATCAATACTTATTTTACCGCTCTCGCCTCTACATCAGACCGGACAAGTCCCCTAATGCTATTGTATAGCACTACCCGGCCACAGCGGCCCCGAGACTGGCTAAAAGCCTGTTGTCTTCAATTTGTGTCTCTGCCTCGTCTGCCACTCCAAGACTTTGATACAATTTTCCCATTTACACTACGAAATGTTTTATGTATTGTTAAACATGTTATATTTTCTATAACACTCTGCTTATTTTGGGGCCATGCAGTTCATGTGTTTGATTGGGGATTTTTTGTTATAAGTATTTAATTAAATCTTAATATATTCATGTATTATAAATGTATTAGAGAGTTTTTTTTTTGTTAATTATGATTTTATACTTCAACTGCTCTACCGATCATAATAAAATATCGTCAGGTATATAGAAAACTTATAGTACTAGTTCGTCTATAATATAAGTATTTTTTCCGAATGACAACCGGGCAAATCTACGGGAAAGTGAATTCGCATTATGACGCTTCATTTTGGATTAATCTTATACATTCTTAAGACACACTTAAAAAAAATTCTTACCGATTGCTTAGAATGAATTTTTTTTTTTAATCAATATTTATTTATAGAGGGTTTTACAAAAGCCACCCTCATCGTGACTCTCTAAATCCACATCAATAAAATTAATAATATAATATTACCTATTATCTAAACATATTTTCACTACATTATATAACAATTTGGCCTCCTTCCTTTACTTGTAACACTTCAATACCTAAATTATTTAAACAAGTAGCAAAAGATGTAGACTTAATTGAATTATGAACTAAAATCATTAAACCGCCATAACCATCAACTCTATCTCTTCTATAAATATTATAACCGTTAACTTTTACAATTTTGTCTTCGTTTAACCAAGTCTCACTAACTATAGCAATGTGAACTTTTTCAATACGCAACAATTCCTCGAAAGATTTCAATTTAGGCAATATACTTTGGGCATTCCATTGTATAATGTTTAACTTAATTAGTTTAGGAGAAGCCATTGGAAATATAATTTAATAACATTTTAATAAGAGACCAATCTGAAATTAAACCCACAGCATAGATAACTAACCATTCCACAACTAATTTGATGATACTAAAAATTTTAGATTTAAAACATACGTTTTTAAGAAACAGGACATTTTTAACTCTATTTATCAACTCTATAAATGAAACTTTATCTTTAAGCTGTTCTTCCTCACTATCACTAACTTCCTTTTCATTATTCTCCTCATCATTTCTCCATTTCATTTCAGGCTTCTCTGGTTTTAAAGGTTTTTCTTTTATTATTTGCTCTTTCTTTCTTTGTCGTAGTTTTTTAACCTCCACATCAACATTATCAATTTTATTGCATAGAACTTCTTTGTAAGATGGAGTATGAACATTTATTATCTCTACATTATTATCCAAACAACTATTGTACAAAGGGGGAAACTGTCTCTTTAGCGGGTGAATATTTTTGTTTTCTAACTCTTGAATTTTAGATGATGTATCATAAAGGTTGATCGCTTTTTTATATGTACAATTGAATTCTGCCATCAATTCTCGGAGGCGCTTCTCTTTAAGGTATGTTGGACAAGTTTTTGCCATCGCCATGTGACCCCCTTTACAGTTCACACACGTAAAAGAGGAGGTTTCACAGTTGGAATGATTACCTCCACATTTAGGGCAAATGAAATTTTTGGAAGGACATAAACTTATTCCGTGACCTATTTTCCAGCATTTGAAGCACTGTGTCACGGGAAATACATAAGGTTCTACTTTGATCTTTAATCCATCAACATAAACATGAGAAGGCAAGTGTGAGCCTTTAAATGCAAGGCGAGCAACCTCACTCGGGCACCAGTGACCATCCACTCTATCTCGACGTTTAAGACGTTTAACTGAAAAAATTTCAACACTACTCAAAACTTTATTCTTAATCTCTTCATCTGTCAGGTCTGCATCCACATCCCTAATAACTCCGTATGAGTGATTTACTTCCATGGGCTTATGTACTAACCATCCCCTTGTAATTATATTTTCACAATTAAAAAGTAGCTGTGCATTTTTCACACTATCAAACTCAATTCTCAGTTTATTGGAATTAATGTATTTAACCTGAACAATACCATTAATATCATTTTCTTTGAGGAATCGGGCCATCGCAAACTGTTTAGGTAATGGACCTTTCCCAGTTAAATAAACTTGCATATCATCCTTCTTTGTTATTGTGATCACCTTATCATGTTTATTCTCTTTCTTCCCCTTTTTACTCTTCCTAGTGTCCTGCCATCCCTCTTTCTCTTCATTTTCAGCACTTTCCGAAGTGTCACCCTGTACTCTTGGTCTTTTAGTACCGATTAATCGCTCTAAATTCTCTCCTAACTCCACTTCTTTATCTTCTACACAAAAAATATTTTTTTCATCTTCCGAAAGCTCGCCATACTTTTTAACCTCAACACACACATTGTTTTCTCGTTCCGCATATGGGACGCTCACTTGAGAAACTGGAGAGAATAAATCTCGGTACGATCCAATAGACGATCTATTAGATGATCCATCCATATATCGCTGCTCCATGGTAACAAAATATTCACTGAAAGACACAGGAAGAAGCCGAGCCGCCGTGCCCCTGCCGGACCGAAAACCGGTCGGCACGGAGTAGGCTGAAAACTCTCGCTAATGAAAACGAAGTGAAATAGAAAACTTATCTGCAATATATTTAATATTATCTATTTTTAGTTTATATTTATCAAACAGAAAAATATTTTTTCATTTCGGCTGTATCTGACATATTATGAGAATGAATTTAATTATACCTAATATGGTATTCCAATAAGTATTTCCAATTCAATAAACGATGTTAGCTACCCGTTATACCTCAATGCACTTTATTGTAAAATATTATAAACTAAGTTATATATTCAACACACATTATTTTTGGAATAAAAAAGCCAGTTTCTACAATGTTTCTTACTTAGCCCTTTTCTAAACAAATATGTATACGAGTATAATAACAAACTGATACATTCAACAGCTCATCAACATACCACAAAATGTCCAATTTTCTCAATAGATTTTTGACGTAGAGTTGACATTCACAAAGTTTAAAATCAATTGAGGAAGTTTGACATTTTGTGGGAGGTTGATAAGCTGTTGTACGCTGTACATTCTGAAAACGGATACGTTACTAAAACATCGGGTTGCATACCACAAGCATGTCAACGTAAACATACTTACAGAAAGATCATTGCACAATTTGTATCGCTTTTCGTATTAATCAGTAACCACATATAAAACTATTTATAATATCTTGACATTATAAACAAAACTTTTGCATTGAATGCTCCAAGAATAAATTATGCTAGTCATTGCTTCATCAGAAGATCATGTAATTTAAATAACAAACTATTAAATGATGTAGATATTTTTGACAGTCAATTTATAAATTGAAAAGATAAAATACCGATCTTTCATTTGTTTTAATATTAGGTCTTCCATGTGAAATTGGCATTTTGTAAGGGAGGAACATAAAGTCAATTTAAAAAAATGTAATATATTTATTAAATCAAAGTATGTACCATTGCTATCTATGCACTTTTGCCATCTCATAGGAAGTTCATTGATCCCTTTACTAAAAAACCATTCGGACGGGAATCAATAAAATCTTTGAAGGCGCTTTGGACTGCCCCATCGGGGTTGAATTTTTTCCCTTGCAAGAAGTTATCCAAATTTGGAAAAAAATGGTAATCTGTTGGAGCAAGCTTCGGGTAGTACGGTGGATGTCTTAAACATTCGGATTGAAGCTCCTCTAATTTGGTAGCCGTCTTTTGTGCAGTGTGTGGTCTAACGTTGTCCTGAAGCAGCAGTGGCCTAGATTGATTGACCAGCCTCGGTTGTTTAGCAGCTAGCTTTTCCATCATGGTTTGCAATTGCTGACAATAGACATCTGCCGTAATCGTCTGGCCAGATTTAAGAAAGCTATACTGAACGACACCGGCACTAGTCCACCAAACGCTCACAAGTAACTTTTTTTGAGTCAATTTACGCTTGGGTCAGGATTTGGCTGGTTTGCCAGAGTTCAACCATTGCGATGAGCATTTCCGATTTTCATACAGGATCCATTTTTCATCACAGCTTATGATATGATTTAAAATCCTTTCATTATTGTGCCGGTTGAGTAATGTAACGCAGCAGTCGATGCGTGTTGGTCGGTTTGCACCTCCAATTTTCACGTCTGCAGCTTTTTCATCTTCCCAATTTGCTTCAAGTGGATTATAACAGTTCTGTCACTAACACCGCAGCCTACGGCTGACTCGGACGTGGTTTGTGATGGATCCGCTTCCACAATAGCCTTCCATTCTTCTTTATCAACTTTGGTCTCCGGCCGTCCACGGGGCTTGTTCTGCTGGTCGAAATTTCCAGAACGAAAACGTTGGAACCAAAAACGCACTGTGTTTTCTTTTGCGACACCGCCGCCATACAAAGCAATAATACTTCGTAAATACCCCGATATTTCAAGTTTTCCATTATGTAAACTAAGTGAGGCAAAGAAAAAACCAAAAGAGGAAAAAGCAAATGAATTACGGTTTTTGAAACACCAATGCGTGAGTAAATAGCTGCATAAATTTGAAATTGGAATTCTTAACCAAAGAGGAGATAATACAGATCATAGTGGCCAGTATGACAAAACGCCAATTTCATATGTAAAGAAGTAATATCAATAATAATATGGCATGTATCAGTTATCTGTACTTAAATAGTTTAAGGTTTTGATTTGTTTTATTTTTCCAACGACTATAATCGTATTAATTTAGGTATAAAATCTAGGCTAGTTAATGTTAAAATATTAGTCCTTACAGTATTGTATTTTAAAGTAATTGTCTGTTTCCGAAATAAATAAATAAATACAAAAAAGGTGGTTTAGAGGGAAATAAATAAATATCGATATGCAGAAGTGATTTTGCTTGCAGTTTTTTTCGTGGTGACGAAACGTTTTCCTTAATGTTGGCCTGAGTATTGATTTTATTACTTGTTTAACTATGCAGTGTTTTAACTTTTATTCGCCCCAGTTATATATGCGTAGCTTTGTTAATAAAATAAAATTCAACAGATAGATCATCAGTCTCTTTTCAGGTCCAAAAATAGGCAATACGAATTTCAACTACGCATACTTTTTTTGCTAAACGTTGTCAGTCTCCAGGATTCAACGGCAAGACCTCTTGTAAAATTTACGATGCAACTCACTACCATTTCCACGAGAATGAAGAAAAATCTTACAGTCAAATGAGTTCCGGAAAAAGAATAATTTTTCTACCCACTTAGGTTTTACAACGTATGCTTCTTAGCTATACGGGGGTGTATCCTTAAAAACTTCTAAAAGAACTAGGTACTCAAATATTTAAGAAGGACTCACTGAGACAAGTGCCTTCAAACAAACTGTACTGCTTTGTTGTACAGTATGTACACGTTGTTTGCATATTATGGGATGGTTTATTATGTCGTTAACCAATTCTAACTGAAGTTTGGGTCTTTCTGTTCAGCTGAGTGGCAGTATGTCTACAAATTATAAAGCCATAGCCTGTTTCCTTCCTGGTTATGTACTTTGAAATGGATGGAAATGCCTTATCCACAATTGCCGAAGTTCCTGCATCAAAAATCATATTAGTAATCAAATTCCACAATGAAAGCCAACTGGCGAAGTGTCGGATATACATTCTTCTTTGTGAATATGAAACAAAATACGAGATATATCGTCACTGTTTAATAAAGGCACACTTAGTTCCGAAGCGTGAGCGAATTTAGCTTTAGGCTACATGAAAAAGCATTCATTTGGTTTTGCTGAGAAGACTACCTTCTAAAAGCGATCGTTTATTTTTAAAATCGAAAATGAGATTCGGAATGACCTTATTTCTTTTTGATATCCAAGCTTTTATTTACTCATGGCTTTAGTTGGGTTTTTGATCTCTGTAGATTCCCAGGTAGGCGTTGATAACACAAACATTGATTACGCCTAAATAAAAAAAATGAACTGAACCGTTTCAAACAAATCATTTTTGAACTCCGAAACTGAATGATAATTTTGCAATAAAATAAAAACTAAACAAAAGAGACTCATGTGTTTTAAGACAATTTTTTGCGCTATTGCTATGAGATTTACGAAAAGTGATTCATAAGTTATATCAGTAGATCTTTGTTCTCGACTGTGACCGTGAACCTTTTTTTTTGAAGATTAAATGTAAAAATATTATTTTGCGAACTGTTGAAGGTTTCAGATGATAATTTTGCTCAGATGCTAGTAAAAAAACCCCTTTACTAGCATCCGAGCTAAATTTTACTTTGTATGTTTATAATTGTTTTGGTCTGAAATGATAACTAAATGTAAGCTAAACTTACATTTAGAATGGCCAGCAAACAGCAACATAGTTCAATATTTCCATATACGTTTTACGAATAGGAATTTACGAAAAAAATCTTGGAATACACAAATAGGATTGCATACTTAATATAGCATTTATTTTGGTAAATTCAATTTAAAATGATCAAAGTACTTGAACTTTTCTGCAGCCTCGTAAGCTTATAGCACTCAAACATTTTTCGGACTTTTATGTCAGAGCTAGAGACGTATAAACGTGTGGTTATTTCATACTTCACTACTTCACCTGTGAGCATTATATCCTTTCAATATGACCAAAGTTCTTCTTTGACAACCTGTCTTTGACCACAGAACATCTTATCGAAATGTTTTTGACAAATGGACCTCTCTTTTAGTAAGTAATTAACATGTATAGGTAAGTATGATATTAATAGTCCGGGCTTGTTTAAAATAATTTTCTCTAAAATCTAAATTATCGAACACAAACAGTTCTCAGTAACACCCAGTATTGAATCAAATTACATATACATAATTATATAAAAGTAGATTTAGAGGGTACTTTAAAAAACTAAATCACCTCCTACTTTCCCCGATAGTTAACAGTATTTATTTTATATAAACAGTGATGAATTATTGTGACGCTTATTTAAATGATTTTTACCCATTAAACTATCATTCCTTTTGACCCCTTTAATCCCATCTATATATTTTCCAATATTCATTAAAACCGCTTCGGTGGTTTATGCCTGAGAAGGAAACAGACAGACAGAATTGCTTTCGGGTTTAATTTAATTTTACAAACTTAATTTTTAATTGTAGTAACTTGTCCTAACAAGTTGGTAATACTAGTAATTTACGGGCAGTGCAACAATTTGTTATTATTTAAAATATTGCCAGGGACTTAAAACAAGTACTATATAATATTAATTTTGTCAATTTACTTAGTTATGAAACAAGTTATTTATTCACAGTGAAGTAGTCTCGTAATAAACTAGTTGTTAAACAATAGTATGGGAAGTTCAAAGCTTAGTCTTTTTGATAAACTACCTTCATTCACATAATGGCCTCACATAAGAGAAGGGTGAAAGCACATTTGGAAACTTTCTTCCATAATGTTGTCATTTATTTTGGAGTAATCTCATAAAACTTTTGGTGACTGCAGGATGCTGAGAAATTTGTGAATAAAATAAGGCTTATTTAGGAATAAGTAAAATAAAACGTTACGATTTAGTTAATAGCCCCTGACGCAAAAAGAGGGGTGTTATATGTTTGACGTGTCTGTTTGTGTGTCTGTATATGTTACCATAGCTCCTAAACGGCTAAACCAATTTTAATGAAGTTTTTTATTCAATTAAATGAATCGAGAGTGTTCTTAGGCATGTTTGACGAAAATCGATTTAGCCATTCAAAAGTTATGCGTGATTTTTTGCATCAGTTAGGGGTTTTTTTTAGCTTGGAAATAACTTATTTTGTAATCAAAACTTGTATCGATTGCTGTCCAGCGAGGTAACTCTACCCAGGTGTGACATTAACAAGTAATTTTATGTTCCACTATATTCCATTACATCTATTAATCTTTTTTAATTATTTGAACAGTTTGTTTTGTTAGTTTGGCAGTCATTAGGTAGGTAGATCTCGTTTGCGATGGTTCTACAGTCTTTCTATTGTAGATCGCCACAATAGCCACGTTTACGCCCGTAAAATTACTGGAGACGAAGCAATTCCAAATGAGGCATTTGGTTGGCAACGAATCATTGTCGATATTGTAATCACATTCAATATTGATACTGCTAACGTCATCAACGAGCACCACTTACTATCAGGTGGATGAAAATAGTAAAAGAAATTATTAATTTAATCGCACACAAAAAAACTTACGACTGTATAGCAAATGCCCAAAAATTGTTATTATAGCAAACACATAGCGGGTTCGAAAGCTAGCTGGGCCACGAGATCGGGTGATATTTTGGCCACAGATGTCAAGAAACAAAATTTGATGTCATTTTGTAACTAATTTAATTAACTAACCTAATTTTGTCACTTAAAAAAGATACCGTTGCATTTTCCTTATTCGTACTTGTTTTTACCAAAAATATTATTTTATACCAATAGTAAACTGCCTTTC
This sequence comes from Marasmarcha lunaedactyla, assembly GCA_923062675.1. Classification (NCBI taxonomy): domain Eukaryota; kingdom Metazoa; phylum Arthropoda; class Insecta; order Lepidoptera; family Pterophoridae; genus Marasmarcha; species Marasmarcha lunaedactyla. The sequence continues at coordinate 22,158,584 of OV281345.1, forward strand.
AATCTGACTACTACAATAATTTTAAAGTATTTCATTAAATTTTAGATGATAATGACATAAGGCAGTCCAGTAGTTTATCCTTGTTGTACAAACTAGCAATCAACATCAAACAACCATCAACTACTACAAACTACGATATTACTTTCAAAAATTAAATTTTCTCCGTCATAAAGTAAACTTTTAATATCGCAGTCCAAACATTGTAACAGGAACATGGCCATAAATATTGTAGTGGTTCCGTTTGGACTTGCAAAAAGACTGGGAGTGCAGATAAGGCGCAGGACAAATGTGTGGGGACGTCCGGTGTACTAACACCTATGTTCTCAGTGGATGGCTTTTTTTGTTTGGCTATTTATTTACTTAGTACTTGTTGCGACGTGGACTTTATGTATACGCGTCCAATTGTTTCTTGATGGACTTTTATACAAACATAGGGTTAAATCACCAGATGCTACTGTGTGAGCTAGCTATGTGTGAGCTTAATTTCAGTTCGATCCATTTTGTGATTGAAACTGTGCTTTGGGAGACAAAAAGTCACAATTTTCTTTTACGAGTATAATGCATATTGTAAATCTATCTCTATACATATAATTTATCACATACATACCGATTCCCGTTTAAGAATAGTTGTCTAGTGACGGTTTCAAATAAATTTTAGTTTTCAATGCTATTTTAGAAATGAGACGTAAAAAATATAAGTTAAAATAATAAATTATGTTTGATTATAAACACCCAGTAAAAACATAGACTACAGTATTGTTATAATTTACTATCTTTTCAGAGATAAGTGAATGTGCCTGATCGATATTCTTGCTTCATGGAAGCCCTGGGATTTCTCCTTTATTGGGATAAAGATAAGCTACCCCGTCGGTTTGAAGCTTACTCCAACTTTACGGTCGCTCACCGCATTTTTTACCGTACTGCATTAATTGCATTCATTTGAATCAAATAACCCTGTATACATAAAATTATTTTAATTTAACGTGGGATGCAAACTCACAATTTTTTACGTACAGCTTTTATTTTTATTTACCACTAAATTGAATATTCGGTCCATTAGAGAGACTTCTGGTAGGAGAGTCGTTTTATTATACAAGCTTTTCATATCTTTTCTTACTAAGGTATTTTTTCAAGGATTAACTCACGATCGTATTCATTTTCCACATAATGGTATAAAATTATATGTAAGCATCACAAAATTGTATCCTTGTTTACCACAGATGGATGACTATGTTATTTTATTTGTAAATACAATTTCTCCACATTAAATATAATTACTAGATGTCTCCAAGTTCACAGTCTACACAAAATAAACATAGTAGCCAAAATCCAAACAGTCAAAACACCATAGCTGTTAATTTGTAAGCAAACTTTCGACCTCCCCGAATAACGTTAGATAAGAAGAGCACGCGTGCCGCTAGACGCGCTGCCTACAGATAACAGCACCCCTCGGTAATTTGTTACGCATTGTGTGCCTAAACGATAACTAATGCGGCATTGTGATACCTCCACTCAAGACGACGAATTAGATACACAAGAAAAAGAAGCAATGACTGTAAATAACGATAACAGTGTCGTTCTTCGCGATAACGTAAAGAATATACGAATAGCCATAAACTATGTTAAGATTGATAAATAAATCATTGGGAATTGTGTGGCATTTAGCAATTTGAAATTCATATGAATCGTTTCTTGCTCATGAATTAGACAATGCACGTCGTAATTATCCATAAATTGAATGCTAATTATAATTAAGGGATAAATTAATTCATAACCTAGTTGGAAAGTTCATTATTTAGTTTAGCTTTTGGTTTTCAATAGTGCCAAGATTGTTAATGTACATTTTGTAGAGTCGTTAATTCGTTGTGAATTTAATATTCTAAGCCCCTTTGGCTGCAACCCAATAGTGTCAACTTTTAATAGACATGGCCACGTGGCTCGATTTAACAGCCGTTCTTCTTGGATCCCTCGTGTAAAGAGATTTTCACGATTAATTTTGAAAGCCGGCGCACTGTCACTCGCATTTGCTGGCGATGCACCCTAAACAAAAACAAGGATTATCGTCTGAGCTCCCTGTAGAAGCTGGTGTCTAATTCCCTGTTTGTTTATCGAGGGAGTGTCACTTTACTTCTTTCTGTCTAGCCTCGTTGATATTTTCATCCAAACTGGACGTCTGGATAAGAAAGCTTAGCTGTTAATTAACTTTATTTTGTTTAAGGAAAGCTTTTGCATCGTGAATAAAACAAATCAGGTTTCTTTTATAGTTTTGTTAAAGTTGTGTAGGTTGCAATATCAGCGAAGATTATTCCTCGACTTGCATTATAAATGTGGTCATTTTATCTTCTTCGGTCTTAATTGATTTGTCGCTTGAAGCCGCCTGTAGTCTTGCTTCTCAATTACGTGTGGACCTGTGTTCGTATCGCGAATGTCCGAGGTTTTATTTATGGGCGGGCAATTGATTGAATTAGTGCACCCTGAGGCACTCCGCTCCGATACCGGCTGGATTCATATAGATGAGAATTTATTTCACAGGAATGATCGTTTATTTTGCCAACTTTTTATAACTGATTGAATTTTATGGTTGTGAAAATAAAAAAATGGTACTGTAATTGTGTTATCGACTCTTTACATGTTTCATAAGAGACTATAAAGTATATTGTGTGGTATTAATCATGATAAAGATTTCCTTACAAATTTTTTTTCTCTTTTGTTATTATTTTAATTGTAGGAAACAAACGATGAATTTGAATTTAGCTGGTTACTTATCATTATCATGACTTAAATTCAAAAGTTTTATATACCGAATACTATAAAGGGTTAAAAAATTCTACCAGTGTATCTCCATATGTGTATAGAAAATACTCTTTTGTAACGTATATAAATAACTAACAGGTAATTTGTTTATTACATCGTTTATAATATTAAAACTATATTAAAATCGATCATCCCGAAAAATACTCATTTTAAAATACAGACGCAGCTATAATACAAAATATCTGAAAAATTTAAAATAATAATAAAATGATTTGTTTAGGTGTAAGTACGTTATTATGCCATTACACAAACCTATTTTAGATCAAACACAATTATTAAAATTCATCTATTTTATTCTGAAAAAATATATCGTGTTTGCAATTTAAAATAACTGACTCAATATTTTTTATACTTTTATATTTCAAAAACTGATATCGGCTGATCCTTATCACTTCAAAAAAATATTCAATGCAACAAACATCCGCCTTTCTGTGCAAGAAACAAAATACAAAACTAATTTCACAAATATATATCCCAATATCTTATAGCAGTGTAAGATAAGAGCAGCGAGCACGTCCAAGTAATCTGTATCGCCGCTGAGCTCACCTGACGCGCGCCTTAGTCCGGTAGCGACGTGATCCGAATGTAGTGGATGGCAGAGTCTGGGTTTTGGTCGACGGAAACAAATGTAGGGCCAATTGTGGAAATTCTCCTTTGTTTTGCAGACTAGGCTGGATTTGTTGATCGAGTGTGATATTGCGAAGTGGCGAAGTGGTCTTGGTTTTCAATAGGGATGTCCAATCGTTTTGATTTGAAGTGGATAGTTGTGTATTTTTTAAATTATGGTATAATCGATTGTTTCAGTTTATTTTAGCCTTGTTGCGACATCGTTATTTTATTTTTTTAATTTTATAAAGCAATTTATTTTATAAAGCACGCAACCCACCTGGTTCATAGAGGCTTCTCGAAGACATCATTATTTTTTTAAGACAGTTTATTTATTGATTTTGCTGTTTTTAAACGATTAAAAATGCGACCGTAGGCTTAAGTTAGAACTGCCTTTGTTTCAGTTATTACACTGTTTATTCCATTTTCTCGGATCTCAACAACATTAACCTTTAAAACGTTACAATTATGGCGGTTAAAATAGAAATGGCTGTAGTAACTAGCACCCCAGACGGAATCCTAACAAAAAAAACTCTTCTACCACTAAATCAACTGCTCGATAGTAATTTATTCAATTTTTTAATTCATCAAAATGTATAAGTTTCTTGTCAAAAACAATTTTAAATACATTCAAAGTTATCGGCAACAAAATATTTCCGTAATCAAAAAACTCGGCCGAAATTTTAAATATTCGGTAGTAACAATGCGGTGCCTGCAATGCAGTCAATTTCAGTAAATTAAATCAATCGAGAAATCGAACTCAAATCGGGATTTTTTTTACAAACATCGTTTTTTGCACAACAGCATTTAGTCTGAATTATCTGGAGTTGAAATTTTTTAAATCATTTGATGGAATTTAAATTGGTTGTTTAATTTTAAACTATCTAGGTACATCGCATGATTTGTTTTTTTTTTCGAAGTTAGGATAAACGACTATCATTAAGCTTTATACATTGTTGTTGAATTCGTTTAACTTACTTTTAATTAGGTGTTCTACATTAGTAACCTGATTTCCTAAGCTACTGAACTTTACAATTAAAACAAATACTGAAACAAAAAAAAAATTAATTGATTTACTTTTAAATAATTAAGTAAGGCAATTCTCAGATTTGCCAATTCTTCGCAGGAGTTTGTATGACATGACTAGCGTTAAATACTTCATTACAAATTAGCCTTTTCACCATACCTAACCCACTGTACCTTACAATGACACAGGCATAAGCTTAACCATTAACTATGGCACGGCTACAGCATACCGATGAGGTCCCAATTGGCACGTCCAATCTGTTGCGTGTGCAGAATCGCTGCCACCGACGTGACCAACCGATCACGTGATCATAGCGATCCACCTACAGTCCAGGGGTTAATTATTTTCCAGGATTTATACAGTTACGCCAATTGCGGGTAGAATTATAATATGGATATGAATTTAATTATTGAAACTGTTAATTTAATTTGATTTCGGGTTTCGGTGGGATAACTTTATTGGGGTGTTAATTAATGCAAGTTCATTTTAAACAATTGTGGAAATGGTTTTTATTTTAGAAGGAGTTTTCAGAACAGTTTAATAATGGCTTGATTATTTTTAAACAGGATATTTATTTTAAATTACCATAATACATACATTTTTGCATTTCATAGTTTACTTAACATTTCCCGCTATAATTATTGTCTTAGACGTTTTAAGAATAAAGTTAAGGTTCAGTTATGTTTATTCCCGCAATTAGAATATTCATACATATGTTTATTGTAACTTGCTAATGAGACAGTCTTATATATTACTATCAATACGCATTGTCTATGATAACAATATTTATGTCAAAGTTACTACCGAGCACATTTCACTATTGACATATTTATCTCGATAGCGCACTTTTTACGCACACGCTTAAGATTAATAAATCATCTCTTTGACAGATAAAGTTCACTGTTCTTAAAGTTCAACACTTTGTTGCCGATAAAACATTAAAATATCAAAGGAGAAATAAATCGAGTAGGCCTCATGAATGTTTTTAAACTAAACTTCTACAATAAGCCGTTTTAGACAAACGTAAACACAATTAAGCGTCAACAAAAGTAAACGTGCGAAATCCTAAATCTGATTTGCGCATGCGCTAAATGATTATAAAGAAGGGGGGCAGTAACCCCTTGCCCGTGTGACGAGGAGGCCGTGTCGTCCGCCGGTTTGAACACATCGCGAACTTCCACAGAAATTTTAAATAAAATAAACAATGAACTTATCAAACGGAGCAGTGAAGAGGTTGAACATAGTGATGTTTTGTGAAAATGTGGTGTGAATGTAAAGTGTAATGAATTAGTGTTGTCAAGCATGGGCCCGGCGTCAGTTAAAACGGATAAACACCAAACAAACCTATTCAAAATAGTCTTGGTTTTGCAGCTCTTGTTTAGTTCTTTACATGTCAGTTCAGGTAAGATAAATAGTATTTATGTAGCTTGATATGCCTACGAGTTTTTTTTTGCGATGTTAATTGCTTGCTGCTAATTACTGTGTCAGACATATACTGGTGTGATAAAATGTGTAGCCGGTATTTAAATTATTATGAAATTAATTGGAAGGACACAAAATTAATTAAAATATAATTTAAATTTACAAGAAGTGAAACAAAAGTGGTTGCCGCTGTAGTTATAGGTATTTTGGTCCCGATTTAGTGTTCTGGTAGGATCGTGATAATCAATTTAGAAGATTTTTATTTATATATTATATATATATAGATTTAGATTTTCGATTTTCGAGTTGGATGTTTATGTTTTTGAATGTATGTTTAGCTGGGTTCTCCCCTTGCCCGCGGTACAATCATTCATCTTTGCATCCATAGCGCCGTTGAGTTGCTTTATTTCCTCGAGTTATTATTATTCCAAAGCAAGCTTTTAAATATAATCAATACCTTTTACCATAATAACCGTGAGAAAATACCATTCCTTAACAATTTTACCACATCAAAGGAAACCAACCGAACACAATCATAATCCAATGATAGTATCCTGCGTGTTTATCAATTGATTCAATTGTTTCGTCAGCCCAAAGTCGTGCCCCTCGCATTAAGGAGCATCCGGCCGACACGTTGGTCGGGAGAAGCGAACCTGCGACCCTACGGTGCGTGGCCGAGGGCAAGCCGAAGCCGACGATCCAGTGGTACAAGGACGGCTCGCCGCTGGAGCCGACCGACCATCCGCATCGGGTTCTCCTGGAAGACGGACTGCTGTTTCTTAGGTGAGGCGGTGAAAAGATTTGTGTTTGTATTGATAGTTTGTTTTGGAACTGTTTTCTGTTGATTTGAATGATTTAAACTTTGATTTCAGTCTTTTCAGATTACTGTCTTGAATGAAAGATGAACCAATGAACCTAAAATAGAGGTGCTCCCTTACAAGAAAATGCTCAATTTTTTTTGGCAAGGAGTATTAAAGATGTAATTTTTTCCGTAAAGTTATTGCAAAAATTTATAATGAACAAGGGTTAAATAATAGAACGTTATGTAATTTTAGCTGCAGTTAAAAAGAGAAATACACGAGAAGGGTTGAATTTATGTATATCCACAAGAACTGGAATTTACGTGATCGAAGCTATGCTCATAATATAACAACAAAATAAAACAAAAAAATAATCTTATTTATCTACACTGATAAGCATCAACCTGTGCTAGGTTCATCAAAGGTGCTAAATGCTAACTATGGCACGCTGCCAACTCAAGCTGGAAATCCAGATAGTTCAATAATTTCATGCCATTGTAAGTTAGTGAATGCATGATTAAAATATGAAAGAATGTTATTTTTTAATTAGGAGTTTATACTGTGTTATACATATCGTACTATTTTTAGTTAAGTATAAATATTAAGTACAAGATTTCTTCTAGAATATTCCATTTTTAAAATTGATGTTATAAATTAAACAAATGTTCTGTAAAAATCTGTCCTATCAAAAAAAATCTCTCTAATTAGATGCTCAGGTAACTAACAAGGTATTCGTTCATTTCTGCAACTTTAATTGAAATATTGAGTTAATTTTATTTTCGTATTAGTTTGTTAATTCCTAAATTGAATATAAATAGGTATCATGAAAAACAAACATTCCCAAATCTTTGATTATCTCAGTGAATACAAAGCAGTTCATAAAAGAAATTTCGGAACAAAAGCCTCGAGAGCATTCTGATGGTTATCTCAGATGCCTTCACAAAAATTCTTAAAAGAAATCTCTTGCTCATATCGCGAATGTACTAATGAGGTTAATTATATTCTGGTGTCATTTTGGGAGTTACTTTTTCTTGCTTTCAAAGAATCTATTGATCCTATTGTTCCTTTTAGGGTTGTGCGCGGGAAAAAAGAAACCGACGAAGGAGTTTATTGGTGCGTCGCGCGGAACCCGGTCGGGGAGGCGGTCAGCAAAAACGCGACGCTCACAATCGCCGGTATGCATTAACTATTTTAATAAACGTATAGAAATGGCAACACCAATGGCTAATAAACCTTTATGTTATTGTCGGATTAAAAGCTATTGCGTGTTTATTGAAATTATTGCCGACATTAATTTTGACTACGATAAGTTGGATACTAAATAGTGTGAATATTTTACAGTGTTGAGAGATGATTTTAAAGTTGAGCCGCAAGACGTTAAAGTGGCAAGTGGGGAGCCGGCTTTGTTGGAATGTTCAGCGCCTAAAGGAGTTCCAGAGCCGTCCATACATTGGACTAAAGGCGGACATACCTTAGATGTAGAAGTGAATGGGCGGTGAGTGGTCTAATTACAAATTCTCTTTATGCGTTCACAGAAATCTACTTTACTTGATTTAAATAATCTAATATTTTTCTTTTAGAATAACAGTTGATGGCGGAAATTTACGAATTCATGAAAGTCTTCCAGCCGATAGCGGTATCTATAGATGCGTAGCGTCAAACGCTGCTGGTGAAAGACAGTCCAGATCGGCGACATTATTAGTTTTAAGAAAACCGCATTTTTTAGTAAAACCTAATAACGTAACAGCACTTATAGGACAAAATATTGAATTTCATTGTCAAGTAAGTACCTACCTAATTTGAACATATATAGCTTAAGTTACACAAAAGGAATTTTGGTCGTTCGTTGTAATTATACGATTCCTCCAAAGTTCTTACTGTTGGAATGTCTAAATAATTTAACAAAACCGTAAATTTATAGCAAACAATTTTAACATGAGTTCTAAAATCATATACGATTCAGTTCAAATCTATCTTAGTCTTCTTATATTGGCAACACTGCATAAATGATCTATTTTAGGCCTCTCCAGATTCCGACGTGTCAGTAAGTTGGACCAGAGAGAATGCCACTCTTTCGCCGTATGCTATTATAAGGAGGGGCTCTCTACGAATAGACAAAGTTACAGCTGCGGACAAAGGAACGTACACTTGTAGAGCAGAGAGTCAAGCGGGGAGCGCCGCTGCTAGTGCTGTTCTGAGAGTGCATTGTAAGTACTTGGATACGCAAGTATGTGTTTACTTTAATTCACTGATATTTATAGAAATTTAATGATTGTACCTGTTTATTGAATTAGTATAAATCCAAAGAAGACGTTGGACAAATTATAACAAGGATTGTTACACAAAGTAATAGATTTTTAGATTACATTAATATATATTATAAAAACAATCCCGACAAAATATACAAATATACAAAAATTTATCATCAATTTGTTTTGACTCAAAAAACGTCGTCTTCCAACATTTCATCCCAGTTATTATGCAATTAAATAAGACGGACTGTTGTGTCGCTGCAGGGCATTAATTATTCAACTTTTATAAGATGGACTTTGTCCAGATGAGTAAAGAATATTATAAACTCTTTTGATTGATTGGTTGATACAAGGAATATTTATTAAAGTGAAATTGTGGATTCGCTATAATTTTCCATTTCACCTGGAAAAAATGACTATGAGGATATTTAGAATATTTTAGCACTACTTTTAAAGGTCCGAGTCAATATACTATTACTGTGTTATTTAGCCAGCTTGTGTAGTGCGTCGGTTGCTATGATAGCCTGCGATGAGATCAGATGCGGGTGCTATCCTTCTCTACGCAGAACAAAGAATCCTTAGTTTACTCCTAGACACTGAGACTAGACTCCTTTATTTGGTTTATATTATAATATAACGTTTACCAAATTTTGTGAGAAGAGAAAAGATATAAGTTTTTTACTATTTGTAGATGAAATTGCATGTAGTGAGATAAACGAGTATATATGAGTGTAAACACCAGACTATTTTGGAGGCCGATCCAATTCGCTTTTTCTATAACAAAAACTTCTATGTTTAGTAATTTTAAGTTGACTGTACTTTGTACAACTTTATTGCAGCCCTGCCTCACTTCACGAGAGTTCCCTCCGACCAGACCGCCTGGGAAGGTGAGGCGGTGTCATTCCCGTGCGCGGCCGATGGCACTCCGAAGCCAATTATATTCTGGACAATGGAAGGCTCACAAGTTAGTTAAATCATTCTGTTCAGTAACAAACACTTTATTACATGCACCATTACACATGAGGTGTGACTCATTTGTCTTGAAAACTTGATTATAGGTGTAGATGTTTTGTCTCATTAAACGAAGGTGTTTAGTTATACCCGCTATTGAATTTGCATTTATTTTTAAATTGATTTATTCTGTGACTTTTTGGAGTCATATCTATACAAATATGGATAGGTACGAATTACGTGGCATTAAGGTAAGGTGTCAATTAGTGAAGGTGAAAATATTGAGTTATAAATAACTTAAAATATTCACAATGCATTTTATCCCTTTATGGAACGTTTTGCTTAATATAAACTTTTTACATTTGTTTCAGGAGTTAGTTTTTCCAAAATCGAGTCATGGAACAGGGACACTTTATTTAGACCGCGTGAATATTAAACACGCGGGTAGATTGACTTGTGTGGCTATCAGTGCTGCGGGAAGCACTTTACATACGGCCTCATTACAGGTACATATTTTGACTTATCATCAGTAGCTGCTCTTTTTATTCCAAAATAGAGGGGATGAATGAACCAAAAATAAAAAGTTTCTGTTCCAGTTGTACAACCTTTTTTGAAGAAAATTGCCTAAAAGAAAACAAAGATTATATGCAACTTGGATTTGACTCAAATTTCTGATGTCATTGACCTAAACAATATTTCTGTACAGGTATTAAGAAGAGAAGCAAATAGTTACAACGAGGATGCGGAATCGACTCCGCAACCAGAGCTAAGTAAACCTCAGAATCATCCACCGATGACTCAATACGAACTGGTGCAAGCGAGGCGGTATTTGCAGCAAGATGTTCTAGTGTTGAGACGCGTGGAAGGAATAACCGCTACTACGCTTAAAATTGTTTGGGAGGCAAGTTACTTGTAACTTTATTTGTTGTTAGACTTTATTGCAAAAAACATTTTAAACAAAAAAATTATGTATATGTTTTGCGAAGCTTCGAAATATTTTCTGATCGTTCCTTGCTATTTTCTACGTGTTAAAATTGTATCTAATAGTTGTTCTGTTTTTTACGTAGGTGTTAACAGATTACAACGAATATTTAGAAGGTGTTAAAATATGGTTCAATGGAACTTCGCTCAATAAACAGTATTTGCTACAACCAACACAAGATGCCAATATAACCACAGAAGACATTTTAGAATTTACAAAACACGAAAACTTTTCTATGACTACAGTTCACAATAGTGGCTCGTCCAGCCACGTGTTAACAGGGTTGATACCGTACGCACAATACGATGTATTTTTGATGCCATTTTACAAATTATTACTAGGGAAACCGTCAAATATCAAAACCGGCTTCACGGAAGGTGACTGTAAGTAAAACACGTTAAATCTTAAGACATTTTAAACCTCATTTAAGTGTTGTAAGAAGTTTTTAACCGAGTTTTATGGTTGCCGTGTTTCATTTTTTATGACAGTTACCAGGAGTAATCTGTTATACGTTTTGCTAAGTTATCGAGTATGTTTTAGTGCCATCAGCAGCGCCGAGGAGCGTGTCGGCGGGCGTGATAAATGCGACGTCGGCGTGGATTCGCTGGGACCCGCCTCCACCACACACTTGGAATGGAGAACTTGCTGGCTACTTGGTAAAGCTCTTTTTGTAAATGCATTTACTCACTCATTCCGATCTACGTGATTCATGGTCTCCGCTTTAATCAATCAGCCCTGAGGTTTTAATTTAAACTTTGGCTCGCCAAATGCGACTTTAAATTTGGTGTTCGACTTGTTCGAATGAGGTTTTGATTTAGAGGAATGGTTTGTCTGACGCTTTTGATGCTGAAATTTCCGTGTTTATAATGATTAAACTCCAAACCCAAATTAAGTTTAGAGTGTGCTTTCCTTGCCCGCTAGTTTTTTGGGATTTACTTTAAAATTTTCATTTGTTTTTAGATTGAAGTCCGCGTTGGTGGGGGAACTGGGGGCAGAGTAGTGGGTCAAATGTCCCTGGGTCCTAAGACCCGGGCAGCGGCCGCTAGTTCATTACGGTCTGGAGGTCGGTACAGTGCGCGCGCCGCCGCCGTCACTAGGAGAGGTCACGGCCCTTTCAGTGTTCCAGCTGTTATTCACATGTTGCCTCCACAGACGCATACGTTACATGTGCAGTGAGTACATAATTTAGTGTTTGGAAAATAAATCCGAGTTCGACTAAAATTGTAACTTACATATTTATATCGAGAGTATAATTTATTGCAAAAATTATGTACTCAATCTAAACAGAATATGTATTTATATTTCACCCAAACTACACCTGCTCTGAACTGTTTTCTGAAATGTCTGCTTATTACGCAAAAATATAATTTCACCTGGATTTGTAATTCAAATAGTAATGATTGTTACAGAACGGAACCAACAAGAAATAAAGCTTTATTGTCAATATTCCAAGAAACCTGGCTATTAGCGTTATGTTTCACTTTACTAATATTGGTGTTGGTCGGCGCCGGTGTTATTATCTGCATGAAACGCCGCGCGTCAAAACAGCGCAAGGATCAAACTACATCGAGTAAGTAGAAATTAACCAAGAATTCCTAAAGAAGGTGCATAAAAATTAATTTGTTAATTTCATTTCGCAGATACAATCGTAAATGCCCAACAATGTCTATTAGGGAAGGAAGGAATGTGGCTACGGGAGAGACCGGTTTTTGATAGCTCAACTGAACCCAGGGTAGAAATGAATGTAATGCACTGCCATCAGAGTTTATTACACGGTAAGTTATCAGGTCCACTTGTGTCACTGTGCTACTTATCATTTAGCGAATTACCGTTTTGACACATAACAAGACGCCATGATATCATGATGGCCATGAGATACATAACATTGTTTTCTGTTGGGTTAGCGATGTGTGGTGTCACCGCCGCTGTATGGTATGGCCGTGGTATGGATACCTTAGCTGTATCATGGACTGAAATGTCATTCTGTCATTATAAATTTATGACTGAGGCAGAAAATGCGAACCAATGCAATTTGACCTTGAATTATTATATTGAATTACGCAAACTGTCGACATTTCGAACTTGTGTTGTTATTGCAGGAGGTCCAATTAGGTTAGAAGCTGAATATTGTCTTCCACAACACACAAACGTCGTGTCTCATGAGGAGAGCCGGGCAGACACGGAGCCCTATGCGTCCTGTGCGATATACACGGAACTTAATTATCAGGTAAAAATTCTCTGTTTCAGATTTCTCAAAAAGCATCATAAATAATTAGTGTAAAGGGTGCAATCTACAAAGCGATCTTAGCGTTAATGCAGACTCAACGAGACGAATCTTTAAGAATCAGACGAATTTTATGCAACATAGGAAAGCTTTGTTGGATGTTTAAATAACTATATTTATAGTTTTTTTTTAAATTAAGTTATTAGCCAATTAATAATAAAAATTATTATTTAAAGATATACACGTAACGATCAATCATACAATTATTATGATAGGTATTTATTACAATGTTTACAAATCGAAAGCATAACACATCAATGTCATTTATCAGGATCACACAGACGCAGAGGACTCATGTATGAAATGCGCCGTCAGCCCCGGTTCCTACGACAACAGTATGATCCGATCTTACGAAGAAAGCAATCCGTTCTCAAACGAAGAATGCTCAACTTGCTGCCAAAGCAACAGCTCAACACTTACTAAAGAATACAGCGACATGACGAAATGCGGCAACGACGACGAACAAGAAATGTCAGTCGAAGAATGCCCGTCCTGCAAAACTAATAACTCGAGGTCTTCTAGTCAACATGATGGAAATAAAGAATGGGTTACAATGGCTGACGTGGAGTACGATTATCCACAATGGCATTGGCTTGGAAGAGACAATAGTTTTAGACAAACGAATCAAGAGAGTCGGACGTTTAGCGCGGGACAAAGTGAACAGAATTGCAGGATGAATTTGTGTGACATTCTCCCCCCGCCTCCGTATGAAAGGTAGGATATTTCTTATGCGAGAATTGAAATGTCTACAAAATACACTTATTAACATATAATTTTGTTGTTACAGAGATACACATTACGGAAACGTTAGTTCTTACACACACCGCTCAGGAACATCTGGATGTTCAGAACAAAATTATCTCTATAGAAATCAATAATATTAGTAATTAAACATTAGTCAATTTAGCATTAATATCTCCTATATCATTAGCTCGTAAAAAGACAAGCAATACTAGATATAAGTACTTTGTAAATATGTAAAGGTTCTTATTACGTACTGAAGTTCGGCGTTGTATGAATAAATATACGCATTTAAACTTTTAATTACATTTAAAAAGCTACTTTATGCTACTACAAAAGTTCAGTTTAACAAAGCTTTCGAAATCGTATTTTGCAATAACAAGAAAAAAATGTAACCATTCAGCGGATTGACGATACAAAACTGGTTTCCATAATCCAATTATAGGCTATCAATATTGAAATATCGGTTGTGTTTGGAATAAAAATCGAATGTAGTTTCAAAATATCTTGCAGTGTATGTGTCGGTAGGCTCACGTTGTGGTCGTGTTCATCATTTTCGACTGTTCCTTTATCATCGTAATATTATAGGCATTTTTCATCCTTTCTAGTGACTGTGATATAGTATTATTTTTCGTTTTGTAAATAAGTATTTTTAAACATTTGATATCCTTATACAATTTTATCTACTTATTATCTATTTATTCGTGCGTAGTGGATTTTTTTATCATTAGGTAAAAGAATATTCGGGGGTAAAAATTACAGTGTATTAAAAGAAGAATGAAATGTAGAATATTTTGTACTGAGCAAAATTTTGTACACAATCCATAAACATTTTACCAGTTAGTAAAAAAGAAGGCTTAAATAAAAAAGAATATCAATATTTTTTGTGTTTTATTTATGGTCCTAATTTCAGAGACCCTAGACATATAATAATTTTTAAGTAAAAAATCGTGTTCAAGAAATATGGAAAAATATGGTTACTGGCTAATTTACCGACGGCCAATTTGGAGGTACGAGGCACTAAGCTTACGTGAAACATTATTCACTATTTTCTATAACTGAGTGAAATTTTAATAAAGGTTCTATAAAGTATTGTTTTAATCGAATAATTAGGACTCTCAGACTGTTGTATTTTCTGATAAACATGTTAAAACCAGCTCAATCAAGTAGTGTTTTGATTTTCCCGCCACAATAACCACTTGGTTTGGTTGTTCGCAAAACAAGGCAATTCGAACTGTAGCCATGGTTGGCAACGCAAAATTGTTCGATATATATAGTAATCAGTAACAAAATAATTAGTCCACAACATCTCCGACTTGTGATGTCTGTTGGCATGAAAGCCACTTTCCATCAGATAGATCGCTCCTTTTCCTGCTTTTACAAAGTTATATTCCTATTTGTTAGTCAGTTCACTAGTATAATATAAAAATTGAAATTTGTCTCCAAAAACTTTCGAACTTTTTTCGCTACACGTCTACCATTCTCGTTTTTCTCAGTATTTTTTATTAGTTACGAAACATTTACAAAAATTTTAAGGCTCTATATCTTTTGTATTACATTTCTACGATTTATTTAAACTTTTCCTTCCCATGCACGATTTTGATAAAGAAGTTTCTATCGTTTTAGAAGAATGTATGTTAATACAAAAGTGAAAATCACTTGAAAATCAAAAAAGCTTTCGACACAGTAACTACAATTGTATATATTTACAATGTGTACTTTTTTACTTTATAATAATACAATATACTCAAACATTACTGTGCACAAGACAATGTGTCAAAAAAGCAACAACGCCTTCCCAAATTCTTTTACAGCTACACATGTCGCACTAAAATTTCAGGCCAACATTAATTCAAACATATTCAGATATCCACTGATACAGTACCCCAAAAAACTCCGAAGGAATTTCGTCTGCAGGTGAAAATTTCGTACAGAATTTACGATTGGCTTTTACAGCTTCGGAATGAGCATACTACGGATAAATTGCTCAGTACCGAGAACCATTTGAATGCAATTAAAAACACTTAACAGCACCAGTAAAGCGCTAAGTGCCACTGGATCCGTACTAAAAGAACGTCTCTTACACTTTTTTCCGCTATTTATGTTAACAGAGTGTCCGAAGTGCCTTTAAAATGGGATTGATGTTTTTGGAATTCATTTATAGGTGTTTAAATTGTTATTAAAGAGTTTATTATTGACACTTAAAGGAATAATTTATTCATATTACATGTTTGCTCACTGGTTTATTGTGTCCTATAGATTGGATATAGATCCTGTAGATTTTTATTGTACTAACACGCACAAGTGTCTGTCAGGTGTTACAAGTTATTAATCGAATAGAAAGATCGTAATAACTAGTTAGTTAATTTTGTACCACTTGTTCTGATACGTTTCATTCATTTTTACATAGAGTCGTCGTTTTCATTTTTGGATACTTTGCATATCCGATAACAGTAACAATTTAGAGTGACAGATAATGCTGACATCTTAAGTCAATCGTATCATAGATCCATTAATAATTTCACACGTCATCAACCTTATTAACTATGAACTTAATATAATAATGTGTACGATAGCAAACTTCCTGAACAATTACATTACAGTCTTAATCAGCTTTTCTCATAAATAACTAACATTGTATGTAGTAGGTATGGCTGTGTTGTTACTGCAGGTTGCGTCCAAAAACCTTAGGGTGTTGCTATGGCAACGGGTATGGCTTTCGCCCTAAGTGCACCCTCGTTAATAATACTCGTAATAATTAAACTTGATTGCATTTCTCGCCAGGTGTTTAGATGGCTTTGGGTGAAACAGACGTTTTGGGAAATGAAGGCGTAACGTCTGATGATCATTTGCGAGAGGTAACTTGGAGAAAGACGTTAAGAACGTTTTTGAAATTAGAACCGTCTGTTTCATTTTATGTATAACTCTTTTTTTGATAAATCTTTATATTATATAGGTATTTTTAGTGAGTTATTGTAGATGGTTGGGCAGGAAGTTTTGAAACCACTTAACCTGTGACTGTGCTGTGACAGTGGTGTAGCTTAATTTAGGTAAATCTACATATTTATATATATATATATATATATATATATATATATATATATATATATACACATTAAAAGTACAATGTGTTAAGGCTATAATAGGAGATTAGATTTTTTTAAATTGGTTCATTTTGTGTTCGAAGCAAACCCTCCTTTACAAAAATCTTCACCTAATAATGCTCCATTAAATTTATGCTAATAAATTTAATTTACAAAATTAAACAAACATTTCATAATATTTTATTTAGAGTAAATCCCATGCGGTTTTTTTCTTTTAATTCTGTAATTTTTCATTATAATTCAAAATAAATGTGAAACTATATGTCCTAGTATGTAGAGATGAGAAAATATAAACCTAAAAAAGCCTCTGAAAAAATACAAACCTCTCCTATATATCAAACCCGTAAACAGCAACCTTTGAGTCTGACATGCAATATTCAGCGCAACTCCCAAGGAACCACTCGCCGAAATGAATCCAATCCACATTCCACGTAAAACGAGAACCTGCGACCTCCCCTCACAGACCTAAACTCACAACTACGTCTTTCAATCATATTCGGAACTCTGAGATTTTTTTTTTCTTTATTAATCAAGACTCCCCTGCGTGCAATTTGCGAAAGGGCTCTTAGTCGCTTCAAGTCAAGTATGGGATGTGACAGAATCTTTGTTAGTGAAAATTTTGTGAGATTGGGTTTCTTGTGTATTCGTTTTGATATGTTGATTGTCTTTAAATGATATGAAATTTTTTGTTGATATCAAAGCCATAACGCATGTATTTTCGTTGTATTGAATTTTAGGCATCTCGATGCAGGCGAGTTGTTTTTACGCGTCGGTCATTGTTAGTCACAAGTAATCTTCGCCCATATATATACTTTAATTATATATATATATATATATATATTATATATATATATATATATATATATATGTATATATATATTGAAAATGAAATATATATATATGTATATATCGATAAAGAAAAATTTTTATTCCACATTTTACAACAACCCATATAAAAAGATTATATCACCACACTATGACAGAATAGGCAAGCAAAACATATTGTACGGAATAGTAAAGAAACTGACAATAAGAAAGTATTCGACGCACAACTTCGCCATTACAACGCCACATCCTCAATATACGACGGCCCTTAAAAAGTTTTACTTGACACATGAGTAATGATACTTCCTACGAAAGCTGCTGTTCATGGTGTTTCTTTCTTTTTACCTTATTGAGGGTATCATTGTCAAGAAATCCACATATCACTGTGTTTGAATATTTGTGTGTGGTCGGAAAAATGAGGAAGAAAACATTTGAAATAGTTAAATAAATTATCGGTGGATTTGGTTCCTGTGATGGTTCCTACCACGGTAATTCTGCTATGGTGGTCAAACAAATTTTATATTTTACTAAACAAACTAAAATGTATTATTATATTTTATTTAGTTGTTTCTCTCACATCGTTAAACGTTGGTGTAATGGTATGTCTCATTTTTCCTTGATTTTGTTTGCAAACCCACACCATTTAACATTTAATTTTATTTAAAAAAATTAAAATTGTTTCGCTAACTTAAATATTCATAAAGAGCATTTGGCTTCACTTTAATTTGCAGAGACCGATCATTAAACATCTACACCACTCATTATACCATCAGATCATACACCACTAACGTTTCTACCAAACATACCCATGACACGAATGTACAAAAATAATTACTAAAACGTCCGTAAAATTACAATACATGCGGGGTGCATGAATTATCCTCCACAGCGAGGACTGAAAGTGCCTTTGGAGCCATAACTCGTGCTCCTTCGTTCCGGTGCGACGCCATATTTATAGGCCGAGATAACGCCTACAGATGGTGAAAGTAGGAAGTTTTCCTTCCCCTTAATACTTGTTGAGTTACGGTTTCCAATTTCCAGTTGTACACTTCAGGTGGAGGTCTCCGAGGGCTTATTGGTGAATTATCGAGACAGTTTGCTCCGTGGAGCTGCTGAAACAGTGTTTCAGGGCTTGTGTGAGGAAAACGTGCGAATGTTAAATTTTTTTAGGAATGAATGAACGTTAGTTATTTCGGTGTTTAGGTATTTTGAAATAAATGATGAATGAAAGAAAAATAATAGTAATTTAATTTTTTTTACGGTACCTACCTTCAATTTTATATTGTAATGCGGTGGTTCTTTGCAGATGACGATAGTTCGACGTAACAAATATTCATCCATAAATATTACAACAAGTTGCCATTTCATTTCATTTGACGGCCCAGTGGCCTAGTGACTACTCATAGGTAGCTTATCCTCGTACGCTGGAGGTCCCAGGTTTAAGGCCTGGTCAGGGCTTTCATTTGTATCTTGTATGTATGTCTGGGTTCCCCCAGTTCGCTGTATGGTCATCCATAACACAAGTTATTAGTTACTTTAGGGCCATACAGTTAGTGTGCTTGTCTAGGGGTTTTATTTATTTATTAAAAATAAATAAAATAATACGCAATGTCAAACAATAACACGGAAAACACAAAATTGTGATGACGTGTGAAAATCTTATGTTATGGAAATGAATGTCTCTCAATATCCTACAAATGACTACTCTTAGAAAAATTCTTAGGCAAAAACCATAACGCCACGATCCCAACAAACTAATTAACAACAAACAATATTATTAATTACTCCAATTAACTCTAAATAGGAACCCGTCCTCAACGAAGCTATATATTTGAAACCGATTCACATATCGCTAGTCAAAGTCGAGGGGTCGGAATTGACATAGAAAATATGACATCAGTGTACATAACGTGACGCACTGGAAGTCACGCAACGGAAGGTGAACTGCCTGCTTTTTTGGTGATTTATTATAGAAAATAAAACCATGACTAATAAATGTAGCTTTGTCTTTTTAGAATCACTATTAGTTTAACAGCGGGCGCTGGCTGGCCAAACTAGTTCGATTAATCTTGTTTGTTTACTTTATTGAATTAAATTTTACTTGTTTTTATTTTTACGTACATTTCCAAAAGTTTATTTAGTTTTGATTGCTGACATTGCTTTTAGTTTAAAATAAAGCAATCGAGATGAATTGAATTATTATTATTATAATTTGAAAATTAAACCATAAAAAGCCTTAACTTAAGTTCATTTAATTTTTATATTTTAATAATTTGCGTCTTTCATTATTTTGAAACAATACTTTATCTGAGTTTGGCAAAGACCATAAGTCGTTCGGCTCCGGCTTCGGCTCCTATGCCATTTGTAATGGCATACTTACTTATAAATCCCTAATAAAGTTTCGTAAAATTAAGAATCCATGTGGTGGGTTTTTGCTTGCATGCTAGAATATCAAAAAATAAAACTTCTACGAAAATGAACTCTTAAACAGACTATATTTTAGTAGACTATAATTCAGATACAGCAATAATAAGATGTAGGAACCTTACTGCGTATGATCCATAACTATCAATTAATGAATCGAGGAATTAGAAATACCTACCTACGTTATTGTTTTTAGTCTATAGGAAATTGGACACGCATTTGTGCTTTATCTCGCTTGTATGTTTATAAGATGAATTTAGATGTATCGTCTGAAAACCCTGTCTGGACTAATGGCCCGCTTACCAGAGTCTAGCTAGCAGAGCCGTCAAGTTGCGGTCAGTAGTCCGACCACTCGCACCGCATGCTTACTCAGGAGTAGCTAAACCGATGTGTAGGTACAGCAGCTTAGGGTTTAATTATTACTAGAGAAACCTACAGTAGAATGTGGACTCATTCCACAAATTATATTCTAACAACATGCTTATTCTAAATATTACTATTGAACAGTGAGCAAAAGTTATCCACGTACGTAAATAAAAAGATAAAACGAAAAGATACGTTTAAGGTCGTTCAAAGAATATTGGCAAACAATGTATGTTACATTGTCAGTACCGCTTTTATTTTCGCAGAGCATTTACGTATCTCAAATTGAATATGTGGGTTCGACTGTTTGAATGATGGATAATCGAAATGCAATCATAAGATTTATATAGAAGTTGGGAATAAAAAGTTGAAATTATAATCTAACCTCAAAAAACACGTGAAAAAACGTGAAAACGTTGTTTACTTAAAAAAAACGTTCATAGGATAATCAGATGAAGCTATTGAAATTAAAAAACACCCTAATTTCAATTATTGTAGATACAACAGAGAACCGTGACAAGACAATTGACATAAGGGCTCATTGAAATGGCGGCTCAATATCTTTGAAGTTTGACAGATTGACAGTATATAATTTTTCTAGATGTCGATGAAAAAATAAATGGCGTTAAGGGAATAATTGGATTTTATTATATTTCTAAGTATCCCTAACAACTAACTCAATATTTGAGCGTGGTAAATACGTGTCTAATATTGACCTATGAACTAAATATAGCTCAGTTTTGATATGATTACAATTTATTAATATTACAGGGTAACCAGTTTGCCATTCTGTTTTGTCAAAAATGTTAAAGTATCAGAAACTAGATATACCCATTTTTAGTTTGCCATATAGATTTGAACAAGAATATTTATAAAGATAAATCCTTTTATGGCAATTCCCAAGCAATGAAATATAGCGTCCGTTAACGTAATAGATAATTACATACGCGATACCTATCCAGACTTATATTAATCAGGATAATTGATTACAGCGCATATCCAAACCAGAAATCTACTGCCTCTTTCATTCAATTACTATGTCAACCAAGTACTAAAATTACTTTTTTTTTTTATTTTTTTTTATTAATAATTAGCAGGCGTTTGTCTTCCATCTCACCTGATGGAAAGTGACGATGAAGACGAGGATCGTACACGCCTGTCTAAGAGGTACCTATTCACTCTACACTTGAAAGCTCCAGGGTTATATTTGTCTGGAAAAACAGACGCAGGCAAATCGTTCCACTCTTTGGCAACACGAACCAAAAATGAGCTATCGAACCGTTTAGTTCGGCTCATCGGCACGCTAACCACAAACGGGTGAAACTTCTGTCTGCGCCTGGTTGACCGGTGGAGAAAGGGGGAAGGTTCGATCAACTGAAAAAGAGCATTCGCACACTCTCCAAAGTGCAATCTGTAAAAAACCGATAGACTAGCAACTTTTCGACGATGCTCGAGACTTTGCAGTCTCGAAGAAGTAAGTTTGTCGTCACTTATGAGTCTACGGGCCCTTCGGTCGACAGAATCCAACGCTTCAAGATGGTATTTTGCGGAATCATGCCAAAGATGGCTGCAGTACTCCATACAAGATCGAACCTGGGCTGTGTACAGGTTGAGCAGCTGTTCGGAGTTGAAGTACCGCCGGACCTTTGCGATGACTCCCAATTTTTTGGAAGCTGACTGTGCCATGGTTTCAATCTGTTGACCGAAATTAAGTTTCGACGTGATGGTCATGCCTAGAAGCCCTAGTTGGTTTGTGATCGGTACAGATACACTTTGGAAAGTGGGCGTCAAGTTGAATGTGCTCTTTTTAGCGGAGAAGAGACACGCCTGGGTTTTGGAAGGGTTGAATTTGACAAGATTGGCTTCACCCCAATCGGAAACCCTACAAAGTGTCAAATCAACCCGTTCGATCATCGACTCTCTCTGAAATTGGATCTGGTTTGGACTCGCTCGCGCATTGGAGACATATCTCTCTACAACAGTGCTGTCATCGGCGTAACCAATAATGCCATTCGATAAAAGAAGGTCATTAATGTGCAGCAGGAATAATGTTGCAGAGAGAACAGATCCCTGAGGTACGCCGGCGTTGATCGCCATTAGGTCCGATGAGAAGCCATCGACGACAACTCGAATTGACCGTTCCCTCAGGAAATCAGACATCCAGTCGCAGAGTCCAGATGGTATGCCATACGCAGGAAGCTTGCTCAAAAGGGCTTCGTGCCATACCCGGTCAAAGGCCTTGGAGATATCCAAGGATACGGCTATTGCCTCTCCATGCCCTTCCAAGGCCATGCTCCATAGATGCGTGACGTACACTAGAAGGTCTCC
Organism: Marasmarcha lunaedactyla; assembly: GCA_923062675.1. Taxonomy (NCBI): domain Eukaryota; kingdom Metazoa; phylum Arthropoda; class Insecta; order Lepidoptera; family Pterophoridae; genus Marasmarcha; species Marasmarcha lunaedactyla. The sequence goes on from OV281345.1 coordinate 22,181,507, forward strand.
TGTTGAGCGTCCTCCGCGGGAACCATATTGGTTGTCACTGAGGAGCTCATTGGTCTCTAGGTACGTCAGGAGACGATGGTTCAATACACGTTCCATAATTTTGCAAATTATGGAAGTGATTGCAATAGGTCTATAGTTGACTGGGTCGGCTCGACTGCCCTTTTTTGGTACGGGCTGTACGTTTGCAAACTTCCATGATTTTGGAACTTTTCTAGTCCTTAGAGAGAGTCGATATAGGCGTGTCAAAACAGGAGACAACTCGGCGGCACAGTGCTTTAATACCACTGCGGGAATGCCATCCGGACCACTGGCCTTATTCACGTCTAGATTTTCTAAGCATTTGAGTACCTGTTTCTGGTGAATTTGGACGGCCTCCATCTTGGGGCCGAATGGAGGTAACGTGGGTGGGCTTTTACCTTTGGAATCTAGACGTGAACATTCCGCGAAGAGATTTGCGAACAAGTCTGCCTTCTCTTTTGCGCTGTGGGCCAAAGACCCGTCAGGCCTTTGCAGTGGTGGCAGTGATGGGCGACAGAAGTTCATCTCAACCGACTTGGCAAGGGACCAGAAAGCTTTACTCCCCGTGGGATAGGATGCTAACTTGTCCCCGATACGGCCAATGTGGTCGAAACGAGCGCTTCTGATCACCTTTTTGCAGGACTTGGCAGCAGCATTGTACGCCTGCTTCTTAGCTGGGAGATCCATAGCTTTGCTTCTGCGAGCGCTAGCCCAGGCTTGGTATGCTACATGCTTTCGCTTTTCAGCTAGGAGGCAATCAGCATTAAACCATGGGCGGGCTTTGGACTCCAGGGATACATCAGAGAACGGTATAAAGTATTCCATACCTTGACATATCACACTGGAGACAGCATCAGCACAGCATGATGGATCATCAGAAGTAAAGCAAGCTTGCCGCCAAGGATAAGAGGCGAAAAAGTGACGCATCTCATCCCAATCTGCTGACTTGTACCGCCATACTCGCCTTTTGCCTTTTGGGCTGGTATCGGTTGGCGAGTATTGCGACACAGATTTCACCAGACAGTGGTCGGATGTCCCTAATGGTGGAGATACGGACACCGAGTATCTGTCTGGATCGGTTGTCAGCAGAAGGTCCAAGCAATACGCAGTATGGTCAACAACGTCAGGAATGCGCGTAGGTTCGTGGATGAGCTGGGAGAGACCATGAGTTACTGCGAACCGATAGGTTTCTCTGCCAGCGTGGTCGGTGTCCTTGAACGGGTACAGCCACTCTCCATGGTGGGCATTAAAGTCCCCAAGGAACACCAACTGCGCAGAGGGATAGCGTCGTTGGACCTTATCTGCAGTATCACTGAGATATTCAATGAGTCGAGTTGTCTCCTGAGCTCCCGTGTGTGATCGGTAAATACTGGCGTATACAATTCGGTCCAGGCCAGTATCTACATAGACCCATAAGACAGAAAAATCCGGAACTTCCAAGTATCGGAGACGCCGACAACAGATCTCGTCTCTGACATACACGCACACGCCCGCATTGGGGTGAAATTTGGTCTCCAGGATATAGCCTGGGTAATGCAGGTATGCCAGATCCGAACGATCACAGATCTGCGTCTCTGTCAGAAAGAATAAGTGCGGTCTCTCTGTCTCAAGGTGGTGGTGGACATCGTGGAGATTTGAGTGCACTCCTCGGATGTTAGAGAAGTGTACTTTTAGGGAGAGGGAGTGCATCCGCTGTCGGCACTTATTTTTCTTTTTGGACTTTTCCATTATGTTGTTGTTAGGGTGAATAGGGGAGAGGAATAGAAGTTGAGTGAAGCGCAACGTTTGGAACCAAGCAACTCGAGTGGTTAGACCCACTGGTGGGGGACTCACATGGAGACCGCGGGGACGCCCAAAACCCCCCGGGGATCGCCATCGGGCCCTCTCCATCCGGTCGCCAACCGGCACGATGGAGCAATCCCGGGATTTTACACAGGCGGTGGGGCAGCCTTTCGCGAATGGCTAGAACGCTAGTTGGGCCCCCTACAACCTGCGGTCGGCCAGCGGTGCACCGTTTCTTTGGATCCCGCTGCCCTCCAGAATGAGCCACCCGGTGCATCATAACCCATCGAGTTCAAACGGCTCTCATACGCTGCGCAATTACTCGGACCTATTCTCCTCCAATGGCTACTCAAGACATCATGCCGGAACGTGACTAGGTCACTTGGCGGCATGGCTTTGTCTTGAGGGTGGTTGCAAGCCACGGTCGAAACCTACCACCTGCAAAATGGTTATCCCGCCATTCATCGGTCGCCAGAGCCTCGTCCGCTGTCCGGCAGGGTGCACCACGGGCAGGTGAGGTTGGCATTTGGAGAGTCTTGATGGTAGGCGACTCCCCCTTACACCCCAAAAACTTAGGCGAAATGCCATCTATCATATAGAGATAACTAGGAATGTGGGAAATAAATCTGCATTTCTAATAAATATTCCACGCCAACGCGGCCTCGATTAGTTCGACCCAAAAGTTTGTTCGTTACGAAAACTAATTTCAAAATTTATGATATTAATACAGGAAGGGATTAGCCATTTCACATTAAATTTGTTAGAGAGGTAACTTTTACTTATTTTGTCTTGGTATAATATTTCGGTTAATGGATGAATTAAAGTTTAATAGCGTGAATTTATTTAAAAGTTTAATATCTGAACAGTTTCCATCGTAATCGAAATGCCCAGTTTTAGTTGCAATTTGGTAGGTACTCTACGTGTGCCAGTTATTTATGTTAGAAAATTTGACTTAAGTAGAAAATCATTTCATACTTGTATTCAGATACAGAGTGAAGTTTTAAATTCAAGCTTACAATATGGGACAACTAAGTTGAATATATGATTTTGTTTCTGCGTTAGGTCTAAATAATAGCGGCAGTCGCAAATTTACCTTTAAATATCACAGCATTAAGAAGTTTTTTTTTCCTTTTAGTAATTTCAGTGAAAACACAGGTACATACAACAAATAATATTACCAAAAAGGTTAACAGTCTTTATCTATACAACATATAATTATCGTAGGAAAGTAACTTTTAAATTGTTTCACAAATACACCGTCATTTGTACGGTGTTGTAGAATTATCCATCAAGAGCCCTTTTCGTTATCTTCTTCCACATTTTAGTCAAATTACGAAAGTAAACGATCCAGATAATTTTGTGTTCCAAGGTGAATCTTATTTTGTAGGTGCTAGAATTGAATTTTGTGATGATGTTTGGTTTGCAAGTACATGTAAGGCGCCAGGACGTTGTGCTATCGGGTGCCGTGTGTGTTATCACTGGAGGGGGATCGCGAAACCTCGCTTCGAACGTACATGTTGTATTTTGTGTCGCCATAGACGTAGATAAAAAATATTTAGTTATGCTTACGAATTCGTAGAAATAATCCCACTCTGCTGGTTTTCTAGCACAAAATGTCACCTTTTAATAGATATTTTAATTTTAATTTTTTATAACCAAGAATGGTGAAAGTAATCCTCATAATGGTAAGGGTCATCTTTGCCCATGTACATTAAAAATTCTAAGTGTGTAATTGAGAGGATTAAGTAAGTATTGCGTTTGCTCCTGTAATATCACTGCTGTTTCTTCGCGTGGTTAATATATTAGAGGCATGCTACTTGTGTATAATATTTTAGATTTAGGAAAATCTTTAAATTGTGCGTTTGTATATATTTCCATATATTATTGTGTATATTTCCATATATTTATGAGTGTTTGTTTAAAACAAAATCACGAGTATCTATAGACATTTCACTACTTGCAAGAACGGCCTCTAACATTTTTTATCTATAATAAAATGTTCTTGCTTCTACATTGCATCGTCCATGAGTATACTTCGTTCAAAAACATTACCGAAGTTGGAAGTATCTTCCCTCAGTTCCTGATAGTATCGTAAGTATCTTCAAGGATCACTAAAGACGGCTTAGTTTCGTGTTTATGGTCTTTATTTACTTTTATGAGCCACTTTTTATAGATGGATAAAGACCTGGATAAGGCAGGTAACGGTGGTAAGTGCTTTGTTATAAATTAAAGGTGCAGTGGGAAGTTGAGGAAAGAGTTGGTTAAGGGAACAGACAATAGGGAAGAGAAATTGTTTAGCTTTTTGTTTGTTTTATTTAGACTGACGTAAGTGGAAATAAAATGAGCAATTGACGAACAGCAGGAGTCTCTAATGCCATATATGTGACGTAATAATGTTAGTAATACATTTCGGCATGTAACAATTATGTCTATAAATCAGATTATCAAAAACTAAATTGTGTGAACGTGTTAATCTATGGGAATACCACACGCTTTCATAAAACAAATAAGATATGGAACCTTTGAATCAGAATATATGGATAAGTACTAATAAAATTTCTATTCTAGAGTTACACATATGCTATAATGACAGCACTGGATATTAACTTATATCTGGAACCCGCAACCAAAAGCTAGATAAATTTTTAATGCAAATTCAAGTTAAATATGCATTGTATACATCGACAAACCCACGATGACATATCGGTTGAAATCAACTCAAGTATTTCGCAGAAATACCTCCCAGTCTTCGCCCGCGAAAACATCGCGTATTTTTTCTTTTCCGATTTAGAGGTATAAAGACAAATGGGACCGCTTTCACAATACTTTTGTTTGTTATTATATGTTTGTTCTGAACTTCTGAGTGAAACCAACTGTTGGTTGGAGCTATCGGCCGTGGGTAAACATGAGCATAAAGGCATGCCGGGTGGTCTTTATCATTTTTAATGTAAACTTAAGTGTGCAAACATGAGGTTATATTATAATACTAAATTCAGAATCAACAAGCTTTGGCTGAATGAAGAATAGCGTTTTTGTGTGTGTGCTAATACTGCTAATAGATGGATATTGTTTTTTCTGATAGCTTTATAGAATGAGTGTTAGTCATCCTGCTCGTTTTCTGACAGGGAAATATATTTATTATGATGCACTCTGAACTATTATGATTTACACATATGTTCGTAATATCTAATGCATTTGGGTCTCTTTACGATATTTTCATTCACCATCTAAGCAGTCGCGTCAAATACAGGTTATAAAAACTAATTCGTGATTGATCCCGGGACCGCCAATTCACCGCGTCTTAGACTCGACGCTCCATCACATAATTTACACGTCAAGTATTTCGCGTATGTTCCCGTATAATCTACAGATATAGACATCTTTTTACTGCTTTCTCACGCAAATAAAAAAAATTGTTCATTAAGTACATATTTAACCTAGTGAACGCACGACTACCGCCTACATCACCGCAAACAAAGCGAACCAACTGCAACTCATCTATTTTATTATTATTCAAATGTTTTACAAATAAATACTTGAGCTGTAATGGACCGCTGGAGTACCTACAGCGTGTTTACCGTGGTAAGGTACTTACCTGTCTAAAATAAACACTGAACTTAAACTTAAGAACATTTATATAACGGAGGTTTGGCGAAGTGATGAACCTGCAATTATTCGAAAAGCTGCGATAAGTTGAAAGTTGTTAAATTTTGCAGATTGATGGTTGGATACTAATTTGCTGCATATTTTTGAGTACAAGTGTATGAGACTAATTAGTAATAAAGAGTTGTTTAGAATGTATTCCTAATTTCATTGACTAGTTGTTTTTAAGCACTGTGTAGTGTATTGACGCCGTTATTAAGTACTGTTTTTCGAAAAAAAATTACTATATCCTTAAGCGGCAAATGAGCATGCGACCCACATGATGGTAAGCGGCATCAGCAGCCATGGATAGCATCAGTCATGAGCGTTTCATTAATTAATAACGAATGTGATTATTATCTTGACCGTATGCTTTAGATGCAATAATGCGTCGTTCGAAAGTTAACTACAAAATAAAATTCTTGAAGAGGCAATCATGTTAGAAGTTTCAAACTTATTTATTAAAAAAAATATTAATAAAGTTTTTTATGTCAATCTCATAAGAATAAAACTCAATACCATACACAGAACATCCCTTAACCGCAAGTACCTTGCACACTTATGAACTTGTTTATTAATTGTGTACTTACCTACTTAATTTGAGGTCCAAAATTCACAAACTCTTAATAATTGAGTATGTCTCAGATTTTAAGAATACAACTAAAATGTACCTCTTTGATAAGCTTCTTCATATTCATCTTAATTTTTTTTTATATCAAGTGAGAAGGAATTAGAAACGCATAAGTAAGATTACATTTTTAAGGTACCACTCAGGGAACCTATAATATAATTAGTTAAGTTAATTCTTCATTAATTATGGCGCCCAAATAAGCAGAGCTTATGGATGTGAAGAAGTGGTTGGTCACCAATAATAAGTTACACAGTAAATAAGGTTCTGAGGCATCTGGAAGTTGGACACGGGTTTGTCTGTTATATCTCCTGATGAAAGCGACCTTACGTGGTATACATAAATATTTTTGTAAAAGTACACAATTAGTTTCGATTTAATATGCACACTGAGAATATAACATGTGGTCTAACAAAAGTGTCAGCGAGTGTCCAAATGCCTATTACACAAGATCAGGATAGTTGGTATACTCATGTTGGCACCTACTCGTAGATTCCGCATCGGACGGAATCAGACTTTAGATTAATTGTGATACTTAGAAACACAAACATCACTTCAAAATAATAATATAACTTAACAAAGATCTTAAACATAACCGTAAATCAAAGAACCGTTAAACTGACGTTTATTTGTCATCTTTCTTTTGCACACTACTGTTTTTTTACCATTCAAGTGTCATCTGTGAAATGTCCAACTGTCAAAACAGCCTGGTCACGGTGTTCACAATCATGCAAGCGAGGCACAAGCGCTGTCTTCCGAGTGTTTTTGTTATGAGAGAAAATATTTGAATCACTGTTTTAAACAAATACTAAATTGTGGCCTATGAATGAAGTAAATAAATTATTCGCTCTATTGACGATCGTTAGATTTTTGAGAGGTGTTTGTTTGCGAAAGAAAAGGTTTTGATTGAATATTAAATTATGCATTGTAAAAATAAAATAGTACTGTTCCAACGACATCATCTATAAACAACTTTTTCCGCATTCAAAGAGAGAAAAAAACACTTAATTAAATAAAAAACTATTAATATAACGGATCATATTACGGAAAATATTATAAAGTAATTTGCCTAGGTGTTGGTTCTGCCTAGGCATATTGACGGCGACAGATTCTAGTACTTGCTTTTTGGTATTTTTATGATGTTCAATCCACACAAATTCAACCTTATTCGGAATTCAAAACGACCTTGTAAAATTTATATTATTAATACCGGTATAGAAGTTTAAACACCATATAGCTCATAAGAAGTCAAATAAAATGGCGTGTTTATATTGCCATTACAGCTATAAATATAATCGTTGCAAAAACCTATCAATTAGTATGCAAAAATTTGCAATAAACATACATATATAACTGCTCTCAAGTCAACGCACATATTACAATTCTTTTCACTAGCACCGCCACAGGTTACTTGTAACACGATCCCCAGCATGCCTCTAGACGGGCTTATCATTCTTTTATAATTACCTATCGACATCGGTGTACAGTCTGCCAGTAGGATAGACAATAAACGTCAACTCGCAGGTTTCTCAGGGGCCTGGAACACACCAAGCCGACCCCCGCTGCGTTCATAAAGCGAAACCCCGCGAGCCGATAAAGCCTACATATTAACAAATGATGCATTGATGTATTAACTCATTTAAATACGAACCTGCTTGTAAGCTAAAGGTTAAACACTTCATAAAGTGCCGAAGGATTACGAGGCATAATTCTTACAGAAGGTACAGGATTGGGCTTTTGTAGTGGTAAAAGATTTTGCAACAAGCTTATTGCCTGTATGAAAAGGTTTCATGTTTTATCGATGTAGGTTCGAAGTGTGTTGTTGTTAATTTTACATTCTTTGCCTCATGTTAAGTTATAAGGGATCATGTTAAGTAAATAGGAATTTCTATCATTGTTTATCAAAGAAAAGTCTCCCTTTTTAGCCTAATATATCCCTGCCTGCATCTGTCTTTCTTAATGGTATAAATAGAAAGAAATTGACTTCTAAAAGTGTTCGTTACAAAAGGGTGCTAAAAGGAAATAAGTGCAAACGTCAATCAGCAGCGACTAAAGTAAGTACATATAAAGTAAAAGTTTTATTACAATACATTCTGAATCGTCAATAAGAACCGCTGTCCTTGTTTCTACGACAATGATCTTTGAAGACAATTGTTTAAAACTCCGGAGTTTTCAAGCTTGACACCTCTTCAAATTGAATACAGGTTCCTACCTTATCTTGTAGAATACAAAATTATCGCAGTTTTGTAAAAGGAATAATATTTATGCTTTTCAGAAAAAACACGACAGCTTCACTTCATAAAAAGGAAACGTAACAAACAGAGGAAAAAATGTAGAATGGTCTCGTCGTAAGTGTGTTTTATTTCAGCAAAACCACAAACAAGGTCGTTAACTGGCTTAGTGCGCCGCCCGAGGCGTCCAACCAGCCTTTATGTAAGCTAACGTTGAGAACTAAGGACTGGAGAATTTTGTGATGTGGCACAATGGACATCATTAATTTTTATGAAAATTTATTTGAAATTTATATAGTAATTAATTTTTATATAATTTTTTTTGGGTCCAACTAGATCTAAGTTTTAATATGTTATGTTTTGTAAGTCACCATAATTATGTATAGTTTTTTTTAAGATTTCACACATTAAAAATAACTGAGTTTTTATTGTTGGATGCATGGATCATCCTGTTGTAAAATCCGGTAGGCATAATAATACATTTTTTTACCACGAATTTAGCCAGAGACCTTACGCAATTTACAAAACATTTTGTCAAATTAACATAGATAAACATACTAATACTAACAATGTATAAGTGAGATTAATTGTTTGGCTTACATTGTTTAATTAATCAACCCAGCAGTATTACATTTTGTATAGATATTATAACAGTAAAACGCTCTGTGTGAAACGCAATGAATGTCGATATCATAGCACTACACATATTAGGTCTATTACAGACTACGCTGCGCTGGAGTAATTTTTGTTCGGTTTAAATTTAATGAACGTTTTTGAGACTACAGATTTTTCGTGATTTAATACCTATCTCGCTTTTGAATGAATAGAATTATCTCCAGGAAAATAATTTTTTTAAAACAGTTTGTATTTGCTCATCTTATATGTAAACAAACGGACAAACAAATATTTTTCTTTGTAAAAATTCATGTGCGAAAGTTTCTTAGTTTGGGGTCATATATTTGTTTAGAAGTCATATATTTCTTGTAATAATAATAATAAAATAAATCTTCATACAATCACATCAAATCTATGGTCCCAAAGTAAGCGCACCTGGGACCACCGGCGTACAAGTCAGGTTGACTACCCACTATGTCACTTGGCCACGTTAGTTTACCTATATTATTTTTTTAACAATGTGAACTCTACACATTCGTTGTTCAATGAAACGTCACTGCCTAGACGCGAACTGTGGGTATAACAATTTCACGGGAAATATAAAAAAGGAGCCTTGTTGTAAGGGTTTTTTTGTTTTCTGTTGTTAGGATGTTTATCTCAGGGGTGTGTAGGTTATTCTGGTAGTTTCATGAAGTAGGTAAAACCTGATGATAAATATTTTATCCTGCGTATTTAGTTTTTCTTGCGTTCTTATTTTGTCTCAAATTTACATAATTTTATATGAAAAACATTATTAATATTAATAAGGTCGAAATGTATTTGATTAATCTTGGAAACAATTGGACTTTAGCTTTAGCAGAACGAAGCATAACCATTGTATGAATTTACCAAACAATTAAATTTAACTGAAATAAAATTGTACCTATCACTTTTTCCACTTTCATTATTTTTACTCATAAACATTATTTCCCTTCAAAAATTTTTAAATAATCGTATCAAAATATTTAGTGCCAGAGAAGCCCTTATAATACGTATATTTTTTACATCAGTTGCCTTATTATACTGTTTTATGTTAAGGAAATAAACATCACTCAGGCTGCGATCACAAATTATAACCCTACCACATCAAGAACGTAAATCTTTATCAAATCACGAGCTGATCAAGTTTCATGAGCTCACCCACTTGATCAATATCCGTTAACGTCCCTACTACCGGGTGACCTTTCCGATGGGTGGGATTCTCATTAAACCCGGATAGGTTTTCCCATTTGCCCCCGATACCCGGGACAAGGCAATCCCATCGTTAATGTACTTAGTTTGCTTGTTTATTAGACCCGATAAGAAAGGTTCACCATTTAATTAAAAAAGGCCTGGTTATTTGTATTTAGATTATTACAAACTAAAACAGTGAATGAAATGGTAAAATAATATTTATTTTTTAAATTTATTTATGGTTTTTCGGATATCTAGGTATAATTTGCGAATCTATGACTTGCACGCTGTACGTAAGCCTAAAAGAATTATGATAACGTATTCTGCTCTCTTATTCTGGTCCAGTTTAAGACTGCATTGTTGTGCTTTACATCAAACATGCCAGCCCCATGAAACTCAACCTAAATCTATTACACTAAAGTTTACTTTATTATAAGCACTTAAATTAATTAACTTTGAAACATAGAGCTATAACCATCTTAGATTCCTGCGACAAAGGCTGTGATAAAATACATTGTAACCTATATTAATTTGCGGATTTTAAGGTTGCACCTCCTCTACCTTATGTAGACATAGGTTACAGTTGGGTGAATCTATTCTTTTCATCTGGTAAACAAACTTGTTTAATGGATCATGCCTGGAACGCAATCTGAGCATCAGGATTAAATATTGTCTATTTAGGTCGTAATTAGAAAACCAAGATACTCGAGGAGGCTGTCAGACTATGGTTCTATACCAGAATCCTTTAGTTTGCGACCGACTGTCAAAATATTCTTTCCAATCAATATAACAGATGTTGCGACAATTATGCAGCAGTTCTGAAAAACTTGGTATTATCTGATATAGAGAACCTTAAGTAAATGCAAGCTTTGCTAGTCTGTCTGCCTTCTCATTCCTTCTTAGCCCAATCTGTGACGGTACCACCTTGACGGTTTTGCCACTTTCACCGATGCAGTGAGAGAGGTCTTAAATCTTATAAGCTATCGTTACACCTCTTATTCCAGAGACACAATGAAAATATTTTTTAAGTTATCTCCTCTAATGTTTACTCTTTAGTTAGTCATGTTTTTAAAGCTAGATAGAAATCCTTTCACAAATATAAAAATTATACTGACGTGTCAAATAAAAAGGTTACATGTTTCCTTAAATAACTATGATGAAGGCGCAAAGTCATTCCCGATTTCTCGTAACCCTTCCGCTGTCAAAATTTAAGTCAACTCCAATATATAAGGGCGGAACCGCAAACCATTCCGGATGAGAAACGTCACTAAAATTCTTTGAAGCTATCTATAAAAGAAAGCCTTTCAGAAGTACGTAAGCTGAAATAAGGTCTTCACTAAAATAGACTTGAGACGTCGATCTTTTAAAACCCATTCTGGAGGAAATCGCTTTTTCATCCCCAGTAATGGCCGTCCCTTCCCGGGGACATTTTAATTAACTCCGACCAAAGAGCTTTTTTAGTTGCATGATGAATTATTGATATAAAAGAGAAGAAAATGTAAATTTCGCTGAGTCAGTTTAACTGTGATCAATATTGTTTCCATTTATTTTGTGCGAGTTTTCAGAAGTAAAACCTTTTTGGTAATATTTTGCTTTGATTTTATTTTCATACTTTTATTGTTTTTTTATGTTTCATTTTGTTTGAAACAGAATGTACTTAAAGTAACGTCTCTTAAATGATTTTGATATATCTTTAAAGATACTTTCCTAAATGGAGGTAGAACCATGCTTTACATAACATCGACAAGAACAAATAATTGTTAATGTTGATAAATAAATATTTGAATTTGCAAAACATTGTTATAGCAGTTCCAGAAAGTATAGAGATACATACTAAAACACTCAGGTATTTTTCACAAAGTATATCATACAAAATTTTAATATTTCACATATTTAAATTAACAATTTCAAGATCCAATTAACCTCAATCAGGGTAGTCAGGAACGAAGACCCATTAATATGATGAACTTTAACTTTCTTATCTGTTGACTCGTTCACGACTTAGTTTGTTAGAAGCTTTTGTTCCAGCGATCGTAATAAATCTTCATTATTTTAAACATTATTAGGCAATAAATTAAATTATTCAATTTGTGATTACTAATAATAGATGATAAAATAATCGATGATTTATGAATTGTTTCTCTTCTTAAACGATGACGGGAGCTGTTCAACGTAAGTTATGTTACAAAGACGAAAATAAATGTATTTATTACATTGAGTACTGTTTTGTCAGTACAGTACAATGTTTTAACTTACAGTGAAATGAAATAAAATGAAATATTTATTTCTCAACATTGACAATTACTTGTTCTTGTTTACGTCAAATAAAACAAGACTCTACCACCAGTTCGAATAAACCTTCGTGAAGAAGAACTGGCAAGAAACTTCACGGGTATATTTTTTCAAAATAAAGAATATTGGCAAACTTTTATTTTCGCAGAGCATTTACGTATCTCTAATTGAATATGTGGGTTTGACTGTTTGAATAATTGATAATCGAAATGCAACCATAAGATTTATATAGAAGTTGGGAATAAAATGTCGAAATTATAATCTAACCTCAAAAACACGTGAATAAGATGTCAAAACGTTGTTTACTTAATAGGACGAATACGGTTAGAGGGTTAATACGTTCATAGGATGATCAGAGGAAGCTATTGAAATTTAAAAAACACCCTAATTTTGGAAAAACTCAAAGGCCACACCCTGTTTCATTTAATAGAAAACACTTCGCAGCAGGAAAGTAACTAACCGCTTATTGTACATAAAACAACGAACCGTGACAAGACAATTGACATAAGGGCTCATTGAAATGGCGGCTCAATGTCTTTGAAGTTTGACAGATTGAAAGTATATAATTTTTCTAGATGTCGATGAAAAAATAAATGGCGTTGTTATGGGAATAATTGGATTTTATTATACTTCTTAGTATCCGCAACAACTATCTCAATATTTGAGCTCGGTAAATACGTGTCTAATATTGACCTATAAACTAAATATAGCCCGGTTTTGATATGATTACAATTTATACAGGGTACCCATCCTGCCATTCTCTTTTACAGAGCCTCTTTATGTCTATACAAAATTATTAATTAAGCTCGGCAAGTCTCCCTCCCCCCAAGTATCCAAACGACGAACACCCTCAAACGGCACCCGTTCACGAGTTAACGCGGTATCCAGCCATCGCTCTCCTGCACCTTATTAGAGGGAAGGGAGCGTCCCATCACCCCCATTTTCGCTCCGATCGCCACGCGGTGCGGACGTGCAAGACCCCGTTCTCCGTTGATCGGTCCCTTCCCGATATTCCGTGGCGCTCAGTCTACTGACGTCACAGTTTAGCGTTTTGGTTCCGTGCTACGGTTTCCAAGGTTTTTCTACTCCCTCTGAGTGCTATCGAAGTGCGATTTTTCTTTGCGACTAAGCCCCTTAGTCTTCAAAGTGCTGTGCTAAGTTGTGTTGTGCTTGTGCTGAGTGCAGTGTTGTGCCCAGCGTAAGTAGTCTGGTTTCAGTACAAAGGATACTTAACGGTGACAACGAATTTGTACTGAACCAGTCCTTTTAATTTTATTTTATTTCTCTTCTCTATTTTATTTTAATAATTTTTTTCCTTTTTTCTTATTTATTTTTATCATATCTGTGTGTTTTCGTGTGTATTTGTCCTTTCTGTCGGTAAAGGTTGACCCTAACGCGGTCAACTCTTTACCTGCGTACCCTTTTTTTAGGTTTCTAGGTAGTGGCCTTCGGCGTACTACGGTTATTTTTAAGTTTTCCTCCCCAGCCCCCCTACCGCTGGTAGGGAGGTTAGCCGCTAGGATTTTGCTAGGTTTTTAGGAACTAGGCATCTTTTATTATACTTATATTTATACATATTATTGTCCTAACCCTCCCTAATGGATCCGCTAAGCGTTATTAACGCGTTCACCCAGGCGCTTGCTGCGGCAGGCGTCTCCATCCCAAAAGACATCCTAACACAGGCCTTGCAGGCATCTATCGCGTCCCCGGCCACTCAGGCCTCAACCCCGGCCCCTCAGGCCTCAACCCCGGCCCCTCAGGCCTCCAACGTCCAGACCCCTCAGGTCTACAGCTCTTCCTCGTCTCCCGCCTCGTCCGAGATGGACTGCGAATCGGTCGCATCCTCTCACGCGTCGCGTCGCAAGCGTACCGCTCCCGGAAGCGACTCCGAACCCGCGTCTGATACGTCGTCAGATGCCGTCACCTTAGCCGGCTCTCCTGAGCCCGCGTTTCAACTTGTCGCCAAGCGCTCCAAGAAGCGCTCGAAGAAAGCTTCGGTATCATCAATACCCGAGCCCTCCCCGGTGTCTTCAACACCAGCTCCCGCGCCGTTAAAATCGCTCGAAGTAACCGCGCCTCCGTCGGTCCCATCGAAGCCAGCGACGCGCTGCGCTCCCGTCCCGCCGAAACCTCAGCTCCCTCCGCCCGTCTTCCTGCGTGAAAAAGCGCGCTGGACCGCGGTTTCAAACTTGTGCAAAGAGCACAAAATTAATTACTTAAAAGCCGCCAACGCTGGCAATACAATCAAAATTCAAGTAGCGACCGTCGACGACTTCCGATCTTTCACTAGGCTTCTGTCGATCAATCAAATCGCGTATCACACCTACGCCCTCCCGGAGGAGCGTAAGATCCGCGCAGTACTACGGGGCATCCCGTTTGAACTCAGTAATGAAGACATTCTCGAGGACCTTAAGTCTCAGGGCTTCCCGGCTGAAGCAGTGCACAAGATGCACTCTAACCGCGGTAGGCGCTTTCCGTTAGCTTTAGTTATCTTGTCTAATACTCCCAACTCGAGGGAGATCTTTAGAGAGGCTCGCACAATTTGCGGACTCTCAAATATCTCCGTCGAGCGTGCCAACCCCCGCGGTCACCCTGGGCAGTGCCACCGCTACCAGCTCTACGGCCACGCAGCGGCTAACTGCTCAGCTCCCCCCAGGTGCGTTAAGTGCCTGGATCTACATATAACGAAGGAGTGCACTCGCACTCCCGAATCCACTTCCCCCCCTGCCTGTGTGCTGTGCGGCCAGTCCGGTCACACAGCTAACTACAGGGGTTGCCCGCGCGCTCCGCGCTCCACCGCCAAGAGGGTCGCGCCTAAACCGGCGCCGCCGCTCACTCCCGTTAACTTCCCGCCGCTGCGCAACCGGGGTCCCCCGGAAGCAAAGTCCGTTCAGCCGACGCCTACTCCGGCTCTGTCTTGGAGGCAACGTCCGGCTGTCCCGCCTGCACCTTCCCGACCAATCCCAGCTCCCGTAGCTTCCGTAGGGCCGCGTCCTGCTTTGTCATCTTCACCTCAGTCGTCGCTGGCTGAGGACATGAAGACCGTGTTCGACGTCATTCAAAACGTCGACATTACGGAAATTTCTGTTCTCGCACGCAAACTGCGAGCCGCCCGCTCTCCTCAAGAGCGTTTATTTGCGTTAGCCGAACATCACTCGCTTCTAAGTTCGTTATAAATTTTATTTGGAAGCCACTGTCTGTAGATTGGCTATGACTGGTCATCCGACCATCATCATAGCTTCAATCTACATACCTAGTGGTACCAGACCAATCCGCAGCGACTTTGAGGCCATTCTCGCCCTCGGCCATTCAGTCATTATGTTCGGAGACTTTAACTCCAAACATACTGACTGGACGTGCCTATCAACCAACACCAGCGGTATCGCTCTCCTCGCCATGTCAAATTCACTTGACTTGATGTCATCTCCCCCATCACTCCCACCCACTATCCCGACAACCCGAACCACTCTCCTGATATCCTCAATTTTGCAATACTCAAGCGAATCAACCTCGACCTCAGGTCTATCGAACCTCTCGATGACCTAGGTTCTGACCACCGCCCCGTCTCCCTCGTGCTAGGACCGCCGAAGGATAACGTTACCTCTCCTAAGACCTTTACCAACTGGAAAGGCTTTAAAAATACGTTAGTTTCAGCCTTAGAGGCCCCGAACTCTCCACTCGCGATCTCTCCCGAACAATTAGATAGTCCGGATAAAATTGATTCATTAGTAAATTCTCTCACTGATGCTATCAACTCAGCCATCAGTGACAACGAAAAGGTTGCTAAGCAAGGCAAACCCACGCTTCCCTTAGCCGTTAGCAATCTTATTAAAGCTAAGAACGCGGCTCTCCGGAGAGCCAAGAAATATCCCACGCCCGCCTATAGAACAGCTGCGAATCAGCCTCAACGTAAAGTTAGGTCTTGCCTCGCGGAACTCCGAGATGCTCAGATGAACGATCTCATGGCGAATATCTCTCCGTCCCACCAAGCGTACTATAGCATGGCCCGAGCCTTACGCGTAGACACCGCCTCTCACGTTCCTCCTCTCACTCGTCCCGATGGCACTACTGCCTTTGAAGTCGAAGAGAAAGCCAAATGCGTCGCTGACAGCATTGCCGCACAATGCTCGCCCAGCACGCAACCTGCTTATCCCTCACACATCCAGGCGGTGGAGGACGAAGTCCTTCGCAGAGACTCTCTCCCCATCACCGCCGACCCTGTCACAGTCTCTAATGACGAAATCTTGCTTCTCATTAGAAATCAAAAGTCCAAAAAGGCTCCGGGTGCGGATGGAATTTCCAACCACGCACTTAAGCACCTACCTCAACAGATGCTTACCTTGTTAGCTATCATTTTCAATGCCTGCTTCGACCATAGCTACTTTCCAAAAGCTTGGAAAGAAGCGACAGTCATAGGCATTCCCAAGCCGGGCAAACCTCTGAACGTCCCGGCTAACCACAGACCCATCAGCCTCCTCAAGGCAATGTCTAAACTTCTCGAGAGAGTCATACTCTCTCGAATGCGGAACCAACTGTTTCCAACGGATGGCGATCCTCTCATTATTCCCTATCAGTTCGGCTTTCGCGCTAAACACTTCTGCCTTCAGCAAGTCCATCGAATCGTTGAGTATATACTTGTCGGTTTCTATCCGCGTCGTTATAAAACAGTCGCGGTTTTCTTTGACGTAGCCAAGGCTTTCGATAAAGTCTGGCACAGCGGTCTCGTTTATAAACTCTACAAAATAGGCTTACCGGATCGCCTAGTCAGGTTAATAGCGTCGTTTCTCAAAGACCGTACGTTTCGATTTAAACACGAAGGCACGCTTTCTGTACCTCGTCCCATAAAGGCTGGAGTCCCTCAAGGCTCAGTCCTCGCCCCTCTGCTGTACACCGTGTACACCAACGACATTCCCATCCCGCCGAAAGGCGTCGAACTCGCCCTCTTTGCCGACGACACCGCACTCTATACCAAAGGCCACAGTGTTCGGCACCTTGTAACCAGACTCCAAAAGGCCGTAAACGCCCTTGGTGTATGGTTTCAAAAATGGCGCATCGATGTTCACCCTGAAAAGAGTTCTGCGATGCGCTTCGACCACAAACGCCGTCGTCCCGCTGGCGATCCCCACGTTCGAATGTTAGGCATTCCCATCCCCTGGAAGCGCAGTACTAAATACTTAGGCGTCACATTAGATCCGACGCTTTCTTTCAAGCCACACGTCGAAAGAGTTTCGAAACTCGCTCGTCACTACTTAGGCCGCCTAAATAGCATGTTAGGTAGAAAAAGTAAAAAGTCTTTCAGTTACAAACGTACACTTTACAAGGTCTGAGTTAGACCCGTCATGACATATGCCTCGCCAATCTTTGCCCACACCAAACCCTCCCTCCTGCACAAACTGCAGGTAGTTCAAAACCTCTTTTGCCGCAGGGCCACAAACGCACCGTGGTACGTGCGTAACGCGGACTTACATAGAGATCTTGAACTGCCTACAGTACAACAACACCTCAAAACACTCTCTGAAGCGTTCTTCAAACGCTCCGAAACCCATCCCAATCCTCTAGTTCGTGATTCAGTCTCATATACTACTCCTGTCTTAGATTCGAAGTTCAAAGTCGCTAGGCCTAGGAATGCGCAAGCGTACTCATCCACCAGACTGTCAGCCGATCTCGAAGCCCTTCTGGACGCAAATCCCAGCGGGTGACCCCTTCTCGGCCCCGCTAGCGCGGCCCCTTTCTCCAATTGGCCGTCGCTCAGATGAAGGCTGAGTGGCAAAAATGCTCGAGCCGACAGGGGTTTTTAGTGGGTATGGTTCTGGTAGGCGTCGGGACGAGTCCCACATAATTCTGGAATCGCGCCAGAGTATGCGTCAGGGCATTTTTATCCTCCTGCCCTTCCCGCGGAGGGGAACAAAAAAAAAAAAAACCATCACCCGACGCTACCATAAGAAGACGTAGTAGAGTACACGAATACAGTATGTTATGACTCTAGTTTTATCAAGTTTTCGCTTCCTACTTCGTTATTTACTGCTTTCTTGCATTATTTTTATTTTTCAGTACGTTTTAAAACGAAAATTTATACAAAATAATGGGCAAAGCTTTAAACATAACAACAAATACAGACAAGATACAAAAGATAACACAGTACTACATACTAAATAAAAAATGTTGTTCTCATTTTCTATTGGATATTATTCATAGGATATAAAAGTCAAAGACTTTCGGGGTCTGTTTTCTAACTGTTTACTGCATTTTTGTTTGTAGACTGAATCTAACTGTTTACGGATATTTTTTTGTATACTAAACAGTACACAAAAGATACATTGAACAGTGGTAGAGTAGTAAGTTTTTTGCGTTATTTTTAATCCCTATTTGAATGATGAACACGACATGTATTGAACCGAGCAAACAGAGGTCTTACAAATCGTTCGCATATTCAAAAAACGGATGAATTTTTTTTTTGTTTATTTTCGGGCATAACCTTTGTTTCTGGGCCGATTTTGATGTGTTTTTTATGCATTGGGTTCAGTTTACAGTCAAGTTAGTCCCGTTTTAATTTTATGGGTGCTGGACCCTGAACTTCGGAGGTAGGTATACCATGGTAATCAAACAGAACGTGTTCCCCAAAACTGTAAGTTTAAAATGTAAAACCGTTAAAATTAACACCTCTCATGCTCATTATTTAACGTCATCAAGTTTAATATTCCAGAATATTTATATATTAAAATAGACTCGTCTCGCTCACAACACAATTTTAATGTCAGAGCCTCTCTGTCCCGAACAGCAGTACCGCGTCATAAGACGTGACTTACCAATACCAATAAGGGATACACTTGGACAATCATTGAAATCTAAACTAAAGAAACTTCGTTCGTTTCTCCAACAACTGTTCTAGTTCTGTGGAGAATGGTTCTTTTATGTTTTTAGCTGGCTACAAAGCGATTTAATTCTTCATAGTCTATAACAAACGTATTTCCATGTTTATATTTATATACTATAGATTGTATATTTTCTTAAATTTTCACGATACATACTTTAAATAAAACACTTTTTACCGGATATTATCGCGTATATTTTAGATAATTTTAAAATTATCTAAAATATACGCGATAATATCCGGTAAAAAGTGTTTTATTTATACTATAGATTGAGTAATGTACGTATCTATTAACACATGCATCTTGTCATTTTTTATTAATTTTTAGATTGGAAATATTTGTAAATCTAACTCTTAAATATCTTTAAATGTAGAAATTGTATTTGCTTTTGTTTTATTTTAGGAACCAGTTCAACCCTTCTTCCCCAAATATCATACACGTTCTAACTGACAATCAGTATCGCGGTTCCTTAACAGGCCCCATGAATGAATGCTGAGTTGGTTTCCTTTTTTCTAACCAACACAAAGTTTTTTTTATGGTTATTCTTTTATTTTCGTATGTTAGTTAGATGCGCTTGTTTTGTAAATAAAGAATGTTCTTTCTTTCTTATATATTTTTTAAAATAAAACTTTTAGCTTTTTCTTCTTTTAATGTTAATTGCAAAAAAAACAGCTCTATAATACAAAATATAGCTCCATTACCGTATTCTTTATACTTTTTTTAATAAGGTATTCATGGAACGCACAAATGAATTAATAACTTACTCTCCGACAAAAACACGAAAACACTAAAGGGAATGACAAACCTTACTTTACTCCTGTAAAACAAAATTCATAATAGTAATCCCGCGCACAATTTATTAGAAATCCCGCACATTTCAGCGGCTTCTTCCAATGAAGAATAGTCCCATTACAGGAGAGAGGTTGGACCTCCGCTCGTATTTCAAAACGGCACATTATTGTTTTTCATTCTATTTTGTTTCGTGGTTAAAACGGTTATAAATTTAGATTTTTTTGTATGAAGAAGGTATGGTTGTTTCTTTTTTTATTTTAATACAAGTAAGAGTGGTGTGAAATATTAAATGTGATTATTATATCGACTAATGAATGGCCGAAAGTAGGCTTAGTTGAAGTTGCCTTTGTTCCAGTAATTGCAGCGGCTGTTCGCTTCCTTTGACCGGAACACAACGACGTAAACGAGGTTATTATAGCGGTCAGAAGGAAGGGCAGTAATACCGACCCAGATGAGATCTTAACAATATAAACTTTATTACCACTGTTTGAAAACAGCCCGTTTACTTTATATTAATTTAAATAGCAGAAGATGGCTGACATATTAACCTACTTGAGCAATAATAATTATAATAATCATGATAAATCCCCAGACAAACACATCAACTGTATGGGCCCAAAGTAAGTAGAGCTTTATTATACAGCGAACTGGAGGGGAACCCAGAATAAACATACAAACAACCATCACCCGTGAACAAACATCCGTGTTCATCTCACAAATGAATGCCCCGGCCAGGACTCGAACCTGGGACCTTCGGCGTACGAGGCAAGGCTATTTACCACTACACCACTCGGTCGTCTTGGATCTAGTACCAATGGATCTAGTACTCACACCGTTTTTTCGAAAATTTCTTTTCGCCTAGTGACAGCCGGATTGCGACTTAGTTAAATCAGGCGATGGGGGCAAGATTTACGAGGACTTGATGCTTGTCACTTATCTTCAGCTGTTTTACTTTAATCAAAGATTTTACGCGCATTTTATACTCTGCTGTTATATGCTATTAATGGATTAATAATAATTAATTTAAACAACTTAATAAGAAGAAAATAAAAAAAACTAATTAGGAATGACACTTGAATGCTGCAAAGAGGAATGCTTTCCAAGTTTTATAATTGGAAACTAAAATTTCCACTTTCATAATTTCTTGTAAAATAGCAATCCATATTTTCTATTGAACAAAGTATTTTTAATAAAGTTATTTCACTTCATTTTTGTTTTAATAAAAAAAGTTATCTCACACAATGAACCTAACAAGCGATTTTTCGTAAAATACTACGAAATTATGTAAATAACCTAATGAAATGAGGTAGGTTTCATCATGATTAATATAGACCAAAGTTCCCAAGTTTTAACACAACAAGCATTATCTCAGTTTTGTCGCGATCAATCCTGCATCCATTCAAGATTCCAAAATTTTAATTGTAGTGCTTTGCCGATTGGGTATTTGACACCATTTGAAAATACAAGTTTTTATAGTTTATTTAGAAAGTATAAGATATTTTGACCTCTGCGTAACGTTTTGTATGGAGCGTTTTTCGGCGACTCGCAACAACTCCTCAATAATATAGCTGTATATAGAAAGCTATTGATTGTAAAAATACTGTTACTTCTGTAATTTAGTCAAACACTCGTTTAATCATTACAATAAGTCTCTAGTCTCTAGGCTAGATCATAGTTTGTTATACACATTTATATAAAATGTCACTTTATTACAAATTTAGATCCAGATGATCCAACAAGACGCCTAAATCCAAATTACTCCATCAAAACTTCAAACCAAACGACACAAAATTTAACTCTCCAAATTCAGCCACAGGATTTAATTTAAACCCAACTTTCATCAACTGCATAAAGTTTTAAGAACTTCAAAATGAGCTAGTATTGTCAGTCCAGCGAGCAGCGACTCCGGGAAATGGGACCCCGTGGGAAATATCCCATTAGCTTTTTCATCAAGTTCGGACCATTCTTTATTTATGCAGAAAACCCTTGAGTTATGATGTTTTAGGAAACGGAAATAGATATTTTATGCAAAATTTTATTATGTTTTCATTAAAATTTACGGTTTCTGAGAGAATATTAATGTGTTTGGTGAAGATGCTCAGCTATGCTGTTGTTGATTGCATTGAGTTATTAATGAGGCTCTGCAGTGAAATGCGAAGATATGACTGCTTATTTTTATTTCGATTAATTTATATAGGTTACCAGAATATACCAAAAGCTCTAGGTTCGATCTGATAGAGGCAAGTAAGCTGTTGAATAATTATCACAGTCTTTACGAATAACAAGTCACGGATGTTTTATATAATTTTATTTTTTTGTTTATATTATATGAACAATATGTATATGTATATTATTCTAGGTTCTGTTGTAAAACAATAACTTACTCATTATTCATGTTATTAAATAATGAAGATTAAAAAAACTTAAAGCTTAAAATTTAAATTACGAATGTCCTTATTTGTTGTTGCCCTTACTAATCCTTCCCGTTTATAGACGCGTAGGCAAGTTCGCATAATAATGCGACAACAAACTAATAATAATGCTAAAAATCGCAATTTTCAGATTTTTGGATCAAAGAGTCGTTTTCTCCCGGAATCTTCGTGACATAATTTGTACGAGCGAAGGTTCGTCCCCCGGCTACTGGCAATTAAAGTGTTACCCAGCTAGATGTTTTGAGCAAGCAGTATATAGATATCGTGCGAATCAAATAGCGAAAAAAAAAATTAAATATTTTCTTAAAAATCCAGATAATTGTAACGATACGAATAGAAAGCTCTTATTTCATTCTTACTCATCCCATAGATTTAAATTGTTCTGTACATTAATTACTTTCTTCTTAAATCTCGGGTATTTTCAGGCTGACATACACCATATTTATTATTATTATTAAATAGGCTTTTGCTGTCATCTAAGCGTAAGGTAAATAAATTGCGAATAGTCATAAACTTACCTACATACTATGCAGACGGAGTCCTAAGCCAAAGCCAGTCTCAAAATATAAACAACGATACGTTATCAGCCGTCATATTAAAGCTGATCTTGTTCTAAGTTTAAAACCAATTTGTACTAATTAAAAAACATATTATTTTTTTATTCACGGAACCGTCTAGGAATAAACCGGCGACCAAAACGCCACAATAAAAATTTAAACTACTGTTATTACAAATGAGGCGCGTAAAATGAGTTTTTACGGTTCTCTCTTTCTTCCATTCTTAATTAGAAGAAGTAGACAGTAAAGTGTCAGTATTATTTAAATTTACTACACCAATTAGAGCCGCCGTCATTTCAAAGTGATGAAACCGTATCGAGACGTGTGTAGCCTGCCTTATAACGAGTTCTATAATTAAAATTTATAACGTCCGATTTGAATAAAGAACACAGTTGACATGAATGTTTGTGTAATTGTCGGCGAAGACCAAAAGATAAAAGTACATCATGAATCGTACGATATGATTATAATAATAATAAATAAGATTATGCTTATGTGTTATTGTGATCTATGTGTGTGTGATTGAGATGTGAAATAAATATAGGTACAAATGATTCAGATAGGTGATAGATCATGTAGATCTACATAAATGTACATGTACACATACAATGTACTATATGCATTCATGTTAGGCAAAATTGACAGGTCGTTATCTCCAGCTAGGAGCTAAGCCACTTCGAGGTTTTACTATTTTATTATATTCCCAACAAGCTCTCTAAATCAATATTGATAATAACAGTTTTTAAGATATATTCTAAATGCATTATTGCTATATGATACTAAGTAAAAGAATTTAAATAAAAATTAATAACTAAATTGATACTATCGTTTTGAATATAATTTTCATTTTATTTTTTTATGAAGAACAAATCGAACACTGTATTTGTACGAGTATCGCTATAATGTTGACAGAGACTGTACATTCGTGGGGAAAAGCTAACTTTTTTTATTATATTCATAACCGGCAAAAGACCACTTGGACCTGATAGTAAGTGGCAAGTGTTCCCAAATCTTTTATTATTAATATCGCATGTGAATACTATATTTACTAATGATGCGTTACCGACCATAGGCTTCAGGTGGAAATGTTAGTTCAATTAGTTAATTGGACCGACCGTTCCGTCCGTTCCGGAACAAAAGCATGTGAACGTGATTTTTATGGCGGTCACAATAGGAAAACTTTGTTCCTCACGTAAAACTGAAGGCGACTGAGTAAATAGGATTAGTTTCTTAGGTCTGAACTTAACTTATTGAAGAATACCAGATCTACATATTATCTGCGTTGCTCCAAGAAACTCGTTTTTAAATAAGCTGGACGTTAAGTATAAAGCCTTTTGTTCTTCTTAAACTAGACAAAAATGCAATTTTTTTTCAATACGACCATTCTAACAATTAGCTTTTTGCAAAAAGGAGAGCTTACTATATTACAATTAACCTCTTATCAAAGAATTGTACATAACATAACGTGCATAATTTAAGTTGACGGATTTTAAAAGGCCTTGCTTCACAAAATACGAAACCGTATAATTTTCGAGTGCTAGCGTATCCACGTGCCTATCAAATTGTAACTTACTTTAGAGGGTTTCAAGGAACCACATCTTCTTTTTCCTCTTTGGGTGCCTCTCCAACTAGTAAAGGTTGGTTACCAGCTTATATTTAGAGCTATAAATAAATAAAAAATTAAATTTTCGTCTAAGTTCATGTAGTAGCCGAAAGGACCGATTTCATTATATATATATTTTATGTTATTTATTGTATCGAAAACACATTCTATTACGATTTTAGATGTCTACCTGCCACGGTATAACAAATACTACAAAAGCTTACAAAGATTTATTTGAAATATTCCAAATGTGAATTAGCGCAATTAAGATACTCTTACCGAAAGAAACCGTTTTAAGTATGTATATATTTTACGACTTACCAAAAAACTGTAGTTAAGAACTTGAAATAAAACTTCTGATATTTAGAATTTTTTAAATTAAGTTGAAATTTGTTTACGAGGTTTTCATTAGAACGTAATAATTTCAGGCCACGTCATATCAGCCCATTTAATTTATTTTGATCCTGAGGAAACTATAAGAAAAAAATTACTTTCAACCGTTACTCACTGCTCTCATTCTGTTTCATAAAATACATTGTTGTTCAGTTAACTGAAACAAAACCCTGAGTCTTGATTTCTGTAATAATTATAAATTACTTTAAATATGACTTAGGTTCTCGCAAATTAACATCTTCAGTAAGAGTTTCAGACAAAAACATAGCATGAAGTTTGTGTTATTTTAGGTCAAAGTCTATCGGTATATATTTTTCTCGGGTTCCGGTTCATGTAGTACCTAAAAGTTTTCCAAATCCAATATATAATTTACATGATAGAGTAAAAGACAAACATCGCTATATTTTATATAAAACATATTTTATTGCCCTCGCAGCATGTTTTTAAAGAGTACACGTTTTGCATAGCAACACCGCTCGTAACCAGGTTCAAGAGACCGCAGCATAAACAAAAGACGATCGCATTCCTGGCATAGCCCGCGTCGCATTGTTCACTCGAAGCCGGCCACATTGAACGCGACGCTAATGTGACATGACGAAAGTGAATAAACAATTAATCAGATGTCATAAAAAGTCCAGACCCACTGAGCGACCCGACTACAGTTCATTTGAACTGTGTATTGAAGTATGGAGTTATACAGCAGCATTTATTATTCACTTAAAAGACAGCAAGCAAGAATCTGTCCACAACAAAAATCTATGATGCGATTAGGAGTAACATTAAAAAAAAATTTAATAAATAAATAAATCCCGATACAAAAGATTTTAAGATTATTTCAAACTAGCGACCCGCCCGCCCTGGCTTCGCACGGGTCTATGTCATTACATTTTACATCTGTAAAATCTTCGAAAATATTTATTTAAATTACAGCTGTAAAGGGCCATAGTTATCTATATTACATGCACAATGTATTTAAGGTACTTAATTGGATAAGGATGAATGCTGTATTGCTTAAAATCGCTACGTAAATAAGCAATTATTTCGTTTAAAAAGTAAAGGATAAAAATGATTATTATGGGTTACCCCTAAGACATAGACATATACCACCGCAGACTTTTTTGTGAACCTTTTTAAGGTGTACAATACTGTAGCATATTATTTTGATCTATCTAGTATGGTTCAGCCAGCGTTTGCAATGTAAGCACAAAAAAATGTGTTTATTTACGACATCACATTAGAAACCTCTATGATTATCAGTGTTTCTCTACTATATTATGCATGTATTGTACATATAAACCTTTCTCTTGAATCACTCTATTTGATAAAAAGAAACCGCATCAAAATCCGTTGTGTAGTTTTAAAGATTTAAGCATACATAGGGACAGACATACAGCGGGAAGCGACTTTGTTATATACTATGTAGAGATGATAGTTTATGTTTTGTATTTGTATACTGTATACCCAAGTATATTATAAAATATCTTTTTATAAAAGTTTAAAAGTCGAGGTTAAGTTGTATTTACGCTAACTCGATAATTATTATGAAATAATGAACGAATGACGCAATAAAGTATTTTCAGTTTGAATTTGCATTTGAATTTTTGTATTTAGAATAAACTCACTTGTTGTGAAACACACACTAAGATGTGATTTTTGATTACAAAAGATTCGAAACCTGGGCCTTTGGGAAACTACTGTAGCTACTCAGGTATTGAATTGCAGAAAATAATGATTTGATTATATCACGTTTATTTGATTGTATACCGTGCATTTATTATCATTATATAATACGGTATACATATAAATTGTAAAATTGGGCTTTCGGTGTACTTTCGGTGGGGAACTAAAAAGTTGTGTTAAACATTCCTGTACAAACAAAATGTAGGCAACCTTAAATATTTTTATTCGTAACTGAAATACGCGCCCATCGACATGATTTTTCGTAGGCATTATCTATCGACTGATTATATAGCCATTTGGTTGATTGTGTGTACCCGACTGTAGGGCTTAATTAGGATTTCTTTTATAAAAATACTTGCACGGGCTGGTCTTACCCTATAACAGAACACAACCACGAAAATGTGGTAATAATGGTCGTTAAAAAACTGAAAGACCTAGATGAGACCTTAACAATAGAAATTCTACTTTCTGTGGTTAAGATAAATATCAAAATTTTCGTTTACTTCATTCATTTACCTCATTTATTTTAAAACGTGACTTTCCGTAAAGTCCGTTAGTGAATGTTACGAGCAAAAGATAGTTGTGCTATTGATAAAAAAAATTAATACATTTTTGTACTTGTTGGATCGATCTTCCTAGGCTAACCCGGCGTGACGTAGTACTAAATAAAGAATAACTCAAATATCAAGAAGCATGCCAGCGTCGCAGCAATGCATATCTCATGCAGTTAGTTGGTTGGAAGCGCAGTTCTGGCGTTTACAATGTAACACATTTTGTCATTCGAGGCGGGAACAATCTGGGTAATAGAATTAACTAATGCCTCGGATAGCGAGTTCCCTTAGGTAGTTTTTGGGAGTGTCGGTTAGAGCGGCTCGGAGCGATCTTATTTAGATTAATGAAAAACATAATAATTATAATTCCCCAAAGTAACACACCAACTGTACGGCCCCAAAGTAAGCGGAGCTTGTGTTATGGATGACCATACAATGAACTGGGGGGAGGAGGCCAAAATAAACATACTTTTATAAATACAAACAGCTATGACCCGAGAACAAACATCGGTGATCATCACACAAAGTTAATAATCCGAACAGGACTCGAACCTGGTACCTCCGGCGTATGAGGCAAGGCTACACTAAACCACTCGGCCGTTATATAATAGCTGTAGTAGTGTAAGTTACTGGGTTACTTTTTTTGGGCCTTTAAATTTCACCGTACTCTAATTTCACCGAACTTTGAACCACTTGTCATATAATTTCAACGTGTAAACAAAATGTTCACGTAATTTGTTATCAAGCTAAATTAATAAGTATTGAATAAACCAAAAATAATCTCTGTTTGATATACAATAAGTTTTATTGTATAATAAAAAAAACTAGGTTCATATTTAAAACTTTCGGCTCGTACGAATGCTTACAACATGCTGACTGTTTTTTCTACATTATATAAGAACTTCTTTAAACAGCCACAGATATACTTGACACTAAGTATACAATATTCTTATCTAGCATTTTCGCACGTCTCCGCATCGGCTGGTGCAGCATAGCCTCTGTTCTCGTGGGGTTTGTAGTAAAAAGTGCGTACGTCTCGCTTTTACATACACAGCTTTGCATAGTGAAATTGTTATTCAAAGCATTTAAGTAGCTTTACACGTAGTAGATGTTTATGGATTATAAACAATTAATCAAACCTTTCTATTTTGGTTAAAGACACGTCAAGAAGACGAAGAATACATATACGTGCATCAACACGAAAAAGGTAATCTCATAACAACCTCATTTTTACGTAATACCCATCATCAACTCGAGCGACAATCTTAAATTAAAGCAAAGATTCATTTTATCTGAGCTCAGTTATCATCTAATTCTGCCTTAGAACTGCCGAGAGGCGACGCCGAGACGCCACATTGTTTCTTAAAGCGCCGCCTGAAGGCATCTACTCACATGAAAGACGTGTGGAAACGTACACTTTACTCCATTTGAATTTTTTTGTTAGCGGTTCTGAGTTGGATTTATAGGCTTTTATTTCTTTATACGAGTATGTCTGTGGAGTGCCAACAGTTATATTTGAATAAATATTGCAAAAAGACATCCTCACTTTTGGCTACTGATAAGTGTAATATGATTAAGTACAAATACAATTTAATTTTAGCTTTAAATGTTGTAATGGCGCCGTTGTCACCGTGCTTGTTTTCACTGACCGGGTTCTGTCCTGATGACTGGCTAGGTTACTAAGCGCCTTCTGGTTTTATAGAGTACTAGCTGACCCGGCGAACTTTGTTCCGCCTTAATGTCAATAAATAAGCAGATTTTTTTTTTATTGGAAAAAATACAAAAAAAATTAAATTTCTACATCAATCATTCATAATTATTTCTGTATTTTAGTACATAGGTTGCTCTTCATTTAAGTACCTTGTGATACACGACATTTTTTGTTTTATTATCAGGCGCAAAAACAAACAACGCAGATGGTCTTCCGACCCGTGAACATGCCACGTATAATTGACCATGAGAAAAACATGAATGTTCTAGATTTAAACCACAAACTTTTAAGGATTGGCCTTGTGATTTGTTGATGGTCATGGCAAATGCAAGACGTATCGGAAATTGAAGTCTTTTAAATTCAAACGGCATATCGGTTGGGATCATCGGTATCCTCGGAATGAGAACTTGCTCACCTTTGAATTTTCCTATCATTATCGTAGCGTAAATTACATTGTTCATCAATTTTCTAACCACCAAACGCGTACCGTTGCACAGTTTTGGTTGGTTTATGTTTCGAAGCATGATTACTACGGAGCCAACCTTTAGGCGTAAATTGTGCGGTGGTAAGCCAGGCACGTCTAAAGAGTTTAAAAATTCAATTGGATAGTTGGTGGCTTCATCTTCATTTGTGACGCAGTCAATAGATTTGAATGAATGCATTGTTCCAATGATCTTATTTTGAATTATGTTGTTTAGGTCATCTACATCTTTATTCTTAGCCGCTAAAATTGCTCGCTCACTCATCCATTCATAATTTTTGTAGTTAGAAATAATTTCTGGAAATACATTGTTGATAAGTTCGTCTTTTGATGAGACAAAATTACAGAAATTATTTGGAAATGATATTAATCCGCTCGATTCATCGACAGGTACTTGACCATTACCGATAGTCAGCAATTGCTCCGAGAAATCTTCAGCAGATGTATCATTAAGCAATGCAACTCTCATGTTTGTTGTCAGTTGCAGTTTCTTCACATGGCGCCATAGATTTGACGATTTGAGGCAAGCGTTTATTTCGTCGGCAGCCGTAGATCTTGGAATTACTGGCAGTATTTGGCGGAAATCACCAGAAAGTAAAATCATTGCTCCTCCAAAACATCTCGAGTCATTGCGTAAATCTTTTAATGTTCGGTTAAGTGCTTCTAATGCACGTTTATGCGCCATTGTGCATTCGTCCCAGATGATGATTTTCGATACCGCTAAAACTTTGGCCATTGCTGAGTGTTTTGCAATATTACACGTTGGTTCTTCAATAGTTTGAAGATTTAACGGTAATTTGAATGCTGAATGAGCCGTACGGCATCCTTCTAACAATGTGGCTGCTATTCCAGAAGAAGCAACTGCAACCGCTATGTTAGATCTCGCCCGAACAGTTGCTAAAACTAATGACATGAGGAATGTCTTGCCAGTTCCACCAGGGGCATCTAGGAAATATAAACCACCATTTTCATCATCGATTGCCTTCATTAAAGTATCATAAACTTTCTTTTGTTGGTAATTCAACAGGGGTACATTCGTTTGAACTACTAAATCTAATTCCTGGTGATCATATTCACGTTCCCGTTCCAATTCTCGATTAAATGCGTCATTCATTTCACGATATGGTGCTGGCATTCCTAACCTGATTAATAAATTACCGCACATGAGGTAACACATATCTTCGATCAAGAGTAAAGCACGATTATGTATCTCCTCATTCATCTCAATATCGTGATTTCTGGAACTGACACGAATTTGATGTAAAATATCTTCTGACATATTATCCTTGTATTTGTGCCACAGGTTACATGGGTTTGATGGAAAACATGTCGAAATTATGATAGCGAATAATGTGCGTATCTGACTTGGAGATGCACAGATAATGGCTTCAGCGATTGTCGTATCCCAATGACTATCGTTTTCTAATAACTTCAATTCTTCACATGCAGCACGATATGTTGGGAATATTACACCATTAACAGTTCGTAGTGACTCAAATGACGTTGGCCCACGCACATTTACCAGCAACAACCGCAAATAGAAACATTCATTATTCTTTGGATGAACTGTATACATACGACCAAGAGCATCAGTAGAACGCACATCTGGATACCCAGGAACCGCATCGCCTTGCTTCCGTCTTTGAAAATTCTTCGATGAAGCATTCCAAGTATAATAACGTGGCATCTCCGAGTAAAGCAAAGTTCGTGCAAACTGATCGCTTTGGCAGATTGCAAAAAAACTGGTCAATGTAGTTGCTGGAGGTGTTTCAGCACGTTGCGTAGCATTCGAAGCCGTGAAATATACTCGTTGACCATTCTCCAGATGCACCGCCAAATGCGTAACAGTAGGATGACGTTCGTGAATGGGAAATGCGAATATACGCCAAATCGCTTCATTACAGTTCACATAACGACCAACTTGATAGCGTGAAATTTCATCGTTGGTATTCGAGGATTGCAATCCAAAAACCGCCATATCACTGCCTTTCGTGACATATTTGCAAATATATTTTATGGACTTAACTGAATTGCAGTATTCAACGTTGCAATGTGTCTTGAACGATTTAGAAATAAGTGGCGAATATGGAACAATCCAACTGTTGTCGACAACGAAATCCATTCTTTTCACTTTCGTTGTGACAGTTCGACCGTTGTCATCTGGTGATCGACGCCGATACAGCGGATAACCATCATTGCCAGTGACAGTCTCCGCCGTTAATTTCCGTGGATATCGTTTAGAGCACTTTCCATCGACCATGCAAGGTGATTGGGGATTGATGGCACCACACGGTCCATGAATCATATTAGTAGTAACAACATCATGTAGGTCTGGATCGACTTCATAATCAGGAATCTCAGCACATATGATATCATCTATTTGGTCAGGCTGAATTCTTTCCACTAACCAAATAAGAATGTGTGCGTGCGGCAGGCCTCGCTTTTGCCATTCGATTGAATACATCCAGCATCGAGTATCTCCAAAGACGCGTTGTTTAACAATAAAGTTCATCAGGGACCGAATTTTTTGCCTGAATATACGTGCTGTGATGTCGTGTCTATCACTTGATGTTTGTCCGGGAAGCAGCAATTGAGTAATTTCTATCCATTTTGGATTACAGGTAAAAGTAATAAAGAGATCGGGCCGACCGTAATGACGAACATATGTCATTGCATCTTGTGCATATTCATGCATATGACGTGGACTACCAATGTATGTCGCCGGCAGAATAGTTAATCGACCAATATTAGCTGCATTTCCTTCAGTATTAACTGCATCACGTAAATGGATGTACTCCTCAGAACGCAGTTTGGCTTGGTTCAACCTAATGAATGTTAAACGTTCCGTTTCTATTTTTACATACATGTCAACGCAATACTGCTGAAACAATCGACGAAACCGCAGCAAATAGTTGTCAGCATTTTGACGAATCATCAAACGATATGCGTAATAATTCATTGAGCTAACTTTCTTTGTAGTTTCTTCACCTGAAATTAAAAATTTGATAATTAACCATTTCAAAGGCAAATTTTAAAGGCAAACAATACAGACATTAACCATTTTTTTAATAAGCATTATTTTAAATCAGTGTCTTTCACAAATAAATGAAATAAATTATGATACTGATACTCACCATTCAATGGATTTTTCATTTTAATATTAAAATAATATCCATCTTCTCCTTGCCAAAACATCAGCGGGTATTGCAATGTGTCATATGATCGATGAGTTTCAGATATTTGTTGCAGTTGCCCAGTATCGCGACGTGTAAGCACAATATCGCGTTTTTCCAATTGTTCACCAACAATCAGGATGGCAACTTCGTCTACTGTTGGAGCATTAAATGTCCTTTCGTGTGTTCCAGATGGTCGTTTATCTGCTTTGATAACAACTTTATAGTCATCACTTGGCATGCGCTCTAAAGCACTCTTAAACAACCTGACCAACGCATGATGTTCATGAAGCAGACACTGCAAGTCTTGAAGAATTGCTCGCTTCATTCCTGCATTGATCTCTAGGCGTCGATCAAGTTGTTCTTCCATGTTGCCCATGAAATATATTTGTAAAAATTTATTCTGTGTATCTTCGAAAGGTAGTAATGATCCAATTCGATGATGAATCTGTCCTTGTATCTACAAAATAAAAACCAGACAGTATTAACTGGGTTATAAACACTTTTTTCGGTGGGAGAGTAGAGTTCAGAATTAGCAAATATACTACATAGGTACCAATAGATAAAGTAAGTTATTCTTTAACTACATTCTATATAAGTACAAAAATAAATACCTTAAATGTCGGATTAAATCCCCGTTCTTCGATAATATCTGCCCCAAATGACGTCATCTGGAAACAACCATTGTATTTTTGAGTATTTGCAAGAAAGTGGCGTGATTCTTGTGTTTCGCCACAAAGCAATGAATACAATGGCTCAGGTGGCGGAGTCAACAATGGCAATTTCACTTTACCATTAAGGCAGCATAATCCAGGCGTTTCTCCGGAAAACTTTAATGCACCACAATACTCGCAAACTACGTCCATTTGCCCAATGCAAACGCTAGGATGCAAGCTGTAATCATTGCTGCAATCGTATTGAAACGCTGCTCGATTCAAATCAGCACTTGATAAATATCTTGTTCTGCGTCGCAAATTATCTATTTGTTGACCTCTGTTGTTCGCTCGACGATTCTGCATTGCCAACCGAGCTGTTTCACGGGCTGCTTCACTTTGCTCTCGTGATTGAGAAGCACGAAGTCGAGCCATACTATCGCGGCGCTGTTCACGTGCAATTTCTTGTTCTTCTTCAGTCCTTTCATTTGCAGTATTTCGTATTCTTCTTGCATCACGGCTTTGTCGGGAAAGATTCGATCGTCTTGGTCGCGGCATTATTAATTAAACTTCACTTCACCTAAAAACTTAAATTTTTAACCATACCGAGTTTTATAGTTCACTTCACTGTTTATACGAATGGGCAATTGGGCAATAATGTTAATTATTTATTTAATAGAAATAGTTATATTATTGATTTCTTACAAATATCAAATAGTCATCCATACGTCATTACATAGCTGTCATTATACGTCAATTTTGTTATTCCAAGTCTGATTCTTTTTTTTTTTTCTTTTTTTTTTTTCTTTTTTTCTTTTTTTTTTTTGTTTTATAGTGACTGACGTTACATGTCAAGTCACACGGGAATGATGTCGAACGGGATAAAAAGTATCCTATGTCCTTCTCCTGGCTCTAAACTACCTCCCTGCCAATTTTCAGCTAAATCGGTTCAGCCGTTCTTGAGTTATAAGTGAAGTAACTAACACGACTTTCTTTTATATATCTATATATAGGAGAAGGACATAGGATACTTTTTATCCCGTTCGACATCATTCCCGTGTGACTTGACATGTAACGTCAGTCACTATAAAACAAAAAAAAAAAAGAAAAAAAGAAAAAAAAAAAAAGAAAAAAAAAAAAGAATCAGACTTGGAATAACAAAATTGACGTATAATGACAGCTATGTAATGACGTATGGATGACTATTTGATATTTGTAAGAAATCAATAATATAACTATTTCTATTAAATAAATAATTAACATTATTGCCCAATTGCCCATTCGTATAAACAGTGAAGTGAACTATAAAACTCGGTATGGTTAAAAATTTAAGTTTTTAGGTGAAGTGAAGTTTAATTAATAATGCCGCGACCAAGACGATCGAATCTTTCCCGACAAAGCCGTGATGCAAGAAGAATACGAAATACTGCAAATGAAAGGACTGAAGAAGAACAAGAAATTGCACGTGAACAGCGCCGCGATAGTATGGCTCGACTTCGTGCTTCTCAATCACGAGAGCAAAGTGAAGCAGCCCGTGAAACAGCTCGGTTGGCAATGCAGAATCGTCGAGCGAACAACAGAGGTCAACAAATAGATAATTTGCGACGCAGAACAAGATATTTATCAAGTGCTGATTTGAATCGAGCAGCGTTTCAATACGATTGCAGCAATGATTACAGCTTGCATCCTAGCGTTTGCATTGGGCAAATGGACGTAGTTTGCGAGTATTGTGGTGCATTAAAGTTTTCCGGAGAAACGCCTGGATTATGCTGCCTTAATGGTAAAGTGAAATTGCCATTGTTGACTCCGCCACCTGAGCCATTGTATTCATTGCTTTGTGGCGAAACACAAGAATCACGCCACTTTCTTGCAAATACTCAAAAATACAATGGTTGTTTCCAGATGACGTCATTTGGGGCAGATATTATCGAAGAACGGGGATTTAATCCGACATTTAAGGTATTTATTTTTGTACTTATATAGAATGTAGTTAAAGAATAACTTACTTTATCTATTGGTACCTATGTAGTATATTTGCTAATTCTGAACTCTACTCTCCCACCGAAAAAAGTGTTTATAACCCAGTTAATACTGTCTGGTTTTTATTTTGTAGATACAAGGACAGATTCATCATCGAATTGGATCATTACTACCTTTCGAAGATACACAGAATAAATTTTTACAAATATATTTCATGGGCAACATGGAAGAACAACTTGATCGACGCCTAGAGATCAATGCAGGAATGAAGCGAGCAATTCTTCAAGACTTGCAGTGTCTGCTTCATGAACATCATGCGTTGGTCAGGTTGTTTAAGAGTGCTTTAGAGCGCATGCCAAGTGATGACTATAAAGTTGTTATCAAAGCAGATAAACGACCATCTGGAACACACGAAAGGACATTTAATGCTCCAACAGTAGACGAAGTTGCCATCCTGATTGTTGGTGAACAATTGGAAAAACGCGATATTGTGCTTACACGTCGCGATACTGGGCAACTGCAACAAATATCTGAAACTCATCGATCATATGACACATTGCAATACCCGCTGATGTTTTGGCAAGGAGAAGATGGATATTATTTTAATATTAAAATGAAAAATCCATTGAATGGTGAGTATCAGTATCATAATTTATTTCATTTATTTGTGAAAGACACTGATTTAAAATAATGCTTATTAAAAAAATGGTTAATGTCTGTATTGTTTGCCTTTAAAATTTGCCTTTGAAATGGTTAATTATCAAATTTTTAATTTCAGGTGAAGAAACTACAAAGAAAGTTAGCTCAATGAATTATTACGCATATCGTTTGATGATTCGTCAAAATGCTGACAACTATTTGCTGCGGTTTCGTCGATTGTTTCAGCAGTATTGCGTTGACATGTATGTAAAAATAGAAACGGAACGTTTAACATTCATTAGGTTGAACCAAGCCAAACTGCGTTCTGAGGAGTACATCCATTTACGTGATGCAGTTAATACTGAAGGAAATGCAGCTAATATTGGTCGATTAACTATTCTGCCGGCGACATACATTGGTAGTCCACGTCATATGCATGAATATGCACAAGATGCAATGACATATGTTCGTCATTACGGTCGGCCCGATCTCTTTATTACTTTTACCTGTAATCCAAAATGGATAGAAATTACTCAATTGCTGCTTCCCGGACAAACATCAAGTGATAGACACGACATCACAGCACGTATATTCAGGCAAAAAATTCGGTCCCTGATGAACTTTATTGTTAAACAACGCGTCTTTGGAGATACTCGATGCTGGATGTATTCAATCGAATGGCAAAAGCGAGGCCTGCCGCACGCACACATTCTTATTTGGTTAGTGGAAAGAATTCAGCCTGACCAAATAGATGATATCATATGTGCTGAGATTCCTGATTATGAAGTCGATCCAGACCTACATGATGTTGTTACTACTAATATGATTCATGGACCGTGTGGTGCCATCAATCCCCAATCACCTTGCATGGTCGATGGAAAGTGCTCTAAACGATATCCACGGAAATTAACGGCGGAGACTGTCACTGGCAATGATGGTTATCCGCTGTATCGGCGTCGATCACCAGATGACAACGGTCGAACTGTCACAACGAAAGTGAAAAGAATGGATTTCGTTGTCGACAACAGTTGGATTGTTCCATATTCGCCACTTATTTCTAAATCGTTCAAGACACATTGCAACGTTGAATACTGCAATTCAGTTAAGTCCATAAAATATATTTGCAAATATGTCACGAAAGGCAGTGATATGGCGGTTTTTGGATTGCAATCCTCGAATACCAACGATGAAATTTCACGCTATCAAGTTGGTCGTTATGTGAACTGTAATGAAGCGATTTGGCGTATATTCGCATTTCCCATTCACGAACGTCATCCTACTGTTACGCATTTGGCGGTGCATCTGGAGAATGGTCAACGAGTATATTTCACGGCTTCGAATGCTACGCAACGTGCTGAAACACCTCCAGCAACTACATTGACCAGTTTTTTTGCAATCTGCCAAAGCGATCAGTTTGCACGAACTTTGCTTTACTCGGAGATGCCACGTTATTATACTTGGAATGCTTCATCGAAGAATTTTCAAAGACGGAAGCAAGGCGATGCGGTTCCTGGGTATCCAGATGTGCGTTCTACTGATGCTCTTGGTCGTATGTATACAGTTCATCCAAAGAATAATGAATGTTTCTATTTGCGGTTGTTGCTGGTAAATGTGCGTGGGCCAACGTCATTTGAGTCACTACGAACTGTTAATGGTGTAATATTCCCAACATATCGTGCTGCATGTGAAGAATTGAAGTTATTAGAAAATTTAAGTACCTTGTGATACACGACATTTTTTGTTTTATTATCAGGCGCAAAAACAAACAACGCAGATGGTCTTCCGACCCGTGAACATGCCACGTATAATTGACCATGAGAAAAACATGAATGTTCTAGATTTAAACCACAAACTTTTAAGGATTGGCCTTGTGATTTGTTGATGGTCATGGCAAATGCAAGACGTATCGGAAATTGAAGTCTTTTAAATTCAAACGGCATATCGGTTGGGATCATCGGTATCCTCGGAATGAGAACTTGCTCACCTTTGAATTTTCCTATCATTATCGTAGCGTAAATTACATTGTTCATCAATTTTCTAACCACCAAACGCGTACCGTTGCACAGTTTTGGTTGGTTTATGTTTCGAAGCATGATTACTACGGAGCCAACCTTTAGGCGTAAATTGTGCGGTGGTAAGCCAGGCACGTCCAAAGAGTTTAAAAATTCAATTGGATAGTTGGTGGCTTCATCTTCATTTGTGACGCAGTCAATAGATTTGAATGAATGCATTGTTCCAATGATCTTATTTTGAATTATGTTGTTTAGGTCATCTACATCTTTATTCTTAGCCGCTAAAATTGCTCGCTCACTCATCCATTCATAATTTTTGTAGTTAGAAATAATTTCTGGAAATACATTGTTGATAAGTTCGTCTTTTGATGAGACAAAATTACAGAAATTATTTGGAAATGATATTAATCCGCTCGATTCATCGACAGGTACTTGACCATTACCGATAGTCAGCAATTGCTCCGAGAAATCTTCAGCAGATGTATCATTAAGCAATGCAACTCTCATGTTTGTTGTCAGTTGCAGTTTCTTCACATGGCGCCATAGATTTGACGATTTGAGGCAAGCGTTTATTTCGTCGGCAGCCGTAGATCTTGGAATTACTGGCAGTATTTGGCGGAAATCACCAGAAAGTAAAATCATTGCTCCTCCAAAACATCTCGAGTCATTGCGTAAATCTTTTAATGTTCGGTTAAGTGCTTCTAATGCACGTTTATGCGCCATTGTGCATTCGTCCCAGATGATGATTTTCGATACCGCTAAAACTTTGGCCATTGCTGAGTGTTTTGCAATATTACACGTTGGTTCTTCAATAGTTTGAAGATTTAACGGTAATTTGAATGCTGAATGAGCCGTACGGCATCCTTCTAACAATGTGGCTGCTATTCCAGAAGAAGCAACTGCAACCGCTATGTTAGATCTCGCCCGAACAGTTGCTAAAACTAATGACATGAGGAATGTCTTGCCAGTTCCACCAGGGGCATCTAGGAAATATAAACCACCATTTTCATCATCGATTGCCTTCATTAAAGTATCATAAACTTTCTTTTGTTGGTAATTCAACAGGGGTACATTCGTTTGAACTACTAAATCTAATTCCTGGTGATCATATTCACGTTCCCGTTCCAATTCTCGATTAAATGCGTCATTCATTTCACGATATGGTGCTGGCATTCCTAACCTGATTAATAAATTACCGCACATGAGGTAACACATATCTTCGATCAAGAGTAAAGCACGATTATGTATCTCCTCATTCATCTCAATATCGTGATTTCTGGAACTGACACGAATTTGATGTAAAATATCTTCTGACATATTATCCTTGTATTTGTGCCACAGGTTACATGGGTTTGATGGAAAACATGTCGAAATTATGATAGCGAATAATGTGCGTATCTGACTTGGAGATGCACAGATAATGGCTTCAGCGATTGTCGTATCCCAATGACTATCGTTTTCTAATAACTTCAATTCTTCACATGCAGCACGATATGTTGGGAATATTACACCATTAACAGTTCGTAGTGACTCAAATGACGTTGGCCCACGCACATTTACCAGCAACAACCGCAAATAGAAACATTCATTATTCTTTGGATGAACTGTATACATACGACCAAGAGCATCAGTAGAACGCACATCTGGATACCCAGGAACCGCATCGCCTTGCTTCCGTCTTTGAAAATTCTTCGATGAAGCATTCCAAGTATAATAACGTGGCATCTCCGAGTAAAGCAAAGTTCGTGCAAACTGATCGCTTTGGCAGATTGCAAAAAAACTGGTCAATGTAGTTGCTGGAGGTGTTTCAGCACGTTGCGTAGCATTCGAAGCCGTGAAATATACTCGTTGACCATTCTCCAGATGCACCGCCAAATGCGTAACAGTAGGATGACGTTCGTGAATGGGAAATGCGAATATACGCCAAATCGCTTCATTACAGTTCACATAACGACCAACTTGATAGCGTGAAATTTCATCGTTGGTATTCGAGGATTGCAATCCAAAAACCGCCATATCACTGCCTTTCGTGACATATTTGCAAATATATTTTATGGACTTAACTGAATTGCAGTATTCAACGTTGCAATGTGTCTTGAACGATTTAGAAATAAGTGGCGAATATGGAACAATCCAACTGTTGTCGACAACGAAATCCATTCTTTTCACTTTCGTTGTGACAGTTCGACCGTTGTCATCTGGTGATCGACGCCGATACAGCGGATAACCATCATTGCCAGTGACAGTCTCCGCCGTTAATTTCCGTGGATATCGTTTAGAGCACTTTCCATCGACCATGCAAGGTGATTGGGGATTGATGGCACCACACGGTCCATGAATCATATTAGTAGTAACAACATCATGTAGGTCTGGATCGACTTCATAATCAGGAATCTCAGCACATATGATATCATCTATTTGGTCAGGCTGAATTCTTTCCACTAACCAAATAAGAATGTGTGCGTGCGGCAGGCCTCGCTTTTGCCATTCGATTGAATACATCCAGCATCGAGTATCTCCAAAGACGCGTTGTTTAACAATAAAGTTCATCAGGGACCGAATTTTTTGCCTGAATATACGTGCTGTGATGTCGTGTCTATCACTTGATGTTTGTCCGGGAAGCAGCAATTGAGTAATTTCTATCCATTTTGGATTACAGGTAAAAGTAATAAAGAGATCGGGCCGAC
Source organism: Marasmarcha lunaedactyla (assembly GCA_923062675.1). Lineage (NCBI taxonomy): Eukaryota > Metazoa > Arthropoda > Insecta > Lepidoptera > Pterophoridae > Marasmarcha > Marasmarcha lunaedactyla. The sequence goes on from OV281345.1 coordinate 22,222,143, forward strand.
CGTAATGACGAACATATGTCATTGCATCTTGTGCATATTCATGCATATGACGTGGACTACCAATGTATGTCGCCGGCAGAATAGTTAATCGACCAATATTAGCTGCATTTCCTTCAGTATTAACTGCATCACGTAAATGGATGTACTCCTCAGAACGCAGTTTGGCTTGGTTCAACCTAATGAATGTTAAACGTTCCGTTTCTATTTTTACATACATGTCAACGCAATACTGCTGAAACAATCGACGAAACCGCAGCAAATAGTTGTCAGCATTTTGACGAATCATCAAACGATATGCGTAATAATTCATTGAGCTAACTTTCTTTGTAGTTTCTTCACCTGAAATTAAAAATTTGATAATTAACCATTTCAAAGGCAAATTTTAAAGGCAAACAATACAGACATTAACCATTTTTTTAATAAGCATTATTTTAAATCAGTGTCTTTCACAAATAAATGAAATAAATTATGATACTGATACTCACCATTCAATGGATTTTTCATTTTAATATTAAAATAATATCCATCTTCTCCTTGCCAAAACATCAGCGGGTATTGCAATGTGTCATATGATCGATGAGTTTCAGATATTTGTTGCAGTTGCCCAGTATCGCGACGTGTAAGCACAATATCGCGTTTTTCCAATTGTTCACCAACAATCAGGATGGCAACTTCGTCTACTGTTGGAGCATTAAATGTCCTTTCGTGTGTTCCAGATGGTCGTTTATCTGCTTTGATAACAACTTTATAGTCATCACTTGGCATGCGCTCTAAAGCACTCTTAAACAACCTGACCAACGCATGATGTTCATGAAGCAGACACTGCAAGTCTTGAAGAATTGCTCGCTTCATTCCTGCATTGATCTCTAGGCGTCGATCAAGTTGTTCTTCCATGTTGCCCATGAAATATATTTGTAAAAATTTATTCTGTGTATCTTCGAAAGGTAGTAATGATCCAATTCGATGATGAATCTGTCCTTGTATCTACAAAATAAAAACCAGACAGTATTAACTGGGTTATAAACACTTTTTTCGGTGGGAGAGTAGAGTTCAGAATTAGCAAATATACTACATAGGTACCAATAGATAAAGTAAGTTATTCTTTAACTACATTCTATATAAGTACAAAAATAAATACCTTAAATGTCGGATTAAATCCCCGTTCTTCGATAATATCTGCCCCAAATGACGTCATCTGGAAACAACCATTGTATTTTTGAGTATTTGCAAGAAAGTGGCGTGATTCTTGTGTTTCGCCACAAAGCAATGAATACAATGGCTCAGGTGGCGGAGTCAACAATGGCAATTTCACTTTACCATTAAGGCAGCATAATCCAGGCGTTTCTCCGGAAAACTTTAATGCACCACAATACTCGCAAACTACGTCCATTTGCCCAATGCAAACGCTAGGATGCAAGCTGTAATCATTGCTGCAATCGTATTGAAACGCTGCTCGATTCAAATCAGCACTTGATAAATATCTTGTTCTGCGTCGCAAATTATCTATTTGTTGACCTCTGTTGTTCGCTCGACGATTCTGCATTGCCAACCGAGCTGTTTCACGGGCTGCTTCACTTTGCTCTCGTGATTGAGAAGCACGAAGTCGAGCCATACTATCGCGGCGCTGTTCACGTGCAATTTCTTGTTCTTCTTCAGTCCTTTCATTTGCAGTATTTCGTATTCTTCTTGCATCACGGCTTTGTCGGGAAAGATTCGATCGTCTTGGTCGCGGCATTATTAATTAAACTTCACTTCACCTAAAAACTTAAATTTTTAACCATACCGAGTTTTATAGTTCACTTCACTGTTTATACGAATGGGCAATTGGGCAATAATGTTAATTATTTATTTAATAGAAATAGTTATATTATTGATTTCTTACAAATATCAAATAGTCATCCATACGTCATTACATAGCTGTCATTATACGTCAATTTTGTTATTCCAAGTCTGATTCTTTTTTTTTTTCTTTTTTTTTTTCTTTTTTTCTTTTTTTTTTTTGTTTTATAGTGACTGACGTTACATGTCAAGTCACACGGGAATGATGTCGAACGGGATAAAAAGTATCCTATGTCCTTCTCCTGGCTCTAAACTACCTCCCTGCCAATTTTCAGCTAAATCGGTTCAGCCGTTCTTGAGTTATAAGTGAAGTAACTAACACGACTTTCTTTTATATATATAGATGGTATTTGTAAAAAAGGCGAAGTTCGATGTTTGTGAGTTAGAGGTTTAACATACGTAGCTGACATCATCCTCTTACTCTGAAGCCATTACAGGGCTAAAATTTATCAGTACCTAAAATATCTAAATAGGATATTCAATTCTATTTAGAATTCTATAAAAAACTAAATCTAAACTTGACTCCATTAAAGATAAGTAGTTTACATTTATATTTAATACAATATGTACGTATACTAGCATTTTTTTATAGCATTTATCTTATGTATAACAATATATAATTTAGTACACACTAAATTTGCTATTATTCACACTCTCCAGTCTCTGGTTTGTTGGAAGAGATTTCTTTTAGAAATAAGCAGTTACTTAGTACATTATTTGGTAACTACTTTTTATACTATAATTAAAACCCGTGTGTAGAATTATTATTAAATAAATAAATAATTAGTAGGCGTATGAGACTACACACAGGTATAAGATTTATTACTATTTTCATGGGCGACAAACAAGGACGCCACACCGGATGGTAAGTGGGGATGCTCCTGTGGACGTAGTATATGTTTAGTAGATGTAGTCGTAGATGTTCGCATTCTCGCTCCGATCGCCACGCGGTGCGGACGTGCAAGACCCAGCTCTCCGTTGATCGGTCCCTTCCCGCCATTCCGCGGCGCTCAGTTTACTGACGTCACAGTCTAGCGTGTTGGCTCCGTGCTACGGTTTCCTAAGTCTTTCTACTCCGTCGAGTGCTTTCGAAGTGCGATTTTTCTTTGCGACTAAGCCTCTTAGTCTTCAAAGTGCTGTGCTAAGTTGTGTTGTGCTTGTGCTGAGTGCAGTGTTGTGCCCGGCGTAAGTAGTCTGGTTTCAGTGCAAAGGATACTTAACGGTGACAACGAATTTGTACTGAACCAGTCCTTTTTATTTTTATTTATTTCTCTTCTCTATTTTATTTATTTTTCTCCTATTTTCATATTTATTTTTATCATATTTGTGTGTTTTCGTGTGTATTTGTCCTTTCTGTCGGTAAAGGTTGACCCTAACGCGGTCAGCTCTTTACCTGCGCACCCTTTTTAGGTTTCTAGGTAGCGGCCTTCGGCGTACTATTGTTAGTTTTAATTTATTCTCCCCAGCCCCCCTACCGCTGGTAGGGAGGTTTGCCGCTAGGATTTTGCTAGGTTTTTAGGAACTAGGCATCTTATATTATACTTATATTTATATATAATACTGTCCCAACACTCCCTAATGGATTCACTAAGCGTTATTAACTTCGCGAACGCGTTCACCCAGGCGCTTGCTGCGGCAGGCGTCTCCATCCCAAAAGACATCCTAACGCAGGCCTTGCAGGCATCAATCGCGTCCCCAGCCCCTCAGGCCCCAACCCCGGCCCCTCAGGCCTCCAACGTCGAGACCCCTAAGGTCTTAAGCTCTCCCGCGTCTCCCGCCTCGTCCGAGATGGACTGCGAATCGGTCGCATCCTCTCACGCGTCGCGTCGTAAGCGCACCGCTCCCGGGAGCGACTCCGAACCCGCGTCTGATACGTCGTCGGTCGCCGTCACCTTAACCGGCTCTCCTGAGCCCGCGTTCCAATTAGTTGCCAAACGCTCTAAGAAGCGTTCGAAAAAAGCCGCGGTGTCTTCAACACCCGAGCCAACCCCGGTGTCTTCTACACCCGCCCCCGCGCCGCTCATGTCACTCGAAGTGACCGCGTCTCCGTCGGTCCCATCGAAGCCAGCGACGCGCTGCGCTCCCGTCCCGCCGAAGCCTCAGCTCCCTCCACCCGTCTTCCTGCGTGAAAAAGCGCGCTGGACCGCGGTTTCAAACTTGTGCAAAGTGCACAAAATTAATTACTTAAAAGCCGCCAACGCTGGCGATACAATCAAGATTCAAATAGCGACCGTCGACGACTTCCGCGCGTTTACCAGGTTACTCGGATTAAACCAAATCGCGTATCACACCTACGCCCTCCCGGAGGAGCGTAAGATCCGCGCAGTACTACGGGGCGTCCCGTTCGAACTCAGTAACGAAGACATCCTCGATGACCTTAAGTCTCAGGGTTTCCCGGTCACAGCAGTGCACAAGATGCACTCCAACCGCGGTAGGCGTTTTCCCTTAGCGTTGGTAATCCTGTCGAATACTCCCAACTCGAGGGAGATCTTTAGAGAGGCTCGCACAATTTGCGGACTCTCAAATATCTCCGTCGAGCGTCCCAACCCCCGTGGTCACCCTGGGCAGTGCCACCGCTGCCAGCTCTACGGCCACGCAGCGGCTAACTGCTCAGCTCCCCCCAGGTGCGTTAAGTGCCTGGATCCTCACTTCACTAAGGAGTGCACTCGCACTCCCGAATCCACTTCCCCCCCTGCCTGTGTGCTGTGCGGCCATTCCGGCCACACAGCTAACTACAGGGGTTGCCCGCGCGCTCCGCGCTCCACCACCAAGAAGGTCGCGCCTAAACCGGCGCCGCCACTCACTCCTGCCAACTTCCCGCCGCTGCGCAACCGGGGTCCCCCGGAAGCAAAGCCCGTTCAGCCGACACCTACTCCGGCTCTGTCTTGGAGGCAGCGTCCGGCCGTCCCGCCTGCACCTTCCCGACCCATCCCAGCTCCCGTAGCTCCCGTAGGGCCGCGTCCCGCGTTGTCATCTTCCCCTCAGTCGTCGTTGGCTGAGGACATGAAGACCGTGTTCGACGTTATTCAAAACGTCGATATTAACGAAATTTCCGTGCTCGCACGCAAACTGCGAGCCGCCCGCTCTCCTCAAGAGCGTTTATTTGCTTTAGCCGAGCATCACTCGCTCCTAAGTTCGTTGTAAATTCTTTTATATTTGTATAAATTCGTAAATAATAAATTATAATGTCTAGACCCGCGAATCCAGCGTCCAGTCGTATTAAACCCAAGGGCTTATCCCTAGTATCGTTTAACGCTCGTAGCCTTAATACCAACCTTCCCGAGATTAAACTGTTCCTTCAGAACAAAGAACCTGATTTATTCCTTCTCCAGGAGACATGGCTTACTCCAAACCGCTCCAGGGGATTCGCTATACCTAAGTACGCGTTTATTCGTAACGATAGGCCCAACTCTGACGGTTTCGGCGGCACCGCTATATATTACAAAAGAGGCTTCCACTGCTGTCCTCTCCCTACCCCTCCTCTCCTCAACATGGAAGCCACTGTGTGTAGATTGGCTATGACTGGTCATCCGACCATCATCATAGCTTCAATCTACATACCTAGTGGTACCAGACCAATCCGAAGCGACTTTGAGGCCATTCTCGCCCTCGGCCATTCAGTCATTATGTTCGGAGACTTTAACTCCAAACATACTGACTGGACGTGCCTATCGACTAACACCAGCGGTATCGCTCTCCTCGACATCACTAACTCCCTTGACCTAGATGTCATATCCCCCGTCACTCCCACTCACTATCCCAACAACCCGTCCTACTCTCCTGACATCCTCGACTTTGCAATTATCAAGCGAATCAATCTTGACCTAAGGTCTATCGAACCGCTCGATGACCTAGGCTCCGACCATCGCCCCGTTTCCCTCGTGCTAGGACCGCCGAACGATAACGTCTCATCTCCTAAGACCTTTACCAATTGGAAAGGTTTTAAAAATACATTAGTTTCAGCCTTAGAGGCTCCGAACTCTCCACTCGCGATCTCTCCCGAACAATTAGATAGCCCGGATAAAATCGATTCATTAGTAAATTCTCTCACTGATGCTATCAACTCAGCCATCAGTGACAACGAAAAGGTTGCTAAGCAAGGCAAACCCACGCTTCCCTTAGCCGTTAGCAATCTTATTAAAGCTAAGAACGCGGCTCTCCGGAGAGCCAAGAAATATCCCACGCCCGCCTATAGAACAGCTGCGAATCAGCTTCAACGTAAAGTTAGGTCTTGCCTCGCGGAACTCCGAGACGCTCAGATGAACGATCTCATGGCGAATATCTCTCCGTCCCACCAAGCGTACTATAGCATGGCCCGAGCCTTACGCGTAGACACCGTCTCTCACGTTCCTCCTCTCACTCGTCCCGATGGCACTACTGCCTTCGAAGTCGAAGAGAAAGCCGAATGCTTCGCCGACAGCATTGCCGCACAATGCTCGCCCAGCATGCAACCCGCGAATCCCACTCACATCAAAGCGGTGGAGGACGAAGTCCTTCGCAGAGACTCTCTCCCCATCACCGCCGACCCTGTCACAGTCTCTAATGACGAAATCTTGCTTCTCATTAGAAATCAAAAGTCCAAAAAGGCTCCGGGTGCGGATGGAATTTCCAACCACGCACTTAAGCACCTACCGCAACAGATGCTTACCTTGTTAGCTATCATTTTCAATGCCTGCTTCGACCATAGCTACTTTCCTAAAGCTTGGAAAGAAGCGACAGTCATAGGCATTCCCAAGCCGGGCAAACCTCTGAACGTCCCGGCTAATCACAGACCCATCAGCCTCCTCAAGGCAATGTCTAAACTTCTCGAGAGAGTCATACTTTCTCGAATGCGGAACCATCTGTTTCCAACGGATGGCGATCCTCTCATTATTCCCCATCAGTTCGGCTTTCGCGCTAAACACTCCTGCCCTCAGCAAGTCCACCGAATCGTCGAGTATATACTTGACGGTTTCTATCCGCGTCGTTATAAAACAGTCGCGGTTTTCTTTGACGTAGCCAAGGCTTTCGATAAAGTCTGGCACAGCGGTCTCGTTTATAAACTCTACAAGATAGGCTTACCGGATCGCCTAGTCAGGATAATAGCGTCGTTTCTCAAAGACCGTACGTTTCGATTTAAACACGAAGGCACGCTTTCTGCACCTCGTCCCATAAAGGCTGGCGTCCCTCAAGGCTCAGTCCTCGCCCCTCTGCTGTACACCGTGTACACCAACGACATTCCCATCCCGCCGAAAGGCGTCGAACTCGCCCTCTTCGCTGACGACACCGCACTCTATACCAAAGGCCACGGTGTTCGGCGCCTTGTAACCAGACTCCAAAAGGCCGTAAACGCCCTTGGTGCATGGTTTCAAGAATGGCGCATCGATGTGAACCCTGAAAAGAGTTCTGCGATGCGCTTCGACCACAAACGCCGTCGTCCCGATGGCGATCCCCACGTTCGAATGTTAGGCATTCCCATCCCCTGGAAGCGCAGTACTAAATACTTAGGCGTCACATTAGATCCGACGCTTTCTTTCAAGCCACACGTTGAAAGAGTTTCGAAACTCGCTCGTCACTATTTAGTCCGCCTAAATAGCATGTTAGGTAGAAAAAGTAAAATGTCCTTCAGAAACAAACGTACACTTTACAAGGTCTGCGTTAGACCCGTCATGACGTATGCCTCGCCAATCTTTGCCCACGCCAAACCCACCCTCCTGCACAAACTGCAGGTAGTTCAAAACCTCTTTTGCCGCCGGGCCACAGGCGCACCGTGGTACGTGCGTAACGCGGACTTGCATAGAGATCTTGAACTGCCTACAGTACAACAATATCTCAAAACACTCTCTGAAGCGTTCTTCAAACGCTCCGAAACCCATCCCAATCCTCTAGTTCGTGATTCTGTCTCATATGCTGCTCCTGTGTTAGACTCGAAGTTCAAAGTCGCTAGGCCTAGAAATGCGCAAACGTACTCATCCACCAGACTGTCACGCGATCTCGAGGCCCTTCTGGCCGCAAATTCTAATTCTAACGTAAATTCTAATTCTAACGTAAATCCGAATTAATGCATATTTAATTTTTCAATTTTTAATGTTTTCATTATTTACTTTTCATTTTTAATGTTTTATTTTACTTTTAATTTTTGAGCACCTTCAGTGCTATGTAATCCCAGCGGGTGACCCCTTCTGGGCCCCGCTAGCGCGGCCTCTTTCTCCAATTGGCCGTCGCTCAGATGAAGGCTGAGTGGCAAAAATGCACGAGCCGACAGGGGGTTTTTAGTGGGTATGGTCCTGGTAGGCGTCGGGACGAGTCCCACATAACTTTGGAATCGCGCCAGAGTATGCGTCAGGGCATTTTTATCCTCCTGCCCTTCCCGCGGAGGGGAACCAAAAAAAAAAAAAAAATAACGTAGATGTTTCAGTCTCGGTCTGCGTGCGTTCTCGAGCGCACGTCGATCGCAGCCGCCTTCCCGCTCTATTAGCCCCCGCGCTAATTGAGCACCCAAATTTCACTGGTTGTTGTCGTAATATATAATTTCATAGTTGTATACCGTAATAAGTTTCTAACGCCGTTTTCACGGCGGACAGTGGCTCGTTAACCGTACTTCTAGTAAGTTTCTAACGCCGGCGGAAAGTGGGTTTTAACCGTACATCGTGGAACGTGAGCTTCGTCGACGGGGTTCGTCGTTCCAGGACTTCAAGTGCCGTGTTCGAGTAAGTTATCCGCGTCGTCAACCGCCCTACTGCGTGTAGGGTGGTTTTTAGGAAGTTAGTCATCGTTGATAGGTTCATAGTATATATATTTATATATTGTTGTCCCTCCCCAACCCCCTCCGCAATGGCTTCCCTAAGCCCTGAGGAGCTTCTGAATAAGCTGATCGCTGATTACGACGCCCAAGGCACTCACTGCCCCCCTCATATGATTCGCACACTGCAATCATTTCTCCCTCTAATCATGGCACTGTTCACACCGGCCCCTCAGGCCACCTCCGTCCCTCAGACCGCTCTGGTCTTAGGCCCTCCCGCGTCCCCTTCCTCCAGTGACATGGAGTGCGAAGTAGACGCCCCTCCGCGCCGCAAGCGCGCACCCGCGACCGAGTCATCCTCGGATGCCACCCCAACTGGCCCTGAGTCTCCCTCTTTTACGCTTGTTAAGAAGCGTTCGAAACAAGACCCGGCGCCCTCGACGCCCGTCCCTACACCCCCTGCGGCGTCTTCAACTCCAGCTGCTCCGGTGTCTTCAACACCCGCTCCGGCCCCAACTTCTGTCAAGGCCAAGGTCCCACCACCCGTTTTCCTTCGGGAAAAGGGTAAATGGACTGAGGTTTCGACATTGTGCAATGAGCACAAAATCCATTTCATCCGAGCAGCCAACTCGGGTGAATCTATTAAAATCTTAGTCTCGTCGATAGACGACTTTCGTGCTTTAACAAAGCTCCTCACCGATAAGCAATATGCTTATCATACTTATGCTCTGTCAGAAGAGCGTAAGATCAGAGCGGTACTCAGGGGAGTCCCGTTCGAATTATCGAACGAGGCTATCCTGGAGGATCTGCAATCCCAAGGCTTCCCGGCACTCGCGGTGCATAAAATGCACAGCAAGTAAGGGAGGCAACACCCTCTCGCTTTGGTGGTTCTCGCCAACGTCCCCAAGTCCAGGGAGATCCTCAAAGGGGTTAGCACTATATGCGGCCTCTCTGGGATCTCGATAAAGGCGCCTCATCGCCGCGGTCATCCCGGCCAGTGCCATCGGTGCCAGTTGTACGGGCACGCGGCGGCCAACTGCCGCGCACCGCCCAGGTGCGTCAAGTGCCTGGTCCCTCACTTCACTAAGGAGTGCAATCGCACCCCTGAAACTCCCTCTCGTCCCAATTGCGTGCTTTGTGGCCAGTCCGGCCACACCGCAAATTACAGGGGCTGCCCTCGTGCACCCCGTTGTATGCGCTCCAATTTCAAGAAGGCGGGACCCAAACAGGCCCCGCGCCTTTCTCAAGAAAACTTTCCGCCGCTGCGTAGCCGGGTTCCTCCGGCTGCAAAGCCTACACAGTCTAGGCCTGCCCCAGAAACCTGGAGGCTGCGCCCCGCATCGAATCCCATCCTCGCCCATACAAACCCACTCCTCAATCCTCCGTAGCAGACGATATGCGTATCGTCTGCGACGCTTTAAAAAATGTCGATGTTAGTGAAATCGCAGTCTTAGCCCGTAAACTTAGGGCTTCACGTACTCCGACAGAGCGTTTGCTAGCTCTGGCGGAGCATAGTTCCCTTCTCAATTCATTATAGGTTCATTTAAATGAATTGATCCCTAAATCATGCTTCGGCTGACCTCTGCCCAGCCCCGGCTTCACCGAAGGCTGCCCAGAACGGCCACTAACTCATGTCCCTTTGAGCACCTTCAGTGCAACTTTCACTACAGGCGGAAGACCCGCCAGCGCCAGCGCGCCCAACTTCCCGACGGGTGTCGCTTCCGATGAAGGCTAACGGTAATAACTACAGCCAACAGGTGGTTTTTAGTGGGTAGGTGCCATTCTGGTGAGTCCCACATAACCCCCCGCAGAGGAATTTACCTGTGGGCGGTATGCATGACGCATCTTCCACCTCCCTCCCGCGAGGGTGCCTCGGCAGCAAAAAAAAAAAAAAAAAGTAGATTTTTCACCAATTAATAATGAATATAATTATTATATCGACTAATTGCGTTGCAGACCATAGGCTTCAGATGGCAAGGCCTTTGTTTCATTGCACAAGCAGGTCTTCTCTTTCACCGGAACGCGACCAAGACCAAACATGACTATGTTGCTCAAAATAGGAAGATGTATTATCAACCCACAACCGTCCTTAACATAAAAAACTGTACATATATAGTTCACATATACTACACATATAGGTCAGATATTTGGTCAGTCAAACCAAAAATTTCAATACCCAGAGATAACCACGTGCTTAATGTTAATTACTATGAGTCATCATCAACTAGTTAAAATATCTATGGTTAGATTAGCACTAATGGCATCTTTCTAATATTACTTTACTATATTCGCAACAAAGTGTCTGTGCACGTTACACCTATAAGCAAAGACATATAAATATCTGTCACGCTTTATTGACCAGGTAGTTAAAATAAATATTAAGCCCGACAGGACAGGGCATAACTACTGGTAGTAAAGTGAGGTTAGATAAAATCTGTGTTTCCTACTGTAGATATATATCAGCAGATAAGATTCAACTTGGTAAATTATCATAAAATTAAAATGAATGCTGTCTTTGTTTTCGGTTTAATTCGAAATTTGGTTCAAATTGGAGATTTAAAACAATTAACACAGGACTTCTTAAATTTTAGTAGGTTAAATATGGTGAACCGTAATGTAACCAATTGTTTATACGTTTATTACAGACAACACAAAAAACAGCCAACTTGTTACTTTTGCTTTCACTCCCATTAAATACGTAGAAAATCAAACGGGACTCTCGAAATTTCCCCAAAAATATGTTTTCTTTTGTGCTCTTTTAATACCTCATAAACTACAACTTACGACTATAGATAAAATTCTGTATTAACGATCATAACAACCACATAATTTCATTAAGGAACAAACACAGTTGAAAATACAGTTAACTGGATATAAAAAAGTTTTATCTGTTAGTGTCCTTGTGTTACTAGAGTCAACATAGTATTTTGACGCGTTATGGGTAAAGTTTGGACGGCCCACGAGTTGATGTTGTCATCCCATTTTGGAAATCCGCCAAATATCTAAAGACGCATTGCAGATCATATTTTTTATTATATTGCCGAAGGACACTGCCATGGCCTGGTGACATGGAACTCATTTGTGGATAACTAATGGAAAAAGTTTGGCACAGTCTATTGATTTCTTTGTAAATGTAAAAAGTTTGCTATGAGCTTACATATTAATATACATTCTTATATAGACTGATCTAAACGCGTTTAAGATGTTTTCCGCGAACATTTCCATATTATAGCGTGAATTGTATTTGATATTTTTCAACGCTGTTCTTTGCACACGATGTTATCGCATCATACTAAAACCACAGTAAAATTGTGCAATGCTAGGAGACTGTTCATGATTCTTAGTCCAAAATAATAAAGACTGATTTCTTCTACGTATCACTCACAGTGTGACAAATATAGTCGTGATTATAAGTTGAATGACTTATCAGAAATTTGGCTCGACCACAGATACTATAGTCCATTTGAATAAAATGAGTTGAAACGCCAGAACACATCATACATTCATATTGATATCGTTTATTAGAAAAACACTGTCGCTGTATAAAAGATATAAATAAATGCAGTCTAAAGAGACATTACAGGGTGGATCAAACCAATTATATGTATAAAGAAGACACATAAAAACTATACCAAAAGTATTCGATTATTGTTTATTTACAGTTCAAAAATAGTTTTTTTGTTTTTCAACCGATATAAAAAAGGCCCTTAGCATACTTATCTACATAATTGGAAACCTCCTTCGCATGAAAAGTTATGAATTTTCACCAATTTTGAAGTCGGTTTCTACTTTATGATTTTTTTTCTACTCAGTGTGTTTCTTAATGAACCCTTTGTGTCCGTTTCAAAATGATACCACCTTTTTCTATCCACGAAAACACAAAAAGAAGACAAGCTTGCAATCGTACGGTTAGACGGGCTCATAATTAACTCCGCTACACAGCTGAGATTTACGTGTACCACGGGCACAATTAAATTTGCATAGGAAATTGTTCTGAATGAGCTAAGAATAAGTTGCCAGCTCGAAACCAAAGTTTATGGTACTCGCTGGTCAAATAATGCAGCACAGAAGCTGGTGATTAGGTGGCGTTTGCAACTGTAGTTAGTGTCTGTGTATTTATTTGTTCGTTGGCAAATTAATGATGTGGTGTTAGGTTGTTTGTGTCTGTTTTGTGCTCCAAAAAGCTGTTTAAAACTTGGAATCCTTAGATCTTGGTAGGATTACTTGAGTTCTAAACAGTTTATTGGTTAGATAAAAACCTTTAAAATATATAAATTTAACAAAACCTGATAAATTGAAGCTACTAGTAGTAATAACACCGTACGGACGACCAAGGTAACGCACTGGCACGAGTATGATTTGCAAACTAAGTCTAAATTAGGACTCTGTGATCTGTGATGAGTAGGTATCTCTTAGTGTCGTTATTGGAAATGATGTACATTGGAAATCCTTAACATTAGTGCTACTTACGTGAGTTAACGTGACTTAAATGAATTACACCTTAAATTACCTCTTTTCTTATTTTAATAATAAAGCTATAATACTAATATCTATTTGTTCTCACTTAGTTGCGCCTATCCCATAAATCCAAACCACAACAAAAGCGCCATATTACATTTAACCAAACTGAAGGCTGAAAACTAGCGAATGCAGCCACAAAATTCATGGCAAAGAACATGAAACATGCAGAACGTTCTGTGTACCTTTGTTACAAGTTTTCAGTCAAATTGTTCGTGGCGAAGTTTTATTGTTACATCCCCGAACGTTACCGTTGTTGAGATATTTTTCATATTTTACGAGACGCCATATTTTAAAATTATGGCTTCTGTGAATAAAGTGCAGCAATTTGGGAAATTTTGAAATGTTTTGTGTCATTGGACCGTTGGGAAGGGTGAATGTTGTAAATATTAATTATTGTGCAATGGGAAAGTTATTTTTATCTTAAGCTAGACGATTCTTTTAGGTTTTGCTGTAACATATTGGTTTAGCTATGGCTAGTATTTGATGACATATTTTATTTATACTTTTTTATTGAACACTTTAAAATAATACATTACAGTACAACAAAATACATAACAATACAAAAAGGCGGCCTTGTTGCTATAGATTATTTTTTCCAGGCTACCAGTTCCAGATGTGAAATATTTTGCGTTTGAGATATTATGTTTGGCGTACTTTTTAAGATTACATACCTTTTAGAGACATACTGATCCATCTACTTGCATCACCCTGTATTTACGGAAATACAGGGTGGGTAGGTTTAATGAACAAGGACATCAGATCATAATTTCGTGGATTTTGATAACATATGTTTAAGCAAACGGTTTATAATCCACAAATTACAAACACAATACAGTCATGTCTCTCTTTTTGACTGGTTAAGTTTTATAATGAGTTTTTTTCGTTTTAAGAGACGTTTGTAAAAATTGCACCAAACATACAGAGTAAGTTTATGCTTTCCCATTTTATGTTATTAAGTCAATTATAAATTAATACAGTTATGAGTTCCAGATCTCAGAAAAATAGACTTTTCTTAATTTTCCGACAAATTATATAAAAAAATAACCAAATTCAAATAAAATCAACAATCTATCTCCATGTCTCACTTGCAAATTTTATATAAATAAACTTCAAACATGAAAATTGGCCTCGTAAATATTTCGCCATTGAAACAATTATTGCTCCAAGCTACTTAATTAAGCCAAAAATTGTTCATTTTATTTGAATAGCTATTTCTGAATTCGCTTTACCTTTCTTCTTTTGCGAAATGGCTCAGTGTAATTAAAAACCAAAGCTTTTGTTTCGGGGCATGGCGTATAATCACTGTGAAATTAAAGGGAAACATAATACCAATAGTAAACACAAAAGCTCGTTGGAGTCAGGAAATAGAGCTTTTTTAACGTCGAGCTTATCAAAGTCTAGACCGTTGTAATGCAGTTAGGTTTTAATTTAGCGACATTGTTTCCAGTTCCTAGTTTTGAATTGTGAAGATTAATAGAGATAAATTTAAAATAAAGTTTTGGGCTGCATTAACAAGTTTGACGTCTTTTCAAATGAAACAGTATTTTTATTTCAATTGGTAGATTGCATTCTTCAGTAAAATTAAAAGATACAATAATTATTTACTACTACAACATAAAAAGTTAAATTAAAAATTTCTTTTTTGAAATCAAAATAGCAAATGCGAGTTTAGTCACATTATTAGCTCATATTTGCAAATTAAATAAAAGAATTTTAATAAAAGACGTCGAAAGCAGTCAACAGTCTTTAGCAATACGTATATAATATTTAAATGCTTAGTTCATATATTATATAAAGCCGTGCTGTACATTTACAACAAATAGTATTTTTTTTTTATTTGGTAGCAATATTTAAAGAGTTTTGTTTGGTAACCTGGTAATTGTAAAAAAATAGTTTCTGTTATTCTTTAGAGATTACCATTAAAGTGTATGTAAATAAAGGATATCCGGAATACCCCACTGTTTATTCTGGGTTCCCCCCCAGTTCGCTGTAGGGTCATCCATAACACAAGCTCTGCTTACTTTGGGGCCATACAGTTGGTGTCGTTGTCTGGGGATTATTATTATATTATTATTATTATTATTATTTTTCAGCATCAACACTATGAACGTAACTTGCAATTTAATTTTTTCCTGGCTACTTTCTACTTTAGTCACACATACCGAAATTATGAGCAGTCATTCACAGTGAAAGCCACTACTCTATAGCATTCGCTCCCTGCCTTATTTTAGGCATTTTAAACTAATGTTAATATTTATTAAGTATCTTTCTTTACAATAATAAATTCTTAAAGTGTCCCAATACACAACATAATTAAACGTATTGGTATACTTTAAGAATATTTATTACTGAAGTATAAATATGGGATTTCTGTATGTTTGTATATATGTATTTGTTTTTAATATAAATTTTATATTTTTTTCTAAAATGCATGGCCAAAAAGCAGTTCCAGTTATTATAGGTCTACCAGGATCTTATGGCAAAAAAAAAGTTTGAAAAATAGCGATTCTCATATGGCAACAAAAAAATGTCATCTGTCAACTGAAATTTGGAGGAATTGTTTTTGGTTTGGCTTCAAATTTCCTTTAAAAAGTGGTGAAAATGTCGAAGAAACCTCTTCTATCGCAAGCAAGATTGTTTTTAATGTTTATCAAAGAATACTTGATGAACAAGGTACAGAACAAACACAATCATCGATATTCAAGACAAGATCAAACATAACCCAACATTCGCCACAGTAAGATTTTCAAAAATTATCCTTGATCATTGGATAAATTTTTATATTTGCATGTATCACACACAGAATCTGGCGCTATAAGGAAAAAAAAGTATCAAAACGTTTTACTCCAATTTCCCCAGTATTGCTTGCGTCAATTTCTTTTTTCCCTTTTTGCCATCAGATCCTGGCAGACCTGTATTTATATTGATCAATTTCAGTTTTGCCTGGAAGAGACCGCTTCTTTAGCCGCCGACATCTTCATTCTCTTTTAATTTTAGGTATTTTAATTTCGTAACTGGTTTGGCAATACAGTGTATATATTCTTTTCTATTCTCTTCTATCCCCAGTCTTTTGTAACCTGTTTTCCATAGAATGCTGAGCTACATTATATCTCTATATACATTCAATACCGCAACTCGTATTCACTTACTCAACTTTCCTCTATCTACATACTCCATTCCTTATTCATACCATGAAAAATCCCTTTCAATTTCAAAGATTCAGCTTGAATTTATGACGTCTTCATCCACATACTGGCTGATCCCCTCTTCCGTATGCAAATTGGATGGCCACACATTTTGACGACGATGGAGTGCCACATCCTCCTTGGAAGCCTTAATGGCCATCTTATTGTCCTTTATGGGAGATATGTTAAGCAGCTTAGAGGATAATGGCCTGGTTAATAGATTTATCATTTTGTAACCTGACGTCTGTGGCGAGTACTGGGGATTGTGGATTGGGGCTTAGATCATTTGGGTTCAAATAATGAATTCGAATCGAAATATAAAAATTTTTTTAATGCACTTACTTATAAAATAAGACGTGGTAAAAACGAATCTGAAAAGACAATCCACTTATATTTCTCGAAGAAAACCAAAATACTTAATACGTTTCTTTAGAAACCTTACAAGCGAATATTTTTTCACTGAAAGTACTTCCACAACAACACAAAATCATCCTTGGAAGAACACGATATTAAGCAATAAACCATAAAAGGCTTTTTCGAACTCACTGAAATGGAAAAGCAGAATCCCAATAAAAATTGACCCATCCCAATTTATCAAACTATTCCATAAAATGCTCACCCTTCAAAAATATTACAATCTTTGGCCGATCAAGCATTTTCTGAACTGAGTACGTGATGCAATATGTATTTAAAGTGTAGCTCGTAAATCCTTAGAGAGAGATAGATATATTTGTTGTATATCCTGGAAAATGTTAGGGAAATTCTAAATATTGCAGCAAGTGGACAAGTTCTTTATAACTAAAGTAAATTGTTTTTCTAAAATAATAAACAAAGTGATATTTTAAAACTTAAGTAAATAAGTTTGATTACAAATATTTACCGGAAGTAATAGAAGTAATTAATAATAATAATAATATTTAAGAAGAATAAGAGACAAAAAAATGGTCCTTTACATGTCTTGTATGTCTTGTATTGTCTTGTATGTTTTGTAGTCAGCCGAGTGGCGTCAGTGTAGCCTTGCCTCATACGCCGAAGGTCCCAGGTTCGATCCCTGGCCGGAGCATAAGTGTGATGAACACAGATGTTTCTCGGGTCACGGTTGTTTATATTTATATATGTATGTTTATTCTGGGTCCTCCCCTGCCTCCATGTCGCTGTATGGTCATCCATAACACAAGCTCCGCTTACTTTGGAGTAATACAGTAGGAGTGTTTGTCTGGGGATTTCATTATTATTATTATTTTAATAGCATCAGAGTATTTCAACTACCCTGCTCAGAAATATTTCCAAAACGGTAAACCCCCAGTTTAACTGTTATGAATGTTTTGAGGGATTTCTGCTACATATAAATCCACACGCTGTGTTGCTATATACCAGAAATATTTCACGAAACTTACCTAACAAAGCACTTTAAACTTAATAGCAATTAGACTAGTTTGAAATTTCAAATGACTAAGGAACGTAATCAAGGGTTAAATTATAGCGGCAATAACTACAATTAGTTACCCGGTTGATTCCGGTAAAGTCTTAACGCCATTGTAAGGCTAGAAAATTGTGGTTTCTCGTTGCTTATTTTAATTAATTAGGTTATTATCATTGTTTACTGTTATTTCTTTGTTGTGAATTTAAAATAGTCTTTAGTAATTGGTAAATATTACCAAGATTTTTTTGGGCTATATAAAAAAATATTTTGGATATTACATCAAAGGATCAAAAAATTATGTTTTTTAATTTATTTGGGAGAAAGTATGACAATATAGATGGCATTTAAAACATTTAAAACATATTATTCACATAATGCTGAAATGAAACTAAAAGATTCTTTAATTCATCATTTGAATCAGAAATTTCGATTACTGAAAAAGGTTAATAAATTGTTGAAGTAAAAATTTATTTATTTATCAAACCCTTACAAAATAACTCCTTGAATTGGCTCGTACGAAACTTAAAGCAAACGTTAAACCAACATAAACCTAACTGTCCAAAGTTACTTAATACAAAGCAAACCAAAAAAAGAGGGGAGAAACACAACGAAATAAATAAGAAAACGTTGCGTTTTCGGAACTTGAAAATTTATTCAACGGAACGAAATCGTGTGGAAAATTTGCAATTTAGAAGTAAAAGGGGAATGGCAATAAGCCATCGATTATGTAGATGCAGGCATTGTGCAGGACGCACGTTATCTGTGCAGTCGGCGGCGCGGGCGGCGCGGCGGCCCCGCAGCCATTCGTTAGGTTCTTAGAAAGGATTGCGACGCAATAATTTTCAGTTAAAAGTTTTTGGGGGGTTGTAGCGCGCCGGTTTATGGATATGTTTTTTTTATTATTTTATACTGCATCAAGATTGGTAGTGGAAATTTTAGCTGTTTTCGTTAACGTTTCATTAAAGCATTTTTAGATAAATTTCATATTTCACGCATCTCTTTGTTAGTAAATCAGGAGATCTTTAAGTTTTGGTATATATTTTTTCACAATTGGTAACTGTATCAAAACTATAAATATGTTTAAAAAATATAAGCAGACTTTTCTGTTATTTTAAATTAATTAATTAAATCAACTTTTAAAAAATCTGTTTTTTATGGAAGTTTATAAGAAGACAAATGGTAACATTTTCTCATAATCCAAAATCAACAATCCTTTCCACCTAAACCATTCACGTCCATTCCGCAAGCCAGGACAGTACAAACAACACAATGATTGCGAAGGTTTTTAGGCCGACGATGCCGTTTCCTGCATTCAGCTATCCGTAGTGACGCCCGTCACGCGATCCTGATTCACTTTTTGTGTTGCCATGAGAAATTACAGCAAAAAACATATCTACAACCACCGGGATAGCGGCGTGATTTAGTACTCGGTTTTGTCATGTATTTTATTTTGCTGGGGTGTAATTAAATTTAGCATGTTCTTGATTCTCTAACGCAGAGCCTTTTTTCGTCATTGTCTATGTTAGATGTACTTTACAGTACGCTATTAAGTATGCTGTGAAATGTTGGAAATAAGTCTGATCTGCTGACATTACATTAATAACAATAATTAACTCCCAGACAAACACCAAGCATGTTATGTATGTAATACTAAACAGAGAACTGGGGGAGACCCAGAATAAACAAACATAGGTATATAAATAATAGGTCTTTACCTATGAAACTGCCGTTTTGCCGTACTGGCCATTTCAAATGAAAATATTATTTTTTTTGACTGATAATTCTAATTTCAAATTAATTTTATTTGACAAACATGGAATTCTTTTTCTAAAATCGTCATTTGTTTAATAGTTAGTGTTTTGTTTTCAACGCATTCGAACATTTTTCATCATGGATAAGTTAAAAATTCGAGTAATTATGGGGTATGAGTACCGTCGTGGCAGCAAAGCGGCACAAGCGGCACGCAACATCAACGACGTTTACGGAGCGAACACTACAAACGAACGCACCACCCGTTATTGGTTTACCCGCTTCCGTTCTGGAAATTTTGACCTGAAAAATGAACCCCGTGGTCGTCCGAAAACTTTGGTCGACAATGACGAATTAAAGGCAATTGTGGAAGCTAATGAAACTCAATCCACGGCTGAATTAGCAGCAGCTTTCGACGTTAGCATCAAAACAATATTGGTCCATTTGCGTCAAATTGGCAAGGTAAAAAAGCTTGACAAATGGGTACCCCACGAACTCAATGACCGCCAGCGCGAAGTACGCGTGGAGACGTGCCTTGCACTGCTCAGCAGGCATACAAATGAAGGAATTCTGAACCGCATTGTTACTTGTGACGAGAAATGGATCCTGTTTGACAATCGTAAGCGCTCAGCAAGTTGGTTGGACCCTGGTTCAGCACCCAAACAATGCCCTAAACGAAAACTTACCCCTAGAAAAGTGATGGTCACTGTTTGGTGGTCTAACGCGGGTGTAATTCATCACAGCTTCTTGCCAAACGGGACAAGCATTACTGAAGATGTGTACTGTGAAGAACTGAACACAATGATGGAGAAGCTCGCACGTCTCCAACCAGCTTTGGTCAATCGTTCGGCTCCACTGCTCCTGCACGACAACGCGCGACCTCATACTGCACAGCAGACGGTCTCCAAGCTACAAGAGTTGGGATTGGAAGTTCTCCGTCATCCGCCATACTCACCAGACCTTGCGCCTACAGACTTCTACTTTTTCCAGAATTTGGATAACTTCTTGGCGGGAAAAAATTCAATACCCTAGAGGCAGTACAAAATGCCTTGGAAGAATTAGTTGCCTCCCGTCCAGCTGATTTCTTCAAGAAAGGCATCAATAAGCTACCAATGCGTTGGCAAAGATGCATTGATTGCATGGGTGATTATTTTGATTAATAGAAATAAAAAAGATATAAAAAAATTACGCTTCATTTATTTCGTGAAAAACGGCAATTTCATAGGTACCATGACCGAGAACAAAAATCTGTGTTCATTATTTAGGACCCGAACCTGGGACCTCCGGCGTATGAGGCAGGGTTACTAACTACTACGCCACTCCTACCGAGTGGCCAAACCAACATTTTTAAGGTTTTTTGATTTAATTCTATTGACAGGCGTTTGTCTTCTGTATCACGAGATGGAAAGTGATGATGAAGGCGATGTTTTACGCCTATTTGCGCTAAGTATTTATAAAACATACCTTTTCACTCAACTTTTTATATCTTTATTGTTCCGGAAGTTTGGAAACCGTTCGATTAAACGTACATGTCTACGCTTAGTGGGCACTTTTTGGAGTTTCGACAACAAAAGTAACTTTTGCCCGAGCCTAGTAACCCTTAGGTATTAGGTCTTTACCTATGAAATTGCCGTTTTTCACGAAATAAATGAAGCGTAATTTTTTTATATATTTTTTATTTCTATTAATCAAAATAATCCACCCATGCAATCAATACATCTTTGCCAACGCATTGGTAGCTTATTGATGCCTTTCTTGAAGAAATCAGCTGGACGGGAGGCAACAAATTCTTCAAAGGCATTTTGTACTGCCTCTCGGGTATTGAATTTTTTTCCCGCCAAGAAGTTATACAAATTCTGGAAAAAGTTGAAGTCTGTAGGCGCAAGGTCTGGTGAGTACGGCGGATGACGGAGAACTTCCAACTTGGGGTTGGAAGACTTTGTAGCTTGGAGACCGTCTGCTGTGCAGTATGAGGTCGCGCGTTGTCGTGCAGGAGCAGTGGAGCCGAACGATTGACCAAAGCTGGTTGGAGACGTGCGAGCTTCTCCATCATTGTGTTCAGTTCTTTACAGTACACATCTGCAGTAATGCTTGTCCCGTTTAGCAAGAAGCTGTGATGAATTACACCCGCGTTAGACCACCAAACAGTGACCATCACTTTTCTAGGGGTAAGTTTTCGTTTAGGGCATTGTTTGGGTGCTGAACCAGGGTCCAACCAACTTGCTGAGCGCTTACGTTTGTCAAACAGGATCCATTTCTCGTCACAAGTAACAATGGGGTTCAGAATTCCTTCATTTGTATGCCTGCTGAGCAGTGCAAGGCACGTCTCCACGCGTACTTCGCGCTGGCGGTCATTAAGTTCGTGGGGTACCCATTTGTCAAGCTTTTTTACCTTGCCAATTTGACGCAAATGGACCAATATTGTTTTGATGCTAACGTCGAAAGCTGCTGCTAATTCAGCAGTGGATTGAGTTTCATCAGCTTCCACAATTGCCTTTAATTCGTCATTGTCGACCAAAGTTTTCGGACGATCACGGGGTTCATTTTTCAGGTCAAAATTTCCAGAACGGAAGCGGGTAAACCAATAACGGGTGGTGCGTTCGTTTGTAGTGTTCGCTCCGTAAACGTCGTTGATGTTGCGTGCCGCTTGTGCCGCTTTGCTGCCACGACGATGACGATGATATCCATGATGACGAAAAATGTTCGAATGCGTTGAAAACAAAACACTAACTATTAAACAAATGACGATTTTAGAAAAAGAATTCCATGTTTGTCAAATAAAATTAATTTGAAATTAGAATTATCAGTCAAAAAAAAATATTTTCCTTTGAAATGGCCAGTACGGCAAAACGGCAGTTTCATAGGTAAAGACCTATTATATATATGAAATAGAGCATCCATACAATACTCAAAATGCATTCTGTACAGAATGTTTGCTTCTTTAAGGACTAAAATCTCTCAAAATGAGCTTGATTTATGAGATTCAACAATTTTACTAATGTCTTTGTCAAGACTTTATTGCTTGATGCTCAACCGCATCTATCTAATATTTCAAAATACCACGTATTAAAATTTCCCCATTTATTTGTATCCTCAATCATTAGCAGCGTCACAACACATGGTAACTAGTTGGCAGCATCAAAAGCGTCGTATAATGGAGGGAAAACAAACTTAATGTGCCATATTGTGTTTCAGGACAAACAGTCGTAGACGCGGGCGCGCTCTAGTGTCGAGTTACAGGCAGACAGATGCTGTCAAAAGGTCACGAATAGACCTTTGTTTTTACAGTCACTGTTGAGATGAGAATCACATCATGTGATGAGGTTTGCATGGGGTTTGAGATATAAGAGTTCGTATATATCTTGACTTTTTAAGCAGTTTTTTACTATCGATATAAAATCTTATGTTGAGTCCACGTTACGGAAGAATCAAGCATGTCATAAATGTCAGTTTAGGTATACGAGTATTAGGAACGCTTGTATTCAACAAAAGGTGTTGGAAAGATTTGTTATTCTAAGTTATACTCTATTTGATTTCATTTCATTTACTTGATTATATTCTTCCTGATTTTTTGGGGTAATAAGACAAAAATTTTAAGAGTACTACAAAATGTTACGCTTTTTATTAGATTTCTATTGAAATGAAAAAAAAAGGCTTTAATTCGAATAAAAAACGATTATTGCAAAATAATAGATGGAACTCAAACGTGCTAAAACTGTCCCTGTGAATAAAATTATTAGAATATTACTTAAGCACTTAACTTTAATACGTTAGTGATTGGCGTCAATACAAAATATTGCAAAATTAGTTCATCATAATCCTGAATAATTAATTTATATTCGATTTTATGAGTTCATACTCAGCATTCTGTGCTCCCCTCTTGATGCAGTGGGTTAATAAAAATATATTAGCAATTTTCCCGAAAATGCAGCCAATGGGGTAGCCGGTATGTCGACAATTACCCCAGAGCTTCCAAATTTGCCGATATAAGCTGCATAATTGGTATTTACGCTACATTAAATTCTCATACCACTTTATCGCTAGTGCGTAATGAATTTTTATGGCCGTCAATTGGTTAATGTCTCAATTTCATATAAACACAAACTATGACTCAGCTGATATAAATTTTCGCATCCTTTAAAATTTTGGGGTATTTTTGTTAAAATTATTTGTATATACTGTATTTTTGTTAAGTTTTAACTTCTCAAGGAACGACTGTCAATATGTCCATAATATGCCCATACAAACCTAGGGCTTGAATTTCGATGTATTTGGTTATTTTCTGTGAGCATTATAACGAAAAAATCTTCGAACTAAATATCAGTTTCCTACTTTCAAGAGTTAGGGCGGGGTGACACAAAGCACTTTTATTTATAGTTTTGAAATAAAAAAAATCTTTAAAAGCTCAGTATTTCTCCAGAAACTCCGAAACTCAGTGATCGAAAACACTAGAGCAGTACAATAATATTAAAGTACAACTATCACAATATACATTACTTTGTGTAAGTTATTATCGACTCATTTGCTATTATCTAAATATACCAACAATTCAAACCCCTTCAAACTCAAAACTTGAAACAAACAAATCTCACTATAGCAGGCGTTCATTATAGACAAATCTTCTAAGCCCCGAACTGTTTGCAATAGTTAAAGACACATTAAACTTGAGAGGGAATAATTCACAAGTGGAAGCTCCATTTAGCATTGTCAACCGCACATTTGTATCAGTTCAAACATTCATGGAACAAACTTAACTAGCGACCGAGGACCGATTGTTTCCCGATAATACGCCAGATATTCGTAAAACTGCGTAGGTTTTTAAATCTTCGCTGCGCTAAATTCTTTGGAAACGATTGTATTTCGTGACTTAAATTTGAATTATTATTACACAATTTTCACAAAGGATATTATTAATGTTGTGTATGCATATTGGTTTATTTCGAAATCTTCTACAAATGAACGTTTGTTCACCTAAAGATTGATGATCAATCCACGGGTGAGGCTATAAATTTAATTCGTATAAAGACGGCTCTAATAGTCAATCAAAAGGCTCAATAGGCAAAGGCCTACGACGAAAGCGTCGGTTTTGGATCGTTATCGGAGAATACTCGTCTTTCAAAAGCGGAAGGAACTATTGGTGTATAGACTACAACCAAAAAAGTGCTGTATTGTGAATTATTAGTTTTAAGTTTGAAGGTGGGTATTCGTTTTGTGGTGTACCTTTTATCAATGCACACGTGCGATGGGTCATCCGCCTCCGCTAACACACCTGTTTCGATGCAGGTAGTCAAACCTTCGCACTAGTAAGTTTTGATCACTGATAGGAAACATATAGAGATTTAAAAAGGCTGTGGTTCATATCCCGTTTAAATCCTAAATTTCCACAAGCTTTTACAACAGTTTTTGAGATGATACTATTTTTATTAATAATAAAAGTTGAACAAAAATTATTGTCAACATAATTATAGTTCGTTCGTTTTCAACATAATCTTTACACACCTACCTTAATAACTTTCATAGCTTAATAAATGTTACTCTAAAACAACAGTTAATAAAATTAATAATAATCCCTGTAACACCAATAAAAACAAACATTAAAGATTAAATGGCTTTTTAATTATAACATAACACATAATAATGAGTTCCATATCCCAACATAATATTAATGAAAGGTAACGAAACATGCATTAAAGGAGAGAGCATTAAGGGGTTAATATTATAAGAACAAAGAACGGGTAATTAAGGGCATCCATAATCCATTAACGGAACCCAAACGGACAAAGCCTTTATTGTGAATAAAAGGTGTATTGTATATTTATTCATGCAAGGATATTTTAATAAAAAGACAATTTATTTATATCTTTAAACAACTACTACTGGCTTTCTTAATATTTTCATTGTTGAATGGAGTACGTTATTGTTATTATTAGCCATTGTCATTTAAACGAAGTACCATCCAAGAAAATGGGTTTGGCACAACAAGCACACCGCAATATGTTCTGCTAGTTTGATGTTTGCACTTAGACTCGCTTTTATAGCACTTACAAGGATTTCGGCATTGCCTCCATTAACTAAAGAGGATCTCCATCGAGCTTAATTAAGAATTCTCTCAAAAGCCTCGCCCGAGTCCGCCGCCCTTGGACAAAATGGCTGCGATTGATTTTAAATGAACACCAACAAAGAACGCCTAAAATGAGGGCGTCTGATTTTATTAACCAAAACGTTCTGAGCTAAAAATAAAGCCTCCAATTTCAAAAACGCTTTTAATTATAGTGCCCATACACCAAGCCGTTTGAGAACTTGAAACATTGTATAAAAGCTGTCAACATTATTTTTCCACTTTTTGTTTCCTCAAGCCGTATCTCGTCGTCGCTAACTCAGCTTACTTATGCAAACATTAAGTCCTGCTTAAATATGATACATTTTTTCGTACCTTTCGTCGACAGCTTGCTTCTTCAACAAAACTTCTTAAACATAAATAAGGAGACAGAGAATTTTGTCGTAAGTGAGGAAATATTACATCGGCTTAGAGCTACGGCGGGCACCTCACGGAAAGAAGGCTCGTTATGCTGATTTATGACACACCCCCGAAATAGGTGTAACAGAGAAAGAACCACCTTGCAACAGAATCCTTATGAAATTCTTGAAACGAAATTACCTACCCTTATTTTACAGTAGGATATTAAAACGTCCATGGCAGGAAGAGCTACATTTTATAATGTTACTTTAAATATCTATACTTACATTCTTTCTTTGTTTATTTAAACGTCTTTACATTTGATATTGAATACATTTTATAACTAAGTTAAATTCAAGCAAATCAGTATTGCAACGACTACTTCAGATGTATCAAACTCAGATTAATCTCAATAAATTCACCCTCCTATTTGAAGTTAATTTCTTCCCCAGGCAAGTAATTGAATAAATCAAGTACAAGCTATATTACACAGACTTACGATATTGAAAGATTCAAATTAACAGTTAAGTTTCATTTAATAAGAAACAACTCGTTGACAGGGAGGGCTTATTGCTACGCAAAAATAATATTAGATACATTAGACGTATAACGAAATTATTCAAATTTCATGCATTTGCATGACTACGTTTTGACGGCATGAAACACATAACCGCAAACCTATTTATTACATGCAACGATGATTTAAACACAAAGTGTTAATTTAAAAGTTGTACAAAAATAAACATCAAATATTCAAAATATATACATAAAATAGTATTCGAAACGTATGTAAACTTTGAACTAAGTTCATCAATAAGTCATTGTGTATCACGTTTTATGGTAATTTTTATAGCTGCCTCCGTTCACCGTAAACAGAATGGTAGACAATCCCTAAAAGAGTTGTCAGAAGTTACGCGCGGCGTCGTGTTACCTACTGCATACATTTGAATTGCAAATGCTTGTTTCGATTATCAAACAAGATAAGTTAAATATATCAAATATTTTATCTCATTGGTAACTGGTATTTGTTAAACTTCTCGATAATGAACTTGTTCAAATATCGTTATTTATATTCTTGTGATAATTTCAGAATTTTAAATCCACAGCGATGCTACCGACAAAATTATACATTTTAAATATGAGTCTTTTAAATGTCCTGTTGAAAATAAAATTGCATTCCCTGACGGTCATATTAATGTCACTTTAATATTTTATTGAGTTGGAGCTGAAAGCACTCATGTTCATAATAAGCATCTCGACATATAAATCAGACAGTTTATGAGAGTTGATGCCAAATAAATTGTATAAACTGCACGTTACGGCATACCGAGATAAACCGAACTGAAGGAAACATTGTTAATAGGATAAATTATAACCGGTACAACAAATCTTACAAGAAATCTATATGTGCTAATACTGTGAACGTCTATTTCCGTACTATTGCTGATTCATATCAATAGAATAGCACCATGCACAAAAGTAAGCTATAATCAATGAATTTAAATTGTTGCATTGTGAAAAAAAACCTGAAACGATGCTTTATTACTATTTCCTTAAAGTTTTTACACACAACGACTTATTTTTAAGTAAAAGTTCAATTTACATTTCGGAAAAGCTCTTCAAATAAGTACAAATGGAAACAATAAACGTAGTAAACCGACGTTTACGCTCGTATCTTTTGATAAAGCTCCGCTTGCAATACTCAATATCATAATTTAGTCTGATGTCAACTTTTTTTGCGCATGACTGGGATCCTCCAATGGATTTTCCGATAGAATTGTTCCAATGTATTGTAATGGTGCTTCGATCAAACAATAGCATATTTTGCTTTTAGATCATTTAATCCTGTTTTTACTTCCTGCTGAAAGATTTCGTTGAATTGTTATTTGGAAATATGGTTGACTTAAGCTTTTGTTTGTTAGAATTAGATATAAATGTATGGAATTCGATTTTGCGTTATAGTACGCAACTAATTAATTTGTTTGGTCCTAACTAAATAAATTATCTGACAGTAAATGATGTTTGAAATATTGCTTTAAAACACTGAGTAGATTAATTCACTATATTAAAAAACCAAAAAACGCTCTTTATTTGGAGTTTGTTCTGTTATAAAAAAGAACTTCGTAATAATATTCACGTAAATGTATATTTTTACTACTTTAGTGCATGCATACTCAGCACACTTCAGACCGGCATTGTTTACAAACAATACGATTTATAAAGTAAATACAGCTTCATTATATCTTTAGAACTCTTAATCCTATCTTTTAGTCCAGTATTTTGCATCGGCTCCTTTGTTGCCGCGGCTCCAGACTCAAATGGAGACGGGGGGAATCTTAATTAAGTGTTGGCAAAGCCCTCTCCACTTAATGCAATGACTTCACAGCTCGTTTAACTTTCATAAAATTCTCTTAGTCTCAGCAATGTTTCCTAACTAGTGAAATAAAATTAAAGATGACAGCGTGATTCCGAAGGAATCCAATTTCGGTTGGAAGTTTAATTTCGAGACAGTCATTCGTTTTAATTCGGTTTTCGTGTGTGAATTTTAAATTTTGAGTTGGGCGTGAATATAAATACTTATGACACCTTTTTAAAAGTAACTCAGTTTTTGTTGAAGTAAACTGTAAACTGAATGTCATCAGCAAAAAATGTTTGTATAATATTAAATTTATTAGTCAAAAGTACTATTTTTACCTTGAATATTGCGACATACTATCCAAATTAAATATTAGTCTAAAATCATGCTTCATAATTGAATTGCGAGCCTTCTATTTTTGCAAAAACGTTGTAGGCGTCTCCCTAATAGACATCGATTACGATATTATAGGCTCCCCTCATATTTCACATAATCCCATAATTGATAAAAGTCCATATAGCTTTATGCCGCGCGGTCCCCTGGGTTCGCAGATTTATAATAAGCAATTGTTGGATTCTAAATGATTAATCGTTTTACTAGGGATAAAGATTTTATACATGCCAAACTTAAGACGTGGTTAAATTATAATGAAGATTGATAATGATACTAGTTAACTAAAAATAGAACACACAATTGCTTTATTGGAGCATACGTTTTATGTTCAATATGCTTTCAAATACTCACACAAATCAAAAGCAATTTTAACGAAATTTCGTTGTAACTATATCAAAATATTCTTGCTTTAAACCGTTTCCAAGAAATATTGTATGCATCAAACGCCCTATCTCTTGGTTAACAAATTTAACAGCAACAACTTTTCATGGCAACAAACATAGGGTGTAGATTTGCAAGGGGTCACAAGAACCCACGCGCTAAATTGTACCTCATGCTGCGTTAGTCACGCGGTATAAACAACGTTGCATTTTAGGGTTAAGATTAATCTCAGTGAGTTTAAACTATTAGTTAATAGTTTTTGTGTTGCATTTGTTCGTGATGGTTGATTGATTTGAATCTTTGTTACTGCAAATTGGAAAAGATTTATTGTGGAATGGGATGAATAGACATGGCCGATATAATCTATGAAAGAAATTCTTCTTGATTTTCTTGTTATTGCTATTTAAATTATTAGTTCATTTCATGCTCATCCACAACACAAGCTTTGCTTACTTTGGGGCCACACAGTTGGTGTGATTGTCTGGGGATTTGTTATTATTATTATGTGTTATTAAGAAATTGCAGGCAACGTAATGTGATGGTGACCCAGCTTTCCATGCTAGTGTCACCATAATTTCCGGGTTCAATTTCTGTTAGGAGAGAATAAGTTTTGTTATCACCACACATTACCTGGCTGACGAGCACTGAATCCTACTGATGGCGGGAGTATATCTGCAACCCATGTTATAGAAATTGTTTCATTGATTTATAGGGATCATTAAACTAAATTATGTATTAATGATCCGCTGTCATGTGTAGACTTCGTTCGCGTTGCCTATATTCGTTAAAGATCAAAATTCATAAGTGATGATGGTTTCAATTGTAACAAAATAAAAAAATTTCACAAATAACCTTACCGAATTGTCCTGAACTATTAGAAAGCAATTAAAACTAACTACATTTTACAAACTCATTCCTAATTTCTCTTCTCCCTTTCGTCGGTTAGTAGAAACTTTAACAGGTGGTAAGTTCACACGATATTTCACGAGGTGCCACGGTAAATAAAGAGATAGTGAACACGTGACCAGAGCGTACGCAGACTTCGACCATAACCTTAAATCAGAGATGGGGTTCTAATTGCTTGGAAACATTAATATAGGATGTGGTGTAATTTACAAGATAAATGTATGAAACGAAATAAATAGTTAGTTATTGATTTGGATTTTCATACCATAGAACTTCTGATGCATGTTGAAGAGGAAGACATAATATTTAAATCGTATCAGTTTATTCAATTGTATAGTGTTAAACATTAAAAGAACTTCCTTGCAAAAATTTGGTTGCCTTGCCTTTTTAAAACTTGTTTATATCCTAACTTAATATGTCTTGAAGTGTATTTACAACATTAATTGTAAAAAATAAATGTTAATTATATAAAAAGTTAAGTCATTAAATAGACAAGCTGTAAAGTACATTCTTTACAACAAAGCGCATTCCTAGTAGCTTAACAGCAAAACTTGATACTTTTTTAAACCATTCTAATCCTCTTTCATCAATTTACTAGTTTTAATAAAATTCCACCAAAATTTAAAAACGACTTTCCACTTCTAACTCACTCCCCTCCCAACAAAAACTGCATAGCAGATAATATTATCCCCTCACAAGCGCACCAGACCCTTAGGGTCACAAGGTCTAGGGATGTTTAGTTGTGTGTCTGTTGCGTAAACGATCCCTGCCCTTCACAATTTGATACGCCATAAATTACATTTATTGTAATGTCCTCTATTAGATCTGTTTACTGTTATACTGATTTAATATTGTCATGCTGGCTTGATTTTGTTACGTCGTTTTATTAATTTGGATTACGACTTTTTGGTTTGGTTATTTGGGCGTGTGTTTATCGGTGGTAATTTGAAGTACATAATTTGTTTTGGTTTTCACAACAAAAAAAGAGGAGGTAGTGGTACTGTTCTGTATTTTTCATGTCTTGCCTTTATTTTTTTATAACAATAGTTATCTGATCGAAATACTCACCACTCTATAAAAAAAAATATAAATTTAAAATGGAATTGAATATTAAATTCAAAATCACACATGGTTTACCAGAAACTGCTTGGAGCTATCATATATCTATTATTTTATTTTTTATGAGACTGGTTTAAACTAAGCTTATAAATTCTTATAATATTCTTAAATTGTATTTTCATAAAAAGACTAATTATAATTATAAAATGGAGTATGACCATAAAGGAAGCATCGAACTTTCAAACTATTATTACTTATTCTTATCCATCGAAACTATTTCTAAATAATCTTCTTCCCAAACCGGTCTACATTCTATTTATAAGA
This sequence comes from Marasmarcha lunaedactyla, assembly GCA_923062675.1. NCBI lineage: Eukaryota > Metazoa > Arthropoda > Insecta > Lepidoptera > Pterophoridae > Marasmarcha > Marasmarcha lunaedactyla. The sequence continues at coordinate 22,253,457 of OV281345.1, forward strand.
GCAACGTATATCGTTACTCGAACCAAAATATTGCCTTAAGATTGTCCTAACACAACAATTGATTGGAATCCAGCGGCTCTCGAGTGGATTCGGACGGGGATCGGAATAACAACTGATGTTACAAAAATACACAAGATATCATGTTTACAATGATCTTCTAAGTTATCTCTATCCTTATTCAAGGATTATTTTCTGGGTGTCTGTGTTATTTTGTTAAGTTTGTTTTAGGGTTTCATGTAATTTATATGTGCGTGTTAACGTAATTTATATGTGTTCTTTGTGTGTACGATTTTTACTTATGTTTTATTTATTTGTTGATTTTTTGGGTCATCAACTAAAAATTCCACTCAATGTTACGAAGGGTTGATTACAATTTTTTGAAATATTTATTTGAAGTATTAAAGTTTTTAAATTAATTTAATAAAAGTTTTCTAATGTCCAACCTAACAGAAGACATATTTGTATTACAAATAGCTTAAGATCAGGTATAGTTATAATTTGGTTAGAAAATACTGATAAATTACTCTCTCGAGTAGTTTGTAAATATGGCGTCAATATAGCATTAAATTTTTATCAAAATGGTGCTTTTATAGGGTGTTAGATAAAAATACACTTTTAAGTGTATTTATCACCATTTGGCTATAAAATATTGCAAAATAGATGAAAACGAAATCTCTTATTTTCATTTCCACGGAAAGCCACACTTCACGTCGGCTCCATCTTTAAACAATCAATCGAAATCGAAAAGAGCGTCAGCTATCTTATCACCATCAACGTGTCCAACGCCTCCGCCTTCATTATTACGAGTCATTTTATGACCAAGTCATTTTATTACAGAGTTTCGTTTCATTGGATGTCGCCAGCTAAATGTATTAAAGCACGGGTCACGATAAGGCAATTATATTTTAATTTATATACCCCGGTACGCCACGCGAACGAACGCCTTTGCTTCCAACACGCACCTTATCAAGCGACGGCCCGTTGCCGAGTTTTAACTAATTATTAAGATAAATACAGTTTTAACTAAACCTTGTTTTAGTGCTTTGTGATTGTAGGGCAATTTGTTTTAGTTTAGATATACATGTGCGTTCTTTTAATAAAGGTTCGGGCCATGAATTATATAAATAGTAATAATAATAAATATTTCTAACAATCACGCCACATTATCTAGACAAATTAAGTATCATTAAGAATTTGTGAACTTGATACTAGATAACGGATAAATAAACTTAAGAATGTATAAACACAGATAGATTTTTTTGAATATATTAATATTAGAAACTTAAATAAACGTACATACAAATCCATGACTAAAATGCAAATATAATAAAATATCTGCCCCTACCAGGATTCGAACCCGGGACCTCTGTCATGGGAGGCAAGGCTACTTACCTCCACACCAAACAGGCCGTCTTGAATTGTTGAAGATATTTTGATAAAATAGAATTAGTACTATTAAACATTGAAACACCTGTGACTACTCATATTAGATAGCTTAATTAGAAAGCTTTTGGCATTCCATAAAATTAAAGCAATAAAATGAAGTAATGTTTCTAGACCAATTATAAAAGGCGTTCAGATCATCACCTAACAAGATATACATATAAATAAATATTAATATTTTCTAACAATCACACCACATTATTCTAGCCCAAACTAAGCATTATTAAGAACTTGTGTTATGGATACTAGATAACGGATAAATAAACTTAAGAAATATATAAACACACATAGATATTTTTTTATATATACATATACATAAACTTAAATAAATATACATACACATCCATGACTAGAAAGCAAATATGATAAAATATCTGCCCCTACCAGTATTCAAACCCGGGACCTCTGGCATGAAAGGCAAGGCTACTTACGTCCATACCAAACAGGCCGTCAATATCATATGCAATTGCAAAGTTATTATTATTATTATTTTTATTATATCAAAGTATTTTTATTGTATCTTCATCAGTTTACTCAGCACGTTATATAAGTACTAATAAGTTGCTTTCCGGTTTAACTCTCGAATATAAACCACCACTATAACACTAATTTATCCTGGTTACTATTCTCGACAGCTTATATTCTATCAATAAAATACTTTTGAAAATCTGTACAGATACTTCTAAGATTAGCTCAAGTAAAAACAAACTTAAAATCCTTAAATAAGTAGATATAAATTTCATCGAAACCGTTTCGAATTCCATCTATTTCTGTTGTAGAAATGTCATAAAAATATTATTAATATTTAAAAATATTACGTCCACGAACTCGCCATCACTTTTATTAGCGCAACATGCATGTACAAAGCCGTAAATATTTATTAAATTTCCACTTTATAGTGCAATTTTCTTACTTTGTATCAGAATAAAGCAATTACATAATCATAATAAACTATAAAAATATCATCGCTAACTTAAATAAAGTACTTGAAGCGCATTATAGCGCAAGTTCAGCGCCGTTCATAAAACAATACTTGAGGCATTGAAGTACCGGCCTCATAGTTTAATTTTATAGCCTAATAAATAAATTATAGAAAACTATATAATTTTGTTATTTACAGTTTTAGGAAGTGTAGTAAATATATGTTTATTTATTTATTGGTTATTTATGGTTGGCGTTTATAATTAAGAATGCAAAACTTATGCATGATTTTTGTGTCCTCTAAGTCATTATCTACTAGGGCCTCAGAAATTTTTTAAATTAAGGTTAGGAAATAAATGCCAGACCCAACAGACGGCAAAGTACCTAGATCAGATTCAATTTAATTGTTTATTTTATTGATAACACAGATTTATCTGTTCCTTAAAAAATTTAACCAATCTTCTATGCATGCAACTTAAATATCTTTTTGGAATGCATTCAAAGTTTGTTCCGCAAACTGATTGTCATGTTAAACCTCCCAAAATATTGTTTGACGAATACGGGGTGCTATCCACAAATTCAGGTCGGAAATTGAGGATCGGCACATCCGATTCAGCAATTTTGGATCGGCAAAATCAGATTGCCAGTGTTTGTTAAATGGCATAGCCTCTAACTACAACACTTATTCGGAAAATGCCGATCGGCTAGTCCATTCGGCCTGTATACAGATTGACTCATTTGGCTCGTCTTGCAACGTTTTTGACTTTGCAGCCCGGCAGTGCTTTTAAAACTAAAGTTCGTTCGCGTTAAGAATACAGTGACGTATTGTCTCGGAATTAGGTTTAAGCCAATAGTATCATCGACAGTGAGAAAGCTTTTACTAATACAGTGCCCTCATTGGCTAATATTTGTAGTTGCATCAATGATTCACTGTTTTCTTATCGCGGATAGACAATAGTTACATAAATGTTCTTAATTCATTTTGACATAACAACATGAGCATCGATTATTTCTAAAACTTGTATCATTTACACTTTTCACTATTTAGCAATAAGTATTTTAAACTCACCATTTCCCCCAAGTCCTTACGTGTTGTCACATATGCAGGTCTCGAACAATCGATATTATGTAAATTCCAGGTGACTGGTACGTCAGCGCTTCGTTTAGCGTTTGTATGCAGACAGAACTTTTGGTAATTTGTCTGTACAATTGTCTACGTTCTGTTTTATGATTGAATTTTGTATAGGTATTGAAGTTCCGTGCAATTTCATCCATGTACGCGCTGGGAGCAGTAATTAGGCGTCATTTTAAATATTTAAGCCTTATGTTAATTTAGGAATAGTTATCAAAATTGATTTAGAAGAACAAACGAAGTCTTTCAAGCGAATAGTTTTTGCCTGCGTATTTATTAACGTACAGCACAGGAAATCTTTCTCAATTTATGAATTTATCTTTAAATTATAAACATTTTCAAAATTATAGCACAGAGACTAATATACTCAATTATTTGCACGTAATTTCAATGGTTGTAATGATGACGTACTTATATGCTATTTGACCAAACCTCATTTGAATAAAAAAGAAACAAATCATACTTCCAACAAGATTTCCTATTTTTAAATTCCTTTTTCAGAACAAAACACAGTTTTCAGAACTGTCCTCTTCCAGTAACCACTATAAAAACAACCATCGACTTTAATCCCGTAAAAAGTTAAAAGCTACACAAAATCCCGCTAGAACATAATGAGTATGAAACTTACACACAAGAACACTAGCTGCAACTTATCCTAACTTAGCCAACTTGAACTGGTTAGGGATAAATTTGTGGCGAAGCGTACTACACGAATTCACAACTTAAAGTTAACGTTATGCTTAGTATTCATATGTGAAGAGATGCTGTTTTAAACTTTATATAGTATTTAAGTTAAGAACAAGAATGGCTTTTTTGTGTAAGCAGGGTAGATAAATATACAAATAGTGTCATGTTTAAATGAGCTATAAATTATAAGTGTAAAGTCATCTGAAAGCAGGAGTACTAAAATTCTTGTCGTATTCGGCAAGCGTTATCGAAAAGCTTAATTCTGTCAAATACGTTTTGAAATATCAGTATTATTAATAAAAAATAAGCTTTATATCTAAGATTGATTCATACAAACTTGAGTATGTACTTAATTTAACAGCATTAATTTGTCATTTTACGACACATAAAATATACTTATGAACTAACCGCATAATGGAAATAGTTCCAGATTTCATAATACACCGCAGCGGCGACACTGTAATAAAACTACCGATTCTGAAGTGTATTCAAATGAAGAGCCAAAGCAATTTGTGCCGAAAGTCATAAACGTTGTCTAGCGGAGAATTAACCCGGGGTTACACGTCACCCGACTTGTACGGCTTGTAATCGACTGTTGGTAAGCTTTTGTATCGGTAATATTTCTGAGTCGAAATGGTTTTCTGGATAAATAGGTCGAACAAAAAATTTAGAACTGTACCAGCTCCTAAAACCCCATCAATCATTATTAGATTATTTAACCAGCTGTTGAAGAAGCTATTTGTTTTTTTTTCCCGCCGGTTGAAAAAAGACAATGATGCCGAGAATTAAAGCCATTTAAGAAGACCTGTTCAATCTACTTTTTCAAAATATAAACGATATTATTTAAATTTTTGATTATTATTTTTTGAGATTTTCATTAAAACCCCAATGTAAAAACTTTCGTCTAAAAAAAAATTTAATAAATATTTTCAAAAGTATGTGTCGCATGCAAGAATAGTCACCGTGTATACCCGGGTTTACACCCCGACAGCGCCTTCTTTCACTAACACTATAAAACTAAGGGTGGTTATTTTTGGCTCAGTCGTTGAGGCCGTAGATCTGGAGTTATGGTGACAAGTAACTACAATAATTTTTAAAGAAGGTGTAATGTATGCCCGCAGAGCAAATGTAATGGGTGTTGCTTAAGAGTCGGCTTGTGTTTGTTAATTGGATTTGAAGTGAAATAGGTGGCTGTTGCTTTCCTTTTTCAGTAACTGGAGTGGAGTGCTGTCCAGATGTAGTTTTACTTGTTGCTGACTTGTGTGGTGCTGTATTTTAATTAAGCTACTGTTACAAAATACTGCTTCAAATAGGTTGAAACAGAAAAAAACATTGACACGATCATTTCAGTATATCAGTCCACATTAGTGATGTAACGAATATTCGCATTCGCATTCGCGAATGTGGGTAATAGATATTCGCATCCGCATTCGCGAATGTTCAAAAAATGACATTCGTTATATCACTAGTACACATTGCTACCTATTGAAAATATTAAATTTGAACCAAAAACATATACTTATTAATTCTTTGTTGGGCTTTACAAGGATCAGTTTTTTCCTGTTACCTCACTAAAACGACTTTATATAGAATCTAAATTACGCAATATTGTCAAAACACCACCGTTCCATCATTGTTCAACTTCTTCTAAAGTATATTGAAAAGGAAAAACAGTTCAATGGATCTAAAGTATCTAATCCAAAAGATTACGATACAATAGATACCTACACAAATTCGAAAACAAAGCTAGAGCTTACAAAGGATTACCAGCATGCCAAAACGAGCGCCATTACAGAATAACCAGAACAATTTGGATTATTCTATTCTTAGAGATGGAGATTAACAAACCGATTTGATCCATACCACATCAAACAATATGTAACGGTCATGGAGTAAAAGTACTGTGGAGTATGGTTTTTATTTATTTGTTTGCCCGTGGCTTCGCTCGCGTGAAGTAAGAAGAACACAGCATCTTTTTCAGAACAAGAACAGAGCATTTTTTTCGTTGATTTGCTGTAAAACTGTTTTCTCTTTTGTCGTCTCTAATTCAAATGTTATACTGAACACTTTTAGAAATATTTTGTGACCACAGCTTTTCTACTTTCGAAGCGGAAGTAGAATTTTTTGCATTGGAATATGTGACATTTAAATAACTTAAGCCAAAATTAATAAAATCAATTAATTTTATTTCTATCTTGGATTAACGAAATTTGAAATTTACTGTGATTAACCTGAATGTTTATTTTCGAGCAATGGATGTTTTCGACATAACTATTTCGTCATCCAAAATGGGTGTCTAGGCTGATCTTTCTCATAACCTTAAACGATTTGGCTGGTTTAAACTAGCCTTTTCTGGTTTAGCGCCACGTCATTATATCTTTATTGTCAATTATTTTCAATTTAATTTGTCTCTGAGCGTTCATGTAGGATGCAAACTTATTTAACGTTCACTGTAAATTAATAATTATAAACATTATGTTTTAAAATTTCATTTATTTAAATAAACATATTTAAAAAGTAACTACGATATAAAAACGAATAAATTTAAAGCGAGAAATTCATTTCGTGTTGAGCGATGTTCCATTTCAACTCTATTAAATCGTAGCGCATCGCTCACACGAGGAACAAAACTAGATCAAGCAATTTAGGGTGCGTACAAAAATAGTTACATTAAATGAACTATGGCTGCTTTTTCTATACAAAAAACTTTTGCCCCAATAGTTATGGGTTATTTTTGTTTGATACTTCCCAAAAATATTAAAAACTACTTACAAGGAGGATGTCTCCATTAACACGGGGTTCCCCTTGCATTATTTTCAATGATTTAGTTTGATTGTTTACACGTTAGTTCCTTTTCTCCCTATTGGTATACACTTCATCTAGTTTGCTTTTTCAGTTCTATAAGCGAAGAATCTAGAATTTTTATGCTGAGAAGAAACTAAACTTGAACTTTTTATAATAAAAAAATCCAGAAATTATAATATAGGCCTTTAAAATATTGTCTAACGGGTTTTAAATATATCTCATTATTAGGAAATGTACATCTTCAATTTCATTATTTTATGTACTTTTAAGAAAACTCAACAATTAAGACAATTTCATGCATGCTTCAAAATAAACGATAAATACTTAAATCATGTTGTCAGCAAAAAGTAATGAGTATATTTCCATTTTGTATCTACACTAACTTAACAATTGTTTAATTGCTTTATTCAATGTTTTGTAAATCAATCACTATATTTCATAAATTCTGGCAAAGTTGAGACACAGCACGTATACAACGGAGTTAGTCATGTTATTGAAGTAAACTATTAGTCTTGACACTCTGACTTCATCATCAAGTTACTTTATTATGAAGCGAAATCCGAAGACGACTTCATTGAAAATTAATGTCTGGGGTGAAAATCCATATTTAGGTGGACAAAACTGATGAGTGGCATTATCAGGTTTTACAAGACATTTGTGACAACACAGTTTTGACAGGTGATTGTATATGCCACATAAATGAACATTCGACGGATTGAAAAACTGTTGATGCTCGATCACGCTGTAAAGAAAAATAAATACCTTGGCAAATTCACAACAAAAAAAAAGATTTACGCCGGTTCTTTGTTCGGAAATGCCTGAAATGAATTTAATATTTGAATAAAAGTTTTGTGGTAAAGCAGACTATACATTTTTTAAACACAGAAAGATTTATTATTGTTGAGTGTATTCTTAGAGTGAATTAGTTGTAATAGGAATAAAATAGACGCTTGTTTATTTTTCCATGTTTTCTCCTTAAAAGGTTAGTTCTAATCGAAATGCAGCATCGACCAAAACTCCTTAATACATACAGTACGTTAATACATACAAAAACATATATTTCGTAATATCACACCAAGCCAGGGTCTCCAACTCCCAACGACGAACTAATAATATTCTAACATTTAAGTTAAGCCGCAACTTAGCTGAATCGAACTTAGATAATTTACTCTGAACTCGGTATCGAGTGTTAAGTCAGGCAAACTTCTGCAGCCGACGTTTTGTACGTGCCAAAGTTATGCCTTAAGTTCATCTGCGAAATGTTCCGTATATTTTTGATATGTACTTTGTCAGGAAATTAAGATGGCTTATTAATGTTGGGTGGTTTGTTTCGAAGTTGGTAAGCTGGATTGGTTCTTGCTAACTCATATTGGATAACTAGAAGTAAGCACAGGAAATATTTGTTCATTGGTTTGCATGTGTTAATTCGTTATCTATAACATTAAAAAGAGGTATTTAACATATTTTTATCACTAGAAATCTGGTTGAAACTCGAAAATTGGTCTTTTATATAAAAAATAACTGCAAATATAAAAATAACTTATTTTTCTTCAAACCTAACAATCACGTATTAATACCACAACAATTTTCACATCCACGAGTTCTTGAATTGTATGAAAAGATTCTTTATGTAGACAGTTCGGTTGTAAGCCTATACAATTATCACCGTATGAAATAGCTGACCTAAGCCCACACCATCCTCAATAATAGCGATTACCGCCATTATCCATATCATTGTTAGTTAATTCGGTTACATTACAATTGCTATGTGGCCACAATAAACGCATTGCGCAAGTTGGTTAGACATACTATACTTAGCACATGGTGTATATCTACTTAACTCTCTGACAATACATTATATGATTATGAAAAGGAAAGATATAAATATTAGGATTGGTTGAAGATAGAGAAAGGTAGGTTAGGTCGGAAACCTCGCACAGAACGAGTATCAAACATACTCAGTAGACCTTTCATTGAATGAAAAACGTAAATACATTTTTGTAATTTTCTATGCGAAATCGAAATCAATTTAAGTGTACGTACTTGCCTTGTAATTAATCATAACTTCAAATAAAAACTGTGAAATACGTATGAAAAATGTAATAACTAAGAATTAACTGTAGAGCAGGAAGAAAGCAACCAAGGATTAATTAACTTGCAATATAAATGCATACCGCATTCAAGTAAAGATTCTATAAACAATATTTTGTGTCAGGAATATTGTACTAGTAAAACCATCAAAACAAAAAGAAGGTACAAGTATAGTAAGGTATATTAACATAGGGCTAAGTGGACAACGAAAGACAATAAATGACAATCGATAGATCTTGTTACGAACATCCTCTTTTTTCTTTACCATTTAGAAAAACTGTTCTAGGTTCCAACTCGCCAATTAGTAGACTAAGTAAAATACTTAATTTATGTAGCTCTGATGTAGATTTGAACTTTGACCTCTATTTTTACAATGCAACACACAACACCCTCAAAGATTGAAATGATAACTTTAATACCTTGTTTTAAAAAATTGTGAATTTAATGTGATAACAATGTCTTAGTTTTTATTGCATGTGGTGTTTAACTTTAAGTAATAGGTGCACTAAGCAGTCTCCAGATTATTTGTCAATCCACTATATAAGTAACAGTGTAATCCATTGTTGGTAATCCAAATATAATTTTTGTTGGAAAAAAAAAGTTGGAAAATATAATTAGCACCAGGAACTCAAAACGCTAAAAGCTAAAAAATATGTTCTAAACGAAAATTAAGAAAAAATACTCTATTTTAAATTTAAAATTATAAGCTATAAGTATTATACTATATTCTTCACCTGAAACTCACACGTCTACCCAAACACCAGAAATAAGAGGTGCTCATCCGCATAAATAACACGGAGCACGAATAACTCCTTACTTTAGAGAAAACTGTTTCTTCGGAATTGCGTACATGCCATAAAATTATTTCACATGTAAACTTGAGACATAAAACTCAGCACATGCGTGTAGGAACTCATCTAGTTTGAAAATTTGAATGCTTTATTGTCCAGATGGAGAGCTCAAAGTTAGCTCATTCTTTTACGTGTCGCTAGGTACGTGAGAATTTTGATAGCTTTTTCGAATTTTATGAATTAAAGGAATGAGTTTTAAAGAATTTAGCGGCTAGAAAAGTGTGCATTAAAGTTTTTAGTAAACCAACAATCATATTTTTATACTGCATGTGTTAAATTTATAATGACGGTAAAAGGGATCATAAAATTTAATGAAAATAGTTCTGCAGATTCAGATTAAGGAATTAATAATAATAGGTAAAATTGCAGTTTATATGTATATGCATTTATAATTTCACATTTTGTACTTAGTGTGAAGTAAAGAATTATGAAGAATTGCTGATGTATTTAAAAAAGTATCATGAATAGTGATAGTGGGCGTCTCTCCTTGCCATTGTCATTTTGTCGACCCAACCTCATTCGTCGGCGGCCCCAGGTTCGAGCCCCGGCCGAACCATTCATTTGTGTAAAGCATTCATTCTCGGGACATGATTGTTTATATTTATATATATGTTTATTTTGGGTTCCTCCCAGTTCGCTGTACGTTCATCAATTTACACATACTCTGCTTACTTTGGGGCCATACAGTTGGTGTATTTTTCTGGGGATTATAAAAAAATTATAATGATTATATAGGCTTTATTCAAACTGATTCCGCTGTACGGGCATCATCTTTACTCAACTGAGCGAGTATTTTAAGCAAATTATAGTCCAACAAGTATAATACAGTTGACAAAAACGCCCACTTTACAAAATGTTTCTGCACCATTAACCGACAACCTAGGGCCTTGGGCGTAACTATATCGTCCCAAGTAAACTTCGGGCAACAACTGGTGTCTATGGCTCAAACTGCTTCTAAGAAGTCTCAGGAATCATCTCGGAGATCCGACGGAACTTCAGCACTGACGGATAACGTTTTTTGGCATACTGTTTTTTTCGCATAACGTTCATACAGAATAAATCATAAGGCATACTTTATTTCCCCATAACTTCATTTATAATAATAATATATTAGCATAAAATGTCATCAATTACAATTACAATTCATCATCACTTCTTAAATAATCTTGATCAAATGTTATTATTTATTATTCACGTGCAAGTCACTTTTTGGCATGACCTACATACTGACTGACCTGCTCCTCCTCGCTGCGCTCGACGTCGCAACTAATATTATTTATTTTTACTTTCAAAACTCAACATATGATCTATACTTGATAAATTAATCATTAAGACGTTTATGACTTAAGAGTTTATGGATACTTCTATTATGCGTTTTGTATTTTATGATAATTTATCTTTAGACGTATAACAGTTATGTCCTTTACATTTATGCTGTATAAAATTATGATAAAGAAAATAAGAGTAAGTGAAACTTATGGCAATAAAACCATTCTGCGTGTATAATATTCTGCTTATCTCAATTTATTTAAAAAATTATGCGTCCCCTTTATTTGTACACAGCTCAAGTTCAATCTTGAATGGGGTACTGTAGCCACCTTTGGGATGGTTCTGCAAAGTACCAACTAGAAGCGATGGACGCAGTTGACCGAAGAGCCCGAAAAATTATCAACAACTTTGACCTCAACACCAAAAAACTCCAAAGCCTCGAGTATCGTCGGAAAGTTGCCAGTTTAGCAGCCTTCTACAAAAAACATTTTGGAGAGAGCGCGGGTGCTCTTTTTGATCAGGTTGAACTCACACCCTTTTTACATCGGACTACTAGACGCAGACAGGCCTTTCATCCCTTTATAGTAGATATCCCAAGAAGTCGAACCAAATGCTTCGATAGTTCCTTTTTGGTGCGGGTCGCCAAGGTGTGGAATGAACTGTCTGCGTCTGTTTTTCCAGAAAACTATAGTCCCAGTTCTTTCAAGCGTCGAGTGAATAGGTATCTCGTGGATAGACGTTTAAGACCTTCATCTTCATCGTCACTTTCCATCAGGTGACATAGAAGACAAACGTCTCATCCTTTTTTAATATATAAAAAAAACATTGCACATTCCTTCGAAATACCTAGGAATGTGGGTTACCTCGTGATGTTCTCTTTCAATGTTCGAGGAGTCGGTTTAATTAAGGAGCCTTAAGTTAGACTGTATAAACCATTAGCTGCAGCCACCGGGATCGGATACTACAACCAAGAAGCCAGCATCCTTTCAAACAAATTTTATTGTATTTAAACAACCCATTATTTACGTTTTTTAGATTAATTCAGCATTCATCAAAAGCCATATTTCACGATATTGCACACCTTCTCAGCAATTAAGATTACCTACTCCACAATTCGTCCACGCTATAGGCGATACTGTCAGAATTATCATAATTTTGTCCCTAATTTATATCGCATTTTGTATCTTGATAAATGTGGCACTATCTGTATTAGGTCTTGCGGTGAAAATCAAGAACGTGGCAATACGGACTACATTTATAGAGTCATAATAAAAGATTTAATTTGATTTAAGTTAATTAAGTATGTATCATTATTTTTAGACGTTTCATATCGTAACAGATTATTATTGAACTAAGAGATACGATAGTGTATATATGTATAATTTCTAACATTTGATTTAAAGAAGTTTTAGTCAGAACCCCAAAAGGAGGTCTAATCGAAAACAAAAAGAAATTTTGAAACCCAAAAGCAAACTGCTTGAAAATTGTACTAGAATTGCACCTTTGTTTATCCGGACGTTCTTAGTCAGCTGGTAGCTACGAAGTGCTATTTACCTTATACTATTCAACAATTCACATATTGAATTATTTACTGTAGTATTATTAAAATCATAGGAAAAGCGTGAATTCGACTATATTTCCTCCGATATGAAATTCGAACTAATTGTGGTCAGGAAAGTTGTTGTTGGTTCTAAAAAAGAATACAAATTAAGAAAATTCAGGTAAATTTTTACACGCACAATTGAAATAACAAATCTGTCCCGCCACTTCAATGGCTACTAGCTCATTACAAGAAATGCAGAAAATCATGATCCGCTGACATAATCGTCCCACACTGTAACAGGATCAAGCGCCTTATTCTGCACTCAGCGACTGGGTGGCTGATGGCTCACATTCACATTCTCCATAAAACATTCGACAACAAACAGAGCTCATTTACTTGAATTATTAGGAAACGAACAATGACGACTCGATTCATGATGACTATGAAACTGTAATGAATTAATAAATTAAACCTTGCTGTGGAATGTGATATTGACGCAGTATTTACTTGTTAAGTTTCTTCTAATTTTATGTAAACGTGCTTCTTGTATTATTTATCTAAATAGGCTACTTTATTTATTGACTTGATGGTCTGTTATCGATGGAAGTGAACAAAAGGTTGATGGATAACGAGAATAGCATGTAGATGAAACCGCGTGGCCTTTTAAATGCATACTCAAAATAATTGAGGATGCTGCAATATAGGAGTTTGCAAATCTGAATTCATTAAAAAAATAAGTAATTAGTTTATAACAAAAAAGTCTGTTAAATTTTCCTTTTTTGAGGCAGTAGTTTCGTATATAGCGCACACGCTGGACTTTAAGAGTTTCCCACAGCTGGGAGAAATCCCACTGCCTGGGCGGAATCACAACATTAAAAATTTTTGTCGATCTATTAAATATAGTAGTTAAGTTTTATAAATAATATAATAAAACTAAGATAATTTCGTAAGCATAAAAATAATATTTACCTCCACGTAAAAGAGCGGCATCCTCCAGGAACCGAGTTGATCAACCCACCTCAATAATTTTTTTAATGATGATAATAACATTTTTAACATTGCCCGACTTAAATTAAAATAATCACTCATATAATTATTAATGTATTATGAGCAATCTGCAGATCTAAATATCTAAATATTGACAACGTCTTTATCGCAAAAATAAACAGCAAAATCCAGAATACCACACCAGTTTGTTTAGTGACAGCCATGAGTAGGCACCACCTACTAACTGACGCCTTGCAAATCAGGTGCGTGGGTTCGAATCCCGTCCGACACCTTGTGGCGATGTTGTGTTTACGACTGGCAACAAAAATTAATAGTCCCGGGTTCAGTTGCCAACTTCGAGTGATATTTGACATGAACTGGCTTTATGTCTAGTAGGCTCTAGATTGCTACTTATTTATGTCCAGTTATGCAAACTACGGAGTCGTGGTTAAATCTAATGTTCGGTCATGTTGAGTATTTATTTAGTATCAAAGTTCCATAATCCGTTTCCATAATCCACCATGTTGAACGAAAATATGAAACAGCATGCTTGTACCATTGAGTCTGTGGCAATTTGTTATCTTTCTAGTCTGTGGATTGTTCAAGTCTGCTTATCGAATAGAGCTGACTGTAACATTTTAATAACCGATGTGCAATGAGTTACGACGTAGTTAGTTTGACGTAACAACTTACAAAAATATTTAAAACTAAACATTTCAATGACTTTGGAGGTGTTTAATAATCGATTACAAAGATCATATTCGTTTAGCAACCTATATAGTATATCGAAAATATATTTTTATTCATTATCAATTACTCGATTATAAATAAAAAAATTTTGCAGTGGACAGTAATCATTTCGGTTATAGTAGAATAATGAAATAAACTGTAGAGCCCCGAAGGAGTTTGTGAATAGGATAAGAGATCAATTGGAAAAATAAAACTAAGAACCGCATCAACCTCAAAACATGAAATAAAAATAAAACATCAACGCCATGCTTTCATTATATAGTGTGGCTGTTTACCAATTTAAAAATGTTTTCCTAAGACAAAATAAAACGAAATTATGAAATATTGGCATTTAATCCTCATTCAATTTATTTTACCGAAACGTGGGAACGCCCTTACAAAAGTTAGCCAAGCGCCCCTTAAAAAACCCTTTAGAAAAGATTTTTGATTTTTTTTTGTATAGTTTTAGCTCAATACCTATTGGTATACAAATTATATTTTGTTCTTATTATATTTTTTTTATTACAATACGCTTTCGTTTTTAAATATATTCAAATAAAGTCTTAAAATAAACTAAGTATAAACTTGTTCATCAAGACGTTCACAGGGTATTCCATATGAACAAACTTCGTGGATTATGGCAGAAAAGTGAAACAGAAAATTTGCACTCAAGATAAAAGAGCAGACGCCGTCGGTCGCCAAAATGTTGTCAATAGCAGGGATAAAATTTGATAGGACTTTACTGCCAGCCCGCTGTTCACACAAGGCACAATATGCCTATTCTCGTCATTGTAACTAAATTCAACTTCCTGTATGAATAAAATAGTTTGTTTATAAGTTAAAAGACAAAATGATTCTTGACAACAAATTATATTTGAATAGGACGCAAGCCCTAACTGTTTATTGACAAACTAAAAAATACTATTATAATAATCAAACAAATATTGGCCTGGATTTTTGTGTCGGCTTATACCATCTTCTATTTTGATTTTCGTCACATTATATTGACCTCAAGACGAACGTCTTGCAAATATGCAGTCTAAGGCCTTTTAATAGTCTATATTTCTTAGTAAGATATTTGATATGAAATATTCTAACCATTGTAGGTTCTACTAGACTCGAATTCTCAATACTCAACGCGAAGAGCTCATACGCAAACGCCTTGGTCGACCAGGGCCGCGTTGTTTGTTCAACTAACTTGGTTCGGTTGTCAGGCTCGGCTGATCGACGCCCGCTTAATTTTGACAATATTAGTCACTTGTATGGCCCCAGTTACGAATAGTTGGGTTAACTGAGTTCATTTTGAACTATATGCTCTTGGGTTAATAGCTTATTTTGATAAGTTTATGAGTGAAGTTTGTTTGTTTTCATTAAGATCGCTTGTTTATGTTATGTCGGGTCGTTTTATTTATATTTATTGAACAAGTTTTGTTATACATAAATATAGAATCAAAAACTTTTTAATATTTACTTATGTTATATTGTGTAAGACACATGGGTGATGTAGTTAAATATATCATAATGTCATAAATACATTTCAGCTATAGTTATAAACTGATAGCTGACAATATTACACTATGCAGAAGGTCTTCATCATCATCATCTCCAGCATCACTATTATTCTCTAAAACTAACGAAAATCCAAAGAATAATTCCATATTCTACCATAAACTTATCCCACACTTAAAGCTACAAAATCTACATTAGCTTATTCTCAAATCTCTAGTACTAAAACAAAAACAGAGCATACCCAGGTAGCGTATGCACACACGCCGCACGCCCGGCTCCGTAGAGTAATCCCGGTGAGTAACGCCGTCGGCCGGCGCTCGACACTCATTAATTTGCCCTCAGTCCCGGATTACTATTGTTTATGCTGCTGGCGAGTTAAATAATGATTGCTACACATTTACCAGCCTCGTTATTGCTGAGGTAATAACTGGGGTTTCTTGTGAAGGTGTGGTGAATTTGATTTTTTTTTATTAATAAGACGCCAGTGCTAGTTGTTTGTAAATGATTCTTATTCGAACAACTTTAGAACTGAATTTTTAAATGGAAGTACTTTTAAGTATTCTGCGTTTTTAACCTTCAACATCCGGGTTTTTGTTATAGTTTATAACACAGAGCAATCGTATAAAGTTTCCAAGCATAAGTTGAACTATTTGTTCCGATATATTTAAGCAACCGTGATATATTTTCGATGATATCCGTTAGATTTAGGGTTCATGAGCTATACATTGAAATTATAACGATTTTCTACATCAATAAGAATTTCCTTTAAGGAACTTTGTATCGTCTGGTAAACTCATGAAAGAATATTCTTTCTAGTCTAGAGCCCTACCTACCGTAGAGCTGTTTAAATTTTACCTACATATCAAAACACAACCTCGTATGCCTATATCAAAGTAAACTTATTAACCTACTAAATAACTAACCTACATAATAATACCATGTTAATGTCAAGGGACTTTGAGTTTCCAAAGACATTATCTACCGATAATAACTCATTTAAATGTTTCAACAATTTGTGTTACAATAAATTGCTACAAGATCTGCAGCATGTTGCCGTAATCGCTATTTTCTAAAACAACATGAAGTTTAGTGATAATAACCACGTGCTCTGTATAAAATTGTATAGTGAGGAAATGTTTCACTGGTGGATATCATAATTATCGTTAAAACTAACTGATATTTCAACAGATAATAATCAGCGTTATAATTACCCACTAATGTGGGTGGGTGTGAAATTTGTATTAGGGTACCATTTTAGGAAGATAACCTCAAAAAATACTTTGATTAAAACGTGATCACTGAAGAATAAAAAGAGGAATTTGTCAGAAGTGGGCGGCCTTGTGTCTGCTTTAGGTAACTTATCACTTGTATGATCCCAAACCGTATATGATTCTGGATTAGTTTATTCTCGGTTTTCTGCCATTTCAACAAATGATCAGTATATTATGTAAAGTCAGGGAACTCGGCGGTAGCCCAGGCCAAAGCTAGAATCACTTTGTTCGGTCTTTTGTATTGTTTTTTTTTTGTTCCCCTCCGCGGGAAGGGCAGGAGGATAAAAATGCCCTGACGCATACTCTGGCGCGATTCCAAAGTTATGTGGGACTCGTCCTGTCGGCTCGTGCATTTTTGCCACTCAGCCTTCATCTGAGCGACGGCCAATTGGAGAATTGGGCCGCGCTAGCGGGGCCCAGAAGGGGACACCCGCTGGGATTACATAGCACTGAAGGTGCTCAAAGCACTGAAGGTGAATACATAGCACTGAAGGTGCTTAAAATGAAAATCAATAATTAAAACAAAAATTAAAAATTGCAAAATAAAATTGAATTAATTCGCTTTTACGTTAGAATTAGGATTTACGTTAGAATTAGAATTTACGTTAGAATTAGAATTTGCGGCCAGAAGGGCTTCGAGATCGGCTGACAGTCTGGTGGATGAGTACGCTTGCGCATTCCTAGGCCTAGCGACTTTGAACTTCGAATCTAACACAGGAGTAGTATATGAGACTGAATCACGAACTAGAGGATTGGGATGGGTTTCGGAGCGTTTGAAGAACGCTTTAGAGAGTGTTTTGAGATGTTGTTATACTGTAGGCAGTTCAAGATCTCTATGCAAGTCCGCGTTACGCACGTACCACGGTGCGTTTGTGGCCCGGCGGCAAAAGAGGTTTTGAACTACCTGCAGTTTGTGCAGGAGGGAGGGTTTGGCGTGGGCAAAGATTGGCGAGGCATACGTCATGACGGGTCTAACGCAGACCTTGTAAAGTGTACGTTTGTTTCTGAAAGACATTTTACTTTTTCTATCTAACATGCTATTTAGGCGGCCTAAGTAGTGACGAGCGAGTTTCGAAACTCTTTCGACGTGTGGCTTGAAAGAAAGCGTCGGATCTAATGTGACGCCTAAGTATTTAGTACTGCGCTTCCAGGGGATGGGAATGCCTAACATTCGAACTTGGGGATCGCCAGCTGGACGACGGCGTTTGTGGTCGAAGCGCATCGCAAAACTCTTTTCAGGGTTCACATCGATGCGCCATTTTTGAAACCATACACCAAGGGCGTTTACGGCCTTTTGGAGTCTGGTTACAAGGTGCCGAACACTGTGGCCTTTGGTATAGAGTGCGGTGTCGTCAGCAAAGAGGGCGAGTTCGACGCCTTTCGGCGGGATGGGAATGTCGTTGGTGTACACGGTGTACAGCAGAGGGGCGAGGACTGAGCCTTGAGGGACTCCAGCCTTTATGGGACGAGGCGCAGAAAGCGTGCCTTCGTGTTTAAATCGAAACGTACGGTCTTTGAGAAACGACGCTATTAACCTGACTAGGCGATCCGGTAAGCCTATCTTGTAGAGTTTATAAACGAGACCGCTGTGCCAGACTTTATCGAAAGCCTTGGCTACGTCAAAGAAAACCGCGACTGTTTTATAACGACGCGGATAGAAACCGTCAAGTATATACTCAACGATTCGGTGGACTTGCTGAGGGCAGGAGTGTTTAGCGCGAAAGCCGAACTGATGGGGAATAATGAGAGGATCGCCATCCGTTGGAAACAGATGGTTCCGCATTCGAGAGAGTATTTCTCTCTCGAGAAGTTTAGACATTGCCTTGAGGAGGCTGATGGGTCTGTGATTAGCCGGGACGTTCAGAGGTTTGGCTGGCTTGGGAATGCCTATGACTGTCGCTTCTTTCCAAGCTTTTGGAAAGTAGCTATGGTCGAAGCAGGCATTGAAAATGATAGCTAACAAGGTAAGCATCTGTTGAGGTAGGTGCTTAAGTGCGTGGTTGGAAATTCCATCCGCACCCGGAGCCTTTTTGGACTTTTGATTCCTAATGAGAAGCAAGATTTCGTCATTAGAGACTGTGACAGGGTCGGCGGTGATGGGGAGAGAGTCTCTGCGAAGGACTTCGTCCTCCACCGCCTGGATGTGTGAGGGATCAGCAGGTTGCGTGCTGGGCGAGCATTGTGCGGCAATGATGTCAGCGAAGCATTCGGCTTTCTTTTCGACTTCAAAGGCAGTAGTGCCATCGGGACGAGTGAGAGGAGGAACGTGAGAGGCGGTGTCTACGCGTAAGGCTCGGGCCATGCTTTAGTACGCTTGGTGGGACGGAGAGATATTCGCCATGAGATCGTTCATCTGAGCGTCTCGGAGTTCTGCGAGGCAAGACCTAACTTTGCGTTGAAGCTGATTCGCAGCTGTTCTATATGCGGGCATGGGATATTTCTTGGCTCTCCGGAGAGCCGCGTTCTTAGCTTTAATAAGATTGCTAACGGCTAAGGGAAGCGTGGGTTTGCCTTGCTTAGCAACCTTTTCGTTGTCACTGATGGCTGAGTTGATAGCATCAGTGAGAGAATTTACTAATGAATCGATTTTATCCGGGCTATCTAATTGTTCGGAAGAGATCGCGAGTGGAGAGTTCGGAGCCTCTAAGGCTGAAACCAACGTATTTTTAAAACCTTTCCAGTTGGTAAAGGTCTTAAGAGATGAGACTGTAGCGGCTATACATTGTTAGCAAAGTCAGCAAAACCCCAGACTGGACTGCCGCGTGTTCTAGGCAGTCAGTCGTCTGCGCAACACCGCCTCGCTAGGTCAACTTGTATTACATAAGATAAGGACTTATTATACTGACTTATGTAACTACGTTTAAGTGTTTGAAAATAATAGACTGAGTGAATTTAAAAGGTTTCTGGTTTTATTGCGTCACCACCTCTAAATTGGTGACCCCGACGTGATCAAGAAGACGACTCACGGTGACGCGCGAACCTAGCGAGAGTGAATATTGTTTATTAAGAAATATAAAGTGAATATTAAAATGTTATCGACGCCAGGTGTTAGTGGGGCTAAAAACCCGGTGCCCAAGGCCGAACCGACGGCGGCGGAAAATAATGGAGACGTTTCAATGGTCACGGTTTCAATGCGAACCCCGGAATTTTGGCCAGATATGCCCAGGATGTGGTTTTGCCGGTTCGAATCCATAATGGCACCACAAAAACAAGGCGACAGCGTCAAATTTGACCTAGTTTTGTCAAAGTTAAGTAAAGAAGCGTTGCGGCAAGTTAGCGACATAGTGCAATCTCCGCCGGCAACCGAGAAATACGAGACAATTAAGGAGCGCCTGCTAACAGTGTTTGAAGAAAGTGCAGAGTCACAATTTCAAAGGTTAGTGAATGACATGGACCTGGGCACGCAAAAGCCATCACAATTGTTAAGAAAAATGGCTGATTTGGCAAACAACTGCGGCATAACGGAGGAGCCCCTAAGAAAATTATGGCTAAGTCACCTGCCGCCCAGCGTTAGAGCGGTACTCACAGTGAGTGGAAACGTGGGTTTGGACAGCCTGGCACCCATGGCAGACAAGATCCTGGAGAATTTAGGCAACGGTCAGGTAGCAGCGGTAGCAGCTTCCAGCATTGCGCCTGCAGCTACCGGCATGGAGTCGGAAATGATCAAATACATGCGCAACATGTCCCTGGAGCTAAAGGAACTCCGCGGGGAGATCGAAGAGATCCGGTCGCGAGGCAGGAGCTACGGACGACCGCAGGACAGAAGCTATGACGGAGGTCGGTGGAGATCGCGACCCAGGAGCAGGACAGCGTCACGACATCGGGAAGCAGGGAACCGAGCATGGCTGTGTCGTCATCATTTCCGGTTCAGAGAAAAGGCAACGCAATGCGAACAACCCTGTGGCTGGGTGAATGGACAGTCAGCGCGGTTGGATTCGGAAAACTAGTTGCAGTACAGTCAGCGACGGTGAGCGACTGTGCTGCGGGCAATCACCGATTATGCGTCCGAGAACAGAAAACCGGCTTAGTGTACCTGGTCGATACCGGGGCTAACGTGTCAGTGATTCCAGTGAATAAAGTGCCGGACAAAAGAAAGGCAAGCGAATGCCCGTATAAACTGTATGCTGCGAACAATACGGAAATAAAAACTTATGGTGTAATATCGTTAGAAATTAATCTTGGTTTACGCCGTAGTTTTAGATGGAATTTTATTATAGCTGACGTAAAACAACCCATAATTGGGGCAGACTTTTTAAAGGCACACGAATTAGTAGTTGATTTATACAATAGACGGTTGTTGGACGGCCGCACTAAATTAGATACGCAAGGTATATTAGTTTTGTATAACGAGCCCGCGATAACGAGTATTCAAAATGACAACCCATATCGCGAGCTTCTAGAACAATACTCAGAAATAACGAAACCAATTTCTTTTAAGGAGCCCAGTAAACACGGTATCGTACATTATATAGAGACTACTGGCCCCCCGGTTTTTGCTAAAGTAAGACCATTACCGCCGCAAAGATATAAAATCGCTAGGGACGAGTTTAGGTTAATGCAAGAATTAGGTATTTGCAGGCCATCAAAGAGTCCATGGGCAAGCCCGTTGCATGTAGTACCAAAGAAGGACGGCCAGATCAGGCCTTGCGGAGACTATCGTGCACTCAACGCGATCACGAAGCCAGACCGCTACCCGATTCCGAGAATTCAGGACTTCACATATGGATTGGCAGGTAAGTGTGTTTTTTCCCGGTTAGATATTAACAGAGCGTTCCATAATATTAGCATTGCACCGGAAGACGTAGAGAAAACCGCCATTATAACGCCGTTTGGTCTTTTCGAATTTCCAAGAATGACATTCGGCTTGCGGAATGCGGCCCAAACGTTCCAGAGATTCATGAATAATAGCGTGCTGCAGGGAATCGAAACCTGCACCCTTGGGGATGAGGGTAAGAGTACAAATAACAAAGTGCGTGAGAGCTCTAATTTATTTTCCTACATTGATGACGTCATCGTAGCTAGTACGAATCATGACGTACATAGAGAGCACCTTAAACAGGTCTTTGCCAGGTTTCAAGAGTTCGGCATAACCATTAATCTGGCGAAGTGTAGTCTCGGTAAGTGTAATATAGAGTTTTTAGGTTACGAAGTGAGCGCGGAAGGTGTCAAACCCATGAAGAGCAAGGTGGAAGCTATCAAAGAATTCCCCAGACCTGAAACAATCGAGCAGCTCCGCCGTTTTTTAGGTATGGTTAACTTTTACAGGAATCACTTAGAGCGTGCGGCAGATCAACAGGCCGACTTGAACATCTTCCTGCATGGCGCCAAAAAGAAGGATAAATCAAAGATTAAATGGACGGATAAGTCGATAGCCGCCTTCGAGCAATGTAAGTTAGCTTTAGAAAACGCGGTGACCTTGTCACATCCGGGAGACGAAGGTGCGCTGTATTTAATGTGTGACGCGTCAAACTCGTGCGTCGGCGCAGTCCTCCAACATAAGGTTAAAGGAGTCTGGAAGCCGCTGGGGTATTTTTCCAAAAGATTGTCGGAGGCCCAAAAGAAATATAGCACGTACGACAGAGAGCTATTGGCAGTATACTTGGCCATAGTACATTTTCGCAGCATGGTAGAAGGCCGGCAGCTCACCATAATGACGGATCATAAGCCATTAACACACGTTTTTTCTAAAATAGGTTCAGATAATAAAGAGACACCCAGGCGAGCACGACAACTATTGTATATAAGCGAATTTACGAGCGATATACAATACGTCAAAGGTAACGAAAACGCAGTTGCTGACGCGTTGTCCCGAGTTATAGAGACCATTGTTTGTCCGACCGTTTTAGATTTCGACGAAGTCGCCCGGGCACAGGAAACAGACGATGAACTTGCAGAAATGCTGACGGAATCTCAAGGTAATATAGTGCTTAAAAAATTACAATCACCACTGTGTAATAGTGCGATCTATTGCGAAACTTCAGAGAACCGTGTGAGACCCTACCTGCCTCAGCAGTTCAGAAATGTGGCTTTCAATGTCGTACATAGTAATAACCATCCCGGAATTAGAACAACGCGTAAAATGATTACGAATAAATATTACTGGCCGGGTATGAATAAAGATATCAGTGTATGGGCCCGAGCGTGCATACAATGTCAAAAGGTAAAAACGCATAGGCACACACATTCCAAATTAGGTACTTTTACACTAGCAGAACGGTTCGAGCACTTACACGTAGACATCGTGGGCCCCCTGCCGACCACGCAGGAAGGGCATAGGTACTTAGTTACGATGATAGATAGATTTACAAACTGGCCGGAAGCCGTTCCGGTCAGCGATATAACAGCCGAGACCGTCGCTAAAATAATATATGAAAACTGGATTTGCCGTTTTGGATGCCCAAGTAGGTTAACTAGCGATCAGGGGAGGCAATTTGAAAGTGAATTATTTAATAAACTTATGAAAGTATTAGGCATTAATAAATTCCGAACCACAGCGTACCATCCCCAAAGTAACGGCAAGGTAGAAAGATTACATCGTTCTCTGAAGGTCGCTTTGAAAGCACGTTTATTACAGAATAAAAATGGGTCATGGGTTGATGAACTGCCAACGGTCATGCTGGGGCTACGTGCAGCATGTCGTAGCGACAGCGGCGTCAGCGCAGCTGAAATGGTATTAGGGCACACGTTACGCTTGCCTGGCGATTTTTATGTCGATTGCGAGAACGCAGAAACGTCGCAAGAAAAATACGTAGGTAAATTACGCAATATTATACAAAGTCTCCGGCCCCAGACACGAGAAAATAGCGATTCTGGTACAATTTTCGTTCATAAAGATTTAAAATCATGTAGTCATGTTTTCGTACGAAATGATTTAGTGCAAAGGCCATTGATGCCTAGTTATAGTGGACCGTATCTTGTGATAAATAGATCACCAAAGAGTATGACCATTGAAATAGGGGGCCGTCGAACAACCGTTTCCATAGATAGAGTGAAACCCGCTTACTGCTTATATGAAGCAGATCCCAATGATGGAAATAGAAATTCTATGTTCTCAAATAGTAAAAAATTTTTTAATGATGTTCCACAGGTGCAAAAATCGCTACCGCCTAAACCTTTAACCACGCGCAGTGGCCGCGCAGTTAAGCAGCCGGTGCGATTTGCTGATGTTGGATGAAATAAAATAGATGAGTTCACATAGTTATTAATCATACATTATTCTAATTGCAAAAGAATTTAACGTAGTAACTCGTATATAACATTTTGTTCAATCCAAAAATGGGTAAATCGTATAGTAAAGAACAAGAAATAATCATAGCACAAAATGGTGCAAATAACGCCAGTACTAATGAAATAATAACGCACGTTAAGCTTTTCGGAGCAATTGTATTTGCAGTATTCATAATGATGGTATTAATTTTCGTGTACTATTGCATTCAAAAATGTCGTAAAAACACTCGAAGCTGGATGGATAATTATTAGGTCAAGTACCTACATCAAGTCGGCCCTTGAAAAATAGGTATCCGCAAAATGTTTTTTTTTGTGTTGTATAAGTGATATTTTTTAAATTACGTGTAATTAATTTTGTACCCATTTCAAACAACTTATAAATAATTATTGTTGCTAATTTCTTATTTCAAATTTTTGTAAAATAATTCAATTACAGGTACATTGTGTATGAAACATCGCCTTAACATATTTTGTTACGAAGCATCGCCTTAACATATTTTGTTCTATAAATAGATTGTAAGAAACAAAGAGCATTGAGCTTTGGAATGCGATATCAGACCTAGTGACCCGTAATGTAAACACAGATTCAGCAATCATGTCGAATCAACGTCATCTGGTACACTTCTATAATAAGTTTAGTGTAAGGTAATATTATGGAGTCATATTTTTTAAAACTGGTAAAAATTTTTGTTTTGTTTTTGTTCTCTCCAAGGTATAATTAAAGTGCAATAGCACTTACGAGATACAGGATGTTTGTTTGTTGAATTGTATAAATTTTTTTTGGTAAAGATAGTTTATAAAAATTTTTTTTAAAAAAGAAGGGGTGTGATGTAGCGGCTATACATTGTTAGCAAAGTCAGCAAAACCCCAGACTGGACTGCCGCGTGTTCTAGGCAGTCAGTCGTCTGCGCAACACCGCCTCGCTAGGTCAACTTGTATTACATAAGATAAGGACTTATTATACTGACTTATGTAACTACGTTTAAGTGTTTGAAAATAATAGACTGAGTGAATTTAAAAGGTTTCTGGTTTTATTGCGTCACCACCTCTAAAAGACGTTATCGTTCGGCGGTCCTAGCACGAGGGAAACGGGGCGATGGTCGGAGCCTAGGTCATCGAGCGATTCGATAGACCTTAGATCAAGATTGATTCGCTTGATAATTGCAAAGTCGAGGATGTCAGGAGAGTAGGACGGGTTGTTGGGATAGTGAGTGGGAGTGATGGGGGATATGACGTCTAGGTCAAGGGAGTTAGTGATGTCGAGGAGAGCGATACCGCTGGTGTTAGTCGATAGGCACGTCCAGTCAGTATGTTTGGAGTTAAAGTCTCCGAACATAATGACTGAATGGCCGAGGGCGAGAATGGCCTCAAAGTCGCTGCGGATTGGTCTGGTACCACTAGGTATGTAGATTGAAGCTATGATGATGGTCGGATGACCAGTCATAGCCAATCTACACACAGTGGCTTCCATGTTGAGGAGAGGAGGGGTAGGGAGAGGACAGCAGTGGAAGCCTCTTTTGTAATATATAGCGGTGCCGCCGAAACCGTCGGAGTTGGGCCTATCGTTACGAATAAACGCGTACTTAGGTATAGCGAATCCCCTGGAGCGGTTTGGAGTAAGCCATGTCTCCTGGAGAAGGAATAAGTCAGGTTCTTTGTTCTAAAGGAACAGTTTAATCTCGGGAAGGTTGGTGTTAAGGCTACGAGCGTTAAAAGATACTAGGGATAAGCCCTTGGGTTTAATACGACTGGACGCGGGATTTGCGGGTCTAGACATTATAATTTACTTATTTACGATTTTATACAAAAATAAAAAAAAGAAATTTACAACGAACTTAGGAGCGAGTGATGCTCGGCTAACGCGAATAAACGCTCTTGAGGAGAGCGGGCGGCTCGCAGTTTGCGTGCGAGAACAGAAATTTCCGTAATGTCGACGTTTTGAATGACGTCGAACACGGCCTTCATGTCCTCAGCCAGCGACGACTGAGGTGAAGATGACAAAGCAGGACGCGGCCCTACGGAAGCTACGGGAGCTGGGATGGGTCGGGAAGGTGCAGGCGGGACAGCCGGACGCTGCCTCCAAGACAGAGCCGGAGTAGGCGTCGGCTGAACGGGCTTTGCTTCCGGGGGACCCCGGTTGCGCAGCGGCGGGAAGTTAGCGGGAGTGAGCGGCGGCGCCGGTTTAGGCGCGACCCTCTTGGCGGTGGAGCGCGGAGCGCGCGGACAACCCCTGTAGTTAGCTGTGTGACCGGACTGGCCGCACAGCACACAGGCAGGGGGGGAAGTGGATTCGGGAGTGCGAGTGCACTCCCGAATCCGTAAAATGTGGATCGTAAAATGTGGATCCAGGCACTTAACGCACCTGGGGGGAGCTGAGCAGTTAGCCGCTGCGTGGCCGTAGAGTTGGCAGCGGTGGCACTATCCAGGGTGACCGCGGGGGTTGGGACGCTCGACAGAGATATTTGAGAGTCCGCAAATTGTGCGAGCCTCTCTAAAGATCTCCCTCGAGTTGGAAGTATTTGACAGGATTACTAAAGCTAAAGGAAAACGCCTACCGCGGTTGGAGTGCATCTTATGCACTGCTTCGGCCGGGAAACCGTGGGACTTAAGGTCCTCGAGAATGTCTTCATTACTGAGTTCAAACGGGACGCCCCGTAGTACTGCGCGGATCTTACGCTCCTCCGGGAGGGCGTAAGTGTGGTACGCGATTTGTTTAAGCGACAGTAAACGAGTGATCGCGCGGAAGTCGTCGATAGTCGCGACTTGGATTTTTATAGTGTCGCCTGCGTTATTTGCCTTGAGGTAATTGATTTTGTGCTCTTTGCACAGGTTAGAAACCAAGGTCCAACGCGCTTTATCGCGGAGGAAGACGGGCGGAGGGAGCTGAGGCTTCGATGGGACGGGAGCGCAACGCGTCGCTGGCTTTGACGGGACCGAAGGAGACGCGGTCACTTCGAGTGACATGAGGGGCGCGGGGGCGGGTGTAGAAGACACCGGGGTTGGCTCGGGTGTTGAAGACACCGCGGCTTTTTTCGAACGCTTCTTCGAGCGTTTGGCAACTAATTGGAACGCGGGCTCAGGAGAGCCGGTTAAGGTGGCGGCGACCGACGAAGCTTCGGACGCGGCGGAGTCTGAATCGCTCCCGGGAGCGGTACGCTTCCTGCGAGATGAGCGCAAGGATGAGACCGACGCGCAGTCCATATCGGATGGAACGGGAGACGCGGGAGAGCTATACACCTGAGGGGTCTGGACATTAGAGGCCTGAGGGGCCGGGGTTGAGGCCTGAGGGGCCGGGGACGCAATAGATGCCTGTAAGGCCTGCGTTTGTACGTCAGCGGGTATGCTTACGCCGGACGCAGCGAGCGCCTGGGCGAATGACCTAAGAATATTAACAAGGTCCATTGGAGGGCTTGGAATAACAATATGTAATATATAAATATATAATGTATGCCTAGGTTCCCTAGCAAACCTAGCACCTATTTATATAACAAATGCCTAGAATTCCTAAATAAAAAACCTAGCGAACCCTAGCGGCAAACCTCCCTACCAGCGGTAGGGGGGCTGGGGAGAATAACTTAAAACTAACCGTAATACGCCGAAGGCCGCTACCTAGAAACCTAAAAATAGGGTACGCAGGTAAAGAGTTGACCGCGTTAGGGTCAACCTTTACCGACAGAAAGGACAAATACACACGAAGAACACACAGATATGATAAAAATAAATATGAAAATAGGAGAAAAATAAATAAAATAGAGAAGAGAAATAAAATAAAAATAAAAGGACTGGTTCAGTACAAATTCGTTGTCACCGTTAAGTATCCTTTGCACTGAAACCAGACTACTTACGCTGGGCACAACACTGCACTCAGCACAAGCACAACACAACTTAGCACAGCACTTTGAAGACTAAGGGGCTTAGTCGCAAAGAAAAATCGCACTTCGAAAGCACTCAGACGGAGTAGAAAAACCTTGAAAACCGTAGCACGGAACCAACACGCTAAACTGTGACGTCAGTAGACTGAGCGCCACGGAATATCGGGAAGGGACCGATCAACGGAGAACGGGGTCTTGCACGTCCGCACCGCGTGGCGATCGGAGCGAGAATGTTCCGGTCTTTTGTAGGCGCTCTGTATATTAAAGAAGACAACACTGCAACAGATTCGAATGCGAATCTGAGCCCCCACCAAGTTTACTGACTGTACGTAAGCATTCTTCTTAGCCTCGCAGTTGGTAATTTTGTAGTAATAATTAATAAAGGAATAAATTAAATTTTTAACTGCTATAATAAAATTGTGTTTCCAAACCAAATTTCTCTTGTCAAGTCACAAAATTTATTGAAACAGCTGCGCCTCATCAACACAACAGCAACAGATCCAACAGACTATTCTATACAAGTTTAAGCAAACAAACGCAAAAATCGAAGGGTCGTAGATTGATTTTATCTCTACGCTACGTGCATGGAATCCAACCGACACAACGTTGCTTTACAAAACCAGCCGTGGTAAAAAACGCAATATCGTAAACTCTCTTGCGTAAACTTTTTAACCGTATTGCAACCATCAAAGAAAAAAGTCTTATGGGGTTTTAATTAAATAACAATATAAAATGTTTAGGACGTTCGAAGTTTTGTAATGGAAGCTGTAATTTTTAAGAGTATCTCAATTTTAAACGAAGCTTAATATGAAGATTGCGGCAAAAATACATTTTGGGAATGGTTTCGAGTAGTAATTTTGTAGGCATTTCTTTTTGGGTTTTGCTTTTTATTGTGTATCTGTGATGATTTTTTAAATTAGGTATTTAATGTAAAGTTACAATGAAAATGAAGATATTAGCTTAAGTTAGCTTTAGTTAATTAATTCTTTTTTTAAATATCATCAAAATAAAGAATATATAGTTCAAGACTTGTTTTATTAAGTACTTAAGTATCGCAGTTAAATTGGACACCGGTTCGTCTGCATCGATGCTTGGTCCGATTTCGTATAGTGCCTTGCAAAACAATGAGTTTTTTTACTTATTTCAGAAATCTCACTCAACTACTCTTTCGTTTCCCAAACTTATGAAAACTAGTCAACCCGCTCTCTACCCATCCCTTATCACCAAGTAAAAACAAAAACCCAAGTAATTTAGTTCTAATAACCGTCCGAGAACTATCCGCGTCACAGACCGAGTTACCAGAGCCCTGGTCTCTCTAATTTCCCTGGAGGTGCGACGTATCGACGTACGACGAGCAGTGGTGTGGTGTGGCAGGCCAGGGAAATGAAAGGCGAGGCAAGTTTATACATATGTTTGGAGCAGTATTAAAAACGTGAACGAGATCGTGAGCAAGATTATAAACCAAATATAGGTATGCAATAATC
This sequence comes from Marasmarcha lunaedactyla, assembly GCA_923062675.1. Taxonomy (NCBI): domain Eukaryota; kingdom Metazoa; phylum Arthropoda; class Insecta; order Lepidoptera; family Pterophoridae; genus Marasmarcha; species Marasmarcha lunaedactyla. Next base: position 22,283,278 of record OV281345.1, read on the forward strand.
TGGGATCAATCTAATTGGTATCGTAAAGGGTTTACGATTTGATCTTAAAGACAAACGAATAAATAAATACTAACAAATATAAATACGCATTTGCAGAATTTAGACGTGGCGTGGTACTTAAGCACTGCGAAATATTTATAAAATATGCTTTAGGAAACAGTAATTTCAGTTAGTAGTAATTTCATGAACCTAAAGGTCAAACGACATTTTTTTTGCCAATTTCAGAGTAGTTAATAAAAAGATTCAAATCAATATAAGACATTCCCACATGCCAAACAAAACGTTTGTTGCACAATTTCAACCTAAATCTAAACTAAAGCAATAACACAAAACCTATAAACAAAATTAATCTCGGCTGAACAGACATCACGTCTACCCATTGCCTGTATCTCGACGCAGTAAAAAATGCAGTCACTCGCAATCCTGGTTTATCCCTTTGCAAATAAGGCTTTGCAAATAAATCTGTCAATTTCACTCAGTACGCCCCTAGCGAGTATTTACTTACTTGTAAAGTACTGTGACTTGTTTGTTGGTGAAATTGAATTTTACTAAAGGTGATTAGGCAGTTGTTTTAATTGATAAAGTTGTTTATTTGCAGATCAGTTTTGATAAGAAGAGTTTGATATTAGAGATGATATGTTAAGTTACAATTTGCGAGTAATTCTTACGCGTTGTATGATTTAATTCCAAGTAGTGCAGTTTGATATCCAGTCATGCTCAAATTACTTTCTGTAAAGTAATTTGTATCTGCAGATTCTACATGCAGTCATAAATATTATAGATATTTGTAAAGTATCGAAGAATGAATTATATTGAATTCAAATGTATATATATATAAATAAATAAATAAATATTTCTAACAATCACACCACATTATCTAGCCCAAATTAAGTATCATTAAAGAACTTGTGTTATGGATACTAGATAACGGATAAATAAACTTAAGAAATATATAAGCACACATAGATATTTTTTTTTATATATAAATATTAGAAATAAACTTAAATAAACGTAAATACACATCCATGACTAGAAAGCAAATATAATAATATATCTGCCCCTACCAGGATTCGAACCCGGGACCTCTGGCATGGAAGGCAAGGCTACTTACCTCCACACCAAACAGGCCGAGCAATGAACGAGCGTGAATGTTTGAATTGATGGTGTTATGTTTCAGATATGTTGAAACAACTGAAGTCAATAAACTCAAAAAGTAAACTTGCTAATTTTTGGGTGCCACAGTGCTCAATGCTAATTGAAATCCCTTGTGGAACACGAAACAACACACAATTGAAAAAAAACAAACTAAAATGCAAAAATAGCATTAAAAAAATTATATAAAATAATGTTTTTATGAAAAAGACGGAAGTTTACATTGGATTTTCTAATATGGATAATTTTTAATGATACCTCTCATTATTATATTGGACCTTAATACATTTTCAATAACGAAACACATTGTCAAGTGATAATGTGGTATCTGCTACTCTTTAGACACCTTTTATTAGGCACAAAGTTTGTCGATAGTGATCCAAAGAAAACCCTAAGAAAAAAATGTTGTAGGCGTTATTATCCATCCATTCCTTGTGTTCTTTGTTCAGAATGTTAATTTGTAAATATTCATGTTTGTAAACAAGCGGTTTCAGTTTGAAAATGTCAGTTTTAAATATGCAAAAATTAATTAATTCAAACTTTTAATTTTCACCGAAACTATCCCGAACAGCAAACCAGACATATCGAACCGTCCAAAATAGGCTTCCATTTCCCCTAGCTCAGAGATCGAATTCACCGAGTCGCGTCGCATCGCATCGACAGCGCTTCAGTCTGCTTCCAAATGAACCGATCAAATGAACTGGATTCGTTCATGCGCTTCGCTTGTACAATACATTAAGTCTTCGCGAATCGTATTAGATGTTATGTATGGATCGGTTACTTTCTTAATTGGATGACGGATTTGCAAAGTAATCAGGGCATTTAGCAGGATTGTATTAGGTGGTCTGTGGTTCGTTTGGTTATGTGGGATAATGTTTGTGGGAGATGTGATGATATTTCGAGTGATGGCTCAAGGAAGAACTTTGATTAAGCTTGAAATAATTATCACGTTTGTAAAAAATAAGATTGAAAAGTGCTACGTCATGTACGCCGATTGATAATAATGATACATCGTAGCAAATAATTTACTGTGTGACAGAACCTTTTTTTTTTCTGACTAAAATTATTCAAAGAAGTATTTAAACGTTTTATGTTTATATATTTAATATGGGTTTAGATTTAATTTGTAAATATGTTTAGGTTATAATTAAGGTAAGTTTTAACTTTACGTAATGGTCTTACTATTACCTTCAACATTCCTAGACCTTGGTAGTCTGGAACAGATCGCTGTTAAGCGATATGTCAGCCAATTGTATGCAAAAAAATTGTATAAATACATAAATAAATGAGAGTGTTCTGCCAGATGTTTGTGGACCTTGTCTGCTCCGGCCGCCAGCAGCACGAAATACCGACAAATTAATAGACGGTCTAAATTTAAATTCATTGTACTAGTTTTATATTGTAGACTAAGTACCTAAAAGCAAAGAAATAAATATAAATATTTTAAACTTACGATGACATTAATATACGCCTGTCTATGTTACTTCGACACCGACAAAATTCAAAGTATATCCCCTTTATCCCCTATCCCTATTACTTTTCATAGTCATAACTCACTTTCAAAACCATTTTGGGAAAATAAACAAAATAAGATCGCGTCCTCACGTCCTCGTAGATTTCCAAAGCAGGCCATCAATTCAGAGGACATCAGAACATGGAGTACACACCAATTTCCATATGATTGCCGCGACGCCACCGTAGATTGGTTTTTCATATCCAAACGTTTGTATTTTATTGCTGCTCATATTTCAAGAAGACTACTCAGTCGTATTGGCATAGATATTGAGATCTTGCGTCGATACGTCGGTTTGTATTACGTTTGACAAACGTTAGAGTCTAATGTATGGTGTAGTTTTCCTGCAATGTTGTTCATAGGAAAGTAAAGTATTGCTTTGTTTTGTTGGTTGTTTTTTGAATATTCGCTTTTATTTTAAGTTATGATGATTATTTTTTTATTTGCAAGGTGACATACAGGAATTGAACCAAATTGATGATAGGTGGCGTACCGGACTTTTTGAGGTAACACTGTTTTGAAAGTTAAGGTAAGTTTGCGTTGATGACTCGAGGTTCAGTAGGGATATCTTATTTACCTAATTTAAAGTTAAGCCAAAAAAAGAATAGTGATTCCCTATTGGAAATCTGTGGATTTGTGTAAATACGCAAGTTAATTTGCCCACTAATTGCTCAGTTATATACCTACATATCTCGCAGCTCAAGTCAAGTAACAAAATCTCGTTCAGAGAAATAAAGAATTCTTCCAACGCAGTTTCCGTAAACGTTGGTCAGAAACATCGAATGTCTTTAAGATTCCTGTCCTTTTTACTTCAAAGTAGTCCTCAAAGGAAGACCCAATCTTCCTCCAATACTTTTTTATGTGACCAAATAAAGTAAAAAGTTTTATGCACTAACTTTCCTCTCGATTTATGGCCTCTAAGTTTCTGAATGATTGCAAAGTCAAATCTCCGACGCTTTGTGGACGAAAGAAGTAGGATTTTAATGCGAATCCTTGATTTCTCGAATTAATGAGATAACGGAATTAAAAAAGCTTTACTTTTATGTTTTAAATGTGTAACTTTCTTATTCTAGCTAATCTATGTAAGAAATAATATTTTCCACTCGCAGAATCTTTCCCTATCTTAATATTGTTACCTTAACAGTTTTCAATGTATGATTAATCTAATCAAAGAAAGAAGAGTAATTACGTTGCACTTTAGAAAAGATGGCTGAATAGCTTTACAATACATAGAAAAGATGGCTCTAAATAGCTTTACAATAAATAGAAAAGATGGCTGAATAGCTTTACAATACATAGAAAAGATGGCTCTAAATAGCTTTACAATAAATAGAAAAGATGGCTGAATAGCTTTACAATACATAGAAAAGATGGCTCTAAATAGCTTTACAATAAATAGAAAAGATGGCTAAATAGCTTTACAATGAATAGAAAAGATGGCGAAATAGCTTTACAATAAATAGAAAAGATGGCTAAATAGCTTTATAATAAATAGAAAAGATGGCTAAATAGCTTTACAATGAATAGAAAAGATGGCGAAATAGCTTTACAATAAATAGAAAAGATGGCTAAATAGCTTTATAATAAATAGAAAAGATGGCTGAATAGCTTTGCAATAAATAGAAAAGATGGCTCTAAATAGCTTTACAATAAATAGAAAAGATGGCTAAATAGCTTTACAATACATAGAAAAGATGGCTCTAAATAGCTTTACAATAAAGAGAAAAGATGGCTTTAAATAGCTTTGCAATAAATAGAAAAGATGGCTCTAAATAGCTTTACAATAAATAGAAAAGATGGCTAAATAGCTTTACAATACATAGAAAATATGGCTCTAAATAGCTTTACAATAAAGAGAAAAGATGGCTTTAAATAGCTTTATAATAAATAGAAAAGATGGCTGAATAGCTTTACAATAAATAGAAAAGATGGCTGAATAGCTTTACAATACATAGAAAAGATGGCTGAATAGCTTTACAATAAATAGAAAAGATGGCTGAATAGCTTTACAATACATAGAAAAGATGACTCTAAATAGCTTTACAATAAATAGAAAAGATGGCTCTAAATAGCTTTACAATAAATAGAAAAGATGGCTGAATAGCTTTACAATAAATAGAAAAGATGGCTGAATAGCTTTACAATACATAGAAAAGATGGCTCTAAATAGCTTTACAATAAATAGAAAAGATGGCTGAATAGCTTTACAATACATAGAAAAGATGGCTCTAAATAGCTTTACAATAAATAGAAAAGATGGCTGAATAGCTACAATCTTATCAATACATCTTATATCATATACAATCTAATACAAAAACTAAATGAAATTAATTTTGTAATAAGCCCAACTTGAAGTTTTCTGTTATAATTGACATAATTATTTCTTTAACGTTACGTCAAACTTGTCTTGTATTAACAAGAGAGATTATAAACGAATCCAGTTCATTTAAACACCTCCAGCTTCATTCTACTTCTGATATTTCCTAAGAAATCTATTTAAAATAACGAAATAGACACATTTATTTACGTACATCCTAAGCAATGCCAAGATTGCATTGTTAGTAAACTTTTAATTCCTAACATCCATAGTAAATACACCACCAGTTGCAACTCACATTTGGAACGACTCCAAATGATTTTTCAAGATACCCGACTGGCTTACCATATCTCTGGATTACGTAAAGTTTATTTTTTTAAAGCCGTTTCACGGATTTTGTCGGCTACCAGTAATTACTGTTGTGGCTTGTTAAGCCAGCGCAAAATTAAAATGTCTGGAACGTATGAATCGCGGAATTGTTACAGTCAACCTTTTTAATTAAACGCGAACCAAAAAAGGGAGTGTTTTTAAATTAGTAATTATGTGTGGTTTTTTGTTTTGTTGTGTAATGCGTCGGAGGAGAAAGCGTGGAATCGGCGTAGTAAAAATACGAGTTTTACGGCCGTTCTCACAGTTGTCAAACGGTTTCTTAGGGCGCTCTTAATTATAGGTTTTTCTAAGCCTTAAGAAACCATCTGACGCCTCTAAGTGCCACCGTAAATTTTTTATCTTTTTATAAAGTAACTTCATTTAAAATCTCAGCTGCAACTAACTGTAACTATAGCAGTCAAATGAACTTGCATAATAGCAACACGGCTAAGCATAGGAACCAGCGCAAACTCTTATTAAGTTTTAAAAATACATAAATGTTGAGTTTTATGAGTTTTATTTGACGGCCGAGTAACGTTGTGGTACCTAGCCCTGTCTCATACGCTGTAGTCCCAGGTTCGCGAACTGGCCGGGGCATTCATATGTGCACAGATGTTTGTTCTCGGGTCGTGGTTGGTGATATTTGTATATGTATGTTTATTCTGGGTTCCCCCAGTTCGCTGTATGGTCATCCATAACACAAGCTCTGCTTGCTTTGGGGTCATACAGTTGGTGTGTTTGTCGAGGGATTTATTTTTTTATTAATTTTTATGGTTACTGTATTTCTCTCCTGTATTAATAAAGAGTGTGCCACTGGATGTATATGACAAATCTGCATCTTGTACGACCATATCGAAAGTACTATTTTAATTCGTAACAATAAGAACTACTCGTACAAATATATTTATAAACATATATATATTCAAGCAAGCGGCTATAAATTAATATTTTACAACTTCCAACGTGAATTTAGTACAAAACGGCAATCTGTGAGTACGTACAAGTGTATTTATATTATGACAGTTGACCAGCTCAGTACGAGAGGCGAAGCAGTGGGCGAAGGTAATAACAATAATTTTCTGGTTATAAACTTTGCTCAATATACAGATTGAAATAGAAAATAGGACGCTGTTAACCTTTAATAAATGTGTGATTACTTTCCTATCTATGATATTCTCTTCTGTAACAAATAAAGTTATTTGGAATTGGTATACTGAACACTACAAGTAATATTTTAGGCAACAAAACGATTCAACAGGTCTTTTTTATGTCTAAGTATAAATAATATGGACAGGATTGCCACCGGGCGGGCTTTAACCTGGCCGAGGTATTTTCATTTTCATCTCACTAACTAATCTCATGACATTGGTTCTGAAATTACTGCTTGATTTTTAATGGATTAAAATGGGAATTTGTTGGTATAATGTATAAAGGTATAAGAAAGGAAAAATAATCTGTTGTCTTTACCTTATAAATCTTTAATCTATGTCCTTTACTTGTTTATTCTAAAGGATATGTATGGCAAGTCACGCTATATTTCGACCGTTCAATTATTATCAACTGTTAATATTCAAGAAATTGCGTGTAAAACACATATGAAATCTCCTTGGAACGTTTCATTAGATCACCATTTCAAGAAAATGAGTGTAATGTGAAAATAAAAACAAATGAAAAAATCCATAATATAGAGGTATAATGACGAACGAGTAGCGTAGTGGCTAGTGGCCCTGCCTCATATGCCGGAGGTCCCAGGTTCGAGCCCTGACCGGGGCATTCATTTGTGTGATGAACATGAATTTTTGTTGAAAACATATATATATGTTTATTCTGGGTTCCCCCCAGTTTGCTGTATGGTCCCATAATGGTATCCATAACACAAGCTCTGCTTACTTTGGGGCCATACAGTTGATGTGATTGCGGATTTATTATTACTATAATATTAAATTAATTTTTATTTTACTCGTACTAACCTTAATGATCTGGTCATATTGACTTGTTTTGACATTATTAATACTTGAGATTATTTTACACATATGACATATATTAACTTATATGTAAAATAATTTTAATAAAGCGTTTGTTAATTATTGACTAAAATTAGAGCTTGAGAAGAAAACTGTATCTACTAACACATACGCACATCCATATATGTTAGAAGATACCGGTTTCTTCTGAATTCTGAAATAAATAATAATTATTATTATTCTTTTACTTTGGTCTGACTGTAAAAACTTACGTACTGTTCGACAAGTATAAGGCTTGACGGGTGTCTGGATGGTTACAAGTAAAAATTTTGACAAGTTTAGGGAACTAAGTGACTGTGTAGCAAAGATTTTGGCACTATTTCTGTAGCGGAGATTACGATTGGGACTATGGAAACTAACTGCAGGTTTTACATTCCTTTTAATTTTGTCTTTTCAATCTGTAAATTTGGCGAGTTGATCAGATATAGTATTTTGATAACAGCTATGCATATTACGATTGCAGTTTTATTCATTTTAATTATAAGGGTAATATCGGGTCTGTTATTATGAACAGTCTTATCTGATAGGATAGCTCGGTCAAAATAAAGTTTATGTTTATACTTCGAAAGACGAAAATCATTGGAGAAAACAAAGCAACACATTATCTAACAATGAACCACGTTCATGTAGTTCCTTCATTTGTTTTCGTTAATTCGACCTACTTTACTCTGGAGTTAATTTAGTAAACAACGCTAGAACTGTTTAATTAGGCAAATATCGTTTACCACGTTTATATCAAGAACACGCTGTCGACCACCATAATTAAGATATTTTTTATGTGCTCATTCCACGCGATGTGTTGTTGTACTTAATATTATGTGTTCCTGAAAAATGCTGAATTAATATGCTCACAAAGGAAAAAGCAGGGTTGTAAATTGTTTTTGTTGACTTATAAAAAGGCATCGGTGGCGCATTAGCTAAGGCGCTGGCTTTTCGATCTGAAGGTCCCGGGTTCGATCCTCGGTGACAGCTACAATGTACCAATGAGTTTAAACAACTTAAGTACATCAAGCCAACTGCTCTAACGGTGAAGGAAACGTCGTAGAGATACACACATAGAAATTATTTCGAAGGCATGTGTGTAGTCTACCAACCAAGGCAGCTTATAGGCCAGCGTGGTGGACTATAAACTGCCTTAAACCAGTCATAGTTGAGTGTGGCTGAATATCCTTAAGCTGTCTTGGATCAATTAAATTCGTAAATTTGTTTTCTAATAGATAAAAAAAAAATCATTCTTTTAAGGACAAAATACATGTCTTATTAAACATTTTATTAAAAAGCAAAACGTATTGGAATAAGGTTGAAAATATGTATACTGATAGTTGTACTTTTTCACTCTAAACAGTTGCATGCAAAAAGATCATTTGCGTCATATTTCATGTACGTTTTAAAGTGAATTTTCATTTTTATAAACGTTATACAAATATGCCATTTTTGCCTAAACGAAAAGTGCCTTGCCGGCAAAGTGCTTATGTTATAACTTTTATTACTTACTAACTTACCAGTTGCAATATAATAAGCCATTTGTAAACTAAGGAGTTTGTTAGTGTTGTTATGTCTTCATTAGCATTATTTTTCATTTATCATATTTTTTGAACTTAATCGTGGCTATTATTTTATTTATCATGACAATTTTAATCAATTAAGAGAAGAATTATTTTAATAGACACTAAAAGTCACCCTTTATAAAATACTGAAGTTATTAAATAAGATTTTTTTAACATTTTCAATATTTATTCTATCATATTTAATGTAAGACCTAGTAACTTATTTGTGAACAGATGACCGTCGCCAGTATTGTGTTATTGTTGCCATTTTAATAAAATTTTTAATAATTTCGGGTAAACAATAAAGACGAAAGTTTTTAAATTATAAAAATGGCAAGCTGATGACAAGATGACAGCCGAGTGACGAAATACTGCCACTTCACGCATAACTTGGTAGGTCTATTCTTTGCTAGCATAACCTTACAGGTGCAATTTTCCTTGATCCAGGAACCTTCCTTAAATGTACTTTTCGATGTTTATTTTTGAAATGCATATAGGACACACATAGCATGATCTACAAATAACTAAGAATGATAACTTTATATATTGTTATTATTGAGCGCATTCCTCGAGTCAGCAGAACGTCGTCGCCTGATTGACTACGGCTATGAATACTGAGCACGGAGCGTATGCGCATAATTAATGACGTGTGTGATTAACATACTTGATTGCATCGGCCAAGATTTTGTTTGGGAAGATTAGCTGATTTCATGATTGGGTAATTTTACAAGGGCATTTTAATCGATATTTTCCAAGGAAATTGAATATAAAAATTTTCTAAGGACATACGGATTTCTCGGAACATTTGAAAAGCGCATTTACACCATAAAAACGGAATTAATTCACCTCAACACCGTGACTTAAACGTTACCTCAATTCTAAATCCCGGCTTACACCCTGACTTACGATCAATAGACATCATTATTCATCTTTTGCTGAACAATTTCATACAGATTCCCCTCACGATTTGAACTTTTTCAATAAAACACCCTCCAGCTACCGTTCACTGCTCAGGAGTTCGGTCACGCAGCAAGGAAGCGATTTTATAACTTTATCACAACGCATACCTGTGGATCTGAGTTTAGAACAGCAACCGCGAGACCCAAAAGTTTCGTCATTATGTCATACCCTCTGTTATTGCAATCGTGGTTTCTGTCTCATACAAAAAGCTTAAGAGTAAAAGAGAAGCGGATAAAAGACTGAAAATTATTACCCAGTTTCATGTTTAATTATCTTTTGTAATTCTTGGCTCAATTAGTTTTATTACAATCGTTGATATCAGTCTATGTAGATACCATAGTATTATAAAAATTTCAAATATTTTCATAGTTTCAATAATAACAGACTTTTACTCTTATTTAAAAACTTGAAAACCACTAGCTATCAACTCCAGAAATCAAAAGCAACATTTATCACAAGTATTTCCTGTACTGCACCAAAGAGCTCCACTGTCAGCAACCGACAAGAAAATCTTCCATCGCACCACCCATCCGATCCAAGATAACACGTAAATATTTATAAGTGTAATATCTTCTTAATACCTATTCATAAGTGAAAATTATTATGCAAATAGTGCCAACATGGCGGCGGTAAATCGTGCCGAGTATGCGAACGCCTTAATTGCTGTCGCTATGATCTATGCCTTGAAAGAGCCCCCTTCTGATTTGTGTAAAATTTCGCAGGTAGTCTTATTAAAATGCCTGGGATAGGTTGTTACAGAGTGGGCTTTCAACTGCTTGTCAGCGAGGGAGAGTTTTGTAACAAGTTCGGTTCTGTGGTAAAGTTTGATGTCGCTAGCGCATACTTGATCAGTTATTAGTTCTATAGCAATCTGCATTTTGAAAGTCCCAGTTCGCATTGAGTTGGCATTTGTGAATAAGAATTTCATTTTTAACATTACGTCAAGTTAACATCTGGTTAAGTTAAGTTGTACAAATACAGAAAGATACATTTAAACTTTTTAACTTTACAACACATTCATTTCATTCAACCTTTAGTAGGGCTCATTTAAAGCTCAACCCAAATTCGTAACCTCCACGGCCAAAATAAACTCTTTTATCACTTTTCACATTCACAAAAAGATCGTTATCAATTTTCGTTTCAACTTGACATGGGGAATTGAATTTTAATTTAAATAAACAACCGTATAAGAGAAGTAAAAAGGACTGATTCAGCGACTGTCAGCGATTACATGTGAAATGATTTGTTATGCTTGTCCAGCGATCACTTTGACGGTAGACACAGTTCTTAACAATACGTACATCCTATGTTTCTGTCAGAAAACTGACGTAACAGACGTAAGGGGTGGTTTCAAATATTTTGTCGACTTTTAATTCGATTTGGTAACTGGACTGTGACGATTCTTAGATTACGTTGTAATTAATAATAATATATGTAATTATAAAAAAAATTATTATTTGAGTAATAGGTAATTGAATATTTAGTTCTAGTCTTAAAAGAGATTGGCTCATCTTTAGATACGGCGTCTAGTATTCGAATGGTCGTTCCGCTCATCCCATTGCTTTTTATTATGTTATTTTTCCTCTCTCAGGACTAATGGAATATATGGTTGTAGCATTATTATTACGATACATTAATGTAATAATGAAATATGAAGTCAGAGCCTTTTATATGCATTTGTTTGCTGAAAGTATTTTATTAAAAGGAGTTATAGTTTCTATAGCTTTCCTATCGATACTAATGTCACAAGCCAAATATTATTAGTTTATTGGAGAATTTCGAACCGTTGAATAGGTAAGTTCACTAAATGTTGGGTAAAGATTTCTAATGAAATAAAAGTAAAAAATGATGTTCTTATAGCGAAGTACGTAATATTACATAACAACAAACCAGGTGAGGTTTAACTACTCATACACTTAATTAAAAGTCTTTATCTTACAGCACATACTCGCTACTATCAAAACCATTCACCAAACTGGTAAAAGAAATTCACCTCTAACTAAATAAAAATTGCACAACCCTACAAACAACCACGTTATTATCCACAATTTCCCACAACCCACATAAAATATATCAACTCAAATGAGTACTTACAAATCGAAGCCTTTAATTATTAAAATCAAAACACTTGTACGGCACCTACAATTCTAGTTTGACTAGGACCTCTAGTTCGACCCGGTACCGCTAGATGGCGCCAACGCCCACAGCGTCTGCATAGTGCAGGCGTTTGCCGTCGCCGCGCCCGCGCAATCTGGCGATATGATGAGTATGCCGTGTGATGAATAATGATTATATGGCGAAATTATTTAATAGCTATAGTATTATAAGCAAGTTTTAGTAATATACCTGTAACACTAGGTACCAAAGAATACATTTGTTCAGAAAGTACCGTCACAACCAGGTGCTAATAAATATTTTTGTTTGGTAATTTAATTACATTTAAAATCTATTCTGTAAAGCTTTATATGATGATATAGGGCCGAGCAGTAAAGACATTTTACTGTAAATAAAACAGAATTTTCTTTAAAAACCAATTTGATACTATGTTAAGCTGTAAAAGGCTTTACAAATCTGCAGTATCTTTTTTCATTCTTCGTTGCTTCTGTCGTATTGTGCGTCGAGTGCTACTTCGTTGCATCAGTTCGTACTTTTGCATCATTCTCTTTATATGCTAAGGACTTTTCACTGAAAAATTTATCTTAATTACAGGATAATAAAGTGGGTACTAATAACAGCACAAGACATCTTATTAATCCATGAATATTAAAGCGTTTTAGTGCTGAATAATTATGCACGCTATTAAAATTTTACGCTTTAAAGACTCTATTAGACTTTAGAAAGGCTGGACTGTAATCTTCATTGCGTCTACTCCATTCATTATAGTAATAACCTAGGTCCGTGTCAACTTGAATAACTTAAAAAAGGTGTTTATCAGTTGTGGAGTAAAACAATGCAAACTTTTAGAATTGACGAAATCGAGATTTAAATTAATTTTTGAGTGTGAAGGACTAAAAAAAGTTGATAAAAATGTATATTCAATAAAACACTTTTTACCTTGAATGTTATCGCGTGTTATTATATTTTTACATTTTAACTCTAACTTTCGGTAGTCGGTAGTCCCAAGAAACCAGAAAAAAAATTATAATAAATGGTAGTCATCGTATTAACCAAATTAAAATCATATCAGCAATATCTAATGTTCCACCGGTTGTAGCTTTTATTGAAATCTCAACAAAATCATTCCACACAACGCATATTCCTATCAAACTTAAATTGCACTGGCTTAGTACCTTCGTAGACCCACGTGGGCGAATTTAATTCCCTACAAGCGTGTATCAACGAACACCATAGAGTATTATACCATAAAGGTTGTACAACACGAAGCAATCACTTCTGAAATTATATTGATTAAAGACTCCGAAGTCGTAAGTATACCTATATGATGCTATGTCGTGTGGGTGGTCTCAAAGTGGAAGTGAATTTATATGTATAAGTACTTATCGATGATAATTATAAGAATAAAGAATCGGATTATTGTTTTGTGTGCGTGAAACGTTAGCGTCGTAATCTTCACCCACGAGGAAACATTTCGAACCAATTTAACATGCGATTCTTAGGTACAATTTTTAACTTTAATTAAAGACACGCAACGAATGTACACCTTACGGAACCACTAAAGTACATTATGGGTAAAGAAATTACTTATAAAGCTCCTAATGTTTTACCTAGAACACAGTAACTCACACCAAAAATCTATTCTCAATTAACTTAATTTCTCTGCTCTTAACTAAACTAGAAAACTAGATTCCAGCTTTTAATCCCCTTAATATAAACCTTAACCTGTCTGAACCGGAATAATTTAAAACACAAAAGCTAACTCTTGTTCTACAGCCGGTAATACAATTCCATTCGATCTCTTGTTGCTGATTGTTCTCTTTTAGTTCAGCTTTATAGCCGAAGAGCAATGAGTTATAGCGCCAAGGATTGGACATTTAACCGCTTCGGATCTAAATATAAAGACACTCTAAATAGATCACATTAAATATCGGTCGCTCTGCTAAATCACCCCGACGTTTGTAATTAATCTTTAAAGCAGAATGGCTGTCGTTAGAACGGCAATAAAGCCATAACAAAATAAATCAAACACTCATAAATATAGGATGCTGGTGATCCCGTAGATACCAAACTTTTTATAGCACTAAATGTGGAACTAAAGAGTACAAATAAATACAAAAACAACCGAAAGCTGTAAATTACTTTAATGGTTCTACTTACATTGTAACTAACTAGACGTTTTCGCATTAATAGTGTTTTATAACAAGTAATATAAAAATTTCTTGGGAATTAGTACTATAAAATGTAAGTATTGTGTAAAAGGCTATCGGCTGCCTTTAAAGATATATTACTGAAGATCTACATAAATACTCGTAATTTAATTGGACAGTTTATATTATCTAAAGATATTGAAAAAGAGAAAATAAAATGGATTCGTGTTCCTGAATATATTTTGGTTGAAATTAACGCAGTTGCGTAATGTTGGAAATCAGAATTTATATGTTGTTATTCAGATCTTTATGCTATCTTAGTAAATCTTTGTAAGCTGGGAGATTATTTAAATAAACAAGATTATTTTTTAGACTTGGTACAGTTTTAATTTTATTTCTACCTTGTCGAAAGGAATATAAATCAATCTGTTAGTATACCTCACCTCTGTTCATGGACATCACAGGTATCAAAAGTATATTAATAGTTGTGGACTAAAAGCGTCAGTTAGAATTTCATTCCGTTCTCAAAAAAAATTTAAGGGTTGTGGAAACTTGTCCTAGAAGAGCTTACTTGTTTCCTTAAAAATCCCAGAGTTGTAATTTGTTTTACCTGCAAGCAGACAATCTGCTCTATCAGATCTCACCAGGTGCTAAGTAGCTTTCATCGGCACAAAATCTTATATAAACCGTCTACATTCGAGTCTGGTTATTTCGGTCACTTTCGCGATATGATGTACGTATCTAAGCTGACTCATGCATCGTACCACCCTTTAGGAGAACCAACTAATACCATGATTTATGTGTCCATGGCATCGAGCTTGCACCTGTCAGACGATTTCCATACAATCTGCGTAGGAGCGATTTTATAGCCTTTTAATTTTATGGAAACGTATACATATAAATACTAATGATTTTTATTTATATTATCATTTGTATGTTGCTATATTGCACTTAGCATTTTGAGCTAAATTTCAAAAAGCAAATACTGTATTGGCAAAATTTGTTCCTTATCGTGCTAAGTCCATTGTCCATTTGTCGTCCATTTGTCCTGCTCTACTTGAGAATATTGAAAAGTTAGTAAAAACAAATACTTTCTATCATTAAATATACATTAAATTCATTGGAATTGTATTGAAAAGCAAATACCAACGCCAAAAATTAATTTCACGACAAAATCTATCATACTACCTTTATAATACCTGAGAGAAAGTTTAGCTATGCATCTTCAATTTACGAACGTTTTCGTAACCACCACGCAAAGTTTAGGCGATTAAAACTTGCTAGGCTCACATTCAATAAAGCAACTGTCTTCAAACTTGTTCCTTCATAGTTGACAAATTTAACGTTCTCCTTTTGACTCTCGTATAACGGCCCTATTTATATTCAACCAGATAACTTTTATTACTCTCTTCTTGGAATATTTAATAGCACTTTTCAAATGTATGCATTTTACAATTTCTTGCTTCAAATACTTTTACACTTAGTTTTTAAGAGGTTCCTTTAAAACACTTTCTATCTGGATCAGCCCAATTTAACGCTTCATTTGCTTTAATATGATCTATTGAATCGAAAATATCTGCTAAAACTACAAGTATTAAATTAAAATATCGCTTTCTATTCATTACCGAGCATAATTCACTGGGATCTGCAGAAGCATAATATTCACGATCGCAGCTATAACTGTCTTCAAAGAAATGAATCAGAGTAGTAAATCGCCAGCGCGACAGAGTCGTGGCTGGGCCGTGGCAGTTGCAACTTGCTCGCCCTGATTTTATTTTATTATAATAGTATTGAAGAGAAATGCAACTGTCGATTTGTTTAGTAAAATTATTTTATGAGCTCGCTTTATAAAGCAGTCGCAGTTGAAATTCTTATCAGGTTACGATTATGCATAGAAATGTGAATTTACTTTCAGGAGTCGGTAAACGTTGATTGTGAATTGTTTTATTTAGGAACGTTGATTTGTCCTCGTCTATTGTTTATTGGAGTCTCATGTACTGTTTTTGATTTATAAATTATTATCATTTGATTGTTGAAAACAAAAGGTCTCGTCAAGGTCATCAAAAAAGGCATGTACGGCTACTTTGATCTCCTCATTGGTAGAAAATTTAATTCTACCTAAGTGTTTTTTCAGTTTTGGAAATAGGTGGAAGTTAGAAGTTGCCAAGTCAGCTGAATAAGGGGGATGAAGAAGCAATTCGAAACCACAATTCACTATTTGAGCCACCGATTCTGCAGATGTGTGAACACGAGCATTGTCCTGATGAAACAAAACTTTCTTGTTCAACAATCCTGATTTTTTAGGCTTTATTTCTTCACGTAAGCGACGTAATAGTGTGCAGTAGTATAGCAGAATTTATAGGTTGATCTCTTTCTAAGTAATCAACCAAGATGACACCTTTAGAATCCCAGAAAACCGATGCCATTACCTTGTTTACTGAAAAACACACCTTGGCTTTCTTGGGGGTCGGAGATCCGGGTCTCTTCCATTGTTTGGATTGTTGTTTGGATACAGGAGTATAGTGATGAACCCATAGTAACAAACCTTGCCAAAATTCGTTTGGATCAGCTTGAAAAAGCTCTACTCATTCTCTAGAAGTCGTGAGCATTTCTGTTCAACCGAAAGGAGCCGCGGAACCCATCTTGCAGACACCTTGTGGAACCCTAATTATATTAACGATCATGTTTTGTGTACGTTCATATGAAATCCCTAGAGCTCCAGCTATCTTAGATACATTCAATCTTCTGTCTCCCATGATGATATCACATGTTTTTTCGATGTTTTCCGAAGTCGTAGCTGTAGAAGGCCGCCCAAAGCGGGGGTCATCTTTGATGCTCTCTCGTCCACGTTTAAATTCAGCTGTACACTTTTTTGTCATTGTATACGACGGAACAGATGTTCTTAAAGTAGCTACCATATCTTCATGAATCTGCTTTGGAGTTCAGTGTTTCTTGTGGAGGTATTTGATCACGGCACGGTGCTCTAAACTATCTATATGTCAGGCCGCAAACTTTTCAATCCACCCTCGTATATCATTTAAGACAGTGCATTTGTTTTTACTTTCGGCTATTATATCTACGAAGTGAAACTAGATCGTGCATACGGTTATATTTGTGATTTCCTGGGTTTACTAGAGCCTAGACTAAAGTTACTTAATTTATACATACATATATATATATATTTTTTTTATTTTTTTTTATTTTTTTTTTATTTTTTTTGCCCAATTCAATAAAATAATTTATCTTCATTCCGCTGGTACCTATAGGTAGGCACATAGTCTAGTTAAACGAACAAATACACTTTAAATTAAGAGGCTACGTAGTTAATATTATTTGTAAATGAGCTAATATGAAAATATTAAATTACTCTTTAATATCTAAACATTTTTCAACACATTATAAAGTCTTAATCAGAAAGCTTTCACATACGTAATCACTTAATTCAATGCATTGCTTCGTACGGCTCAGTGTACACAAGTGTGTACAGAAGAACTTTTACAAAACAAGCAAACAGCCGGGATATAAAGTAAACAGAATTGACGCCAGGAAGTTCGACGCATGCGCAGCGTTGTCGCGCGCGCGTTACCGACGAAAAGATGGATCGAAGCCACGATCATACTTCGGCTAGACACCTATTTTTTGCCTTCTTCTGTATTGTTTCGTAAAGTGCGCATCGACATTCTCGCTCCGATCGCCACTCGGTGCGGACGTGCAAGACCCAGTTCTCCATTGGTCGGTTCCCTCCCGATATTCCGTGGCGCTCAGTCTACTGACGTCACAGTATAGCGTGTTGGTTCCGTGCTACGGTTTTCAAGGTTTTTCTACTCCGTCTGAGTGCTTTCGAAGTGCGATTTTTCTTTGCGACTAAGCCCCTTAGTCTTCAAAGTGCTGTGCTAAGTAGTGTTGTGCTTGTGCTGAGTGCAGTGTTGTGCCCAGCGTAAGTAGTCTGGTTTCAGTGCAAAGGATACTTAACGGTGACAACGAATTTGTACTGAACCAGTCCTTTTTATTTTTATTTATTTCTCTTCTCTATTTTATTTATTTTTCTCCTATTTTCATATTTATTTTTATCATATTTGTGTGTTTTCGTGTGTATTTGTCCTTTCTGTCAGTAAAGGTTGACCCTAACGCGGTCAACTCTTTACCTGCGTACCCTTTTTTAGGTTTCTAGGTAGCGGCCTTCGGCGTACTACGGTTAGTTTTTAAGTTATTCTCCCCAGCCCCCCTACCGCTGGTAGGGAGGTTTGCCGCTAGGATTTTGCTAGGTTTTTAGGAACTAGGCATCTTTTATTATACTTATATTTATATATATTATTGTCCCAACACTCCCTAATGGATTCGCTAAGCGTTATTAACTTCGCGAACGCGTTCACCCAGGCGCTTGCTGCGGCAGGCGTCTCCATCCCAAAAGACATCCTAACGCAGGCCTTGCAGGCATCAATCGCGTCCCCGGCCCCTCAGGCCCCAACCCCAGCCCCTCAGGCCTCCAACACCCAGACCCCTCAGGTCTATAGCTCTCCCGCGTCTCCCGTTCCATCCGATATGGACTGCGCGTCGGTCTCATCCTCGCGATCATCTCGTAGGAAGCGTACCGCTCCCGGGAGCGATTCAGACTCCGCCGCGTCCGAAGCTTCGTCGGTCGCCGCCACCTTAACCGGCTCTCCTGAGCCCGCCTTCCAATTAGTTACCAAACGCTCCAAGAAGCGTTCGAAAAAAGCCGCGGTGTCTTCAACATCCGAGCCAACTCCGGTGTCTTCTACACCCGCCCCCGCGCCGCTCATGTCACTCGAAGTGACCGCGTCTCCGTCGGTCCCATCGAAGCCAGCGACGCGCTGCGCTCCCGTCCCGCCGAAACCTCAGCTCCCTCCGCCCGTCTTCCTGCGTGAAAAAACGCGCTGGACCGCGGTTTCTAACTTGTGCAAAGAGCACAAAATTAATTACTTAAAAGCCGCCAACGCTGGCGATACAATCAAAATTCAAGTAGCGACCGTCGACGACTTCCGCGCGTTTACCAGGTTGCTCGGGTTAAATCAAATCGCGTACCACACCTACGCCCTCCCGGAAGAGCGTAAGATCCGCGCAGTACTACGGGGCGTCCCGTTCGAGCTCGCGAATGAAGAAATCCTCGAGGACCTTAAGTCCCAGGGTTTCCCGGCCGAAGCAGTGCACAAGATGCACTCTAACCGCGGTAGGCGCTTTCCGTTAGCTTTAGTTATCTTGTCGAATACTCCCAACTCGAGGGAGATCTTTAGAGAGGCTCGCACAATTTGCGGACTCTCAAATACCTCTGTTGAGCGTCCCAACCCCCGCGGTCACCCTGGGCAGTGCCACCGCTGCCAGCTCTACGGCCACGCAGCGGCTAACTGCTCAGCTCCCCCCAGGTGCGTTAAGTGCCTGGATCCACATTTCACAAAGGAGTGCACTCGCACTCCTGAATCCACTTCCCCCCCTGCCTGTGTGCTGTGCGGCCAGTCCGGCCACACAGCAAACTACAGGGGTTGCCCGCGTGCTCCGCGCTCCACCGTAAAGAGGGTCGCGCCTAAACCGGCGCCGCCGCTCACCTCCGCTAACTTCCCGCCGCTGCGCAACCGGGGTCCCCCGGAAGCAAAGCCCGTTCAGCCGACGCTTACTCCGGCTCTGTCTTGGAGGCAGCGTCCGGCTGTCCCGCCTGCACCTTCCCGACCCATCCCAGCTCCCGTAGCTTCCGTAGGGCCGCGTCCTTCTCCGTCATCCGCACCTCAGTCGTCGTTGGCTGAGGACATGAAGACCGTGTTCGACGTTATTCAAAACGTCGATATTAACGAAATTTCCGTGCTCGCACGCAAACTGCGAGCCGCCCGCTCTCCTCAAAAGCGTTTATTCGCGTTAGCCGAGCATCACTCGCTCCTAAGTTCGTTGTAAATTCTTTTATATTTGTATAAATTTGTAAATAATAACTTATAATGTCTAGACCCGCGAATCCCGCGTCCAGTCGTATTAAACCCAAGGGCTTATCCCTAGTATCTTTTAACGCTCGTAGCCTTAACACCAACCTTCCCGAGATTAAACTGTTCCTTCAGAACAAAGAACCTGACTTATTCCTTCTTCAGGAGACATGGCTTACTCCAAACCGCTCCAGGGGATTCGCTATACCTAAGTACGCGTTTATTCGTAACGATAGGCCCAACTCCGACGGTTTCGGCGGCACCGCTATATATTACAAAAGAGGCTTCCACTGCTGTCCTCTCCCTACCCCTCCTCTCCTCAACATGGAAGCTACTGTGTATAGATTGGCTATGTCTGGTCATCCGACCATCATCATAGCTTCAATCTACATACCTAGTGGTACCAGACCAATCCGCAGCGACTTTGAGGCCATTCTCGCCCTCGGCCATTCAGTCATTATGTTCGGAGACTTTAACTCCAAACATACTGACTGGACGTGCCGTATCGCTCTCCTCGACATCACTAACTCCCTTGACCTAGATATCATATCCCCCATCACTCCCACTCACTATCCCAACAACCCGTCCTACTCTCCTGACATCCTCGACTTTGCAATTATCAAACGAATCAATCTTGATCTAAGGTCTATCGAACCGCTCGATGACCTAGGCTCCGACCATCGCCCCGTTTCCCTCGTGCTAGGACCGCCGAACGATAACGTCTCATCTCCTAAGACCTTTACCAACTGGAAAGTTTTAAAAATACGTTAGTTTCAGCCTTAGAGGCTCCGAACTCTCCACTCGCGATCTCTCCCGAACAATTAGATAGCCCGGATAAAATCGATTCATTAGTAAATTCTCTCACTGATGCTATCAACTCAGCCATCAGTGACAACGAAAAGGTTGCTAAGCAAGGCAAACCCACGCTTCCCTTAGCCGTTAGCAATCTTATTAAAGCTAAAAACGCGGCTCTCCGGAGAGCCAAGAAATATCCCACGCCCGCCTATAGAACAGCTGCGAATCAGCTTCAACGTAAAGTTAGGTCTTGCCTCGCGGAACTCCGAGACGCTCAGATGAACGATCTCATGGCGAATATCTCTCCGTCCCACCAAGCGTACTATAGCATGGCCCAAGCCTTACGCGTAGACACCGTCTCTCACGTTCCTCCTCTCACTCGTCCCGATGGCACTACTGCCTTCGAAGTCGAAGAGAAAGCCGAATGCTTCGCCGACAGCATTGCCGCACAATGCTCGCCCAGCACGCAACCTGCTGATCCCTCACACATCCAGGCGGTGGAGGACGAAGTCCTTCGCAGAGACTCTCTCCCCATCACCGCCGACCCTGTCACAGTCTCTAATGACGAAATCTTGCTTCTCATTAGAAATCAAAAGTCCAAAAATGCTCCGGGTGCGGATGGAATTTCCAACCACGCACTTAAGCACCTACCTCAACAGATGCTTACCTTGTTAGCTATCATTTTCAATGCCTGCTTCGACCATAGCTACTTTCCAAAAGCTTGGAAAGAAGCGACAGTCATAGGCATTCCCAAGCCGGGCAAACCTCTGAACGTCCCGGCTAATCACAGACCCATCAGCCTCCTCAAGGCAATGTCTAAACTTCTCGAGAGAGTCATACTCTCTCGAATGTGGAACCATCTGTTTCCAACGGATGGCGATCCTCTCATTATTCCCCATCAGTTCGGCTTTCGCGCTAAACACTCCTGCCTTCAGCAAGTCCACCGAATCGTCGAGTATATACTTGACGGTTTCTATCCGCGTCGTTATAAAACAGACGCGGTTTTCTTTGACGTAGCCAAGGCTTTCGATAAAGTCTGGCACAGCGGTCTCGTTTATAAACTCTACAAGATAGGCTTACCGGATCGCCTAGTCAGGTTAATAGCGTCGTTTCTCAAAGACCGTACGTTTCGATTTAAACACGAAGGCACGCTTTCTGCACCTCGTCCCATAAAGGCTGGAGTCCCTCAAGGCTCAGTCCTCGCCCCTTTGCTGTACACCGTGTACACCAACGACATTCCCATCCCGCCGAAAGGCGTCGAACTCGCCCTCTTTGCTGACGACACCGCACTCTATACCAAAGGCCACAGTGTTCGGCACCTTGTAACCAGACTCCAAAAGGCCGTAAACGCCCTTGGTGTATGGTTTCAAAAATGGCGCATCGATGTGAACCCTGAAAAGAGTTCTGCGATGCGCTTCGACCACAAACGCCGTCGTCCCGATGGCGACCCCCACGTTCGAATGTTAGGCATTCCCATCCCCTGGAAGCGCAGTACTAAATACTTAGGCGTCACATTAGATCCGACGCTTTCTTTCAAGCCACACGTCGAAAGAGTTTCGAAACTCGCTCGTCACTATTTAGTCCGCCTAAATAGCATGTTAGGTAGAAAAAGTAAAATGTCCTTCAGAAACAAACGAACACTTTACAAGGTCTGCGTTAGACCCGTCATGACGTATGCCTCGCCAATCTTTGCCCACGCCAAACCCTCCCTCCTGCACAAACAATTTTGCCGCCGGGCCACAAACGCACCGTGGTACGTGCGTAACGCGGACTTGCATAGAGATCTTGAACTGCCTACAGTACAACAACATCTCAAAACGCTCTCTGAAGCGTTTTTCAAACGCTCCGAAACCCATCCTAATCCTCTAGTTCGTGATTCAGTCTCATATACTACTCCTGTGTTAGACTCGAAGTTCAAAGTCGCTAGGCCTAGAAATGCGCAAGCGTACTCATCCACCAGACTGTCACGCGATCTCGAGGCCCTTCTGGCCGCAAATTCTAATTCTAACGTAAATTCTAATTCTATCGTAAATCCTAATTCTAACGTAAATGCGAATTAATTCAATTTTATTTTGCAATTTTTTAAATTTTTGTTTAAATTATTGATTTTCAATTTGAGCACCTTCAGTGCTATGTATTCACCTTCAGTGCTTTGAGCACCTTCAGTGCTATGTAATCCCAGCGGGTGACCCCTTCTGGGCCCCGCTAGCGCGGCCTCTTTCTCCAATTGGCCGTCGCTCAGATGAAGGCTGAGTGGCAAAAATGCACGAGCCGACAGTGGGTTTTTAGTGGGTATGGTCCTGGTAGGCGTCGGGACGAGTCCCACATAACTTTGGAATCGCGCCAGAGTATGCGTCAGGGCATTTTTATCCTCCTGCCCTTCCCGCGGAGGGGAACAAAAAAAAAAAAAAAAGTGCGCATAGATTTGCTTGTTTTATTTTGTTGCATTACAGCTTGTTCATAGAAAATGTTATAAAAAAAAAGATGACTGTACAATTGCTCAAGAAAGTGGTCTAACAAGTTTTCACAAAACTTCAAGGAATAATTGTGATATTTAATGACGTGCAAATGAAGTTGAATTGTAGCGTACTGCGGTACGCTACCACAAGCATTGTTGGCTGAAGGTACACTAGATACATTATGACGGCTAATTAACTAGACCCGTGTTGCCTTGGCCGAGATGATTTTCAAAACTTTCATGTGTCAGATTTTTTTGTCGCATTCACTTCCTAGTTGGTTTGTACTTACAATTTTACTTTATGTTACAATATATAGTATTGAGATACATGTTTATATTTTTCTATATCATTGTGATATGTTTAGGTTGTCGTTGTGACACGGACGTCTAACGAAAAGATGGATCGAATGAACCCTAAAGAATGTTACACTGCATATTTTAACTGACTAATATTTGAGTATGAGGAATTTAGAATTTAACAATTGTGTGTAATTAAGACTTTTGATTAAATATTTGGAATAGTAAAGATGTTTTGAACTGTTAGTGTTCGTCTGTAATACACAAAGTTTACTGTGGCTTTAACCACGTACCGATAGTTCTGGATTGTGTAGCTTTCTTGTAATTAAATATTACAACTAGTTCAAACAAAAACAAATAATAAGATAAAATAAAAAGTTATCTTTATATTATTGGTAGAGATTAGTTTTATACGAAATAATTATATTCTCTTTAAAGATCGCAACCTGTAATAATAATTATCTTTCTATTTTATGACATTCAAGCCATGTTTGGTCCATTAGTTTTATTGGTAAAATTAGTAAAAACAATTCGTCAATTACAACATAAGTGAAAAAAATACCGACATTTAGCCAGATGTCAACCTGAAATCGTATTTGAGCTTCGAACTACACATCTGTTCATCACAGCGGATCACAGTTTTAATAACTCTAATTCGTCATAGCAAAAAGTTGTCACCAATTTGAGAAATCGATTAGCAGCATGAAAGTTGCGGAGATGCGGCCGTTTACTTCGTTTTAGTTCACTTGTCTATTCCCAGTACCGGACCACCCCGGATGACTGTGCCTGTTATTTTAGTTACACGCATACACATAATTGAGTCGTAGCAAGCGTGGCGACCGGCGACCCTGTTTGACAAACATAATACGCTGTTTTACATATTTGTAAACCCTCACCTCGCCCCGTCCGCCATTATCTTTAACATAAAAAAAATAAAAGAACCTCGAAAAAGGAATTATACTTTTAAACCGACCTCTTTTGACTTTTTAATACGTCGTTTACGTTTCGTTCAGCCAAGCGTACAAATTGATCGCCAGTAACATGCTAATTATATATCTCGAGTTCGTATAACTTACGATTAAGACAGAAAAATAGAACAAAAAATATACTTTATGAAATTCAATTTATTTTCTATAAATTTGCAACATATATAATCCGCCAACGTAAAGTGGTATCAGTTTTGAGAGGATGTAAAGTGCTATTAAAATGAAATAGTATAGTAGCAAGTACGTTTGAGAAGAAAAGTGACTTCCTGCCTTTTCCGAAAATGTTCTAATACTACACATTTGTGCAGGATAATGGTTGAAGCCTTCCTTTATGTGGTCCCCTTCGCAGCGACAGGGGCATGCATTGTGCAAATATGATTAATGGTAGTCATTTTTGAAACGAGGCTTTTATTTCTATGAAAAATTTGTCCGCATTTTTTATCGTGACATTTTTCGTATGTTTTTGGGTCACATGCTGAGTAAATGTCAATGAAATGTTACGTTTTAATATTAAATAGCTAGAGATACTTTAGTTCGAGCTAAACTTTTATGTAAAGTTTAAAGCCTTTTATTTTGTTCCAAAACTGATTGTGTTTAAATATTTTAATATGTTACTTACCTCACTTACGAGTACAACAGGAATCCTTTTTCGAATTCTGATAGTTACAGACTTTTGCATGATGGAAACTCCTTTTTATTCTCTAGATATTGTTTTGATATAAGATTCATAAATATACCAGATATTGGAGTTTATTTAGACCCGTAGCTACATACAAAGCTTTGACATACCTCTGTATAAGTACCCATAAGGCTTCAGAATAGACGATGGCCAGTCAATAAGACCCTTTATTCAGTACAGTATCAGTTAACTAGCTCCTGTGCTAAAATGCACTAGCAATTACCCATGTGACATTTTTCTTAAATGAACAAAAATGTAGAAAAAACATGTTTGCTTATCGCAAAAACTGTTGAAATAAAATAATAATTGAGAATATAGGTAGTTTCGTTATCTTGCTGCCCTTTGAAAAACCTGGTTTCTTTTCAACTCATATTTTGTAACCAAATTAAAAACCTATAAAAATAATTAGCACTTCCAGTAGTCGAGAAATTCTATAAAGACTCTTTAATTGATCCAATTAAACTAGTTTTATTAATATAATTAGCTTCTTAGGGTCCCGATCGGCTAGTTCTGTCTTTTATTTATGCGTACTGCGATACATTTTATTGAGATGATAAAAACCTTACAAATAATATCTTATCTGTAAAGCAATTAATTATTAACCCTTATATAGATTTAACCTTCGCAAGAGACACGACTCAGCATACCAGTCTTTAAATCCACGAGAATCCATTTTTAAAAGTTTTTTTAGCTAATACATTATTCAGAATCAGTTTCTCAGTATTAATTATATTAATTTAATTTCTATGAAAGGCATATTTTAGACCTGTACTTTTTTTTGTTTTATAATAAAAAATAATGTGTTATTGCTATTACTAATTACCGTGCTATTGCTAAATGCTAAGCGTGACTTAGGAACCTCTAAAACTAAAACCTTAAATCGGAAGTTTTCATCGGTGAACTACTCACACTGGATTAGTCTTTAATATTCATGAAATAAATAAACCTCATACTTATTCAACCATATAGCCTCTACTAACCCTGTGTTCGACGACATTACATTATACTAACTTCACTATAGACACATTCGAGCCACTCTTGGGGATAGCACTATGACTTCGTTAATGCATAATTACGATGAACTTGGCGATTCGATATCAAGCCCCACTCTTAAACAAAGAGGGGTTAACATAGTCTTAACGACTTCTCTGAGAAAAATTATAATAGGTGACAACAGTCTGCAACGCAACACGAGGATTAAACGAACCAAAGGAAGTAAATAGTATCAGAATTATATGTGCGACAGTTTTGCAACACTGAATTATCGTAAGTAATATTATTATGATTAATATATTAGTTCTAAATACCATTTTATCTCTAGCCTTAGATATGAAATTACTCATCGACTTCTGCTAGAAACATTTGCGTGACCTCAAGGAACGTCGAGTCATTGTCCAGATATTAAAATGACAATTTAATAGCAACAGAGTATAATTATGACCCAAAAAAATGAATATATCGCACGCACAAGTGTTGGTTTCACAGTACGCAAAGCAAGTAGGTACGCATGTGCTAAATTCGTCATATCTAAGGGAAGATTGATAGAAGGCATAGAACACATTAAAGGGTTAAAGAAATAAGACAGAAGTTTTCCATATTTCATATCAAAATACTGTAAAATACCACCGTGAATGCTAAAATTACAAATGAGTACCAGATGCTGCCTATCTACTAATAAGACATTTCCGTCAAGTTAATTGCGCTGACACCGAGTGAAGCTAACTTATTGATATTAAAATTTATTTATGAGTACGACAGCGAGTGATAAAATTACGGTGTGTTTGTTTGTGGACGATTTCTGCGAATGACTG
The DNA here is from genome assembly GCA_923062675.1 of Marasmarcha lunaedactyla. Lineage (NCBI taxonomy): Eukaryota > Metazoa > Arthropoda > Insecta > Lepidoptera > Pterophoridae > Marasmarcha > Marasmarcha lunaedactyla. The sequence goes on from OV281345.1 coordinate 22,310,375, forward strand.
GCAATTAATTATGCCCGATGACGGAGCGAACGACGCCGACGTCTTTTGTTTTTGCTTTCGATTTCTCAAGAACAATGCAAGGAGACTTTTATCTCGGCCGCGGCGAAAGGCCGGGTTTTCTTACTCGTCCTTGTTCGATCGTGCTCTATTATGATCAGACATGCTTTTAACAAGTACTTATTTTGTTATTTGAACATGAACGTCTTGAAATTAGCATCATTGACTTGCTTGGTATTTTAGGACTCTTTCGGTTTTAGTATGAATTCAAGCTTAAAATGAAAATACCTATTCCTTTACCATACCAAAATTGATTCATTACGGTGTAGTTCTTTTTATTAGAAATTTATTTAAAGCTTTGCCCTAATGGAAAGATCAAACGTACGCCGGCAGTTAATTTTAATGTCTCGATGTAAACGGTACTGCGCCGGTTAGATATAATTAGAGGCATCGGTGAAACTTTGCGCTGCACTGCGCTCGCAGCTCGTATTTGATCTCGTACGTACGCATTATGTCACCAACGCAAGTCCTCATTATTGTGCAACCGGTTCATTAAAATTTAAACCTAAATTATTGCTCAATTTATCACGGATCGTAAATTGTTGTGCGAATAAAATATTGACTGGTTACGTGCATATTTAAATTTCGGAGCTTTTGAAATATTTTCAGTGGAAATTTTATTTTTAATATCATAAAAGGGTTCTGTCAGCAAACTCTTGTGGAGGCAGCGAAGCACGAGGGCTGCGGCTCTCATCAGTTTTAACGAGCCATTACCACATCGCGCCGCCGCCGTGCCGCCGACGCCACGCCACTACGGGGGATTCGTGTAATTCCAAACTCACATAACGTGTAATTATTTCAGCGGGCGTCAATAACGAAACCGCATATTAACAGCGTTTCAACGTCCAACCGAAACGAAACACCCAAGGAAAATACAAATTCGAAGAGCTGGTTAAACACTTTAAAATTTGCATCGTTTAGTGCATCGGAGAAAAGACATTAATGAGAAAATGTATGCAGACAACCGCCTTGCAAATATTATCGAACAAAAGCGCAGACAGTGTTAATGTTAACCTAAATGGAACGTAACAGGTCTTTCTGAAATAATTCACTGAGGATTGGACACGGGCGGTCGTGGGCGCTGGGCGGCTTGTCTTCAACTCTCGACAAGGTTCGTTGTTTGTATGTACTCGCTACCGCGGCTATTTCTAACTCGTATCACGTCGCCGGCTGATCTCAACGCTTTGATGTTGCATTCTCTTTTTGCAAACCGCATTTCACTCGCGCTTATTCAAGACCGGATAAATATTTTCGGGAAGCGTCTCTCTACGATTCGATAGTTTATTTGTTGCTGTCGACGATGTTCTCGTATCTCCAGGGAGGTGTTTATTTGAAAAATTTCAAGTATCGATAACGTGAGGGTTGTCTGGGTTTATTTTCAGAGCCAACGTGGGTAACAGATAATAGAACGCCGTAAAGCCCGTCTGCGTGTGGGTGTCTCTTAGATAACAACTGCCGCGACGGTATCTCTTGAAAGCGGTAATTTGTTAGCGTTCTCGACTCGTTTTCTGTTTTGATAAGAAACGAGAACGGCCTTGCTGTAAATAACAATAATTTGTATGTTTTCATTAAATCTGGTAAAAATGGAGTTCCAATTACTTTTTAATGGACATTAATGGTCAATAATTTTACTAGGATTATAAGATTTGTCGACATTAACTTAAACTGCGTCGTAGCATTACATGATCATTTATGTACTTTTCTTTGTTGAATTCGTGTATTCCGTTTTGATTCTCAGTTTTTTAAAACAGTTATAAAAAAATTTACTCACGAGACGTTAAAATATGAATGACTTGATTATTTTACAGACGATACATCAACTCAAGTGGACCGCGTCACGCCAGCGCCTTGTCACCGCCATCTTGCTTTATGGAGGGTAACGAATGCTAAATAAAGGGAAGGAAACGCTGTCACGTAGGAATATTCACTGCATTTTTGCTGAAATTAAAACGGATCGGTCGTTTTTAGGTTTGAAGTTTCTTGTTTGAGTTGTTTACGTGGAACAAAAAGCTTTTATTTTAAACGCGTAGGGACTTTGTTTTCTAAAAGATATCCAAATTTAGAACTTATCACAGTAAATGTAAATAAGTAGCTTAGCATCATATTTATGTAACTATTCTTGAGAGTTGTTAATTTAACCCAGATGTTCTGGCCGGCAGTATCTGTTGAACGGCAAGGCCGGACTAAAGCAATCAATACCGGTATTCGGCTTCTGCCGATTGGGTAGTCCATCCAGACCCTATGCAGGTAAGGACATTTGGCTCATCTCTCCATAATCCCGTAAGCATTTACATACGTTACACAATTTTTGTTTCACAATTCACGTTACATTTACACATAAGCACCCAGCTGGGTGGCATTTTCCGTAACGTTCTTCTGTACATAGTTGACCTTGCCGCCCGGCATTGCCGATCAATGGCAACCCGGACATGTGGGAAGTGGCTCTTAGTGGTGATAGCACTCCAACGATAGTCGAGTCAAGAAAAGCTTGTGTAAATCCTACCAATTTCGCACCTATGCATTCAGTTTTATGAATGGCAACCTATTTAAGGTCTTAAACCTTAGAATCTTTGGTTAATAATAAATATTCGAAACAAAAAATATTGACATAGTTACAGCATTCTAAATGCTGCAGAGAGTGCATTAAAAAGAAAAGCCATTTCTGCCTACATACACGAGCTTGGTTACATCATATAAAAACTTCATCGAACATAATAAACACAGACGTAGGTGCTGGCATTCCCCAAAAGTATTCAGTTACAAAGTAATCAACCTGCCCTTAAAACATTATTTGATACCTTTTACCCTTCGTTGGTATTCGTAGCAATTGAAGTCTAAAGTCACCTGTATCGGGTTACATTTCAACCCTTAATTGTAGGTTTGTGTTCGTAATTCAACTGAAATACGAGAATTAATCTATTTAATTAAAATTCTAAAGCAAATTAATCCCTTTAATTAGTTCATGACGGCTTCCATCGTAGATTTTAATTGTCTTCAGCTCTCATATTTTTGAATTTCGCGTTTAATAGGTCTGGAAGGTGATTTTTAATTTGTGTTTTCGTTTCTTTGTTCTATGATTTAATCTGCAGTGTTTCCAGAGTTTAATCGCTAAAAATTGTGAATCACTAATGCATCTAGATATGTCGCTGTATCTATAAATTAATTGATTAATTACAAATAGCTAAAATGGCAGTAAAAACATGCCAGCTAATGTGATCAAAATCAAATTATGAGGATAAAGAAGCTATGTTTTTTTACATATTTATATCTATTTCAACTAAATTATTTACAAAGAAAATCGTTTCGGAAAGCTTGCGTCTTTTTCACTTCAATTAACGAGTACTTGACATCCTGAGCTTTAATTTCACGGCCGATTCACGGTCTTTAAACCAACTAATTTATCTAAAGTCCTCGGAACTCGTGAAAGTCAGTTGTTCGTCTTGTATAATTGAACACGATTTAACGAAAGGTATATTATAGAACTCAGGTACAGAAAAACGGGAAAAAATAATGAAACAGCAGACAAGTTTCGATGATACACTAGATAAATATAAATAAGTTATACCTATACATTGTTGAAAACGTTTCCGAGTTAAACTCGTGTATGGACGGACGTAGGTTTAGCGTTATGGACTTTACTATAAAGAGAAAGATATGTTTTTGTTTCTTTGTTTGTTTGCTTAAGAATAAGAGAATTTTTAAAAATTCGGTCAAATTTGGATGGAAACATTATCTAGATATAACTAACAGATATATTTAACTGAAATTATCGCGGAGTAATTATTCAGGAGGGGCGAAGGGGATTATGCGGGCGAAACTGCTCGGGACTCTCTAGTTTTGTATAATTGGGTATTTGACACCATTTAGAAAATATAAGTTATTTTGAACCAAAAATGTTTGAAAAAAAAATGTTGAATGTAATATCGAAATTATATAATAATAAATAAATATACATTTTTTATATTATTAGCTTACTGACATATTATTATATAACAATGTTTATTACGACTGTTTGCATTTAAACGAATTATCTACGTAGCTAATATATATTTTATCCAAACGCCTTGTAAAATTTTAGTATGATTTACACGTTGTGACGTCACAACTCGGTACCGTTTTGTATGGAGCGTTTTTCGGCGAATCACAGCAGTTCCTTAAACATATCGCTGTATCTATGTATGTTTTCTGAATTAAAGATACTTTCTGTACTATTCTGCACTTGAGAAAATATGTATGACAAATATCCTTTAATCAAATGAGTAGTGAAAGAGTGAAGGCGTTACAAATAAACTGACAATCTATCACATATATTACAAAAATTATCGACAGACTTGCACATACCTTCTCTCATATTTTTTTACAATAGCATATAATATTTCATAACAATTAGACTCAAGCAGTGTAGATTCTGAGCCCCAGCAGACAGGGAGTCCTCCGAAGTTTCATTGTTCCGACTTGTGTAATTAATTAACGACTTAACTGCTGTTACCTTTGTCGCTTTGCTGCTCTATTTCATGGGTAGAGCACGAAAATAATATATCAAAATAGAGTAAATTGTAGTGCGCTTCAGAGAAAGGTGAAATATGTTTTTGTACTGAAAATACATATTATAATTCAATATAATATGTATTTTCACAGTAATTATTATTATGTTATTATTATTCACAGTCGGATATTTTTCATTTGTAATTAAATTTGAATTAATTATTGACCACATCACAACAGAGTGTGACCGGAGCTTATTAATGGTAAAGCCCTAACTAAATAAGGAAGACAGTTTAATATATTTTTGTTACGCGTAAAACGACCTCACTGCTCAACGTTTCGTTTTCAAGTTATGAGTTCACGGGTATAAAAAGAACCTGGGTATACGCTCGCGAAGTTCCGTGAAAAACCTAGTTTGAACAATTTTTCTAAACTTCAAATTTGAATATACTCATGTAAAATGATCTTGGCAAGTCACATACCACCTTCACATTGTTGTGACGACACTATACGAACATAAACGGTAATTCTAATTCCTGTCAACAATTAATATAATTGAGCAATATATCATGTTTTATGATGCAAATAACAACGCAACAGCACATCAAAGCTACATAGAACATAATCCTAACAAACACACTTAGCCGGCCCGTAGACAACAACTACAGGAAGGTGTAACACCGGGAATAGCCCCGTTTATGTAAATTGCTTCCGCCATGATTTCACAGAGATTTATTAGTCCGCCGTCAAGAACAATTAAATTCGGACAACAATTTCTACGCTCAAAATTCTTAGGAATAAAATTGACTTAATTATCCCATGATCACGATAAGGCGTATTCTAACGTCTTCTGAAAATATTTTAACGATCTCTTATGATGGCTTTACTACATAGCATTGTTGATATATTGAGTTTAATTCACATAATTAAGTGTGTTATTATATGTAATTTATCACTTTGAGTTATACGGAGCGTTTCCTTGTTTCGGTTTTTTAAGTATGCTATTTTCACATTCTTGCTGCATTCATTAGATGTATGCGTGTGAGTGGAGTACACCATCACTACAGTTACCAGCCATCTCATCATTACAGCTCTACAAAACTCTGAATTACTTACGTATCGAATCCAACACTTTTTTCAAAGATTATTTATTCGCATTAAATTTTGTGGCAAAAGCACCAAGATATCGCGAATAAGCACGATATAATTTTGTTTCCTACTGTTATGATTCAAAACATGATATTTGTCCGAAATTTCTGCCATAATACATCTAGAGATACTTACTAGAAACTGGCTCAGTCTCTCGGGAGATCAGTTTCGAATGCACCCCGAAGCAAGAGAGTGCTCGACTACCTGTCTGTATGTTTTTATTGGCATTTATTATATTAACTTTTCATGTACTGCTAATGGATTAGTGCAGTTTCACGGGAATGCAGTGCTTATCGGCGTGAAAGCGGTGCATGGTAAAATTGAATTTCGTCTGTGGACCTGCGGGGTTTGTTTTTAATGTATTTGGTAATGCGACGTGAGTTTGGTACCTGCTTTTGAAAATATTATTAGATAAAACGTGCTTGATGTTTGTATGAAGCTTGTAAGTGTGCATTTTTAAAAAGAAATGAAATATTCTTAATTGAATAGAATTTTAAATTATTTATATTCAAGTTTTCGAACCTACTGGATTTTTTTGTATATAAAAATATTTACTTAACAACAACAGCAAAAGAAATATATTCCATACAAGCATTTTAAATAGCACCATCTCAATCCCAAATACATTTATATTTCTGCAGAATCAATGAAACATAAAAATATAAATTTTTATTATGTCCCTAGCTAGTTGAGACTGATATAAACCATCGAGGATGTCATGCCCAATCCATAAATGCCTTTGGAATAGACGCTCGTAAAATTCTATCCATAATAAGTCACTTTTAGGTTCCTTCTTGGTAAGCGTTTATAAAAGACTGAATAATTTATACGCGTATAATGTTTACTTTGCAAGTTCCGTTTGCCCGAAAAAACATTTGCGCTTGAGGAAAGTCAGTGAAACATACTTTTGATAATTTTTTCCTGGATAAAATAACTTCTGATAATAAAGGAACTATTAAAATTGATGCTTTAAAATTACTGAGTTTGTATATAAAAAATTAGCAAAACAGTCATTCCTATTTTTAATATAAGATACAAAACAAAATGTCTTACAAATAACAAATAAGCTTTTGTTATAAAATTGTATTTTCTCATCGTCGTAAAAGGACACACTTTAAATTAATGTTAATAATAAATGTAAAAGCTATTGTTCGAGACTTTCATAAATGACAATATTCCACCAAAGGCATGAAATACGGTTGCAATTTGAATCGAATGCTCTTTGTTCCATTTCTAAAGAAATCTCGTTTCGCTACCAAAAGGTGCGTATTTATATATTTTGGTCGATGCGGACAGAAATAAATTGAGCCCCACGATTTATTACCAAATGCTTTTAATCCGTAACCTTTTCCGGGAAGGCGAACAAGACAATTTGAATTTCCAACAGGCTTAAATCTCGTTAATTCCATTGATTAACGTGAACGGCTCAACTTTGCTTTTTAACATCCAATAATTTTATACATTTAAATAAATATACAACGGCTGGATTAAAAGTGTTACGTAAGTTATAAGTGGAAATTAAAAATTAAACCAAGACTGTTATTGGTTTACGACTGCTATTCGAATTTATGAGTGGACTAAAGATTGTAAGCCCCAGGTAACGATGTGCTTCATTACTAAGTAGAATATTATTTATGTAGGTCCTCAAATCGATTTTACGTCTTTAATTCTATAAATGTTATACAACACGCGACTTAATGTCTTGTTAATGGTGAAAAGTGGTTTTTATCCTCCTTCTTTATGATTTGTTTGATTACAAATTACGACCAGCTCAGGAAGTGTTGAAATTAAAATAAAACAACGGAAATTCGATAAGTGATTATTTTTTATTTTGTCTTTTAAATAAAAACACAATTTGCCTCTGAAAATATACAGTCTAAGAACCAGGCCTCAATTTGATTGTTTTCAATTTAAATAAAATGTACATGCGTGGGTGTTAAAATTTTGAAGGTTTAACTTAACAAACTAGGGTTTTTTATTTCTAAAACACCAATTTTATATAAATATCACAGTCAAAGATTATAAAACTAAAGATCTAATAACTACATAATAATATATGGCAGTGAAATGCAAAATTACAAAAATCTTAAAATTTCAGTCTAAAGAAGTAAGTAAATATCAAAAGGTTAAGTTACAAGGAGCCCAAGTGTCGAAAATATTGAATTTTACTTCGTATTTCTAAATGTGGATCCAAAATTCTATATCTATAGTCCGTGAAACTAGTCTTATACTTCGTGACTAGAATATAGACAGGAGTAAAATACATGTTACATACAGTACAAAATGTCAATAACTACCATTTACAATGCTACAATGTTTCTAATATTTACTTTTAACATGTTCGGTTGAACTGACATCAATGTTACAGAATACATTTCTTAAAAATCGTTACGCAACTGCATCTACTTTACTATAAACATACAAAATGATAATATTGTTTATTGCTTCCAATTGCTATCCTATATTAACTAATGACTTATTTACATTAACTACTCGATTTACTAGTTCTTGTTTTCTGGACTCTGCAACAAAACAAGAATCAATTAGTACATTGCGTGGAGTTCCGCTGGACACAAACTGTAAAGTTCAATTTACCTCGTAGGGCGGTGGCGGTAGTATATCACAAAGATTTATTTGACAACCTTGCTCGGATTTTGCAACGTTCGAGTGTCTGCCAGTTTGGATGGGTATTTTGAAGCTATTCTCTCTTCCGAGCCAATGCCATTGAGGGTAATCATATTCCAATTCATTGGCTGGACAAACTTTGTTTTTGTCCTGTCTGCTTCGCGATCCTGACCTGTTAGTGTGGCAGGAAGCGCAATCATCTCTGTCATCTGCGACATTGATTTCATTATGTTCGAGTCTCGGTTCTCTGTAATCCTTAGTCGACCGACTACACGTACTGTGACAGCATGTGGAACATTCGCCATTCGAATACTGAATGCTCCCGTTGCAGGATCTAACAATGCTATTGTTGTGAGATCTCCTTTCGGAGCAATTTCTCAAGTCTCCGATCTCGTTATTGTCCTGTTTGCGGGAAAACGGGATTTATTGTTACATGAACTAAAATGTCGCTGTAGGGGGAAACTAGAAAAATAACAAGGAAAACTTTAGAGGATCTCGCTATGGAAAAAGCAACTGATTTGTGTCTAAATTGTTACAAAACAAAACTTCTTTTTCGTAAATGAATTATTCAAAATATCTCTTTATCATAAATTCCATAATTCCTACCAATCTACGCAATTTCGATGTCTTATCTAAAGTAAGCATTAAGATTCCCACGTTCTCTTACCTTGAAGTTGAGTTCTGTGTAAATAGCGCTGGACGCGTATGGCTCGGGCGGACATCTGCGTAATCTATCCACGCTTGTTTGATCTATCCCTTGAATCGAATTTTGAGGCAAACTATATTCTGGCTCTACGCTTAATATGCTTGTTGTTGTTCCGCCTGAAAAATATATTCAGTTGAAGTACATGTTATTTTAGTTATATGTTCTATTATTTTTCTTTTTTTTAGTAAGAAAAGCAGTAAAAAATTGCGAGGATTTTACGGAAGTCTTTTATCCAAAAACACTTTTAGAACGTTCTTTTTTCGAATCATTTATATAAAAAAATATTTCATGTATTATTTCTTATTTATAATTATTATTGGCCCTTTAAAAAATGTGTTGCTCAGTTCATATTTCAACACACGAAAAAGTAATTTATTGTTAGTACATGTAAAAAATAAAATAAATCAATCTCAAACAACACATATTGAACACATCATTAGGCCAAAAACTCAATTTACTAATGCATACCATGTAAAAGGCTCTGATGACAGCTGGCTATATCTAGAGTATGATCGTTCTGCGTCGGGAACAGCGGCCGCTCTCGCATCCATATTGTGTCCTTGTTCAGCAGACATTGCTGAGCCGTTACAATTGACTGACCTACAATATAATTGGATGACTCTATTACAAAATCTTTATGTGTTATTGGATTGCTGTCATATTGATGCAGATGAATGTTTTTGTAGTGTTGCATGATGATTGGGAAACGTTTTTGAGAATGTTTTAACTGTTGTAAGATAATTATGGTTTTAATAATGTAGAATGAGACTTTTTTAATAGTGTTGAATGTAAAGTATCTTTAGAACGTACAAGTAATCTTTTTTTTAATTTTACTTGCCAAGAAAGGAGATAAGAATACGGAACCTCATTAAAATTTATGAACTTTGATTGAAGCTCTTACCGGTATTTTTCTTCCTCTGCATTGAATGTCTTCTTTTTATGTAATAAACAATGAAGGCACCAACTATGACTATCGATAAAAGAATCAATGCCACAGCTAGGAGCCATGTTTCGTGAAATATATGCTGCATATTGGGATCTACTGGTGGTTCCGATCTAGGGAAGAAAACAGGACATTAAAATACATTAAATTAAGAAGATAAAGTTTGATTTATTATTTATAGTAATCGCTATCCAAGAACTCACATCTTTGTGTGCGTCTACAGGAAAAAAGTAGTGGGGCAAGTCGTGGATGGCATTCACTATGCGTAATTAAAGATATGAAATGTTCTCATAGATCTATCTCAGGCATGTAAAAGTCATGCCGCCGTCAGCCATGCTAAATTCATAATCTTGTAATATAACTGCTACAATTATTTTACGATCTCTAATCCTACAATTAAATCCATATTTAGATTTGAATGCATAATTTAACAATCTCCCATAGTTGGTCCTTTCATTTGGTTAAGTAAGCGAATAATGGACGATTTCACGATTGTGGTTATAATCATAACAATAATAATCGAACGCTATGCATCACCAATGGTCAATAGTAAATAGCTATTGTGGCTGTTCACAAACTTGAACCGATGAAATCACCTGTCTATTGTATACCTAGGATATCTAACTAAGGTCAATTTATAAACATACAACATATTGGTTTCATACATTTTAGTTTTTGTTCGTGTTATCATGAACGTGAAAAACGTATTAAATGTAAGAGTACGCGTATGAATCAAATCTAATGAATTGTATGATACTCGACTAATTTCAGAGTCCTGTTTTAATAGCCTGTTCATAGAATTTGAAAGTATGATTTCAAAAATTTTATTAAACGAAAACTGATGACATAGAATATGTAAATTGGTTGTAGACAGAAAAGTATTTATTTAAAGAAGTACAAAGTAAATACAAGCAAGAATAGGACTACGAAGATTACCATTTTGAAGAAACTAGCTAATATGACCAGTTGAAATTTGAAACTTGTAATTCCTTTTATGAATCCAGTTTTGTTATTACATTTAACGCTGTTAGAAACGAGACAATTACATGTTACTTATGATGTGTAAATTATCACAAAGACATAAAGAGAAGCTATATGCAATGTTTCAGCTTTCAAACCGTTAATGAGTGAATGAGTCATACTTTTGGCACACGAATTTTGGCATACTGGTAAAATAATCTGGTGTAACACATAGACTCTTATACTGAAATTTAACGAGAAATTATGCAAATAAAGTCGTGGCCAAAACTAGTGTAGATAAATTTATAGGGACTACAACCGTCGACGTGTGACGACGCGTGAGAAAAGCTAGATAACAGTTGTTGAGCAGCGAAAAGCGAGTATGTAGTTCCAATACTTCCAAAATCCGAACGATTACTCGCTCGTAGAGTGAGATGACCGCTGTTAGGTTCCGTGGCAAAATTTCTACCGTATGTTTCTTGAGCTAGAAAGTAGTCGATAGTCGTTTTCTCGCCAGAGGCGGTGGGACAAATGCCTTATATTTACTAATGTTCATTAACTTAAGTAAATCAAAATCATACTCACTGTACATGTAGAGTATGCGTATGCGTCGGTAACATATGAATCAAAGCGGGCGCACTGAACGGGCCGTGGCCGCGCCGTGTGACAGCCGCGGCGCGAGCGGAGTACCGGCCACCGGAGCGAAGCGAACTGGCCGCGGCCGCTCGAGTCCTCGGCCCTAGCGACATTTGACCGACAACCCGGCCGCCAGTAGCACCGGTCAGGCGGATTTCGATCTGTTTTAGAAGAGTATTTGAATAAGTAATAGTTTACAATAAAACTTTTATTAAAAAATTTACAATTACTAGAAAACCATGAAAAAAATTACAAAACGACAAGACTCTTAAATTGATTTGTATATATAGCAAATTGACCAAAAGGCTGCCAGTACTATCGCATTGGATCGCTATATACAAACGTGCAAAATTAGTCTGGACCTTCAGACCACTAACTAAAGGCTGGAAATAGAAATTGTAATAAAAATTTATTTTGGTGGATGTTCTTTGATACTCCAAACACAAATAATGATGTTTTCTATATCTTCAAAATTTAAGTTTACAACTCATGACAATAAAAACCTACAAGATCAGGCATGATAAAAAAATAAATTGCTAAAATTTCTGAGTATATTGACCTATATTATATATTTATCTGAACATATCTAGTTCAATAGCACCTAACTGCTTGTATTGAAACTTTTTCCAACATATGTCACCGACAACCGAAACGCTTTCAATTTGTCTTCTTTCCCAGAGTAAGACACAAGATAACATAGATTCTTATCAAAACAAGTATCAAAATCAGATATGAAATCCCACATTGAGCAACGCCTACGCACTAAGCACCATATCCTTTTTATTTATTTACCCAAATGTTATAAACCCTGTCTGTTACCATTCATGGTATAAAAATAAACATGTCTGCTTTTATATCCCATTCATTCTTTCCATTTACAGTCGAAGAGTGATTTCATAATGATATTTTTATAGTCCTGATTTACAGCGGAGTAAAAAAATAAACATCATAAAGGCAAAAAATAGGAGGACGTAAATCGAACCTCAATCGAGTGATAAATAATTCACAGCGTAATTGAAGTGTAAAGGCACAATAAATACGTTTCAGGTATGTAAGCTACAATCATATGAACGGTTGCTTACCAAATAACCGGTGAGCTCCCCATTCCACGTGTTGGCAGGTGGCGGTTCCCAGCGGATCCACGCTGAAGTTGCATTAATTACACCCGCAGTTACGCTCTGTGGAGGCGCACTCGGCACTAAAAACAAACAAGCCATGTACACAAAACGGTATTACTAGAAACTCAAACTGGTATTACACGCAAACTTACAATCCTCATCCGTAAATCCGGACATCAAATTAGACGGCTTGCCGAGCAGCATTTTGTAGAATGGCATCAAGAAAATATCATACTGAGTGTACGCCATTAATCCGGACAATATGAAACTAGAAGTTCCACTATTGTCAACGTTTGTAAGTGAGCCATTTGAACAAAGAAGACCATCCGAGGAGTCTAGAATAAAAGCTTCTTCACTTGCATTTCTCCAATTTATTGACGTTCCATTATACCAAATTTTCACGCCCTCTAAATATTCATTGTAATCCGTTAACACCTGAAAATGGATCGTTGGTTATATAGGTCAGTTTCAAGTCACCTTTGTATTGAAATGGCGCTCATTAATAATTCATACTGAAATATTCATTAACTTACACTCCAAACAATTTTCAGAGAATTCGATGATAAAGTTTCCACTCGTTTTAAAACTAAAACGTTTTGTTGCAAATATTTTCTAGCTTGAATAAATTCGTATTGAGTCATGTGAGCTTCGCGTTCGTTGTGCAATACTAATTGTTGGCCTACGGAAGACTTGTCATAATCGTTGGTGCGTTTTCTTAGTACGTTGAGATAAGCCTCTTGCATAATACTTCCTGCGGCATTTACAGCGGTACAAATAACTCTTCCGCTGTGTTCCGGTCTCGCTCCATCCAAAAACAATAAGCTGGTATTGCTTTTCATACACTCCGGAAATAACATAGAATCTTGCTTTCCTTCGAGTATCCAAAATGTGGTCGGAGTAGGTATGCCTTTCGCCTCGCATGGAATAGAAACAACATCGCCCTCCCATGCGGTCAAATTTGATGGTATTTGTGTAAAGTGTGGTAACGCTGAAACAGACGGCGCTCTTAAAATACGTTCTTACGAGTTATTGGTGTAATAAAATTTATATGAATGGAGACTCACAGTAGACTGTGAGACTTGCACTGGTGATACTGGAGCCGGCGTGGCTGTCGGCGCGACAGGAATAGATCCCTTCATCTTCAATCGACACGTGTTCTAACCGCAATAATCCCCGGGTTATTGTAGCGTGAGAAGGCAAAGCGCCATCATCTTTGACCCATGTTATCTTTACAGTCGAATCGTAACTCTAAAATAAATAAACAAAACGTTAAACTTAGTTTTATTATTTCTGTCTGTGTAAGTTATGAATGAATTTAAGTACCTGGCAATTAAATTCGACAGTCTGTCCGATTAGGGCCGTAACATTATTGGGTTTCACAACAAAATGGGGTCTTCTTAGGACTATAAGAGCTGCGGCTCTAGATTGTCTTTCGCCTGCTATGTTTGACGCTACGCATCGAAACAAACCACTATCAGTTGGTAATGTTTCTAATATTTTAAGGCTTCCAGTTTCCGTGATCGTAACCCTAAAAGGTAAGGAATGAATTAAGTACCAGTGAGATCAGAATATAAACATAAAACAAAAAAATGTTTAATTGCGTACTGTACCTTCCATTAACTTCAACATCGTAAATCTGTCCGTCTTTGACCCAATGAACTGTCGGCTCGGGGACACCTTTTGGAGGCAAGCATTCTAAGAAAGTAGGCTCCCCAGCGGCTACATGAACATCTCTAGGTTCCGTTCTAAATTCGTCTCGTATTACTGAAAATTAATATGCTTTTCAAAAGCTAATATTTTTAAACGTGTTCATTATTCTTATGCAGCAAAAAATGAAAATTGTAGCAGCTGTATAGCTTCAATTAACTTTTAATCGAGGCACATTTTTAAAACCTAACAAAATAGCGTTCACTTCTGTATTCATAACAAAAATTGCTTCAATTTCAATATGCTATAAACAACGTTCTACTGTAGGAAACATAACATTATATGGTTTTGTTCTATCATCAACGGTATTAATCATTTATTTATGATTATGGGGCTCACCTGCAACGTTGAGCGATGCATTATGGCTGACGGCCTCTCCTGCGATGTTGCGTGCTACACACCAATATACACCTTCGTCGCTTTCCTTCTTGCCCCGATTTACCCTTTGAATAAAACATTTGCTAGATGATTCGCCTATAAAGTAATGGTCCTAGATTTATTGGCCTTTTGTACTACCAATTTTGAACATAGAGCTGTTTTATAAAAATGGCAATATTATGGTTCTTTTAACGATATTGTGAGGCTGTTTTTATACAATGTAAATAAAACTTACTAAAGACGTATAATTTTTCAAGTTAAAACATAATTTCTTACAAAATTACGCTTGTTCAAATATACAATCCAAGCTATGCTAACTTACTTGGGATATTTGAAACCCAGACCTGCATGTGCTTTACGAAATAAGAGTAACAACAATATAATATTCGTCTACAAAACCAAATTCAAAGTTATTTGAAAATAAGCTTGCCACGCCAGGGAATTTTTCAGATTTGAGCTCAAAAATTCAATAGATTCCATCATAAGGATCAAATCTCTTTCAAAAATATGGTGATTTAAAGGAATGAAAAACCATGAAATCTTAACTTATACGAAATATATTATAATTATTATTATTGGATTCAGTTGAAGCTTTTGTAGTTGTAGCTTAGCTAGGTGTAGCTTTTTATTTATAGCATATTGTATCTTATAGTAAGTAATTTAATACACTTATATGTACATTCTAAAATTGTAAATATGAAAATAAATAATATATTATTAGAACGATATAAAGCACCTGTATTCAAGAGTGCCTCGGATTGCTTATTTTAATATTGAACTACATATTATCGTTGACGTTATTTAATTTTTTAATTTTATATAACAATTATAAAAAAAATACTATTTAGGTAATAAGGTTAAATTACCTTTAGAGTGTTTGTGACGCAGAATTGAAATAATGACTACGTGAACCATGAGCATTTTATCTATGAAAATAAACATTTGAAAAAATAGTCCACATAATAATTATAATAAAACTCTTAATTGCCAGTAACATAACAACAACAAAATACAATAAAAACAATTAATTAAAGTAAAGAAGTTGACATAGCCTAACTTATTATATAGGCTGTTACTAAACCTTTCAATACCTGGATCGGCAAACGGCACAATCGGATGGCCTGCGATATCACAAGACGACTTTGAGATATTTTTAATAATAAATTTAAAAAATTATAGTTACCAAAAAAAACTATCAATTCCATCATAACTAAAAAATGTTTACACTTGTAAAATAAATACTATTCGCTCACACTTTTTAAATATCCACCACTACTCGCAATTAAAAGTTATCGAAATGAATTTTTAAAATAATATAATAAAATATGATAACAAAATATAACAATAAAATAGTATGTAACAAAATAGAGCCCATTTCAAGCAACCGATTAGTATTTAGTTTTTATTTTCTACTTGTTTGCTCTTTCAATTCAAATAATGTTAGATTTCATGGGTTTCTGCTCTTTTATTTATATAAATTGTTCTAGAGATGTAATCCTTATGGTTGACACTATTGATTGAAGCCATAAAAATACAGCGTGTTAATATTTCGGACTTAAGCCGAATCGATTACCAGGAGTGGCAAGTTTATTTTCAAATATGTTTGAATGCAGTTATTCTTCTGTTAAAAAAGGAATGTTTTCTAGAGTTAAAAATTGCTATCGTATTTAGAGTACTTTCATTCCAGGTAGCAACGCAAAATTCCACCTTGTATATATCAGCGCCGTCTACACCTACTGAAATAACTAAATCTTACCTCAAAAACAGAAGACCATCTTCCAAGAGGACTCTATGTCCATCTTCAGCGGGCGGTAAAGGATAACCGTCCTTATACCACTGAACTAAGGGCTTAGGTCGTCCTTCTACGACACATCTTAAGGTTGCTGGTTCACTTCTTCCTGATACCGTGTTAGATGGATGCTCTTTGATGCGAGGTGCTCGGTTTTGTGCTGTAAAAGAAATGGTGCAATGATAGTAGCTGTATGATAAGCAGTTGTGATTGTCACGTTTTTATTGTATAATAATTTTGTAAACACGAAATTGTGTTTGTTTGTCATTTTAGGACAAAACAGAGCAGCGAATTATCGCAATTTGTTGTGTGGAGATAATTGGAGGACTGGAGAGTCACAAAGGCATTTTAATTAAAGATTCTCATAGAAACATGATCTACATGGGTAAATCGCGTAGTAAATAGATATTCTTTTTGCTCTGGATCTCTCTTATTTTTATTAATTTATAAATAAATAAAATCCCCTTACAAACACGCCAACTGTCTGGCCCCAAAAGTAAGCAAAGCTTGTGATATGGATGCTCATACAACGAACTTGGCGGCAACCCAAAATAAACCTGCATATATACATATAAATAAACATGACCCAAAAACAAAAATCTATGATCACACAAATGTATGCCCCAACTAGGTCTTGAACCTGGGACCTCCGACGCATGAGGTACTTGAGCCAAGCCTACGACTGATGCCACTTGGCCGTCCTTAGTAACAATATAAGTACTCTAATTATCTAAACTAATAACGAGGAGTCTCGGTTTGCGTGCGGATTCGTTCGCACGTGGATCGCAGACGCTTTTTCCGCTCTCTAGTCCCCGCACTAGTTGAGCACCCCAAATTTCAGGGGTCGTTTTCACGACCCAGGCTTCGTACCGTATTTCCTAAATTTCATAGAAAAGTCGTTTTCACGACTAATCTTCGTTCCGCCTGCTGCCCGACGTCGCCGACTGCGTCGCCGTCGCCGCTCCGGCAAGATCTGCGTTCCAGAACTTCGAGTCTTCGTGTTCGAGTAAGTTATCCGCGTCGTTTCCAACCGCCCTACTGCGTGTAGGGTGGTTTTTAGGAAGTTAGTCATCGTTGTTAGGTTCATAGTATATATATTTATATATTGTTGTCCGTCCCCAACCCCCCCGCTATGGCTTCCCTAAGCTTTGACGAGATTAGGACAAAGTTATTAGATGGTCTCCATGAAGAGGGCATGTACGTGCCCCCTGGAATGGCTCGTGACCTAGACAAATTCATCCCTCATTTCATGGCGTTATTGCCTACACTGGCCCCTCAAGCCACCCCACTTCCCCAGGCCCCTCAGGCCACCGCACTTCCCCAGGCCCCTCAGGCCACATCCGCCACTCAGACTACTCTGGTCTTAGGCCCTCCCGCGTCCCCTTCCTCCAGTGACATGGAGTGTGAAGTAGACGCCCCTCCGCGCCGCAAGCGCGCACCCGCGACCGAGTCATCCTCGGACGCCACCCCTTCTGGCCCTGAGCCACCCTCCTTCACTCTAGTTAAGAAGCGCTCTAAGAAGCGCCCAAAACAAGCCCCGGCGTCCTCAACGCCCGTCCCGGTGTCTTCAACACCCACCGCGGCGACTTCAACGCCAGCTATCCCGGTGCATACAACACCCGCCCCGGCCTCTTCTGCCAAGGCCAAGGTCCCACCACCCGTGTTCCTTCGGGAAAAGGGTAAATGGTCCGAGGTCTCGACTTTGTGCAAAGAGCACAAGATCCTCTACACCCGAGCGACCAACTCGGGTGAATCTGTTAAAATCACTGTCTCGTCGATAGACGATTTCCGAGCTTTGACTAAGCTCCTCACCGATAAGCAATATGCTTATCACACTTACGCTCTGTCAGAAGAGCGTAAGATCAGAGCGGTACTCAGGGGAGTCCCGTTCGAATTATCGAACGAGGCTATCCTGGAGGATCTGCAATCCCAAGGCTTCCCGGCACTCGCGGTGCATAAAATGCACAGCAAGTACGGGAGGCAACACCCTCTCGCTCTGGCGGTTCTCGCCAACGTCCCCAAGTCAAGGACGATCTTCAAAGAGGTCAGCATCATATGCGGCCTCTCTGGCATCAAAGTTGAGATGCCTCACAGACGCGGTCATCCCGGCCAGTGCCACCGGTGCCAGTTGTACGGGCACGCGGCGGCCAACTGCCGCGCACCGCCCAGGTGCGTCAAGTGCCTGGTCCCTCATTACACTAAAGAGTGCAATCGCACTCCTGAAACTCCCTCTCCTCCCGATTGCGTGCTTTGTGGCCAGTCCGGCCACACCGCAAACTACAGGGGCTGCCCCCGTGCACCCCGTTGTATGCGTACTAATTCTAAGAGGGCGGCACCCAAACAGGCCCCGCCCCTTTCTCAGGAAAACTTTCCGCCGCTGCGTAGCCGGGTTCCTCCGGCTGCAAAGCCTACCCAGCCCAAGCCTGCTCCAGAGAACTGGAGGCACCGCCCCGCTGCACTAGCGAATCCCATCCTGGCTCCTCGCCCATCCAATATCACTCCTCAACCCTCCGTAGCAGACGATATGCGTATCGTCTGCGACGCTATCAAAAGTGTCGATGTTAGGGAGATTGCAGTCTTAGCCCGTAAACTTAGGGCTTCACGTACTCCGACAGAGCGTTTGCTTGCTCTGGCGGAACATAGTTCCCTTCTCAATTCATTATAGGTTCATTTAAATGAATTGATCCCTAAATCATGCTTCGGCCGACCTCCGCGCAGCCCCGGCTTCACCGGAGGCTGCCCCGAACGGCCACCAACTCATGTCCCTTTGAGCACCTTCAGTGCAACTTTCACTACAGGCGGAAGACCCGCTAGCGGGTCTCCGCCAGCGCCCCCAACTTCCCGACGGGTGGTCGCTTCCGATGAAGGCTAAAGGTATACGCTTACTACAGCCAACAGGTGGTTTTTAGTGGGTAGGTGCCATTCTGGTGAGTCCCACATAACCCCCCCGCAGAGGAATTTACCTGCGGGCGGGTATGCATGACGCATCTTCCACCTCCCTCCCGTGAGGGTGCCTCGGCAGCAAAAAAAAAAAAAAAAAAAAACTAAACTAATAAACTAAAAAAATAGGTTGGTCCCAATTTTGTAATATATTATTTTTGAATAAAACATTTTTTCATCTATAAGTTTCAATAATTAATTCGATTTAGACTTAAGTACTATTTTAATAAAATTTTATGGAGAAACTGGTAAGAATATTAAAACTGAATTTGAACAATTAAATCTACCGTTTTCTTTGAATGTCAGTTAAGGCGGTTTCTAACAAAGCTGCGAAGAAGCTCAGCGGTCTGCTTCGAACAAGTCGGCCAATAGGATTGTTGCATACAAATTTACTCTTATATAATAGGTCTTTACCTATGAAACTGCCGTTTTGCCGTACTAGCCATTTCAAATGAAAATCTTTTTTTTTACTGATAATTCTAATTTCAAATTAATTTTATTTGACAAACATGGAATTTTTTTTCTAAAATCGTCATTTGTTTAGTAGTTAGTGTTTTGTTTTCAACGCATTCGAACATTTTTCGTCATCATGGATAAGTTAAAAATTCGAGTAATTATGGAGTATGAGTACCGTCGTGGCAGCAAAGCGGCACAAGCGGCACGCAACATCAACGACGTTTACGGAGCGAACACTACAAACGAACGCACCACCCGTTATTGGTTTACCCGCTTCCGTTCTGGAAATTTTGACCTGAAAAATGAACCCCGTGGTCGTCCGAAAACTTTGGTCGACAATGACGAATTAAAGGCAATTGTGGAAGCTGATGAAACTCAATCCACGGCTGAATTAGCAGCAGCTTTCGACGTTAGCATCAAAACAATATTGGTCCATTTGCTTCAAATCGGCAAGGTAAAAAAGCTTGACAAATGGGTACCCCACGAACTCAATGACTGCCAGCGCGAAGTATGCGTGGAGACGTGCCTTGCACTGCTCAGCAGGCATACAAATTAAGGACTTCTGAACCGCATTGTTACTTGTGACGAGAAATGGATCCTGTTTGACAATCGTAAGCGCTCAGCAAGTTGGTTGGACCCTGGTTAAGCACCCAAACAATGCCCTAAACGAAAACTTACCCCTAGAAAAGTGATGGTCACTGTTTGGTGGTCTAACGCGGGTGTAATTCATCACAGCTTCTTGCCAAACGGGACAAGCATTACTGCAGATGTGTACTGTGAAGAACTGAACACAATGATGGAGAAGCTCGCACGTCTCCAACCAGCTTTGGTCAATCGTTCGGCTCCACTGCTCCTGCACGACAACGCGCGACCTCATACTGCACAGCAGACGGTCTCCAAGCTACAAGAGTTGGGGTTGGAAGTTCTCCGTCATCCGCCGTACTCACCAGACCTTGCGCCTACAGACTTCTACTTTTCCAGAATTTGGATAACTTCTTGGCGGGAAAAAAATTCAATACCCGAGAGGCAGTACAAAATGCCTTTGAAGAATTTGTTGCCTCCCGTCCAGCTGATTTCTTCAAGAAAGGCATCAATAAGCTACCAATGCGTTGGCAAAGATGCATTGATTGCATGGGTGATTATTTTGATTAATAGAAATAAAAAATATATAATTTACGCTTCATTTATTTCGTGAAAAACGGCAATTTCATAGGTAAAGACCTAATATATTATAAGGTTATCTCCTTTTGGATGATTTTTATTGGCATATCGCCAGTAGGTAAAACAGGGTTTGAAATGTTGTACTCATGTTGTACTCAAAACAAATTGAAGATTTTTTGACATTTGTTTGCAATTAAATATAGTTTATCAATACACAAAGTACGAAATAAAGGTCGAATATTTCATCATAATAGCAAACTATGATTTATAATGTTCACAGTAGAAGTTTTCCATAATGTTTTTACCATCACGACTTTTTTAGTAATGATTCAGTTAAATTGTAACAGTTATAGTAATACTAAATGAGTGAAATGGATTGTTTCAATAAACTTAGATATAAGAATTAGTAAATGATTTTGATTGTATTTCAAATACGTCTTTATTCACTTGTGAAAATTATAAGTTTGACGTAACGAGCCATTACTACGAAAATCACTTGAATCTGTCTTTTCGCGAGGTTCTGAATAGATGTGTCATAATTGCACTATTCTAGAGCCTCTTGTAAAGAATTATTAATCTTATACTAATACCAGAATTGTTTTATGATGCCACATTTTTGTTATACCAATAAGCGATGACCTACTTATTGGTGTCATTCATATAATGATGCCAAAATAAACGAACAGTATTGTTATGATTACTAATGAGACTCTCCTGTATCATTATGTGAAAGTTATGGATTTACAGACAACATATGATAGCAGAAGTATTAATTGAAATATAACTTTTATGCTAGCACAGGACTATTCTCTTTTTTCAAGAAATCCCAAGTTTATTTGAAAATTGTTATACCACTTAACTAACGATAGTGCATATAAAAACAAGTTTACTTCGAGAATCCAATACGAAGACCACCTTCGATAGCAAGAACCTAACAAATTTAACTTTTTATTACCACAAAAGCAGTTGGACAACACAAAAGAGATTTTATTAATGAAAAAAAAAGTTCTATGAATCGCTCAATAACATCCACCTCTGACATCTCGTTGCGTTTAGATAAACATCCAGATAAGTGGTATCTTCTTAGTACATTATTTTTCATTGTATCTTTAAAGATGCACGAAAGATAAATATAAGAAGAGACAGCGATAAGTTTTTTTTATTCTGAGCGTATGGATGTGGTCGTACGTCAGTTAGATTTTACTAAATGAAAAATATGTTTAGTTATTCATTTGTAGAAGTTACGGAGAATAATACGTAAACAAAAAAAAGGCTTAGGGTCTGATAATATGTAATATTTAAATGTCAAAGGCTAGATCAGTAAATTTTCATGTAGTACGAGTTTCGAAAGAGAGATCGCGCTGAAAGTACGTTCATTTCTGATTTTTTTTTTCAATGAGCTATCAATTTTTTTTTTACTTTAGTTAGAAGTTATAATAAAATGTATTTCTTTTTAATTTGTCATAGCCTGCAAAGGACCACATGGTCCACCTGATGGTAAGTGCCCGTGCCCATAGACATCATTAATCGTAGATTAGTGATTAATTATATTGTTACTTATTGATTACTTAACCTTAAATGTATATTTACTGTGGACTAAAGATTATTATTATTATTATTGATTGATTGATTGATTAATGATGCATTCTGACCGTAGGCTTAAGTTGGAATTGTCTTAGTTCCAGTAATTATACTGGCTGTTCCTTCCGGGATAAAGATCCGGCACACAAAAAAGACATGGTTATTATGGCGGTTAATATAGGATGGACTGTAGTGCAGCCCCGAGCGAGAAACTCAACTACCTTCACTTCTTTAAGTTATCTACTTACTTTACTAATTAAAACGGTGTTGAGCATTCATTAAACAATTTAAATTTTAATAATTATGCAATAAGTACACAGTAATTACATAACGTAAAAGGAAAGCAATTTTTTTAAATTTAAAATATATGTCAACGAGAAATTCATACCCACCTCCGAGTAGCGAATTCTTTAGAAATCACTTAAAAGGCTTTCTTGCCAAAATACTGTGTTAATTAAAAAAGGACGAGTTTCGAGATATTTAATCTTATTAGGAAGTCGACACATTCAAGTTTCTTCATACATATCGCGAATTTGTTACGCAGTCGGAAAAATATTTTTAATCATAAGTAATGTAATTTAATTACCTTGTTTAGTTTTACTTGGCCAATAAGTACATGTCGTTTTATTATAAAGAACAACAATGTATTTTTGCTACTTGCATAATCAGGCACTCTAGAAACACAGATTGCTTGTATTTCCTTATTAAGTCCAATTAATTTATAGCATAATGGGAACACACCGATAAAAATACAAGTGGTATTAATTTTGATATATACGTTTTTGTTGCGCACACGCAGCGTCGTCGGTAGTTGTATTATATTAATACTTGTCGCTTTACCTGATAGTCCATAACATCTGGTTCTATTATCGTGACACGTTGGACCTTTTTTATTGCTATAATATTGTGGGTGGAGGGACGACATAAAATAAATTAATAACTTGACACGCGGCCTCCTTTTCAAACTTTTTCGTTGTTTTGTAACACTTGTTTGTATTAAATTGTAGTTCTAAGAATGTTTTATTTTGAAATGTCAGTCATAAATCTTCGTCAGAGTTGGGCATAATATGCCGAAATTGGTTTTATGTTTTGATGTTTTAAGATGGCGGGGAATTAATTCGTTCTAGTGATTCGACCTCGATTTTCGTTTTACTTTATTTGTTTGGTTGATTTTTGTAAATGAAATGAGTTAAAATAAGAATTGTAAAGCGTTCAAGATAGCCAGTTTTGGTGGGTATACCAAATTATCGTTTTTGAAACAAAGCAAAAAACCGTGACTTTAGACATATATTCTGATTTTCACCTCCGTTTTAAGTCAGAATGCTAGTGAATTATGGCAGTACGGTGAAAAAAACTATGTAACTTTAATGTATGTAAATACAAAATGTTTCTTTCGGCAGATTTTTTGTAATATGTACTGTGGCATCTCTTTGTAGATTGGAAGTGCTTATTTTCTTCTACATTTTTCGACCAAGGTGCCACACACTGGTACGTATTTATAAATTTTTTTTTATATATTAAAATCCATGATTTAATGAGTCGGTGATTGCAAATATGGCTGCTTTCCGCTCTCCTCCAATACTCCATGAGAGAAAACCAAATCGTTCCATATTACTATGAATATGACTCAAAAACGGATTATACATTCTTGAGCGATTTTACATAAATAAATAAAAAAACTTCAACAAAGATTTACTAACTAGGAACATTAAATATAAGAAAATAATTGACTCCTTCATATTCCTTTATTAACTCCTCAAACTCCTTACCGTCGAAACCCTTCTTAGCTATGAAATACAACAATTTATTTATTTACTTAAGCATGATTTAAGAGTCGCAGATGGCAAAGAGCTCACTACATACATCAGTCATGTTCTGAAGGGCTTGAGGCCTGTAGAGTGCCGACAAATTCTGATCAGTAGCAAAAACTACAACTAAATCATGTGGTAAAGCTACGTAAAGTCAAACTTCATGTCGTAGAACGTAGCGCCACACTTTAGTGAACAGATATTTTGTCGGACTGTACTGTGGGAATCGCAGGACTTATCATTCGACTCGACGCTTATATCGAGTTGCAGCAACAGACATGATGGCTGGGATTTGAATAATGGGACTGAAAAAAGTTTAAACAAGAGGGTTGTGGAGTATCGAGTTTTTCAGAGTTCGAGTAATTTAATTTTTTTTTCAAAATAACAATATAGTTTATGCAGATCCCACAGTATAACAGTTTCTGAAATCAAATGATTTTAAGATAACATCTTAACTAAA
Source organism: Marasmarcha lunaedactyla (assembly GCA_923062675.1). Taxonomy (NCBI): domain Eukaryota; kingdom Metazoa; phylum Arthropoda; class Insecta; order Lepidoptera; family Pterophoridae; genus Marasmarcha; species Marasmarcha lunaedactyla. Next base: position 22,335,334 of record OV281345.1, read on the forward strand.
AAAGCTATGAATGTACTTGTAATGAAAGAGAAAACGAATAAGCTTTTTATCATTGTATTGAATATGCCTTTTTTGATGTGTCAAGTAATCCCGAAATATTTTATATACGGTTCTGATGATACATAAGGGAGTACATCCTTTGGGCTGCGGGATAAAAGCCGACATTTCAATTGTAGTTTGAATCGTTTATAAATTGTACTTTTAAAAATTGTAACGATAGGGTTGAACACAATTTAATTATTAAATTTTCGTACACTAAAGAAAAACGTTTGTAAAACGTATTTTATAAAAATTAACAAAAATGAGTATCTTTCCATCATTATAAACGTAAATATTCTAAGTAGCACTTCAATTATGACACAAAATAATTTAATTTGAATTAAGAGATATAAGCATTTCAATTTCTCATCGATTTCTTTTTTCTTAATTTTTATAATTTGTACTGAACATGCTGTCATTATTTTTCTTTCAGAATAAAAATAGAAGAATAATAATTTATTGTATTTTATGGGGTTTTTTTTTGTATGACAACAAAGAATTTATGTGATGTATTGTATCCATAAAATATTATTCAGACAGAAGTGTGCAACTTGATAAACTTTAATATTTGTCTTAAAAACAGTTGAATATAGGTTTTTTATCTACAGACCCAGGTAGGTAGTTTGTAGGTAGATTAGTTCCAGAATTTTCTTGTAGGAGAACATCATTACAATGTTTTTTAAACATTTCTTAAGGCAGTTTAACAAAATTATCCTTACAATAGAAGCCAAAAAGCATTGGCGTCACGACACTGAATTCTAAATTTAAAACTAATTTAACGCCACCCGTTAACTTCAATTAGGGTAAAGTATAAAAATAAAAGTGTCATTGTAGCGCAACCGAACATTACAATCCAACTTATGTACCTACATTTTGTCGGTACCCCATTTTGTTAATTGGCTTTATTCGTTGTACTAACTTTCATTTTCTAGGCGCGGCAACCATACTGGCGCTTTTAAAAATTACAATGAAGACTAGAAGTGCTTTTATTTATCGTATACAACCTACATATACCATGCTTAGCATGGTCATACTGGCACACATTAAATCTAATGAACGCATCATAATCTATTACTTATTCAGAAAAAACGAGTGAACATGTTATGTATTACAAAAAGTTTATTGAAATACCCGACGGCAACACCGAAGGAAGTGTAATCAGACATCGTTAGCAATAAATTAATCATCAACAAAACCTATACATACCATTAGTCCCATTCAGTCCAATAAGAAGCAAATGCACAAGAACAAGAAATAAAAATTGACTTCTTCCATTTACGGTGTTATCACACTCATTAACACCAACATCCACCATACTGCCTCAAAAATTTCACTATAATTTACCACACTATTGAAAATTTACATTCTCACAAATAACACAAAATGTCCATTTTTGTTTTCCTAAACACAAAACAATTCGCGCCACAAATCGATCCTCTGAGTTCTTTTTTTAAAGTTCGGTTTTTAAAAAGTTGAACAGGCAAAAGTATCGAGACATCGCGCCCGGATACGCAAGCGTAAGGCGTCCCGCACGACCATTCGGTTAGCCGCCTTGTGCCGTACTATCAAGCACGCCTCCCTACCTCATCTCTGTTTACTCTCTCCTAAATGGGGGATTCATTTAGTTGCTCTACCAGTCTCCTGGTTTAGTTAGTTCAAATTAAACCACAAATATAACAAGTTTACAAATATGGTTATAGTAATAGACAAATAAAAGAACGTAGTGCTCTATAGGTGCACTAAGGTGCATGATAATATTCTTACTGGTTAAGAAGAAAATGTTTTAAATTATCGAGATTTGAGAAATGCGTATGACGTTATATTTGTTAAATATAAATGATTAACTGTTTTATTTTTCAACTAAATTGTTGAAATTGTATTTTTAAAAGACAATATGTGTGTATAAAATTTAAAAAACACATCGTTTTTAATTGAAATTATGATTAGAAATATATAAATCTAATGTAAATTAATCTGACATAAACCAATCTATATAAATACAACACTGCAACTAGCTGGAATTCAATAAAAAAAAAATACAAATATTAAGAACTTTGAATTCGACAACCCACCGCATCGATTAATCAGATAAAGTACTTTCGATTTCGAACCTCCTTGGTCCAAAAAAAAACTAAAACATTCAAAAAAGAAAGGGAAATAAAATACGGCTTATTTCATTTGACGCATTTGTCGAGTTAGCGCATACGCACACCGGGCGGGCGCCGACAAAGGGCCCAGGTTTTAAATAAAAAAACGTTCTAATTTCAAACCGGTCGCGCCCCTCGGCGCACGCGCTTCTTCGCATCCCTTCGTACATTATTATGCTGAAGAGGTCATTCACGCTGACATAAAAGCATCCAACTTTTTTTCCACTAATAATACCCCGTGCTCAATATTACTTAGCTCCACCCTTCATACGAACACAATGCGTAAAAAGAAGACCATTTGAAAAAGTTTAAATAGTGATTTCATAAGAAATATAGATTTTTTGAGTTTAGTAACTGGGAATCAACAATAATGGTGTTTGAATCTTAAAAAAATATTAAAATCTCTAAATATAAGTCGTACTTGCAGTACAATTGCGCCATTAATAAAGTATTTTATATGCAAATCCAATTTTTATCGATGAGAACTCAGTAATATATAATTACAAGATTTCAAATCGTTTCATAAAGCTAATGGGACAATATCCCGAAGTAAACGATCCTCTTTAATTAAAGTTATCTGTTAATTGTTAAACTGGTTTTAACAATCTGCATAATAACTGAGAATACGATTATTACTCGAATAATTTTATAAAGCATGCATATTCAATGGTATTTTCGTTTAAGAGGAACTTAATTGACTATAGAGCGTTTGGTAAGTTTTGTGTTACAACAATGAACAAATTTCTTGGAAAGAAAAATTTGTGGAACAAATGAAATGTGACCTATTTCGACTTTCGAAGTAGAACGAATGAGATGCGAATATTTTTACCCGCACTAATTCGAAAATCCAATTTGGAAAACATTCAAACTGGATTTACTATACCATTACAGATAGCCACAAAAATGAGAACCTATTCCTAGACTGTAGCAAAACAGTGTTGTAAGACTAGAATTCTCGTAAATTAAACGACAACGTTCCTTAAATTTTAGAACAAAACTATATTATCTTCATTACCTTTCCCAAGAAAAGTTATTTTATTACTTCTACCTTCTTTGTCTCGGTTTACTTTGTACATTTGTAATCAACGTGGAAAAACAGTAGCCTCACGGATGTCGTCTACAGAATACGTGCCTATACTCCCAATGGCTACAACACAACCAGGAAATTTTGAACCTTCACACGAACAACCCAAAATCACCTACATTCTACTAAATTCTACTATCCTGCCGCAACAATGGCTCAAGCTTATTTGGTTATTCAAATATTTTTATAGTCCAGAAGAAACCTATAAATGGAGCCAGTCTCTGCATATGTAAATAGAGTCATATTGTGTAGAATTCATTTTCTAATCGTGAAACGATTTTAACTGTTATTTTTAAAAAGGTTATAAATCAACTTTCTATATTTACCTACAAGCAAACAAACAGTTATCATCATACATACAGCTACTAAAAAAGTACGCAGAAACTCTTTCACTCAAATTCTATCCCATTTTAAAAATGCTATAATAATAAAGTTGCTAACGTTCCATTTTTAAAATCAACGATCGTTGATATTTGTCAATTAGCGAGTTCATTTCCCAAAAAAAGTTTAACTGTAACATTGCACTGACCCGTCGCATCGCTGCATAGCGTTGTACATTGCTGCCAACTTATCTGGTTAGTTAAAAAATACTGGAACTAAATAATTCGATACGTGAATGTATGTCGAACTTCATTTATACATTAAACGTAGCGGCACCCTATAGGTACCGAACAGATTAAGTCGGTAGGAATGTATTTGAGGCGTAAAATGACAAACGCCCACATGGCGCGGCAATAAAAAATAAATAACATTAAAAATCCATTCGGAATATTGTCGTTCTGAGAAGTTTAGCAGTGACACCTACTAATGGCGCGTAGTGTGGACAACTGGAACACTGTTACTGACTGCGACAATCGTCACTTCACTGATCTTTTGATACTGAGAAAGATTTATGTTTATTTCTGCGAATTTATCTTGTATTTGGATTTATTTAGCTAGAATACAAACTTGAGCTTAAGCTGCGTTTTGATTTTCGAGCCAATGTTAATCGTTAAAGAGTATTATACGTTTAAAGGTATAGTAATGATAATAGTGCTTCACGACTGTGGGATGGCAGACTTTTCACGTATCTTCGAAATAATTTTCTTGGGGATGTAGGTTTCCTCAAGATATTGTCCTTCACGGTTAGAGCCGTCTAGTCGGTATGATATACATACTTAATTTTAAAAACTCATTGGTAGATACAAACGTATCTAACTGTCGGATGTCACCGGGGAGTGAACCCAGGACCTTCAGAGCGAGAATGGCTCCATTGCTCCAACTTAGATTGCTACTAATTCTTGAATCAAATAACTATCTACTGCAGCTATCACTTATTGTACGTATTTTCGAAAATCGTTCCAGTTATAACATATTATAAATAGGAGTAGAACATGAAACCATGTCATAGTAAATAACTCTTAACAAATCAAAAGTATCGCAACGTAATATTAATGGAAACCAACAGAACACTCCTTAAACCCCTTAAAAACTTTTCTCGCGACTGTTAAATTCAGCCAATTCTGCAAAACCGCGACTTAACCCCCCGGCGGCTGACACCAAAGCATTGATTGATGAGTAGACAACTGCCGTGTTTTGCATTCAGCTATTTACGGGCATTTCCTCCGCTTAACCCGTCCGTCACCACGTGATTAATGGCGGACACACTGCCACCTATTACGCTGCTTTCGAGGGATGTACGCTTCACTTAAAGTAAGGAAACATCAGCTTACAAGCACGACTTGGTGTAACGATCTTTTTTGAAATAAATTTTTTGTTCATGTGTGTTCGATTTTTGTCAGATAATTTATTTTTCGATTCTTTGCACAGATGGCTTTTATCGCGCATTTTGTAATGTATTGTTAAGAATATAAAAACAAACGGAAATCAAAGAATCTCTACAAAAACATGACACTAGTATGTTGAAAACATTCATATTGGACACTAAAACTATTCTTATAGCAAAACTTAACTTATTTTAACAATTAGATACACAAACTCAACAAAATCCTTAAACCCATCCAGTTTTTTCCGACAACCTCATTCACGTTTATTCGTGACACTAGTAAATTGTCGTAAAAAATTAAAAGTATTATATATTATTCTTAAGTAACAAACATCAAAAATGTTACAGTTATATTATAAAATTTGCTGCTTAGATACCTAAATCCTAGAGTGAGAGTAAGATACCTAAAGTGTTATATTTCAAAATAATTACCAATTATAAGTAATACAGGCTTCAACCCGGCCGACTGTCGGCGCCTGCGCCCACGCTCTACCCGACATCGCATAAATTTGCAACCTGCTAATAGCTGCGCTAGAGTCGCGTTGTTATGGCACAAGTGGGAAACTAAGGGTTATTCTTAGTATTTCCTTCCATGATATTTTGCATAGGCTTTTTAGGGTTGCAGGAGCGAAGTTTAATTATTAAATTGATAATGATTAAGCATAAATCAATAACAATTAAGCATAAACACATTTATTTAGCAGCGGTTAAACTGGAACAGGAATATCTACCTTTTTAGTATTTAAAATGATACTTGAGTTCGTAAGTTTTTTGAGTACTTAGAGACTAAATAATGCTTAATAAAAACAGTAATTCTAAATTACTCTGTTCGAAGATTAGCCCTTCCTTTCAACGATTCTATGTAAATCGTAGATAAACTAGTTAAGCAATAGTAAAATATTAATGACCAATGATTGAAGAAAGTCCTCTAATTTCAGTTCACTAAATCAGTTCTTCCGACGGGTCATGATAGTAACCAGCTTCACCTAGCAGATGGTACGGAAAAATAAGTTAAGAGAAATAGGAAAAAGGTAAAACACGTGATGTGTTCGGCTGCCTCACTACATCGAAGGCTGCAGGAATTTTTAAAATTCGGAATCAATTTATACCCAAGTTAACGAACCTATTGGTTTTCTTCACATACATTTTCATAACTGGTGAAATTTTATTGATACAACAGTACCCTTTTAAAACGGATCTATACAAAGATTCATGCAGAATAAACAAACAAATAATTCGTAGTGCGCGACCGAGATCGGCGGAGCATGTAAAAAGTCAGCCGCACGTGCTTGCATATTTGTAGTCTAAAGAATTCTAGAACATAACCCTACTTGGGAAAGGCTTTACTTTGAATATTAAAACACTATTTTTAAATGTTTAGCTACACAATAACGAGGCTTCTGTTTGTTTTGTATGAACTGTAGGTATTTTTACATTTAATGTGTATAAATAACTACTCTCACACATTTGCAATATTTTTCATAGACTTTAAATAGATCAATATGCAATGATCTCAAAAAAAAAATTGTTAATATGCACATATGCACATTAAGAAAAGCAACAATTTATTTTAATATAAGTACTATAATTATAGAACCTTTGAAGGTTATTTCTAACAGCGACACGGTGACCGGTGATTCCAACTTGAAACGTGGAGAACCTACTGAATCAAAACTTAATTCAAAGATTCTAAAATATCTCCACGACGAACAAAACCGTATTGTCATTCTCCGATCTAAAGTAAGAAGTTGTTCAACTCGTAGACTACCCAAATACTCAGCTGAACAAAATGCCCTGAATCTACAAAACTTCCTGAAACTCAGAACAAAACCTTCTGTAACAAATTTGAGAAACACTTTGCAAAGGAAGCTAGAAGCAAGAGCCGTTTCAAGTTTTATTGTAACTACCAGTACTCTGTAACACAGTGAATAGCAGAAAAACAATGAAGTTTAGAATTTCCCTTTTGTTCTGTATTCCCAGTTTTTACCCAAGTTCACTTGCAAAGAAAACTAAAATACATCGCTAGAGATATGCTTAATGGGACGCAGACGAATAGAAACTTGCTAGCAAGTTTAAAACTCTGTTTTAATTTCTGTCGCATACGTTGAAGTTTTCTCAGCAAAAAGGCTCTGCTCTCACGTGCAGAAAATAAAGTGTGATTCTTTACGATCTCGACATTTTTCTGGCGCAGAGTGTAAAGCTTCCGGGCCCTCTTATGAATTACATAAACAATGGCGACCGAATTTAAGTATTGTATTTTGTGTGTTTTGGTTATCACATTTTTGGCTTTTGTTGCTTTTGTTAGAAATTATGCAAAGAATAAGAGTCTTCAAACATAAATATAAAGTTTTTAATACCATTAGAAGTCAACTGTATAGTAGGTACTTGAATCGTAAAACGTTTAACTATTATTGAAAGAATATTTGTGCTGTTAGGCTACATTTTAACAAACAATATATTATATGTTCCACTGTTACTAAAGTATTAATTTCAATGATATCTTTTTGATGTAAATGCAAACATTCAACGTAAATAATTTTCAGATCCAATAGCGTTGTCGGGCTGGTCAAAATAAATCTCAAAAATAAAAATTAAAAAGGTATTAAATATATATATTTCATATTTCATTAGGTCTTTACCTATGAAATTGCCGTTTTTCACGAAATAAATGAAGCGTAATTTTTTATATATTTTTTATTTCTATTAATCAAAATAATCACCCATGCAATCAATGCATCTTTGCCAACGCATTGGTAGCTTATTGATGCCTTTCTTGAAGAAATCAGCTGGACGGGAGGCAACAAATTCTTCAAAGGCATTTTGTACTGCCTCTCGGGTATTGAATTTTTTTTCCCGCCAAGAAGTTATCCAAATTCTGGAAAAAGTAGAAGTCTGTAGGCGCAAGGTCTGGTGAGTACGGCGGATGACGGAGAACTTCCAACCCCAACTCTTGTAGCTTGGAGACCGTCTGCTGTGCAGTATGAGGTCGCGCGTTGTCGTGCAGGAGCAGTGGAGCCGAACGATTGACCAAAGCTGGTTGGAGACGTGCGAGCTTCTTCATCATTGTGTTCAGTTCTTCACAGTACACATCTGCAGTAATGCTTGTCCCGTTTGGCAAGAAGCTGTGATGAATTACACCCGCGTTAGACCACCAAACAGTGACCATCATTTTTCTAGGGGTAAGTTTTCGTTTAGGGCATTGTTTGGGTGCTGAACCAGGGTCCAACCAACTTGCTGAGCGCTTACGATTGTCAAACAGGATCCATTTCTCGTCACAAGTAACAATGCGGTTCAGAATTCCTTCATTTGTATGCCTGCTGAGCAGTGCAAGGCACGTCTCCACGCGTACTTCGCGCTGGCGGTCATTGAGTTCGTAGGTACCCATTTGTCAAGCCTTTTTACCTTGCCACTTTGACGCAAATTGACCAATATTGTTTTGATGCTAACGTCGAAAGCTGCTGCTAATTCAGCCGTGGATTGAGTTTCATCAGCTTCCACAATTGCCTTTAATTCGTCATTGTCGACCAAAGTTTTCGGAAGACCACGGGGTTCATTTTTCAGGTCAAAATTTCCAGAACGGAAGCGGGTAAACCAATAACGGGTGGTGCGTTCGTTTGTAGTGTTCGCTCCGTAAACGTCGTTGATGTTGCGTGCCGCTTGTGCCGCTTTGCTGCCACGACGGTACTCATACTCCATAATTACTCGAATTTTTAATTATCCATGATGACGAAAAATGTTCGAATGCGTTGAAAACAAAACACTAACTATTAAACAAATGACGATTTTAGAAAAATTCCATGTTTGTCAAATAAAATTAATTTGAAATTAGAATTATCAGTCAAAAAAAAAAATATTTTCATTTGAAATGGCCAGTACGGCAAAACGGCAGTTTCATAGGTAAAGACCTATTTATTATATTTCCTTGCGCGCATAGCAATAATATTTTAAAATTAATTTTTAAGTTTGTCAGTTGTGTTCATCATTACTGTATATACATAGTTATATCCTGTTAATGGCTGGTTAAGAAGTATTGTTTAATTATCTAGATTTATTTTATGATTAAAGAAGCTGTTGGTTATGAAATAAACAAACTTATCCAAAGAATTATTTTATGATAATTTTTGGAACGCTTGAAATAAATAATATTTTTATAGTATCGAACCAAGTAAGTACCAAATACACGGCGTTATCTACGCACTTTTATAAATCTGCAGATAAACGCGCACTATCGAAAGATTCAATACACACTTCTAAAGGCAGTTGACCAAGTTGTTATAAACTAGGACACAAAAATCAATCAAAAAGTTTAACTTAACAATAAGTTTTTACTGTATCCTATTATTTAGCACAGAAATTAACTTAATCTCAGACCATTCTAGGTTATTTACTATCCGGGCCGTCGTCCGAGGTTGTTATTATCCGCTTCGAGCACCGAAGGATAATTACTCCAATCCACCGACGGACGGACGGCATTGTTTTGAAATTGCGAACAGTTTAAAAATTGCGTAACTTGTAAGGATTATGCTGGAATCGGTGTGTATGAGAGAAAGTTTAGCATTGTTTATTAATGTGGGAAGTTTGAATATAGCCTTTTTTTAACATAACACGTAGTTTGCTATTGTTGAAAAAACATTCGTAACTCCTTGTTAGCCAAAAATGTTGTAATAAAGTGCTTGTCATTTATATTGAACGCCATCCGATTAGTAGTAGGGAGCGTTCGCGGATAGCTGTCACTATACATTGCATAATATTAGTTAAAGTTACCAATTAAATAGGTGTTTTTTAAATTTGTACATTGAAATCTTCATAACTGAAAATAAATCCGCTCCATTATACTGCACCCGAAATTCCGCTCCAGGCGCTTCTGCTCAAACAGTCACTTCACAAAATGACGCATAACGCTAAGTGACTACGACACTTACCCCCGCATATATTATGCTGCACTTGAGCAACCGATTGTAATACTGGCTTTAGTCCGTGGCTTCGCACCCGTCGTTATTGAGATTATTAATAAATTTAAACTCATACATATAATTTTTATTTTACGTTGATAGATAACTGAATAAACAAGGGCAACGCATTCTAACCGCGCTTCAGTAATTGGAATAAGTTGGTTCAGAAGCCATTCGCTCTTTATAAAACTACCGTTTTTCAATCACAGCGGCTTTATTACAATAAGGTTATTTATATTAATCAGGTTAATATTATGTACTAAACTCACTTGAACGGTTTAGCGTACGTAACGTAGCTTATTTACTACCCGGTGCTCTCATCCAGATCCAGGAACAATATCGAGATAAAATTAGGCATGTTTTCCTCCGGAATCAAACTATCTAATGGTGAAACAATTTTTAAAATCGATTCAATAGTCCCCGAAGTTAGTATTCCAGAAAATTTTAATCGACAGTCAGTATTTTGCTCGTATATGTAGAGATTCCAGTGTACCACGGAATATGTAATATATCATTCCATACAATGCCCTACACTCCATAGTTAGAAAACAATGGGACTCTTGTATTAGAGGGAGCTGTATTTATTGGCCTGACAGGCTTGAATACTGGTTGGGTTCCTCATGCCTAAGATATTTGAAATGTAGCCTTTTCTTTATTCTGTAGCGATCGAAAAGTTGCGATTTCATTAGATATTGTACAGTCAAGTCTAAGTAAGGTGTCAAAAAGTGTGTCTTAGAATATTGTTACTATATTAAAACTACAAAATATGCATTGAGGGATTTAACATTGGCACACCAGAGGAGCGGGGCGGAAAAACCAGTCAACCGTCGATCGCCACTGCGACGCATCGCACGCGCACTATTATTGTAATAACCTTCTTTGTCGAACACATCAAGCACTTTAATACAGTCCACGGGTTTAATTTACAACCAAACCAACATCAACAGATATTTTTTTAAATAGTACCACGGCCGTGACCGCCATAATGATCCCACTGCTGGAACTCCAGCTTCACGCTACTGAGGGGGTGGTTTTCAGGCTATTTACATTTATTCATCAGGCTTGCCTACTGCGGCTTGGCCACATACCTTCGAAAACATTTCAAATTCCCCACGATGTTTTTCTTTATCGTTAGAGCAATCGGCTTTATGTACTAAGTTGTAAAACTCATATGTCGGTCACCAGGATCGAACCTATTTAGTTTAATTTAATTTCAGTTTTTAATGAAATCTTTAAAGCATATGGTTGCCTGGAAGAGATCACTCTTTTAGTGATAAGGCCGCCAACATTGTCATTCTCTTTTTTTGTAGTTGTAATCTATGTGTATTTTAATTTTGTGACTTGTTTGGCAATAAAGTGTATAAATATTATTATTATCCGGTATCACGGATACAATTTTGCTTTAGAGGATAAATAAAATAAATAAATCCCCAGACAAACACACCAACTGTATGACCCCAAAGTAAGCAGAGCTTGTGGTATGGATGACCCTACAGCGAACTGGGTGGGGAACCCAGAATAAACATACATATATAAATACAAACAACCATGACCCGAGAACAAACATCTGTGTTCATCACACAAATGAATGCCCCGGCCAGGACTCGAACCTGGGACCTTCGGCGTATCAGGCAAGGCTACTTACCACTACAACACTCGGTCGTCAAATATTAACTTATAAAACTAATAAATAATAACAAATACATTTACTTCACATTTGTACAACAGATTTAGTACTTTCAAATATACTCTTGTATTTATAGTAAATAAAAAAATTTAATGATTCAATGTTTATTAAAAATCATATGATTAAATTTTAACCATACCCCAATCGCCATATTGTGAATAAGACCGCGGACACCCCAGCATAGAATTATGCTTCAAGAATTGTAAATTAAGCACTTAGCGCGTACTTAAAGCTCACATTTTCTCCTCTGGGAAAACAATTCAAATTCTTTGACTGCCGAGCTCAAAACTTGTTATAAAATACTTGAGAGTTCACTACTCGTTTTAACTTGCATAATTTAAAAAACGAGCATAACTTTGAAAAAAGTTTCATGTGAAACTTCATGTTATGTAGAGATTTTGCTTTATAAAGGATCATAAAAGATTATATAATTTTTATTCCCAGACAAAAGTTATTAATTAAATGGTTTAAAAATTTTTAAATATCCAGTTTTGTAGTATTGACCTCGTTATAATAAAAAGCCAAGCGTTTGTCAACCATAAACGATGTTTTTTTTTTTAAACTAATAAGTTTGATGTGGTTTGTTTAGGCAAAGTTAGATGTTATTCAAATTAAACAACAGTGAACTCTATGTGTTAATATTAATAAGGTATTCAATTAAATATGTTAATTTCAATTAGTGTTAGTAATGGCAAAGCGGTGGCAATACAGATAAGGCTACCTTTAGAATTTAATTCAATTAAAAACTTACTCAGTTTGTACACCAAGAAGCAGAAAAGTAATTCTTTTTGTGCGGATCATGGCTCACACGCATCGGTCTTTTTACGCGACAGAAATCATTTCGAGGAACTGTATATATCTTAAAATTAACCATTGTTTACAGCAGTAGATTCTCAACATAGTCCGCAAGTTCAATTAAAAACGTAGTTCAATCAAATTATAATAACAAATCCCCAGTCAAACACACCAACTGCATGGCCCCAAAGTAAGCAGAGCGAACTGGGGGGGACCCAGAATAAACATACCTATAGAAATACAAACAAACATGACCCGAGAACCAACATCTGTGTTCCTCACTCACATGAATTCTCCAGAGCTTGAACCGGCGTATGAGGCAGGGCTACAAACCACTACGCTATTCGGCCGTCAAGGAATACATTTTAAAACTACCCGCGTCTTTTTTAATTTAGCTGTTTTAAAATTTAACTTTAACTTTTTCTCCACGACCAGGATCGACTTCATATTTTACGAATGAAATTTAATATAGAGTTCAAAACTTGCAACGGTTTTATAAGAGAAATGGTTTTATAAGAAAAGTTCTTCCTGCCCGCAATATTCTGGACGTTAATCTGGATTTGCGACCTTCCTACTTCCTACTTTACTTTTTAATTAAAAGTATTTTATAGCAGAGCCTTTTATTTTAGACTTGTTCATTAACTTTGTTTTATTTTCCTAATCAGCTTTCAATAGATTTAGTTGTGTTTTTAAAAATTATTTTAGCTTTTTTTGTGTATAGAATGATTAGCCTTCATCGTTTACGAAGGTATATAAATATCAACTTCTTCCTTCTTTTTACTATTTTGACGACCCAGGTTCGAGTCGAGGTCATGGTTGTTTATATGTTTATTCTGGGTTCCCCCCAGTTCGCTGTATAGTCATCCACGACACAAGCTCTGCTTACTTTGGGGCCATACAGTTGGTGTGTTTGTCTGGGGACTTTTTTTAAACTATATTTACAGCCGGCAAAGGAGCACGTGACCAACCGCAATCATGAACATCTGTCGTAGGTGTTGTGACTGGCTATCTTTGTTGTTTATTGCTTTAGCGACTAATGCTGCATTGCCGTAGGCTTAAGTTGGAAATGATTTTGTTCCAGTAATTGGACTGGCTGCTGAGTATAACCACGTTTATGTATACGTACGGCGCCAGACGAGATCTTAACAACAGACACTCTCTGTAACTCACTGTAATCGACTAAACACTAGTAATAATAACTCACATGTCGTGTATACGTATTCAAGATTTACTTTTCAGAACAAAACAAAAAACTGACTATGATTATTTTTTCTAAGACACGACTTTTGGTGTCATCCTAAAACTGTATTCAGTACATAGACCTTACTTATTTATTAAACCTTTACTTATTGTACATAAAAAAAGAGCAGGTGAACAAATCATAATCACAATGTTGCGTAAAACACGGCGGCCTTATATTAACTAATAAGATTAAACCAGTACAGACTAGTGATGTAACGAATATTCGCATTTGCATTCGCGAATATTCGCATATTTTTTGATATTCGCATCCGCATTCACATTCGCAAAATTTATGCGAATGTTTTGCGAATATGAATATCAGAAAAAAAGCATTTGAAGATAGAATAGTAAGGTAATAAAATCAAAATCAAAAATTTCTTAATGCAAGATCACATTATCAGTCTTCACTTTATCATTTGGTATTATTTCTTTATTTAAGGACCTTACCTTACCTTTCATATTTGCATTAGAACCTACAAGACAAGACATATCATTCATATATAATGCAATGTAAACAAACAAAAACAAATTCTAGATTCTAGATAACTTGTATCAGTCTTCAAACAACTTATTTGAACAAACAAAATTTGAACAAAAACTTAATATTCGCATTCGCATCCGCATTCGCGAATGTTCAAAAAATGACATCCGTTACATCACTAGTACAGACATCGGGTTAGACGTACAAAGTACAAAAAAGAAATTTCGAAAAAAAATACAAAAATCTTTTTTGAATCATATTTAAAAGTTTTATCCTTCATCGGGATGGCGTAAATAAAGCTTAAATTCGGTTTTTTTAAGGGTAGACTGAGGAGAAAAAACAACCACTCGCAATTCTTTCATAAAAGAAACTTTTACAAAATACTTAGGGTAGAAGGTATACAATTTGATGACGACGTGGAAGAAACACACATATGATAGCTAATTGTAACAACAAATGTATATTTTGCTTTTCACAAACAGAAACAGTTCCCCTTCTAATATTTAATAATTTTGGCATCGTAAGCCAGACAAACCTGGGTAAGGATTAGCAAAAAACCACTACGGGATAAAATAAGAATTCCACACAAATACATTTCCCAACCATTTTTTGAACGGTCTAAGATTGGTGTAACAGGTCACCATAAAATGATAAAGAATCACAGCTCCTGTTTATCTTCTAAAGTAGTTTAGCTACTAGTTTAAGAACAATAATCCACCACTTTAAATATCGAGATATTTGTGGAATTAGCCATTTTTTTCCCACAAAACGTTAAGATTGTCTATTGTTAAAACAAACTTTACAAATAACTAATATTAACCTCCGTGGCACTCATTTGTTTTTCTTATCAGTCGTTTGTTACACAAAAACAGCAAAAAATTTAACATTTCGTTATTACATATCTCAGTATCTTTTTCTTAAGAAATTCATATCGAAGAATCCCACATTCTATTATGTTTTCTTATCAAATAACTACGGCAATAATCGGAGCATTAAACCTTTTGTCACAATAGAATTGTTGTACAAATTACTTTATACTTATGACACCTTTTGTTAGAAAAGCTCACTGAATTTTGAGGTCTATGTTTGTGTTGTTAAGTTGAAATTAGGCTGCAGTTAGAAGATTTCGGGAGTATATTGTTACGTAAATAAGATAAAACTTCGCTAGAATGTTCAGTATATTTGGAGTAAATGGTGGCTGTAAACGAGTATGGTTGTAGTAGTAGGTGTAATGCTTGTTCAAATAAATCCTGGCAAGGGCCACGAAAGGGTGCTATATTTAAGTCCGAGAACACTTATCGGACGCCATTATGGACACTATTCGACCATATTTAGAGCGTTTATTTGAATGAGTAGACGATGTTTTGGTGTGAATTTTGGTAGGCAAATATGATAGCTAGTACAGTAAAAATACAGGTATGTTTATGTATATTTACCAACATATATAATTATCCATTTATCCATAGAAATACTCCACCATAAAAGGATTCTAATGCATAATATGTAATACACAAAAACATAGAGCAAATTGCGGTCTGTAATTTTGCTTGAGTAAACAATAACCATCAACTTTTCCTTAATTTTATCCCTATTTTATGCCTTTAAGGTAGGCCTACAAGCCTTCAATATTAAATAACGTTTTCTTGAAAGTAACGTTTATTCATTTCCCTCAGTTAAAGTAAGTAGTGAGTTAAAGGAATATAATGTGACAAATACCAGACCAGAAGATTGAAGGTTGAAAAATTTGTGCAGCTATGTCACCAAGTTTGAGGCTTAGCTAATTTATTAAATGTTAAATTGATGTGTGTGTAGTAAACCTTAACATACGCATAATTGTTGTCGCATATTTTTTTTAAAGATAATCAGATATGGCATAAAGATAACTTAGCATAATATTGTAAGGCATAAAATGAGAAAAGCATAACATATAATACCAGTTATCCCTATTAATCATTACCTCGGAGTTCTGAAAACCAACAAAATAGAATAGAGATCATATTATATTATATTATATTATATTACTCCATGCACGAAATATTCAAGCACCAACTAGATTGATTTCTATATAGTTGATAGTTACAATGTCAAAATATATTTATACGGCTCGTGCCTTAAACCTCACACATAAAACCTAACCCAACCAAACCCAATGTAGTATGGACTCCGGCGAGGGAACACTATAATATACGAAGTGGCAGATATTTCGACTAAAAGCATCGTAATTAAGCTGACGCACTGATCCATAAACAATTACAATATTTCAACAAAGTTTAAAAGACAAACGGCTGCCATTAAACATAAAAATATACATTTTTGTATACTTTTTTATTTTACATTTATTGGGCAGTAGCTTGCAGTCATGGCAACAAAGTGACATGAGACCAATTCCAAGTTCTCATATATAACAAGATTTTAGCTAATATTAAGAAATACTGTTACATAAAAATTAAAAACTAAGTGATTCACATATCTCATATAGACGATTGATGACTCCATCAACAGTAGATAATCTGTGACGAAAGAAATCCAACCCATCGCAGTTGCGTTTCTCTCTTCGATGTAATGTTTCCAAGCACGGATTGTGATTAGGTTATAACTGGTTTAACTTAACAAACACAAATTCATCAAAACCTTCCTTTCACCTTTACCTAAGCAAACATAATTAGAGATATATAACTGATAAAGGTGTATTAATTGATACAAATGGTAGCACAGGTCAAGCTTTGCGTTAATTTATAACAATTAGCCAGGCTGCGCCGCTGCTGGCTGTATAGTTGGAAACATTTGGCTGTTGTTGGCAATCAATCTTGTGATTAGAGGTTTCAATTTCAATTGTGTATTTGTTCAAGACAAGCAAATTAAGATTTTTTGATAAAAGCAGAAATTTTTATGCGTTGCTCAAGCTACGAAAAACAATAATTGTATTTATTTATTTATTATTTATTTTATCGTTTTTGTAACTACAATATAAAATACATAATAAAACTTATAGATATTGTACAAAGGTACAGCTTATTTCTAACAGAAATCTCTTCCAGCAGACCTGAGACTGGAGAGTGTGTAAAAAGAGCAAATTTAGTGTACTAGTAGTACTAAATAAAAATACACATGTAAAACAAAAACAATAAATACATACACATAGGAAATAAATCCATATAAAATACAATAAACATACACACATACATACATAAATATATACATACCTACATAAATATAAAACGATAACTTGTAAATAAACTAGTGAAATAGTGACAGAAACTTAAATATTCGACAAGTAATGTTCTCTTACTCGTTTCTTGAATGAGGATAGAGTTTTGGATTCCCGAATTTCGTAGGGTAATGAGTTCCACAACCTTACCGCATGTATTGTGAAAGAGTAGGAAAAAAAGTCTGTTTTATGTAATTTTAAATTTAATAAAGTTCGCTTATTCACTCTGCAATGCTCATCTTCATTGTGCGCAAAGGAAAAACGGTCACTCAGGTAACGTGGAGAGCATGGGTTATACAGGACGTTAAAGAGTACATTTAGGATGCGGGCGTTTCTACGATGTCTTATGGGAAGCCATCGGAGTCTTCTACGGTATTCAGAGACATGATCAAATTTCTTGAGACCAAAGATAAATCGAATACACAGATTCTGTAATCGTTCTAGTTTATTTAGGAGATCCTCAGTAATATCCAAGTAACAGACGTCTGCGTATTCGATAATTGATTGGATGAGGGTTTGAGCAAGAGAAATCTTGGTCTGAAACGGCAGAAAACTGCGAAGGCACTTGAGCTTGTGATAAGAATAATATACTTTTCTACTGATTTCACTGACATTTGCATTCCAAGTGAGACAAGAATCAAATGTAACCCCTAAGTTTTTAGCCGTGTCAGTGAACTCAATAGGAGTACTATCAAGGACAACAGAGGGCAAGTTGGTCAAATCGATGCAGCCACGCATATGCCGACTGCCAATAATCATGGCTTTTGATTTGCTCGGATTTACACACAAGCCGTATGACTTAGCCCAGTTACTGATGCAACTAAGATCTTTATTTATAGCAGCAATAGTTGCTGAACAATCTGGGACAGCAAAATGGCGGTAAATCTGCAAATCATCAGCGTAAAGGTGGAAATTACACGAAAGAACTGTGGTAATAGAGTCAATAAATACTAAGAAGAGCAGAGGGGAGAGAACGCCACCCTGAGGCACGCCCGCTACAAGATCACACCAGTTAGAGTGAGACTCACCATGGCGAACCCGCTGCGACCGGCCTCGAAGATAAGAGTTGAACCAGGCCACTGCAGAAGGAGAGACATTTAGAGATGTTAAAGTGCCAAGGAGGATGTCAAAGTCGACAGAATTGAATGCACTACTAAAGTCTAGTAGTACTAATAGTGTAAGGGATTTATTTTCCATGGCCCATCGAATGTCATCGGTGACATTTATAAGCGCAGAAGTTGTACTGTGCCCTGGTCGGAAGCCGGATTGAAAGCTACTAATAAGGTTATTGTCTACAAGGAACTTTGAAAGTTGAGCGTGTACGATATGCTCAAGCACTTTGGAGAGAAAAGGTAGGATGGATATTGGACGAAAATGGGAAAGAGAACTAGGGTTAGGAATCTTGGGTAACGGAATAACATGAGCATGTTTCCAGGAAGTAGGGAAAGTGCTGGTTGTAAGGGAGAAATTAAAAATATGTGTGAGTACTGGTAGCAGAATCGGTAATATCAAAGTAATCATTTTTGAACACAGCTTATCCTCACCGATAGCTGGAGATGTTATGGAGAGAATGGACTTCTTAACGTTATCTTCTGTTACAGTTTTTAACACAAAAGCAGAATGAGTCGAAGGAATATTCGATAACGATACTAAAGTATTATCTTTAATGGCAGAACTAACAACAACAGGAGGTTGGGAAAACAGTTGGTTCAGTGAATCTAAATTGAAGTTGTGAAGTTCAGTAGATGGAGATCTGCCAATGCCTACGGACTTGAGAAATTTCCAGACTTCTGCAGGGCTACGGTTTATAAGGGAATCATGGAAGTGGCGCTTTTTGGCATCGCGACATAGACGGCTGCATCGGTTTGTAATTTTTCTTTACCAATCAATTTTGAACATTGGTTATGTTATTTTAAAAGGATTGCACGATTCATTCTGCGTACACATTTTGTAGGGCGCGAATATGATGTTCTAGTTTAGATAAACAAATATAATATAGTAGTGCGCTATACCTCAAGGAAACCTCGTTGTTTTTATTCAAAAATATTCTAAAGAAGTATTTGAATGACACTCAACGTTTTAATGCAATGTAACTTAGGTTTTTATTTTCTTTTATCGACATAAAATGAATTTTAATCTTACAAAGAAGTTTAACTTCAAAATTAAATTAAATTTTGTTCAATTTTATTCTTGTGTAATTTTGTTATGAAACTTAATTTTTGTTGTGCTGAAATATTATAATAATAATCCATGTTTTAATTTTATTAAGAAATATTGTAATTCCTATTATCATTTAGCTTTATTTTGTGTAAAGTTTACGCACAAGTCATAATGCTGTGCACACAATTTTTGGGTACCGATCTAGGTCTTGAATGTTTAATATCCATATTAATACATATACTTATTTCTTTCTGATTGTTACCTGTATGTGTGCCTTAATAATAATAAATAAATAAATTAATTAAAAAACACAACTTAAGAAGCAACTATGTAGATTAATAGTATTGTTTTGTTTTACTATAATCAGTTAAATTATTTGTCCGATATATGTCTGAAGGCTGTGCCTTTTATTTCTTTCCTTTAGAAAGTTCAATTTGTTCATGATTGCATCCTCATTGTCAATCGTCTTCAAGTGACGCCTTTCCAACATATAATACAAAATATTCTAAAAATAAAATAGTTTTAAAATGAAAAGAAAAATCTTTATGAAGCTTACAAACCTAGTTAACAAAACTAAGTAACTAATTAGCGTTTTGAGACTTAAGGATTCTAAAATCGAAGGAACGTCTTTGCACTGGCTGAGCTAATGTTTCTCGCGAGGACGTTCTTTTATCATAATGCTGAAATGTTAAGAACTAATTGTTTCGAAATGTCGAATATACAACACTTTACTTTATTACATTTTTAGGAGTTTATTGATGGTAATTATTCCACAAAAAAATACAAGGTGTCAAATTAAAGCACAACGAGAAAATAACGTAATTCTGAATACAACTAACTACGGCTATGAAATAACACTGGTTACAAATACAAATAAATAAATCCCGAGACAAACACACCAACTGTATAGCCCCAAGTAATTAGAGCTTGTGTTATGGATGACCATGCAGCGAACTGGGGGGGAATCAAGGGCGGACAAGAATATTCATGACCCGAGAACGTGTTCATTACACAAATTTCCTGAATAAAGTAAAATAAAATAAATTAATGCCCCGGCCAGAGCTCGAACCTGGGACCTCCATATGAGGCAGGGTTACCACTAACTACGCCACTCGGCCGTTGAAAATGTAATAGTGGCTCTTTTGTCAAAAATCCTACAATTATAAATATGCTATAGAAAATTAACAACAATACAAAAGAAAATAAATAATTACAAACACTACGACTAAATTACTTTGTGTGGGGGGGGGGGGGCATTTGGTCAAAAAGCGGGAAACATTTCCGCGTTGGAAAGCTATCGACAAAAATTGTGCGAATTTAGTACCAGCCAAAGGCTCACGGGTTCCAAATACGTAAAAATAAATAAATAATCTTTGATTCAGTAACTTTTTGCGTTAAAACTGGACATCTAGTATTTTGCACATAATAAACAAGTTTGAAATTTGGTACATTTTTAAAACCATGCCCCTTTGTATTGAATCAAACGGCCTTTATGATAATAATATATTATGCATTTGAGTTATCCCGCATCTAAATCGGGCTTTCTTTCGGGCCGCATAAAACTCACTGTTTCTACCAAATAATGTTTCCTCATCGGGAAGTAAGAATGAAAGAATAATAGCAAGCTATTAATTTTGTTTCCTGCGTCACACAGATACATTCATTACGTGGTAAAATCATTTACAGACCACAAAATTCTTAGCGAATAGCCGGGAATCATCAGGAATAAGGAAAATAATGCTTCTTATAATGAAGGTTTAAGATAAGGAGTATATTAAGATGGACACATGCAAGTTGTAATGAATACTACGTATAAACACAAGACTATATAATTTTTTGAAATTAGCCCTTAATTTGATTAAAGAATTTAATGCTTATGGATTTTCCTATTTATTTGCATCGAAGCAAGAATATTTAATTAAATACATACATATTTATGTGTATTATTATAATATCTTCATACTTTCACTCATCTGAGTATTCCACCCCTTTTTAATACACCAATAATAAAAATTGTGCACTATTAAATAAATTACCTTAATTTCATTATTAGTATTCTGTTGCGTTTCGACAAAAATCCCAACGACTTAAAAAACTCCCTTTTATAAGCACCAAATAAATAAATCTGCAACATCTGCTTACGTCAATAGTTGGCTTCTACTTTTAAATCCCCCTAGGAGGATTCAATTCATTGATAGTTTAATCTACCAGTAGCCTCCACAAGACCGGAGTGTAAACCCTGCGGCACTCCGAGTATTTATGAACCTCAAGAGATTTTAATTTACTGTTCTGTTTTCTTATCAAAATTTATTGCCAACAACTTAAGTATGAATAAACTAAAGAAACTCGTTACTTGTTAGTTACTGAAATTAGCTGAATAATTTGTTATCAAAGCTATTATTTAGTGGGATAACCGTCAAATATTGGATTTATTTTAATAGTAAATGTAATAGGCAGTGTATTGAGTTAACGTCAAGTTTAAATTAAGGCGAAAGCTGTATTGTATATTTTTGATTTGATTTGGTCCCGGTTTATTTTATTGTTGGAGTATTACAATGATAACAATAATTAAGTGAGTCGACCAATGCCATACACACACTTTAAAATTTATTTTTATAAGACTATAAGGCTTTAAATAATAAATTAAAAATAATCTATTATAATAAAAAATATTTCTGTTGAGATTTGAATCGGATTTTTACAATCTTTTTAAGTTCTAAAACCAAAGTCAGTTTCCCAGTCCTTTCACTGAATGCCTATTTCACTCCCCAGTTCTACAAAATACATTGTAGCTGAATATCCTCTGAGCTTTAAAATTAGCGCAGTAAAATATCCAATTTTATTTTATGGCGAAAAATTATCATATCGAGCAAACCCTGCGATGACGGAAGAAAAACTTTTTAATATATTTTTATGAAAGGTATTTCGATCGGCCGACCGTGGAATGATTAATGGGAAGGGCTTTACCGAAAATGTGTTGCACGGCCGATGCTGAAAAGTTTCTGCCCAACTCCTAACCACTATTCACTTGGGTGTTGCCCGAATTTTGAATAATTTACGACAAATGAGTCTGACGTTTTTAAAAGGGTCGTCGTTTATCGTGCTAGTTCTGTTGTCGTGGGAATAATGAATGCAGCTTTATGTTTTCTGTCCATTTTTAAGTGGAATTGACATTGTTATCCTCTTGTTATGAATCTCCACATCTTGCAAAGTACAGTATAGGTATCAATCTATGTAATCAATTTAAAATAGTGACACTTCTACACCAATAAATAAACCTACCAAAGATTCATGCTTCATTTAAAGTTGTCGTTTGGGATTACACTAAGCTCATATTATTCTATCTAACCGACGTTTTCCATTATCGGCAGTAAATCGGGTGCAGTGTCCAATCCCAGAGGCGAATTTACCCGAAATTCAATACATTGGCGAAACATAAATCGTAAATGGCACAACGAACGGCATAATCCGATTTATTCCTCCCAATCGGATCACAAATTGGATTTTGAATTATTACTTTTACGATATGTTTGGAAATATTAGAAATTTATAATTGCGTAAAGCTAGTTTTTGTCAATGTTTATTATTTAAAAAAGTACATCAATAACACGATGGTTGGTATATTTTTTTTTAATTCACTAGCTCTTATATTTTTTTCGCGTTCTAAGTAGTTTTAAGTAATATAAAGTAAATTTTTTTTTTTAATTTAGTAAATACATTAAGCAGCGAATGGTTTCTATGAAAACTCACAAACCTAATAAATACATTTTCATATATAATTAAGTAACAATTTAATTAAAAGTTAAATATCAAAATCTTATTTGTTTAAAATGGTTGACGCACGTAAATATAAGAGGTACAACTTACAGGTACAACTTTTCCACATATAGTGAGAGTCACAGCCTAAGAGAAATTACAGTTTGTAATCTTATCACGTCAGAGGGATCTCATCCTAAGCTCGAACACAGCATTATAATAAAATTTACATGATGAACACCCATATTCAAATTAGCAACATTATTAGTTACTACAAGGGCCAGCTGGTCCTCATTAAACCAAAGCTTAAGCTTCTAAATACAAAAGCGCCTCATATCTGGAGGTTATATTTTATACAAAAAGCCACTCTCCCGCCAAAAGCCTGAAGCAAATTGATAAATGAGCAGTATATCAAACATCTCTTTCTTAGCAATCATTTTAAGGATCTACCTGTTAGGGCGGAGACTTTGAGTCAGCTAGAAGATGTAATAAAATTATTATACCGCGTATATTACATGTAACGTCTATTGTGTAAATTTTCTTGTATGTATTATTGTTATGGAATGACAATAAATCAAAAGTGAAAACGAATGTTTTTTCGACCAAAACTTACTGATACAACTGTAGAAATATAAAAATAAACGAAGTTTAAATCTTATTGCATCATAATCAGTTATAATCTCATCATTACTAGGTCAAACAGTCTAATAATCTTTGTGATTCAGTTGATTCACGGGCACAAAGATTATTTGCAAATTATGACCGTGAAGTCAGACTACAAAATACTTATTAATATCCTTTCATGCAGCTACCAGCAAATTTACATACATTTAAGTAGGTCAAGTTAACAATGCAATTGTATTTTAGTAAATTTTAAATTATATATTTTTTTGTAAAATATCGCAGCATAAATATACTGTAAAACTACGTGTAGCTAGACAGATACCCGTAAAACATTAACACCGACATGATTTCAAACGATCGTATTGTAAGTTAGAAAAGCAAAACCCTGCTTATAAGCGATATCTAAAATATATTACGTATTAATCATTACAACTCGGCCTTACAAATCGGTTGCAGTCCAGCTGCTGTTTTATGGTAAAATGTTCTAAATTATTCCCCCGGGCGCCAAATCTCATCTTATATTTTGAACGCAATCACTCGAGTTTCAATAAAGCCTCTCACACCTACCTTTATTGCAGTAGGAAATTCCTTGAAATATAACCTACACCATTAATTTCATAGTAGATAGTGTCAAATGTGATATGATGTCCATTATAGCCCTTTGTTATATTATACTAACATTTCTATCGATAGTTTGTTTACGTAATTTTTATCTTTTTCTTATATTGTTCTTTCCTAATATAGTCAATTCAATTTGTACAAACTGTCTGGAGGAATCCATTTCCTATAACAAAAAGAAACCTAAAGATACAAACGGTGATTTTTTTCAATTCATTTTTTTCTTCTTCACTAAACGAATTTTATTTTTTGTATAATTTTCTAAGTTTTACATGAACACACAAAAGGGATAATTTTCAAGAGACATAGAGAATCCTACTAATACCTATTATAATCGCGAAAGTTTGTATGGATGGATGTTTGTTACTCTTTCACGTAAAAACTAATGAATGGATCAATATGAAATTTGGCACAGTGTTAGTTTATAGTCTGGAGTAACATTTAGGATACTTTTATCCCGATATTCCAACGAAATTTAAAACAAACGCGGGTGAAACCGCTTGTAACAGAAAATGGCGGGCGACGATGCAGTGTTTTATCTAATTTGTCAATTATTGTATTGAAAGTATTGTTAAGCTATTTACCGCTGGAAAGACACTCTAGAATCTTTTTTCTTGTTTTAGGAGTTATTCTTACAAGTCAAAAGGGCACAAGTAGGCATTTTCAGATTTTTTTGTTACTAAGAACGCGTACACGTCGATCCGCGGTCGCCGAGCGATTGCGGGAGTTGAGTTGGCAAAAATTTAGCCTGCGGTGCTTGTTCTAGTACATTAATACATATTAGTTCAATGTATTAACAGGTATGTTTATCATTCATGTTTTAGACATTACGTTCCTAGACAGACGATGACCCAAACGAGTAAGAGGCTTATTTGTAGCTCGGAAAACTTTCTTACTTCCAGTTAAAGTCATCAATAAGCTACCCTCAAAATCCAGTAACTAATAAAGATACAACAATCTATTATCTTTCCAAGAAAAACTTTTTGTAACTCCAGCAAAAAGGAAAGAACATTGTAGCAATACCATTACCGGGATCCGCTTCCTTGCCGGGAATATTTTTGGACGACGCCCAAATAGAGATATCCATCACGTAGCCAGGAAAATAAACAGTAAATAAAGTTAAAAGATAAATACTACCCACTATTTACTGTAGCATCTGAAGGAAACAACGTTGCAGTTCGGGAAATAGACACCATCTTTCTGGCGGCGCCACTGATTGCTCTTGTTTCCGTTGACGTATGGAAACAATTTAACGTGGCTTGCGATTGTAGGTATCGGTTTTCTTTGATATTGAATAATATTTTAATTGAAAAATTGAAAAAGTAAAATTTTTTGCTATCACGCTCTTACCAGTTTTTTTTTTAAATCATAAAGAAACTTTTGAAAGGTCTAAAGCGTACTTATAAATTTTTATAAGGTCCTTGGTTTGACACCAGCTGATTCTGTCGTAGATAAAAACGCTTTATGAAGTCCATTTTGAGTTGTACAGTACAGACCAGTAGCGCTAGATTTCAGATTTTGCGCTAAAACTATATAGTTTCATTAAACTTTTGCCTTATTTAATACATACTTTTGCGTCATCGAAGGTTCTTGCTGAGGTAGAAAATATAGTATTTGTGTGTTTGCACCATATAATAATAAAGAAAGAAAAATTATTCACACTTGGAAGTAGTAATTGTCCACCATTTCAGTCCACGGCAATACACATATTTAAACTTGCATGCCACGTGCCTAACATTTCTATAAAATAACAATAAAAGCATATTTAGATTTTTTTTTAATTCAAACCCTGTAAAAGTCACAAAAGAAAACTCAAGTTTATTTTCGCTAGAGAGTAACAAAACACTTTTTAAATGTTGTGTCTTTTGCGTTTTTTCGAAATGGCCATTTTTTTATGGTCTTTTTAAATTTCACCGGACATCGTGGCCTAGCGCTGAGGGCGGTTATTTGCGTTCATGAAGTATTAATAGTTTGAAAAAATGGTCCGGTCAAAATAGACGAAAGCTAGGTTTACGGGCCCTACCTCACCTTGCACTGGATGAACATGTCACAAACTAGGTTTGGCCATTGCGTAAACTTTATAACATATAATAGAACCATATTTCTTGGACTTACCTAATGAATTGAGCCACAAATCAATGGATTACTTAAGACGCTAGCAACGGTGGTACAATGAAACACTAAGCTTTGTAGGTAATGGCAAAAAATAAACAAGGTTAGAATTTTTCTAAAGTTATACCTAGCCTAGCGCTATCGGACTAGTACGATTTCCAGGAAATCAAATAATGATTAAAATAATCTACGATAAAACTACAATTAAATATAACAAACGACTTAGTGTTCATAAGTTTTCACATAGTAACTACAATTAATAAAATAATTATTAATAAAATATTAATAAAATTATAAATCTAAAACATTAAAGTCAAGAAGACAGATTTTAAATGACACACTTATCTGTGAGTATTTGATGTTTAAATAGTTCCTGTAGGAAGTACTCATTTCTACAAACAATTAAAACCAAAATCACTTAATTTAGCAAATTAATTAATTGTGCAAGCTCCTAGCTTAGATAACATACAAAAATAAACATAACTCATAACCTAAACATTCCTTACAACAAAAGACCAATCGTAATTAAGGTAAATTTTATGAACCGGCTTTCCTTTTAAACGCTCATCTTATAAAGTACAAAGGAGTTGTGAGAAGTTCCTACGACTAGATATTTATTGTAATGAATGTAAAAGATAAAAGTTCTAACGACTCCGAGGCTCGCGTACGTACTAACCACGAATGAACACTAAAACATAACTCTAGAAACTAACCAGGTGTAGGCAGAACCTGGCCGTTATGAAAAAGTTGGAAGTAGATATTCCTGAGAAGCAAAAACTTATCTATATTAAGCATAAATTATATATTTATTTATGTAGCTTTTTGTCTGAATTTTGTATAAAAGTTTCAAAAATCGTTTTCAAGATCGTCTAATACAACATATCCCACGTTGAAATAAATTAAGAAAAATATATATCTTAATCCTTTACTTGTAAAAAAGTTCGCATTTACCAAACAATGCCCTATGTAAAACTTATAAGAGACGTTCCCGTCAACGTAAACAATTAATAGACCCTTTCTCAAGTGTGATTTTTTTGCAAAAAGTATTTTGTCAAATTTCGTACATTCTGCACAAAAAAAAAGACAATATTCACCAATCAGTCCAAACCAATTTAACGCTTCACAATTTTTACTCCAAAACGTAAAAAGCAAAAACCTTACCCCTGTTACAGTGATGCGACGCATAGTATCGATATCTGGCACGTTGCAACGATTTACTCGTAAAAAAGGAACTAGAGATGGGAATAAAAGAGCGGGACCACTCGATAAGGTCTGAACCCTCGTTATCTACGGTCATAAATTACGATGGCACCCTCATTGGGGTGCAGGCAGGTAGCCGGAGCACTTGGAAAGCCTTCAAGGATTCCGTAAAATGAACTTTGCTACGTGATCCAATTGCGATTTGGAATGCATTCGGTCCTTCTGAAACTTTTATAGAAGTCACGCCACATTAATTTTTCGCAGTCATCTTTCCATTGGCTCTCACAGTCTCAAAAGAACCTTTAACATGTACAATAAATCTTGCCCACAAGAATAATTACTTCATAAATAAAAACAACATCTTTAGACATATACGCAACAACGTCTACGACAAATTAATCGAATATTTTACTTAGATTTATATCTATTGTGGGAAGAACGTTTAATATTACTAAAGAACGAGGACAAAGACCATTGTCCAAAGTTGACCACCAACGTGAAGCAAGCTTTAAACTTGAGCAATAAATCTCCTAACTTCCGAAGAACGTATGGCGACCACTTTTGACTAGTATATACCTACCTAAATACAATATTGGTATAACGATCTGATAGCTCATTTGCGGTGTCCTGTTTAATTCGTAGACTCTATATCAAAGGCAATAGAGTTCAATTTAAAGTGTTTCGAGTTTATCAACTGCGGCAGAAGTTGGCAAAGTATGAGTTTTGACAAATATCTGCAGGTGACGGTTGGCAGGTATGCGGTTTCCCTCTCACAAATGTGTTTGACATATTGCTGCGATGCCGTTTTCGATATAAACATACGAGAGGTTATAAATTACGCACTTTATTGAATTTATTTTAGTTATGAGCTACTGGTGCTTTGGTTTTTATTTATTTCGATAAAATCTTTTGTTTGTTTTGAATCGTAATGCTTTTTAATGCTATAACATGTAACTGAAGAAAACGATATAAAAAATCACAACGACGTGTACACTCACAAATAACGAACCTAATAAAAATCCTGACCACAAAGAACAAAAGAGCATCAACATAACAAAAGCCGATCGCAATTACTTACTCTGCTCTGTCCGCAAAAACAAAAGATTGTAGCGAAAGCCTATTAAAGATTTTTCCAAGGCAATAAACTAATTACGTGAAGGAACTAAGGCGATTTCCAGCTGCCCCGAGGGGGCGAGTCCCCTGTAGCGTCGGCAATTTCATTCATTTTTATGCGCCTAATGAGTACTGACAATGGAACGGTATTAGTGCAATGAATATTTCAGTTCTGAAGGTTTCTTGAGAAGACGATCACAGTCTCTTAAGTGGTTTTATTTTTCTTAAGGAAAAAGGATAGGACATTTTGCTTTGAAGCTATGATTCTCTCGGTTTGATATTTTAAAATAAACACGTTCTTTTATAATAATACAAAATATTTAAAATAAATTGAACTTAGTTTATTTTAGTTTAGGTGTTGTTTTTTATTTGTAGTGTATTTATATTCTTATTTTTTTAATATACTTATATGTATATTGTGGATTTGTAAATATTTTTGTATAATTTAGCCTTTTAACCTGATTAAAATCTCTAATTTGTAAACTCATTTTTTAATAAAAAAAAGATTATATCTAAAGTACCTTAATTATTTAACCCAAAATTTATTAGCTGTAAAACACTTTTATCAAAACCAAACAAACTCGATGCATAAAAACTGATAATAAAGAAGTTTCCTAAAAATTTATGGTACACTGCATTGCCCCTTCGCTTAGCTAATCCTCACTTAATAAGGATAATAGTCGACCAATGGACTTCGCCTTATCGGAATTGTAAATTTCTGGTCTTTTGGTAGAAGTTCAGGTGTGGAAAAGCATTTTAATTACTCTTTTATGGACCGGATTCGTTGGTTGGTAGTAAAATAAAAATGTTCGTAATAAGAATTAATGATGGATGCATCATAACAAGGCACAGCTAAAAATTTATTGTTTAAAAGATTAGAATAAAATGGGAAAAATAAATATCATTATATAAAGGTTTTAAAATAAACTTAAAAACATATTTGGCCGCCTTTGTAATGCGTGTTTAATGTTTATTTTAATACTAGAAGTTTCACACGAATTCGCTCGTGGTACTCTTGACCCTGTGTAAATACTACGAATAAATATTATGTTATCTTTGGATAACGTAGTTTTTTAAAGGTTAAAGAAACACCAATAACGGTTCAGTAGAAGTTTGTAGACTCATATAGAAAACTGAGAAATCTTCAATCTTTGTCATCATAGTAACGATAAGCTAGTCCGTCCGTAATAGTGATGTAACGAATATTCGCATTCGCATTTGCATTCGCGAATATTCGCATTTTTTTTATATTCGCATTCGCAAAATTTATGCGAATGTTTTGCAAATATGAATATCAGAAAAAAAGCATTTGAAGATAGAATAGTGAGGTAATAAAATCAAAATCCATTCATTTTTTTATTTTTTAATGCAAGACAAATAACCTAATCACATTATCAGTCTTCACTTTATCATTTGGTATTATTTCTTTATTTATGAACCTTACCTTACCATTATTATTTGCATTAGAACCTACAAAACAAGACATATCATTCATATATAATGCAATGTAAACTAACAAAAACAAATTCTTCTAGATTACTTGTATCAGTCTTTAAATAACTTGTTTGAACAAACAAAATTTGAACAAAAACTTAATATTCGCATCCGCATTCGCGAATGTTCAAAAAATGACATTCGTTACATCACTAGTCCGTAACACCTAAGGTAAAATGATGGTAAAGAACTTTTCACCTAGTGTAAGAGTAATAAATTTTCGCCTTATTCCTAATATTTTTCGATATGCAGTTTGGCCTTGAGTTCATATCCTAGTAGAACTAAAAGTAGTGTGAAAGGAGAGCAATTTCCTTTTTTTCTAAACTGTTTCCACACTGCACTGTGTACGGAAACTATTGTATCTTCTTACTCATTTATAGAATTATATTTAAGTACTATTAATTTGTATGTCTAGTTGTACTGTATCGTATTGTATACGTTTGTCGAGTAGCGGTTATCATATAACGTACGTTTTTCTTTCCGCAAACGTATCTTCGTAACTTATATATTTATTCTGGAGTATGGGAATTCATTGTTTGGTCTACAATAACAGAGGTTACCAGTAGTGGCCAAAAGAATTAATGTTTTTCCCTGAAGATTTATGTTTTATACCAGCAAGTATGTTTTTACCGTTAGACGACAAGTGACAGTAGCATGTAAATATCCACTACAGAATATTGAACACGCCAGGTATACTAATTTATTCGAATAGTAAAATTTTATTTTGCATTTTACTACTGTGTGTAATATTTTTATAGTTCTGTGTTTTATCTACTATATCGAAGTTGTTTTTATGGCCACTGCAAGGGGTACATTTTATATACTCTCCAGCTATACTTGTACTGATCGACATTGTGGATTGAAATCGATAAAAATACGTCAATAAAACCAACTGAGATGTTATCTTGTTCCATAATGAGCTCTATTGTAATGTAACAAAGAAAAAAATACATTGTTTAAATACAGGTTCTTAAGATAGTGAATCCTGTGAGCGGGAATAGGAAGGTCTGGGGCGAAAGCTACTTAATTAGTCAACTTTTAACTTGTCTCTGTGTTAGAGTTTTTCATCCTATTTCTTCTGAATATTGACTCAATGCTACAAGTAACTTTATCCTAGAAATCATTTCTAATTCACAAAAAGATAATCTTTGTACTAATAGTAAATAACCTATCTTAACAACCTTAATTATTATTATACCTATTATTAATTAACTGTAAAAAACTTTTATCACCATACGACCAAACAAATCGTTGCAAATTTTGTTTTCAAATAATGTACCTAAGGAGTTCTACGCGGTGCGAATCGATTCCTAATATACAGGGTGGCCTGACTCGGTCGCAATTTTGCGAAAATTCATTAAAAAAATCGTAACTCGAAAACTATAAAAAATCGTATAACATACATAGGGTTGATTCAGATACCAGTCAACGCGAGACACCTAAAAAAATTTTTGTACTTCACTTTTCTGGCCACCCTGTACCCTTCCTATTTTGACCGCCGTAATAATTGCGTTAACGTGGTTGTGTTCCGGTAAAAGGATTGCTGGAACAAAGGCAATTTCAACTGAAGCCTGGTCAGCAACGCATCATTAGTCGATATACTAACCACAGTCACTCTTAATATATAAAGCACCTAGGACTAATGGTATCCATGGGTGGGATTGCTATTTCCGTGGCAATGTTGGTGGATCGCATACTCGTTTGCTGACAATGATAATAGTAAATAAAAGTAAAAAGATTTCAGAGGTGGCTTAAAAATTTAAAAACATATAATACGCAAGATATGCAGGTTATACGCTATACGGCCTAACCTAGACCCGTCTATTCTGCTAGTCCGCGTTTAAACCCGTTATTTCCTAGTCCCAGCTATAATGTTTAATGGTCACAAAACATTAGGTATACAAGCGTAAAGATAGGTGTTTAAGAAGCTTGTCTTTTAATTTTATCAAGCAATGTGGATCTTGTAATAATCTGTATTCTTTAGCCAGTTAAACTTTCATTTTGTATTAATGTATTAATTAACCATTCGTTCTTAATAAAATTGCACGAACAATCATGTCTAAACTATGATTAATTTGTGGTGATTATACAACAAATTCATCTCAGAAATTAAAAAGGAAACAAATATATTACACCTGTATACCTACTGATATAACCGTCTAATGAGCAGTCTTTAAGTAGCATTTCTGAACTAAAACGAAAACTTCGTACAAAAACACTTTCAAAAACAAAAGACATTATTTTCCCAAGCTCATAAAGTTTACTTTTCCACAGCAAATTCCAGTTGAAAACTTAAGTCAAGAGAAGCCAGTGCTCTGTCGTGCGACACTCGACGCCTGACAAGCGACGTCTGACAGTATCTTGCGATGTCAGACTTACACTTGGCTCGCTATGCTGTCTGATCTTGTACGTTTATTTCATTCTTTGTTTCAGTTAGATGCTATTTTAATTTTTTTTGTATAAATTCGAGGTTTTGTAATGAAGTTACATTTCGATTAAAAAGCGCATTTAATAAATATAGAAAGGCCGTGCGTCATATGGTTATTGATTAATGCTTCGCAAATCTATAGGTAAATGAGGTATAAATAAAGTATAAATTCGCTAGTTAAACACTTAGTAGCTTCTTAAGAAACTATTAAATGTCTTTGAGTGTGGGTGTAAGTATCGAAATGTCTTTGTTTTAAAGTCACTGTTAATTTGTGATGGTTGTAAGATTTTTTTAGATTCAAGAAATGTAAGAAGAATTAAATCTAATCAAACCAAGCAAGCAATGATGAATAAAATGAGTTTAGATAATAATTTTTGTGTTAATTTATTAAAATATTAATCATCTGTAGCTCAAGAAAGTATTTCATTATTCATATTAACGGCCGCTTCGGCCCTGCTTCATACGCCGGAGGTCCCAGGTTTGTGCCTGGTCGGCGCATTCATTTGCGTGACGTTTGTTCTCGGGTCATGGTATTTGTATTTATATATGTATTGTTATATCCATAACACAAGCTTTGCTTACTTTGGGGCCAATCAGTTGGTGTGTTTGTCTAGGGGTTATTATTATTATATCATAAACAAAAAATGTACACTATGAATTTTTTATTAAACTTTTCTATAAAAGATTTTTATGAATGTTTGAAATCAGAATATAGGTTCAAATCGGGGCTTACAGCGTCCAATCTTCTAAAACGATGGCCTCGTACAATATGTTTCCATAGTTCTTCTTTATTGACGCCTTAATATTACAATAACAACAAGTGTAACCCAACCCGACCTACGGTGGACTATAATTCAGACAAACAAAATTGGCTAATTGCGATATATTACGGGTATTATTTCCTAAAAACGCTGTTTGCTTTGTTTTCCACCCGCGCTGCATTATACCTCGGGGCGTGTTCCGTAGAATTTATCGCCTGGTCACCCCACATGTGACCCGGAAGGTATCTATCGTTTCGGATAATTTTATGTTTCTGTCTAGTCGGGATTTTTTTGAATTCAAGGTTATTTGTAAAATAGTAATAAAACGTTATGTATAACTGACTGACCAAGTCTTGTCTTTATTAACTCCTCGACGCAAAAAATGTTTGGCTGTGGCATCGTAGCTCCCAAACGAATCTACTTAATTTTATGCAGCTTTTTGTTAGAAAGCTATGTTAATCAAGAGTGTTTTTATCTGTGTTTAAAGAAAATTGGTTCAACCGGTATGCGTGCTTTTTGCCGTCGGAAGTTTTCTAATTAGTGCTTACAAATTACCGGTAAAATGAAAGTTAATCATTTGTTAGTTTGCGTTTGTACTCAAAATGAACCAACTGACAAAACTTAGGTTTGTACAAAAACATCTTACAGTTCATTATCAACGTTATTGAATATCTTTGTTACAGATTTACCTAAAAACTTGATCGGACTTCACATATAACGTAAACAACTCATGTTTAACTTATAACAAAAAGCCTTAAGTTTCTGTTTTTGTTCATCAGTTCTAAAAACCGGCTAAAACTAACAGAATACGACAACAAGAATAACAACTTATTCCCATTCGCCATACACACACCCCGTTAAAATAAAAGACACAATAAATCCTCCATCATAACGTATCGTAACACAAACATACTCGATATTTCTTTCCCAAACTCTCAACTTTGCAATTCTTCCATAACCAAACATTGGAGCCGAGAGTCTTTTGTTTGTTTTCTGTCAATTCGCGAAACTTCCCCAATATTTACGAAGGCTATGCAAACAGGCAGTTTCCGCCAACTCTGCCTGTATTGCCATGTTTTCCTAACCCTTATTATCCTTTTCCTATAACTTTGGCGGGCATATAATACAAATTGTTCAGTCTTCCTTCGGAAAGAATAGGTAGGATAACAAAAGGCTTCGAAAACGGAATTGCTGAGTGTATAGAAATTGATTAGGTAAGGTTTTTTGGATAATAGGGTAGGATTAATTTGGCGATGATCCCTGTACGTCGTAATGTCGATATAAGATATCCCAATATCCCAAGACCCTTATTGTAATTTCAGGATGGTATGTTTTCTTGTTATTTAAGAGGCAGTCATATTAACATGGTAAATAACGTATACAGATATCGTGTACGTATCCTTATGGCAAACTGAGAGAACCGAAGAATCTTTATTCTAAGATATATAATTCGAAAATTAAAACTAACATTAATCACAGATATAAATTATTTCCGGATTCGATACTGGGACTTCTAATTTATTAAGAAAAACTACCGCTGGGACACTGACTAGCTTTCAACGTTATTGTTCTCATATATTTTAAAAAGAAGCAATCACATATTTACTAACTAATACCATGTAAGGCTTACTCTAAACTCGCACAAAGGTCGCATCTCAAAGAAAATTATAAAAGTCTATTAATATAAACAACTATTGAAACTATAGTTTTTTCTTTAAAACTCTCATATTGCTTACGCAACCTTTTTCTGTACCGACCGCGAGTAACGGCCGTAAATTCGACTAATGAGAAAGAACCGTAGGTGGGTACAATC
The DNA here is from genome assembly GCA_923062675.1 of Marasmarcha lunaedactyla. Taxonomy (NCBI): domain Eukaryota; kingdom Metazoa; phylum Arthropoda; class Insecta; order Lepidoptera; family Pterophoridae; genus Marasmarcha; species Marasmarcha lunaedactyla. The sequence goes on from OV281345.1 coordinate 22,370,813, forward strand.
CGTCAAAGAGATTGCCACAAAAGATTTACGATTCAAACGTATACTAACTTTTCCAATTTTATTGCAAAGTTCTGCTGACAAAGGGACTTTGTGGAATCTTGCTACGAATTTGTAGAGTTTGAGGAGTATGTTACAGTAATGTTACAGATTTTTATTATTTTCAGTTGGTAAACGTTCATGTTTCATCCATCTGGTGGAAAATTATCCTACAGATAATCACGAAGAACATCCTAAACGAACAGCAACCAAATTTTAGTGGCAACGGTAACCTTCCTAGTATTAGAATTACCTTCCTAGAATACCTTCAAGTGTAGTCCCTAGATCAAAACTGAGATCAATCACGGCGTCGCTGACAAAACATTCGGTTTCAAAGTAAATTATCTCGCCATATCATATTAATAAGAATTTACATATCAAATTGATATAAATGTTTTTGTAATAAATCAGTTTAATAATATCACATTTTTATATTTCTAGACAACACACTCGCTGTACCAACTTTAGATTATCAGTTCTTGAGAATCCTAAGTAAATTTATTCAAGGGTACCAATCAAGAATATGAAGGCAACAGCATATTTCGCGATAATTCCAGATGGAATCTTGACTTGTGAAGTGAAATGAAAGTAATTGAATACCATTTCTCCAGAGATCCATTCTTTTTTATTTATTTAGTACAGAGAACAAAATTTAATTCGAAGTAAGATATTTTCAAAAATTTTGGTCGTACTTTCTAATAATGAAACTCTTTGATTCACGAATAATCACATTCACACCGAGTATAATCTTAATTTAATTAACTTATCCATATAAAATTCAGGGTCTTAGCTTCTAAAAGTAGTTCTGCATATATGTATAGTGAAATCTTTGTAAACGACTTCCAATCTATTTACTTAGAATTTCTTTCTTTGAATGCTTTTATAGAAAATTGTAAGACATAGTAGAATTAATGAAGGTCGATAAACATTTTATGTCAGTACACGGTAAGACACGGTTTGATACAATATAAAGAAATTTAATCTTGTTGTAATTTGTCCGGAGACATCGGTGATCTTTCATTGAAGGTATAATGAAGCCAGTGGAATTTCTAAAAAGAGGTTGTTTGTTAAGCTGTTTTTTCCTTAAACTTTGATTTAATGCTCAAACTTATTGTACCTTATTAAAAATAACTATCGTAATTATTTTATAATTGTCATAAAGTTTCATACTAGCTGGGTGGTCTACAGTTGCAAATGTATTTAATTTTATTTAAAGACAACTAGTGTTAAATGTTTTTCTATAATTTGTCGCGGATCTTTTTTACTAGAGTCTCAACCTGAGGAGGTTGCGACTCCTTTTTGGCTCACCTAATGTGAATTAATTATGAAACTAAATATATATGTGACACTAAAGATAAATTCAGAGTATGACGCACTTGAAAATAAATAAGAAAATATCCGAGTATGCATAAATGGAAATTGGCGTAGACATACTAAAAATGATTTGCGAAGATTTTGTTTTGAAAAAGGAACACCGGGAAAAAAGCGGTTTTCTTTCTGTACGGTGAGTATGCTTTAAGGAAATAGCGTATGATTTTTTCTTTTTATTTTAATGTGTTATTCTTTGTTATCTGACTTTATGTATAACATAATTTGGATAGATGTTTGCTCAGACTTAATTGATAAATATTAAATACTGTCCCTGCATAACATAGTCTTAATGCGCAATTTTTGATTATGTTTTTTTGTGTCGTTTTATTGTCATAAATGGGAAATTAAAGTAATTTAAAAGGTACCTTAAACATTGATAGCTTTAAAGATCACTAAAGTTTGTTCAACATTATTATAATCATCACCCCGAGGTCAGCAAAATTTAACGGTGTCACTTCCACAATTAAATAGAATCGAACGACAGCTCAAATTATTTTTAAATCCATCAACGCATTTGCGCAATGAAGCGTGTCAAGGAACTAAACAAACACGTGAAGAGAATAAACCATCGTTACTATACGATAATAAGAGATACCCAAACTAGTGTGACTAAGTTTTTGACAATGACCTCGCGTATGTTATCTGACATTGCCAGAACATTACCTCTTCACCAAGGTATTTCCTTTGTTATTTATTCAGCACGATATTATTGGAAATGATTAATTGTTATCGGTAATTTTTTTAATCTTTCACTGGATGAATCATGGTTTGATTCATCCAGTGAAAGATTAAAAAAACAAATAGTAAGTCGAAATTATCAAAATTGAAAACATTTTATTTCACGTAATGCATCATATCTAAAAGGTTATTGCTTGAATATTTGTCGTATGATTACAAGACATTACCATGGCACAAGTAATTTAAAATATATTACATTAACATTTAGGTAGCCTTTATTAAGGAATATTAGTCAGGCAATTATGCATTTGTGTTATGAATCTAACTCTACAATATTTAAAGAACCAACGACTTGTATCTGTCAACAATGTATATGTATAATTTAATTCGTTCAGTTCAACCACAAAATGACAGATCTGTTACCTAACAAGATCAGTACCTTAATTCTATGAAAAAACTGTACGGTCACTGCATAAGTGTACTTTTCGTACAGTGTAGAGCCTTTGACGCAGTCACAATTTTTAACTTCATAGTTAGTTCAGAAATGGTCTACAACGGATTTGAAGGGACGGTCTGAAAATAAAATGTTTGCGATATTACCGACCGTAAATATGAAATATTGGACAGAATCTTAGACCGCGCAAAGTTACATAAAGAAGCCAAATTGACACACACCGATGAGTCTTAAGAACATCTGAAGTACCAGCAAACACAGGAAAAAAAATTAAGACTTTAACTAGAACAAAATCATTTTTCAAGATGTAGAAGGTGAGTTGCCCTGTTTAGTTTTAGTGTTTAATGTTTAGTTTGTCTGTTTGTCTGTTTAGTGTTTAGTTGTGTGCAAAAGCATATTATAAACTATCCGATTATTTGGATGATAAAAGCCCTTGGGTATAATCTCCTCATTAACAGGATTGTACTAGTATTTGTAACAAAACATGTGTAATGTGTCTGTTTGTTCGTTGTGTTCTTCGTACCAATGAATTTTTTTTTTTTTTTTTTTTGCTGCCGAGGCACCCTCACGGGAGGGAGGTGGAAGATGCGTCATGCATACCCGCCCGCAGGTAAATTCCTCTGCGGGGGGGTTATGTGGGACTCACCAGAATGGCACCTACCCACTAAAAACCACCTGTTGGCTGTGGTAAGCGTATACCTTTAGCCTTCATCGGAAGCGACCACCCGTCGGGAAGTTGGGGGCGCTGGCGGAGACCCGCTAGCGGGTCTTCCGCCTGTAGTGAAAGTTGCACTGAAGGTGCTCAAAGGGACATGAGTTGGTGGCCGTTCTGGGCAGCCTCCGGTGAAGCCGGGGCTGGGCAGAGGTCGGCCGAAGCATGATTTAGGGATCAATTCATTTAAATGAACCTACAATGAATTGAGAAGGGAACTATGCTCCGCCAGAGCTAGCAAACGCTCTGTCGGAGTACGTGAAGCCCTAAGTTTACGGGCTAAGACTGCGATTTCACTAACATCGACATTTTTAATAGCGTCGCAGACGATACGCATATCGTCTGCTACGGAGGATTGAGGAGTGGGTTTGTATGGGCGAGGAGCCGGGATGGGATTCGATGCGGGACGCTGCCTCCAGTTTTCTGGAGCAGGCTTGGGCTGAGTAGGCTTTGCAGCCGGAGGAACCCGGCTACGCAGCGGCGGAAAGTTTTCTTGAGAAAGGCGCGGGGCCTGTTTGGGAGCCGCCCTTTTGAAATTGGAGCGCATACAACGGGGTGCACGAGGGCAGCCCCTGTAGTTTGCGGTGTGGCCGGACTGGCCACAAAGCACGCAATCGGGAGGAGAGGGAGTTTCAGGAGTGCGATTGCACTCCTTAGTGAAGTGCGGGACCAGGCACTTGACGCACCTGGGCGGTGCGCGGCAGTTTGCTGCCGCGTGCCCGTAGAACTGGCACCGATGGCACTGGCCGGGATGACCGCGGCGATGAGGCGCCTCGATTGAGATCCCAGAGAGGCCGCAAATAGAGCTAACCCCTTTCAGGATCTCTCTGGACTTGGGGACGTTGGCGAGAATCACCAAAGCGAGAGGGTGTTGCCTCCCGTACTTGCTGTGCATTTTATGCACCGCGAGTGCCGGGAAGCCTTGGGACTGCAGATCCTCCAGGATGGCCTCGTTCGATAATTCGAACGGGATTCCCCTGAGTACCGCTCTGATCTTACGCTCTTCTGACAGAGCATAAGTGTGATAAGCATATTGCTTATCGGTGAGGAGCTTAGTCAAAGCTCGGAAACCGTCTATCGACGAGACAGTGATTTTAATAGATTCACCCGAGTTTACCGCTCGGGTGTAAAGGATCTTGTGCTCATTGCACAATGTCGAGACCTCAGTCCATTTACCCTTTTCCCGAAGGAAAATGGGTGGTGGGACCTTGGCCTTGACAGAAGTCGGGGCCGGAGCGGGTGTTGAAGACACCGGGGGAGCTGGCGTTGAAGACGCCGCAGGGGGTGTAGGGACGGGCGCCGAGGGCGCCGGGTCTTGTTTCGAGCGCTTCTTAGAGCGCTTCTTAACAAGGGTGAAAGAGGGAGGCTCATCAGGGCCAGTTGGGGTGGCATCCGAGGATGACTCGGTCGCGGGTGCGCGCTTGCGGCGCGAAGGGGCGATTTCTTCGCACTCCATGTCACTGGAGGAAGGGGACGCGGGAGGGCCTAAGACCTGAGGGGTCTGGGGGACTGGGGTGGCCTGAGGGGCCATTGGTGGAGTTAACGCCATGATATGCGGGATAAGAGAATCAAGGAAACGGAACTTGTCAGCATTTATATAAATGCCTTCAGCACCGATACTATCAGCTAACTTCTTCCTAATCTCATCATAGCTTAGGGAAGCCATTGCGGAGGGGTTGGGGAGGGACAATATGTGAACCTAACAACGATGACTAACTTCCTAAAACCACCCTACACGCAGTAGGGCGGTTGAGAACGACGCGGATAACTTACTCGAACACGGCACTTGAAGTCCTGGAACAACGAAACCCCGTCGACGAAGCTCACGTTCCACGAAGTACGGTTAACAAGCCACTATTCGCCGTGAAAACGGCGTTAGAAACTTAGAAGTACGGTTAACGAGCCACTGTCCGCCGTGAAAACGGCGTTAGAAACTTAGTACGGTAAACAACTATGAAATTTGGGTGCTCAATTAGCGCGGGGGCTAAAAGAGCGGGAAGGCGTCTGCGATCGACGTGCGCTCGAGAACGCACGCAGACCGATATCTAAAGCGTCATTGTCACTAAAGCACGTCTTCTTATGGTAGCGTGGGGTGACGGGTCGCTCACTTCCCTTTAATATGGTTGAGCAACGCGATGGCTGGATCCCGCGTTAACTCGTGAACGGGTGCCGTTTGAGGGTGTTCGTTGTTTGGATACTTGGGGAGAGGGAGACTTGCCGAGCTAACAGATGCAGATAAGATAATTTTGTATAGACATAAAGAGACTCTGTAAATTTATTTTAAAAAAAATATACCCGTGAAGTTTCTTGCCAGTTCTTCTTCACGAAGGTTTTTTCGAACTGGTGGTAGAATCATGTTTTATTTGACGTCAATAAGAACAAGTAATTGTCAATTTTGAGAAAAAAATAAATATTTCATTTCATTTCATTTTAAATTTCAACATAAGGAAACATCTAATACCGATTCTTCCAGATTATAGAGGCTCCACCAGATGCAAAAAAATTAACATTTTACCAAAAACGAAATAGAGGTGCTTCCAAATCACAACCAAATAAAATAAAATAACAAAAATTTCTCGTTTTTTAATTTGTCTGTCCTACGCTTCATTCGATGAAGTAAATATAAAAACTACGGTAGTTTTATTTGATCAAATTGCATATCATTAACATTCAGGTGAATTATGTGATAATTGATATTATTTTCCAGTAATCATTTAATATATTGCTTGGTGATTACATTTTGATGACACTTCTTTTAAAACTCAATACAATTATTTGATATTTCAAATGATAACTAAATTATTGTATAATTGACATACTTTAGTGTGTAGTCTGTATATTTAAGATAGCATCCTATATTATTTAGAAATAAAAAAATATTGAGAAATTTGAAGAAATATTAGAAAGTTCAGTAGTAGAGTTTTCTAATCCTATAAATAAGCAAAACAAACAAATCTATTGTTTTGTAATAAAACCGAACATTAAAAAATATATATAGTTTTTAATCCCTCGCTGAAATAAACAAAAACAAGCACAGTTTACAGTTTCTACTTATCGCAGACAAATTTTCGGTTATCTCGAAATCATGGGCACCATCTAATCCTCGTTACAGAAAGCTTCATAAAGGGTAGGTTGCCTCGTTGTTTGAATTCATCGTACTGTTCTCGGGGTTAGGGATAAATGCGGTCTCAGTTTCAGCGTATATCTACGCGATTATATAAAGAAAAAGATTGTTTGTTTGTTTGTAGATTCGGAAACTGATTGAAAGCCGCATTACCTAGAAGTTATATAGGCTGTTTATATCGATATTAAGTAATCAACTAACATCGGGTCACTAACTTTCCTCTAATATGGTTGAGGAGGGCGATGGCTGGATCCCACGTTAACCCGTGAACGGTGCTGTTTGAGGGTGTTCGTCGTTTGGGTAACTGTGGGGAGGGAGACTTGCCAGTACAGATAAGAATAGTTTTGTATAGACATAAAGAGACAATGTAAAATTATTTTGAAAAAAATATGCCCAAGAAGTCTCCGAACTGGTGGTAATTATTGGTTTGCGTAATAAGATGCTGTCAGTTGAATGTGTAAGTTAGTTATTTAAAGCTTGTTTTACGGGTGACCAATAATATAGCCACTTTAGATGAGAAAACACATGTGGATCCACGAACCAATAATTCGAATCCAAGGTATCTGGTGAAGTCAACAGAGCCACCACTACTGCCCCGACGTTGTAATCCATTAAGTACACCCAGCTCATTCGGCGGAACAAATACGTAAATACGTAGAACAAATGTTCTATTATTTTCTACAGTACGCCTTCCATAAATGATTTTCGGACATGTTGAAATTAGGTTATTCTTTAAATTTCCTCCGCGGAGGCCAAAGGTCAGGTAGAAAATGACTTGCTCATTGTTCGTTTTTTTTTGTTTCAGTTTCCCCGCATACTGGGAGACAGGCCGAGGATACAGTAAAGTCTTCGAATTCGAAACTGCCCCTGCAACAATTTACCCGACTGTATCAATGAATATCAAGCATTCATCTATAACCGTCGTGTTTTAAAAACAAAATTAAGGAATTAAAATTGTCTCTAAATATTCTAAATATTCGTTTCTTTGCCATATGAAAAACAAACAGTACTGGTAAAACTGAAGTAGAATGTATAAAATATCAAGTAAAATTATCTCATAATTCTTTATTATGAATAAACGCTTGTTATTGCAACGTACTTACATTTACGACTGTATAATAGGTACATACAACAAGCTTGTAAGCGTATTTCGAGCTACCACTCAATTACGTGCAATACTCCACAGCAACTATTTTTTAAATTAAAATTTCTAGTATGTATGTATCAAAATTGTGAATACTAATAATGAAAAAAAAAACAAAAATAATTATCGCTATTCGCTAATAGCCGCACTCCACGACGAAGCAGAACTCCACCTTAATAACGAAGCTGTAGGAAAATTTCGCTGCATTCTCTGACTGAGGTAACTGGCTCGATATCGAATCTACTATACTTTTTACCTTGGCGCCCATTCTTTACTAAGCATACACTTTATTTAATCAGGTAGGTAAAAGGTAAAGTTTTTATCTTTCGACTCTTACCTTTTTTACCTAGAACCCACTAAATCTAATGATCGGAAATAAATTTCTTTTTTAACTGGGAAATAGACAATATTTTTTTTAAATTAATTTTAAGAATAAACAGACAAACGATCAAATATTTATTTTTTATTATTGGCATAAAGAAAAACAATATTCTGATATTATTCATTATATATTAGCAATATTGGATGGTTTGACTTGTTTATAGGTCGAAGGCCACTTGCCATACATTCAAAAACCTGTCACTCATAATCTTATATTGGTGGTGTCTGAAAATTATTATATTTTAAAATAGATGTTTATTACACGAAATATTCAAATACATTATCATTGTTGTTAATTTCATCCCAGACAAAAATATACTACAAGAAATATATATTTAGAAGTTATATTAGAAAAGCAACACTTTATGCGTTTTATCATACACAGTTGGTAATGTAGGTTACTACAGCAATTACAAAAACACGTACAATAATTAAATAGCAAGAAACTTTTATATACGAATTTAACATTTTGACCACCAGCCTTGCTTCATTCACGCATCCAAATTTACAAAGCAGGTAATATTTTTTTATTACTTACACTTCTTTCTATTCTCATATTTCAGTATAACTCTAGAACTCTTTTCAATGTATTTATTGCGTGAGTATTATCAAAAACAAACTAACAACATGGCTGCGTTCATGACAGTATTTCTAGTAAATGTTTGAAAGCTTAGTACTTCTTTCCAGATCACATCTTAATATTTTATTAAACGCTTGTAATCACGCTTTAAATCTGATTCTTTGTATGTACCACAGTGATATTTATAATATGACTTAGATAAACATTTAAAATCATAATTATTAGACGACGAGGCGACCCACTTCAATACATAACTAATCGAAGGTGTTATATTTATTAATCGCGGTGGTGATTATCGACTAATGATGCGTTACCGACTGTAGGCTTGAGTTAAAATTATCTTTGTTCCAGTAATTACACAAGCTGTCCCCTCCCTTTGACCGGGAAACAACCGAGTACAAGCGGTTACTATGGCGGTACCGCTCCAGACGAGATCTTAACAAAGACACTACTCAAATCAAATAAATTGTTTATTTGGAAGAATACAGGTACTTTTATAGTAGATTGTAACAAAAATGTTAGTGTGCTAGCCATATTCTGCCTTTAAGGCATGTACATATACATTGACATTATATCTCATGACATATTGTGAATAATTTTATCTTACGATTATATTAGGTCTTTACCTATGAAATTGCCGTTTTTCACGAAATAAATGAAACGTAATTTTTTTATATATTTTTTATTTCTATTAATCAAAATAATCACCCATGCAATCAATGCATCTTTGCCAACGCATTGGTAGCTTATTGATGCCTTTCTTGAAGAAATCAGCTGGACGGGAGGCAACAAATTCTTCAAAGGTATTTTGTACTGCCTCTCAGGTATTGAATTTTTTTCCCGCCAAGAAGTTATCCAAATTCTGGAAAAAGTAGAAGTCTGTAGGCGCAAGGTCTGGTGAGTACGGCGGATGACGGAGAACTTCCAACCCCAACTCTTGTAGCTTGGAGACCGTCTGCTGTGCAGTATGAGGTCGCGCGTTGTCGTGCAGGAGCAGTGGAGCCGAACGATTGACCAAAGCTGGTTGGAGACGTGCGAGCTTCTCCATCATTGTGTTCAGTTCTTCACAGTACACATCTGCAGTAATGCTTGTCCCGTTTGGCAAGAAGCTGTGATGAATTACACCCGCGTTAGACCACCAAACAGTGACCATCACTTTTCTAGGGGTAAGTTTTCGTTTAGGGCATTGTTTGGGTGCTGAACCAGGGTCCAACCAACTTGCTGAGCGCTTACGATTGTCAAACAGGATCCATTTCTCGTCACAAGTAACAATGCGGTTCAGAATTCCTTCATTTGTATGCCTGCTGAGCAGTGCAAGGCACGTCTCCACGCGTACTTCGCGCTGGCGGTCATTGAGTTTGTGGGGTACCCATTTGTCAAGCTTTTTTACCTTGCCTTTTTTAGCTTGTTTGTCAAGTAAAATTAATTTGAAATTAGAATTATCAGTCAAAAAAAAAATATTTTCATTTGAAATGGCCAGTACGGCAAAACGGCAGTTTCATAGGTAAAGACCTATTATATTTCAAATATTCTTGTCGATTACATAGTCGTGAACAGTATAAAAACACTAATGAAATAAATATTTCCTTAATTTATATTTAAAAGCATTATTTTTTTAAGCTCCTTAAAGGTTCTTGGTAATTTATTATATATTCTAGGAGCCACGTAGTTGTTTGTTAGTTCTCCGACTATTTAATATTTTAAACAACAGCAAATTTTTTATTTTTCTTTTTATCACAATAGATATTTTAATGTATGTTGAAGACAAGTATAAGCATTATTTTTATAACTCGTATCTTTCGTCTGAATAATAAACTTCACAGAGTTATAACTTTGTCGCCATTGTTAACAAGAACATCGTGAGTTCCACGTTCCTTGTGAATCGTCGATGCTGATGATCACATACATATAACTTTACTTGGATTGTCCATATCTTCATATCGTTAAATATTAAGCTAAATCACTAATTGACTCAAAAACAATCTTGCCATATTTCTTCGAATTTAAAAATGAAATGATAAGATAAAATAAATTTTAATCGAAACACAAAAACACCATTATTGATTTGATTACCATATGATTTATGAGTTTTCGTGTTGCTATGCTTCCAACAAAAATAAATTATAATTTTCTATTTTGCTCTTACAAGTATAATGTTGATCCGGAGGTATTGTTTGAAAATGCTAATAACGGGAACTGTAGAACGAATGAAATAAATAATGAATGCTGTTAGTTTACTAATTAATTTAAAGGATAACTCATTCATGTAATGCGATAAAAACCTTATGATATTTTTACCAAAACGGCTACGAAAACTAGTAATTAATGAACTATAGCAAAGTGAACCACTGCATGTATCGTGGCCATTACCACTAATGTTAAACACAAATATAGATGTGATTTGTATAGACATACTTGTCCTCTATTTTTATGCAATTAAAGACAATATGATAAGGTATCCTGTTTACCGATTGGACCCTTATCGATCTTTAACTTATACAACTTATCAAATCAATTTTCAACTAATCAGTTTATTATCTGATTATGCAGTAAGCATTAAAAGCAAAAAAGTAGTAATATATAAAGCGTTAGCTGCATTTTATAGCTCAATCCAGTGTCAGTTAGTGCGAAAAACAAGAATGGGTAAATAATATAATATTTACAATTTATATTGAACATTTACCTTCTTCTAAAATTATTGAATCAAAAAAGTTATCATCATTTCTCATTCAGGAATTATCTCTTAAAATCCTGCATTTTGAAATAACTGTAGTTAATCATATAACTTTAAGACATATGTAATTATAGGTATATATTGGACGAAATGATTTTTGACTGATTCGTAATGTTCATGACATTATTCTTTTGTTTTTATTTTGAAATAACATTGTTTCACATTTTTATAACAGTAAGCCCATAAAAATTTCAACAATTGATCGTTGTATTGTGTCTTTAGATTATGACTATAATGAAACCATTACAGAAATTATTTCTAAAAGCATGGATGCTAATTCGTTGTTTTTACTTTGCGATGGGAGGACGTATCTTTCCATGGGTGGTGTGTAACTAAATCATTTATTTATTCAAATATTATTTTATAATCATACTTACTTTTCTTTTCTCAGAACTGGCGCTAATTATCTTGAGTCTAGTGGTGCTTGCACAGGGACTCAACCAACCAGTATGTAAAAACGACAGCCAACTGATTCCACATAAAATATGTAATAAATTTTACAAATGCGTGAATGGTGTACCGGTAACTCAAGATTGCCCCGTTGGTCTACGGTATAACATACTTAAAAGTCAATGTGACTTGTCTGCAAACGTTGAGTGTATAGAACGAATTATTGACAGGCACTTAGATAAATCTATCGCAATAGAAATTTTAGGTCAATGTTTAGGTAATTCTGGCGGAAAAATCGTCCCCAACAAAAATTGTAACAAGTTTAACAAGTGCGTTAAAGGTATACCTGTGCCTCAATACTGCCCTGCTGGTCATTTATATAACATAAACCTCCAGAAATGTGACTTGGCCACTAATGTGGACTGCAAAGGAAGGATTGAACCCGAAGACTCAGATATTGACTCAGATGACAACAGTGACGAAGAAGAAACAGATAAACCAGGCTCAATCAAAATTCTGAAAAGATGTACTTTACCAAGTTCTGAAGGCAAACTCCTCCCAAGCAAAGAATGCAATCAGTTTAAAAAATGTGCAAATGGTGTCCCGGTAGCCCTAAAATGTCCTACAGGTTTATTATATAACATTAAAAGCCGTGAATGTGATTGGGCCAAAAATGTTGACTGCAAAGGCAGATTAGAACCTGCTAACAATAATGGTAGTGGTGAGAATAATGAAACAAATGATACAAATGACAAAGAAGACGTGGAAAAACCTATTGGACCTCTTAGTAGATGTGCATTGCCAAACTCTGAGGGAAGACTCCTTCCAAGCAAAAAATGCAATGAGTTCAAAAAGTGTGCCAACGGAATTCCAGTAGCCCAGAAATGTCCTGTAGATTTATTATACAACATCAAAACTCGTCAGTGTGATTGGCCTGCAAACGTTGACTGCAGAGGAAGAATTGTGCCCGAGGAAAAAATTGAGACAGAAGGCAATAATGAAACAGATGACTCTAATGACATTGAAAATACTGACAAACCAAGCGGATCTCTTAATAGATGTGCATTGCCAAACTCTGAGGGAAGACTCCTTCCAAGCAAAAAATGCAATGAGTTCAAAATATGTGCAAACGGTATTCCAGTAGCCCAGAAATGTCCTGCAGGTTTATTATACAACATCAAAACTCGTCAGTGTGATTGGCCTGCGAAAGTTGACTGCAGAGGAAGAATTTTGCCAGAGGAAAAAATTGAGACAGAAGGCAATAATGAAACAGCTGAATCTAATGACATTGAAAATACTGACAAACCAAGCGGATCTCTTAATAGATGTGCATTGCCAAACTCTGAGGGAAGACTCCTTCCAAGCAAAAAATGCAATGAGTTCAGAATATGTGCAAACGGTATTCCAGTAGCCCAGAAATGCCCTGCAGGTTTATTATACAACATCAAAACTCGTCAGTGTGATTGGCCTGCGAAAGTTGACTGCAGAGGAAGAATTGTGCCCGAGGAAAAAATTGAGACAGAAGGCAATAATGAAACAGATGACTCTAATGACATTGAAAATACTGACAAACCAAGCGGATCTCTTAATAGATGTGCATTGCCAAACTCTGAGGGAAGACTCCTTCCAAGCAAAAAATGCAATGAGTTCAGAATATGTGCAAACGGTATTCCAGTAGCCCAGAAATGCCCTGCAGGTTTATTATACAACATCAAAACTCGTCAGTGTGATTGGCCTGCGAAAGTTGACTGCAGAGGAAGAATTTTGCCAGAGGAAAAAATTGAGACAGAAGGCAATAATGAAACAGCTGAATCTAATGACATTGAAAATACTGACAAACCAAGCGGATCTCTTAATAGATGTGCATTGCCAAACTCTGAGGGAAGACTCCTTCCAAGCAAAAAATGCAATGAGTTCAGAATATGTGCAAACGGTATTCCAGTAGCCCAGAAATGCCCTGCAGGTTTATTATACAACATCAAAACGAATGAATGTGATTGGCCAAATAATGTTAACTGCAAAGGAAGAATCAAACCCGCAGACAAATCTGAGACAGAAAACAGCAACGAAACAGATGACACAAATGACAAAGAAGACACTGATAAACCAAGCGGACCTCTTAATAGATGTGCACTGCCAAACTCTGAGGGCAGACTCCTTCCAAGCAAAAAGTGCAATGAGTTCAAAAAGTGTGCAAATGGAGTACCAGTACCTCAAAACTGCCCCGTTGGTCTACTCTACAACATTAAAACTCAGCAATGTGATTGGCCTGCAAATGTTGATTGCTGGGGAAGAATTAAGCCCAAGGAAAATATAGATACAGTTAATGGAGGTGAGACTGGTGGTGGAAACGAATCGGGGGATGATTCAGATACGTTTGAAATACTGAGTATATGTGCGCTACCAAACTCTGAAGGTAAAGTGCTTCCAAACAAAAACTGTAATCAATTCAACAAGTGCGCTAACGGTAAACCAGTTCCACAAAAATGTCCAGTTGGTCTTCTGTACAATATCTTTACCCAAGAATGTGATTGGCCTCAAAATGTCAACTGCAAAGGCAGAGTTTTACATGCAGGTCTAGTAAATCAACCAATTTTAAAATTAGCAAGTAGTAAAAGTTGTACGGGTGCTAACTCAGAAGGAAGACTTGTACCACACAAGATATGTAATCAATTCTTCAAGTGTTCAAATGGTATACCAGTGGCTCAAGATTGTCCCATAGGTCTGCAATATAATGTGTTTTTGCAATTCTGTGACTGGCCACATAACGTTGACTGTACAGGAAGAATTGTGCCTTAATGAGTATACAAAAATAGCAGATCTTATTTCATGGCTGTGGAATTACTATAACTATTATTATATTCTATATTCTTAAACTAATATAATACTATAACTATATATCTGTGATTGTTGAATATTTGAGTCATTTTTTTTTTGTTATTGTAATATATTATTGATGCCATTTTAAATCAAAATGTTTGTTTTTCTTTTTCATAACAATTAACATACCCCCAAACAATCCAATAAATTCCAATACTAAAGGTTCTTCCACCTTCGCGCCTAACTTATTCTAGTAACCTTATTAAATAATAAGGTTGTGTTTTTAAAGTTAGGCATGGGCGAATGAGAAACTTGAGTATAGTTCAAAATTGTTATTCAGCAATATAATCGCTATAAATATTTGAAAGTGTGACTAAATAATCTATTGTTACAAAAACATTTTTGCAGAATTTAGTATCTACAAAAATGTTGCCCACCATCACCAAATAAACAATGTGGATACTATTTTGTTAATAAAGTGAAAACTACAAAACATCCGTTATTTAAAGAGCATTATGAAGTTGTAATCACATTCATATGTAAAGAGTACGTTCACACAATAATTTACATTAATATTAAAACATCTGCCTTGTTACAAACTAAATAAATTTGACTCCATGACAACATATCTACTTTAGTTAAAAGCATATGATAATTATTATGATGAAGTTATTTATAATGAAAGTTCCGAAGTTTGGGCGCCATGGGGCGCCAACAGCCACAAGATAAAGGACCCCCGCAGGGACGCCAGATTGATAATATTTTAGTAGCAAATTTAATATAAGGCTACTTAAAAAACATTTCATTTGATGTACTTAACCTCAATAAACTAAGGGGTAATTAAGTAATCTTAATTAAATGCATTTGCGACGATAAGGAAAGAAATTTGAGCAAAAGCACTTGAGCTTGCAGATAATCTTTTTTGAATTAATAACGTAACGAAAGCAAATTCATTCAAGGTTCTCATAATATATATTTCATTTATATGTATGACATGATAATTTGTACAACTTTAAAGGAACAATTTATAACCCAATTAAACCTTACCTAACACCCAAACACTGCTATCAGCATTATTTTTCGAATTGGTGAAATGTTTCATTTATTTTCATGCTGTGATAGAATACAAGAAACCCGAGAGTATTTGTTTCTTCTTTTTCAACGCACAATAACAGAACAACAATATCTTTGCGCAGATATTTGTCCAGTAACAATATAGGTATTGTATAGAAAATACTTTACAAAGGGCTCTATTGCTTTCTATTACATCGGGACCTGAGTTTGATCCAGGTAATCAAAATATATATATGTCACAATTGAGAAATAAATAATCGTATCGTAGTTAGGAGTGAGACAAACGTAATTATGTTTGGTTTTCGTAAAAAAATCGTATTAATTTCCAAAAGTGACTTTTATTGCGATAAAATGAAGGCACATTTTTGCAACAATCAATAAAATCGCCGATAGGCGTCCTGCACAATAAAAGCGACGGTATTTTGTCCATTAAAGTTTTACTTCGTTACAAATACAAAATGAAGCAGATGTGGTGCATATGGTCGGTCAGATTCAATCGAAAATGTTTTTTGAAGTGGTTCGTGTTAAGTAGAATTAATTTCAGATGAAAGCGTTATAAATAATAAAACTGTTCATATATGTCATGTGGTAATGAAACTGAGTTTTAAGTAACCAGTTCTATGAAAAAAAAATTCTGACAATTCGTTTTTGGTTCGTGTCGCGTCGTGTCTTGGAGAGCAAAAAACGACTGTTTCACCAGACAAATTAAACCCTGGAGCCATCAAGCGTAGAGAGAATAGGTACGTCTTGGACAGGCGTGTACCCTGGTCTTTATCATCATATTTATTTTATTGTTATTGATACTTATATTTTATTGTTTCGAATATCTAAAATATTACAAAACACACAACCTATAACCAACATTATTATTGTCCATACAGAGAACTGAGGAAAGGTCAACACACAATGTTTCATTCGAACCACGACACCTACAGGATACTAGAATATATCATCAGACCGAAGGCTCTGTTGTATGAGAATAATACCACCTCAATATATTTGAACAGTAAGACAATTAAAACAATAATAAATAGTTCAATAAGTACGAATTTCATATAACCATAAAATTAAAATGGTTCTTAAATCTTTACCTAGTTGCTTTCAAAGAAAATTTTACTAAACCATTTACACACCGACAGCAAACTCACCAAGTCATCAATAATCCAAGCACAATTATCTAAGAAAGCCAGATGAAATGCCACTGATTTGCACAAAACCCCGCAACAGTAACCAGTTGGGCTAGCATCCAATTAGGTGCGTCTAAAATAACGTGATGCTTAGCCATCCAATTAAAGCCATGAAGTGGTGAATAGGGAGTCTGTGACGAGTGAAATGTTGCACTGATTACCTACTTGCTGATAATGTAGGATTGCAAGACTGTGGTATGGAAAAGTACTGATCGTCAACAACGTAGTGTAGTTTACAATATTCCTATTATCTTTAGGATTCCAATCACTTTAGGAATAGTAGAATAATAGTTCAATACCCTGGGGTCATTTTATTAAATCACTGTATACAGCGAGAGTTTCTAAACGATTTTACAAAAATAAAACTCAAGTACATCGCGCTACAAATAATAATATTATCGAAAAAACTTTTTTGTCGAGTAATTTGGAATACTTTTGCTAATGCTATTTCAAATGTTTTAATAATGACACGAATAAATCTTTATAAGATTTGTTGTTTTTATCCTCAATTTAGACGTTCAGAAAATCACTAAATAAATATTTTTTCATCCGATTATTCAACCAAATCATTTATTTAAATTTGGCTCACCCATATCGATTCAATTACACAGATAACAGCAGTCTAACAAGACATTTTACAGTTTGTGTTGTCACTACAACGATATATTTTATTAAGGAACATGAAAACTCGATTATAACATTAGTATCTCTGTGATAATCTTGTGAAATTACAATTCTTACAAGAAGAGATAAATAAAGCTCATACGTTTGGTATATTATTGGAGTAAATGGTACCTATTCGATGTCAGAAATCTATAAGCAAGAGTTATTTATGTATTAGTTATTCGGAGGGGATATTCAAAACTTTCAAATGTTTAGTCTTTCATTATGCAAACTTAAGTGCTAGTGAACTAGCCAATGTGAGAATTATTTTCTGGCTTTTACTTTTAACTACAACAATAAATGTTTATTAATAGCATTTTATTACATAATGTACGAAACTTGTAGGAGTTTATTAAGGGTGGCAAAATAATTTGTGATAAATGAATATAATTTAGTGATAGCGGAGTATATTATGTTAATATCTCATATGGGGTGGTACCTAATTTTATAGCCACAATAACCAAGTTTACGTGTGTTCCGGTTAAGGAAAGAAACAGTTGGTGTAATTACTGGAACAGAGGTAAATCCAACTTTCCGATCATCAGCCAAATATAATCAGTAACATCTACGATTGATGATGGCCACACGGGCACGGGTGCCACTTACAGTCAAGTAAATCGCATGTTCGTTGCCAGATGTGTATAGTTCAAAAAAAATATTAGTAATTACGGAGATAAATGTTTATTTCAACTTAGATCGGTTATTCACCATCATTCGTACATACAATTTAAAAAACTTTTAAATAATCCGAAAGATGCGGCGCGTATGATCTTTCATATTAAATCGTATTTCTAATTAGTTACTCAACCAACATTTAAATTTCGAATTCATTACATAAACTGATAAGTCAATACAACCACCAGGCAGTAACGTAACATGTTTAAACACGTGTAAAGTATGAACAACATGTTATACCCACAACTTGGCATATATTTATGCAAACTTGTTAAGTTGTTTATACATTAAGTCCCTTTCACCTTGACAAATAAGCGTTTAGAAAGACAAACTTAAGTACTAGCTACTTGTTTTCAGTTTAAAAAAGACTAATATGTTTTGTCTATTTTAACTTCGATAAAAAAATTTATTGCTACTTCAAATATAAAATTTCAAAAACATTTAAAAAAGAACCTAGGATAAAAGGACGCTCTTAATTGGAAAGCTCCTAGTTATATCTTGTCATTCTTACCTTTTTTTATCACAGAATCTAGGATTCGAACTTGGGAGCTGTGGCGTAAAAGTGTGCAATTCTTGCATGTTTATATGTGTATGAAGCATTAACAGATAAGATTTAAAATGATTTTAATATATAAGAATAATAAAAGCCGTTTGATTTTCATTTTAAATCTTACCTTAATATAAGAATATGTGTCAGCTTTTAAATTTAAAAAAGGACATAGAGATTCTAGTTTCGTTGCGACCGTTGAAATCCCGTGAACCAAACCATTGCCCAAAGAATACAAACTGCGAAAACTGAAACTAGAAAGAAAATAACCAAAATAGTTTCACAACAACAATATGAACAAGCAGGTAGCAGAGCGACTGTGCATTCCAGTTTACGGCCGAATCTGGCTATTTCCCTGGAGTACAGTAAAAACCCTGATAGACCTAACACCAGCACCCTTTGGAATACACTTAGACCTTAGCCCAACTGCAAAAGGGTGATTTTTGTGTACATGAAGCAGATCCTAAAGTGTTTCGTAGAGCACTTCGATTGCGTTTGTGATGTATACGTGAGCAAAGATTGCGTATAAACGAATGTCGAGGTGTATGGGAAACGGTGGCTGTCGGGTTTTGTTGCAAGCAAATGTTTGCAGTTGCAATGGGCGGAAATACTTCATCGGTGTGCATGTTTGAAAAATTTAACCCTTTATAAGACATAGAGTATACTTTTCGCATTTAATATAATCAAGTATCGTTTATTCAAGAAATACTTTCGTTATTTACTTTTTCTTTTACAATACATACCTCATTTCTTACAATATTCCTTATTTTTATTTATGCTGGGATCATGCACTTACTAGCAGTGAATTTGCTACTAATTTGCCTTATACAGGGCAACAATTTTGTTAACGAATATGTAGAATGCCTCTTGTATACAGGGTCTTTACTGTATCATGTTTAAGTAAGTTGTAATCCAGGTCTGCGACACCTCGGCTGAAATTGAAATCTATAAAGAATACTCAACCCAATAGCAGACTTATCTCAGCTAACTTATTAAGTAAAAAGCGACTTTAATATCTTCTCTTAAAATCATGGGTCGCCAATCTTGTAAAAAAATTTCATCTGCTATTTTTATCACTGTACAGTATTTAACAAAGTCGCTTTTTATTTGACCGTTTATCAGAGATAAGCCTGAAAAAAATCTAAGCACTCTATAGGTATGTTTCAGCCCTTGACTAGACTCAGCTATTTGACTAGATTTGGAATATTGTGGTTTAAGTGCTAGCTTCTTATAAAGATGTTACTTCTTTTTACGCTATTAACTTTTCCTACGTGTAAAAATTTAAATTCGATATTCAATATTTGAACAATATCAACATATTTGCATTTTATGAGACTTACAGTTTAAAACTTATGAATACTATTACACATATTACACGGTTGACTTATTCAAATTTTTTCATAACCTCACACAAGAACGCCGTGAAATTTATTCTACCAGATACTTGGAAAAAAGAAAATAGCCAATAATCCAAAACACTTGGCTGATAACAATCCAGTATTATGTTTCCTTGCAAAATTAGGATTGTTCGCGCCATTTTTCTTTCCTCCCTGAAATGGATTCTCAAGAAAATGATCTCATTTCAAAATATTCGCATTACGCCGACGAGCCCTTTTTACTTTCACAAAGTAGCTCCCTTCCTTGTTCACTCGAGTATTACCAACTTTTCTCTTTTCATCTGGTGCCAAGAAACAGACTAATAAAGTACGTTGGAAAATGAGCTATCTACTCTCAAATACAGTCCGTATTTTAATAATTAAGACTTGACGAAAACTTTTTCGATTAAGATTGAAACGTCGACGGAATAAACATTTCTTTCAACGCTGTGATAAAACGGCGATTTAGCGCCCATTCAGAGTGTTGTATTTTTTTAAACTGTACAAAAACTAATAATTTATTGTAGTGTTTTTTATCTTGAAGAGCAATAAATACGTCCGCCCGCCCTCGCACGCGTTCGCTAGTCGAACCGGCTGAACATTCACTAATAAATTTAAAAGATTAATGATAGATACGAAATTTATTTACTTAAGTACCTGTACCGTGAAATGTAATCTGTCGTAGAGCCAATTAATCTTCAAAACACATTTTATACTATTTTATTCGAATAAAATGTTAATGGCCGATTCGTGTGAACAAAAATTGTATATTGTACCATCGCTTTAAAGTTTGTATCTGTTCTCTTAGTAAGCTGTGTCATAAATTACTATTAACGTAGGATTTAATGTACTACACAATGCGCTTACACGGGATGTGTTTTCATTAATATTTCCATTTTATATGGTGAATTGTTACTAGGTATTTGGAAATGCTTGGGAAGTTTTCGGTATTGTAATTCGAAAGCGAATAAGTGAAGGAATGGGACTAAGAGCCGCATTTAAAAACGGCTAAAGGCGTTTTACTTAAGGCGCTAGTATAGATTTTGATTGGCAAATTTAGAATTTAAGTAAGTACAGATAAAGTATAGATTCGCTTGGCAAAATCTTTATTTAGGAGCGCCTTCAGTAAAATTCAAATTCAAATATTTATTTCTCAACATTGACAATTACTTGCTCTTATTGGCGTTAAATAAAGCATAACTCTACCACCAGTTCTGAAAAACCTTCGTGAAGACGAACTGAAAAAATATAACTTCACCGGGTGTATTTTTCAAAATCAATTTACAGTGTCTCTTTATGTCTGTACAAAATTATTATTATCTGCATCTGTTAGCTTGGCAAGTCTCCCTCCGCCTAAGTTTCCAAACAACCAACACCTTCAAACGGCACCCGTTCACGAGTTAACGCGGGATCCAGCCATCCCCTCCTCAACCACCTTTGACGCTCCGTTAGTTATCAAATACGAGTCAGCGTAGTAATTCTCTCTCTTTGTACTGACCCAGTCCTTTTTATTTATATATTATTTCCTTCTACTATTTTATTTATTTACTTTTCTGCTTTCATATTTATTTTTATCATATTTGTCCTTTTTGTTAAATGTACATTTGTCCTTTTCGTCGGTAAAGGTTGGCCCCAACGCGGTCAACTCTTTACCTGCGTACCCTTTTCTTTTAGGTTTCTAGAAAGCGGCCATCGGCGTACCACGGTTAGTTTTAAGTTATTTTCCCCAGCCCCCCTACCGCTGGTAGGGAGGTTAGCCGCTAGGGTTGCTAGGCTATTACGGATCCTAGGCATCTTTTATATATTTATATATCTTATATTTAGTGCCGACTCTCCCCAATGGATTCGCAATGTTTAATAAACTTTGCGAAGGCCTTCGCCCAGGCACTCGCCGCCTCGGGTTGTCCCCGTCAAAGATGAGGTTTTAACGCGTCCCTGGCCCCTCAGGCCACTCTCTCGGCCCCTCAGGCCACCAAGGCGTCTCCCGTGCCCTCCGAGATGGACTGTGTGTCGGACACATCCTCTCGCACGTCGTGCCGCAAGCGTACCGCTCCCGGGAGCGATTCAGACTCCGCGTCTGATGCGTCATCGGACGCAGCCACCTTAACCGGCTCTCCTGAGCCGCCATTCACCTTAGTCGCTAAACGCTCCAAGAAGCGTTCAAAGAAAATCCCGGTGTCTTCAACACCCGATCCCACCCCGGTGTCTTATACACTCGCCCCCGCGCCGTTAATGTCACTGCAAGTGACCGCGACCCCGTCGGCTCCGTCGAAACCAGCTACGCGCTCCCGTCCCGGCTAAGGCCCAACTCCCTCCTCCCATCTTCCTCCGCGAAAAAGCGCGATGGACCGCGGTTTCTACCTTGTGCAAAGAGCACAAAATTAATTACGTTAAAGCCTCCAACGCAGGCGATACAATCAAAATCCAGGTCACGACCATCGACGACTTCTGGTCTTTTACTAGGCTCCAATCGGTCAAACAAATCGATTATCATACTTACGCCTCCCGGAGGAGCGTAAGATCCGCGTGGTATTACGGGGCGTCCCGTTTGAACTCGCGGACGAAGATATCTTGGAGGACCTTAAGTCCCAGGGCTTCCCGGCTGCAGCAGTGCACAAGATGCACTCTAACCGCGGTAGACGTTTTCCTCTCGCCCTCGTCATCTTAACCAACACTCCCAACTCGAGGGAGATCTTCAGAGAGGCTCGCACAATCTGCGGACTCTCAAACATCTCCGTCGAGCGTCCCAACCCTCGCGGGCACCCTGGGTAATGCCACCATTGCCAGCTTTACGGCCACGCAATGCCACCATTGCCAGCTTTACGGCCACGCAACGGCTAATTACTCAGCCCCTCCCAGGTGCGTTAAGTGCCTCGATCCCCGCGTCACAAAGGAGTGCACTCGCACTCCCGAGTCCACTTCCCCCCTTGCATGTGCAGCCAGTCCGGCCACACAGATAACTACAGGGGTTGTCCGCGCGCTCCTCGCTCATCCACAAAGAGGGCCGTGCCTAAGCCGGCGCCGCCGCTCACTCCCGCTAACTTCCCGCCGCTGCGCAACCGGGGTCCCCCGGAAACAAAACCCGAGCAGCCGATGCCGACTCCGGCTCTTTCCTGGAGACAGTGTCCAGCCGCTCCCGCACCACCTTCCCGTCCTATCCCAGCTCCCGTAGGCTCGCGTCCCGCTCCGTCGTCTTCACCTCAGTCGTAGTTGGCTGAGGACATGAAGACCGCGTTCGACGTTATTCAAAACGTCGACATTAGGAAAATCTCCGTACTCACACGCAAACTGCGAGCCGCCCTCTCTCAAGAGCGTCTCTTTGCGTTAGCCGAGCATAACGCGCTACTTATTCCCTTGTAAATTATTTATTTAGTATAAATTGTTTAAATAACAAACATAATGTCTAGATTTGCTAATCCCGCGTCCGGTCGTATCAAACCAATGGGCTTATCCCTAGTTTCTTTTAAGGCTCGTAGTCTTAGTTCTAACCTTCCTGAGCTTAAATTATTCATTCAGAACAACGAGCCAGACTTATGCTCCTACAAGAGACGTGGCTCACTCTAAACTGCTCCAGGGGATTCGCTATTCCTAAATACGCGCTAACTCGTAAGATAGGCCCAACGCCGACGGTCACGGCGGCACAGCTATGTACTATAAAAGAGGTTTCCATTGCTCCCCTCTCCCTCCCCTCCTCTCCTCAACATGGAAGCCAGTGTGTGTAGGTGAGCAAACCCACACTTCCCTTAGCCATTAGGAATCTTATTAAAGCTTAGAACGCGGCTATCCGGAGAGCCAAGAAATATCCCACGCCCGCCTATAGATCAGCTGCGAATCAGCGTCAACGCAAATTTAGGTCTTGCCTCGAGGAATTCCGAGACGCTCAGATGAACGATCTCATGGAAAATATCTCCCCGTCCCACCAAGCATATTATAGTATGGCCCGAGCCTTACGCGTAGACGCCGCCTTGCACGTTCCTCCTCTCTCTCGTCCAGATGGCACTATTGCCTTCGAAGTCGAAGAGAAAGCCGAATGCTTGGCTCACAGCATTGCCTTACAATGCTCGCCCAGCACGCAACCCGCGGATCCCTCCCACATTCAGGTGGTGGAGGACGAAGTCCTCCACAGAGACTCTCTCCCCATCACCGCCGACCCCGTCACAGTCTCTAATGATAAAATCACGCTTCTCATTAGAAGTCAAAAGTCCAAAAGGGCTCCGGGTGCGGATGGAATTTCCAACCACGCACTTAAGCACCTGCCTCAACAGGTGCTTACCTTGTTAGCTATCATTTTCAATGCCTGCTTCGACCTTAGCCACTTTCCAAAAGCTTGGAAAGAAGCGACAGTCATAGGCATTCCCAAGCTAGGTAAACCTCTGAATATCCCGGCTAATCACAGACCCATCAGCCTCCTCAAGGCCATGTCTAAACTTCTCGAGAGAGTCATACTCTCTCAAATGCGGAACCATCTGTTTCCAACGGATGGCGATCCCCTCATCATTCTCCACCAGTTCGGCTTTCGCGCTGAGCACTCCTGCCCTCAGCAAGTCCTTCGAATCGTCGAGTACATACTTGACGGCTTTTATCCGCGGTGTAAGAAAACGATCGCAGTTTTCTTTGATGTAGCCAAGGCTTTCGATAAAGTCTGGCACAGCGGTCCCGTTTATAACCGCTTACCGGATCGCCTAGTTAGAATAATAGCGTCCTTTCTCAAAGATCGTACGTTTCATTTTAGACATGAAGGCACGCTTTCCGCGCATTCGTCTCATAAAGGCTGGAGTCCCTCAAAGCTCAGTCCTCGCGCCTCTATTGTACACCGTGTGCACAAACGACATTCCCATTCCGCCGAAAGGCGTCGAATTCGCCCTCTTTGCCGACGACAACGCCCTTTACACCAAAGGCCTCAGTGTCCCAGGTCTCGTCATCAGACTCCAAAAGGCCGTAAACGCCCACGGTGCATGGTTTTAGAAATGGCGCATCGATGTGAACCCAGACAAGAGTTCTGCGATTTATTTCGACGGCAAACACCGTCGTGTCGCCGACAATATCCACGTTCGAAAGTTAGGTATTCCCATCCCCTGGAAGCGCACTACCAAATACTTAGGCGTCACTTTAGTCCGGACGCTTTCTTTCAAGCCACACGTCGATAGAGTAACGAAACTCGCCCGTTTTTACTTAGGCCGCCTAGTATGTTAGGTAGAAAAAGAAAAATGTCTTTCAGAAACAAACGTACGCTTTATAAGACCTGGGTTAGACCCGTCATGACATATGCCTCGCCAATATTTGCCCACACCAAACCCTCCGCCCTGCACAAACTGCAGGTAGTTCAAAATCTCTTTGGCCGCGGGGCCACAAACGCACCTTGGTACGTGCGTAACGCGGACCTGCACAGAGATCTTGAACTACCTACAGTGCAACAGCACGTCAAAAAACTCTCTGAAGTGTTCTTCAAACGCTCCGAAACCCACACCAATCCTCTAGTTCGAGATTCAGTCTCGTATACTACCCCTGTCATAGATTCGAAGTACAAATTTTTATTTTCATTTTGAACACCTTCAGTGCTATGTATTCACCTTCAGTGCTATGTATTCACCTTCAGTGCTATGTAATCTCAGCGGGTGAGAAGCGCTAGCGCGGCCTCTTTCTCCAATGGGTCGTCGCTTAGATGGAGGCTGTGTGGCAAAAATTTGCACGAGTCATTCAGGGGGTTTTTTAGTGGGTAGTGCTAATTAGGCGCTAGTCCGAGATGCCTTGTAACGCGCGCGAGAGGTATGCGGAAATGCATTTTTTGCCTACTACCTAAACGGGGAACAAAAAAAAAGTAGTAATTCTGCTAACATTTTAGCTACGTGATCGACAAATATAATAATTGTTTAAAAATATACGTAGGCTAGAAGATTTTGCAGTTATTAGTGGTTACAATGTCTAGCAAAAATTAATATTAATTTTAAACAATGTTAAAGTTTGTGACCCTCAAACAAGAATATTAAAAATAATACAATAGAATACAACGCCTAAATAACTTTGTACATTGAACAAAGTGGCCAAAAGGCTAGCATAATCGGTGCGATGCATCGCTAACGACAACCGTTGTGCAAAATAAGTTCCAGTCTTAGTCACGGGCTTCACTCACCAATCGTTTAGCAATTTTATGAAGAGTCTATGAGCACCAAGGCCACAGGACCCCATGGTCTCAACACCAAAAGCCTCAAAAATATAACCATTGCCATTCTCATTCCTTGCTAATATGTTTCTTTGTTTTGTTGCATTTTAAATCCATTCCATCTGAGCATTAGTTCGGGTCACAGTGCCACCCCTAGAGATTCTTACAGTGTAAAGGTCAACCAAAACATAACACTGGTGTAGAATGCCCCCTAAGGTAACGAGCCTGATGACAGACTATATATAAAGCAATTTTTTTTAAAGTTTATTAACATTCAAATTCAAGAATGTTTATCCAACTGATGGTAGTTGTTTCTCTTATTTACCAATTTTACATATCACATTTATTATCATAATATGAATGACAATTATGTGATTACTAAAAATACTACTAACATGATGTTCGCTAATTATATTAAATGTGCAGGTCCTTAAAAAGACAGTACTATGATATTACTATTTCACTATGATTGTCAGTGTTCTTAAAACCGAAGCGCTTTTATAGCCCCCTTCACTATATCATGAAAGTTGCACAAATACACCTAACTAAGTGAGTACTTACCCTACATCTGTCATAACTATAACCTACCCCAATAGTGGTCCTTACAAGCACCACACTCTCCTACTTATTGATTTAACAAGAAGTCCATATGCGCGTTAAACAAACCACCCTCTGAGCAAAGAAAGGACATTAGAACCCACATGAGACCCCGACTTACCCCCCAGAGAGCTAATAAAAGCTGCACATTTTTACTTTAACCGCTAATTGGTGCATTTCGGGGGAAATGCGTATCCCCCCTGATCCCTAGGGATTGAGGTACAAACATTTCAATATCAGTCAGCAGGAGTGAATTCATTAGATAGTCGGGATTTATTAGTGGTTATAAAGTTACCTTAATTGTCTTGTTTGTCAGTTTTTGATACGGGAAGTTTTGTAGTAGGCAATGTTTATTTGGATTCATTAGATTGAACCTTTCATATTTATATGTGTTAAAAAAGCTCAAGAAATCCAAAAATATGTTAAAAAAGATGAATATAAATACCATATAGCATAAAATTACAGAATGAATTAACCTCCGTACATAATTATCATGTCGCATTATCAGGTTATTTGCCGAAAACCACCGAATGTAAAGGCTTGTTTAAAAATATATATTTTATTTTAACCCCTATATGATTTGGTAATTTTACCATACAATAAAGAAAAAATAATATCCTTACCTACCAAGCACAGAATCTAAATCCCACCTTATTAAAAAACTCAAAAAGCTTGCACAAGGCTTTAACAACGGAATTCTCATTTTGCCGGATCATCCCTACGTGGTAGTATCTGTGAATTTTACGCACCCTTTGTAATAATACTTGCTTATCTACCCTCTTTACTATAGGTTCGAAAGCACGGATAAAGGCCTACTATATCATATTGGCACTTTCGGTTGCGAATCCAGAAATATTTCCTGCTATTTACTGGTTTATGAAAAAGGAAACTTTTCGATAGGATTGTACCGGTGTTTCGCTAAGAGAAAATCTGATGGACAATCTTATTTTGTGATTATGTTTTGCTTGTTAAAGTAAGTTAAACTTACGTGAATAGTAGTTTCCTGACAACATAGTGTGACATAGGTAACGGAGACTTTTATTAGGGCGCTGCCAACACATTTGCACTTTCGAGTGCCTACCCGTATTTGGTGAACGATACGGCCGACCTCAACCAATTACTACACATATTCGGCAGGTGCTGATCGAGTAGCCGGGTGTGCAGGTTAGCTAATTAGGCTCGTCTCGCCAAAACTCTTTATTTATTAGACATTATTATTATCGTTCTTGGCCAGGCGGCTGTACCGTCCGGCAGTGCTAATTGATCCCCGCCTCAGTATGTGCATAGAGCCTTTTTTCATTTAGCATTTTTAAACACTCATGAAATGAAATGAAATGAAATGAAATATTTATTTCTCAACATTGACAATTACTTGTTCTTATTGACGTCAAATAAAACATGATTCTACCACCAGTTCGAAAAAGCCTTCGTGAAGAAGAACTGGCAAGAAACTTCACGGGTATATTTTTTTTCAAAATAAATTTACAGAGTCTCTTTAAGTCTATACAAAATTATTCTTTTCTGCATCTGTTAGCTCGGCAAGTCTCCCTCCCCCAAGTATCCAAACGACGAACACCCTCAAACGGCACCCGTTCACGAGTTAACGCGGGATCCAGCCATCGCCCTCCTCAACCATATTAAAGGGAAGTGAGCGACCCGTCACCCAGGTTACGTCATGTCATATACAGGCTTATCAATCCATATAGATTTTGATGTTGGATTTTGTAAGTATGATTATGAAATAATCAAAATTAAATATGCAACACGTATAAAATATCAACCAGATTATAGCAACCCAAACGCACAAAATTCGACCATGTTCATATTGTCTTATAAAGTAAATTTATTTAAAATCCTCAAACCTTAAATTAACCACTGCCAGGTATTTAGTTTTCCCTGTGGTAAAGTAAAACCAGACAACCATATGTGTCTTACCATAACACATAAAGTCTGGGGAAAATTAAAATGCATTGCCTTTAATATGTGCTTGCTTGCATCTAATTTAAACAAAGTGTAGTTACATTAAATGATTTAAGGTAGAACAAGACTGTAGCGACGGTGTCTAAAAATTCTCGAGCCTTAAAAAAATGATTTGTGGTTTGGGAAGTAGCAATAAATTTTATTTTCGTTAGATCTGACTTGGTACAGTTTTTAAATAAAATACAATAATCTATGAAATACCCATGTAATCTGTGAAGAAAAAATGTTTTACTATACCTAAAGAGTTTTGTGTGAGTGCAATAATAATCCTAAATATGTTGTAACAGTAAAGTTTATAGGTAGGCTAGAATAGCTTAACATTAATACCGCAGACATAGGAATTATTACGAACCACGTAAAAGCAGATTAATTCAAATTCAAATTTGTTTACTGCAGAAAAATATAAAACATTACATTTTAAAATAATGAATAGCATAACAGGTAGCACTGTTTTACAGCATGTAAAATTGTAATTGAGAGTTATAATCTTATATTAATAGACGAAAAATCAATTAACAAATACTTATCAGCAATCAGACTTTTAAAATATTCATCAAATTTCAGTTTACATTGCATAGCTTGTGTCGGGAGGTATAAGCTCTTCTCTACTTAAAATTGTTGACCTAAATGTAAATATTTATTTATGTAAAATGAAGGACTGAGAGCCGCCTCCTTTTTTGATATTGGTAAAAAATTATGTAGCGTTACGATGACTCTGATGAAAGAAACTAGCTTTATCTCATCACATAATCTTCCTGAACTTTTGCAAACCTTACATATACGTAGTTTACAATCTTGTTTTTTTATAATAAAAAATTGCTGACGTGTAAATGTGAGTGAAACAATCGCTAAGTTATAACGGCACTCCCGAAATCAGGCCGAAGGCGCAGTAGGTCGGATATAGAGGATATTTCCTGTATTTATAATGAAGGGATAGCCCATCCCGGATCACGTCCTAAATTGTAGGTGTTAGTTTTTAAGTAGGCATAGGATTGGGACGATGACAAACAATATTTGTGATAGGTTTGTTGTTTTTAGACCTTTTTACTGTAACAGGAATGCATTTTAAGGCTGGATTTGGAAATGGAATATCTATATTTTTAGGACAAAATTAATAAATATGATTTCCGTAAAATCAATACATGATAGCAGAACCTTTCATTAATCACATGATTTCAATAAAAACATTTGTAAGAAAATTTTCGTTCTGCTTGAATACTTAAAAACCTCAACCTGAGAATTGAATTTGAAATATAGACGGTCATGACTTACGGCCATATTTGATTACGAAATTTTTGATTTATGAAGGACTAAATCTAAAACCCGTATTAATAAAAAAATGATTACTTGGGGCTGAATATCTTAAATCACAAAATTTCATTTCATAATATTAATACTAGAAGTATTAATCTTTAATGCATTTAAGTGACGAATGTCAATTCTAAAATAAATAAAACGATGAGAATTTCTCGGCTGAGATCATTTACCATTAACATTCCTTACTTAAAATTCTCAACTATAACAAAAATGATTACTCAAGTAATTACTTAGACAAGTACATAATTACTCGTTTACAAGTATTGAGCTTTTTAGGTACGCCTCAGGTTGATTACGTCATACAATTTTTACTTTATTGAAAGATCATGTGTGTTTTAGTTAATTTATGTAAGTTTCAGAAACCGGTATTATTTTATCATACACTTAGAAGAAATGTATAAGTTACATAAATCACGTTGAGTGAAGTGAACAAGTTAAGTGATTTATTTGAGTGCTTGACAAGTTAGAAACTCATCAAGATCTTAATAGTAAACGAGGCACTACTGCGGAATGAATCATTGGCTTCATTGTACTAAATGGTTTAATTTATTGAAGTTTTTGTTAAGGCTTGATAGATGACAGTTTGAAATGTATTCTTGCGCTTTCTAAATTACTTAAATGACTGGTGTAAATACTTATTTACCTTATATTAATGTAAGGATTTTTTGAAATATGCTTTTGCAAAATCAGCTCAGTTTTAAACATTCGACGTCAATTTTGAACAATCTATCAGATCTTGAGTAGATTTCACCATGCTCGCTTTTTGAACGATGACCGTGATTTAAAACTATTTGTGTACTCTGAAATAAATAAACATTTTACACATATAACTTAACAAATTTAGGTACGTCTCCTTTATCCATTAAAATCAAAACTATACCTACACACCACCTCCGGTGCGTGTCACCCAAAAATTTGAAAACTAGCCAAATTTCCTACCACGTTCTTTTCTTTTGATCCCTCCATTATTCCACCAAGTATTTACGACACGTTGCGTGCTGTCCTATTGTTAAAGCGGTTTATGGAAATGTTTATTTCGCTATAAATGCCTCTCGAAATTTGACTGAAATATGAACTACTGTACAAAAACATGTCTGCTATTAAAATAAAATAAAGTCTAGACTTAAAAGGCTGCGTGAGGGAAAACCTTTGCCTTTACTTAAGTTAGTTAAAGTTTGTTAGATTGATATAGTGCAGTTAATTTTAAATAGTGACATGAACATATGGTAAGCTTAGTAAATAATTTTGGAAACTTTCTATATAAGAGACTAACGATTTGATAGGCGTGTTGGGGCTTTTTAGACTGTGTGCACTTTTATACAATTACGCCAAGTTGGTTCGTATGCATTTCTGTATGTTAGAAACTTGTAGGCATACTTTTAAATATTATTTAGGAAACTATCTAGTTCTTTGAAATCATACAGTTGATATGTTTATTAGAGGCTACTTTATTTCTATATGATACAAAATAATCTATTTCAAACTTCTCTGCATGTATTTACCAAACAGCGGTGTAGGAAGCGCTCAGTCAGCTCGTGCCTCCTGCGGATTTGTAAACTTTATACCATCTGGCTTTCTTCACCATGGTTACCGTCACCGTTACATTTAGAGCATTCGCCTTGATGTACTTAAGTTGTTAAAACTTATTGGTACTCTTGATTGTCACCGGGGATCAAATCTGGGACCTTTAGATCGAGAAGCCTCCACCTCAACTGATGAAATGAAATGAAATGAAATATTTATTTCTCAACATTGACAATTACTTGTTCTTGTTGACGTCAAATAAAACATGATTCTACCACCAGTTCGAAAAAACCTTCGTGAAGAAGAACTGC
This sequence comes from Marasmarcha lunaedactyla, assembly GCA_923062675.1. Taxonomy (NCBI): domain Eukaryota; kingdom Metazoa; phylum Arthropoda; class Insecta; order Lepidoptera; family Pterophoridae; genus Marasmarcha; species Marasmarcha lunaedactyla. The sequence goes on from OV281345.1 coordinate 22,402,648, forward strand.
CAAGAAACTTCACGGGTATAATTTTTTCAAAATAAATTTACAGAGTCTCTTTATGTCTATACAAAATTATTCTTTTCTGCATCTGTTAGCTCGGCAAGTCTCCCTCCCCCCAAGTATCCAAACGACGAACACCCTCAAACGGCACCCGTTCACGAGTTAACGCGGGATCCAGCCATCGCCCTCCTCAACCATATTAGAGGGAAGTGAGCGACCCGTCACTACTACGCCACCTGTGACTTTACTGAGTAATAAGACGGAATATTTTTATTTGAATTACGCTGATCCTAGCGCCATGCGTGAGCAAACTCAACGAATATTGATTACTTCTGTCGACGGAGTTTATCGCACTCATTTAAACTGAAGCACTGGTTATACTGCTATTGTAGTTGTGACTTACACCCTTCTTATCAAAAACACGACGCTTATACTGAAAATTAAAGTTGAGCGTTATTTGAATGACCACGCTATTTTAGTTTTGTTACAGTAAGTTTACAAGTCCTTTATTGGTGTAAGTTGCCTCTTTTTAGATCTATTTTGTTTGTTTTATCCTTGGAATTAAAAACAATGTTTACGGCATAATAAACTTTGTTTAAGATGTACAATTAATTAATGTTTTCAATTACACTTAAGGCTAAATCATTTATATTTTAACGAATGGGAGACAATGTCATGAATAATAATGATCATCAAATTATCAAACTCAGTAATGATGACAATATCGAAATGATAAAACTGTATTCACGATCCGAAGATACGAGAGTAAAATATTTATACGCTGGAAGTCCCAGGTTCGAGTCCTGACCGGAGCATTAATTTGTGTGATAAACACAGACGTTTGTTCTCGGGTCGTGGTTGCTTATATTTATGTATGTATGTTTATTCGGGGTTCCCCCAGGTTCGCTGTATCCATAACACAAGCTCTGCTTACTTTGGTGCCATACAGTCGGTGTGTTTGTAGGGGTATTATTATCTTAAAAATTTAACAAACGAAATCATGCTTTGTATCCTTTCATTTTTTGATTACAGTTATTCCGTTAAAATTATTATTACTTTGCATGAACGATGTCCAAAACATAAGCTGGAGTAAAATCAATACATCCTGACTTAAAAATAAGACTGTCATAAGCCTGAGTAACATCTCCAATAATAATACAGTTACCTGCTCAATGGCAAAAACTGGAAGTAAATCATTTTGGTAAGTAACATTATGTCAAATTTCAATTACTCATAGAACGCAGCGCCGCCCTTTACTGGATTAATAAGTTGGTTGGACTGTAATTGTATTGATAACATTTTTCCGTATTGATTGATGAAGTTCGGGTTCATAAATCAATCGTTAATAACCTGGTGCACATGGCGCTAATGATGCATTAATGACGTTTTGGAACTGACAAGTAAATTGGTTGAATGGTTGAAACATACTTACGCAGCAAACATGCACGCTGTACTTTAATAATTCAGTGTTTCACAGTACAATTATGGTGATAGTCTGTTTCTATTTACATCGAGTAGTTCAAATTATTATTAGATCTGGGGCTTATTATTTATGTATATTATACATGTTATATTTGGGTTGGTACTTCTGTCCTTCATATTGAGACAGCCATAATAACCACGTTTACGCGTTTATGTTTCGGAAAAGGGAAATTACCGAAATAAAATCCCCAGACAAACACACCAACTGTATCTACCTATAGCCCAAAGTAAGCAGACCTTGTGTAATGGGTGACCATACAGCGAACTGGGGGGAACCCAGAATAAACCTACATAAAAATACAAACAACCATGACCCGAGAACAAACGTCTGTGTTCATCACACAAATGAATGCCCCGGCCAGGGCTTCAACCTGGGACCTTCGCCGTATGAGGCAGGGCTGCTTACCACTACACCACTCGGTCGATAATTCAATAAACAACCAGATAACAAATCGGAACACCAAAGATTAATGATGTCACGGCATCATGGCATGATGGCACGAATGCCACTTACCATCAGATGGATCGCATGCTCATTTGCCGGCTTTGACCAAGTTAAAAAAACCACTATCAAGCTAATCAATCCTCCTATTTCATTATTGATAATCGATTATTACTAGGGTCCGAAAACATGCAATATTAAATCTACACCTTAACAAAATCAAAATCAAAATCTTTATTGCAAAACATACGGTTCAGTTCAAGGTATAAAATAGGATCTCTCTCATACTGTACCGTCGAGCAGCATGCAATCTAACTACTTTATATATTTTTACGTCTTGCAGAGTTCTAATTTTGTATTCAAATATTCACCAACAATATAAAAATATTTATCGATTAGATAATGGCTCAAGGCGGATTTATATTGTTTAATAGTCAAACATTTAAAATTATTTGGTAAATGATTATACAATTTTACAGCCATAGATAGAAAGAATACTGGGTTAATAATAATAATTAATACAGCAACGTACAAACTGTTTACATTAAATACTACCATATTAACAATAATGCTAACACAATATCCCGTATACAGACCATCGACTTCCATTGTCCTATCTATTCGCATATTGATTCACAACAAACACAAATCGATCACAACGAATTTCCGTGATTGACAACTTAAAATTCTCCATGCAAACCAATTACCATGAACCGTTCAACTCTTACACAAGATGGCAGCCGGAAATGCAATTAAACTATGAATTATGCATTGTAAAAAGGAAATATCAATTCGCAGGAGAAAGGGTAGCCCTATGCGTGGTCGTGAGCTAGTTGACTCAATTATGTCGGATTGTGTGAGGCTTGTATGAGACCTGATTAAAGGTTGATTGAGTTAAAGTTGTTAGTTTAGTGAATTAGGGCGATACTTTTGAAGTTATTTTCGAGCAGTTATTAGATTAGTTTTTGTGTGTAACAAAAGTGATACGCCTAAAATATACATCATTTTGGTAAGTGAGATACACAATTCATTTAACTTGAGATATTTATTAACTATTATAAAGTAAACATAAACATAAAGATGGAAGATATAAAAATTAAATTAAACAGTACATGGAATGGATAAACATGGAATCTGTATTCAGATAAGTAAAAGAATTAAACCGATGCATGACAAATCTTCAGGGAGAAATCAATCTGAATTAATTTATTGACAAATTGAGATCGAAATTATTTATCGGATATTCAAATTACGATCTATTTACCACTGAAATAAAATGGTAGATTTGTCTCAATCGAATGGTTGAATTAGATATAAAACTAAATAGCTGTTTGTTTGAATGTATTTATAAAAGTAACCGTAGATAGCCGTCAAGTAAAAAAAATTATTAAGCAAACAATATGCGAATTTTAACCATCCGCTGCATCTCTCTCTACGAGCATCCAAAAACAATCTTCATATTTTTATAAAATAAAACACATTACCAGAATATATCTAATCCTACAGAAATTGAACGACACATCTAATAGCGTTCACATTAGATCCGTATAAATCCAGGTCTATTCCCGTACTAGACGTATCCGTCAATTTAGTGGGATCTCATTTGGGATTGACATCTATTGTGCTGGAGCTCAATCACGGCAAATGGAGCTCTCGTGTGCCTTTTACTCGATTTTACATTCCGATTGCTGCCGGCAGCGGATCGCCCGATTGGAAATAGCTACGGCTGCGAGTATGTGAACTAAGCAGCTAGTCGGTAGAGGCGGTATAATATATTAATTGACATGGACTGTTCGAAGCATCAAACAATATTTAAAATTTGGCATTTTATGTATCTAGGTCATAATTATTGTGATTTGTGTAACCGGTAAATTAGACAGCGCGATGCGGCCGTCACCCCGGCCGCTCCACGTCAGTCGCTTCACAGCAGCGCCCGAGTGCTCTTAACTCTCATATTCACTCATTTCTCTCATTTTCATTTAATTCAATATAATTCAGTGTTTATTTACTAATATAAAATTTGGGCTACACTGAAAACCATTGTCTTGATGTCTTGTGTCATCAGGACCTTTACGGAGCTGTGGCCTTTTGTTTGCTGCAGTCCATGCAAGATTGATTTGGAAGTATTTTTAGAAGTATTTTTAATTTATGTTCGTAATTTTCTTTTTTTTTTTCAAATTTCCGTTTTTGTTTTTTATGTTTTTTGTGTTCATATGTTTTTGCACTTTATGTAAATAATAAACTTTTATTCATTCATTCATTCATTCATTCATAAAATATCCTTTAAGTTCCGTGGTTTATTATCAGCAGCAACGCGACCTAATATAATCCATAAATTAGGGTGCAACTCGTACATGGACTATAAAGATACTTACTTACAAATCAAAACTAATGTATACCAATATTATAAAGCGGAAAGATTTGATTTATTGTGCAGTTATTGTTTGTAATAGAAAAACATAAAAACCATTTAATTAATTTAAAAAATTCTTTCTCTTCTTGAGAGTTGCATTATTGTCGAACAACATGGGTGAGTATTTTATTTTCCAATTGATTGGAGATGCCTACGAGCCATCTGCGAGGTATTTGAGCGTGCGCTGCAAACACCGTATGAGTAACACAAATATAAGGTATAGGTTTCTCTTAAATAGTTCAAAAAAAAATTCTATGACAGCATACATCTATCTTTTATGTGCAATTAATTTTTTCCAGAAAGTGAACCCTAAATACAATTTAAAAAAAAGAATAAAATAAAAATAAAATATGTTTATTTCAGACAAAGTCCATATTGTGTTAAAGTACAGAATCTTAGTGCCTATGTTAGTAAAACAAAATAAAATAAAACAGTAATAAACAAAAGCTTAACTTATGTATCTACCCTAAATGCTAAAAAAAACTGAAAAAAAAACTGAATAAATATATATATACATTATATATATATATATATATACTTCGCTTCTGCTATTTGTTGTTTCTCTTTTACACTACGTAATTTGGACAAATATTTTAACGATTAGACAGTGAGTGCGCGCTATTAAAACGGCCTGCTCCGGCGGGCGGGCGCATTGCGGGCGAGGTTGGAGAAAAAAGTCTTTGACGGTTGTGTCCGTTTTCCAATGGTATTAAAATTACTGATACATGCTACGAGAACTGTTATCCCAGGATCCTCCATATTCTCGATTCTTGAGACCTCAAAAATTAACTATTACCTAAACGTCATTGATTCAGTATTTATCATTAAATTTTTATTGTTCATGCTACAATTTAAAGGCTTTATTTAGGTTCTTAGTATAGTTTTTATCATAGATTAACATAGTACTTTGGGTCATATTCTACATTAATTACTCATACTTACCTTAAATTTGCTTGATATTTGTATGTAAAATTTTCAACATATGCAAAATTATAAAGATTTTTTTTATTTAGAAATTTTTTTTTGTATTTTTGGCATACATCACCAGACCGGACAAAAAACAAATGCCTTCCAATTTTAAGCAAAGATTTTAAGCCGGAAATTGTCGTCCATTTCAACATTTAAGATCAGTTGTTGCTACAAATGCGTATTAAGTCTCTACGTTCTAGCTCCTGAAAGTTCTTCACAGACGTATATTATACGACAATGTATGTAGACTTCGATGTTTTGGGATATCAACTGGACTATCTTTGGACTTTGAATTTTATGTACAAGTTGCAGAGTAGTAAATTAAATGAGCTCTATAAATATTTTAGTTGAATGGGCCAAACAGATGCTGAGTTTGTGCAATCTATGGTCACATATATGTTATTGCATAATATTATTATGATGTCACATGGTAAATGGTAGGTTTAAATTGTTATGTATTCTCTAAAACTGAGTAACTAAAGTTATTTTATGTGAATTGTTAATCTTGATTCGAAGCAAATAATTTATATATCGCCGCATTTGAACAATTCTACACCGACAATTATGACAAAAACAAACAGACGTGGAACGCACTGATCCAACTAATGAAGAGCACCCGTTTAAAAAGCAAAGCACACAGGATCCCTTCTATAAAATCAAAAAGTCTCGCGTTCCTGTTTGAGATATTTGTCGTCGCATTAAACAAGTGCTGTGCAAAAAGTTGGGGGAGATCAAAGGATGACGTGGCGGTGTGGATCTGAAATAACATCCATCCACTTCGCTTGTCAACGCAGGCAAACCGCGAAGTCAGGTTCGTTTATGACCAACACACTGGGGCGTAACCGGAGCGGAGGCGGCTGAGAATGAATAATTGAAAGAAGTGAAAAGAAAAACGGGAGGATAAGGGAATAAAGACACGAGGATCGCAAAGCAGCCCAATTGCGTTAACAGGTTTTTTCGACGAAGTGTTTTTGTTTTTTCGAAATATTTTTATTTCGGGACCGATATTATATCTACAAACGTTGACGTATAGGTTTCAAATAGTTTTATACAATAATAGAACGCCGCTCCCTCGCTTGTGTGTAAAGTTATCTTTTACGAATACCCCTCTGAGTATAACCCTACAGAATTCACTCGCACGAGAATCGTATTACTCAACGAATGTTATCACACATTCACAAACATACAGTCTGCTAATACTTACTCGCATTGTAAATTATGCACGACAACACAGTTAGCATAAACTTAGAGACAATGAAATAGTATTAAGAAACTGCGCAGTCACTTCATTTTTAACCTGGTTAAGACTTATTTTACTTTCACATCGTTAGATTGAATTGAAATGGAAATAAATAGTTTTAATCAACAATAAAATCACTTTTCATAGCCCATAGCACAATTCAAAATAATTATTGAGAAATTCAAATCGATTCGACGCTCTCTCTTTTTTTTATGATTTATTGTTCAAATAAAAGTTTATGGTTGATGGAGATAAAATGTATGGGAATATTTTAATTGATGTGATATTATGATTTGTTGGAATTTAAGATGTAAGAGATACGGACACTTAGGTGCGTTATCTGAGGATCTCGCTTGAGGCCAGCCGCTGATAAAGTCTGACTAGAGTCTGTATGGGAGTAGTGCAGTAGCTAATGGATCCACATTCGCCTTGGGCTGTACATTATTAATGCACCCGTCTGTACTCCGAACCATTCCACGAAGTTTTGTAGGTGTTTCGTAATTATTTTAAACGTTATTCAAAGGATGTTAGTAAGTTGCGACGGTAAATCTTTTTACCGCTATTCTTTGTTTTATTTTTGTTTATTATTGCACATGTGTCTCCACTAAATAAACACATATTTTTTATGTTTTAGGATATTTAAAAAGACTTCTTAAGTTGTGATTATCAAACAAAGTCTTTAAAAAAATACCGACATACAACAAAAGCTTAAGTTCCAGCAATGTGTCTTTTACTAAAAAAACACTTATGATAAATGCAACGACAACGTACAATAAAAATATATATACCTACATAAATATTACACAATTAATTTTGCATTGAATAAATTATATTACTTTAATTCAATTATGCAAATTATGTTTCGTTCATATGAAGAACAAGGCAACACTAACCGAGTCAATGTAACATGAAGGTCAATCACTACAAACAAATGATAGACGTTTTCCTTAGTCAACTTAAGTGCACCGTTTGACTAAGTCAAACATAACCTCAAAAATGAAATAAACGCGCAAAATGAAGATTAAAATTTGTATTGTTATAGTGTTATTCATTTTCGTAAACAGTAGTAAGAGTGATGATTTTGTTGTCGGTACGCGAGTGAATAATATCCTTGTATCTACACAGAAACTCGTCGTTTCTAGTTTTCCCTTAATAAGAAGGGACAAAGATTACTTTTACCAGGATCCAAAGCAAAGAATCATAAAGGTACAGTTTCCCAACTGAATTAGCATAATGAAGTAATTAAAAAATCTTCGCTTTAAATTATCTTTTCTTTAATGAACTTTTTGAAATAGGCTGCAATGATCTTCATATGTTAATTTAAGCAGGTGTCTTAACGTGTGGGTAACTAAATGTTAAGTCATTGAATTAAATATTTAAATATTTACTGTGTTCATTAATTATGTAGGTATAAGTGCGGTAAAAGAAGTAATTTCAAGCAAGACTGCGTGTGCATTGCATCAATGTAAGTGGAACGTGTGGAACTGCTGCTCTAAGACTTTGGACTTTGAACTCTTTTATTAATATACAAAAGGACTATTACTGATTAAATTCATGAATTAAATAGCATTGTTGTTTGTCCACAGAACTAAATAATGTATGCTAATGAACTAGGTGTTTTAATATAAGATTAAAAATGATCTGCGTACAGTACTTTTTAATTATCTATAATGGACCACTATTTTCCCGCAACTTCGTTTAGCTGCTAGATAAACGGCTAAACGGCTAACTGTTTAGATAAATGTCGTATGTAAATGCGACATTTATATCAGGACTATTCAATTTCCAACAGCTCAAATTAACCATGAATATCAATAATCGAATCAATAACAAAATAAGACTAATGATTTACTTCTTCTTCATTCTTAACAGTGGACATACTATTGGCTATACAATGTATTGGAAATGTCTTCCCCTCACCAGACGAAAGTAAAGCAGAAGATCTTAAACAATCTTACAAAGAGATGTGTTAAAAGCTCTGGGACTTGCTGGTCATGGACAGTTCTGCAAACCATCCTTTTACTATCCGACATAATAACCACATTCAGCTACGAAGTTTTGTTTCGATTAAATGGAACAAACCGCCAGAGACATTACAAGAACAAAAATAATTCCTACCATCGAAAGATCACGTTTGGTTTGCTTGCTATAAAAAACCGGAAAAATGTATACATAATGTTTTATTTTTTTCAGGGCATCATCGTCAGAGATCTGTCGCGAACTGGAGCTGATGTCAAGTTGACGAGTGGTGGTATAGGCTCCACCAATGTTTCATTACACTTTAAAAGTGCCAGGGGAGAGGGAATCAACCATCTTATTCTCATATTCAGTAATAATAGATAAACCTTATTGCAAAGCTTTTGAATAACCAGAATGTACAAATATCTTTACTTTCAGGTACTAAGTAATAGAAAATTATTTATGCCTGTATTTCTGTATAAGAGTTTATAAACAATAAATGTTTTTGTACATTAGCACTATTTTGTGTTTTATTTTCTTAGATACATTATAATTTCGGTATATTCGCCCTGAATGTACATAAATCTAAGACGTATATAAATGCATAAACGCAATCTGTGATGGACGAATTATTTGGTATCATAGATAAGTTGTACAGTAGGTATATTTCATAATATTATTATACATTATAGCAGGTAATTTTTTTTTATTCTACACGTAACACAACTATGCATATTCAAAAGTATTATTGAGGTTTAGATAAGAAATAAATAACCAGCCAGAAGTTTTTACAGAGCCAGAAAAAATTACAATCTATGGCATATCTTCACAACAACAAAAAAGACGCAATGTAAAAAATATTATTTCTATAAATCTGATTATCTTAAACATGTTCATTATTAATAAATCCCCAATTTTAACCGTCATATTAAACAAACGAAGAAACATGGAAACAACGACCATAACCAAAAAAAAACAGGATCAAACTACCCATAACTACCAACATGAAAGAAACGAATCAATTTCGGCACATTCGCGCAAACAGCGGTGTTCAAACTAGGGGTCTCTAATGGAGACACACGCATTAAACGAAGCCTGCTCTGGCAACATTGACATAGGACAGGGGCCCTAATTAGTTTAGCCTGTGGCTGCGGCATCCTGGATATAGGGGACGTGGATTTAGAAAGACTGGAATAACTTTCTAATATATGAACGTTCATCATTTAAATATGGTTTGATATTTCAGCGGATATAAGTTAATCTGAAAGACTCGAAATAAGAGATCCGGCCGGTCAAAATACTGCCGTCCTGTTTCCTTTATTTATCAAGATATACGCCAACAATAGTCCAAAAACTATTGTAGATTTGTATAATGTTAGTTAGCTAATCCTAACCAACACAATATTTACAAGCTTTTTGTTCTAATCCACGTAATATTTAAGTTACGTCATTAAAATTTTCACACATCTTACGGAGCGTTCAGAAAAGGAAAGAGAATACACAGAAACAAAACGTAAGAAAGATCTCATTATACTTCTTAAGACATAGTAGATTCATGCCACTTCTAGTCCATGCTACAATATCGACGAAATTGCAGTTGAGTCCAGCGTTGGGTTTCATGTATATGAAATGGGGATAAAAAAAATACGCACTTAATGGTTTTATTGCATTTTGATTAAGCGATATAACGCAGTTCTTTTACTACCTTTTAATTAATTGCAAACCAATTGAATTATCATAACAACTGCGTATGTCGTAATTAATTCCAATAGCTTTTGATTCTAAGTTAATGTATGTATATATGTGTATTAATATATATATGTGTGTTAATGTATGTAGATATTATATAGCAAAATATAACTGTTTACACTGTTAAAAAAATATAAAACTTTGGACTGATACAAAACATTCCTCAGGATAAAATACCTAGAACGACTGTAAAGAAAGTGGGTAGTCTGGACCCGGCCCTCTCTGAATCCTTCAACATATTTTAAGTTAACAAACTTATTCTTAAGAATCAAACATTTGTATCTATCTACTATGGGATGGCACTTCCCTTGTTTTCTACTACACCGAAACATCATTTAAGCGATAATACATTACAAGATAATTGTTATCACACTATTAAGGTATTTTTTGTTACGCTCAAAAAAAAAATAATATAGTGTGTGCCAGATAAACAGCTATAAACCGAAAAATAAAGTGAAAATAACCTCAAAAGTTAGCATTTATATCAGCGAAATTTGGCGCCAAATGCAACCACTTTTCCGCGGCAGACGCCAACGAATAAATAAAACATGAATTCCACTAATGCACATACTATTTGGTCCGAACTGGACTCGAATTTCGGCTGCAGAGATATATTTTTAAACTAGACTGCCTTTGGAGTATGCAGGTTATAGGTATAGGTTTTAGCTATACAGCCTGAAAGTTAGAAGCTGCATTTAAAATGAAAGACGAACTTAAATTTATATTTTCGACAGCAAAATATTCCATTTTCTCTTTTACTTTCCTATTTTTTATTTTAAAGTTCTAGCATGAAAATATGATTTTCTTTTTCAAAAAGGCCTGCGTGACTACTTCCAAATTCGATTTTGATATGTTCCATCAAAATGTCGTTTCCCGTGAAAACAAAGTACCTCCCAAGTTTTCTAATTCGATCCAATCTAAATCCAATTACTTGCAACCGGGTATTAGACGCCCAAGGAGCCGTGTGTCGTGCGATATTCATCTATAAACCACCAAGTTCTATCATGGTGAACTACCCTACAACTTACAAGAAAGCTCACGTTCACTTTATTTAGCTGGGTTATACCAACATTATAAGCCGACACGCAAGCTGGCGCGACGACGGTTAATTTTAAGTAAAACTTGTCGAAGTTATTAATGCTCTATTTACACGTGTAATTAAAATAATATAACTCATGAATACTAAACACCAAAGCAGCAGCGGGCTTTGTTAAAGTGATTTTTTCAACAAAGATTAAAAAGTTGAGGATTGGCAGAATAAATCCAGGATTAGTGTCCGCGGGCCGTGTTTTGAAAAGTTTTATTTTTAGCGGGAATTAAGCCGTGTCGTCGTTGAATTCTTATTCAACCGTTTGTTTTTGTTTTTTTTATTTGACATTCGTATCGTATCAGTTTTTATAAATGGCATTCGATTTATGTTAAGTTCAGGTAGATTATATTTTCCGTAGGAGCTTTAATTACAAGTGCAGTGCAGTAAATAACGTGTCTGTCTTGTTTCCGAGGCGTAATTACCTACACTGATTTCACTTGATTTATGGGACTTTTAGCTTAGATATTCACAGTGATACGGCCTAGTTCACGGCGCCTAGTGTTCTTATTCAAAATAACTAGAACTCGGAATGTCGATCTAAATATTCGATTAAGTTGAGGTACAACCCATCAAACAAGACAAGGAACGATACTATCACAAGGCAAAATTAAGAAATTCGAAGGGTAAAATTAAAACTCAGTAGTTATTGCACAATACGCACAGAAAATATAAAAATGGTAACTTAAATAAATCTAAACTTCACTACAGTGTTACAAAACAGAAAATAAACAGTCATTATTATCTAATTACAGCATAATTAATTTACTTTTCATAGTAAATACTATAAAAAAATGCATAAAACAATTTGATTTACGAGCCCGCCGTTCGCCAGCTGAAGTTTTTTTTTTTTTCAACTGATAAGGAAGTAAAAGAAGGAAACTGTGCGTGATTTATTGTTTCGGGTCACTCTAGTTTTCAATGAACTTTTTTTATCTAAATTGAATATACTTTTTATGGCTATAGTTTCTTTATTAAAGTTAAGATAAAGGAAGTTTGGTAAGGTTATCGGAGTTGTTTAAAAGCCTGGGAAAATTTAAGATATATTGAGTTTTTTAATCTGTAGTTATTTCGAAGAGGAACTAATCAAAACTAAATATGTAATAAAGAAAGATGACAAACTGACTGACTTAACTATCTATGTTAATTTGCCAAACATACCTATGAGTATATCAATCAACATGATTCACAAATTGACAAATCACACTGATTAGGATTTATGGAATTATGTTGATTTTATTTTTACTTTTGTTTGGTACGGCGCCTTCTCTGTAATATAGTCGTTAACTATCTTTTCATGAACATATCATGTATTTCGGATATCAAAGTGTTTTTTGAGATCTTGATTAACAAAATGTTTTATTCAACTAATTTGTTTTTGTAAAATAATCACAGTACATCATCTCAGTTCATACATAACTTCGGTAGTAATATTCGTCGCGTAGGTCGCAAAATTAACTCCAGACTGCTTTATTCCACATCCCGTTTGCAAATCCAGCGGGTGTCACGCATGCCTAATTAAAAACAGCGCTGCGTTCATAAATTTAAAAAAAGAACTGAGAGGATTTCGTGTTCTGTTGGAGGATTTTACAGTTCCATTTAGGATTGAGTTATTTTTTTAATTTTCGGTAGGCAAAAAGCTGGCTGCTTTTTATTTTTCGGTTTTTTTACACATTGTTTTTGTCAAAGAATATTTTCTTGTTCACTACTCCGTTATGATGTCATGGTACAGTCTGACTACGATTTTTTTGTTGAAAAATAGTGATACAAAGCATTTGTATGGTGACTAATTATCAAACTTCATTTACTCATAGATTGCAGCGCCACTCCACTGAACATGTATTATATAAGCTGGTAAAAATTATAATAGCCTTGTGGACGTCCTACATACACTGCTTATCCCAAATTAACTTTTAATCGAAGCAAACCATTACATGGTGTTTGTTTTCATTTGTTCCATTTGATTCCATTATTTTTATGTGATCCATTACCCAAGCTTTCTCTTCATCGAGGCCTTACTATTGGTGTAGGAATGTATGTTTAAATATTCTTCTTAATCATGCTCAATCATGGCATCAAATTCCAAATCGAATCCAGTGTGAAATGATGATACAACTTTAAATAATTTGTATAAATCTCCATTGTGCACGGGGAATGTAGCGTCCGATCTCTTTTAAAGGCACTAAAAACTATACTGTCAAATTGGAATATTATATATTTAAAAAGTTAGATGATGACAGACTGTTTTCTACATATCTAACGCCCTTGAGACGTGGCCCTGCATCGATGTAATAATATCTTTAGAATATATAAAAATACTTTTGTTCGGAGTCGATTTGCTGTTCCTATTTGTCTCCCCATACCCTATGATACTAACACCGATATTCCAATAAATAATCTTAAGACATTTTTTCGCAAGTTGTAAGGATCTCCAGAAATAGCGTACACATGGTGTGTATCGGCGTCGGCGTCGCTCATTCGCACCGCATAACTCGCGATGAACACGCCTTCGATGACACACCGACAGTTTTATCACGGACCCGTTGTTGGGGGTATATTCTGATGGTTGAGAAACATCTCATTTAACGCAGTTTTCTTAGAGTTTTAAGTATGATTGTACATATACAATAAGCTAGTTTTGTGATTGAACTGACCTAATTTTTTATTTCAAAAATAATAGATTTATACGTTTTAGGTTCTCATTTAAATATTATGTTTCCCTATTATAACGGCAAGGGGTTTTATGGTAACGGATATTGGACTACTTATTCTGAAATCCAGTGAAATTTGAGCTTCGAATAAATTAAATCTAAAAAACGTTCTTCTCACGATGCCAATTCAAAGAAACTGTGACAATGTGTAGAAAACTTACAGTACGACATACTTCAGCATATTTACTTAAGATGTTTTCTTAATAAACTCCTTGCTTAAAGTCTGGTGACACGAACGAGCATGCACATGTCTGGCGCCGCCATTCTCGTCAACTAAAATCTGATAACTGGATTTTGTTAAAAAGACCAAAGCTGGCAACTTACGAAAAAAGAAATCTTCAAAAAGTTCAAATATTTCGTCACAATACATATGCAAAATATGAAGCTCACATCATTGGGAAATAAAAGCCTTAACCGGATAAACAAATATTGATCTGACACAAAGTAGTCATTTAAAATTCTGCGCGTAAGCATCAAAAGTGGAATCTGTAGGCGGACGTGAGTCATGTCATGCAGGTACAGTCGATGTCAAAAGATCTGACTAGTACCTGTTCAGTAGCAAAAACTACCTAGTGTACCACACTAATCGATCGATAGTCATCTGTTCCATTCTACCATCGATCGACGTCGGTCGATTGGTGTGGTACCACCCTTAGTCTCGTGACTAAACGTCAAGACTTCATTGAACGCTTAGAATGCAGCGCCACCCTGTACTAAACAGAAAAAATGGTCGGGAAGCCAACCTAATGTTTACTTTTGAACGTAACTTCATCATATTATGCTAAATGGCGTAGTGAATAGTAGCCCTGCCTCATACGTTGGAGGTCACAGATTCGAGTCCTGGTCGGGGCATTCATTTGCGTGATTAACACAGATGTTTGTTTACAGGTCATGGTTGTTGATTATTGTATAAGTAAGTACTTAGGCTTATTCTGGGTTCTCCCCCTTCACTGTATGGTCATCCATGACACAAGCTCTGCTTACTTTGGGGCCATTGGACATTACAGGGGGTGTGTTTGTCTGGGGATTTATTATTATTATGATGTAGTCGCGATGATGAATGAACTCGAAAAAGCTATTAGGCAGTTTTGATTTCAGCTGTACCACGAATAAGATTACATCAAACGCATACAAACAACACAAAACGCAACGTTTATTTACTTAAAGCTTTTGCGTAATTATCACCGAGAAAGTTCTTTTTCTTGATAATGATAACCTCGACTTTGGTTAAAAGCTTTGGGCGTGATAAATCTTGGTAACAGTTAAGTCCATTTAGTACGTACCGAAGATAAGGTTAAGTACTTTGTTATTACTTAACCTGTGTTGAAACTGATACAGTTGAGGAAATTTGTGGTCTGATAATAAAATGGCGCAATGGAATATTTTTAGATTTTTTGTTTTGAGAACTTGTTTTTGGCTTTATTAATTATTAAAGAAGGTTATATTATCTTTTTATGGTATTTTTTATACGAAAATTTTAGTAGCACTATCCTTAATTTTTTACTTTTTTACTTTGTGTTTCATTTTAAGGCTCCCATTTGCATTGATTTTCTTTTACGAGTAGGTTACTTTATTTTAGAATGTAACTTAATGTCGAGATGATACTTTGTTTGTTGTGTTTGTGAGTGTTTAAATCATTCAAACTCTAGTTTAGATCACACTATTGAGTGCAGAGAGTTATTCATTGAAGGGATTTCAAAAAATCATGCAAAAATCTTTTTAGTTAAGATTTTTCCGAACTAAAGTGTCTTGGCATTTGTTTTGGTAATAAATATGTCCAAAAGCTGGTATTAAACTCATTTTTTCAAAAGTAATTCTAACTTTGAACATACGTTTGGCAAATTTATTTTCAAAAATTTGACCAAGACCATGTCCATGGACACGAATTCCACGAATGAGGCTGGCTCATTGGGTAGATCGCGTTATTACTTGGATGCTTTAATAATAATAAAAAAATAAAAAAAAGACAAGCGTCACTTTTCATCATTCAAAAGATGAATGACATACGTCAGAATATTTAACGAAAGAAACACTTAAAACCACTTTATGGCAAAAATCTACCAGCGACATTTGTCCCCCATCAATATTTAGTCATGGGAAAATTTAAATATTTGTCACGCTGTACTCAGACGAAATACACCATTTTTATTTCCAACCCTTTACTTTATAGGAGCATCCCATTAGTTTAGTGATAATGCAGAATTAAGGTAACAATACGCTAATAAACCACACCGATGAGAGAAGAAAACAAGTATATGAGCTTTATAGCTGCGTCCTTGTTCAACAAAATCTATACAAGTTTGAACGGAAATGGTTTATAAACTAGGATTCAATCCTATAAGTTAAGAACTGTAGAGTCATGAAATAAAATAAGTTTTGCTCCTGGCTCCGGCAAACATTTTTTAACGGAGATTTTTAATAAAATACTTACTTAGTAATAAAATAGGACATGCATGTGCTTTCTAAATTATGACTAAATTATGACGGATCTATGATCTATCATTAAGTAAATATCATCAAATTTCACTGCGTCATATTAAGTTGAAAAACGTTAACTTCAAATGAATTGAAATGACTACCGAGTTGCGTAGTGGTTATTAGCTCTGCCTCATACGCCAGAAGTCCTACGTTTGAGTCCGGGCCTTCGTTCAATCATCCGTTCGGGCATTCATTTATATGATGAACGCAAATGTTTGTTCTCAGGTCATGGTTGTTTATATTTATATTTGTATGTTTATTCTGGGTTACCCCCCAGTTTGCTATAAGTTCATCCATAACACAAGCTCTGCTAGTTTGGGGCCACACATTAGTATTTTTGTCTAGAAAAAAAAATTCTAAATAAATGCACGAAAGAAAATAAATATAACATATTTTTGTATTTACAAATTGACAACAATTAAATATTTCATCGTATTAAATATTTACGTATAGGTCAACAAATTTAGCTATACTGCTTAAGACGATTAAAACAGATTTATTAAGACAACAATAATAATATAGTATTTGTTTGCTACTAAATCATTGAGTATTTAAACTCTTAAAGAGTCCTCACAATCGTTTCCGTAATTCAACTGCGGGTCTAGCCAAGTTCAAATGTATAGTTACTAAGGCTATAGAAAACGCTTAAACTGTATGGAGCATATCACGTGACTATTGTTATATCAGGGACTATAGTTGTGCCATCCACGCCCCAGTACTTTGAGGGAAGCGTGGTGTGCGGGGGGTTTGACTAAAGCGTCAGTCGCGCGCGAACCCTCAGCGGTTCGACACGCATGTGTAGTAAAACTTCACACTGCGCAAGTCTGGAATCGAAAGAAAAGGTGCTGTTCTTAATATTTCTTATAATGCCCAAAAAAATCTCAGTGTGTTGTACTTGATAGACAGGCCTATTGAGTGTTATTTATTATTTATAAATCTATTTGCAAAAAGAAACAAATAATATTTTTTTTATTGCGTTTTTAATTAGATGCCTTAGCAAAATAGTCAAACACATGTAAAACGCTATCGGTAATAAATTATTACAACCAAGATTTCTTGTGGATCTTTTGAAACCTTTTTCTTAAATCTAAATGTTTTTTGTTTTCTATTTTAGGCAAGAGAAGTTTCTAAGAGAAGAGTTTCTAAAGTGTATGACTCCATGAAAAAGGAAGCAAATATAATTACGCCGAAAAGCTCACTGACGCACGTTGGAGAACTGCGCAGGCTGTCGGAGTATCTGAAAGGACTTTCACTAGGATTCTAAGAGAAAAAAAGACATAAGCATCAAAGCAAAGTATAGTACCTACTGTAGAATCGAATACAACGTATAATAAAAAGCGCTGACTAAAAATTGGGAGTCATCGCAAAGGCCCGGCGGTACTTCAACTCCGAACAGTTGCTCAACCTGTACATAGCCCAGGTTCGATCCTGTATGGAGTACTGCAGCCATCTTTGGCATGATTCCGCTAAGTACCATCTTGAAGCGTTGGATTCTATCGACCGAAGGGACCGTAGACTCATAAGTGACGACAAACTTACTTCTTCGAGACTGCAAAGTCTCGAACATCGTCGAAAAGTTGCTAGTCTATCGGTTTTTTACAGATTGCACTTTGGAGAGTGTGCAAATGCTCTTTTTCAGCTGATCGAACCTTCCTCCTTTCTCCACCGATCAACCAGACGCAGACAGAAGTTTCACCCGTTTGTGGTTAGCGTGCCGAAGAGCCGAACTAAACGGTTCGATAGCTCATTTTTGGTCCGTGTTGCCAAAGAGTGGAACGATTTGCCTGCGTGTGTTTCCAGACAAATATAACCCTGGAGCTTTCAAATGTAGATTGAATAGGTACCTCTTGGACAGGCGTGTATGATCCTCGTCTTCATCGTCACTTTCCATCAGGTGAGATGGAAGACAAACGCCTGTTAATTATTAATAAAAAAAAAATTAAATAAACTAGAGAAATGAAAATTGAGTCTGAAAATGTAGCACCTATATTATAAGCACACATTCGAATTTAATAAGCAAAAGTGATATTTATATTTAAATAGAAAAGAGGTAAGTACTTAAAATAATGTGATCTTGATTTTATTAAAAATATCGCTGATATACCGGAA
Organism: Marasmarcha lunaedactyla; assembly: GCA_923062675.1. Taxonomy (NCBI): domain Eukaryota; kingdom Metazoa; phylum Arthropoda; class Insecta; order Lepidoptera; family Pterophoridae; genus Marasmarcha; species Marasmarcha lunaedactyla. The sequence goes on from OV281345.1 coordinate 22,421,281, forward strand.
TCAAAATTAACGAGTGAATTTATTCTTGCATTTTATTACGCGTCTTATTTAAAATTTTTCCACATTAAAATAATGGTAATTATCATACATACCCAAAATTCAGCCAGTCCTTACAACAAAAAAATGAAGTGGAGCACCTTGCCATGTAACCGTAAAATTTCTGTCCTGATTGGTCCATTCATCGTAGTGTATGTGTGCATTCATAGGTAGTTATTTAATTTGTGTGCACCGTACTGAAATCGTTTAGGAAGAAAGGTGAGGGCTGACTTCATAGATGCCAATGGTACATGAACAAAAAGCTTTTACCTTTGGAATCTAGACGTGAACATTCCGCGAAGAGATTTGCCGTCAAGCCTTTGCAGTGGTGGCAGTGATGGGCTACAGAAGTTCATCTCAACCAACTTGGCAAGGGACCAGAAAGCTTTACTCTCCGTGGGATAGGATGCTAACTTGTCCCCGATACGGCCAATGTGGTCGAAACGAGCGCTTCTGATCACCTTTTTGCAGGACTTGGCAGCAGTATTGTACGCCTGCTTCTTAGCTGGGAGATCCATAGCTTTGCTTCTGCGAGCGCTAGCCCAGGCTTGGTATGTTGAATGCTTACGCTTTTCAGCTAGGAGGCAATCAGCATTAAACCATGGGCGGGCTTTGGACTCGAGGGATACATCAGAGAACGTTATAAAGTACTCCATACCTTGAGATATCACGCTGGAGACAGCATCAGCACAGCATGATGGATCATCGGAAGTAAAGCAAGCTTGCCGCCAAGGATAAGAGGCGAAAAAGTGACGCATCTCATCCCAATCTGCTGACTTGAACCGCCATACTCGCCTAATGCCTTTTGGGCTGGTATCGGTTGACGAGTATTGCGACACAGATTTCACCAGACAGTGGTCGGATGTCCCTAATGGCGGAGATACAAACACCGAGTATCTGTCTGGATCGGTTGTCAGCAGAAGGTCCAAGCAATACGCAGTATGGTCAACGACGTCAGGAATGCGCGTAGGTTCGTGGACGAGCTGGGAGAGACCATGAGTTACTGCGAACCGATAGGTTTCTCTGTCAGCGTGGTCGGTGTCCTTGAACGGGTACAGCCACTCTCCATGGTGGGCATTAAAGTCCCCAAGGAACACCAACTGCACAGAGGGATAGCGTCGTTGGACCTTATCTGCAGTATCACTAAGATATTCAATAAGTCAAGTGTCTCCTGAGCTCCCGTGTGTGATCGGTAAATACTGGCGTATACAATTCGGTCCAGGCCAGTATCTACATAGACCCATAAAACAGAAAAATCCGGAACTTTCAAGTATCGGAGACGCCGACAACAGATCTCGTCTCTGACATACACGCACACGCCCGCATTGGGGTGAAATTTGGTCTCCAGGATATAGCCTGGGTAATGCAGGTATGCCAGATCCGAACGATCACAGATCTGCGTCTCTGTCAGAAAGAATAAGTGCGGCCTCTCTGTCTCAAGGTGGTGGTGGACATCCTGGAGATTTGAGTGCACTCCTCGGATGTTAGAGAAGTGTACTTTTAGGGAGAGGGAGTGCATCCGCTGTCGGCCATTACTTTTCTTTTTGGACTTTTCCATTATGTTGTTGGTAGGGTGAATAGGGGAGAGGAATAGAAGTGGAGTGAAGCGCAACGTTTGTAACCAAGCAACTCGTGTGGTCAGACCCACTGGTGGGAGACTCACATGGAGACTGCGGGGACGCCCAAAACCCCCCGGGGATCGCCATCGGGCCCTTTCCATCCGGTCGCCAACCGGCACGATGGAGCAATCCCGGGATTTTACACAGGCGGTGGGGCAGCCTTTCGCGAATGGCTAGAACGCTAGTTGGGCCCCCTACAACCTGTGGTCGGCCAGCGGTGCACCGTTTCTTTGGATCCCGCTGCCCTCCAGAATGAGCCACTTGGTGCATCATAACCCTTCAAGTTGAAACAGCTCTCATACGTTGCGCAATTACTCGGACCTATTCTCCTCCAATGGCTACTCAAGACATCATGCCGGAACGTGACTAGGTCACTTGGCGGCATGGCTTTGTCTAGAGGGTGATTGCAGGCCGCGGTCGAAACCTACCACCTGCAAAATGGTTATCCCGCCATTCATCGGTCGCCAGAGCCTCGTCCGCTGTCCGGCAGGGTGCACCACGGGCAGGTGAGGTTGGCATTTGGAGAGTCTTGATGGTAGGCGACTCCCCCATACACCCCAAAAAACTGAAATGGCTTTAAGAGTTTCACGTTTTGTTTATGTTCTCAAACACCTAAGGCACTGCGCAAGTTATCAAGTCTTCAAAATGACACCCGGCACTCTGCGAATCTGTCATCTCATATTGTATCGCTGTTTTTAGTGGGACTTACAAAACTTCAATGCTTAACATTGAAAGAGCACAAAATATAAATTTATAAACGAATTAATAAAGAGCTCGAAATAATCCACCTCAACTTGTACGAAATAAAGAAAAAACTAATTAAATAGCTTAAAGAACAAGATTACGAGTAAACAGAGGATATACTAGAAATTGCCACATAGTTAAACACACCCAATTATACATAAATACACACATATGCACACAAACTCACGAACACACTCACATATTCAAACAAGCGTACGCACACTTACACATATATACTAGGACTTAATGTTCTATTTTAAAAATAACACGCTGTTTGCAGAATATCCTATAAATATTTATACATAAATGTATATAATTTTACATGGTCGAAAACTGTATCCTAATATACAAGATAGCCTCCTAGCTTAGGAAACAGAGCATCAACGTCAAATCTATGTCCTTTTATGGTCTCAGCTGTCGAACAGTGGCTTGGTTCAGTAGTTACCTCGGCGAGCGATTTCAATGCGTAAAAGTCGAAAATTAATTTTGTGCTCCTTCTTTTTCTGGTTTGTTTCCGGTTGAAAGGGGTGTCCCGCAAGGTTCAATCTTGGGACCGTTGCTTTTTATAGTTTACACAGCTGACATTACCACTCAGATACAGCGCTGTAATTTCCACCTCTATGCTGATGACACTCAGATATTTACCTCATGTCATCCACAAAATACATACTCAGCTGTGAACGCTCTGAATGAGGATCTTTCTAGAGTTGCAGATTGGGCCGACCCTAACTCTTTGGTGCTCAACCCATGTAAATCTAAATTACTGGTTGTGGGTTCCAAACTGCAGTTTCATAGGTAAAGACCTATTATTATAAATAATTAGTAGTTTAAGCTTTTGTGGGTAACTTTTTCTTTTAAAACGATTATTATATTATTATTATTGTTCGAGGTTAGATTATTATTATTAGTCGAGATTATATATGCAGATATCGAGGAGATCAAATCAAACCACCTTCGAACTGCTATCAGTGCATCCTTCAGACAGGTTCCGGCAAATGTTCGCCGCTGGGTCCTGACTGAGGATGTAAGGGAGTTGTTGAGAGCAAAGAGTGCAGCTATCTAGGCGTACAATTACGCTCCGACCAAGGCTAACTGCATCCGTGTGAGGGCTCTACAGCGAGATATTAAATCTCACATACACGAACTACGGTCTAACAACTGGAACGCACTTCTTGAAGAGATTTCGCTTTCGCATTTGACTTACTGAAGCTTGGCGATGTCTTTCAAAATGGACTCTACAGCGTCTTCAACGCCTCCACTCTTTAGGAACTGAATAGAATAGAAACTGTGAATAGCACAGTCAAAACTAAATACGACAACCTCCAACCGGAAACGGTAGAAGAGGTACCAGCAATAATTAAAAATCTAAAATCATGGAAAGCCCCAAGTGCAGACGAAATACCAAACAGAGTTCTGAAAGCTCTCCCACTTGCACTCATACACCTCTTAGTAGTTTCAATAACAAACGCAACTGTGGACAGATGTGGTTGCCATAGGTATCCCGGAAGACCGGCTAACATACCTAGAAGCTACCGTCCTATTAGATTGCTTACCGCGATTGGCAAATTGTACGAAAGGATCATTTTGAACAGGCTCCGAGAGGTCATCAATTCGAAGCACCTGTTACCGGAAGAATAATTCGGCTTTAGATCCTTTCACTCCTGCGTCCAACAGATGCACCGCGCAAGCACATACGCAAGGAACGTAGATCCAAAACCGATAGGCATGGGTGCACTTTTCTTTGACGTGGCTAAAGCCTTCCACAAGGTCTGGCACAACGGCTTGTAACTCAAGCTCTTCGAACTAGGTTTGCCAGACAGCCTCGTGCATGTCATAAGAGACTTTCTACACTGTCGACCGTGTAACGTCTTAACAGATCTCGACGACGCTATTACAACAAGGAACGCCAGCGTTCCAGTTAGAACGAACACGGCATTCTAATCGCCTAACACCGGTGGGCCAGGCTAACACGTCGTTCGCATTCCTACTGAGTTTCTTGCTGGTTCTTTGGCAGTAGATGACCCTTCCGAACCAGTGGTAGTTTCAATATTTTTGACGGCCTGTTTGGTGTGGAGGTAAGTGCCCTTGCCTTCCATGCCAGAGGTCCCGGGTTCGAATCCTGGTAGGGGCAGATGTTTTATTATATTTGCTTTCTAGTCATGGATGTGTAAGTATGTTTATTTAAGTTTATTTCTAATATTTATACATGAAAAAAAAATATCTATGTGTGCTTATATATTTCTTAAGTTTATTTATCCGTTATCTAGTATCCATAACACAAGTTCTTAATGATACTTAATTTGGGCTAGATAATGTGGTGTGATTGTTAGAAATATTATTATTATTATTATTAATATACGACGTCCTAAGCCGAGGTCCGTGCCCTTAGTTGTATCGTATGTAGGAGTAGTTTTAGTTCCGGCTAAGCGCCGTCAGCGCTAAGCTACAAAATCCAGTGAAATTCAAAAGGCCATAAATAAACTGTCCGTTTTGTCCGTCGCTACCAGCATATTCAATCGCGCAGTGCACTGTATTAATAGGATCGGCTGGTTGTCACTGAGTAGGATCCATAGAATAACACAATTCCCAAGTTTACCAACAATTTTCAAATCAAAAATCATGTTATTCCACTTTGATAGAAAGCGAATGGCGCCAAAGAAAAGCTTGTTCGAATATGCATAATATAGAACATGATAGGTAAGGCTAAAAAGAAGACAGTTCTTAATTAATTGTTGTGTCCATATACAGACAGTGTGAGCTAGTATCAGATTTATTACTGATGACTCTATACCAATATAGATATATGGTACTCTGTGGATAAAATATAAATTAGCTAAGAAAAATCTATACTACAGTAACCATTTAATTAACGTCTCTGAGTGCGAGCGTTAGTACTCCAATGCTCAATAGCTCAATGGCTCAAACAAAGGGATGGGTTTGCCGTCTCATCCATAGAACTATTACCGCCGATCTATTGTTGTAAAGTACACGAAGAAAATTAAAATGCGCCATTGTTCGTAGCACGCAATGATTAAACTCCTGTCGTTTTGTGTTTAAGTATAAGCTGGGCGTTTTAATTATGCTTGTGTGAGCTTGGTTAGTTTATTTGGTAGCTTAGCTTGCTGCTCATACCTACGAGGAGAAGTTGTGGGATTTTGTTAACGAATACTTATTTACGATTCAAAGACGTATTCTCAATTTGTATGTTTTTATTCCTAGATCCCTCCAGGTCGAAAGATAAAGGATGACAGATAGACAGAAAAAGTAGTTGTAATCAATCAAAATATTAATAGCGGTACTAGTGATCATCAATAATAAGCATGTTCTGTTTTAAAAAAGTGTATATCTCACAAATATAAACGTTATACACGTTTAATTATTTTTGGTTTTAAGTTTCGCCTACGAATCTCTCGCTTACTTAACATATTAACGGCGTACAAATCTAAAAATCGTATCTTAATGGTTCTTTTCATATTGAACATTCTCGATTTTCCAATCACCGTGATAGAAAAATGATAGAGCCATTCTGAAGTCATATTTCGCGCCGTCATGCAACTTCGCCTAACTTATAAAATGTGAACTCCCTCGGCAGGCTTGTAAAAGTTTAAATTGCTTACTTTTTTCACTATCTCTCCCCTGCACTCACTTTTCCTATTTAAACTTTACCGTTTTGTTTTTAAAAGGTTCCAGTCGCAATCTCTGTTGCAAACTTATTTCGGGGCAAAAACTTAATTTCAGATTTTATCAGCTTTTTCAAATCTTTGCAGTTACTGTTAACATTTAACACGGTTCCCGGCAATTTATTTCATTAAATAAAATTAAATTAGATAGTAACACTGAAATTGCCAGTGCTCACCTTACTTTAATTTTATTTGTTCAATTTTAAACATCGCAGCGAAGGCGAATAGAGATTGCTATCTTTCGATGTTTAAAAATAAAGAAAATCCTCTTTGGAGCGGATACTTTTTTAAATGACCAATAGTTTAAAGCTTAGCTTTTTAAAACGAGGACTGGCTGGATTGAAATCGTATTTACGATGGAATCGAATTTCGAATGCTTCTCTGCAGAGCTCTTGTATACCGATTTTGAAGTCAAAGTTTGTTTGCATAATACTTTCGAACATTGCTTTTTGATTTTCTTACCTTCTTTTACCAAATTTTTATTATAATTAAATTTTTTTTAAGACTTAGTATATACATATACAAGAACAACTCAGCGATATATAAAAATGAATAAAATAAAATAAATAAATGCATCTTCAACAATTGAATAATGCAAAAAATCTAAATGTGTTTTAAATAGATACCAGATACAGATTATATTTTATTGATTTAACATGAAAGTATTAAAATTAGCGAACAGAATTTTCTTTCATTTTAGGTAAATAGTGCTATTTAAGAAATAGAACATAACGAATCAAATATCTTCTAGAACAGAAAATAATAATTTTAAATTTCACATATTATTTTTCTGATTTCGTTTAACATAAAAACCCTTGAATACTCTAGCAATTCTCACACATCTATAGAAAAATATATAGGCAACTAATCAGCAAAACAAGTGAAGACCGGCATAGCCCCACTTAAGTGCTTCTACAAATCTAGTCCGTTAATCTGTATGTGGGTTTGCTGCAATCCTCTAAGATACGAAGTAGGAATTACACGCCTTGTAAATGTAAATCTGTTCAAATAATACGTGCAAATGATAAACGTGTCGCACTGTCCGTAGATAAACCTTTATTGAATCTGTAACAGAACGTACAATCGATTTTAAACTTTATTAAGTAGTAATAGAGACTATTGCATGTCTCTCAATAACAATACGGCTTTTAATGGAGTGTTAATAAATTTTGACATTCGCGTTTATTAGAAAAGCTTCTGTGTTGCTTTTGTTTGGTTGCTTTACATACATATTGAATAAAAGATGCATTAAAGCATAATTCTTACAGGAATGGAGTTCCATATGGCATTGGCGGGTTAATTGACTATTAACGAGATCCCGTAGAAATATCCGAATGAGTAATTGATATTTTTTTTAATCGGTTTCTTATTATCTTAACCGTAACAAATAAAAAACAAACTTTATTTTTAAAATATATGACAAAAAATTTATGAAATTAAAATATATGAAAAAAAATCTATTTATTTAGTCTTTGCTAAGTAAATAGATTTTTTTTCGAAATAGACTGTTTATTTATGGCCCTATATGCCTTTTCAATTTCACCGGACTCTGTAGCTTAGCGCTGACGGCGCTTAGCCGGAACTTAAACTACTCCTCGGCTTAAGACGTCGTATATTGAAACTACCACTGGCTCGGAAGGCAATTCATTCATCTACTGCCAAAGAACCAGCACGCAATAAATTGATGTAAATTTTTATAATGATGTCGATAAAGCACTATATGAGATAAGGTTAAGAGATACCAGGACAAGTAACATAATTATTGGTTGCACGATTTTCTAGCTCATTTCTTTTTATTAATTAAAAATAATTAAAACTGAACATTTCTTGTCATTGTACATGAAGATAAAATACTTATTCTTGAACAGTTCAAACTTAATCACCTCTGTTAATGTATACACTCAAAAGTTGAACAGCCTTTAAATACATAAGTATACGTTTCCTGTGTTGAAATTAATAAACGAACTTTAAGCATTTATCTTCATCGCTCAAAATTCCCGAACATTCCAGAGCTCTCGACGTTTCTTACAATAAGTGATTTAAGTTAAAATAAATTGTCTGACGTCCGTAAGTACGTTTTACTAAGTCAAAACAAAGATGGCCGTCGATTTTAACCTCGCAAATGTACGCAAACTGCCGCAAGCGTAAAAACATTTATTTTGACAAGGAAAATAAAATTTAAACGAGGGCCTTATAATTTAACCCATTGGATGTGCGTGCAGCATATGCGACACGCGTTGATCTCATAAAGTGTTACTTAACCCACACGAGAATTTAGAGCACAACGTTAACGCTTAACCCTTCGTGTTGATATTATGTTTTAGACGGAAATTTGGAAACATTGCACGGGGTTGTACCACAATTTGTAGCTTACCTCGCCGTCAAAACTCGACGGTTGCCATGGCAACCCCCTTTGTGGCAGCCTCGTGCATTTAGGATTGTTTCAGAAATTTTCCCAACAGGCTTTTGTACACCGTGCCTTAATCTGTATTAAACCTTAGATTAAAACAATAAAACGGCTCAATATCAGTTGCGGGTTCTTAATGGCTCCTTTAAAATTTACTGCCTCGTAAAATTTTGACAGAGCACATTGTTTTAGCAAAAATATACATTATTTATTGCATCTTGAGATATATCGACGTATAATCTTTGATGTTTATACGTTAATAACTAATATACGACCAAGTTACGTGTCATAAAAATAAGCCATCTTGTAGCAACAAATAACACAAAATTGTGATCACACTTATGAGTTTTTTTATGTGCAATATGACAAGATCTTCAAATGTTTTATCTTAGCAATAGTAAAACTAGTACTTTCGTTGAACCAGATGTTTCAGCATCGTGTGAGCTTGGATACCAAATTTTCCACTTACAAGTATTTATGACAAAACAGTTTTTGTAGTTTAAAGGATTGTGACATCTACCAAAACAAGCTTTTAGGAAAAATCTTTAAAAAAACTGTGTAAGAGCAATTTCAGAAACGGTAATTGAATCCGTATAGAATCAATTTGTTTTGGTATTCTAAAGTTCGAAACTGCAATTAAAAAATGATTTAGAAAACTAACCTAAATAAAACCTTCTAATAACTACTTCACTACTATCAAAAGGAAGTAAACATTGATAATTAAAACTCTATTCATGTATTTATTCCTTTTAAATAAAAGTTCTTTCATTGTTTAAAAAGTACAGTATTATCAAAAACAACAGACAATCGTCACAAATTGCTTAACCTAATCTCATTGATTCCACATCCGAGTCTCCCTGCAATACGACCACAATTCGGAAGTGCATTACATATTCATGCGGTGGTACTCTTGGTACCGTCGTGGTGGTAACAAACTAGGGGCGGTAATTGCTCGTTAAAGTTCATGGACCGTGGTACGACGTACCCCGCGGCGGACGGAGGGTTAACTTGACGTAATGTCAGTGCGCGAAGCGTACGCACTTAGTTGTTCTGATGTTACTCTTTTTAGTTATGTTGGGTTTTAAAAAATATATAATATTGTGGAATACTTAAGAGATCTTTCTTTGTAAACCATTCGTTACTAGGCAAATAAATTATAAGGTTATGGCTTAAAGATATTTTATTAATAAACTATTTAGAACCTTCAATGGTCTTTTATTAACATCTTTCGCAAAATCGTCGTTAAACTATTACTAGATAAATTAATTTCGGACAATTACGACCTTACTCAAAGATTTCAAACGGTTATTGAAGACTAACTTAAGTTTATATTATGCTAAGGAAATCTAGTTCGAGTAAAAATATTAACCTTAACCAATTATTTGACGTAAGGACGGTAAACCTATTAGTTTGTATATATTTCAGTACTGTGCACTTTCTAATATGATGAGTTTCTGTACAGAAATCTGTAAAGGCATTCAAACGGTAAGAGCAGGCATAAGGCTCATTCATATGGTATCATTATACCCAAGCCTCGTATGCCAAGCTAAGCTATTATGTGTCAAATGACAGTTGCTTTGATATGCCAATAACAATTGCAACGTATCAGAGTTCGTGGGGTAATCTAGACCATGACTGTGAATACTGCTATCAAAGCGTACTTGTGGTTTGGAGGGTTAAGTTTGATTTGATATTAAACTAATCATTAGAATAGATAGACGTATTATCTGTCATAAAATATGGCACAAGGTCTTTGAATAGGTTTTGACAAAAAAGCTTATTTTTTAGAGCAATGTGCTATAGTTTGTGAGTATCAATATATATTCTTTTACGAAGTACTATATGAATAAAATAAGTCATAGCTTTGTTGTCGCAACTTGTTAATCTTTTATGATATATTGTATTAAACTATTATAGATATTTTAGTAAAAGCTGTTTTGGCTATAACTTAATTATAAATGATCTGCATAAACGTTGAAACTATAAACGTATGTTATAACTTTACGTTTTCAGAAATAAATAAATAAATGTGTGCCTACTTTACAATAAGGTTTTATTTATGAAATTAGTTTTAGAAAAATATAAATTTGAGATTTTTAGATGTTGTTTAAAGTTAATGTTAGGAAAAAGCCTTAATACGTGCAAGGAAATTGTACATAGATTTAACATGTAAATTACCTTCTTTGTTTGTTGAAGTACTCGTCGATTTATTCGTACCAAATATATGAAATTTAAAAATTATGTTTGTAAAAGGCCACCCTTCTTGTGTTGGTCGGGTTTTGGGGCTAAATATTAGCTCAAATGGACAGCTCGTTCGGCACAAGCCAAATTCATTAAAATATGTGTAGCAATTGCTTCGGGCCGGTCTTTTCATTCAAAAAAGACTGCCGAACCAAATGTGCCAGCCGGAAGAAGTACGAGAAGCACCTCATTGCGTGAGGACGTCATTAGAATGAAGAAATAAAAAAAATTAAACTTTAAAATATAATTTGCGATTGTCCAAACAAATTTCTCGAATAATATTTTTAATATCTAACCTATTTAATACCTTAAATATTCCTAGTTTTATATGCTAAAATATTAACCTCAATTTTATTGGTCGTTAAGTTATATATAGTATTGCGACACGATATCACTAGAATATCATATTTCATAGCCCATTCGCTCTCATATCCAAGACAATTTAATTTTCCGCCACGTGCTCGCCAACAGCCCTAAATATATACATATAAAGTTGAATGGCACAGCCGTACGTCTTGATAAAATATTCTGTGACAAGTGTAAGTATGTTTAACTTAGTTGTGGTAGATTTCCTCACGTTTAAATCTCGTCTGCCCCCCCCCCCCACACACTACAGTCCCCCTTATTTTAACCGCCATAATAACAGCAATAATGTGGCTTTGCCTGTGCTCGGCGACGCATCGCTATTCGACAATCAATAAATAACAATACAAACGATTATAACAAAAATAAAACATTAAAAAAATTATATAATATTTTTTATTTTAGAAACTATAGAATCAGGTATAACATCATTTCTCAAAAATTAACATACAATTTAACATATAATATAACATATAATATAAAAATATTAATTTAATATCAAATTATTGAAATAAACCTCTCTATCCCCTTCCAGGGTCCATGATGTATGTACCTACTATAAAATTTTGTCACCTGAATTTACCATTGTAGAAGGGAATAAAGATTTGAATTTGAATTGCATCTACGGTTAATGGTTTATTATGAGCATGGATGCAACATGCCGCGCTCGTTTGCCGGCTATGACGAAGTTAGAAACATTAGGAGGTTGAATGAAACAGAAAGTTTTTGTCATGAGTTTTCAAGCTCCATGTTTGATATACCATAAAATTCGAGTCCTGCGAAGTAACGAGTTCTCCACGTTTGCGCAGAGCCTAGACGTAGTAACAAATGGTTCATCGCTGACAAACAAGAAGGTCTGATGTCGTAAGTGGCAGCCGAGTCTTGTATAACAGAGAGCCAATTCTAATTCTAATATTTTTTTGAATTTTGTTTTTATTTCGCGGTTATTTAAACTATAATTCGAGGAATTCACTGGATTCAAATTCAAATTATAATATTTATTTCTCAACATTGACAATAACTTGTTCTTATTGACGTCAAATAAAACATGACTCTACCACCAGTTAGGAAAAACCTTCATGAAGAAGAACTTGCAAGAAACTTCACGGGTATATTTTCAATTTCAATTCACTGTGTCTCTTTATGTCTATACAAAGTTATTCTTATTTGCATCTATTAGCTCGGCAAGCCTCCCTCCCCCAACTATCCAAACGACGAACACCCTCAAACGGCACCCGTTCACGATTTAACGTGGATTACGAGTTAACGGATCCAGCCATCGCCCTCTACAACCATATTGGAAGGAAGTGAGCGACCCGTCACCCGACCCTACCATAAGAAGACAATGACGCTTAAGATATTTATCATATTTACATATAATATATATATGATGAATATCTAAAGCGTCATATACTTTTCAAGCAATATTTTGGCTTGACAAAATATATATCATATATAATATGATGAATATCTCGAGCGTCATTAGTTACATATCAATAACTCCATATATTTGTTATGTTTTTATGAAACTCAAATATGATTCACAGAAGCTCACGTGTACAAGCTCAGGTATATTCTCTCCTTTTATCTAGTAGTTCAATACTATTTTACTTGACTAACTGACACACCCCACCGCAATGCATATTCTCCCACAGAGTCCATAAGCAAAGTTTGCACAATTCTCTACTGGCACCCTGCAAATATGGTCGTAGTTGAGTAAATATTTGGTGGACTCGAGAGCCTTTAGTTTCAAAGACAGAGAATTGGTATACTTACCTACATATATACAAGAATAAGGTTATGGTATATTTAGGTGAAATACAATAAGCAAGGGAATTGGACATGTTTTTCATTTATATTTTGTCCCTAGAATTATTCGATCGTAAGAACCCACATGGCATCAAAAGCTTCAAGATGTGTAAATTCCAGACAGATGAAATGAAATATGTCATGACTAAAACTTTTAGTGTTAAGATAACGTTGATAAATAAGATAAATCGCTAATGTTCCTACTCAAATTCTCGTCTCTACTGTGAGCGCAAGTACCGAATTTTCACTAAAATAAAGTTCATTCGAAAGAATGTGCGGGAATTTGCAAACTCATTTATATCTATTTGAGTCTATACAGTTCCACACCAGTGTTTGCGCAACTTTACTCACATACATTTTAAATTATCCAATAAATAAACATATATTTAACAGCTAAATACTTATATCAAACTATAGACTGTCAATTGTTCCAACTCAGCTTTATCCTACAGTTATGTATGAAAAAAACTTCAGACACAGAGATAGTTAAATTTAAACAAAAAACGCAGAGTAACATTTAAAAACTTATAAAACTACATAAAATACAGACCTCGCAATCCCGAAACTAAGTTTGTTCGAATCTCAACTGAAGTGTTCCATTATGGTCGCAGCAATGTAAATGTTTGACGGCCTCGAGAGCCCTTGTCTCAACCAGCTGCCGCAGCCTGAATTGCTATATGAATGAGGACTAGCAGCTTTTATTTCAACCTAAATTTAAGTTCCCTGGTCCAGCATGCAATATTTCAATTCATAATAATAAATATTTGAGTTTATCCTACCAGAGATCGAACTTTAGAGTTTTGACGTTGAAGGTAGTGCTACCACCAACCACTCTGCGTGGAACTCGTTCAATATACAGGGTCTTTGAGCGATGACCTTTGTTAAATAGGTCATAACAGTATTCAAATTTTAACTAAGTCAAGTGCCTCTCGTCCGAGCCAGCCGACAGACAGCACACAGGAGTCTATTCATTGTAACACCCTTGTTTACAAAGTATTTGCTAATGACAGTTGTAACCTATTCGCAATAGCTGTACAAAAATTATGTCTAAATATTGTTTCTGCTTACAAAATTAGGTTTTGTTGTACATCTGTCACAAGTGAAATTAAGAGTGGCCCGTACTTACAATAATCCATGTTTTGTTACTAAAGATCCTAAGTTTTATATACAAGTGTATAAGTAAGTAAAAAGTAAGTAAGTAAACGCTAAACTTCATAACTGCTAAGGGCATGTGAAATCTGTCGCGGACCAACTCGATTCATATTTAACAAACCGTTTTTACATAATTCACAGAATAGGTTCTTCTAGACGTATCGTACAAGAAAAAACTCCTGTTTTGACTAACATACAATATATCCTCAGTTCCCTTTCTTTATCTTAACAAATGGATATTTGAATAAAAGAGAAATAAATCACATAAATCTAAATATTTTTTGTTCAGAAGGTAGGAGAGCAGCTGCCAAGCACTGCATGCATAATGAAAACTCTCTATTTACATTTTCTACCTAGATAATATTGTGAAGTAACAATTGTTTCATTATGCCGACGAAAACATGGGCAAAGGTATTTATGAATCTTTTAGAAGTTTCTTGACTTAAACAGCGTCTGTTTTGACGTACAGTATCAGTTTACTTATAGAAATAATGCGTAGGTATAATACGAAATAGATGCCGATATTGTCCAAATCTGTGCTTTACAAGATGCTTCTAATAAAACAAATACGAAAGGTATACACAAACAAACAAATTGGTATATTTCATAATACAATGAATATATAATATGCTTCCACGAATATATGATACGCAAAGCACGCAAGCATACGGCTTTCAAGAACTTTCAAAAGAAAGAAAAACTGTAAGGACCATTTTTAGCGTACGCCGATGTTCCAGTTTTAGTTTTCTTTTAATACATCATTTTTGAGTTCTAATTCTAAATAATAAATCTAATCGACGTTTTGTTTTTCGTACGTGTACGCACAGTAGTGAGGAATTCACTACATTTAATAACATTGTTCACGTTGTTCAAGCGTTGTCGAACGAGCGATCTTTGAATTGTCGGTTTGTTTAATACATCAACATCAGTGTAGAAACATACCTCTGATTCCGTAAGTTTGACTATCTGCAAAGCGATATGAAAAGAAGGTGGCGTATTGTTATTACCAAATGACTATATTTAATGTTTCTTTTTTCATAATCTTCCATAAAGAGTTACATAATTTTATTGACTTTTTAAAAGTACTGCCAACATTCATAAACTAAGTACGTATTACTCCTTTATTTGTAATTCAGGATAAACATAATCCTCAAAACAATAGAATGAATTCCTCTTTGTTTCTCAACTGTATAAATACCCAGAACTCAAAAGCCGCAAAGTGATCTTTATTAAAATATCAAAATATGCTAATGGAAGCTTGCTCTCAGTACAAACAAGCACTGCGAACAGATAAGTGATGTCTACAGTAAAACAACCCTTGCAAGAGTGTAAAGCAGTTTTTTGAAAATTAGTTAGCATCCAAGATATTATTTACCTCTTCAAAAATAGTTTTAACCATACAGCTATTCTTTAAATACTATTTCATCACCTCGACAAGACATGGTTTGGACAATAAATTAATTTCTTTTATGAGCCGTGAGTCCTTGAAGGTCAACACTGTATGAATTTGAAACTTATCCCTATCCAACCAAAGCCAAAATCACTTTTTATTGTTATGGCGTTGATCATCCGTAGATATGTAGAATGGAAAAGTAACTCTAATCAACAGAAACCAGTCACTTCTATTATTTACAAAAACCGGAAATTTAAATAAAAATAAAACAGTCAAAGCTAATTAGTTAGACAACAACTAGTAAGGAACTTACAGGTCACCTTTAAGTTTTCTGATTACTTGCCCGTGAATAGTTAAATATTATAAACGTGGTTAGAAATCTTGCCTTAAAACACTATAGGTGCGACTGAATTTGAATCCCAGCGCTTCAGAAATATTTTATAACAAGACAGTTAAAACCAAGAACCTGATACACATAACATTCCTTACGACCATCTATGACCTCTGACACAAAGCAGCAGAACAAACATACTGTTTATTCGCCCACTGTGATCCAAGTCACAATTACGACAATGTCGGTAAGTCGTGACAAGTAAATGTTAACAAAGGGAATAATGTCAACAATAATACTCTGCAGCTGATTTAAAGCTGTTTAAGTTCAAGCTAAATGAGCTATTTAGTCTGCGAATTGTTTTAACTGGTATTTATAGAATTTGTCACTGTTTCATAGTCACGTTACCTACAAGATGTGTAGTTTGAAAGGGCAAGTAAATGTATATAAAATATTCGTAAATAATTTAAATATTGAAAATACCATGTTCATTATTTTTGTAGGGCTTTGTGCGCGCCCTTCGATAGATAGATATGGTAATACAAAGAAAAACTTCAATTGATGTATAAAATTATGCATTTATTACAGTAAAGGAAAGTTCAAAGTCCTAAAAGCAAACTTAGTTAAATAAAAAATATATAAAACTCTTAACACCCTCCATCTTGATTGTCGAAATTAAATCTAAACATTGTAAATCACTAAGGCAATTATGTGATAAAATATGAACCAATATGAACAAGTGACCTAGTCTCTTTGGAACCTGGGAAAGGTGGAACGCCGTTCCGAACAGGTTTTAATTATAATAGCAGAAAGATTTAAGGTTGCATTTGAAATATAGATAGAGCAATAATAGGGATCGTCTGAACCACTACTACAGTCCTTCGTATTTGAAACGACATAATACTTAACTTACTTAACTCTCTTGCATAAAGTTTAAAAAAGAAAATATAGCTTATACCCACACAGTTTAGAAGCAATTCGGTATGTTAAGAAAAAAATTTAATCTAATTCAGAAACCATTTGGAGTATCACTTTCCTATAGTATATTTTGTAAGTAATAACTCGAACAAGGGAATTTAGCTTATTTTGACGACGGCATCGAGTAGCATCAACTTCTAATTCCTCTTTGCTTAAGCTATCGTGTCAATGTTTACAATAAAGATCTCTCATAAAAATACACACAAAATTGTGGAGTTGTTCATTACAGGTACAAAGTTAAACTATTTAATACTATTTTAAAAAGATAAGTACCCTGTGACGTCATCCTGCAAAATTCTTTAAAAATTTATTTAAAATGAAATACTGCACATAAATCGGAAATATCTAAAAAGTTTTCTTAAAATACCTCATTATTTCAAAAAATATTAAACAAATAATTCTTTATAATTACTTTACATACCAAATTGCTACATATATTCGGTTAGCACCGATCGGAACCCGAACGAAATAAG
The DNA here is from genome assembly GCA_923062675.1 of Marasmarcha lunaedactyla. NCBI lineage: Eukaryota > Metazoa > Arthropoda > Insecta > Lepidoptera > Pterophoridae > Marasmarcha > Marasmarcha lunaedactyla. Next base: position 22,438,507 of record OV281345.1, read on the forward strand.
CCGAGCCTTGTTTTTCCCGTACATTCATCTACAAATATTCGATTTTGCCGCCCGTCTAAGCCGATTGATCCCGGTTTGAGCTTAAAAGTAGATTCCAAGATATTTTTGATACCTTAGATACCTTTGATCATCAATTTAATTTCCACATGTAATAATTAATTTAATAAAATAATTGATCCGTGTTGCCAAACTTAATTAGGATGATCCAGTGATCGCTGTCCAGCTATGAAACATTAAAAAGGATATTACAAAACATCTACTTACTAAACTTTAACTTTATGCAAAAAAAACATACGTATTAGTATGTCTTTTGGATCAATTACATCATTAAAACACGGTTCAAATCAATGCATACAAGATCTCTCTGGTTGTGCAGACGTAAGAGCTCGCTTTAGTCAAATTTGGTTACCTTTTTTACAAATATAAACAATATACATATTTTTAATAACTCACTTATTTGAAATAGATTCATAACCGCGGAAAATCTAACCAGGTGTTTTAAAACTGATACTTTGTTCCTATAATCGTTTCAAAACCTAATGGTTTTGAGTTCTATTTGAATTATTTTTTAATTATTCACGAATAATTTTTTAAACCTCATGACAAAAATCTTACACACGTGTCACAAAAATAAACTGTCTTCATTTGTTCGAAAAAAAAATAGAACAAAAATGTATATAAACTTGATTCTTCTAGATTCTTAATATATTTAATCCTGATTGATGCAACTACCACACAGAACGAAAATATCGAAATATACTACCCTGTTGACTGTAGGTACCGATCTGTTGCAATATTTCTCCTTGCGACGCCATCTTGAAGGTATATCTTTAATCCCACAAAGTAACTTCAAGGATTATGGGGATTCTGTAAAACTACATAAATTACTATGGATTAGCGATGGGTGTATATTTGAAACATTTCCTGGGTATGGCGTTTTTGTGAAGAGAAAGGTTTGGGCGTATCTCACATTATTAAGTTAGTAAAAATGTAGTATGTAAATCTTTTTAATGAACATGGTTTTGAGCAATAAGTCTGAATGTCTCCGAAGACTAGACCATCAGATGGAAATAATGTATGCCATGGAGAGAGAGAGATATATGAATGTCATGTAATATTTATTATATCGACGTTAAGCCGTTTACCTAAAAAGTGCCTGCGCAATCCAAAGTTATTCTTACACTCACGCCTGCGGTAGGTCGTGCGACAAATCGAACACACATTCTTTGAAGTGCTAATCCAAAACATCTGTGACAAAAAATTATAACCGATAAGGGTCAATTTCCAGAAAGCCGCAGGGTCGCCACATTCAGAATCCTTCCTTGAATTATAGAGGCATGTGAAAAAGTGGAGATAAAAAGATAAGATCCAATCACGACATATGTGAAGTGTTGCAGATGCTGTTAATGTTGCCAATTATTTAAAAAAATGTGTTGTATAATTGTGACATTAGGGTTATCTTGTTCCGTGAAACGAACGACGATCACGATTCAGTGAGACCTGTTTTTTGATAATTGCTAAGAATTTTTATCGCTTACATGTTTTTTGATAAACTTTTCTGTTTATTATTCAAGTTTATATTCCAGTTAGATATTCAAATCAAAAACTATAAAGAAAGCTTGTGCACAAGACATCATTTTTTTTTTATTACAGTTTATGTGTCTGTAAATATGAAAACCCTAAAGTTCTTAGGCGCAAGAGTCAGTCTATAAAAAGAAGAACGACAAAAACAACCCCGGATCTACGAATTGACAATGACAAGAGTTATTCTATTTATTTATACAAGCATTTCCTTTTAGCGACCAGCCACAGCAACACTTATCCAACGAGTTTTAGATAAACTATTGTGTACCTGACAGGACCTGTGTGTATTACAGTCCGACCAACTTATCTATGCTGTAAAGTGTGGCGCTCGTTCTATGCGTAAATTAAGTTTGATACTTAGTTACGTAATAAATGTTTAGTTCCAGTTTTTGCTACTGAACTTGGGAATTGTAAACTAGTCAGGGCTGTCAAATAACCCGGACAAGTTACGACGTTCATTTAGCGTGTTGTGTTTAAGCTGTATTGTTTCTTTTTTAGTTAACATGCTGTAATGTTCGGTGTATTAACGGAGAAACACTGTCGTGAATTGTTCATTCTTAAAGCTTTTTCATCGAAAATGTAACGTTTTATTCTGTCACATAAAAAAATTTGTTTAATAATAAATAGCTTTGTAGATGAGTGGAGATAACGTAAAAAATAAACAATAAAAGGATAAAACTTTTTGATCATGAGTAGGTGTTTAACATTCATGAAACGGAGTATCACGATTTCGTATAACTTCGCTATTAAAGATATCATTTAATTTTGTCTTGTTCAGAGATAACTAATATTGTTGCAGTATAATTTATACCGTGTAAGTAAATTAATATACAGTAGGAAACCGGTAATAAATAAATAATAAATCACCAGACAAACACACCAACTGTATGGCCCCAGAGCTTGTGTTATTGATGACCCTACAGCGAACTGGGAAGGAACTCCGAATAAACATACATATATAAATAACAACAATTTACGTTCATTACACAAATGAATGCCCCCGGCCAGGACTCGAACCTGGGTTACCAACCACTACGCAAAATTTATCAAGTTGCATTTGTATTAATGCAGATTAAAACACAAATTTCACAATAAATAACTACAAAACTCCATATTATTATCTATTGTTTCGCTGGAACCTCAAAGATGATCGTAAGTACGAGCCGGTAATATGCTCGCGTTGTACGGTAATAACTTCAGTGGCGGCTTAAGTACGGCAACAGGCCGTACTGCGGCGCTCCTGGATGTATTAAATTAGAAAGCATCCTCCGTAAAGGAGAACGCCTAAATTAGACTTGAGCAAAATTTACGAGAGTCTATTAAAACACGAGTTATTGGGAAGAAGAAATGGTTTCAGAAATGTATGGTTTTCGGTGAAAATTGGCCCTTTAAGGTCGCAATTTTGTGTCACCGGCACGATGAAATCTAAGATTGAACCCGTGGAAAAAAAATAATATTTTCATATTTCTTCTTTCAGTCTGAAGTTTTCTGGTTATTTTTTAGTTTTATGCATATAAGTATTGCGGTTGCTGTATCCATAAATATTTTGTTCAATGTAACTTTTACGGGTAGCCGTTATGAAAAAGTTTTAGTCATATATAGGTTCATTGGCGTATTTCATTATTTAGCTATAACGTGATTGTAACAAAATCAATGAAAATAAACTCAAACATCATGTTATATATCTAACTGTTAGTAGTAAACTGAAAATGACAATTATATCTATTTAATTTTTGGTAACAATTATTATATACCAGTAATAAAAATTTGTTAATTTGTTTTTATTTTAAACAAATCAACTTACAAAACACCATGAAAGGTACTTAAAAGTCTTTCATACTTCATCTTCAAATCCAAAAAGCAATAGTTCAACGACTTTTTCAAAACTCAAGAGTCCAACAAAACTTGCATTACAGCGGCAAAAACTGGAACAAAAATATTTGAATGGTCACCAGAATTAAAATTTTATGTGAACATAGAAAGGAGTTTTACCGTTAACTGCAAAGGTAAGTTGGTAGGGCTGTACTTACGCTCTGTTGTGATCGACAATCGATAATCGACGACGTGGATCGACAAAAACTATCGAATGTGTAATTGAGTCGTTCGTGAGTCACACAGGGGAGCACATCTGCTGCGTAACGCTGGGCGCAGTGTGGTATGGAGCTGTTTAAGTCGTATAATTATCATAAGTTTTTTTTAATGTGACTTACGATGATGGTTTGTTTTATCAAAAATTGTTATATCTCTAAACGTCTAAAAGTTAATTAAAAATTATGTTTCTCGTTAATGATACTTCTATCACCGTATATAAAGTAATATCTATGGCGTATGTAAAGGCGTATGTAAAGGCGTACACAGTAAGTATTTCCTCCAAGGATCCCCACACCTTTTGACAAACGAGGCCTGATCGCCAGTCGCAAATTTTACTGGCTTTTTTTAATAATCAAGAGCATCCAACTCAAATGTCTCCAGCAAACAAATTAGTCCTCAGCTCCCCGTCAGGCTTGATACTCAGTGCAGTTTCTTTTTTTGAGTTTGTAAAATGGTCTTGGATTATATGAAATAAATAAAAATTGTCGTTGCGTCGTACTGAAGTTATCAACCTGTTCATAAGTTTCATAATGGTTTAAATCCCTGAAAGAATATTTACTTTCTTTATCTCGTCTCGTTGGACTTACTTAAGACATCGCCAATAAACCTAACAGTATCCTACCACGACGCCGCATGCCAATCCCCAAGGTACACCAGTGTGGTTAGTTCCGGTACTAGCTTTGTTTTGCGCCCCACTACTCGTATTAAAGCCGGTGTATTATTTAGCAAATCGAAATATTCTTTTAATGGACTCTATACTCTATAGAACATAGAAAGCGAGGGGTTGTAAAAGATTAGATTTCTTATCACAAAAAAAGCTGTTGTGTTCATAATTGCAGTGTAAAGGTTCTACGTATTTCGGATTTTATTACTAGTACAGAGATGTAGAGACACATTGTTTTTACCTTTATTTTAAAGATGGTATTCTCCACGACACTTTACATTTGACTGGAGTGTTTCGTAACGATCTCGAAAGAATAAAAAGGCATAGTTCGCGTCGCTAAGCGCTAAGGTATGCAAGGAGATGTCTGCATATTTTTTCCGGACGTTTATAACCTGCATATAAATGTCTGGAAAATATTTATTAGTAAGCAAAGAGAAAATTAGAAATATCTGAATGTGTGAATAAAAATGGAGGATCAGTGGTAGCCATGCCAGTGGAGTAGTAAATACGCGTTACTTTCTTTAATTCCAAAAGAACACTTCAAACGCAACTAAACTATGTTTTTACACAGATGAACATTTAAATGTAGTAATAACCACCATAGCTATGAGTCATTCCATCGGCGCTAAACAGCGTAAAACCATAATTTTATGACCAACTAACAATAGGCGATAATTTACAAAATATCAAAAACACTTCTTCACACCCACACGAGATGCGTTTGCCGCAAATGTCATTTTCCATAATTTTTAGAAGAAATTACTTTACATGCGGGCATTCATTAACGCGGGCCCACACGTTCTATTGTTTAAGTTACACGTACAGTCAGTAAGAGAATAAGAATCCAAGTTCTGAGTAAGAAGATTTTGCCAAGTACTCGTATTGGACTCGTATTCACTAACTATATGTAGCAATTAAAGATACAATATAGTTGAATCTGGAGCCCATAAGAATGTCCCATAAGAATCAGTATAGATATGCGATAAGTACGGCATTTTGAAATCGTAGATCTCGGTCCTCTTTCTGAATAGAAATCTTTTTCTCAACACATTTCTTGAGTCCTTGGCTGGTCCCTACTTAACATCCCTCATTATGTTTTGATAACATATGTAATGTTTAAAGCACTGAACTGGTCTTACCTGGAAAACAAGAAACGACGAAATATTTATCAATGTTTGGAAAAGGCAATATCATAAAAAAGACTTTTTTTATTATTTATAATTCACAAAACTGGTTACAATTTAAACTTAATCCGAATTAATTCAATAAAACTTGTGAAGTTTCTTGTCAGTTCTTCTTCACGAAAGTCCTTCCGAACTGGTGGTAGAGTCACGCTTTATATAACGTCAACAAGCACAAGTAGCTGTCAATGTTGAGAAATAAATATACGAATTTGAATTGTAGCTAAAAAATTTTGACTGTACATGTCTTTTCTTTTCAACACATTATTTAAAATCTCTTTCAATCTTCAGTCTCCTGAACACAAAAATAAGTATGACTGTACCATACCACTGTAACAGATTGTCTAATCTCCCGACTACATGTGTGAAATGGTAATTACCTCGCAAACATACACTTAACACTGGTTTAGCTAAAGGAAACGAGTTTATTTGCCATTGTCTTAAAATTATGCGCAAGCGGCGGTTTGTTTCGACTTTCTTTTCTTTTTGGTCAGTGAATCACTTTAAGAGATGTAAAATATTTAAACAAGCAGATTTAAACTGAATTTTATGCTGATAAGGTTTTGATGCTCTGTTAAATTCAATATACTTAGAATACTTATAAAATAGGAAGTATGATCAATAAGAGTAAAAGATAAACCTGCTACCTTATTACAGTCTCAAAGTTTGTGTTTTGGTGGTTATAAGGCAAACAGGGAGTAAAGTCAGAAAATCAAATTATAAAATACATTTATAAATAGAACACATAATTAAGGAAGAACTTCTTTCATTACAGAAATGTTTGCAACTGCCAAATTTCTATGCTAGCTACTACCACAGATACCAGCAATCCGTAAAAGACTGTTAGTTCCTTCTGTTGATTCTATTTCTTTTACAATTAATTTCAATCTGTGGATCTACAATGGAGCAGCTGAACCAATGTTAAAGTATCCAACCAAAACAAAAATTGTCAACCCCAAACCTTAAAAAACTGCCCACAATGACATCAATAATTTTTTAACAGAGTCCCATAAATGTGTAGATTATAAAAAACGTTCTTTCAAATGACATGGCGGAAGCACAAAAGCACGCAACCTAAACAGTTTGACAAAAAAGTCACACCTTGAAAAAGTTTTGTAGTACCGGGCCACAATTTATGGCAGAAAAGATCCCAGTCGCAGCCAAAAACATCAATTATATTGAATGATAAACATCTCCGGTTCGCCCGCAGATTTCGCACCCTAAAAACCGAAATGTCACAAAATTAATGACCACCAGTATATTTTGGACAAAAATTGAATTACCACTAATCCTGTCCATGCTAATGAATGGAACTCGTGATAAATAAATTAAACCATTAATTAGTCCGGGCTTTAATTGGTCGTACGAACATGGAGTTCATAAAATATAATCTGTTTGTATGTTTCAATTATTCAATTAACTATTGGTATTGATAATTCGTGTTTTGATAATATTTCATACGCGATAAGTTTGTATATTAAAGTTTTGATGCGAATTTTGATTTTAGTATTGCAATACTTCGGTATTATTAAACTTAGCAATATTGCAGTAAGTGCAGTAAGGTTGTGAATATAATACCTTCTTTTGTGAATATGTTGTCAAGCCCGGTATCATTTTATTCCTGTCTATTTGTTTGGTTGTGTTCCTGTTAAAGGGAAGGAACTACCAGTGTAATTACAGGAACAAAAGCAATTTCAACTAAAACCTGTAAATAACAATACTTAATGTTTGGCATGGAAACCACTGACCTACAATGAGCTAATGAGATAGTTTGTTGGCTATGACAAAGGTGGAAAAAATGTGCTACGCTTGGTAATAGTTATAAACAATAATAATAGACATATGCACCAGCTGGCCACAAATGGGCACAATGTCTGTAATGCATTTTCAAGCACTCTCACTAATTCTCCAAGAAAGGTACGTAACCTACAGTATAGTACATTATCTTACAAGCCGGACTTGCTATTGAACTAATATATATATATTAATTTAATTATTAGTAATTCTATAGGATGTGCTATTTGTTATACCTACTACTAGCAAAATCTTATATTACAATATTATTGGGCGCATAATTTTATAATTTATATTAGAAAATTATTTAAATTATTTATTTAAATAATTTTATAATTAGGAAAACGAAGCTCCTGGCTCTTGTTAAACGTAAAACCAGTCAGTAAGAAAATATAACTCAGAAGTTCTAAAACTAATTTAAAATTATTACATTTCCCATCGTCCATGTCCGAATACTCCCAAGACGTTTTGATTTTATTTCAATGTTGCCAGTGAAATGAGTAGTAAAGTCCGCCCACTCCATATAACGAGACGATATTCTGACCTCTGGCTCTATGAGAAATCCTTTGCCGAAGCCGTAACATTATAGATTTTATTGATTACGAATGGGAAAAAGATCGTAATGCCTAACAATGAGAAAGGGACAAAGGTTATAATAAGTAGGGTTTATTTGATTCTGGAATATTATGAAAGTTAAGGTAAAACTAGGTAGGTATGTACCCATTCGGCATGGAAACAAATAACGATCCAAATGTCAGTAAGTACACTTCTACAAACCTGTAAATTGTTATGAATATATTTATATATTTCGTAGTCAGATAAATGAAAACCTGAATACACGCTTTTTTCCTTGATTAAAGTAAATGTAAGTGAGTTAAAAACCAAATGGTTCTGTCGTTTTTGCGTAAAACTATTTTATTTTTACTATTTTTACACCCACACGAAATTTCCAATTTATACCTAAATACATTTAAAATATATTTAAATACTGTGAGTTAATATATACTACATTTCTTATTTGGAATTTTGTATGTACCTGTAATATTTCCTTGTAAAATTATCCTCTCGTACCTGTTAAACTAAACTTCTTTTTAAATGTTTCAGCAATGCGCCAGTTTTGCCCTGGCGTACATCCAGACAGCAGATTGGCTACAAATTAATTTTGCTCTCAGCAGCCTTTCTATACAAAATGCTATCTCAAATAAATTTCAAAGTTCAAACCTATTGAAAAAAACTATTCACAATCTCATTGTATAGCAAACAATGCAATTCGCATTTTAAATAAAGAACTTTTATATTTTACGTTCCGTTATTCGATGTCGCAGAGCATGCAAGCCGCAATATAAAATTCCAACGTTCCATTTCAGTTTGCATTTTTAAACTCTAAAATGATAAGTCTACAGTGAAGTCTACTCTTGGTACAAATTTGAAAATAGAATAATAATAAAAAAGCCGGCAGACAATCCAGTAGTCTAGTAAAAATGCATTTCCAGAGAATTTCTATAGAAATCCTAGCTTGCTTTTGTTTTTCAAGAAAATGGAATATAGGTACATTTTTAATCGATTTCAAGGGACAGACAAGGCGTCTTTCCAGGTGAAGCTTGACGTTTAATTATTTATTCTGTTTTTCGTCCTTTGTCTTACATGAATATTTCTTTCGGTATTTTATAATCTTTTTAAATTCAATTCTATCACTGTATTGGTTTAATTCAATACACCTACCTGAGTATCTCCAAAAAAGACAAAAATATATAACCGGTATGAACAATATAGTATCTTTCATAAGATCAGTTTTATTGTCTAAATTACATTGGAAACACAGAATGACTGCCAACTACCCACAAACCGGTAGTTTATTGAAACTGGCTCGTTCAACTTATTTACTTTTATTAGTCTTACCGTTTATCTTATTAAGATAATCCAATCGTATACCGCATTGTTTTATCTGCCTGTTTATTTTGATACACTGTTCATTTAAGAGAATTATTAAATTGTTTCCTTTATGCGATGGAACGGTTTTGGCTTGCTTCTTCAATGAGTTTCCAATTGAAAGAGTTTTGACGTTCTGCAAGAAAATTCGTGCAAATAATGTTATTGAAGATAGGAAAAGTAACGAGTGTACATTATTTAATGATTTATATTTTAAATATAATTTTTGGATTTTAGCACTGTGAATCTTTTATAATATACACATATATTATAAAAGACGTCTGGGTTACTGAGAAAATCGAAAATTTCGAGTCGAAATACAGACACGAAGAAATGCAGCCTTGAAATATCTACATTTAGCAGTTCTTGTGGCTAACTGTGTCAGGCGCACTACCCACATATTCGGGCCAGCATTAATTGGCACTGCTTGGCAAAATCAAATGGACAGCCCAACTGGGCCGAGCCGAACATGAGGTTAAGGACTCTAATATTTTCTTACACAGTTATAAAAATATGTTACTTACACACTTTTATTCTATAGTAATCCAGCAAATATGTGTCGGTGTTACTTTTCAATATGAAATGCGTACACCAGCCGACCACAAACCTAATTGATAGCGGACGGCAGCCGCCAAATGGATGTGACACAAAATCAATAAGCCAATGATGGATGGCACAGAATTTTAATTAAACTCACATCGCCCTGTTAGCTGACAAAATGAGCTTATAATGATGCACGGTAGTTCGTAAGTACCATGCAGGCTCACAGAGACCGCTAGAAGTTCGTCGACAACAAAATGTCAGGTGGTATCTTCTCGGATTAGAACTCCTAATGACTTATGTATGTCGTGTAGTTATTAACTTACGAAATATCGGAAAGTTTGATCAATGGCTTTTAGATTACTTCTTTGGACATGGATTTGAGGTTCTTAGAAGGTACTGGACTTAATGGGATATTAAATTGAGATGCCCTATTAAATTTCGATTGATTTCATTCAACGGTAGGTCGAGTTTTAAGTTAAAGAAATTGTCTAAAATTCAGTAATATATTTTTAGCATCAGTACATTTCCTGGTTCAAGTAAATTTACTATAACTGAAAATATCTTAATCGAAAAGCTTTCTTATCGTTGCCCGTAATCAGGTACTCAGAAAGTTCTGCGAAAAATAGTTTTTAAATATGGAACGCTCGCTAATTATAATTTATTAGGAAATTCAATTTTTAAAAGGTCAAAAAGGTATACATGTTGCAAATTTAAATTTCTCTCAAAATATTTTTATCTGCTATATGAAACTGTTGTGTATCATAGAAAAATGGATAGAGAAAGAAGTGATCGTCATTTGACTGCGGTTACGGAGGTAACGTGTTACAAGTAAAAAGATTGATTTAACAAAACCAGCGAATCGCCAAGAGGAGATTCAGCTCAATGTGCAGATTGGATTGGGAAGTATTTGTGATATTCTACACAACCACCTTTACGTAAGGAGAATTGTCTAGCGCTGGGTACCCACAACCTCACCGAAACTCAAAAGCAGGCTTGCGTGGAATGATGCCATGATATGATTGATAAATTCAAAGCAGGTCCTTCCCGAAGTGTTGTAATATCAAAACAGGTGATGAAGCTTGGAATTCTCAATATGGTCAACAGTATGGCTGTCTCAAAACGAACCAACGCCTACAAAAGTAAAACAATCGAGAAGCGCTAGAAAAATTTTATCGCCAGTTTTTTCTCCTTAACGGGGTATTTGGTATCAATTTTCTTAAGACACCAAAGTAGCATCAATGCAGAGTGGTAGGTATACTACCAAATTCTAGCCAGAAGTTGTTGCTGCTGCGAGCAACAATACGAATCAACAACACGGGACTCTGAGGCCTTTTGCTCCACGACAACGCACCCGCGCACTCCGCGATCAAGACGAGGGACTTCCTAAACACCACACCGGTAATACGTTTGGCCCTAACAGCCCTGATTTGGCACCGCGTGACTTCTTGTTCCCAAAATTAAAAACCAGCTCAAGGGGAAACATATGCGTTCGAAAAGACTGTTGCAGACCTGAAAATGTGCTTTAGAAAATTGGTGCAGGCGCAAGAAACTTTGTATAGATGATGGAGGAGTGTTCTTTGAAGGATGTAGTTAAAAGAATATATATTATATATAACCTTTTTTATCATTTTTTCTCAAAACTTTCTGCGTATCCCACGTATATTTGATTATTTTCTATATAAAGAAAACCTAGAAAGCTCTTTCGAGAAGGTTTTACACTTTTTATTTAAAAAAGGGAGAGCATTTTTGGAATAATCTCTGGAAACTTAAAGCCGTTAAACCTAGAGTTAACATCATTTAAACATGTAAAAAACACTCTATATTGCGAAGTTACGTGGGAACTGCCACTGAATGAAGCTGAAAAGGATTTTAAACTGCAATTTTATTACCTTTTAACTGCACAAATAAAACGATTTCAAAGAAAAACGGTCGTTTCTATTGTGAAATCTTTAGTACTAAATGCCTATAGTTCTTATAAACATACTTTGTAGCAACATACCAACATGCAAGGCAACTTTTATATATAATTCATAAAGTTTTTAGTGTTAAATGCTGGAGAAATATTTAAAGGTCTTTAACGTTTGACCCTTCCAAGAATGCACGTCTGCGACAATGATCGAACAAAACGAAATACTACAATGTATGGGTAGGTCTAAAGGTTCAAATAAATTTGAATTCCTTCAGCACTTCTTTATTTAAGCAAGACATTATTTAAACCTCGAGTATTGAATCTATTGTATGTTAACTTTGTAAACCAAACTAAAGCTTTAAAAAGAGCTAAAAAATAAGCTAAATAAAATATTATAGGCGTTACCCCCTAAATAAATTCAAAGATGACTAAGAACGTCGTTTATAGATTTCATATAATAATTTGTGTTATGGATTAGCGTAAAGCGAATCGTCCCATACCAGATTAAGGATATATTCATACATGAAATTAATTATAACTTGTTAATATCACAAATAAGTACGACAATTAAGTAATACGACGATGAATAAGGTAGCGCTTGACCCTTGCTAATCACGAGACCATTAACTAGCTAGGTTGCAACATGGGTTGACCTACTTATAAATACAAAACTTTGATGGCTCGTAAAGACATAATTTGTGTTATTATTTCAAATGACCTAGCTCTACCATCATTCTAAAGGAGAAAAGACTTCATCCCCTTTGATAACGACGTCATAATAAAAACATTTTATAGCTCTACAGACTAACTTCAACAAACTCGAATAACTCCAAAAACTCGTGACTAAACCTAAAATAGCCTCAATACATTATCCTAAAACGAAGTCAATAAAAACAAGAACACATGTTCAAATTGGCCACCCATATTTAGTGTCGCCAAATATTTCGGTGAATGGCCGTCAAGTGGCAACACCGTCAGTTGCTCGCCCCCCGCTAGGATCATGACCAACCGTGAAATTACTCATAAAACTTGCATTAGGAAGGTAGTTAATATGTCACTGCCCAACCCAAGACCCATGTGGTCCTCCTATAAAATCGCCTCACGACAAAAAATCATAAAAGTACCCGTCTCGTAAGTTATAAAAGTCTAAATTGCCATAATTAATAGAGCTGTTACTTTAATATTTGCTATTAAATTTTATTTACCTATTTTGAATATATTAGCAGTAGACTAATAGGTTAAAGTCGATAATTTTAATATTTTTGTTTGTGGTTTTCATTAGGTAGTGAGTCGGTTAGTTCATTATAAAAGCCGTTAATATTAATAAAGATGATTCGATTTCGGAAATTCATTAGAATTTGAAGTGGTTCTTGATATTCTTGATAGACAAAATGTGGTGTTGAAAAACGTATAATTTTTTGTAGTCTTATCTAAGCCTACAGGTACATATAACCTACGTTGATTGTATTAATATACATATTACGATAGCAAATATATAAAAATAATTACGTTTCGAAACTCTTTTTTTAACTTGACACAAATATAAACATAATTTTCAAACAGAATTTGGGAATCTTTACTTTGTTTCTCCCAAATGCCAAATATGAAAATCTTATATTTATGAAATGCATCATGCTACATTACTTAACTAGATTATACATTGTATTAGCCAAATAAATCAAAACAAATAAATCAAATTAAACAAATAAAGAAAAGGCACATCTTTTAAGAAAAGAACAAGCAGTGCATCCGTGTCATCTTTTCAGAAACTCAACTAGGGCGTGTAAGCAAGAGTCGCCTGTGTTCCCGAGTTGTCACGTAGTTTCACAGTCCGATGGACGTACATAGGAAACTGGATCGCGTGACATGATGAGGTGTCAGCTACATATGATGGACGATATGAAATCTCAGGCGAAATAAGAAATCTAATTTCTCGGTGCTGGTTTTACAAGTCAGCGTGGTTAATATCGGGTTTCCTTCTGAAATTCTGTTCTGTATTGGATGCGTAGAAGTATTTCCGATAGGAAGAAAATATGGATTACTATTATAAATTTGCCAATTAGCAAGGCGATTGTAATTAATTATCAAATATTTACGTAGACTTCTAGGTTATAGAATATTTCAGAAGAATGCAAAAATCACCCAAAATACGTGAACAAAGCAATTATAACTCATATTGAAATTGCCACTATATTTACTCATCAAGTATTCTCTCTTTATTTCGAATAAAAATGCTTGGAAGTCCCGAATTCGCGATAATATGTTGGCATAATTTTTAATTCATTTTTTTCAATTGTTTTTAATTAATTCATACAAGTACTAACTTCAGCCTTTGCATACGTTTGATAACTTGTTCTGCACTTCTAAAATGCACTTATTTATGCTTCAACTATTATTTGTCACTTATTATTTGATTGTCCATTAATAGTTACTATTATATATACTATAAATGCTTAAATTTCAAAAAAAAAATCACTTGTTCGTTTTGGCACGGGGAGAATACAAAATAAAGATGGAAAAAGCTTGGAAGCAAGTAAATATTTCATAGATTTATTGCATGGCTGCTGCAATTTATTGGATGCGACGTCCATTTTACGACAGTGTGATAAAATATAAAATTTATATTGATACTAAAATGAAAAGAAATATCTAGAATCTTTAATCACTGAGTACTTCGTTTCCTCGGCATAATAACCGCAATAAAGTGAACACTACAAGTATAGATATTATTACACTCAATCCGTGCCAGTTAAGGGGCCGTGTATTACGGCCTGCACATTTGAGTCAGCAGTATCTGTGGGTCGGCAATGCCGGCCCGAAGCAACCACCAGACTTGATCGGCTCGTGCCGATTGGGTGGATCCGAGTTATGTATGGGTTGGCACATACGGTTCGTCGCGCTAGAATCCGAATGGCATAAGCTGGGTGGCATACTTGCCAAACTTTCACCCACATTTATAAGTCTTTGCCTCGCGGCCCGAATGTGTGTGGATAGCGGCCCTTAACGTCGTATTACTTATCGTTAAATAACTGGATCTAAATGTATTCGTGTGTCTAAGAGAAACTGCCGTGAGAATAGATTGTAGTACCATGACTAGGTAAGAGATCCAAGAGTAAGTAAATCCTAGGGTACGTATGTGTTCGTACTTTAATAGCGTAGGTAAGTAGTTCCAGATCCAGGTTCGAATCCTGATATATAATAAATAAATAAATCCCCAGACAAACACACCAATTGTATGGCCCCAAAGTAAGCAGAGCTTGTGTCATGGATGACCATATACGGCGAACTGGGGCGGAACCCAGAATAAACATACATATATAAATTACAACAACCATGACCCGAGAACAAATATTTATGTACATCACACAAATGAATGCCCCGGCCAGCTCGAACCTGGGACCTCCGGCGTATGAGGCAGGCCTACTGACCACTACGCTACTTGGTCGTCATTATATAAATGGACATTGTGACGGATGTTTGTTAAAATTTTTTACTCTACTTATGTATTATTATTTCTCGATTTGTACTTTATTAGTCCCTTAAGAAGATTCAAGAAAATTTAAGTCCTTTTAAATTTAAATTATTTTCCTAGACTTTAGTTTTCTGGTAGGTTTCCGGAATGGGTTCGGTTTTGACCGCCGTAATAACTGCGACTACTCACAGGTCTACCAGGATCTGATAGCAAAAAGGGAAAAAGAAATTGACGCTAGCAATACTGGGGACATTGGAGTAAAACGTTTTGATACTTTTTTTTCCTTATAGCGGCTGATTCTGTGTGTGATACATGCAAATTTAAAAATTTATCCAATGATCAAATGAAAATCACTATTTTTTAAACTTTTTGTTTGCCATCAGATCCTGGTACACCTATACTAATGTTTCGATTACAAGGAACAGCCTAGTCAAAATACAGGAAAATACCAACTGGTATCTTAAGTAAGAAACTTGTTTTTTGACGACAAAAACCAGTTTATTTCAGTACAATAAACCCGACGATTATTCATGTCTATTGGCATTAAAGCCGCTTACTAGGTGGATAACCTGTTCATAAATCGGATATGAACAATTCAGAACCTATCAATGAACAATTATTTTTGAGGTTATAACTCACACACTCGCGACTTTTAAAGGTCGAAGCCACGACTCATAATCGCAACAAAATACCTTAACAATCCGAGAACCGAACATAAAGTTAAATAAAGCCATAGCATGTTTGTTTATAAAACCGCAACACGAGTACTTGACGGATTCATAACTTCCGACGCCACGGACACGTCTATACCCCGTCTATACGACGACGTATTATTACGTGGTATACGTCTTAAGGTCGTAAACCGTATTGTTCAACAATACGATTATAATCAAGTGAAGTTTATTGTCGAACCAACAGGGGAATGTACAGTCGGTGACAGATGGCATTATTTGGTGGAGGTTGTATTTCTGTTTTGTCTTGAGATATTTTTTTAATAGAGTCGAATATAACCAACTATACTTTTTTAAGGGATTTATCTAACTTCATCATCTCGTCTGATAGATGTGAAAGTAAATTTCCAGTATTTGCATCTCAATTTAAGATTTAAACCAATGATTTAGTACCTATTTAAATAGCTTAATGTTTGATTCGTTGTAAGAGTATAATTAATAAGAATACTAATAAATATATGATTATTTCTCTTACCACAATTTTGTTGTAATTGATAATACCTATATGCGCCAGTTATTACTGTATAGTATACTAACCCTACTATACAGGTCTTCTTCATTAAAATAATATTTTTCGAGCCTCAATAAATGTTTTCTTAATAAAACTTACACACTGAAATTATGTATACAAAATGTAATAAATATGGAGCTTGAATAACAAATCGCTGACAAAAACCAAATAGGTTGTATTGCCTACGCTGTGCACTAGTTTCACTCACTGATTTTAAATACAGGTACAGTCGGGGATCTCGGTGGTGGCTCAGATTCGTACCCGAATCCCCTGCAGTGTTGTGGCCCCTTAGTATGCGGGGCGCCTACAAGAGACCGAACAACGCGCAAGCGATTGTCGCCTTAGCCTGAGCGTCCGACCTAGATGTACCTAGATATTGTTTGGATGTTTGTGCGCACAGAACCGAAACGAAGTTTATGGAATTCCTAATTATAGTCCATTTGCGTTTAGAAAATTGTGAGTCATCAGTGCAACTGTAGAGTAAGGGTATATTAATATAATTAATTTTGGACATTACAAATTATCCATATCATGATAGTGAGTGTAAGTAGCAATTTGAACTTAAAAGTTATATCGGAATAAATTATGCGTCTCTCTCCGCTATGGATTATTGACCCACTTTTATTCTTGCGAATAGGTGTGGTATTCATGTTTAAATCTTGCTACAGCCATCAAGGTGGTTTTAAGTGGGTAGGTGCCTCTCTGGTGAGTCCCATATCACTCCGCAGATCGGCTGAGGAGGTATGTATGACGCATTTTCAACCTCCCTCCCCGCGGAGGGCTTAGGCGGCCAAAAAAAAACTATAGGTTACATTTTGTTGAGATTTTTTTTAAAACCAACTACATTCACTATAGAAATATCAATAATTAACTAACACTGTACTAGAACAGATTATATGAAACAATTAATTTAGTAATTAAAAATATAAATAGATAATAAATAATCAATAAATCCCCAGACAAACACACCGACTGTATGGCCCCAAAGTAAGAAGAGTTTGTGTTATGGATGACCATACAGCCAACTGGGGGGCAACCCAGAATAAACATACATATATAAATACAAACAACCATGACCCGAGAACAAACATCTGTGTTCATCACACAAATGAATGCCCCGGCCAGGCCTCGAACCTGGGACCTTCAGCGTATGAGGCAAGGCTACTTACCACTAGGTACACCACTCGGTCGTCATAGATAAACACCTTATTGCCATCATTACGATTCACAAAACAACATTGATTTTATATGTAAATCATAAATAAACAATATGAAAATAGGCGGCCTTATTACTAAAAAGCTATTTTTTTCCAGGCCACCTAACTAATTAAAAGCTAGAAAAATAATTACTAATAACACATTTGTTATAATAAACTTACATAAACAAACACAAACATAACTCATAAATAATTCATGCAAACAACATAATACTTCGTGCAAAGTCGCGGGAGGTAAATAGTCCAATATGTTAAATCAAAGTCGATCCACAATAACACATTTTTTATTTAAATACTAAACAAAGAGTTTATTGAAATATGAACTATGTTTTGTATGTGACCTTGATATGCTGTTTATTGCATACAAAGACAATTCTAAACGGCTTTTCGTTATTATGTCTGCAGGAGACATGGAATTGTTTAGTTAGTGGAAATAACTTAACACTACGAAAGAAACAATATTAATTATAATTAAGTTGACGGAAAACCCCTTATATAAATTTATAGAATAATAATAATAACTCCCGAGACAAAAACACAAACTGTATGGACCAAAAGTAAGCAGAACTTGTGTTATGGATGACCGTACAGCGAACTGGGGGGAACTCAGAACAAGCGTACATATACCCGAAAACAAACATCTGTGTTCATCACAAAAATGAATGCTGTATCCAGGACTCGAACCTGGGACCTCCGGAGTATAAGGCAGGGCTACTCCCCACTACGCCACTAGGCCGTCAACTTTATTATGTTTACTGTTATGTTTAACTTTATATGAAAATAACTTTAGACTATGAAAAAGCCATCTCTGAAATGACGAAGTACAGTGTACATAAAAATCCTTTTATGTGACACTGTTTTATTGAGAGTTTTGTATTCTCTCTTTTAATATTAATAATTATAATAGTGAACTAGGACTCCCATACATTTTCACCGCGAATTTGGGATAAACTATATGCAGAACTCCGTAATTTATCGAACGCTAAAAACTTATAACAATATGTCAAAATCAATCGACTTGTTCAATAGTTCCAAACAAAAGTTCAAAAATCAAATCATTAAGTATCTGACTGTGACTTGAGTATGAAAATTGTGGAAATATATGGATTACTGTTACAATTGGCATACATAGACACACACACACACACACACACACACACACACCTCACAGACACAGACACTACACACCCCACACCCATCATATTATATATACCTAAATTTTTAATCTTTCAATATGTACACTTTAACTAATTTAACATTTTTTTAAACTCATTAATTGCTCTCTATGTGGATATTTAAATATAATGTAAATCCGTTATTGGATGTAGGATTTAATTTGAAAGTCTTACTGTTCGTATATAAATTAAGATCTGTGGATTTTGTGAATGTTAAATAAAATAAAATAAAATAAAGCACTTATAGTCTGAAAAAAGAGTCTTTCCAATGGTGCAGGAATTTTAAAAAACGGTTCCATTGTTTCCATAAATGTTTGACTACATTAAAACACACGGTCGGAAAACATACAATGTAGATATATCTGTTTTACATCAAGTACCTACACATCTTGGCCCCCATTATCAGTTATTTTTATAACAGTAAATGAAACAAGCTACAAAACGTATACCGTAGATAATGCTGTTGATCTGCAATAAGTGTTTATCTTTAAGAAAAACAATATTGTAATATTTAACTGCACGATTGTTATTTGTCCCAAATAATAAATAAATAAATCTAACTATTGTGAACAACGTGCTGAATTAAAAGAACCAGACTGCTTAAGTTAATTTCCCGTGTACTTAATTCCTGTTTATATGGGAATTCCGGGATATAATATTCTCTATGTCACTCCTACAAGTGAGAGGAATCTAATGACAGCTCATAATAATATGTTGAAATCCGTCAAATGGTTTAGGCTTGTTTAGGCCGTGTCTACATACATCTAGTAAGCCGCATCAACGACGATATGTATATATATTTTCTTAAATTTTCACGATTCATACTTTAAAATAAAACACTTTTTACCGGATATTATCGCGTATATTTTAGTTAATTTTAAAATTATTTCGACGTTTCGGCATCTTTGCAGTTGCCGTGGTCACGATAGACCACTATAATAATATAAAATATACGCGATAATATCCGGTAAAAAGTGTTTTATTTTAGACGATATGTATAGACCAAAAAAGGAGTGGGATGGGACTTTCGTGGATGACTCACTATACATACACACGAAAAACATAACACTTCTTCTGACAGTAAGACACACCGCAATGCGGCGCAGAAGGTGCGGGCAGCGTATCTGGCGCAGAAATTTGGGCACCTGATCCACCCGCCGCCGCCCGTGCCGGTCGCGACACAGAAACTTCTTTAAGGATTAATTGGACCACCCCAGAAACACACACTATCAATGGTTATAATTGTATGCTTTGAAATCATACATAACATAATATTAAGTTTTGTAATACTTATCCACCACTACTTAAGTCGTAGGATCCTACAGAAGGAAGAAGGTACAATATTACCAAGTATTTACGTAGTAATGTAGTATCTAGCTAGGAGTGCCTAAGACCACTAAGGTACATAAGTTACTAGATACTGTGTGATATGGTAGCCGGAATAACCACCCTGAGACTTTAACACGTACGGCTATTACTCAAACAGGTGAACATATGCAATTCCTTTGACTAAGGTCCATTCATGCGTACGAGGGAAGCCACAACAAAGGCATACTTTTACACTCCTATATTTAATTAAAACTATTCTATTAAGAGTTACAACTCTTTCACATCTACCCGCAGCCATCAAAATCCCGTGACATAGTCATAAAGTGCGTCAAATTAAGAACCCTTTGAACTAACCGTTGTAAAACGACTGCATTCAAAAATAACAGATGCGTTTGAGACATGTGTCCACATGGTATTTAAGTCGCAGCGTACCTAATGCTATAAAGATGCGCCTGGGAGTGTGATGACAAGTTATTTTAATTATTCTTTTGTTTTTTTTCTGCCTTGGTTAAAAGAGATCTTAAAAAATATTCTTATGCGATGTCTTAGTACAAAATCTAGCATTGATATAAAATATTTATTTGCTTACATGAACTGTTGAGCATTTAATTGTAATAAAAATCATATAATTTTTAGGTTCAATGCTTTATTAAAAAAACCTAGCACTTAGTAGTGCTGAATAATGTAGGCTACCTGAAACGTTGTGCTCTACATCACACATTTGGTTTTATGGTATCGCATACCTCTTCTGCTACCTACGACTGGAAGAGTATTCGGAATTACATGCTGAAGAATTACAGAAGTAGCAAGTTTCTAGTATTCTAACTAAGTATAACCCTGCGAATTAGTATGAATTTCTTATGTTATACCTAAAAATATCTATGCTCAGTACAGAAAAATGAAAATGAAATGATATGAAAATACACTTTATTGCCAAACCAGTTACAAAAATTTAAATACACAAAAAAGGTTGAAATTAACCTTCAAAACGAGAATGACAATATAGGCGGCCTTATCACTAAAAGAGTGATCTCTTCCAGGCAACCTTGAAATTCATAATTTGAAAATAGTGACTCGGAACTACTGTAGGGCAGTGCATTTTGTATAAATATATTTACCAATAAAGATACACATGTAAAAATATAAACACATATACATATAAGGGTGGATTGAAAAGTTCGCGGCCTAAATAAGAAAACACAGATATAATGCAATTTTTTATATTAATTTTTTTCTACATAGTCTCCTCCTAGGTCACAGCACTTAGTCCAGCGGTCCTCCAAAGCCTTGATCCCATTTAAATAAAAGGTCTCGTCAAGGTCTTCAAAAAAGGCATCTACGGCCACTTTGACCTCCTCATTGGTAGAAAATTTCATTTCACCTAAGTGTTTTTTTAGTTTTGGAAATAGGTGGAAGTCAGAAGGTGCATTCCAAAGTCATCCCCAAGGTGGATGAGGAAGCAATTCGAAACCACAATTCACTATTTGAGCCACCGATTCTGCAGATGTGTGAACACGAACATTGTCCTGATGAAACAAAACTTTCTTGGTCAACAATCCTGGTCTTTTAGACTTTATTTCTTCGCGTAAACGACGTAATAGTATGCAGTAGTATGCATACTTTATAGTTTGACCTCTTTCTAAGTAATCAACCAAGATGACACCCTTAGAATCCCATAAAACCGATTCCATTACCTTGTTTACTGAAAAACACACCTTGGCTTTCTTGGGGGTCGGAGATCCGGGTCTCTTCCATTGTTTGAAATTGTTGTTTGGATTCGGGAGTATAGTGATGAACCCACGTTTCGTCCATAATAACAAAGCAGCTTGAAAAAGCTCTAATCATTCTCTAGAAATCGTGAGCCGAGTTCGTTTCTGTTCAACTGAAAGGCCGCGGAACCCATCTTGCACACACCTTGTGGAACCCTAATTCGTTAACGATCATGTTTTGTGTACGTTCATATGAAATCCCTAGAGCTTCAGCTATCTCAGATAACTTCAACCTTCTGCCTCCAATGACATATTTTTTTGACGTTTTTTTTTGTTTTTGCCGCCGAAGCAACACCCTTACGGGAGGGAGGTGGAAGATGCGTCATGCATATCGCCGCAGGAAAATACCGACCTCTGCGGGGGTTATGTGGGACTCACCAGAATGGCACCTACCCACTAAAAACCACCTTGTTGGCTGTGGCAATGTTTTGTCGTTAGCCTTCATCGGAAGCGACACCCGGGAAGTGGGTGCGCTGGCGGAGATCCGCTAGCGGGTCGTCCGCCGGATGTGAAAGTTGCACTGAAGGTGCTCAAAAGGACAGGGGGAGTTGGGGGCCGTTCTAGGCAGCCTCCGGTGAAGCCGGAGCTGCGCAGGGGTCGGCCGAAGCTTGACTTAGGGATCAATGCATTTAAATGAACCTATAATGAATTGAGAAGAGAACTATGCTCCGCCAGAGCTTGCAGTCGCTCTGTAGGAGAACGTGAAGCCCTAATTTTACGGGCTAAAACTGAAATTTCTCTAACATCGACATGTTTGATCGCTTCGCAGACGATACTCATATCGTCTGTTAGCGAGGATTGGGATGTAGGATTGCATGGGCGAGGAGCCGGGATGGGATTCTATTGTGCAGCGGGGCGCTGCCTCCAGTTCTCTGGAGCAGGCTTGGGCTGTGTAGGCTTTGCAGCCGGAGGAACCCGGCTACGAAGCGGCGAAAAGTTTGCCTGGGAAAGGGACGAGGCCTGTTTGGGTGCCGCCCTCTTAGAATTGGGACGCATACAACGGGGTGCACGAGGGCAGCCCCTGTAATTTGCGGTGTGGCCGGACTGGCCACAAAGCAAGGAATCTGGAGGAGAGGGAGTTTCAGGAGTGCGATTACACTCTTTGGTGAAATGTGGCACCAGGCACTTAACGCACCTGGGCGGGGCGGCGCAGTTGGCTGCCGCATGCCCGTACAACTGGCACTGGTGGCACTGGCCGGGATGACCGTGGTGATGAGGCGCCTCGATCGAGATCCCAGAGAGGCCGTATTTAGTGCTAACCCTTTGAGGATCTCCCTGGATTTAGGGACGTTGGCGAGAACCACCAAAGCGAGAGGGTGACGGCTTCCGTACTTGCTGTGCATTTTATGCACCGCGAGTGCCGGGAAGCCTTGTGACTGCAGATCCTCAGAGTGGACTCCCCTGAGTACCACTCTTAACTTACGCTCTTCCGGGAGAGCGTAAGTGTGGTAAGCATATTGCTTACCGGTGAGGAGCTTAGTCAAAGCTCGAAAATCGACGAGACAGTGATTTTCAGAGCAGATTGACAGAGTTGGTCACTCGGGTGTAAAGGATTTTGTGCTCTTTGCACAATGTCGAGACCTCAGACTATTTGCCCTTATCCCGGAGGAATACGGGTAGTGGGACCTTAGGCTTGACTGAAGCCGCGGTAGGGGTTGGAGTCACTTTAAGTGACAGTAATGGGGCCGGGGTGGGTGTTGCAGGCACCGAGGTGGCTGGAATATAAGACGCCGCGAAGGGTGTTGAAGACACCGGGGCGGGCGTTGAAGACGCCGGGGCTTGTTTCGAGCACTTCTTAGAGCGCTTCTTGACAAAAGTAAAAGAGGGTGGCTCTGTGCCAGTAAGGGTTGCGTCCGAGGATGAGTCGGTCGCGGGTGTGCTCTTGGGAGCGGTGCGCTTGCGGCGCGAAGTGGCGTCCGATTCACACTCCATGTCACTGGAGGTATCGGGGGACGCGAGAGGGCCTAGGACCAGAAGGACCTGAGGGGCTTGAGGGGCTATCGGGGCCTGAGGGGCCTGAGGGGGGAGCAAGGTAAATCCGCTTTTAGTGCATATTTTAAGCATTGTGCCTGGGTCCATTTCAAAACCGAGAAAGGTAAGATTCTCGACTAGCATCGTCGCGAAGTCAAAAAAAAGACTTCGCGAGGCCATTGCGGAGGGGTCGGGGAGGGACAATAATATATAAATATATATACTATGAACTTACCAACGAAGACTAACTTCCTACACCACCCTACCTGCGGTAGGGGGGTTGGGGACGACGCGGAGAACTTACTCGAACACGAAGACTCGAAGTCCTGGAACGCAGAGCTTGCCGGAGCGGTGACGGCGACGCAGATCGGCGGCGACGGGCTGTTGGCAACGATGTCAAAGATGCGTCGTGAAAACGACGGTCCTATGAAACTTAGGAAGATACGGTACGAAAACCTGAGTCGTGAAAACGACCAGTGAAATTTGGGGTGCTCAACTAGTGCGGGGACTAGAGAGCGGAAAAGCGTCTGCGATCGACATGCGAAAAAATGCACACGCAAACCGAGACTGATTTCGGAGTTTTCCGAAGTCGTAGCTGTAGAAGGGCGTCCAGAGCGGGGGTCATCTTTGATGCTCTCTCGTCCACGTTTTAATTCAGCTGCCCAGTTTTTTATCATTGTATACTATGGAGCAGATGTTCTTAAAGTAGCTACCATATCCTCATGGATCTGTTTTGGAGTTACGTGTTTCTTGTGGATGTATTTGATCACGGCACGGTGCTCTAAACTATCCACTTTCAAAGTTAATGAAACTTACTCTCACTTAATGTTTTATAAATAATAATTACGCATGAATCTCAGAGAAAAATTGCACAGAGACTGACAAAGAGTCTAGATTTCATATGAGGGTAGTTTTGTAATAATATGACAATGCTATGTTAGGTCGCGAACTTTTCAATCCACCCTCGTAACGTATTTAGATATTCAAAAAGTACATCACTACAGAAGTTCAACGTATAAGTGCTTGTTGACGCTGCTGGACTTTTCGGCCTCGATTTGTAAATAAGATTAATTAAATACTGTGGTAAAAGGTAATGTGGTCAAAATGTAAGTATGAATTTTAGCGCCTACAGCTTCTACAGGCGATGTGCATATTTCCTTGGTTAAGAATAATATATTTCAACATCAAATAATCACTTATCTCCAGTCCCTGAAAATGGTTGAAAATAAACAAGGAGCAGATTTTAGGTATAAGAAATTACGGTTCTGATTAAATTATGGTCTTAAAGACCATTGCATTTATAAACGACAATATACTTCAAAGTTTCTGACAAGACCATTTGTCAGTTTTGTCACTGTCATTTTAAAAACAAACAACAATAACATAACCTAAAATTGAGATAAGACTATTCATTTCTGAAAAAATTAAAAAAATGAGTAATTTATGGAGGAAAGCATCATCTCCAAATATATTACGCTTTTTTATCAAGTCAATAACATTAGAAAAGGTTTCCTATTCCAGTTTAAGGGTTTCAAGAAGTGTCGATGCTTCAGCTGCTTTAAAACACCAAAACTTTTCAAAACTTTTATTAGTACGGCAGATCGAGGTTCGTCAAGCACGCAGTAAGTCTAAAAAGGTACAATAGTTTCTTTCAAAAGACTGTTAGACAAATCATATGGTAAAGATGCTATATATGAAGCTTATACGCCAAACTCCAATTGGGGCAGCATATTGATGGCTTAGCAAAAGGTGTGGCCTTGCATCTGCAGCGTTTGCTGTAAAAAAAACCAACAAACTTCAAATAAAACAACTGCTTGAATAGTTTAATACTTACATTACTTTCATAGCTTCATGTCATAGGGTACTTTCTCATAGAGTTGTATTACCGACATTGACAATATATTTTATCTGAAATATTATATTATATTATAGAATGTCACTTAGAGATAAAGTTAAAGAAATGAATATTATAAATTTTCCTTTACAACATATTTTAGAAAAGAGTATAACCATGTTTAAAAGATAAAGAGATTACAACATTAACACAAGAGGCAGATATAAGCTAGCAGCTCATAATATTGAGCTTCATAGTCATTAACTCATCCATGGATCAAAAGTTCCTGAGGATAAGAGGAAAAGTTCCTAGGTCTACTATCTGACAAATTCAAAGAAATTAAGTATAAAGCAAAAATTGTGCTCTAAAACTTATTAAAAATTACCGGAGTATTTGGACAGTAAAAGTCCTTAGGCTTTTGCTAAAATATTGTAATGATTTGTCTGAATAATGTAAAAAGCATCATTATCGCTAAAGTATGTCTTCAAATGGTAGCATTGGTTGCTCACTTCCCTCTAATATGATTATGTATGTATACCTATGTTTGTGAATGTATGACATTCCTGTAATTGTAATTTGTATAGGTTGAGACGGAGTATTGCTAAGCTAACTGTAAATTGATTGTGAAAAATAACTCTGTGGGACTTCTTGCCAGTTCTTTTTCATATGAATTTGAACATTTAACCACCTTAACATTATATATAATGATGGCTACCATAAGATAGTCTCTGAATTTTGCATCTTTTGAAAATTTTTCCTTTTTTCCCATATATATTTATTATGATTGACCCAACATAAGTAAGTCTATTCTTATCTAGTCTAATCTAGTCTATCGTGACCACGGCAACTGCAAAGATGCCGAAACGTCGAAATAATTTTAAAATTAACTAAAATATACGCGATAATATCCGGTAAAAAGTGTTTTATCCAACATAAGTAGTTAATATAAATTTCATTATGTTCTAGGCCAAAGATGATGAAGAGGAAGAAAATTATATTGAAGACACTAGCCTAAACAAAGATTCAAAAGTAGTGAAATTCAATACAACATCAATGAGAACTGATTTAATTCTTAAAACTGCACTCGGAATAGCAAGGAAGTAAGTAATTTTATTTTAAATAATTGAACCTAAATAAGCCTAATAATATGTGCACAATATTTTAGTTGTCTCTTATTTTACAGCAAAATTGAACAACAATTTTATGAAAGCAAGATCAGACTGAATGGAAGGAAAATAATGAAGAAAAGTACATCTGTAAGTATTGTTGTTTTATTGATATCTTCTTGTTTATACATTCTCTACTGTCTCATAAAGCTAGTCTGTGGGTTGTAATTGTTTGATGCAAAGTGCGAATAAAATACTGTTTTAATCACAGATCTGCAGACTCGGTCATAAAAAATGGGAGAGGTGTCTTGTGTGTTTCTCTCTCTTTCCCACTCACGGACAATACGTAATGACGTAGTGCCACATAGTGCTGTGTGATATTGCTGTTGATGACTAATATCAATAGTGTATTTTTATAGGTGGCTGATGGAAAATAAAAACATGTGTAATTTAATATGTTCATTAAGTCTAAATAAACAACAGTTTCTACAAATCCTATTGTCTCTTTCTCCCGCACATTGGAACAATGACTTTTCTTTATTTCCTTATCATTGAACCTTATCAGTCATCCAGGGTTTTTTTTATTGACTTTATAAAGCCTGGCATCAATATAAATTAAATTCAATAAGTACATATCGAACTATAGTGTGTGAGTAGAACTAGTACTGTCTGATATTCATAATAAGATTTTATCGATAACGGCATTGCGAACGCGCCGCTAGCGCACAACCCTAGCGGACCGGACCCTCGCGGATGATTTATGACCGAGTCTGCAGCGAGAAAATAATGATACTAAAGAAAGGAATCTTTTAGGCATTGACAAGTTTGATTAACCTATATGTGTGTGCAAACTGCCCTTGTAACACAACCAAGTTTAATCAAGACAGTTTAATGACAAAGTATTTCTGTTAGCAAAAAATCTATGCATTAGATCTTTAACTCAACATACAAACCTTTTTATTCTTTTAGGTTACAGTTGGAGATGAAATAGATTTAATAAAAATGGTGAGCCCTAAAAACTCTGACCACATCTATGTGGCTCGAGTTGAAGTTTTGAATGCTGCTGCCAATGATGACAGTATAACAATCACAGTGAGGCGATTCAAGAATTTGCTTATTGAAAACTATGAAACTGATCCGTACAAAGGTGGTTCAAGTGATCTTGCCTAATATAGTGCTTATCTGACTCTGTGACTAGTAATTTAAATTTTTTGATGTTTCTAAGAAAAAAAGGTTGCCTTGTTTCTCCTATAGGCAAATTAGGAAACATTACAAAAGAAAACAATTTTTAAAAAAATTTGTATGCTAGTCAGATAAGCTTGTAGCACAGCAAATTTAAAAACTTTGTTCATAATAAAATGTAGATTAAATTATTTAAAATATAAAACAATAGTGTTTATTTCAACAATATTTATTCATAAATAAAAATGTTAAATATCTAGATCTAACTCACAATCTGAACTTTCAAACATTGATACCTGCGAACTAGGAGCAGAAAGGCCTAGTGAACTTGATTTGGAATAATTTGTACTATTTTCTGTAACCGATTCTAAGTTAACCACTGATTCTTCAGATTTATCTGCATTTCCTTCATAAAATTTGTCACAATCTATTTTATTTACATTTTCAAACATTTTTAGTTTACTTGCTATTCTTGTATTCAATTCAGGTTTAACATTTATATGGTTTTCTATATTGGGGTCTTCACTAGATTGCGCTTCTTCTAGAGAAATATGAAAAACTTCTTTTTTTATTGATTTATCAAATTTACTGCATGATTGGTAATTTGAATCACTATTAGAATCTTCTTTAACTTGTTTGAGGCCTATTCCTAATTCTTCAAAAATATCGTTTACACTTGGTATACCTTTTAACAATGCTTCTGAATCAACGTCACTTTCATCATTACCATTAAACATATCATTGTCTTGGATATTCCATAAAATCTTTTTACTATTTCGTTTTTTCGAAATTTTACTATAAGTACCTTTTTGATTTTCATCACTACAAGATTTTCTTTTCTTATTTACAGTTTTCTTATCCTTTTCATTATAAATCGTACTTTCCATGGATTCAGTGTCTACAATACCATCTTTTCTTTTTCTCTTGACTTGTTTCTTATTTTCTACTTTAGGTGGACTTTTGGTCTTTTTATTCATTGAAGCATGTTTCTTTAAAATTGCTGCTAACTTATCGCTTACGCCATTTTTATTTTCCATACTGTCATGTTCCTTTACTTCTTCCTCGTCCGGTTTCTTTATTTTCACTTTGAAGTACGAGCTTGTAACTAGCGAAGCTGATAAAGGTATGTTATCATCGGTTACATCATCATGTTTAGTAAAAATATGGTGGCTTCCTTTTTGTATTTCATCTTCTAAGGTTTTATGATCAATTTGTAGAAGTTTTCCGTATCTCAGTAGTTCTTCTTCCCATATGCTATTCAGATTTAGCTTGGAAAGGAGTTTCTTGGCTAAACACAAGTATTCATAGTCTGCATATCTTGGTATAGTTGAATGTAGCGCGTCCACAGTGTCGTCTAGGGTGTAATCTTGCATAGACAAGTCCACAAGCGAGACAGCGATAATTGCATCTACTGGTAGTATTGTCGTTCGGTACATAAGACGACAGTGCGCTTGCGATAACCTGGAAAAAATATTAATATTTATTACAGAAACTAGATCTATCATTATTGGTATACGAGGGTCAAACTGAAAGTTCTTCGAACTGGCCACTTGTATTTATTTATTTTTATTTATTTAATATTTTATGTACACACAAGAATAAAAATACAATGAGAGATACTTAGAGACTAAAAATGTACAAAGGTCAGCTTATTTCTTAAAGAAATTTCTGCCAGCAGACCTGAGACTGGAGAAATAATACAATGCAAAGTTAGTGCGTGCGTACTACTAATAAAAATATTAAAAACTTATTTTCAAGTATAATATTATAAAATATACTTAAATACTTATACATAAAATACATATAATATCATATATACAATAAATATACAAATCTATATAATTAACATCATTTAATTTGCATGAAAAAAAATGTTTATGAAAGCTAAAATATATTTAAGATAAGTAGTATTCCCTAACTCTTTTCCTAAATATTGTTAGAGATTTTGACTCGCGTATTTTGAAAGGTAATGAATTCCACAATCTGACAGCATGTATAGAAAAGGAATAGGAGAAGAAATCGGTTTTATGGGGTTTTAAGTACAAGAGAGTACGCTTATGTGCTCGGCATGGCGTATCTTCAGAATGAGTAAAGGAAAAACGCTCGCTCAAGTATTTTGGAGAATTTGGGTTATAGAGAACGTTAAATAGAACACAAAGAATGCGAGTATTTCTATGGAGACGGATCGGAAGCCACTTTAGTTTTTTGCGATGTTCTGAGACATGGTCGTACTTCTTGAGGTTAAAAATAAAGCGGATGCAGATATTTTGTAAGCGTTCTAGCTTACTCAAAAGTCCTCAGTGGCGTCCAAGTAACAGACGTCGGCATAATCAATTATGGGTTGAATAAGTGTTTGCGCAAGGGATATTTTCGTTTGAAGTGGTAAAAAGCTTTGAAGGCACTTTAATGTGTGAAAGGAGTGGTGTACCTTACGACTGACTTCATTTACGTTAGCACGCCAAGTTAAATTTGAGTCCATAATAACTCCTAAGTTTTTGGCAGTGTCGGTAATAGCAATCTGTGTGTTATCCAAAACTACAGGAGGGAGATTAGCGAAATCGAGGCACCCGCGCATGTATCGACTTCCCAGTATCATGGCTTGAGATTTACCGGGGTTCACAAGTAATCCAAATGATTTGGCCCAGTTACTGATACAAACTAGGTCATCGTTAATAGCTGAGATAGCTGAGACAACATTGTCTACTGCGAAATGCCGGTAAATCTGCAAGTCATCGGCATAAAGATGGTATTTACATGAAAGAACTTGAGTGATACAATTAATAAATATAGAGAAAAGTAAAGGAGAGAGAACGCCACCCTGAGGTACGCCTGCAGCTAGAGCACACCAGTTTGAGTAAGACTCATCGAGGCGGACCCGCTGAGACCGTCCCCGAAGATAGGAATTAAACCAAGCTAATGCAGAAGAAGAGACATGAAGTGATTTCAATATTCCAAGCAGGATATCGAAATCTACAGAATTAAAAGCGCTGCTGAAGTCCAGCAGTACAAGCAAGGTAAGGGATCTTTTCTCCATGGCCCATCGGATATCATCAGTCACGTTGATGAGGGCAGTTACGGTACTATGACCTGGTCGAAAACCAGATTGGAAATGACTATGAAGATTATTGGTAGTTAAAAATGACATCAGTTGTTTGTGCACAACGTGCTCAAGAACTTTTGACAGGTAGGACAGAATTGATATGGGTCGAAAATGTGTGAGAGAGCTAGGATTTGGGATTTTAGGCAAAGGGATCACGTGTGCAAGTTTCCAGGAAGTTGGAAAAGTACTTGTGGAGAGGGAATAATTAAAAATGTGTGTGAGGATAGGCAACAAATGAGGTAGGATCATAGTGATCATTTTTGAGCACAAGTTGTCATTACCAACTGCGACCGATGAGATTGAGAGAACAGACTCCCTGACCGCGTCTTCGGAAATGGCAATGAAAGAAAATGGAGGATGTTGTACTGTTGGAACATTTAATAACGAATTTAAGGTGTCGGTTTTATATAAAACAACAAAAAATAAAACAATAAAACATATAAATAATTTTAAATTTTGAAAATAGAACACTGCCAATATTATTCAGTAAGTATTTCATTAATTTGTCATTTGTTTTACGATTTGGCGACATATTGAAAATAATTGTCTGTGTCACACAATCTCACATGATCTGCGTGAGGGACGGCCGTCTACGGCGACGACTGAAGATAACGTCTATGTTGTGCGGCATATGATAGAGAGAGACTGACAAAAGGGTGACCTATCAGCAGATTTGGACAAGCTTAGGCATCGGTATGAGTCAAGTGCACAAAATCTTCCATGAACATTTAGCGGTCGGGAAGCTTTGTGCCCGGTGGATATTAATTTGACCAAGGGCCAAAAACTCCGTCGTGTTGATTGGTTCCGTGAAATGGTTGAAACTCAAAAGCTGTGTTCGACATACGGGTGACGAAAGCTGGATTTACTGTTATGATGCCGAAACCAAAAGACAATCTGCTCAATGGGTGTTTCCTTCCGAGGAGTAGCCAACTAAAGCGAAAAGAGGTCGAAGCGTGGGAAAAAAGATGGTGGCCCCTAATAAATAAAAGAAAAACTTCGAGGAAAACGTTTTATGGACGCCGCGGAAGTTGCGGCTGCGTTTTAAAAGGCCTTCGTAGAAACCCCTAAGGACGAGTGGGCAAAGAGCTTTTCTCAGTGGTTACATCGGATGCAGCGATGTATTGACGTGAATGAACACTCTTTGAAAAAATATAATAAAACTAATAACTGGCTAGTTTAATTAGTTTTTGATTTTCTAAGAACTTTTAGTTTGACCCTCGCATGTTAATATTCAAAAGCTTATTCAGCAGACTAACTTTAAAAATCTGTGCTTTTAATTATAAGCATTAACATGCATGGTCAATACACCGAGAAGTCGAACAGAACGTTATGACGTCTGTTTTATAGTTCAAAATGTGGAATGAGCTGCCTGCGTCTATTTTTCGTAGAACGTATAGTCCTGGGATCTTCAGGAGTAGAGTGCATTCTTGCATAGGTTTGTAATGTTTGTACATTGTAAATTGTTGTAATTACATTAAATGTAATCAATCTCATCTCTCTCAATCAAATCTAGTTCAGAATTAGTTATTAATTATTATTGTTCAATAATACTTTCATATGGGATACCTTCATACCAACAACCACACACTATGTACTTACATACAGCAAAAAACTTGCATTCAGTTTTGTCTTGGTATAATGATTATTATTATTGTTTTAACAAAAAAACAAAGAATCATAAATACACACCTTACAAGGCTGTCCAACATCCGGACAGTAGTTCTAGACGGGTCTCTGTTCTCAGCCTTCCTTTGCCGCATATAATATGCTTGTAGTATTGCATTCGCGGATCGCGTCATCTTCGTAGGTCTCGGTCCCACGAAGCTTATGTACATCTGTGAGTTCAGACATGGTTGCTAAGCAAGTTAAAGTGAATAGTAAGTGAATATCTACGATAAGCTAAAAGAAAAGGGATGTACGTATCTAAAAAGTGCTGTAGGTACAATGAGTACTAATATTAAAGCCGTGAAAAGTCTCGCAACAAAAAAGGTCAACACAAGTAAAATCGCCGCTGGTTTTTTTATCAATATCGGAATATTGTAATGAGGCATTAAGGCATCGATACTTTATTTTATTACCAAACAAGAATATTTACAATTGATCAGGTGACTGGTGTGCTCGTTTGCTGGCTTTGAAAAAGTTGCCAAATTCGTACGATACCTGCAGTTTTTCAAGACTCCACTGCTTTTTATCAACTTGATTAGATCCTCCAAACAGAATGTATGACGACACTAATTTGTCCCAATTCTTGTTTTTCTTATCTAACAGTATGAAGATAAGATCAAATCTGTAATTTTTATTTTTAATTATTTACTAAAACATACAATATAGATTTTGGTGTTCCATAACGCAAGCTCGGCTTTTGGGCCCATACAGTTGGTGTGTTTGGGCATTAATAATTATTATAATATGTATTACTAATTCATTGGAAACGGAAATGATTTGTTAAACATAAACTGAACTAATAAATGTTTAAACTATCGCGGTTATTTTCGGTAGTAAGAAGCTCGTAAATTCATTAAATTACAGTGAAAATAACCGCGATAGTTTAAACAGTTATTAGTTCAGTTTATATTTAACAAATCAGTTCCGTTTCCAAGAAATTAGTAATACATATTATAATAATTATTAATCCCCAGACAAACACACCAACTGTATGGCCCCAGAAAGCAGAGCTTGTGTTATGGAACACCATATAGCGAAACGGGGGGAACCCAGAATAAACATAATATATAAATATCAACAACCATGACCCGAGAACAAACATCAAAGTTCATCACACTAATGAATGCCCCGGCCAGGACTCGAACCTAGGACCTTCTTATGAGGCAGGGCTAATACCCAGTACGCCCTCGGCCGTCGTACAAAAAATATAATGATCAATTCTTAGATTAGCTTTTTTGTTCACCTACAACGATCGATGAGGGTAATGGGGATATAGGAGGAGATAAAAAGGAGGAATTCAAGGAGGCGGTCCCGGGATCTAACCCACACATTAGTTTAATGCGCTCATGCCCTTGCAGGGGGATTATAAAGACGGTTGAGGATCTGAGACATTGTGTGTAATTGTCATCCCTTGTCGCACAAACTCATAAGTACGTTCTATATACACATGCAGGGCGATTCTTTTACCGTTCGGAAAATGGGCACTTACGCTGCGACTTTAATTCTGAACAACCTTTCTAAAGAAACCATAAAGCGAAAATGAAAAAAAAGCTCAACTGTTCATAAAATGGGTCCACTGACCTGTATGGAGAGTTTGAATTGGATTAACTTCATAGGTTATCTTACTACCACAAACAGTAGTATACCTAAGGAATACGCGAACGCATACCGCGGGCAAAATCTAGTTACTAATAAAACTAAATATAAGTACCTGCTCAAAAGTGGAGAGCCCAAAGACACATTAACGCTAAGCGGCTGATCTGTGTCATAATGTCCCTTGGGGTTGCAAGCCGCAATGACTGCGCACCTCGTGTTTAGTTTACACACGATGCCTGCCTGCAATATCGGGAATAACATAGGTAAATATCGTATTTAGTTAGGTTTTAAAAATGTAATGAAGTATGCTTGCAGAGCCAACCTCCGTCATAGAGATCTAATGGAAGTCTTATCGCGTCGTGACTCCGCCCCCCGTAATTGTTGTCTTTGATTTTTTATTGTTTTTTTTTATTTTATTTACTTAGGAAAACATGCAGCATTATATTAATACTAAGAATAATATAACAAGTAGGTGGTTCACAAGCAATTTAACAGGTTTACAATTTGTATATTATATTAATTTTTGTAGTTTTCAGTTCATTTTTGTATCGTTAATTTAGATTAGGGTATGACGAGGCTGAAATGTCGATAGATAAAAGCCTTCAGTTTTGTGTTAAATAGTTATGGTTGTAAAAATGCTCATAACACTAACTTAAATTGAATGCACTGGTACAAACTAGTAGGTATTTAAGATCAAATCCTACTAATATTATACCTGCATGTGAAAGATATTTGTATTTTTATATATGTACGTTTATTCTGAGTATAACCGTAACACAAGCTTTGCTTACTTCGGGGCCATGGTGTGTTTGTCTGAGCATTTATTATTGTTACTAAACTTTTTGTATTTATTTAATATTCAATCTCAAACAAGAAGCATACGACAAATCAAACAAAGCCAAACCCACAACACGAACAAAATCTGTTTATTAATATAAAATAAAACTAACCTTAGCGACAGAGATAGTCTGCTGCTCCATAGCTTCATGTATCGCCGTTCTGTCATGCTCCCTAAGCTGGGATATCTCATCGATGCAGCAAACCCCGCCGTCGGACAGAACTAACGCACCGGCCTCTAAATGCCACTCGCCTTCTTCCTGAAACAGAAACAATCAATTAATACTGGTATTAAAGTTTCGTATGTGAAGATCGCGTCTCGGCGGTACTACAGTCCTTCCTATGCGGTGATAACCATGTTCACGTGGTAAAGTTCCGGATACAGAGAGGGAACAGCCAGTGTAATTATTGAAGCAACGCATCATTAACCGATAATCAATAACATCTACGGTAAATGATGTCTATGATATTTGAGGGTGTTCGTCGTTTGGATACTTGGGAGACTTGTCGAGCTAACAGATGCAGGTGAGAATAATTTTGTAGACATAAAAGAGACACTAAATTTATTTTGAAAAAAATATACCCGTGAAGGTTCTTGCCAGTTCTTCTTCACGAAGGTTTTTCCGAACTGGTGGTAGAGTCACGCTTTATTTGACGTCATAAAGAACAAGTAACTGTCAATGTTGAGAAATAAATATTTGAATTTGAATGGGCACGGATACCACCTACCATCAGGTAATGAATCACGTGCTCGTTGGCCGGCTATGACAAAAATCGAAGAAACTATATAAAGGTATAGAAATGGAGATAAAAACAGTACATAAAAAGTGGAAACTTGATTCATTGGACTTACCGTTGTCAGTAAGGATAAGAGAAAATCACTATAGTTGAATGTGTGAAGAATATTTATTTTCATACACATTATTTACCCTAGAAAGATAACTTACCTCGCCTTTGTGCTAAGGGTTTGTGCTTACCAACAGCAATAATAATAATATAATAAATCCCCAGACAAACACACCAACCGTATGGGCCCAAAGTAAGCAGCCAAACTGTCACGTAATAAAAGTTTTTATTCAAAAAAACTGTCAGGGACATGACTTAGTTGAAGGGGTCGCCGCGAAGGCTTCCACGGTGAAGGCGCGTGCAGGGTCAGTGGAGACGCTCAGGCGCCGACTGGCGCTCTGGCGCGTGCAGGAACAGGAGGAGCAGGTTGGATCATCAGGCAGGAGGAGGTGGTAGGCAGGAGCAGGATCCGGCGTCAATGTCGGGGTTTTTTAACATGAGGCAGCTTCAGGTAGGTAGCTACTGCATGAGGCAGCTTCAGCGTCAGGTAGGTAGCTACTGCATGAGGCAGCTTCAGCGTCAGGTAGCTTCAGCTACATGAACAGTTTTTATTTATATATGTATTAATATTCTGGATTCCTCCCCATCTCGCTGTTTAGTCGTCCACAAAACAAGATCCGCTTACTTTGGGGCCATACAGTCAGTGTGTTTGTCTGAGTATTTGGTTATTTATATTTATACCATTTTTTAGATCACGTTAACTAATAGTACGATAATTAAACAAGTTTTACAGCTGAGTGGTTATCTATTTCGATTTCTGCATAATAAACACAATTTGGTATCGAATATTTAAAAAAGCATAATTATGAATGACACACCCGTAATGCCGCACAAGTTAGTCCAGCCCTAGTACTGCCAGCGCCAGAAGTGAAAACCGACCGCGCTGTCAGATCCACGCCCGCTCGGAGTAACTGTGACTTGCCCGTACCTGAAACGAGTTAACTAAAAGTTTAGAAAATTCCTGAATAATAAGTACAACTGTCACCATAAACGTGGAAAAGCCGAGTTGTGAAAAATAAATAAAATAAAGAGGATATTAGAATTAACGTAAATGTAGGTACAGATATTTAAAATCATTTGTGCGCGTGGCCATATGAGTCGTATAGAATCAAAGTCGTCAATTTTAGTTTTAGCAAATTTTGAGAAACTGAAAAAAACGATTTAATCAAATTTGGACTATATATTTCTCCATTATGATTGAAAACTGAATAAAAAACAGCATCATAATAACGTTAAAACATCAATACTGTCTTAGCATTCGTATTAAGCAGGTTTTTTAAATATTAAACATGAATATAGCCAACTTTGATTCTAACAAATGAAAATATCCGCTTTTGATTCCTACCTCGAGTAAGATAGCCGCCTTTGACACTAACTATATACATATATAAGATGGCCGTTTTTGATTCCAACATTTTAAAAATAATAATAGGGTTGTGCCAAATAT
This sequence comes from Marasmarcha lunaedactyla, assembly GCA_923062675.1. Classification (NCBI taxonomy): domain Eukaryota; kingdom Metazoa; phylum Arthropoda; class Insecta; order Lepidoptera; family Pterophoridae; genus Marasmarcha; species Marasmarcha lunaedactyla. The sequence continues at coordinate 22,475,990 of OV281345.1, forward strand.
AACTTAAAGTAACAAAACATTTAATTTCAAAATATTTCTTAATGTAAAAACTGTCTTTTCATTTTAATTTTTTAACAAAGTATGTAGGTATAAATGGTCTTAAGACTTTAACAACTTTTAACATTATTTGGCAAAAAATAGTTTGTATTGCTGACTGTACTTATGACTTTTATTTAGCAAAAACTTTTTTCATGTCTTACGAACGAAATTGTATATTTAAACGAAGAAAACATTAAAAACTACTTCATGCATAGTGTAAACTACAATAATAAAACATTATTGAACAACTTCGTTTATATGTTACTCGCATCGAAACAAATCTCAAAGAATATTTTAATAAAAAATAACTGTGCCAACCCTGGGTCTGTGGACTTACCTATTCTGCCCACCCGAGCCTAAACTGCAGTAACAGCAAAAACGCGAATCCGAGAAAATGGAGGCGAAAGTTTAATATACGTCAAAAACATTATAAATAGACGATTTTAATAAAGTTATTAAGGCACAGTAAAAGAATTTGTATCTCACTAAAAAATTTACATAATTTAAGGTGAATATATTCCATAATAAATAAAATATCAGTGTTTTAAGTTTTTGACCCCCATTACTACATTTAGTTATTTAGATAAATTGTTTCTTGAGCTTTCTAAAATGCAGTAAGTTATGTTAATACTGCTTATTGAACTAGTGCAATCTCATTATTCCTTACTATAATGCAGTAAATTTTTGATAGTACTGCAATTAAATAGGTTTCTTTTAAATAAATAGTTACAAATCACAATTCGTAGTAACGAAAACAAATGAATAATCAGATATGTTTATTTCTGTTTTATAAAAGGTACAAAATAGAGACAAACCAAATCGTTATACTTAGTTATAACAAGTAATTAAATCACAAATACAAGAGATCAATTAACTAATATCTATTAATTAACAATTTTTATAGTAATAGGTAATAGAATTAAAAAGTAATCAGTCTTCTCCTATTAATAAGGCACATTTGTTCTTAAAACTACAAAACTGCTTACCATCGAAATATACTGATACCTAAATGTTTTGTGTCGTAGCCAGATATAAAACATTTCAGTTTTAATACTTTAAGTACATACACGAGCTACAAAAGGAACTTACAAGAACTTTATCAAAATAAACGCTTTACAAACTTTGTGCTATGCACTAATCTGAGATCCTCTAGTTAATCACATGAAATTATTTTCAGTATTTTGGTTACTCATACGTATCAAATACGATTTGAGAGTTGGTACTGTTCCGGGCAATAGGGAGATTTTTCCAAAATACTAACCGGTTTTCTGGCATTAGTGGACCCAGTTGTCGGAGTATGTTTTGCTTTCTTTCTAAATTAATACCTTTGGGTTCAGTTTTTACAGTGGAGTTAGGCATATTTTTCGATTTAAGGCAAAACATTTTGTCATAATCAGTACTTGTGAAATCTTTTTTATAATATATAGAATAATCTCCCCTTTTTACCATAATCTCTACAATGTCTCTTAAATAAACCCTGTTTCCATTAGTATCCTTTATTTTATTAGTCACCACAAATGATTTGAAATTAAAAAAATCTGATACCTCCATAGTTTTCACATGAACTTTCCCCAATTTAACTGAACTCTCAACTGCTTTAACAAAATCCTTAAAATCGTAAACTTTCCCTTTTTTCTTCAAAGATTGTTCAACAAAATGATGGAAAGAATCGGCTGACATAAATGTATGCCCAGGTTCAAAAAATTTAAGTATAACGTGTGTGGCAGCAATATCATTACTGTTTATTATGTTGATTAAGAATGTTATAAGACACCAGTTTTTATTCTGAGCTGAGCAGTTGTCTAACCATAAAGTTATGGATTTTGCATCACGTACATTTAAAAAAAACGCCCTAAACGTACTAACAATGTCTTCTTGTTTTCGTCCAGAAACTGCCTCATGCCAGACTGCGGCAAACACGTTACCGTTTTTTAATTTTCCCAAAGGCACGAATGTTTCGTTGTATGCAACAAGTCTTGGACAAAAAACTGTTGATTTGAAAGTGTCTATTCGAGGTAGCATTATCACCTTCTGTAAATCAACAGAGACACATATTTCATCTCTCTGCTCTTTTTTTGTGTCTAATTCATACATTTCCCTTGCTTTAGTGTATTTATTTTTATGCACAAAATGTGTATTACATGTCTCACAGCAAGGATCATAACCATCTTTAACATGACCTGGGTTATGTAGGTTGTAAATTTCACATGTTTCGCATTCTTCGTGCCCTAGTTTTGCAAAAGATATGTTCATTTCATTGGATAAATGACATCTATATGTTTCTATACTGCATTTTACGTTTGGATGAATTTCCTTAAAATGTTTATACATGTCTGTTATATTAAGGTCACTCGGGAGATACCTTTTATTTGGAGCATGAACTCTCCTGTAGTGATGTACACAAGGCATAAAAGATTCAACGTGCTCGGTTAAGACACTTTTGTCTATTTTCATAATTTTTAAATTACGACCATCTCGTTGGTCATGTTGCGCTATGATAGGTTTTTTCAAAACTGAGAGAACATGTCTATCATTTTTTTTGTCGTAGCCTAAAGTGCACAAAAAAAAGGTTTTGCACACTTGAACTTTTTCTGTGTTGTCAGAATTCGGAAAATAATAGTTGTATGTGACTTGGCGTTTTCTTTTTAAACTTCTTACCTTTCCGTTTTTTACACAGTTTGCTTCCGTAACCAAATTTTTTATATAAATACCCCGATGTTCCCAATCAATTGACCAATAATAATCGTGTATCGTTTGTCTTTCTATCTCGTTAAAGTTTAAAGTGCACATTTTTTTACACAAGTTGTGGCAGGGATCCTTTAAAGGGTATTTCGTCAAATTCTTTTCATATTTTGCTCTATGTTTCTCTTTTACACATGTCTTTTTCTTTTTTTGAGTTTTTAAAATATTTGCGCTATCGGTACTAGGGCTAACAGTATTACTGACTTTCTCCCCTGGAGAAGATGATGATGACTGTGACCACTCAGAAGCGGGTTCATAATTTTTATCCTTAACGGAATCATCTGAATCTTCCTGAAATGTATAATCATTAAGGCATGACGGTAACATCGTCTCGTCGCAAAGTAAGTTTATTGAAGAACTTGTGATATTATTCGAGAGTTCTATGTTTTCTTTATTTAGAGTTTTTGCAGCATCGGTAATAAATGCTTGAGTTAACTTAGTCGTATCATAAACATGACTATTTTTACAGTGCTCAGCAGAATTATCGTATTCATAAGTACAATATTTTATAAAATTCATATCATCTAATGATATATAATGCGTCCATATTGATTGTTCATCAAGTTTCTTTTTGCCGTCTTGCTCTTTAGTCCGACTGACATTGCTATGCGAAGGGCCTGGTGCAAACATACTACGGATAGATCTTGTTTGGTTATGTTCCGCAGCCATTTCAAGAATTCTTTTTGACCTATGCGACGCCATGTTTTCATCCCTGCAATGTAATAAATATAATAATAACACCTATGTACATCTTACACAGCTATATCATTCTATACCTACTCACACTACGTAAATCTTGTACTTGTAATACAACCGACATAAAATGTTTACTTACATACTTTTTTAATTTATACTTATTTAATTTATACTTATATAATTATATAAAACACCCAAACCAAGTTAAATATGTTCATGCACACAATATTAGCCCTATGCGGGAACCGAACCCGCGACCTTTTGATTCGTAGGCAGTGTTACTAGCCATTAAGCCAAATAGCCCGTCAATTAGCATAATACTAGATAGGTAACCTATTTTTTTATGCCTTAAACACAAATAAAATATTGTTGTAATTGCGCAACAATAGATAGGAGAACTCTAAATTAAAGTTTATTATTATAATGGCAATTATTATATATTATATTAAATTACTGAACATACGCATGAATTAACACAAAATGAACATGTACATTACACAAAAAAATTGGTCCCTTTTTGGTCTCCATATGATTCACGTGACTTCTTGCAATCCCACCAGGGCTAATACTTTAAAAAGCAAAAGTTTTTGTAACCAACTAAGTGGTTATTATTATAAAGCGAGGAAAAACACGTGTGGAGCGGTTGTAACTTTCATTTTACCATAATTATCACAATAAAGAATGTTTTTACCTACATAAAAGTACGTAGTAGTTGTGTAAGATAAGTAGATTATTCAAAAAGTATCTTAAAAGTACAATATAAGTCAAATGTACTCACGAAATATCCAGAGCTCAGCCAAGCGACGCAACACACGTCCTACTCTTCCAGCGCCAGTGACGAAACTGGCTTTAAATCCTAGGTATTCTATTAAATTGTGACAACGTAACAAATTAAAACGCAGTATAAAACTGTCTTACGTCAATTTAGCATGTTTTTGAGGAGTTGTTATACAAAGTCAACCGATTAAAATGCAGCAAAATAAAATTAATACTGCACTTTATCTAGGAACTGAGTTAATGAGTAAATAAGTATATTACTAACTAATAGGAAGTAATAGTACAAGTACTGCAGTTTATTAAGTAGTTCACGCAAATTTCATTAACCTCTCACACACTAAACTACATTAAATTTAGATAAAACTGCATTTTAATCTGTATTTTTACCAAAAACAATGTATTTAAAGATAATGCAGTATAATTACCTTATATGGGTTCACATTATACTGCCATTTAGTTGGTATTTGTTGAAATTGGCAAATACAAAGTACTGACAAAAGTAAAATAAAATATCTTAAATAACTGCAATTTAGCTGGGAAAAACTGAAAAAAAACCTGTTTTATGACTTTTACTGCAGATTAGCTGGTAATATTGAATTTTATCAACAAAATTTCACAATTTTTTAGCTTTACTATGTCAGAAAAAATATCGTAGAAAAGTAAATATTCGTCACAGATTAAAAAAAAAAATTTGGGGTGTAGGTTTTGAATTGGGCTTTCAGGGTATATATTTAACTCAAAAACGCAATTTTTGCTATTACTGCGGTTTAGGCTCGGGAGGGCAGTATTCCTTTTAGCAATATTCTTTCTCCATTTTTGTGGATCACGTTTGCGGTTTCTTATGAAGCTACTGTTGCAAACTTTAGGGTAATTATTAATGCTGCTTAATTCAATTCAATTATCAATATATAACCACAAAATTGTTTATAAAACAACAAAAACTACAGATGCTAACTTATACAAAAACCGTTTTGCGCCACATTGTTTTTCGTCCGAATGCACTGCTGTGATTGGTCAAGTCCACACTATTGCCATTTTTGACTCTGACCTACTGCAAGATTGCCGTTGTTTGGCACTAAATCAAGATTTTGATTCGTTTTTACAATGAATATAGCCATGTTTGATTATGAGATGTCTTTAAAATTTCTGCATTATTAGGTCAAGAGTGCCAAAAAGTAAGATTGCCACCTTTGATTCTGTACAACTCATATATAACAATAATAATAATAAATCCCCAGACAAACACGTCAACTGTATGGCCCCAAAGTAAGCAGAGCTTGTGTTATGGATGACCATGCAGCCAACTGGGGGGCAACCCAGAATAAACATATATAATATATAAATACAAACAACCATGACCCGAGAACAAACATCTGTGCTCATCACACAAATGAACACGCCGGCCAGGACTGGAACCTGGCGTATGAGGCAAGGCTACTTACCAATACACCACTCGGTTGTCATATATGTGCTTTGATCTTATTTACAGTGATACTCGTAATTCTTTGAGCTTATTTGCGATAGGTTTTGTCATGTATCACTCTAGCCGGAAATGGCTAGTTACTGAGAAATTTGAATCTTTAGGTCTTTGTAAAAAAAAACCCCGAATTTTAGCAAGAAATCTTATGTAAGTCCTTTTTTTTTCAAATGTAATAAATTATTTGTGCATTATCTGGTTCAGTTCTGGTTTTTACAACATAAAAAGCTCTTTTATGTTGTAAATTTTTCTAATGTTCTTCATTCAGCGATTATCGCGCTGTTATGAGGCAGGAGGTTGGAGAGTTTTAAAAAAAAAACTCTTTTATTCGAAACACACTTGTTTATTGTAAAACTTTCCAGAGTCACAACTTTTAATTAGGGATGTTGATTAGTGTTGTCAGTTTGGAGTCTAAACGCGCACTGATCGTTAAAAACAAATTATAATTTACATAAACTAAAAATGATGCACAAACAAAATTAAAGTAGGACGTTAAGTAGTAAACAACTAAAAATGTTTGTTCAGCAATATACCCATACTAGGGTAGGATATAACAGCCCCCCGGTTAAGACGGAGCTTTATCCCTTAAAATGGAAAAGCGAAGTTAATAAAACATTCCAAAAATAATCAATATCCCTTTACAAAACTATAAAATAAAACAAAGACACATGAGAATAACTTCAAAATTAAAAACACAAAACATAGCTTTAAATTTTACAATTTAAACATAAAACATGAAATAAAAATTCAAAAGAAACAGTACACATTTGTTATAAAACTAAAAATTATCAATATTTCTAGAGGATGAACTAAAATTAAGTTTTTTAAGATTACATGAAGATTCAATAGACTTATGATCTTCTTCAGAAGATGCATCAGAAGTAATTTCAATAGAGTTTGACAATTTAGACCGATTTCTAATATTCTTTTTATTATTACATTGGTTATAGATGCTTATACAACATAAACTTCGGTTATTAGTAGAACAATAAAAATATCTAAATACCTTGTAAAAAATGTAAAGTAAAATACAAACAATTAGAAAATATGTAAAAGAAGAATAATATGTACCATAACGTATAAAATGTGACTCCTGTTGAGCCTTATTTATTTCATTTTCTAAATAATCAAGTTTATGCGAAGTGTATTGTAAATTATCTAAATTAATATTCGACAATTTAATAGGCAATAAGTGCGGTAAAGTATGATTAAAATTTTCCTTTTTACAACATTCGTCGTCCAAAATATTAAAATTGATATTAATATTACTTTTAACATATAATTTCTTAGAACTAGAAGGTAAAAGTTGGTTTGTTTTCGAATAACCGATACAGTTGTCGGTAAGTTTCACAATACCTGTACCTAATAAAGTCTGGTCATACATTTTATCATCGCATTTAATTGTTAGTTTACATGGTTTGGATTGAACAAAGATCCACTTGTTATTATTCAAAATTTGCCATATGTCAATTAGACCATACAAAAGTTTGCTATTGCATTCAGCTGGCAAGGATAAGATGACTTCTGTTAATAATTTACTTTCACAACAAGGATTATTTATACTTGAACGGATATTTATTAAAGGACAGATAGAAAGTTCATCATTTATTAATTTACAATTATTAAAATCATCAATAAGAACATAACTTAGCTTATCTTCTGATAAGGCTATATAAGGCTTAGAAGGTTGGATCAGCGAAAATGTATTGACCTTCTGATCATGAGGAGTTGGTAAAGGTATATTTTTATAAACAATATACCTTTCATTATAAATTAAAGGAATTTCTAATGTAAAAATAATCTTTTCATTGTAATAAAAACAAGTTAGTTTGGACACATCAATTATCGTGTTAATGTTTGCAAGTGATAACGATACTGGGAAGTCAGTAAGTTTATTTATGAAATGACCATTGTTAACTAATTCAGAATACAGCTTATTTGGACTTAATACAGAAGGGTGTAAAATATTTACCTTCGCAAATAAAATAGAGTTAAGAATTACATCTAAAAAGTTAGAGATAGTTATTAAAGAACTCTCCACTAAATTAACTAAGCTATTTATTCTTGTTACATAAGATAATTTATTGTTTTGATCCGTAACTTGAGTAAGAATATTATTTAAAATTGATAAATGAGAATTTAGTTTGACTTCATTGTCGTTAAGTTTACGTATAGTAGAATTAAAAGTATTTAAGCTAGACTTAATTACATGGATATTATCCTTCATTAAATGAAATAACTCAGATTCGCTCTTTTGACAAACTTCAATAGCTGCGTCGTATTTTCGCGCATCGTCGGCGTCTAAAGTGCCAAAAAAGAATTTAAGGATTTCTCCTCCAAACTCTAATGATCTTTTATACTTAGTTGAGTTTCTCGGAATAACATGCGACAAAGAGTTTAATTTTTCATAATTCGACTGTAACAAATTTTCAATAGAATTTGTAATATCCTTACAATCAACAAAATCATTAGGTAAAGTTTTAAAACATAAGTTGCTGGTTTTTATCAATAAATTTTCAATACTTTCAAGATGAGGTTTAAAAGATATAACGTCGACATGAGTAACAACTTTCCAAAAATTGTTATAAAAACTGTAGCGGCTATACATTGTTAGCAAAGTCAGCAAAACCCCAGACTGGACTGCCGCGTGTTCTAGGCAGGCAGTCGTCTGCGCAACACCGCCTCGCTAGGTCAACTTGTATTACATAAGATAAGGACTTGTTATACTGACTTATGTAACTACGTTTAAGTGTTTGAAAATAATAGACTGAGTGAATTTAAAAGGTTTCTGGTTTTATTGCGTCACCACCTCCAAATTGGTGACCCCGACGTGATTAAGAAGACGACTCACGGTGACGCGCGAACCTAGCGAGAGTGAATATTGTTTATTAAGAAATATAAAGTGAATATTAAAATGTTATCGACGCCAGGTGTTAGTGGGGCTAAAAACCCGGTGCCCAAGGCCGAACCGACGGCGGCGGAAAATAATGGAGACGTTTCAATGGTCACGGTTCAAATGCGAACCCCGGAATTTTGGCCAGATATGCCCAGGATGTGGTTTTGCCGGTTCGAATCCATAATGGCACCACAAAAACAAGGCGACAGCGTCAAATTTGACCTAGTTTTGTCAAAGTTAAGTAAAGAAGCGTTGCGGCAAGTTAGCGACATAGTGCAATCTCCGCCGGCAACCGAAAAATACGAGACAATTAAGGAGCGCCTGCTAACAGTGTTTGAAGAAAGTGCAGAATCACAATTTCAAAGGTTAGTGAATGACATGGACCTGGGCACGCAAAAGCCATCACAATTGTTAAGAAAAATGGCTGATTTGGCAAACAACTGCGGCATAACGGAGGAGCCCCTAAGAAAATTATGGCTAAGTCACCTGCCGCCCAGCGTTAGAGCGGTACTCACAGTGAGTGGAAACGTGGGTTTGGACAGCCTGGCACCCATGGCAGACAAGATCCTGGAGAATTTAGGCAACGGTCAGGTAGCAGCGGTAGCAGCTTCCAGCATTGCGCCTGCAGCTACCGACATGGAGTCGGAAATGATCAAATTCCTGCGCAACATGTCCCTGGAGCTAAAGGAACTCCGCGGGGAGATCGAAGAGATCCGGTCGCGAGGCAGGAGCTACGGACGACCGCAGGACAGAAGCTATGACGGAGGTCGGTGGAGATCGCGACCCAGGAGCAGGACAGCGTCACGACATCGGGAAGAACTAGTTGCAGTACAGTCAGCGACGGTGAGCGACTGTGCTGCGGGCAATCACCGATTATGCGTCCGAGAACAGAAAACCGGCTTAGTGTACCTGGTCGATACCGGGGCTAACGTGTCAGTGATTCCAGTGAATAAAGTGCCGGACAAAAGAAAGGCAAGCGAATGCCCGTATAAACTGTATGCTGCGAACAATACGGAAATAAAAACTTATGGTGTAATATCGTTAGAAATTAATCTTGGTTTACGCCGTAGTTTTAGATGGAATTTTATTATAGCTGACGTAAAACAACCCATAATTGGGGCAGATTTTTTAAAGGCACACGAATTAGTAGTTGATTTATACAATAGACGGTTGTTGGACGGCCGCACTAAATTAGATACGCAAGGTATATTAGTTTTGTATAACGAGCCCGCGATAACGAGTATTCAAAATGACAACCCATATCGCGAGCTTCTAGAACAATACTCAGAAATAACGAAACCAATTTCTTTTAAGGAGCCCAGTAAACACGGTATCGTACATTATATAGAGACTACTGGCCCCCCGGTTTTTGCTAAAGTAAGACCATTACCGCCGCAAAGATATAAAATCGCTAGGGATGAGTTTAGGTTAATGCAAGAATTAGGTATTTGCAGGCCATCAAAGAGTCCATGGGCAAGCCCGTTGCATGTAGTACCAAAGAAGGACGGCCAGATCAGGCCTTGCGGAGACTATCGTGCACTCAACGCGATCACGAAGCCAGACCGCTACCCGATTCCGAGAATTCAGGACTTCACATATGGATTGGCAGGTAAGTGTGTTTTTTCCCGGTTAGATATTAACAGAGCGTTCCATAATATTAGCATTGCACCGGAAGACGTAGAGAAAACCGCCATTATAACGCCGTTTGGTCTTTTCGAATTTCCAAGAATGACATTCGGCTTGCGGAATGCGGCCCAAACGTTCCAGAGATTCATGAACAATAGCGTGCTGCAGGGAATCGAAACCTGCACCCTTGGGGATGAGGGTAAGAGTGCAAATAACAAAGTGCGTGAGAGCTCTAATTTATTTTCCTACATTGATGACGTCATCGTAGCTAGTACGAATCATGACGTACATAGAGAGCACCTTAAACAGGTCTTTGCCAGGTTTCAAGAGTTCGGCATAACCATTAATCTGGCGAAGTGTAGTCTTGGTAAGTATAATATAGAGTTTTTAGGTTACGAAGTGAGCGCGGAAGGTGTCAAACCCATGAAGAGCAAGGTGGAAGCTATCAAAGAATTCCCCAGACCTGAAACAATCGAGCAGCTCCGCCGTTTTTTAGGTATGGTTAACTTTTACAGGAATCACTTAGAGCGTGCGGCAGATCATCAGGCCGACTTGAACAACTTCCTGCATGGCGCCAAAAAGAAGGATAAATCAAAGATTAAATGGACGGATAAGTCGATAGCCGCCTTCGAGCAATGTAAGTTAGCTTTAGAAAACGCGGTGACCTTGTCACATCCGGGAGACGAAGGTGCGCTGTATTTAATGTGTGACGCGTCAAACTCGTGCGTCGGCGCAGTCCTCCAACATAAGGTTAAAGGAGTCTGGAAGCCGCTGGGGTATTTTTCCAAAAGATTGTCGGAGGCCCAAAAGAAATATAGCACGTACGACAGAGAGCTATTGGCAGTATACTTGGCCATAGTACATTTTCGCAGCATGGTAGAAGGCCGGCAGCTCACCATAATGACGGATCATAAGCCATTAACACACGTTTTTTCTAAAATAGGTTCAGATAATAAAGAGACGCCCAGGCGAGCACGACAACTATTGTATATAAGCGAATTTACGAGCGATATACAATACGTCAAAGGTAACGAAAATGCAGTTGCTGACGCATTGTCCCGAGTTATAGAGACCATTGTTTGTCCGACCGTTTTAGATTTCGACGAAGTCGCCCGGGCACAGGAAACAGACGATAAGCTTGCAGAAATGCTGACGGAATCTCAAGGTAATATAGTGCTTAAAAAACTACAATCACCACTGTGTAATAGTGCGATCTATTGCGAAACTTCAGAGAACCGTGTGAGACCCTACCTGCCTCAGCAGTTCAGAAATGTGGCTTTCAATGTCGTACATAGTAATAACCATCCCGGAATTAGAACAACGCGTAAAATGATTACGAATAAATATTACTGGCCGGGTATGAATAAAGATATCAGTGTATGGGCCCGAGCGTGCATACAATGTCAAAAGGTAAAAACGCATAGGCACACACATTCTAAATTAGGTACTTTTACACTAGCAGAACGGTTCGAGCACTTACACGTAGACATCGTGGGCCCCCTGCCGACCACGCAGGAAGGGCATAGGTACTTAGTTACGATGATAGATAGATTTACAAACTGGCCGGAAGCCGTTCCGGTCAGCGATATAACAGCCGAGACCGTCGCTAAAATAATATATGAAAACTGGATTTGCCGTTTTGGATGCCCAAGTAGGTTAACTAGCGATCAGGGGAGGCAATTTGAAAGTGAATTATTTAATAAACTTATGAAAGTATTAGGCATTAATAAATTCCGAACCACAGCGTACCATCCCCAAAGTAACGGCAAGGTAGAAAGATTACATCGTTCTCTGAAGGTCGCTTTGAAAGCACGTTTATTACAGAATAAAAATGGGTCATGGGTTGATGAACTGCCAACGGTCATGCTGGGGCTACGTGCAGCATGTCGTAGCGACAGCGGCGTCAGCGCAGCTGAAATGGTATTAGGGCACACGTTACGCTTGCCTGGTGATTTTTATGTCGATTGCGCGAACGCAGAAACGTCGCAAGAAAAATACGTAGGTAAATTACGCAATATTATACAAAGTCTCCGGCCCCAGACACGAGAAAATAGCGATTCTGGTACAATTTTCGTTCATAAAGATTTGAAATCATGTAGTCATGTTTTCGTACGAAATGATTTAGTGCAAAGGCCATTGATGCCTAGTTATAGTGGACCGTATCTTGTGATAAATAGATCACCAAAGAGTATGACCATTGAAATAGGGGGCCGTCGAACAACCGTTTCCATAGATAGAGTGAAACCCGCTTACTGCTTATATGAAGCAGATCCCAATGATGGAAATAGAAATTCTATGTTCTCAAATAGTAAAAATTTTTTTAATGATGTTCCACAGGTGCAAAAATCGCTACCGCCTAAACCTTTAACCACGCGCAGTGGCCGCGCAGTTAAGCAGCCGGTGCGATTTGCTGATGTCGGATGAACTAAAATAGATGAGTTCACATAGTTATTAATCATACATTATTCTAATTGCAAAAGAATTTAACGTAGTAACTCGTATATAACATTTTGTTCAATCCAAAAATGGGTAAATCGTATAGTAAAGAACAAGAAATAATCATAGCACAAAATGGTGCAAATAACGCCAGTACTAATGAAATAATAACGCACGTTAAGCTTTTCGGAGCAATTGTATTTGCAGTATTCATAATGATGGTATTAATTTTCGTGTACTATTGCATTCAAAAATGTCGTAAAAACACTCGAAGCTGGATGGATAACAGAGTAAGAGCCATGTGGAAAGCAGCTAGTGACGCAAGCGGCACGGTATAAGCCGATACAGGTCGGCCGATGAGGGAGTTTTTTTTTTTTTTTTGTTGGCTATTGTCGCGAGAGGAGGCAAGGTGAGTCCTAAGGGACGTTTTTTTATATTGCAGACCGGCCTCTCGGGCAATATACCCTTAATATTTTAATGATTATTATTAGGTCAAGTACCTACATCAAGTCGGCCCTTGAAAAATAGGTATCCGCAAAATGTTATTTTTTTTGTTGTATAAGTGACCTTTTTAAATTACGTGTAATTAATTTTGTACCCATTTCAAACAACTTATAAATAATTATTGTTGCTAATTTCTTATTTCAAATTTTTGTAAAATAATTCAATTACAGGTACATTGTGTATGAAACATCGCCGTAACATATTTTGTTACGAAGCATCGCCTTAACATATTTTGTTCTATAAATAGATTGTAAGAAACAAAGAGCATTGAGCTTTGGAATGCGATATCAGACCTAGTAACCCGTAATGTAAACACAGATTCAGCAATCATGTCGAATCAACGTCATCTGGTACACTTCTGTAATAAGTTTAGTGTAAGGTAATATTATGGAATCATATTTTTTTTAAAACTGGTAAAAATTTTTGTTTGTTTTTGTTCTCTCCAAGGTATAATTAAAATGCAATAGCACTTACGAGATACAGGATGTTTGTTTGTTGAATTGTATAATTTTTTTTGGTAAAGATAGTTTATAAAAATTTTTTTAAAAAAGAAGGGGTGTGATGTAGCGGCTATACATTGTTAGCAAAGTCAGCAAAACCCCAGACTGGACTGCCGCGTGTTCTAGGCAGGCAGTCGTCTGCGCAACACCGCCTCGCTAGGTCAACTTGTATTACATAAGATAAGGACTTGTTATACTGACTTATGTAACTACGTTTAAGTGTTTGAAAATAATAGACTGAGTGAATTTAAAAGGTTTCTGGTTTTATTGCGTCACCACCTCCAAAAAACTAATCGAAGTTGTGGGATCAAAGTATATCCCAGGACTATGAACTATCGGCGTCACCTTACTTTCGCTTACACAATGACGAAATAGTAATCTGAAAATAAAATTAGAATAGAAAAATAAACAACTTATTAAACTAAGTTTGAGCTGGTTTTATCTGATCAACGTGATATTTGACGTGTTTACGACCAATACTCAAAGTTACATTATTTTTATTATTAACCTTAACTATCTTAAAAGGGCCTTTCCACACTGGGGAAAGTGCTTTACGTAACCTATGGTGTTGCTTAAGATACACCATATCTCCTAATTTATATTGAACTGATCTACTGGAAGAATCATAGTATTGCTTGGAATTTTCCTTACTTTTCAAAATATTTTTAAAGCTTTTTCTCTACTAAATCTCATCCTATATTGTACTGCTCTTACATATTCGTTATAAGTAACATTATCATTTGTTTCATAAAGAGAATTAGGTATGTTCGGTTTATGACCGTATAATAATTCGAAAGGAGTGTACTGAGTAGTACTATGAGGAGTAGTATTGTAACATAATATGGCTGTGGCTAGATAACAGTGCCAGTCATTTTGGTTTTCGTTAACAAAAGATTTTAAATATTCTTTCAATGTAGCATGACTCCGTTCGAGTGCTCCATTCGTTTGAGGGTGATACGGAGTCGAAAATAAAGATTTAATTTTAAATATTTCTGTAATTTGCTTAAATAACTCTGACGTAAAACAAGTCCCGAGATCTGTTAAAATCATTTTCGGTATTCCGAATAGGGACATAAAATGAACTAAATTGCGAGCTACCTCCTCACTTGTAGCTGATATCATAGGATATGCGCATGAAAACTTTGTTAAATCATCTTGTAAGGTTAAAATAAATCTGAATTTCTGAAAACCTGCTTCTGGTAAAGTACCAACGATATCTAAAGATAGGCGCTCAAAAGGCTTCGTACTTGAAGATGTAATAACCATCGGAGCTTTATTACTTTTTCTTAAAGGTTTGTTTACTTGACAAAGCCTACAATTTTTAACATAATTTTCGATGTCCGATCGCATCGACTTCCAATAATAAGAAGCTTTAATCCTGTTAAACATTCGATTCATGCCGGGATGGCCCGCTATGGTTGAATCGTGATTTTCTTTTAAAATCTTCTGTACTTCTGCTGGAGTAGGATAAATTAATTGATTTTTGTAAATATGAATTCTTATATTAGTATTGTGAAATACAAAATTAATAATATTGTAAACCTTAATAAAAGATATTTTAGAGTAAGGTTCAGAAAAATCTGAAATTGCTAAGTCGGTTAAATCAGGATATTCTTGTAAAATTTTATCTCTAAGTTTAATTAATAAATTGTAAATATCTTTATAATTAGTTTCATCATAATGATGCACCTTCGTAAATAGAAAAAAGAATGTTTTATTTTTGTTATCAATCGATAACAACGAACCGGCCTCGCGCTCGGTATTTAAAAGCTCAGCAGAATTCTCGAACTGTGATAATATTTCTTCACAGTTGGGCATAGAATAATCGAAATCTAAAGAGATAGGACACGCAATCGCATTATACTTACATGAATGTAAGTTTTGTAAATGTTCTTCAATTTTAGTATTAAGGTCGGGTAAATTTTTTGTAAATTGTTTTTTCCAATAGTCTTCGTAACTACACTTATTTAAATTATTTAAATCTATAATGTTAATGGGAATTCTGGATAAAGCGTCGGCGTTTGAGTTTAATTTGCCGGGCTTATAAACTATTTCGTAATCATATTCCTCAAGTTTGAGGTGCCACCGGATTAATCTGCTGCCGGGGTCTTTTACATTAAAAAGCCACGTTAATGGGCGATGATCCGTTACGATCTTAAATTTAGTCCCATATAAATAAGGACGAAAGCTTTTAACTGCAAATAAGATAGCTAATAACTCTTTTTCTGTGGTTGAGTAATTACATTCTGCTTTATTCATTGTTCTAGACGCATACGCGATAGGTTTGTCCTTGCCTACAGGACCTTGTGAAAGTACAGCACCAACCGCAAAATTACTCGCATCGGTTGTGACAATAAAAGGTTGTGTAAAGTCTGGGTACTGTAAAAGTGGAGCTGAAATTAATTTCTCCTTTAAAATATTAAATGATTCATTTTGTTCATGAGACCAATGAAAATTCGCGTCCTTTTTTAAAAGTAAAGTTAAAGGTTTCGTTATCTTACTAAAGTTATCTATAAATCGGCGCTAATAGCCAACTAATCCTAAAAATGATTTGACTTCTTTAGCATTACGTGGAATCGGAAAATTAGAAACTGCTTTGACCTTGTCTGGATTAGGATGTACACCTTTATCAGAAATAATGTGTCCTAGATAAGCGACCTCGCGCCGCAAGAACTCACACTTGTCGGGCTGGAGTTTTAAATTAAATTCTCTAAATCTACTGAATACTATATCGAGTTTTTCAATGTGTTTGTCCAGGGTTTCCGAAAATATTACGGCGTCATCCAAATAAATAAAAGCATGAAGGCCTTGTAAACCCGACAGAACGGTATTCATTAACCGTTGAAACGTAGAAGGGGCATTTTTGAGCCCAAAAGGCATCCTAGTAAACTCAAAGTGACCTGAAGTGCCGTTAGTATTGATAATAGTGAAGCCAGTCTTTGCTGCATCTTCCTTTTTTAATAAACATTGGTGAAACCCGGAAACTAAATCTAGGGTACTAAAGTACTTAGAACGACCTAATTGGTCTAAAATATCATTAATTAATGGAATTGGAAAAACCTCGGTAACTGTTACATCATTTAAACGCCTATAATCAATAACTATGCGCCATTTTTTCTGTCCAGATGCATCTAACTTCTTAGGAACTATCCACACTGGGGCGCTCCACGGGGAAGTTGAAGGACGAATAATATTTTGGTCTAACATATTTTTAATTTGTTTATCAACTTCTTCCTTATGACATTCTGGTAACCTATAGGATTTCACGTTAATCGGTGGAGAATTACCGGTATTTATGGAGTGTTCGGCCGCATTAGTATACGATAACCGATCTCCTTCAAGATAAAA
Source organism: Marasmarcha lunaedactyla (assembly GCA_923062675.1). Taxonomy (NCBI): domain Eukaryota; kingdom Metazoa; phylum Arthropoda; class Insecta; order Lepidoptera; family Pterophoridae; genus Marasmarcha; species Marasmarcha lunaedactyla. The sequence continues at coordinate 22,493,031 of OV281345.1, forward strand.
AATGTCTGAATATTTACTACAACATTCAAAAAGTAATTTCTTCTCTTCGTAATTCAAATGCTCGTGACGGATTAAATCAAGGACTCGTTTTTTACGGTCTGTATAATTAATAGATGTATGATTAATACTTTCAAAACAATTATGAACATTTTCAAAACATTGGTAATCAATCTGTGATAAGTGAACTTTAAAATTATTTATTTCGACTGGAAATTCCGTCGTATTCAAAATTGAAACGTTTACCCTTTTATTTGGTTTTAAAGATACCACACAATTAGCTAAATAAACACCATCACAAATTTTTTGATCTAATATGAGCGCTTCCTTAAGTTGAAATAGTTCGGAATCAGCGTTACTAACACAGCATTATATCACAGTTTCGCTTCGTGCAGGAATGACATAAGTAACCTGATTGAAATGAATAGGTAAAATTGAACCGTGTATACATATTTCATTAGAACTATAATTAATATTGCAATTAAAGAATTGAAAAAAATCGTTACCTAAAATCCCGTCATATTGTAAATTAAGGTCATCATTTATTACATGAAATTTATAAACAATATTATTTGAAAAATCAAAATTTAAACGTAGAGAACCTAAAGTTTCATAAAAAATATCTTTATTTTTATCATTAATACCTTTTATTTTTATTTTTTCAGAAGAAAGTTTCGGACTATTAGTTAAACTAGAAAATTTTATCAAACTAACACTTGCACCTGTGTCAATTAAAAAACATAATTGCTTGTCAGAATGTGACTTGGCATTAATATAAACATGTGGTAAAGACACTTTCTTAAATAAAGTTTTAGTTTCAAAAATAGGTATGTCTTCCTTAATTTTATTCTCACATTCTTGAGAAATATTCATCTTAACATTATGACTCGACTCTATTTTGGAGCGAGATGAAAAAGGACTCAGCGGCTTCGGCTGAGATGCAAAATTATTATGACTCGACTGTCTTTTAGTTCGAGACGAAAAATTAACATTACGACTCACCTGCTTTTCAGGTTGAGATGAAAAACTATAATTACCACGACTCGTCTGTTTATCAGTACGAGATGCAAAACTTTTATTTTTAATATGACTCGCCTCTTTCGTGGGTCGAGATAAAAACTTAGTATAATTATTAGAATCCCTGTGCAATATTTCGATATTAGGTTTCGTATCAGTGCAATTTTTAAAAATCTCACTATTAGAATTAGTGCCATTTAAAATGCTTGATTTCGGCAGGCACGAGACCGAAATCTTTTTTAGTTTAAATCATCGCTATCGTTATGGTCATTTAAAACATTGTGAACACTGCGCGGACTCTCTGTAACTGGAGCCCTGGTATCGTGTTGTGTATAGTTAGACTGACTATTCTGAAAATGCCGCTTACGGCAAAACTTGACCGTGTGACCAGGATTTTTACAATAACTGCAAAAATACTTATTTTTATTCTCATGGGAATTAGAAATGTTGTTTTTATAATTAGAATCAAATGAATTCGGTTTAGAAGTATTATGATTTTTTAAATGAAAATTGTGAAAATCAGGTTTTCTTTTAAAACATTCGGAACTTAAGTGTCCTTGCCTATGGCAAACTGAACAACTTTTGATATTTTTAAAATTTGACTTAGATAGCTTAAAAAGTTTCTCCTCCTCCACGGCAAGCGTTATCGCCTCCGAGAGACTGGTTGGATGTCTGCACCGAACATTATTTGCAAAACTAGGATTAACATTTAAAACAAAAGTATTAAGGGCAAGATCTTCCATTGAAGCTATACGGCCCACTAATTCCTCTTTAATTTTACAGGAATGATGAATATCGGCTTGAATACGTGTTAAGCATGACTCTAATCTAAGGGCATACTGAGTAACGTTTTCTGTAGGTAATTGCTTGCAACTTTGTAATTCGATTAAAAGATGTGTCGAATGCTTTTTATCACCAAAAGTAACCTTTAAAAATTCCTTTAGATCCTTCCAACACGTAAAATTTCTTAAACAACAAGCAATTTGCGCTTTTCCCTCGAGTTGTGATATGATATATTTATATAAAATAGATTGTTGTTCAATATTAGCTAGACTGAAAGCATTATCACAATTCGTGAGAAACGCTGTAAGGGTTTCTCTATCACCGTTATATGGCTTAATAAATTTAGTAAGAACATTCAAAGAAACATTCTCGGTATTATCTTTCTCGATTTCTTGTTTTCGAGACATATTTTAAAATAATTTATAACAGTGATTTAGAAAACAAAAATATTAAAACACGTTTAAAATAGAGAAAGTAAAAATAAAATAAAAAAACGTTCAAAATAGTAAAATAACCGCAAAAATTTTACCTTCAAATTGCACTTAAAAATTGATATTTGCACTGATAATAAAAGAACTCACAGAATAACGAGCCGGAACATACTGCGTCGATTCAGGAACAGGACTACCTTAGTCCTAGATGGAGATGAGTGGCGTCGTTTTTGAGATGCGGGCTCACGGCGACAAGCCGGAGACTGACCGTCGATCTGCTCCAAACTCTGGTAAGAAGATGCGGGCTTAGCGGGTTTCGCTAAGACTGACCGTCGACCTTTTTGTGATGCGGGCTCAACAGGGTGTCGAGACTGACCGTCGATCTTCCTTTGGATGATGCGGGCTCAACGAGGTGTCGAGACTGACCGTCGATCTTCCTTTGGATGATGCGGGCTCTACGAGGTGTCGAGACTAACCGTCGATCTTGGTGCTTCTCAAGATGCAGGCACTAGGCTGAGCTGTGGCTTACTGTCGATCTTCTCTGCCTCGCGTAGATTCGAGATAGATGGGTATCTTCGGACACCGCTTACTCTATCCCACCGCTGCCACCAATTTTGTTATGAGGCAGGAGGTTGGAGAGTTTTAAAAAAAAAACTCTTTTATTCGAAACACACTTGTTTATTGTAAAACTTTCCAGAGTCACAACTTTTAATTAGGGATGTTGATTAGTGTTGTCAGTTTGGAGTCTAAACGCGCACTGATCGTTAAAAACAAATTATAATTTACATAAACTAAAAATGATGCACAAACAAAATTAAAGTAGGACGTTAAGTAGTAAACAACTAAAAATGTTTGTTCAGCAATATACCCATACTAGGGTAGGATATAACAGCGCGATAACTGGGCGGTGATTATTGTTCGCCTTCTCTTACGTAACACTGCAGCAGTTTTATTATATTAATGACCAATGGGAAGCTAGAGATAGGTAAAGAAATCATAAAAAGCAATTATTTTTTTATGATTTCATTGGAAAAAGCAAGTGCTGGGTCACTTGATCCATTTTTAAGAATAGTGTCACGTCACTTTAATTTCCATTAGTTTTTTGTTATTGTAAACACTGATGAGCATTTTTATACCATTTCAGATAGCTACCGAAAAGAGCAATAATTAATAATTAGTTTTCAGACAATGTTGTTGATATACCACTAAAATATTAGGATAAGCTTTTATTTTAATAATAATAGAAATCATTGCAACGTTTATTATTATTTCTATACGTACCAGGGTCACCGACCAATAGCAAATGACACTGACCCCTCACTAGTTCGGAAAGTCTTTCATTCGAAGACCTTTTATCATTTTCGCTCTCTGCTATATGATTGGACCCAGTGATTACTGTTAGAAGAAGTGCAAGCTTTACTAGATAGAGTCCGTATACCTGAAATTATAAAGATACAAAAAATAAATATAGAAACTCTCCAGTGGTAGGAGTTGTCAAGTGCTGTTTGGGGTGGGGTAGTATTTAAAAACTTTTTATTTTAACCGCCATAAAGGGAATATAGTGGAATATTCCAGGAGCGGCCAGTCAAATTACAGGAAAAAAGGTAATTCCAACTTAAGCCACGTCATTCAACAGATTTTGAATTTAATATCAATGTTCATCAATTAAGATATAATAATAATTACTCTATATTCAGATGAAGCTACAAGATTTAAAAAATACCATGTAAAAAAATTTAATTTCAATCTTTGAGAAAATTACCTGTGGACAAACAGATGCCAAAATCTGGTCTCTGCCTTTCAAGGGACAAGCTTCATATTTGGACCAGAACTCGTCAAAGCAATCCTTTATATCCGGAGCGGTGGACACTAACTCTGATCTTTGCGCGTTGCATACTTCGATGTAGTTCGCTTGTAAAACTATCTCAACTTCGCACTTCTTTGTTTGTATGGGAGGGCGCCAGCGTCGACGAACAGTGCCACTGGAAAAGGTTTAATAGTTGTGTAATATTTAGGCCTCTCATCAGTTTTTGTTGTTCATGAACATATTTTAATATAAACTACAAGTGCCGTCTGGTTTCATACACATACGTACCAAAACTATTCCTGATGACGATAAAATGTATCATAAGTTACCAAATGCAAATAAGTTAGGTACTATTTGAGTTTTTAGTTAAATTAAATTCAAATAATCATTCCTCAACTTTGACTTTGACATTCTTGTTGACTTTATATAAACCATGACTGGTACAGTCCCCATTTCGGAAAAACCTTCGTAAAGAAGAACTGGCAAGAAACTTCACGAGATTATTTTTTCAAATAAATTTACAATGGCTCTTATGGCTATCCAAAATAATTTTTATCTGCTTATGTTAGCTCGGCAGGTCACCGTCCCGATAAATTATCCAAACGACGAACATCCTCAGACAGCACCCGTTCAAGAGTTAACGCGGGATCCAGCCATCGCCCTCGTGAACCATATTATAGGGAAGTGAGCGTCGCGTCACCCGACGTTACCGTAAGAAGACGTACTACTTTAGTGACAATGACGCTTTAGACATTAATGGCTGTAATACAAAGGCCAAGTAGCATTTATGCAGTTAAGCTGAGCCTAATAAAAAAAGGCAGCACTCACTCAGAGATGTCAACTTAAGATAGTTACTTAAGGCGCTCCTAAGTATAAATTTTGCGTAGCAAATGTTTATTTAACTTATACTTCACCTAAGTCTACATTTACTTAGCAAAATATATAATTATGAGCCGTCTAAGTGCGTCTAACTTGTCTGAGTGCAGCCGGAAATATTTTAGTGTCAATTTGTAACATTTGCACAAAGGACATTAGGTGTACAGAATTCGAGCCAAAAAAACATGAGACCATCACACAAAAACTTGATATGTTATTTATATAAACTTTTAATACCAATATTTACCATATTAAGACGTCATCACCCGGCTTACAGCAATCCACTAGGTCATTCTCTAGTACAACCCACATGGAGCCTGGTATGGTACCAATACTAAGCTTGTTTACTTGCTCCTGTAACATATTCATTTATTACCGACCTTATCGTACCTACTCATGTTAACTAACAACTTTCCGAAAAAAAGATATTTTTGTACATAAGAAATATTTGATTTGTAACATCGATTAGGGTTTATCCACAAATATACACGCATCAAAAGTGAGTGGGATCAAGTAAATTTTTTGCAAAAAAAATAACCAAATCTATTCTACCAGAATGACTTTTATGTTTGAATCTAAAGTAGGAATTAATTCCCATGTGTAAATAAAAAACAACGAACAAAAAATTTTGTATAAATTAAGATAAATTAAGAAAAGCTGCTGTTTTTGCAAATTGTGGGAAATTAGCTTAAATCAAATGACAAAAAGGACAAAAATTAATAGTCTGTGTTTCCATCACCAACACGAATAACATAATCGCAGAGATTTCACATTCTTAATATTAGTTCATCAAAATCACTTCGAGGAATGGCCGCCCACATGCTTTCTAACAAGTCAATTTTTTTTAAAATTCACTAAAATATACGCGATAATATCCGGTAAAAAGTGTTTTATTTAAAGTATGTATCGTGAAAACTTAAGAAAAGATTTAAGAAAAGATTTAAGTCAAGAAGTGGTTGTGGGGTGTGCACGGCACGTATACTCGGCAGGACTCTTCTTTGCTTGATCTCTAGACACTTTCGATGTGGTGTAGTTGGACGACTGGTAGTCTAAAGCCTTAGAATCTCTGTTTAATCTGATGAGGTAGGTAGGCACCTAACACCTTCTAAGTACCTACAAGTTTAATACAGTCCACCTCCACCACGTCGTTGAGACGTTCTGTTACGTATGTTCTGAACAAGACAGATATTGCAGTGGCCACATTTAGGTATGGTATGGAGATTTATTTTCTTTGATTAATATGAAACCTTATTCTTGATAAAAACGGAATGGTCAATTTGGGAAAGTTATAAGTTATAGGGAAGAAAATCATAGGCGGCGGTCATTCATTACCAGTCCCCCTGTAATAATCAATACAGTAATTTGTATTGAAGTTAGTTCTCAGGTTTTTAAAAACATCATGTGAGACGGTTTAATTTTATCATAGGTACTTATTTAATTTTCTCAAAGGTCACACCTGCCTTTTAACAAACATATTCATTGTTCGTACACTTAATTGTATCGAACCCGCGATGTCCGGAGCAGCAGGAAAGTCACTGAACCGTATGGTGAATTAATGCAGTAAAAATATAAAGAAATCTACTTCTTTAAATTTGACAACAAAATATCAATGATGATGAATATTAATGTACCTTTTACAAATATACTTTACATGTTAGAAGTATGGATTATATTTTAAAAATTCTCCACAGCAATTAGATATGAATCTCCAGTTCAACCAAAAGAAGAATAAACCTAAAATTATGCCTAGTTGTTTATTAAACCAAAAAATTTACCTAAACTAAAAAATACAAGTTTTTAGAACTGGGTAATGTCAAAACTGTTTTGCTGGCCACTAAACATTTAGATCTATATTCTTCTATATACTTTGACGTTTTTGCAACATAATAAAGAAAAAAACATTTTCAAACTGAAGTTTTTATTGATTAATAAATAAGCATAACCAGCACACACACATCTCAATAGATCATTCACCTTTCACTTGCTTGGTATTTACCGGTTAGTAACATTCTGATAAAGTTCCGAATTTGTATCTGCTCCAAAGTGAAAATAAGTATAAAACTGGTTTGGAAATGGTTTAGAGCAGAAAAAAACTTTTTCTCAGCCGGTTTCAAGCCCTGGTTATTTTAATAAATGTAAATGAATTCTTTTCCAAAACATCTCTCAAGAGTAAAACATACATCATATGTTTTTGACTAGTTAACTGGGTTAAGGAAATTACCTATACTGATTACTTAACATACCTGAATTTTTATTTCTTGATAATCTTTACAATGCTCCCGAGAAACCAAATTGACTTGAGTGAAAGTACTGCACCTACATCTTGTTTCTGAATTACTGCATTTCTTTGGAGCTTTCAAAATATACCGATATTCAAATTCAGCTTGAACACAATTCTCATATCTACATTTCATACAGACAAATTTCCTTTGATATTCAAGCATTTTTGACTGAGTGACTCTTACTACTGTTCCTGGAAGAAAATTTTTAATTCAAATCTGTGATGTAGTAGATTTCTATAATGCTGATTAGTCATTGATTTATATCAATAAGTATTTATTCAGTGTAATTTTCAAAAACTTAACTTCTTGTGGAATCAACCTAGACTTAAGAATGTTTGTTTTGTTTTAATAAATTTTATTAAAGTTGTATTCTGTAGTGTGTAATAAATAAATAAACCTTAGCCTGAAAAGGCCAACATATGGATATTATGCTTAGGTTGATACTATGATATGGTATGATACTAATCTCATTTAAACAGGTATTCACTGTTTAACATTCTTAAAGCTTAATTTTCAGCATTTATACAGTGTACAACTTACCAGTTACTTTTAGAAAACATCCCAAATCCACATTTTTGGGAAAAACTGTTCTATGTAATTCTGGACATACAGGTAATCCGAAGAATCGAGCTTGTACATTTCTCTTTAAATAATGGTAGTCTAATTTGTCTATCAAATTTTTATAGTCACTGTGTTCTAACAAATTTTGCTGCACTTTAACTATATCCTGACTACACACCGGCAAACTTTGAATTGGGGCACATAGCACCTTGTCCCCGACATCAGGGTACGCTTCAAAAAGTTTCAAAAAACTGAAAGTAATATAAATGAATTTCACGTTCAAATTCCAAAACTGGCTACATTTCGAAATAAATATATAAAACTGAAATACCTACACACAGACAAAAACTTACTCAATTTTAATAGAATAGTAACCTAAATTGTCCTTCTCAGATAAAATATTTACACAATCCTGCAAGTGAAACTGAACCAAATATTCTAAAATCATGATAAATTTATTTTAAATAAAATACACTTAACACAAATAAGTTCTAATAGCACTTTTCAATTCAAATATCTTTACTTTGCCGATTGGTAAGTAAACAAACAAACTTTTTTTTTGCTGGGTACATCATTTAAAAGGTACTGTGCCATACAGCCTGGTCAATGGCAAATATTTATTTCTCAGACAAATTACTCTTGATTTTCAAAGTTTGATTATAATAATAAGTATTTAGTGGCAGAAAAAATTAACAATCACCTCTTCATTATTTCTTTGTACCAATTTAAGCTAGGTATCTAGTTTTTGTTTAATTTCTCGGTGACGTGGGGTTTTAGAAAAACCCTTGCATAGTACCAGATAATACTTACCTAAACTTCAGACGTTCCTGCCAAATAGGTATTTTGTTATTGCCAAGTAAAGCAAAAAAAGCAAGTATGTATACATATATGAACCTGGTAATATTAGACAAGGACACACATAGCGAATCAATCTCTCTTTCGGCTCGCGATTCGAGCTGTAGTGTACCTTCCTTTTATATTGATTCCATGCGGTCAATACACCAGTAAAGCGTATCATAATCCACATGCGGCTCTCGAATACATTTTTGATAAATATGTGCATTCCGGAGCCCCAAACACCTTCATTGTAAATGCCCATATAATAGGTCTTTACCTATGAAACTGCCGTTTTGCCGTACTGGCCATTTCAAATGAAAATATTTTGTTTTTGACTGATAATTCTAATTTCAAATTAATTTTATTTGACAAACATGGAATTCTTTTTCTAAAATCGTCATTTGTTTAATAGTTAGTGTTTTGTTTTCAACGCATTCGAACATTTTTCGTCATCATGGATAAGTTAAAAATTCGAGTAATTATGGAGTATGAGTACCGTCGTGGCAGCAAAGCGGCACAAGCGGCACGCAACATCAACAACGTTTACGGAGCGAACATTACAAACGAACGCACCACCCGTTATTGGTTTACCCGTTTCCGTTCTGGAAATTTTGACCTGAAAAATGAACCCCGTGGTCGTCCGAAAACTTTGGTCGACAATGACGAATTAAAGGCAATTGTGGAAGCTGATGAAACTCAATCCACGGCTGAATTAGCAGCAGCTTCGACGTTAGCATCAAAACAATATTGGTCCATTTGCGTCAAATTGGCAAGGTAAAAAAGCTTGACAAATGGGTACCCCACGAACTCAATGACCGCCAGCGCGAAGTACGCGTGGAGACGTGCCTTGCACTGCTCAGCAGGCATACAAATGAAGGAATTCTGAACCGCATTGTTACTTGTGACGAGAAATGGATCCTGTTTGACAATCGTAAGCGCTCAGCAAGTTGGTTGGACCCTGGTTCAGCACCCAAACAATGCCCTAAACGAAAACTTACCCCTAGAAAAGTGATGGTCACTGTTTGGTGGTCTAACGCGGGTGTAATTCATCACAGCTTCTTGCCAAACGGGACAAGCATTACTGCAGATGTGTACTGTGAAGAACTGAACACAATGATGGAGAAGCTCGCACGTCTCCAACCAGCTTTGGTCAATCGTTCGGCTCCACTGCTCCTGCACGACAACGCGCGACCTCATACTGCACAGCAGACGGTCTCCAAGCTACAAGAGTTGGGGTTGGAAGTTCTCCGTCATCCGCCGTACTCACCAGACCTTGCGCCTACAGACTTCTACTTTTTCCAGAATTTGGATAACTTCTTGGCGGGAAAAAAATTCAATACCCGAGAGGAAGTACAAAATGCCTTTGAAGAATTTGTTGCCTCCCATCCAGCTGATTTCTTCAAGAAAGGCATCAATAAGCTACCAACGCGTTGGCAAAGATGCATTGATTGCATGGGTGATTATTTTGATTAATAGAAATAAAAAATATACAAAAAAAATTACGCGTCATTTATTTCGTGAAAATCGGCAATTTCATAGGTAAAGACCTAATATAATAGGTAATATACATTATGTATAAAACATCGACTTATTGATTTTGACATAGCATGAAGATCTTTCATAATTTGCTGCGTTCCGTTTGCCGATTACAGCGCTCATATACCCGTTCCGATTGCCCGTGAGCGCGCTCACAGCGATATCGATACGTCATCAATGACGTCATAAACGACGCCATCTTCCCGCTCACAGTGCCTAAGCTACGGAGCATGGTCACTGTGAGCGGCCTGTCAAAACTGACACATGACGTTACTTTGTTGATGTTTTTATTAGTCCATTTAAGATTTTAAAACCTTCTTATTAATTTTCTTTTGTAATAATATAAAAAAATGGCTCCTGCTTCATTCAGGGTCAAAGATCTTAATGAAATTGTAACTTTAGACTTAAGCGACGAACAATCAGAACGTTAGCGCGATATTTACCGTTCCGATTGCATTAGCACTAATAACACTTTTAGCGCGCTCAAACGAATCGGAACGGTTTTGAGCACTGTTAGCGCTGTGAGCGCTGTATTCGGCAAACGGAACGCAGCAAAAATGTATCAGTGTATCTTTCTCACTCATTCTGTCACTGCGTCATCTCATCTCGACAGAGTTCAATGAGAGATTTGTAGTGTAGACATCTAGACCAACATAAAAATTGTTCTTTAAATGTTAGAATGTTCAATATTAAAACAACCAAAACTTTTAAATATTGAACATTCTACGGTATAAATGAAATTACTACACTTAATGGGTAAGCTAAGCCTGTAAAAGTATAAAGGAGAATCGGTAGACTTCTGTTACATTTTAAAAACTATGTCAATAATCAATCCTTATATTTCAAAATCACAGTTTAAGTTAGACTCATTTTGCAAAAAAACTTAAATAAATTTACCGACGCGCACTACAGCCTTACGGAATACACGTCTGATTGCCCTCTAAATTCTAATATTTCAACTCTAAATATATATATATCTAGATCTGTTTATCACTCATTGATAGATACAGATAAATTTATCTGAGTGAGTGAGTGAGCGAGCACGAGCAACTGATACATATATATGTATCACACACAACGATTGAAAGATACATATCACTCTTTTCTCTTCAGTAACACATTTTACCCATGACTGGTCGGTAACTGAGCGCGACCGCGCGGGTGGGGCCGCTTTCAGGGGGAGGCAGGGAGTGGCCATACTGTACGACCTACTCATTATAATACTATTGTCCACACATATTCGGCTTTGCCGTCGTGCAGTGCCGATTAGTAGGTGCTCAATAAAACACAGAATATTTATAAAATATTATATAATTTATTATAACATATGAAATTAACAAGCGTTCGACCAATGAGAATATTGAAAAATAATGAAAAATTAGCTTTTTAAATATATCATATCCAAATTCCGCAAATAAAAATAAACCTTAAACCAGCATTAAAGCGATTACCTTTGGTTATTTCGCAACAAGGCACAATTGAAAAAATAAACTTAGAGAACTGGTCACATTTTTAAAACCCTTAAAAAGAATTATTAAAAAAAAACCATTAAAAAGTATCAAAATAAATACTGAACTAGACTCATTTGGAATTAACTCTTATTGCTAACATCTTAAGGTTGAAATTATTAATTGTTGTTAGCTGGAATGATTTCGAACTTCATTCCGTTTTCGTTTAGATTTTCGATCAGCTTCGTGTTGTAGAAAGCAGCACCGGTTGTAAGGACACCACCACTGTAAAAAAGTATTCAATTACAAACTATACACACTTTTCAGTCTACTACAGTGAGAACAATAAGATATATTGCATTCTTTATTGGTTTACAAGCAGCATCTCTTAATTAAAGTCCAGCGGACACCAACAACTTAGAACTTGGACTTTCAAAAGGTATCATAGGTAGAGTTAAGTTCCGGCCTTAGGCAGGGAGCGGGCAGTGAACTTGCAGCTATTTTTTAACGTTGTCATAGCCGGCAAACAAGCACGCCTTCCACCTGATCGGAAGTAGCGTCCGTGCCTATTATTGAATAATTATATTGATGTTTATTATCAATGAATAATGCGTTGACGAGCACAAGCTCAACTTGTCTTTGTTCCAGTACGGGCTGTTCACACAGGCTGATTCCTCTCTTTGTCCGGAACGATACCACGTAGTTTTGGTATGGCGGTGATACTAGAAATACTGTACCCCCAGACGAGAACCTAACATAAGAAACTCTTGATCACTGTTTCAATGTAATAGGTCAATATAAATCAATTAAACACAAACGATTAAAAATGTCCATAGAAATTTTTTATTACCACCATTAGCATAACAAGTGAAAATGAAAAATTAATATGTATACACATGGAACAATTACACGGTATAGATATTTGTGCGTGCGTACCTGTGCGTGTGCGTTAAGCTTGTATATACACAGCAACATTGTGTGCGTAGCGTATACGTATCTAAATATCAACAACATTCAACAAACCTCGGACATCCGGCGTATGAGGCAGGGCTACTGACCACTACGCTACTCGATCGTTATAAAAATATAACTATCTAAAAAACAAACAGTAAAATATACTAACCCGCTGGGCATTTTATCGTTTTCCTTCAGAATGGTGATCGCAGAGTACAGGAGAGCTACTACTGTCAAGCCGTAGCCGGGATCTTTACCGGATACCTATAGAAATTAAATAATTATCAATTAAACATGCTAAAGTGGGTTTGTTGGTTTTGCCTTCATGACCTTAACTACTGGACCAATCATCATGAACTTTCACAATCGTTGTCAGGGGCTGTACCAAAACAGGACCAAAGGATCCTTCAGGGATGTGCGAGTGAAGCCACGGACAAAAGCTATTTTTTAATAATAAAATCCATAAACAAACATCTTAACCCTTTATAGCGTGTACATTGCTTAGTATATTTCCAATGAAACTAAATTAGATGAATAAAAAAAATTACGTCGTTACATTTATTAACGAGTTGGGGAAAGTCCTCTTTTTTAAAGTAAGTTAAAAATGTCATGATGTTTCATGTTCCATTCGAACCTGCACCTCACGAGTATTGATCGAGAGAAAAATACACGATCAATATGAGTTAAAAAACAACGTCCTTTACAGTTTTATTATAATTTCATTTGTGTTTTTTTTTAATTTAATGGTTTAAACCTTGCATTGCAATACTTTTTATCTTTCGACAGCCAAAAGTGGCTGTCACTAGTCTTTAATTACCACTGTTAAAGTGGAGTGTAGTAAAAAGTTACTCGTTATTAATTTATAAAAGCCAAATTCAAGTATTCCTTTCCCGGGTGTTAAAATTAAACAGTTCATATATATTTTAAAAACAGTAAACAAAAACTAATTAAACATGGCAACGTACCTTAGCAACAACAGTTTTATTAGGCGGCGTACTTTCAAAGTCGGTGCCTTCCTCCCATCCCTGCCCAATCAGCACAAACTTGCAATTCGCATGTTTGGATACCTCTTCACTAGGCCCGTCATGCGTTACCATGCCAGCCGAAAATAACTTCGGATGATCTAATAACAATTTCCTTGTAAAACCGAACCGAGTCATCACAAATAAGAAGGCTCCAAAGAAGACGGCGGCCACAGCTGATAAAAATGCGGATATTTTGAAATAGGCACGAAATTGTACGGGGCGTTGGTGCCTTTCGGAGTACAAGTAGCGTTGTGTGCGATAAACTACTGAATTGTCTGCGCCCGGGAACGGTAGATTGTAACTATTGTCGCGTTTGTGGATTATTGAGCTGGAAAGCAAATAATAAAAATAAATTAATATTCAAATTATGACAATTCTCCTCTAGTTTGCTACCGAAAGAGGAGAGCCTTGATCTACAATTTCACGAGGTCCATTTTGAAGTTAGCTGCTAATGATGATTATAATGAAGTCATATGCGCGCGGACCTATGTGTGCGTTAAGCTTGTACATACACAGCTACTGTGTGTGCATGACAAAAATGTATTGTTTGTACACGCACACCAAAGCGAGGAGAACACGGTTTGACAAGATGATTTACTCTTTCAACAACATGGTTGTATAAAAATCCATACTAGAAATAACCTTTGGCCATTTTTTTGCTCACCCAAAATCAATCACAAACCTTTTGGTCTATCTTCACTTATTTACTTTAAGAAAAAATGTCTTTATTTATTTATTACAACGGCACATATAACAGAGTTTAAACTGAAACAATTTAAATATCGGAACAAATCCCACATGGCTACATTATGAGTATGGACTCCAACCCAATGACAGTTTGCGAGCAGCATTAAGTATACAATTATTGCAGCAGTAAACGTAAATATTTTGAACTACATATTTTTAAGACTACATAAGTCAAAGTCAGAGTCCAGGTCAATAATCAATAATAGTTATAGATATTAAATTAAACATAAAAATAACCTCAAACATTGTTAACAATTTTGAACAGATTGTGCTTAAATACCTACATTATTATCATTGAATATGTAAATTTGACAGCAAATATTATTGTAATGCGTCCACATACGTATCAAGGGGTTGTGTTTGTATACCTAAGTTATTGTTGAAGTTTGTAATGGAGAAAAGTTGTTGGACTCTTACAGTACGTGACGGTACCTTGAAACTTATTTTCTGTAGAAGTTCTATCGTTACGTTACCATTTACGATCTTGTGCAATACATATATGTCATAGACCGACGACTTGCCAAGACTTCAAATTATATTTCTTCAGTCGACCTGTGTAGCTCGAAATTTTTCGTCGCAATCCATGTTTGAAGCATGCCTTAAAAATCGATGTTGGCTAGCTTCTATCCTTTCAGTATGGCTAACGTATATTGGGCTCCATACTGACAAACAATATTCGAGTATGCTTCTAACGATATATTTACACTAAAGATTGAGGATTCCTTAAAGGTTTGTTTGTAGTAATATAAACGCCACCTTTTTGTTAGCTTTACTGCAGACGTTATCGTATTGCGAGCAAAATGATAATGTCGTGTCAAACAAACCTCCCAAATCACGAGTTAAATTCACGCGTTTCAATGTTTGGTCGTTTATATTATAAGCATACTTGGTGAGATTCGTATGTAACTCATGTGACTAACAAGCTCTTCGGTATGGTTTTTTTGTGTATTTGTCTTTCTTATTTCATGGCCTAGTAACATTCTAATTCATTCTTAATTAACATGTAAAGTTAATATAGATTAAGATCAAGTTGAACATTTTTTAAGGTATATTTCGAATATATTTTAGTTCACGAATTATTATTAACAAAACTCACCAGCTCAAGAAGCGAGACAGATATATGTCGATATTATCAGAATTAAACTTTTTTTTTCAGTTTATGATTGTGTCATCCATATTATATGTTTACGAATGTAATAGATGTACAGCATGGTACTGAATATTTTATATATGCAGAATACACAGAACTGACACAGTTACCTTTTATCTTTTAAAATAATTGTTTAATACATTGGTCAGTATCTGTGATCTTGAATTTTAATCATATTATGCCTATAATAGTGTAATATTTTTGTTAAAAAAAATTAACCTATTTTACCTTATTTTCAGCGTTCACGAAAGTCACCCACCCCAACTTGGCTCGCGGGAACTACTGATTATTCAACAATGTGTAGTTCTAAGTATCACAATTAGATATATGTACAGAACACCAATTATTATAGTTATTAGATGCTTTTTTAACATAAAACCTCAATTCATCTACCTAAGAAATTAGAATGTTGCTTTATGGACCATCATTCGGGTATACATATTTAATATTATTTTAATGAGTTTGCAAGTGTTTTAGGAGTAGATTTTATTAAAAATTTATATGGAAATAGTGCAGTCTTCAAGCTGAAATAGTACTTGAATATTTTGTACTCAAGTTGTGTCAATGATTTACTGGATGTTACAACGATGTATTTTATGAAAATAGGGTTAAATTGAAATAAAGGACTTTTATATATGATGGGTTTTGATTTATAATGATACCCATCACTTAGTTGGTACCTGATACCTATTGGTATTACCTACTCATTGCAATGGCAAATGCACTCATGACATGAGGGAAACACCTGATATACTTTTGACGGCGGAAACCGTAGCCGCGCTGTTCGAGAAAACGTTGGCGGTTGACGCGAATCGTACAACAGAAAAAATCAATCTGCCATCAATATTCAACGAACTATTAAAAACTTATTAAAAATTAATGAATAGACCTCTCACAAATCATGCGCCATTTTCTATACCGAAACATGAGTAAGAACTGTTAATGCGGAACTAGGACTTTCAAAGTACCTACGTAAATATGAAAAAGGTTAAAATAAATCTGTACTGGCTCGCGCTAAATAGGGGAAGGGGCTTATATTTTTTTATTGGTAGTAGAGATTCTGGTCTACTCGTATAGTGTACGCGCTTTGTTCGGATGTTTCGAAAATGAAATCGTAAAAGTGGTCGATAAATACTTAAAAAGTACGTCTCAACATCTCATTCACATTTTCCTCGTTTACGCTAAATATGAATGTTTCATTTTCAATCAATCATATTTGCATGAAAATATTTAAAATAGTTAGATTAGGATTGATGAGAACGTGTGCGTATCGCAAAAGCGAGAAGGGAATAAGCGGGTTTGCCCGCTAGGCCCGTTTAGTGGAATGGAATAAAGATATTATCAAGTGTTTTAATTTCTTGCTATATCCATACAGAATGGCATAAATGTGGATTTTAGTTATAGTTTAATACACGTCAAAATAACATGACGTGCGTGACACATGCCGATTTTGACAGGTTTGACATAAAAGAAATGGCAGAAAGTACGTTCCGTTACATCATCGTAATATTTAAAAAAGAATATGTGGTCAATTCGTATCTAAAATGTCGTTCCGTAATACGAAACTTTAAACACGTATTAAAAAAAACTACGCATCTCCTCAGGAGGGGAGGGGTGGCATTCGAAAGGGGGGACCATCCCCTACACAAATCAGCCCTTACCAATCCAAAATTTAGGATGCGTATTTCAAATGCCCACCCTCCTGATTATCATATTGATGTAAATTTACATCAACCAAAATATTGAGATCGTTTTTGAATATTTCGTACGTATGAATAAAAATAAAGACATAAATCGAAAAATTAACCTCCAATACGTCGATGGATAGAAGTTTTACTGAAATCCGTGTGTTTTTATTGCCTTTTATTGCAATAACAAAAGTTGAAATCCACCCCAAAACGAAATAGTACGCACAGATAATTTTGAAAACGAACTTGACAGATGACAATGAAGTTTTAACTTTTTTTTCTGGTCGAAAACGAGAGGCCTATACTATAAGTGTTGCTATTTGAAAATAAAAACGTAATTTCTGTAGTCTGTGATTTTTAAAAACGCGATGAACCGGTTGATGGAAATTTCCATCACGATGCATTTATGGGTTAAATTTAAGATAGAGAGATAGAAAAAAACGTTATTTGCCAAAAATGGTAACACATTATTTTTTCAATTCACTTTTACATATAGTTTATGGAATAAGGATTATAATTATAGATAAAAAACGAAACCCTTTCGAATGATAACTATGCTCGGGGGGCCTAAAGCGGGTATGCTTAGTATTTAAAATAAACTATCAGAGTACCATTTTAGTATCAAATAGCAAAATCTATTTTTTTTCATTAACGTATACTCGTAATAAGTTGTTTGCTCTTCCTTATCTTAGGGTGGTGCCGTCCCAAGTATCCGCTACCTACCGGTAGGCTCCGATGGGCCGTAGCAAAGTTGATTACCTACAGTAGTATCGAGTCAACGCATTTTTAACATTGTCTAAATGTCTAATTGTTTGCCATGCATTGTTTGTATTCATTAAGAAGAAGAAGAACTACGCATAAGTTTAAAACTATTGACTTAATAACTTTTATTTGTACCCAAACATCCTCAACATACTCGGACTGCCAATGCTTCATGACAGAGTGCTGGAATGTTTTCGCTAATGCCACTAACAAACCTCCACCATAGTTTTTATAAATCTTTTCCGGAATGTTTTGAATCTGTCCCCGCGTATAACACAGTATCTTGCTGTCAAAAAGTTCACTTGATATTACTGGATCATTTAACCATGTTTCGCTTATACATAGAACATCGAAATCGCAGCACAGTGTGTTGTTATAAAATGTCTATCGTTTTGGTATTCATGCCACGTATATTCTGGTAATGTATTGATATAGCCATTATTATTTAATGAAAAGTAATTGAATAGCAATTCACTGAATAAAACAGAAAAATAAGTACAACATTAACAAATTAGACCTCAACTCATTTTTATGATTATAAAATTTGAGTCAGGGTGTTTTCGGACAAAAATTCGACCGTTACGGATCCACACATACTTGTATCCCATTGTTTTTGCTTTCAGTCAGTCAGTTCGCGTGTCTTGACTGCAGTGTGTAGACTTGTTAGCTGCCGATAGATGCTCTTGTACAAATATGGGCATTTTCGCGCCAAGTATACCTGTTAGAGATGTATTTAATTTGTTGTTAGGGTTTGATTTGTTGTATTTATGCACAGCTGAGTAAAACTGATCGCGTATGTGAGTGTTCCTAAAATTCGTAAATTTGTTCGTGGTAATTTTCTATCTTTGTTCTTCTTTGCAACTCTGGTGCATTCGATATCTCTTTCGGCTACTACAAAACCAACAATTGAGGCACACTGTTACACAGTAATATCCAAGTTCTCACCGCGATGTTCGGTGACGCCATGAAGTTCGAGGTTGTTGAACTGGCAGATGCTACTCCAGGTTGTTAATCCGTTAAGATGAGTCGGCAACAGCATTGTTGAGTGCAGCCTTGTCTTTCTTCAGTTGAAGATTATCCCATGCAATTATATCGAAGGTTTTGGATATCTCATCGAATTTGTCAAAAATGAGACAGCGTTAGCGAAATCTTTTAGATCATTTTTATAGAAGATTCTCCTGAAAAATGTTTTTAAGCACAGAGGGCAATTCTCGCATGATATTAGGTCCTTACATATGAAATTGGCGTTTTTCGTACTGGCCACATTGATCTGCATTATGTCCTCTTTGGTTAAGAACTCCAATTTCATATTTATACAGCTATTTACTCACGCATTTGTGTTTCGAAAACCGAATTTCATTTGTTTTTTCTTCTTTTGGGTTTTTCTTTGCGTCACTTGAATGAAGAAAACTTGAAATATCGCTTTATTTACGAGTACGAGTTGCACCAGAGCTGCAGAAACGGCTCGAAGTATTGATGCTGTTTTAAGCCCCGTGGACGGCCGGAGACCAAAGTTGATAATGAAGAATTGAAGGCTATTGTGGAAGCGGATCCATCGCAAACCACGTCCGAGTTAGCTGTAGGCTGCGGTGTTAGTGACAAAACTGTTTTAATCCACTTGAAGCAATGAAAATTTTCATCACAGGTAATGATTAGATTGAGAATACTTTCATTTTTGTGCCGGTTGAGTAATGTAACGCAGCAGTCGATTTGCGTTTGTTGGTTTGCTGCACTCAATTTATAAGGTACCCACCTCTCAAGCTTTTCACCTTCCCAATTTGCTTTTTACTCTTTTTGGTTTGGTTTAGTATTTTTTACTTTATTTCAGTGCGTACTCGCCCGTGTACAAGTCGTTGTTTAGTCGAAGAACGGAACGCAACTCTAGTTTTTAAAATGTCACAGTCAGTCACTTCACGCACTTCACTGTACTATTTCCATTTCTTTATTTTCTCAGTGACAGTTCTAATGTGATATAATATAGTGTTGTGACCAAATAAGTAATGATATCGATCGCATATATTTATTATATTTGAACAAAGACAAATACAACAAAAACATTCAAATATATTTTTTCAAGGTGGGAACACTCTGGTCCTGCGCCATTTTGTGTTTGTTTTAATCTGTCACTCGCAACAAGACGGTCGTGCTAGTCACTACATTTCTGTTCGCTGAGTTTATTCACATTATCAATACGTTACGTTGTGTATTTTGTGTTCCTCCGTGTTGATTGCTGCCCAGATGTCAAATATTAAAATGCCGAAAGGATCTGTTCTGAAAAGGCAGGCGAGAGAACTGGTGATTGATCACAGTTCTCTAATTCGTTCGTAATTACTTTGAAGCAGAGTATCAAAATGATGGCCCGCTATTACCACTGTCGATAGTGCGAGAGCGTGTTGCGGCCGCATTAGGAATTAGTGGACCTACTGTTTCAAAAATTACTACCGAAGCTTACGGTACAAGCGGCATGCAGAAAAATAAGCTTCGTACGCCGAAGAAAAAACGCCAACCACGTTGTGACATCGGTTGACAACTTCAACGCTGATGCTATTCGCCGTCATATATATGACTATTACATGCGCAAAGAAATTTCAACACTTAAAAAACTTGATGTTTCTTTACGTGAATGTGGTTTGTTCCATGGCCAAAAATCGTCATTAAGCTCAATTTTGAAAGAAATTGGATTTTCTTATAAAAATTGGACAAACGTTAAACATTGATGGAGCGTCACGACGTTGCTATGGCTCGCTGCGAATTTTTGAGCGAAGCCAAAAAGATATCAGATTGGTCAAATGTTATTTTCACAGACGAGACTTGGTTAAATGCAAACCACACAGTATCTAAGAACTGGACTGACGACACCGCCGCTTCCACTAGTTCAGTGCCAATGGGAAAAGAAATGGAAATAGTATAGTTGTCATATGTGAAAGTCAAATCATATTATCAACAAAGTTTGTAAAGAACCCCTTTTAAAACAACTCAAGAAATAACATAAAATTTATTTTCAGCTTCTGAGAAATACTATTTGTGTTAGATACTTGAAATTGGATCAAGTGAGCGTTGAGTTGTAAACACGTGTTTAGCTTATTTTCGTTGTTTTCATTATTTTCCATTGAGTTATTACGTGATTTTGCGTTTGTTTTGTGTTGTCCTGGCTTTGTAAGTGGTATATAATAGTTAAATTGTAGGTTTAATAAATGGTAGAGTACAATGGAGGCTGATAATATTCCACCTAAGCCTCCAGACCCTACTACCGCATGCAATGAAGCATTGGTAGATCCTCCAACCTCTGGTTCCCATTCCAGAAAACGCACCTCGGACGTTCCTGAACCCTATGTTACCAAAAAAAACTTCAATTGATCCATACTCTTCCATACAATCAGTTCACGTTCACCCTAGCCTGTCTGCCCATGACGATTTCTGTATCCAGGGACGAATCGCACCCGGCTTCTGAAACGTCCCTAAACAATCAAAATTTCGGTAGGTTTCTTTTCACTAGCAATTTTAAAAATATAAAAAGTGAGGGTGTAAAAAAGTGAGCATTGGTCGTAACCGCGTTACGGTAGAATTTACGAGCGCTGCTGCGGCCAATGATTTTTTGAATAGCCAGCACCTTTCTTCCCACAAATATGTGCCCACAACAATATAACTAGAATGGGCTTAGTACGCGATGTCCCTACTACATGGTCAATGGAAGAATTGGTAGAAGCAATCTCCCCATCCCAGTCATGTATCATCCTCGAAAAATCCTCCTGTCCTCAGTGTTCAGGCCACTGACAAGTCCTGTCCCGAATTCTCCCGCCAGAAGTCAATAAAACTGGCTATGTTCCAAGACAGCATTTCTTTTCAAGAAGCATCGTCTCGCTTTCCTCCCATCCATAAATCCTTTGCAGTTACTTTTAAATCCCCTCCTCCAAGTCTTTCACCCCCTTTCCAACATCCAAATCATATAAAAAAACTGTATTTACTACTCCAAAACCAAGACCCCGCTTTCTCGTGGGTATGAAAAGTCTGCCTATTTGGAATTAATTAAAAACTGCAATCCTCCGTCTCCTACTCCTGGTTGTGCATTAGTAAATTGACATTCTCATAACCCTCTCTCTCAGAACCCGAAACTGACATTCTCATTGCACAACTTATTACCATTTTAGTGAATATTATGTCTAGAATTAGTGATTGTCTAACCTTGCATCGCGCCTAACGTTGCATCAAAACTGATCCCACTTTACAATTTGATTTACCATGCAAGCTCTGCTCCAATGGAACAATGAAAAGCCTTCGCCCTAAAACCCATGAGCTTTCGCTTTTGGTTCGTCGACATGATCCTCTGGCTATTGTTATCTGTTAGACTTGGTTTTCACCGGGCACCGGTTTTCAGCCGACAAGATGACAGGTCGGACCATCATGGAGATCTTCATCACCCCCAGATCCCCAGACCTACCAGCATGATGGTCCGTTTGTTGGTGTAGTTACTAACTGTGTTGTTTTATTGTTTGAGATAACTCAATGACTGGTCTTCGTCGAGTACCTTCTATGTCAAAATTGAGTTTGTACTCATAATACCGTGTCTACTTCATCACGTGATAATGGCAGTAATAGCCTGTCGTGTAATGCCGACGGCTGGTTGCCATTGCGCCCAATAAAAAATACGCCTTTAAAAATTTCTGTAAGGCTAGTTAGATCATTAAAAGCGTTGGTAAACTGATTATTTTGCGAACTTCAAGAACTATCTTTATCGCGAGCGATGAAGCAGTTGTTTAACTGGAAAACACAAACGCAATTTCACTTATTTGTTAAAAAAAATTTACGCACTTTTTGTTAAAACATATGACAGAGTTTCACTGTGTGTTTACGCTACAACCGTCGGAGGTTAATATTAACATACATATGTAAATCTTAAAAATACCTTCAGAGAAATATAACTAAAAAAATTGTATAAGATTGATCAAAGTGTGACAATTTGCTACTTTATAAAAAAATTTCATGGTACAAAAATCACGAAATTCATGTGAAATAATAAATACAAGGCGTCTCTTAGGGGCGCTACCCACGCGTTCGGGCCGGCACATTGACTTCGGCAGTATTGGAACGGCAATGCCGCCAGGCCAAACCAACTACTACACAAATTTGTCCGGTCGAGAAAACCATTCGTGTTCCATAGGTAGGCTTATTCGGCGCTTTCGCTAAAACCCAAACGGAATTGGCCGCGCGGCAGTACTGCCGAACGTTTGTCGTTGTGTACGTAGCGCACCGTACTCAATTGTCTAGTTAGAACTGTAACATACATATAATTTTGGTACATACCGAGGGAACAATTTAGGCTTAAAAGTAGGCATAGGGACCGAATACAGCTTCTTTCGTAGTGGCCTCAGCTCGTTGTGGTACGTTAATCTGAAAAAATCAAGTTTTTTTTTACTTGGCAGGCGTTGACTTCTATCTCACTCTAACTCCATCACAGCAACGATAAAGACGACGATAGCCTATATACCTACTCTTCGTATGAAAATAAGTAATTTATAAGTAAACATAAAATACTATTTTTACAAACAATTAAAAAGCAAAAAACTAAGAAAATGTACGGCATTAAAAACAATGTCACATCGCGGAGCATCATTGAGAAAAAATCATTGTGTGAATAATATTTTATTTTTAGACAGATGTTTCCATCATAACTCAATTGGGAAGTATATTAATATTCAGCTGTGTTATCGCTAGGAATAATGTAAACTGCATTTAATTAAAAACTTACCCATACACCAAAGACTCCCAAGTTCCATAGTGTATGGTACCAGTTTTCTTGGCTTCTGCTTCTGCCTCAGGGTCGATGTAACTGCTCAAGTAAGACTCTACAGAGTTCAGTGTACCTGACAATTGAAATAACCAGAATTTAATAGTAATATTTATAAATAGGAGCACATTACGTAATAATAATAAAAAACAGACCAGCACCAATTTAATGGCCTCAAAGTAAGCAGAGCTTGTGTTATGGATGACTATACAGCGAATTGAGGGAACCCAGTATAGACATAGATATAAAAATATAAACAAACATGACCCGAGAACAAACATCTGTGTTGAACACACAAATGAATGCCCGACCTGGACTCCAACGAAAGACCTCCCGTGTGTGAAGCAGGGCTACCGCCGATGCTACTACTCGACCGTCAAAGTAACATAAACATATTTTATACCAAAATTCCTCACCAGGGACCAGAAATTACGCAGCTCAAACCACCCAAACCTCTAGCGTTATATTTTAATAATCTCTATTTCTTATGGGAAAAGATGCATTTTCATATAAATAGAACTCACCACCGAAGTTCTTCTGCAAGAACACCACTCCCATGTCGTTGGGGATGGAGTCGAAACCACACGCACTGATGATGTAAACTCCAGCGTCACGGGCCGGCTTGTCGTACACTAGCTGCATGGTCTCCATGAACTGAAACACGGGGAACTATGCTGATTTCCTTTTTCCAATTTTAGGTACAGTTAAATATTTTATTGGGTCCGATGTAATAGTTTGTAGTATTAAATTGCGGACACCTACTAATATTAAAAACGTGAATGTTTGGATGTTTGTTACGCGATCATGCAAAAATGACCTAGGCTAACTTTTTTACGCAGCTTTATTATTCATAGAAGAAATGGAAATTTTCGAGGGACGCGCAGGCTAAGCCGCAGGAAACAAAGTGTCTAATAAATACTTATACACAAAACATTATATTTTGCTTTTAATTTAAATGACATAAGCAGTATAATCCATTTGAATTTCTGCCCTCCTAGACAAGTCGCTTTCGACAATAGAATAGAAAAGTGAACAGAGGTCTAGCGATGTTGCAATCTATAATCGCTAACACGCGTAAACTTTATGGAGCATTATGTGATATAACCATAGTCGTGATATGGTCCCATACAGTCCAAGCGTTTTCTATAGCGTTAGCGATTGTAGATTGCAACTTGGCTAGGTTCCCAGAACGTTAAATGTAGGATATTGATATAAACGTTCAGTCAGTTGCTTTGTAGACACTGTGCTTCCTCGTTCATGTATATTAAACAACTAGGAACGGAAACCATGAATCATTTAATTATCGATATCGATGGTGAATCGAATAGTACAAGTAAGCACAGATTAATCGAGTTAACCGACTTTAATTTCAAATAAAACTACCCATTATCTTACATTATATAAATTAATTAGGAAATATCAAAAATAGCTTATTAAAAAAACTATGAAACATTCCAGATTTAAAATATTTTATTTCAAAACGGGCTAAGTTAAGTAGTGATTAATTTAGATTAGTTTTCATCGATAGATTCTGACTGCACACAACGCTGTACTTTTCAAACATTTGTCATTCGATCACCTGGTTAAATACTGCGCAGTAGACAGCCAGAGCGACACGCGCCCCATACCGAAGTACATAATTGAAACTCAATGGGGGAACGGTATTGCATGTTTATTTCCAAAAACAAAATCTTCGACGCAATTATAGCTTCAAGGGCAGTCTGTATCGTCATAGTAAATGTTGTTATTTTTAATGTCCCTGATGTATTAGTTAATATTAATGTTTTTTACAAATTTTGAAACTATTTTTTGCTGTAGTTCTTTGTTTTTAAGCCAATATAACTTTTTAAACCACTACTACTATTTTATTTTTCAAGCATTTTTGATTGATAATATTCGAATGCTGTCAACTACCCAATTCTCCCTCCCCCTAAGATATGATGCAATGTAATGCCAAACTCCCGACTCTAGAGACACAGCCGCCTACCGACCACGTATGTACCTGCGGTTCTCCGCTGACGTCTACGTAATGGCTCCGGCTGTCGATGGCCGCTTTGACCACAGGCTCGCCGTAGTGGCGGTACGGCCCGCAGCAGTTCACCAACACCTTGCTCTGAGCACACATGGCCTTGAGGGACTCTTCGTTTTTCACGTCAGCTATTATGACTTTGATCTTTGATGTGTCCTCGCCTGCAATCAGATAACAAACTGAGTGAAGTTGGCGTCCCTATATCGTGGTACTTGTGTCTGAAGCACCGCAACTTGTTACTGTAATTTGGAAGCGTAAAAAATATAGGTAAAGCCCGTAGATACAATATTATCGATGAATATAAACATAAAACGTTTACTAGACATGTAATATTTTTAATGCCCCTCTGGTTTTAGCGTAACTTTTTTAAGAGAATTTATAATAGCTAATTCTTTTGACATTTTCGATTATAAAACACTATATTTTGTTATTTCGTATGACAATATTTACTCTATTTTGAATATTTTGAAACTGATCTAGACAATGGCGAGAATATTTGTACGTTACCATAGTCGTAGGAAGAGCAACGATAGACGAGGTTAATCTAAACAATTAAATTTCTTCATATGAAACCTAGAATAGGCCATTTGAAAATATAAAATAATTCCGCATAGATAATTCGCATAACTAGACATAAACAATAATCGAGAAGCAAATCGGTAAATAGAACCCTGATTCACCAAAACAAACTAATTTTTGTTTATACCATCATTTATAATCTTCATAGATTATAAAGACCTAAGAACGGCGTAAAGGTAAATAGGTTATTTAATTCCATAACTTTACAAATTATACGACATGCAATATGCAATTTTTACGGCATTTCACTTACACAACGCACATGCAAAAAAATATGTGCTAAGATGTTGCCATCGCGTAAAATAATGGCTAGATAAATTTTTTTTCTTTAAAAATAATAAATGAATCCCCAGACAACACACCAACTGTATGACCCCAAAGTAAGCAGAGCTTGTGTTATGGATGACCATTCAGCGAACTGCGGGAGAACCCAAATTATACATACATATATAAATACAGAACCACCATGACCCGAGAACAAACATCTGTGTTCGTATAAACACTAATTAATGCCCCAAGCAGGACTCGAACCCGGGACCTTCCGCGTATGAGGCAATGCACCTAACCACTACACTACTTGGTCGTCATAACAGTATCGGCATTAATAACATACTTACGTTTAATTGGTACACTTAGGGTGTTACCACACCAATCGACCGATCGTCGATCGATGTAGATTGATCTGGTAAAACTGTAGATCGACGTCGACTATTCCATTCTACTATCGATCGATGGCGTATCTTATATTGAAATGTTGGCCGTACGGTTTCCTTTCCTACGATGTCATCAGGTACAGATAATTTTAATAGCTAGAGTAACATAGGTCTTTTGCTTTACCTATTTCTTGCAACCAACAACGCGTCATTTGTAAACAAATAATGCTTATCAATTATCATGAAATGAATCGCATGATCGTGCCGGGTTAAAAATTTGAGATTAAAAAAAAAAGGTTTCTACAGTTAAGTTTGTGCGGCAGGGCCTTCAGGGCCTAACGTTTCCTAATTATATATTTTTTAAATAAATGTAGCATTGTGATAAAATACGATAGATATCTTATATTGTTTAAAAAGATATTGAGAATCATAAAAATTGCGGCTAAGACTGTCTTAGTCAAGTAAATCAAAATATTTCGTAAATTAACATAGAAACAAAAGAGAATAGTATTCAAAACCTAGCGTTTTAACCTTACCTGAATTTTTTTTAAAAACTTACGTAATGTATAAATACATATTATTAAAATGTGAATAAATGTTATTAAAATAGAAATGTTGGTAAAAACGATGTTGAAACTTCCCTCTCACATGTAACATGTTAATAAAAAGTAATAAAAAATATGTGTAGTCAAAATGTAGCTAAGTTGAGCTAAAATTGGGATTAGTATTCTTATACATCCAAAAATGTTTTTCTTTTTTAGTATTTCAATCTCATTAGGAACTAATAAAAGAATTTCCATCTAGGTAAAAATACTTATCTTTAAATGACGTCAGAAACTATACAATTAGAACGACTTACTCTTAATGATAATGTATGTAGGTATTATGAAATAATATATGTAGGTATACATTATTCAATAAGTTTGTTCATCCCATATAAAACTTTTAAATGTGACGTTTGCCTAGTCCATTTCAAGGTCCTATCGACCATCATCTTATGTGCGTAGGAGGCCTTTTATTCTATTGAGTTAAATATAGTTAACATTAGATGGAATCATTAGCCTTTGCCCTCGAGTCCGCATTATTTCGATGTACTGATTTATACATGCACTTTACGGGAAGTAAAGTTTACAGTTGACTTTAATTAGTTATATTTCTACACATTCGCTTAAAGCTAAATACATTTTGTCTTGTATAGAGATATAGTTTAATGTTGACTATATTCTGCTTTTAAATACATCACGTACATACATACGATACATACAATACGTCTGTAAAGTTTATATAAATTTCAAAAATAGTGAATGTTTGGTACAATTTGTGACCTACTGTCAATAATCATACTATTTCCATTTCTTTATTTTCTCGATGACAGTTCTATCTATCTCGTTTATCGATATAGCTCCATCCCTATCAGTTTCTCCGAGTCTGGTATTATGTAACCTTGTACGTGCGTAAAGGTCATATTTTTATAAAATAATGCATACTTATTGTAAAAAAACGCCCGCACAAGTTTTCACAAGAGCTGTCATCGAGAAAATAAAGAAATGGAAATAGTATAGAACCTTTAATCAATTGTTGGGTAAAGATAATTTAATAATGATTATTTTTCCTACCCATGCCATCAAAGACATACATTTATAAACTTTAAAGTATTAAGATAAATTTGTAATAAACATCTAGAAAAAACACAACTGTAGACTGACAACAAAAACAAAACAAAGGTAATCACCTTATTATTTTTCTGCGAACCGATATCGCATTAAAACCGTATAAAAAGCTACTTCACTTATGAATAAAATTGACCATTGTACTGGACTTACAACGAAATCTGACAAACATGCTTAACTTAGTACGTGGTAGTTTTATCGATTTGCAAATGTTAGGGTTTTCACAATACCTATATATTACAGAGAAAAAGGTGTGTTTGTTTGTTATGATGTAATCAAAAAAACTCTGAAACTATAAGACCGTTTTAAAAAGTTCTTTCTCCATTGGAAAGCTACATTACCAAGGGGCTCACATATTCGGGCCAGTATATCAATCGGTATGAGCGTAATGAGCCGAATGGCGCGAATGGACTACCCGGTCGGATCTTGCAAAATATGTAAAGTTGTTTGTCCGCCCGGCATTGCCGTTCATCAAATCTATGCCGAACATGACGATAGCGACCCTTACATAAGCTATATTTTATCTCTCTCACACCTCTGCTTTGCTATAATAAGGTGGGTAAAAACACGAAGCCAAGTCCACCGTAGTCATAATGTGATTTATTTCACTGTCGCACCTTTCAGATAAGGAATCTATTTATCACGGATTAATTTATTTTTCACGCCGAGCAAAGTTCACTTCTAAGATAGCCAGGACATGTTTTTAATTAACTAGATTTCTTTAATTAAATGCATTAACGAATTGCGTAACGAAGGAAGAGAAACAAACGACTTGCAATTCACAGACTTAGGTAGTTTTGTAGGCAGGGCTTTGCACATTCTTGGCCACATTCATGTAAATGCAGATTATCGTTATTAACTATAAACACGGACAGTAAAACTTTGCCAATAGGTACAATAAATTATTTTATCTGATAGATAAAGTATTTTTTCCACGACCGTGCATTACAAGTAATCTTAAGGTCAAGACGTACATCTGACGATTGTTCATGAGTACCTACATAAAGGGTATTACAAAAAAATACTAGTTGACTAAAATAAACTGTGCTGTCCTCGACATTAAAAAAGGTTAAAGAACTTCCGTCAGCCCTAGTAAGTAGTTATATTGATGATTTAGAAGAATCAACAGGATGAATGGACCGTACAATATATTCTGTAGAACCGGATTTTTAGACTGGTTCGACATATTAACCTAACTTAAGGCAAAGTAATTAAACTTTATAAATTTAAGAAATGAAAAATGTAATTCCGACCAATCTCTATTTATTTTTCCTGTCATTATGCCTCACGTCAATAAAACCAAATCCGCGGGCATACACCCACTATTTAGTTCTAAAGCAACGTAAAAGAACATCTGTGTAAATAATAAAACTGTTGACAAATACGCCGCACCGGATCGCAATACTGAAAATAAATAAATACCCAGAGAAACACACCAATCGTAAGGCCCAAAAGTAAGCAGAGCTTGTGTTTGGATTACCATATAGTGAACTGGGGGGAAACCCAGAACTAATATATATATATATATATATATATATATATATATATATATATATATATATATATATATATCAACAACCATGCCCTGAGAACAAACATCTGGGACCTCTGGCGTAAGAGGCAGGGCTACTAACCGCGACGCTACTCGGACGACGTTGAAATTATAACATTAACTTTTTGCATCACGGGTTAAAAATGGACCGTGACCGAGCTGCATGCGGTGGTGCATATGCGATATTGATTGTTGGTATAAGGTACACAAACTTGCAATATGACACCGCGCCAGGGTGTTCCTGAAGAAGCATTATATTAATAATAGAATTGCTTTATTTCAGACGATGATCCATACAAACATCAATGTTCGAATCCGAACCAGGATTCCCAATGTAGCAGGTTCTGGTAAACAAGGCAAGACGAGAATACAATACACGCCACAGAGTCCAGATAATTTATTCTTATTATAATTTCGTTTTGAAGGCAGTCAACTACAACTGAACTCAGCTAGTTTCCCAGCCGACTTCGTTAAAAATAAATGTGAAAGAAAATGCGAACGTTATGCAAATTGTTGACGTAGGTTTTTAAAAAATATGACTTGCAAAAAAGGCCATACAAGTTTTCTTACCTTTGCCTTTTTCGCAAATATTTAAGGTAAATCGATAAAAAAATGTTTATTGATTTTATCTCACATTGAGTAGATTTACAATAAAATAGGTTTTTCTCGTAGTCTGAATAGTATTCTAGAGACGAGAGACTGGTATCTTTATTAGGAGACCTGTATGACAGACTACCAGCCTCTCCAGGCCCTGGACAAGTGATTTGCTAAACTAGTAGGTAGTAAACTTAAATAGCTTGATGTGATGTGTTATAAGTGTGTGTGTGTAAGTGTCAATGGCGACAAATATGGTTTTAAAATACATCGTTGAAAATACGATGACATGACAACATGGACCTGATTAATGTAAATATAATCTTATCAACCTTCAGTGTTTTAATGTCTCGTTGAAGTAGGTAAGCTGATTTTCATTAATATACATCTTTTGCAATATATCCACATCATAGCCTGAGCTGACATCTGAATTATTATAATAATAATTTAGCGCCAGTTAAGTTTAATTAACAACTAATTTTATTGGGTAGTAGAGTTATTTTAAGATCTCGTCTGAGGCGGTATTATCGCCATAACAACCATGTTTACGTTAAGGGAAGGAACCCTTTAGGTTCGAAACGACAACTTCCCAAAACGTCCACTCTCCCGAAACGTCAACTTCCCATAATGGTAATTCCCTAAATGTCTATTTCCCATTCTGTTCACTTTCCCAAAACGTCCACTCTCCCGAAACGTCAACTTCCCATAATGGTAATTCCCTAAATGTCTATTTCCCATTCTGTTCACTTTCCCAAAACGTCCACTCTCCCGAAACGTCAACTTCCCATAATGGTAATTCCCTAAATGTCTATTTCCCATTCTGTTCACTTTCCCAAAACGTCCACTCTCCCGAAACGTCAACTTCCCATAATGGTAATTCCCTAAATGTCTATTTCCCATTCTGTTCACTTTCCCAAAACTACCACTCTCCCGAAACGTGCACTTCCCAAAATGGTAATACCCTAAATGTCTGTTTCCCTAAATGACTGCTTCCAAAACGTCACCTTTACAAAACTAGTTCGCATACTTTTTTTATATTATTAAAGCCAGCTAACGAACACTGGAGCAACCTGATGTAATGAAACTACTACCAGTAAAGTATACTATTTCCTTTTCTTTATTTTCTCGATGACAGCTCCTGTGTAACCTTGTGCAAGCGTTTTTTTTACATTACGTATGCATTATTTTATAAAAATATGACGTTTACACACGTACAAGGTAATATAATACCAGGGTCGGAGAAACTGATAGGGACAGAGCTGTATCGATAAACGTAACACGATAACAGATCCGATAATCCGATATTTTTTTACAAAATGTAAGAAACTAAACTACTGCCGGATACTTTTGTACAAATTTATTAACTAATATTATATTTCATTACAAGATGTGACACGTATTAATTCTTGATTGATAATGCCAACTTCTTTAAAATTTTCGAAGCTGTTGCAAAATAAGTAGGTATAGGTAGGTACTCGACAATGAAATGAAATAATTATAATGACAGGTAATATTTATTTATTTATTTTAAATTTAAATATATGCGATCGATATCATTACTTATTAGGTCACAACACTACATTATTTCAATTAGACCTGTCATCGAGAAAGTAAAGAAATGGAAATAGTACAGTACTTGCACTTTTTAATTATTAAGTTCTTAGTTACTTTTGTAGGTTATTTTTAAGGTCACAATACTAAATTAATTTGACGTAACAAATATTTATCAATATTTTTTTATGTTTTTATTATAATTGATTGATTAGAAGTCGAATATAAATAATTCATTGTAAAAAGTCAAGTGGAGTAAATTATTTTTTGTGTATATTTTTTCAGTAACTTGCTGTATTTTTTGTCAAACAAAACATTCGCATTCCGTCTAGTCTTATTGAGTATCTCAATTAGGCAACGGGTTAGTCTATTGTCTTGACAATTCATCTCTCTCTTGATTTTATACAAAAATAAATAAAAATGAGGGCTTTGCGAGTCTCGGAGACGTCAATGCCATCTTTCGAACTGATTTGTTGTCCTATGGTTATCTTTATGTACACTTATTTTATGAGAAGATATAGCAATCCACTGTTTCTCATAGTAAGTTTTAAATTTCTTCATTCCTGTAGTCATTTGTACATTTGCTAGTATATCTTGGCATGTCTTCTGTATGCGTTCTAGACGAAGCATGGGATACAAAGTAATAATAAAACAATAAGTCCACCAAAATTTCTGTCTGTACTTGTTTTATTTAATGTAACTTTTTTTCAATTTGCGCCATTCTGCGCTCTTATAATGATGGAAGCAACTAGTAGTTCGAGCTTCTGGGTATACATTCTGAACGGCATTCAATTGTGCTTGCTCAGTGAAGTATTTTCACCCCTAATTCACGTTTTAATAAATAATAATAGGTATTTACCTATGAAACTGCCGTTTTGCCGTACTGACCATTTCAAATGAAAATATTTTTTTTTTGACTGATAATTCTAATTTCAAATTAATTTTATTTGACAAACATGGAATTCTTTTTCTAAAATCGTCATTTGTTTAATAGTTAGTGTTTTGTTTTCAACGCATTCGAACATATTTTGTCATCATGGATAAGTTAAAAATTAGAGTAATTATGGAGTATGAGTACCGTCGTGGCAGCAAAGCGGCACAAGCGGCACGCAACATCAACGACGTTTACGGAGCGAACACTACAAACGAACGCACCACCCGTTATTGGTTTACCCGCTTCCGTTCTAGAAATTTTGACCTGAAAAATGAACCCCGTGGTCGTCCGAAAACTTTGGTCGACAATGACGAATTAAAGGCAATTGTGGAAGCTGATGAAACTCAATCCACGGCTGAATTAGCAGCAGCTTTCGACGTTAGCATCAAAACAATATTGGTCCATTTGCGTCAAATTGGCAAGGTAAAAAAGCTTGACAAATGGGTACCCCACGAACTCAATGACTGCCAGCGCGAAGTACGCGTGGAGACGTTCCTTGCACTGCTCAGCAGGCATACAAATGAAGGAATTCTGAACCGCATTGTTACTTGTGACGAGAAATGGATCCTGTTTGACAATCGTAAGTGCTCAGCAAGTTGGTTGGACCCTGGTTCATCACCCAAACAATGCCCTAAACGAAAACTTACCCCTAGAAAAGTGATGGTCACTGTTTGGTGGTCTAACGCGGGTGTAATTCATCACAGCTTCTTGCCAAACGGGACAAGCATTACTGCAGATGTGTATTGTGAAGAACTGAACACAATGATAGAGAAGCTCGCACGTCTCCAACCAGCTTTGGTCAATCGTTCGGCTCCACTGCTCCTGCACGACAACGCGCGACCTCATACTGCACAGCAGACGGTCTCCAAGCTACAAGAGTTGGGGTTGGAAGTTCTCCGTCATCCGCCGTACTCACCAGACCTTGCGCCTACAGACTTCTACTTTTTCCAGAATTTGGATAACTTCTTGGCGGGAAAAAAATTCAATACCCGAGAGGCAGTACAAAATGCCTTTGAAAAATTTGTTGCCTCCCGTCCAGCTGATTTCTTCAAGAAAGGCATCAATAAGCTACCAATGCGTTGGCAAAGATGCATTGATTGCATGGGTGATTATTTTGATTAATAGAAATAAAAATTTATAAAAAAATTACGCTTCATTTATTTCGTGAAAAACGGCAATTTCATAGGTAAAGACCTGATATAAACCTTTGACTTTATATTCCTGACCTTGAACTGTTCAATACAAGTATTAAAACCGCAAGACGCTTACTAAGCAATGAGTTCTTTGACAAGTAGATGCGAAGGTTGTTTTATGTTTTGTGTTTTTTATTGCGTTATATGTATTGACTCTGCAAGTTGTCCTACTTGTTTGTTAATAATTAGAAAATTTTGTTTTAAAATTAATTTCGGATGCTGCTACTTTGGGATGGGATGGAAAGAAAATATGTAAATGTATTGATAGAAAAAATAATTGTCGTCAACTCTTAGTTTAAATTCCGTAGTGATTACATTTAAACATTAGTTGTTATTTTTTAATATTAATTTATTATGTTATAATACTTATAACTGTTGATCTTCCCAAGATAAATAAATAAACTTAAAAAAATAAGAAACGAACGTACGTAGATTATCTTTCGTTTTTTGTTCGAATTCTCAACGTCAAGACGTATACTGATGTTGACAATTCTAAATCTGTAAATCTGAAAAACGGTGGCGGACAACACCGAAAAGAGCCATCACCGTGATAAGATTAAATTTTGTCATTTTTAATGAAACTCCTAGCAATTCGGGAAGCAGAAGAAGTATAGTAAGTGTTAAATTTACCTTTAAAAAAGACGGTATCCAATTTCCGTACTCTTCATCCTCAGACCCAATTAATTCCCGTAAGTTATGTGCATTAATTTCAAAAAATTTACATCGTAATTGGTTTTGAATCTACTCACTATACAAAATATTAACAATGTAGACTATCAATCATGCAATTACAAATACATAAATCTTAAAAATAGGTTTCCGGTTAAGCATCGACTAATTGGTTAATTTTATAAATCAAGTAATTTAAAATACAGTTCATTAAATTATTTGTACTAATACTATAAAAGTGGACGTTTTGAGAGTTTACGTTATGGGAAGTGATCTATCTGGGCAATGCAGATTTGTGGTCGTTTTAGGAAAGTGAACGAAATGGGAAATAGACATTTAGGGAATTACCATGAGAGAGTGGACGAATTGGGAAGTTGTCGTTTCGAACCTAAAGGATTATAATCACGTTCCATAGCAATAAAGAAAACATCTACGACAATTTTTGTTTTTTGTTTGCCCACTATGAATATTGAAAAAAAAATGTTTTATGGATACTAAATAACGATAAACTTCATATACATAGCAACGGTATTAACTGAAACGGAGGATGTTGAAATTTAAATTAATTAATCCATTTCAAATAACATTATAAGTTATATACTATATAAAGTAGAGATTTGCCTGTTTGTTTGTAATAAGATAGACTGAGTATTAATATTAATCCAGTAGTAACAAGGCAATTTTTATCCAGTCCAGTAAAATATACCCAAAAACAACACGAATTAAATATATTTAAACTAAGTTTGTTTCATAATCCCCTGGTTTTTGGATGCGAAACCCAAAATAACCGCACTTAAATAAGTAGAAAAGGTTCATGAGTCACGCATGAGCATCCACATTAACCTCACCAATGTCGGTCCTCACCAAAACTGTAACAACCTACGCCACGATTGAAATAAATCCAAATTCAAACATCGACCCACCTCCGCATGTTCCTGGCGATGCAATGTTTTGAATACAAAATACCTATTAGCTACTATTTTGGCAACACCTGTTAGGTTTCTGGAAAAACAAACCGAGTGATATCAGTTGCCTCGGAAACATTCCAGAATGATGCCTGATATAATCTTTATGGTCGAAGGTCGGTAGAAGATAAGTATATTTTTAAACTGCAAACGGAGTTCAGCGATGTTTACCTATAATTTATTAGTGACAGGCGATTGCGATCAATACTAAATAGATCAATTCATTTATGCGCGATGTTCTATGTGTCCGTTAGTGTCTTGTATATATTTTGTATATAGCTTGTATATATATATATATATGTATAATTTCACTCTCACTATAACAGTTTAAGCAATAAGTTATCCAATAGAAAACTAACCTTATTAAAATGTTCACGACACAGCAAATCGTAAGGTTTGCTGTGTCGTGGTTGCGGGAGGTATAAGTGTGGAGCAATCGATTTGAAAATCATTTAAAAATGATGTAAGCAAAGGAAAATTAATGTAAGCAGAAGACACTGTTACCAGTTGTCAAAATTCTCCGATGTTCATTTTTATTTTAATCGTAACGCAGAATTAATCTTGTGTTAATCTCAATCAAAAATCAGTGGGACACACTGAAAGGTTTACAAAAATATTATCCACTATGCTCTAAAGTGTCATATTTCCCAATAATATAAACCTTCAAAAAGAACTAAGCCTTTTTACACAATAAATTAAGTTCAAATAGTATATAGTCTTGTGCACTGTGTGTGCGTGACACAAATGTACTGATTGTACATGCACACCAAAGCGACAAGAACACGGTTAATTTATTTATTACTAAACCCACAGCTCTCATAAAATACATAGGATATTTATAAATGAATTATTAATTCTGATAGCCAATTATGGATTTACATTTTTTATTCAAGGTATACAGGCAAAATTAAGAATAAAAAATCAAGTAAAATAGTGTTAAATATGAATACAAACCAACAATTTAAATAAGGCATACGAGGTATAGTTTAAATAATTTTAAAAGTACAGTTTGAAGTTCAATTTTAAGTTTTAGTTTATTCCAAATTAGATAACATGTCAAAATATAACCAAATGTCATTCGCTATAAACGAAGACTATAAATAGAAGTAGACAGATCATAATAAATAATATTCATTGAATAGACGACGGCGGCCACACAATGTAAAGTTGCATATTTACAAGCACGCGCACACAAATTAGATGAACTATCTATACTTACAGTGTTCAAATTATTTGAAAGAAACTTGTTCGATGTCAGTGCTATTATTATGAAGAGGAAATATTTTTACCACACTATCAGAAGGTGGGTTTTTTTTCCGAGTTCATGTATGTATGCACGTATATGCATATTTCTTTGGCACGCTGTAGGTACAGCTTAAGTAAACCTTTTGACGGATTTCAACATACGAGGTGTCTCAGCTGTACGAGTGACATGAGGTATATTATTTTCCGGACTTCCCATAAGAACAGGAATGAGAGGTATTCAAAATGTCGAAATATAGTACCAACTGTCACAATAGATGGCACCGCCTGAAACTTATATGTCAATGTCACTGAATGGCAGGGCTCATGTGGGGTATGGAACTAAACCAAAATACTTGAAACAAGCAAATAAATAATCTATGTAGATATTATTTAAAAACCATTGATATTTATAAAAAGAAACTGAGGGTTCAGTGAGTGACAATTGTCATTCGTTCACATGCGCCCACTCTTGAGATTAATTTGTAGCTCCTTTTTTTTAACTAAAAACCACTACACGGGAAAATAAATTTGGCAGCTTGGTTTTTTAATTTGTCATATATTCCGCAGTCTGTTTTGTTGAATGTATTCAATAAGTTCTAAAACTATTGAACCAATTTCAAAAGCCAATAGAAGGGTACATTATCTAGAAGTAACATAGGTTATATTTTATCCCGAAATTCCTATGGGATCAGGAGTTTAGCGAAAGAAGCCGCAAAAAGTCCTCCAGTAGAAAATGTATGGAAGAGTTTCATACGAAAGTGTTGGTTAATTTTCGTAAGTATTATTATTTCGCTATGGGTGACCATACAGCGAACTTGGGGGGGGGGGGAACCAGAATAAACATGAATATATAAATATCAACAAGCATGACCCGAGAACAAACATTTTTGTTTATTACACAAACAAAATTTTGCCAGAATTCGAACCTGGAACCTCCGGCGTATGAGGCAGGGCTACCAACCACTACATATAATGTCACAAAAGAGTTATTGATGTCATTTTACTCATTAAGTAACGTACTTTCGATATCAAATATAAGTTTTTTTATATCTCTTATACGGAGTAATAAAAGTCATGAAGCCCTAAACATAGCGAAGACATAGCTTATTTGACAGCCAAATGAAGGCAAACCCGCGTCGCGTGCCACGTATTGCCACATTAACTAGACGGCTGATAAACCTGACGTCATTTATTTCGGATACGGACATTATTATTTATTAAGTGCTAGTTAAAGATTTACTTAACAGTTATTTTTGTTTACACTACTGCATAACGCATTCCGCTCGTTTGTTTAGTTCGCTTGATCAAACAAAAACCCTTAAAAAAAAGCCATGCTAGATAGACCTACTGGGCACACTTAACGTGTTTAATATACTATTTAATTACTGTATTTATTAAGAACATACTATAAATAATATATTTAATATTATAAGCAATAAGAAGAAGGACACTCAGGCTAAGGCGACAATCGCTTGCGCATAGTTCGGTCTGTTGTAGGCGCCCCGCATACTAAGGGACGACCACACTGCAGGGGATTTGAATGCGATTTACAGTAAACGTTTCCATTCGCTAGTTTGAATTTTACACTTTCCGGTGTATAAATAGTTTTAACGCTTATTTTATTACTTAGAACTCATTAAAATTGAACCATCGATTTCCTCGTCATACACTAATAATTTTAGCTAGCATGTTGATGAACCAGTCAAATGAAAAATTATGTCTGTTTTTTGTTATCAATGAAGTTTATTAGGATGGACTCGTTTTTATTCATTTAACACCATTTTAACTTACTCAAAACATTAACTGGATCAAGTTGGGGGGTTCACACTCAACATTTGCGTGCACTGTATATCGCACTTATTAGGAGTAGGCTAGACTATGGGAGTACATTGTATGATAGTTGCGCTAAATCACATTTGTTCAAACTAGATAAAGTGCAAAACCAGGCTCTAAGGATGATAGGTGGATTTGTGAGGAGCACGCCAATACATGTTATGGAGGCCGAACTTAATATACATCCCCTTTGTATCAGAAGACTTTATCTGGCCTATAAATATTGTGTAAAGTGTAAGTCTTGCACAGATAATGTTTTATTTAATTCCGTGAAGGAACTTAATACTTTAAGAAGTAATAGATACTGGCGTAAAAAAAAAATCCATTGATTGTTAAAGTTTACGAGGCTTGCCAAGAATATGATGTGTATTCCTCCCACTCAATACCTTTATACTCTTTACATGTATGGACTACTTATATAGATATAGAAGATGTGATAAAACTAAACTTAGACTGCGTTAAAGATGTGAAGCGGCGCTTGACTCCATCCAATATTGAATATGACATTATAACAGAATTAAATGAGAAATACAACAGTTAGCACTGTATGTATACGGATAGTTCAAAGACTAATAATGGATGTGGAGCCGCATTTTTCGATCCAAATTTGAAACAAACAGCAATGTTTAAAATAAGTGACCCCTGTGTATCTACTATGACGATCGAACTCATTGCAGTCTTAAAAGCCATCCAGGCTATTGATAGGACTACCGAAAACACTGTAATTTACGTCGACAGTAAAAGTGCTTTGCAGTGCATAGCTCGCTGCACCTGTGACAGCAGAGGAACAACGATAGCTTATAACATTTTCAAGCACATAATTATATTAAAAAACAATGGGCAAAGGCTAAGACTGCAATGGGTTCCATCACACGTAGGATTACAGGGTAACGAGAGGGCTGACACACTGGCTAGTTGAAGTAAGCTATAACAAACGGGCAAGATTATATAATTAAACCTAATTTTTCAGAATTTCTAGGACAAATAAAAAACAGTTGCTATGAAAAATTTAAATAGTATTTTGATGAGCGAAGTAAAGAAAAGGGTATTTGGTACAAAATTATCCAGTGTCAGCCTTCTCGTAAACCCTGGTTTGTACAGAAAACAATTGCCAAAACTTTTATTATAATGGCACATAGACTGCGCTCAGGGCACTATCCATCCAATAGGTTTGGTTATATTATGAAAAAGTTAGAATCGCCAAATTGCGAAATTTGTGGAAAAATCGATGATGTCCAACAACTATTGGTGGATTGTGCCAAATATCAAAGTCAGCGAGATGTGTTACTTAAGCGGTACCGTTTAAATGTATACAATATGGGTTGGTTTGTAGAGATTCTTGCTAATCCCACTTCAAAAGCCGCATTTGATGTGTATAAAATGCTTATTAAATAGTTTCGTTCGATGTATGAATGTTTTAATAGTTTATAAGTAAGAATAAGGTACAATGGGACTAACATACCTATTATATTGTAATAAAAGTCCCTAAATAAATAAAGATGAAAAAAAAACACCATTTTATTATCTAGAAGTGACACAGGTATTTCGTTTAGAAAATCCGACGGGATGAGAAGCTACTCGGATAAGTCTGACAAAATAAAGTTTAAAAGTCATTTTTTTCTCTTTTTTTTTTTTTTGAAGCGACCACTCGGATTCATAACATATTCAGTGAGGGTTTATCATGGCAGGAAATATATTATCATGAAATAGGTACCTACACACCGTCTCAGGACCGCTGCCATAAAGTGAAACCGCATGAAACAGCCAGAATGCTATAATAAAAGTGTCTTGAAACCCCCCCCCCCCCAGATAATAGTCATTTGAACATCACTGAAAAAACATGGAAATGTGTGAAGTCCCAAAAATACGAATTGCAAAAAATAGGAAGCTGCGCAATTTTTTAAATCCTTTTGAAAGTAACGGCTCTCTTACTTACTGTATACTTTCAAAACTACTTATATCTAATTAGTAAGACTATAGATAAAGGTCACTTTACAGTCATGTACATTGTAAACTGCTGTCGGCTTGACAAATAGTCGAGGCCACGCTGTAACTTATGTCTCAAATTAAAACTAATTCGACTATTTATCACATTCAAAGGAAGTTTTCTATCTTAAGCCAATAATATCAAATGTAATTTATGGTAAACACTACTGCGACTACCAGGCGTAGCTAAGTTCTGCACCTACTTATTGGAAAATTGCACTTCATTAGTGTAATTATTATACCTTAAGCAGGACGTGACCCGCTACACAATATCTAGAGTAAAAACAAATATTGCATAACAGATAATGAGGCTATGTCAAATTCGTTTAGCCAAAAATAGACTTTACCATCATGTAATAGAGTTTCAAACAGAAATATTTGTAAGTGACCAATGCATGAAAAACATGATATGTTTTATAGTTATATGCAATTACAATTTTAATATGTTGAGTCGTTTTCAAGAGTAAAAAGATTTTTCATTGTAAGAAGTGCCAACCACATTTACAATATAGTATGTAACCAACTTCAAGGTAAACATATATAGCCTATATATTGTAGGCATGTTAGGTTTCTTTACATCTGTTTCATCCAAAGCATTCTAGAAATTACAACTACTTTTATGACCTGTTTAAAAGGTTAATGCTAATAAAAATATTAATAAATTTAATACAAAAAACTGATGTACGCTGGTAAGTAAAATTATTGGTAAATATGATGATGGCTGCTGCTTAAATGAAAGAGTGTTGAAGCGCAATACTTATAAAATAATATGCACTTTACTGATGACACGGAATTGATTGTCACGCAGGTTAAGTTGCCGATTTGCAACAATTATTTAACCCAGATAAATAAGGATTGAATTAGTAATAATTTTCAACTTTGAAAAATATGTGATGTCAAGACAGAAAAGTTAAAAATCTGCATCGAATTTATCATATAAAAATGAACAAAATATGTAGAGCAAACATTTTAGATGGGTCGAAAGATTTACAAGTCTATACAAGCCAAAAACACTTTCCTTGACTTGCATAGTGATCCATTTAAAAAAGTATGAAAGATTTTTTTGTTTGTGGCAAGCTAAAATAAAGAAATCTCTTTTATTATATCTCTATAATCTCTTTTATTTACATTATTATTTTTACTAATAAAAAAAATTATATCCAGGGAATGATTTGTTAATCTAGATAGACTTTTTAAGGTGATTGTATTATATACTTATATGAAAAAAAATTT
This sequence comes from Marasmarcha lunaedactyla, assembly GCA_923062675.1. Taxonomy (NCBI): domain Eukaryota; kingdom Metazoa; phylum Arthropoda; class Insecta; order Lepidoptera; family Pterophoridae; genus Marasmarcha; species Marasmarcha lunaedactyla. Next base: position 22,535,403 of record OV281345.1, read on the forward strand.
AATAGTATATACATACATCATATTTATTCAGTGTTAAGAAACAACTTTATTTTTAAAATATATATCCTTAAAAGTATGCTTTTTTAGTTTCAGCAATAAATCATATTTTTTCATTCAATACATAGTAAATAGTAATAGTAAATACTATGCACTCACCACGCTTTGAAAGATCTAACAGCAATGAGTCTAGTTTCTCTTGAGACCGGCCAGCAATTCCCCAAGTCAAGTCAGGATATTTCTTCGTCATTCTGAACATTTCCCGAGCTGCATACTTCCCCGTGAAACCCGTAGCACCAAATATAACAATGTCTAATCGAGACATTCTGAAGGCCAAGTGTGAGTACTGAAAAATTTACTGTTGATATAAAAAGTTACCTATATAAAGTTAAAAATCATATTAATCTGCAAGTTGCTTTTCTTTTTTTCGGGTAGGTAACTTGATATATATTACAAGACGAAGGTAGTCATAGAAATCTATAATTCTTACAATCCAATATTACTTAAATTTGTAACCGTGATGATAGTTACCTCAAAACACGTGAGAATGAAATAGGCAAACAATAGTTATTAATATTATACTTCATTATAAAGCGGGTAGCCGAATAATTATACTTTAGAGCACATTCTAACTCTATTCAACTAATCTACTTAATAATTACAATTTACCATTCTTAGATTACCAATCATAACACAGTTTTAGTAATTTGATTTATTGAAACTGAAAGAAAACTTTCATAAAATTGTTTGCCACACCGGGAATTATTACAAACTCTTTAATAAAAATAGCTTTACCTTAATATATATCTGTATTTATTTATTGTTTTCACAATTAATTTTCAAGAGTATTGAAATGAATTAACAATTATTTCCGAACCGTAATTTTACACCGCACCGTTTATTCGAACCAAACGGCAATACACCACTCACCCACTCACTACTACGTACAACGACCAATTGACAGCTACCGAGCGAGCGGAGTGGAGCGGAGCTAGCGGGTCCGGTTAATGTACAGCACGATAATCCATGACACCAAATTGCACGAGCCGGAATGTACGCCCAATAATTCATGTACCTGGCTATGTCACGTTTTCCGTGTCGTACAATACGGGCTGTGCAATATAGGAACGTGTCAATAATGCACAGCACAGGAAAGCACAACACGATAATGTACAGCCCGTATTTCATGTCACAAATTAGACAACAAATTTTGGTGTTGCGAAATACGGGTCGTGCTTTATCATGCCGTACATTACGGAGCGTGTGTTGATTTGCACGGGGCGGAAAGCACAGCCCGATAATTGGAAGCACTCCGTCTCCTATTGGATGATAGCGCGATGTTCTTATTGGTTGGTGGTTTTGCCTTCTGTCAAAACCACAGAGTACATTACTTATACTGAAATAGAGAGATCAGCAAGTTGAACTAAACACTGCCATCTAGCGTCTTATGTTCAAAACCTTTTTTTTAATTCTGCCCTGACCCTACTTCTTTTTTCTCTATAGTCTAACAATATAAAAAATTAAAGGAAGCTTTTAAAGCTTACTGAAATTTTACTAAAGAAACGAGTAAAATTAGTAAATTAATAAAACAACAATAAGGTTTATAAGATTTATTTCTTTTACTAAAATAATCGTGGCACATTTTCTTTACCAAATCGTTATCATTAAAATCCTGCCTGGTCCCGTTTAAAATTTTGTTTGCATGTCGGCACCAGTTAAAGATAAAAAACCGTGACCCCAAATCTATCATATTTTCAGCGATTTCAGCTCTATGCCTACAATTTATAAAATCAAAGTTTATTTGCACAGACATAATGGTTTTAAGATATTGTTTAATATTTGGCGATTCTGGTTTTTTTTCTAGTATAAATATGCATATGTCTTGCATGTTAGATAAAATATTGATAACTTTTCGTTCTGGGTAAATGAGCCACTTCTTTCCAGTATTAAATTCTCTTCTATTTATATATTCATTATTTTGATTTTTATCATAAAGTACATTTATGCAATTTTTACAGTTCTTAAATGTATTTTTTTTTACTGCTTTCAATAAGTAACCGGCAACATAGTTGAGTTCACCACAAATCCTAGGATCCCTTAGTTTTAAATTTAAATCTAAACATTTATAATTTAAGTCTTCAAAATCTACTTCTCTTATATCTTCTTCAATATTATCATTTTTTATTAAATAATTCATGGATTTAAAAACTTCACAATCATCTTCCTCACAATTCGACCCAGGTGAATGGTTTGAAGTTAAATTATTTATTAGCAGACTCGTAAAGGCTGTTTCGAAGCCAGCAGGTGTTGGAGATATGTTTCTGCACCCGTGGCTTCGTATGCAGCCGAAAAAATTTTCTAAGGGATCTTGATTGAAGTGCCTCATCCATAGTGACTTGATATCATACTTATTTTTTAATTTTTCAACAAGGTATTCCATATTTTCTATGGTATGTAACCAGTTACTTATTGTCGGAACAGAGGTAATTTTACCATCTTTTGTCACAAACTTCATTGTACCCAGAACTTTTTTAGCACTATGCCATATTCTTTTATGGTTAGATTTTGGGGTCACTGGCGCTAGTAAATCTTTACCACAGCGATTTTTTGAATTGTTAAAACTTCCATTTAATGAGTCGAACAAATCATCAAAAAACATAATTGCATCTGCGGTTTCCTTGCACTCTGAAGGCAAAATTCTTTTTTCTGAAAATAATAATAAAAAAGATTATTATCTACGTCAACATACTATTCAACCAAACCACTGGATTTAGAGATTTAAAAAATTCGTAATACAATATAGTTATAAAATGCTATCCCTAAGAGGCGAAATACAGAATGAAATAATACAACAAAGTTTGTTTATTTTTGAAGACTGTATCTTAATTTTAAAGCTTCCATTTGTGTTTTTTCTTATTAGTGGGAACAGCCGAATTTAACCTTAAGAGTAAGGGGTGATGATGTCGAAAAAGGCACACATTGATTTAGGAAGTATCTGGCTCAGCATGATATATTGCTAAAACACATCATGACTGTAGTGATTGGCATTTAGATGGGCCAGTTGATAGCCAACCAAGCCCAGGCATGGGATTAAACTACTTAAGTTAACTCACAACAATGAAAAGTGAAGAATTTATAAAACATAGATCCATGGGTAGTTTAAACTTACCTGCTAAGTACCCCATGTTAGTAGCAACGGTTTTACTGAAAACTTGAGTCGCATATTTGACTTTCATCTTTGAAATTTTTTTTGGGTTTATGTGGGCTTCTGTGAGGTTTTTTATTAACCTTATACCTTTATATTCTGGATTTTCCATATGTAAATTTAAAATATGATCCCATTTTGCAGTTTGCATTTTATTGTTAAGTTTATAGCAAAGGTTCTTTGTCAATAAATTGTTCCTTATACCTTTTATAAGGTGAGGTACATCAAAAAGAGGTATAATTTCTTCATTATTTACCATAATTGTTTTATGTTTAAATTCTTTATTGTTTCGTAAATGGGCTTGTCTATTTTCCTCAATTAACTTATTTATTGCACTTACATTTCCGCTGCCTTGGTCACATACAGTTGCCACTACAATAAACCCACATTTTTGGATTTCTGTTATCATAGTCACAATCAATTTCTTCAAATCTTCTTTTTGAGTGGAACCAGCACAAAATGTGTATGCTATTGGCTGTTTATAATTTTTTAAAACTCCTCGAATCATAAATACTAATGCATGATCAGCAATTTGTTTTTTTGTACATGTCCCATTATGTACAAAGCCTGAAATTATGTCCTTTCTCCTATTAAAATCAAAATGAGGAGAAATGGATACCTCATCAAACAATAATGTACACAATTTGTGTTGCATTTTCATTTTTTCCCCTCTTTTTTTTAATTGCTTAAAAATATTCTCATTAACACCTACATTGATTGAGGCCTTTGAAAGAAGTCTGCGTAGGGTTACAGGTGAAGGCAAAATTAAAACTTTTTTGAGCCATCTATATGCCTTCGGCCCTTGCTTGTATAAGCTTAATGCAAGTATTTTTTCCTCAGTAGTAAAACGCCTTCCCATTTTAGTTTTGGTAACTTCTCTAAACTGCATTCTTGTAAATAATGCAGCTAAAGATGTAAATTTGTTCATACATCTTTGGAACGTTTTATTCTGCGATAAATGCATTGCCTTCTTAAGACGCATAGTATAGCTGTCACTCTTCTTTTCTAGGCCATTAATTATTTTTTTCAAATTTCTGACACTAATATCAGTTGGTATTGCTAAAAAAAAACAGTTGATTCAGGTATTTAAAAAAGTATAAATCTCAATACTAAATAGAAAGACTCATACACAAAATAGACTTGTTATTTGAGATATGAAATGTATTCAATATTTTTAAACCCACATACCTGTTTTAACTTCAGAATGATGTTTTGGAAATCTTGCTTTTAAATTTGGTTCATTAACACCTGAAAAAATTTTAAATTTACTATTCTTAAAATTATAACTACATAGTGACTATACGAGCTAATATTAATAACATGTTTAAAAAATTTTTAATCTGGAACAACCGGTCTTATTCATTTTTGAATTAAAATTTAAAACGATAATATATTATTGTTAATTACCTTTTGATGTAGATGCCTTCAGATAGCTTGTACTGCTAACATTTGTGAGTTCTGCCAGTGAATCACATATTTTGTGATAAGAGGATCCTGAAAATAAATTTTATGTATTTAATAGAACTCTCTTACATATGATGTGTAATTTACTAAGGGTCCACCTTAGATAACCTGTAAAGTGCAATCCCTACTTATATTATGAATGCAAATGTAACTCTGTCTGTCTAGCGTAGGGAAAGGACATAGGTTACCTTTTATCGCGAAAAAAGGCTTGGAGGGGTTGAAATGGGGGATGACAGTTTGTATGAAAGTGTTGAAGCCTACATAAAATATGAAGCAATACCATTTACAAAGGCAATAAACAATTCCATGCAAAAAAAGTCATGGGCTAGTAATAAATAAATAAAATATTTTCCATATTAATTATGCAGCCTAAAGGAAGTTTCACTTAAAACTTGTGGTTCAGATACTAAATCAAATATCTTGTTGTCTTTAACCCCCGATGCAAAAAGAGGGGCATTATAAGTTTGACCTCTATGTATGACTGTCTGTGGCACCACCAGCTTTCAAATTGGTTGAAAGCTGGTATTTTGGTGGTGGTTCTTAGACATGTTTCTTCAAATCAGTTTAGCTGTTCAAAAGTAATCAGTGTTGGGGCTTTTTTAAATTTTACATTTTATCCCAAGATTAAAAAAACATTATTCATTACCTTTGGATGTAGATGGCTGCAGATAGCTTGTATTGCAAGCATTTGTGATTTCTGCCAGTGGTTCACGTGTAGGATAAGAGGATTCTGTAAATTAAAAATTTTCTGTATTCAATAGAAGTCTCTTAGATATAATGTGAAATTTAATAAGTGTCCTACTTAAATAGCCTGTAAAGTGAAACAATAAATAAATAAAATATTTTCCACATTATTTGGGCTACCCAAATGAAGTTTCCTAAGTAAGACTTGTGCTATGAATACTGAATTGATATCAATATATTTTAGTTTTCCTAAGTGTACACAAATTGAAAATTGTAATTACTAACACCGTAAAGGATTGTAATATGAATAATAGGAATGGTTATTAATAACAAAAAATGAAACTTGTAAATAGATATACTTCAATGCATATAGGGTATCCCTTTAAAATTAAAATTTCTTCTAGAAATAAGCTTACACCTTTGCTTTATTAGTGTCTAACAAAAAAATTGACAATAAATAATAATTAAAACTAGAAAGTATGAATGACTTACCATAGAGTTGCAATGTGGGCAATGCTATTGCACTGAGCCTTTTACTTGCCATCCAAAACTTTTGTTCAAAATGGAGATGACAGACTCTTCTATACTTAAATACATAGTTTTTATCCTTATTTACAATGTCACCTCCAATGGCTGTAATCCATTTATCAAAGTTTTTAGGATATTTTTCAGGATTTGGAAAAGAATGCAGTACAAGATTATCTGCCCCTGAAATAATCAACAAATCTTGTCTTATTCCTACCATGTTTGGTCAAGGTTTACTGAGAAACTGAGAAGATAAAAAATTGAGTTAAATTTCAAACTAAAAATCAATTAACACAAAAGATAAAACTATCTGATTGAAGTTGTTTAATTTGGATTAATACAAGACATATGCCGCATGAAAAAATTCATATCTGTAGATACCATATGGATTATTGGCATGGAGACATATGGATATAAATCTCGATTTTTTAACTGAACTTACTTTACCATTAGTAACTTTATATGATTTATGTTTGAATATTTCATTTTTGTAATATAAATGTCCCAAATATGTTATTTAAAAAAATATAAATAAAACTTTGGCATGTTTAATAGGGACCTACCTACTTTTCTTTAGAATTTAATCATAATGACATTTAATCATTTAAAAGATCCATTCAATATCTACCAAAACAGTAATGGATACAGATCTTTTTGTCCCCGCACAGATACCAGTACATCACTAATGAATACCATGTGTTCCACAAATCTATACCGATTTAATAAAGTTGAAGAGTTATATTGTTTAAACACACAAACTACTGGAAATAACAGTCGGATTTTAGAAACTCTTTTTGCACTTGATTGTAATTGTTGAGAAAAGCTACATTTTATCTTGAAATTCTCACGGGAACAAGAGATGAAATTGATTATTTAATAAAAAGAAAACACTTGAACTCAAGAATAGCTAGATATAAATGATTTCAAATGCCAATGGATCTGGATGAAATTTGGTATAGAGGTAGATTATATTCTGGAATAACACAGAGGATAGTTTTTTACCGAGATTCCCACGGGATTGGGAATAACGCGGGTGAAGCCGCGCCAACGCGAAACAGCTAGTCAACCATAAAACTAACACAGAATTATTTGCAATCGACCTACAATATTAATGTATATAGTGTCCTTAACTTATTAAATTATTATTGAAAGGTACTCACTTGTTTTTCCACAGCCAGGAACACAACATGTTTTTTCAGTAGCCATTTTTAGGTTGCAAAGACCAAACAAGAATTTTTGAGCGCCGGAGTCAATGTTAAAAAGCGGGTTCAGTGTCCAAAATGCGTAGCAGGGGTATTCAAGATTAAGCAGGAAGATCAATGTCAGGATTTCGTAGCCGGGGTCGATAAAAATTTTAAGAAAGCCGATAAACAGTCCGTAAGCGAGCATTCGTGTCACAAGATGTAAACAGAAAGAATGGTGCTATTTTTCTGTCAATAACTGTCAATTATTGTAGCTGTCAGTACGTCATGTCAATGTCAATCAGTATTTTACTTTTTCAATGTCGTAGACTAGCTCTGACGTCAGAAAGTTTCAGAGCCATCTATTGATAAATGTTCTAACAAAATTTCCCATACAAAGTGTTTAAGTATGTAGCTGAAAGTACCCTGGTCAAAACCATGCATCGTTTACATGGTGTTTGTGTTTTTATTTTTGATAATTTCATCGTTTTCTATGTTGTTTATGGTTAGGATTAAAGTGAAATGTCGGAGTCTGAAGAGTAAAGCACCCAAATATATATATTTTCAATGAAAACACCTAATAAGCAAATGGGACTTCAAAGATAATCTAGGAGGAATTTCATCATTTTGTTTCTACAATCTATTCGACCAGCTCTAAGGTACAACTTGTAACTTTTAGTGTAATTTACTCATGCGTGTGCACTGTATGGTAGACAGGAGTACGTGATATTTTCCGAGATTTTAAAGTACTTATAACACTATGTACTTGACCTGGAATTAATATTAACGATGCTTTTAACGATTTTGCTATAAATATTTATCTGACTTCTATTGTGTATGTATTATATATTTCCTTACTACACTTACAATTTTATTGAGAAGGTAGTTGTGCCATGGTTGTTTGGCAATTACTTAAGACCTACGATTACAGACTATAACAATAATTTTAAAAAGTGATACATCTTTACCATTCAACTATTTCAGATTCTTAGTACCTATGCAGGGCCAGCAGATTCATTAGAATGGAGATTAACAAGAACTGTGAAGTGACACAGATGATTTACATTTAGAAGCAACAAGTGATTAAATTACATAATTATAAGCCCATGGTTTAAATTATTAGTAATTTTTAAGCAGGGTGTGTACATTGACTAATCCTAATGACACAAATTATGTTTACTTCATTGTAAAGTAAAACTACAGCTTTAAGTGACTTGAGCTCTTTGTTTAACAACATAGGTATTTACAGACATATTGTTCAACAATAGTAGTAAGGTTCTTGACTTTGTATTAATATGCCTGATTTAAAAATCTAGGCAATATTAAGGTAAATATATATTTTGGATAATTTGCTTAAACAGGGATAGAATTTTTATAGTAATATAGCTTTTACCTAAATAAATAATATAGATATTTCAATTACAATAAGCTGAAGAGTGATCTCTTCTAATTGACCATTTATGATTGTACACTCACAGTTATTTTTCCAGTTTTTACAATAAGTAAATAAGACATAGTTGTTTCTATGTAACTTCATCTTTCCTTGTCATATCCCCCACTGCCCCGAGAGTATCTCCATTATCTCAGGAATAATTGTTATTTTACTTAAAGGGTTTTAATTTCTAATATTCTGTATATTACAAAAAGACTTAGTGCGAGGTCTGTAATTTAAAATTTAAACAAATAATGGGTTCCAAATTATTTAAGTATGTCTTGCATTTTTAAGTATGAATTTGAATTCCATCTAAAGTTTTTTTATGGAAATTATGGTATAAAGTAAGGCAAACCCACAACTTTGTATTCTTTTAAGTTAAAAATGTAAACTGTAAATGTGGGCGGCAAACTATTGTAAAGTTTTACTGCACAGTTAATAATTAATTTGTTATTTTGGTGATTTCCCATTATACCATTTATGTTTGGGAACTTTCCTATTGTTTTTGTTATTGTATATGTTATTGTTTTTTTTCCTACATTACTTGTTTTTCTCAGGACAGGTGACATAATACTAGTAGGGTTGTTTGATAGCTGGTGCTGGGATAATTCAGTAAACAGTGTGGGTCTTCTTACTAGAATATCCATGTGTTTGATTAAAGCGACGAAGATATCAGCCTACTTCCGTAATTTATGGAGCAAAGTCAGGATGGTACCTGCATTACTCTGACAATATTTACATTAACGCTTACATATCTTTCTTTGTGTCAATAAATAATAATTATTATTACTTATTAATAAAGTAATGGCCTTTATTAACTTCTAATCTCATTGTGTTTTATTTTGCACCTTTATTTAGATTCATGCAGATAGATAGTGTAATATGTTCTTAACTGTGTGAGGTTGTTGTAATCTACTTTTTTATGATTGCACCCATGGGTGTGCTGAGGTATAATGAGTGAGTTCATATTAAGAATCTTAGAATAAATATATCTCTTAATTTTAATATTTCTTCACCTGGAATATAACATAAAATTTATTTTCTGCTAAAAGGAGGTAATTACCAAACTTAATGATTAATATGTAAGCATATATATGTGAATGTGTCATGCTTATTGTACAGTAAAATATTTTTACTCTATCCACATTTTCTCACACTTTGGTCAAATTCATTGACCTTAAAAGAATATACCAATTTATGTTACATTTATAGTTTATAGATATCACAACAATTTGAGATATAATAATAGAGCATTGACTAAAGACCTCACACCTAAAACTGCCAGTGCGACTTTGCAAATGAGTTCCAACTAGGTCACACTACATTACTGGTCGATCACTTTGGTAAGCAGAGGTTTTAATGTTTCCACTCCACTGAGGCAAATAGGAGCAATGCAGATTTTTTCATTTGAATGTCATACTCTTAACCCAAATGGGTCAGTATAAAATTGTAATTTAAGTCATTTTTGTCACAAGTTTGTCTTTCAAGGAGATTGAAACTTTTTTCTTGCATGTAGTCTAAATATCTATAAGTATAAACCTGTTAAATACAAACATGATAAAAAATAGAACTAGGTCATCAGGGCCTAATAAAGTTTAGATGAAGAGCCTCATTTTGATATAGGTAACTTTTTCATGTATTATGTCCCTAAGTCCAGTTTTTCTTTGAACTTATAGTATATAATTATCATGAACTTTGGATTTAGCTTTTCAGTTTATAAATTACCTATAAACACAGAAACAAATAAATCTTCCCCTTATTATAATAGTACTGACTAGAGCTGCAATTATAGCACTTACCTTACTTTAAAAATAACTTTATTTAGGTACTTACAAGCTACTTCAAGACAACATTACTTTCGAATAAAATGTTGAATGATGTCTGAAAATGGGCATGATGCTTTGATTTTCTAAAGATATGTTATGCTTTCATAGAATGTGTCTAATTGAACCTTCCTGGAAGTCCATCTTTGATTAAGTTGGTAGTAGTTAAAAAGGTTTTACCAATAATTTTAATATTTTTACAAATGCATACACAACCAGTGTACAGCAAAATTTTTGCTTCTATTAAATATGAGTTTGAAAACATAAGATATATGTAGGTATATTTCATATTTACAAATATTTACTTTTAAACCAATAGTTTAATGGAAGTAAATAAAAAGTTCTATCATTTGGATAGGGGTTAAAGCAAAGTAATTAAAATGTGATATATATTTTTTATTTTTTGAATTAAATTCATTTTAAACAACATAATTTGATCTTGAAATCTTTTAAATTATTAATAAGCTTGTTGCACTTTCATATATTCATCCAGTCAAATTTTCTCACACTTCTTAGGTAGAATTCATTGACCTGAAATGAATACATTTATAAACTATGGATATCACAACAAGGATATCAAACCGCTGGCCCAACTTTGTGAGTTCCCCCAACTAGGCATCTCTACATTACTGGCCAACTGCTTTGGTGAATAGGGAATGAACTGAATATTTCCACTCCATTTCATTATAAAAAATTTCAGGCTTAGGCCCGGCATCAAGCACACACTTAAATTGCGGAGTTACCCTGCAATGTGAATAATTTGTGCGTAACAACAGTATGTACGTACCTAATAAATAATTATTAAAAAATAAACTAAGTTTGGCAGTCTATTACTAAAGTATCTTTAGATTAGAGGTGGTTGATAAATAACGTCACGGTGAAAATATCACTGTGATCTGAGGTCTATGGATATCACTGTGACTTTTTTCGAAGGAACTACGTTCCTAAGTAACAGTCGTTCCGAGTTCTTTAGTATCTCGTCTCAGTCACTCTTTACAGCAAAACGTGACAGAAAAAGTAATCGCGATTCGAACGAACGGAACGCGATACTCTCGCTCGGCCGTCCTCGTCGTGTCGGCTTGTGTGCGAGTGAGATAGAGGAAGCAACGGTCATTTTCACCGGTCAGATAGACATATTATTATTATTGTAAGAAAGTAACGAATGAAAAAATAAACATAAGTACTTACCTAAAATAAAATAAAATAGATGGATGTAAAACATATATATAATTCAAAGGCTTTAATATGAAATCAACACTAAATATATACACAATGAACCTGAAAACATATTTTTGATAGTAAAATGTATTTTTTTAAATATTGAAATGGTTTTGCGATTAATTTAATTTTTTTGTGGCATACTAAAATAACTTATAATAAATATCTACTTACTTCTAAAAAACTTATTGGATTAAAAAAAAGCATAGAAAATAATTATTTTCCTCATAATTTTAATGTAATAATATCCGACTCAACGCGATGCATCTATTTACGCGGTTCGTATCGATAATATATTCTAAATACAGTGATTCATTAGACGCCAACATTCATATTATCATATAGTTTCAGGAACTAATATTGATATTAGTATGTAAGTGATCGACGTGACAAAGTCACGGTGATTTATCACTGTGATTTTTTTGGAACTGGAACGTCAGTCACAGTGATACTAAAATAACTGTTTATCCCTACTCTACTTTAGATAGTACAGAAGTACATAATGAATGCCATCCACAAGGATGCCCGTATGTTCCATCGCGCAATAGAAAAATTAGCAGTGCGCGCTTCGTGGATGGCACTCGCTATGGATAATTATAAAAATAATAATGCTTTGGATCAAACATAGAATGTTCCTATTTAAGAAATGAAATAAAAGACACACGAACTACAAAAATATGCAACATAATATGCGGCAAAACGGGCAATATCTGCATTTGCATAAAGATAAATTAGTGAACACATCTTAAAAAACACCTGAGGGCAAAAAGAATGCTGAACCGATTTGATATCGACAGACACACATGTCCAACTTATAACACCACTCTTTATGCGAAAAAGAGCAGTTTCGACCTAACGCCCACTTTCCAAAATGTTTCTGTTCCCTTAACCGACCACCTAGGGCTTCTGGGCGTAACTATATCGTCCCAACTAAACTTCGGGCAACAAATTGTGTCCATGGCTCAAACTGCTTCAAAGAAGTTGGGAATCATCTCGAAGGTCCGACGGTACTTCAGCCCTGAACAGCTACTTAATTTGTATACAGCTCAAGTTCGATCTTGTATGGAGTACCACCTTTGGGATGGTTCTGCAAAGCACCAACTAGAAGCGATGGATGCAGTTGAATGAAGAGCCCGAAAAATTATTAACAACTTTGACCTCACCACCAAAAAACTCCAAAACCTCGACCATCATCGGAAAGTTGCCAGTTTAGCAGTCTTCTACAGATTACATTTTGGAGAGTGCGCGAATGCTCTTTTTGATCAGGTTGAACCCACACCCTTCTTGCATCGGACAACTAGACGCAGACAGACCTTCCATCCTTTCACGGTAGATATCCCAAGAAGTCGAACCAAACGCTTCGATAATTCCTTTTTGGTGCGGGTCGCCCAGGTGTGGAATAAACTGCCTGCGTCTATTTTTACAGAAAACTATAGTCCTAGTTCTTTCAAGCGTCGAATGAATAGGTATCTCGTGGATAGACGTGTAACACCTTCGTCTTCATCGTCACTTTCCATCAGGTGAGATAGAAGACAAACGTCTTAACCTTTTTCAATAAAAAAAAATCCTCAGGCACCTCATTATAAACGCGTATGCATTGACCCATGAATGAGTTAGTGAATATAAGAAGCCTACTATTATGAGCTGCCAGCATATTTCTTCCTCTTGTGTTAACAAGATCTTTTTTTCTTTTGAAAAAGGTTATGTTCTTTTTTACATACATTAAATTTTGTAAAATATGTTGTGAATTGAAAGTAAGACTGAATAAATTCTTACACTGTATGGTTTCAGAATGTGTAACAAAATAAAGTTTTTGAAAATATACACGATATAAAGTAAAGCGCTGATTTTCAGTTGTGGCCTAAACAAAGTGCGCTGAAACTATGCACACAATATTATTTTGGTGCTACTTAATTAATATGAAGGTACTTAAGATAAGGAAATACATATTATATAAATAAAAATAAGTAAATAGTATAATATGAAATACATGCTATTGAAATAAAAGTATAGCAAATAAAAAAAAAATTAAAAAAATGATATTGAGAAAGTAATTCTTAATATTTTGACAATTTAGTTCTAAAACTACTTGTTGAGCTACAGAATGTCTTTTTTACCAAACAAAAAATATTTATATCGTTTTATAAATGTGACTTTTAATAATTGCCGTTGTAAAGGAGGGGGTAGGTTGTTCCAACAAAAAGTAGCTCGATAACGAAAACTACCCTTAAATGCAGCTGTGTGGTGTTTATAGTTTTGCAGTAAATATTTGGAAGCCCTGGTATTATATCGATTGTCAGAGGAAGACCAGCGCAATTTATCAAATAAGTACTTAGGCATCTCAGTTGTCACAATATGGTGTACAAGAACGGCAAAATGGAGTTCTCGCCGTGACTCAGTATTTAGCATTTTGGATGTATGTAAGTAAGGTGTTATGTGGGCGCGAGGAGGAATATTAAAACTGTATCTGCAACAAGCATTCTGTACTCTTTGGAGACGCCTCCTAGACGATGATGTTGCCAAGGGCACGTATACTGAGTCTGCATAATTCAGTCTGGACAAAACCAGAGCTTCACACAGGAGAACACGTGTTTCCATACTGAGCAGGTCTCTAATGTTATACAGTACCTTCAAACGGAAGAAACAAGATTTAACAAGGTCCTGAATATGCTTTTCAAATTTTAATCTGCCGTCAAATAAGATGCCTAAATTGCGTGCTTCACTTACTTTTGGTACTATTTGGTCTGAAATAAAAATTTTAGGATCTCTACGACTGATTTCATCAATTTGTATTTTGGAGCCTAAAACTAATAATTTTGATTTACTTGGATTTAGTACCAAAGAATTTCGTTCAGCCCACGAAGCAATCCGAGCGAGATCATCATTTAAAAGATTGGCGGCAAAATCAGTGTCATTTGGATGACAAGGTGTGTAAATTTGAGTGTCGTCCGCATAAAGGTGGTAATTACAATACTGTATTTGAGAGGTGATGTCAGACGTGTATATTATAAAAAGTAAAGGACCCAAAATAGATCCTTGTGGCACGCCTCTTTGGACTGGAAGTATATCAGAAAAGAAGGGTGGTCCAAATTCGTTGTGAATCTTAACACACTGAAATCGCTCAGAAAGATAACTGTTAAACCATGCAACGGTTCGGTGGCTTAAGCCATAATATGATAGTTTGGAAAGAAGAAGAGGTAAATTAATTGTATCAAAAGCTCGCGAAAAGTCCAGAAGCGTAAGCAAAGTACTGCGACACAAGTCCTGTTCAGCCAAAATGTTATCAATAATGTCCAACATAGCAGTGGTTGTACTACGGCCACTTATAAAACCTGACTGCTTATCGGGCAAAATGTTATTAGATTCGAGATATTCTCTAAGTTGAACATAAACCACTCTTTCCAACAGTTTGGACATGTAAGTCAAGATACTTATAGGTCTAATATCTTTTGGAAGCAGAGGATTACTAATTTTAGGGATTGGTGTAATTATTGAGGTTTTCCATGCTGTAGGAAACGTGGAAGAGACTATAGATTGATTAATGATATTTGTTATTATTTTTAAATTGTGAGGTAAAGTTAAAAAAATCATATCTCTGTTTATTCCATCATAACCAAGGCAGTTCGACTTTATGGACAGTATAACTTTAGCAATTTCGTGTTCTAACACTGGTTTTAGCTCAAACACAGAATTAGTAAAACGGTGAAACTCAAAATATGAGATTTGTGACAAAGGTACGATAATGGGGCCAGGAATATCTAGAAAATGTCGATTAATGATGTTAGGATCTTTTAAATTATCTGGTAAAGTAATATTTTTACTGTCGAAACTAATATTATTTTTCAAATTCCTCCATAACATCTTTGAATTAGTTTTATAACAGTTTACTTTTTGATTAAAATATGCTTTTTTCTCAATATCTCTCGATATGTACATACTGTTCTTGTATACTTTCAATATACACCGCCAGACCAAACACTTTTTCGTCAGTTTTGACTTAGAACATTCAGGATTCAATACGTTCTTTCTAATAAGATTTTGGTTTTAGAATTTGCTATCCTCCTATTTCTTACCTTCATGTTTTCTTCTCGTTGGAACTACTGGTACTGCTCATCGTTTTTTTCCCG
Source organism: Marasmarcha lunaedactyla (assembly GCA_923062675.1). Classification (NCBI taxonomy): domain Eukaryota; kingdom Metazoa; phylum Arthropoda; class Insecta; order Lepidoptera; family Pterophoridae; genus Marasmarcha; species Marasmarcha lunaedactyla. The sequence continues at coordinate 22,551,059 of OV281345.1, forward strand.
AAATGAACTGTTTATTTATGACTGTTAAGGCCAATAGGCCTTCTAAATTTCACCGAACTTTGTAGCCTAGCGCTGAGGGTGGAACATAAACTACTCCTACATCCGATACGTCTAAGAGCACAGACTTCGGCTTAGGACGTCGCGTAGATATTGAAACTGTTACTGGCTAGGAAGGGTTAAAAGAAACTTTTTTAAAGAGTTGTATTGATAATGGTTAGCCTGGCTGGGATGCACAAGTGGGACAGCTACTGCCCAAGGTAAAGATAAAGTAAAAACTATGTGTAAAAATATAATGGACCTAGCATTAAATAACAAAAATGTAGTAGTTTATCAATGATGAAAATGATAATTTATCAACCAAACATCATTTGAGTCGTATGTAATAAGTCGTATTATAATAAGGTTCCTGAGGATATCCAAGGTCTTCTTATTGACAAATTCAAAGAAACTATAAGCAGAAGTTGTGTGCTAAAGCATATTATAAACTATCCGATTATTTGGATGATAAAAGCCCCTGGGGTATAATCCCCTCATTAACAGGATTTTAGTAGTTTTTGTAACAAAACATGTGTAATGTGTTGTTTGTTCGTTGAGTTCTTCATCCCAGTGAATATCTAAAGTGTCATTGTCACTAAAGTACTTCTTCTTATGGTAGCGTCGGGTGACGGGTCGCACACTTCCCTCTAATATGGTTGAGGAGATCGGTGGCTGGATTCCGCGTTAACTCGTGAACGGGTGCCTTTTGAAGGTGTTCGTCGTTTGGATACTTGTGGGGAGGGAGACTTGCTGAGCTAACAGATGCAGATAAGAATAACTTTGTATAGACATAAAGAGACTTTGTAAATTTATTTTGAAAAAAAAAAAATATACCCGTGAAGTTTCTCGCCAGTTCTTCTTCACGAAGGTTTTTTTGACCTGGTGGTAGAGTCATGTTTTATTTGACGTCAATAAGAACAAGTAATTTTCAATGTTGAGAAATAAATATTTCATTTGTAATGTATGCGCTAGGGACTTACCAGCTAAAATTAGCCAGGAGTTATTACAGTGAACAAGTCTGTAATGGTGTTTATACCATACAACTATATAGAGAAAATGTTATTTTGAATAATTACAACATAGCTAGTAATAATTCCTGGCTATTAAGGGGTAAAATGCAGTGTAGACATACTCACAGCCGAACTTATTATACGTATATACAACCCTGGAAAATCTCCTAATCCAGGTGATTCAGCAGACATATTTTCAAATTGAAATCGTCGGCTGTTTCAGTTGTGGTCATGAATCATATCTGCCAACTTTGTATTTGGTTCACTGGTTCTCAACTTGATCAAATATATCGCCAAAGCGGTTTTAGGTCTTTTACTCCTTACACGCAGAGAAGGAGTTTCGTCGAACTATCTGTTCATATCGACGTGTCGACCAGTCAGAAAATAAATTTCATGTGGGTCCATCCTGTCAATATTTTCAAAATCTACTCTTCCGCCTTCAGGTACAGATTTTAAAATCTTCATCATATCCATGATCTGAGCTTTGTCGAAATCATGACTGACATTTGGTGCTGATAACATAATATCCAAATCATTCAGTATCAAATGTTCTTCACGAATACGTGCAGCTGGAGGTACGTAGTGATTAAAATCATGCAGCAAGCGAACTGGTATCATGGGTTGATCTCTCGGTTCTACGGGATTTACCGGTGGTTCATTCCCGTTCTCTCTCTCACTAGAGGAACGACACAAACTCGGCGTTATTAAATAGTATCTGAAACATAAGTATTCAGGGTCTCACACATATATCTTCAATCACCTAAACCCTAGTCTTTATTAAGTTTATGTTCAGATTAGTTCAATCACTACTAAAATTGCATCTTGATTTAATAATAAAAAAGTTACATTAAAGGTAACATTATTATAAGTATTTTTATACACAATTATACAGGGTGCAAGCAGTTTGCAAAAAATATCCTAGATCCAGTAAGTGTAGAGCATTCGATTACAAGAAATCATTTTTCTTTTGCATTCATATTCTATTTATTAAGAAACGAATAAATAAACATCTTAATGTTCTCTCGCTCACACAGGCTTTAACAAAGGGATAAGGATCGCTGGCCAACATAAGTAACTGTGGCAAACTAGCTTGCTAGCTACTTACGTGCGATGAAAGGTGCACACATTTCACACAAAAGTGCATCACTATGCATTACGTTGCTTTCTCGGTCACACAAGTGCTAACAAAGGAATAAGGATCGCTGGCCAGCCTGTGTAACTCTGGCAAACTCACTTGCTAGCTACTTACGTGCGATGAAATGTGCACACATTTACACAAAAGTGCATCTTTAACTACCTGCGATAAAAAAGGAAATAAAAGCTTTTTCTTAGGACTAATTATTAGCTAATATCTAAATTTCTGCAGGATATATTTTTTTGATTCCATAGGAGAAAATATTGAATTTGAGATGTGCTTTCAAATAAACCATGTGGCAAGCTTGGGGCACACTTTAATTTTTGATTGACAAAAAAAAAACATTCCTCTTTAGAAGACTAATTAGAAAAGAACTAAGATTCGCAACAACACTGATATGCTTAAACATATAAAATATTGATTCTAGGTAAAAGTATATGTTTGAAGCTTTCAGCGCTAAACCTATGGGGACAAGAAGCTCAAAGCCTTTATTCATACCCTTAGGTTTCATATTCATTACTTTTTGTATTATTTTGTGATAAATAAGAGTTTAGGTTTGGTTTCTTAACATAGTAACGCTAAGATTTATATATTTAAATACAATATACATATAAGCTCATTTTGCCGTACAAGCTTTTCCAAAAAAAAAAAAGAAGGCAAGTAGATGTAAACGGGCCTACTGATTGAAAAATAAACTCTATTCTTGTCTATGGTGTGACATCAATTATCGGGGCGTGCAATACGGTGGTGTACATTATCGTCACGTACCGATATTGCACGGCATAATAAAACACAACACGTATTGCACACCACGATAATTGATGTCACCAAATATTTGGTGTCACCAATTATCAGGCCGTGCAATACGGTGGTGTACATTATCGGCACGTACCGATATTGCACGGCATAATAAAACACAACACGTATTGCACACCACGATAATTGATGACACCAAATATTTGGTGTCACCAATTATCAGGCCGTGCAATTCGGTGCTTCGTTTTATCGTGTTGTACATTACGGTGTTGTACAATATGGGTTCCCGAGCTAGCGAGTGAACAGCAAGGAACATAAACTACGGTGAGCACTGATGGCCGGTTTACACGAGTTAGTGGTTAAGTTGGTAACTAAATTTTAAGTTAAAAGTTGCGTGTTAACAGTCAGTTAAGTGACAAGTGGTAACTTAAAATTTAGTACGCAAGTGATTAAGTAGATTAGGATTCGTTCTATTTTTCGTATAATAGCCGGTTTACACGCGTTAAGTGGTTAAGTTGGTAACTAAATTTTAACTAAATTTTAAGTTACTGCATGTCACTTGTGTGTCCAAACGGATTAAGTAGTTAAGTTCATAAGTTCAATGAAGATGAGCAGTGATGAATGTCAAGGAATACGTCAATTCTGTACTTAGATATATGGTAAATGTGATTTTGGACAAATTCAGAGAAGAATTTTATTCGGAAATTAAAATCTTTACAAGAATATGTTTTTTTTTCTAAATGTTTATTAAACAAGCATATATATTTTATATATTCTTCAACAAATTTTAAAGTCGAAACTAAACTCCACTCCGACATTTAAAAATAAAAGAGTAAATGCGAAATAAATAGGAGCTCTTGCCGCCACCAGCTTTGTCAACTTATGCACTTAACTAAAAAATCACGTCCAAACGTGTTAACTGAGAAGCCCCGCCCACCCACTTATACGAAAAATAGAACAAATCCTAATCTACTTAATCACTTGCGTACTAAATTTTAAGTTACCACTTGTCACTTAACTGACTGTTTACACGCAACTTTTAACTTAAAATTTAGTTAAAATTTAGTTACCAACTTAACCACTTAACGCGTGTAAACCGGCTATAATAGCCGGTTTACACGCGTTAACTGACTGTTTACACGCAACTTTTAACTTAAAATTTAGTTAAAATTTAGTTACCAACTTAACCACTTAACGCGTGTAAACCGGCTATAATAGCCGGTTTACACGCGTTAAGTAGTTAAGTTGGTAACTAAATTTTAACTAAATTAAGTTACTGCATGTCACTTGTGTGTCCAAACGGATTAAGTAGTTAAGTTCATAAGTTCAATGAAGATGAGCAGTGATGAATGTCAAGGAATTCGTCAATTCTGTACTTAGATATAATGTTTTAAACGTGATTTTGGACAAATTTAGAGAAGAATTTGATTCGGAAATTAAAATCTTTGCAAGATTATGTATTTTTCTAAATTTCTTACGTCGACGGGTCGACGTCGATCGACGGACGATCGATTGGTGTGGTACCTTTACTAATTAGGTACCCTTAATAATCTCTAGAGGGATATCAGCCTCTCCCAACTCAAGGGTGGCGTCAGACTATTGTAGGCCATCACGCCAACTGCGGGTTGGCAAACTTACCAACTCAGGGTTGGTGTCAGACAATTGTAGGCCATCACGCCAACTGCGGGTTGGCAGACTTACCAACTCAGGGTTGGTGTCAGATAATTGTAGGCCATCACGCCAACTGCGGGTTGGCAGACTTACCAACTCAGGGTTGGTGTCAGACAATTGTAGGCCATCACGCCAACTGCGGGTTGGCAGACTTACCAACTCAGGGTTGGTGTCAGATAATTGTAGGCCATCACGCCAACTGCGGGTTGGCAGACTTACCAACTCAGGGTTGGTGTCAGACAATTGTAGGCCATCACGCCAACTGCGGGTTGGCAGACTTACCAACACAAGGGGTGGTGTCGTCGACCGGTCGACGGTCGATCGATTGGTGAACACCCTTAAATATTCTTCCACAAATTTTAAAGCAGAAACCCAACTCTACTCCATTATAAAAAAAACGATTAAATGCAACAAATACGAGCTCTTGCCGCCACCAGCTTTGTCAACTTATGCACTGAACTAAAAAATCACGTCCAAACGTGTTAATTGAGAAGCCCCGCCCACCCACTTATACGAAAAATAGAACGAATCCTAATCTACTTAATCACTTGCGTACTAAATTTTAAGTTACCACTTGTCACTTAACCGACTGTTTACACGCAACTTTTAACTTAAAATTTAGTTAAAATTTAGTTACCAACTTAACCACATAACGCGTGTAAACCAGCCATAAGTGGGTGGGCTTAACACGTTTGGACGTGATTTTTTTAGTTAAGTGCATAAGTTGAGTTGACAAACCTGGTGGCAGCAAGAGCTCGTATTTATTTCGCATTTACTCTTTCTTTTTTAAATGTCGGAGAGGAGCTTATTTTCAACTTTGAAATTTGTTGAAAAAAATTTAAAATAGATATGCTTTGTAGAATAAAAATTTAGAAAAAAACATATTCTTGTAAAGATTTTAATTTCCGAATAAAATTCTTCTCTGAATTTGTCCAACAACTAGTGAAGCAGTTATCGCAGACTTTTTGGCGGGAAACCGATGAAGCAAGTCGTGCTCTTTATTGATTATTATTTTTTGAGTGACTAGTAATAAATATTAACAAAATTATACAGCATTTTAGATTTTTTTTGCATCAACACACAATTTTCCTTCAACAAAATGTGTTTTATAAATCACAAAGGTGGTTCCAAGGATGAGATTCTTATTATTTTTAAAGAGAACAAAAAAGGATTGCAATATATTTGATAATAAGCTTGTCACGCCCGGGAGACGAACTGGTTTAAATCGGAAAAAATATAACAACTGTAATTTTTTGACATTAATCAAAATAGACAATCATAAGGATCGAATGACTTTTACAAATATGGTGATGTAAATAACAGAAAACATTAGTTGTAATGATAGCAAAAACTAATAGGTAACGAATAAACAAAATACTTATTAGCTGCTCGAAATTACCCCCATTTTGTTGCATACAGAAATTTATTCTGTCAAAGTATTTATTTCGGTAATATTAATTGCTCGTTGTGCTGAATAATTTATATTTGTATGTGAACCAAGGGTTTTAACTCATTAACAGTTCCGTTATTTCTTTCATGTTGTAGTCAAATTGTATACCAACTATATCATCTATTTTTCTAAGAATAAAACTTGCCATCTCCAGTATTTACTTTTCCTCCAGGTGGCATCGCAAAATCTCACCCTGTATATGTCTGGCCAATTTTAATGAATGAAAGGATTTCACACTCTTACTATCAAACTGCAAAAATAATTAGTTAATGATTTTATTAACTAAAATCTTACCTTTTGGCGTGTAAATACCTCGTTATTAGATGCGATTCTGAAATTGTTTTATACTAGGCTGTGTAGGTTATGGCACTATTTAAAAGAATTTTTAGTCACCTATCGTCCTCAGTGTTTATATTTTAAGTCTTGAGTTCATTTAAACTAGGTTTGATTTTTTTTAAACCACAAAATGTGGTGCCAACTATGTCGTTTTTCACTCGGTTAAAACTTGCTTCAAAAAGTTACTAAAGTGTAAGATTGGAAATGGTAACATTATCTTTTAATGTCACCGTCTAGCATTTTTTTATTTCACCGTTCTTTAAAAAGACGACTGTGCGTGCCCGTTAACATTTTTTATGTAAATTTTGAGTCGTAATTTGTACTCTTGCGTACTCAGGTTTCTTTACAGCATTTTATTATTTTCAGAGGATAAATAATGTCCTATTATAATGTTATTTACATTCTATATTAAACATAGATAAATGTTTAAGTCAGACATACACTTTGAATATAAAATGGGTAAAGATCGTCATGTCAGTTTTGCAACATTTTGTAAAGTCCCAAAAGCGTTGCGTAGAGGTAAAACTATGTTGGGGGTTTTAGCCGTCTTCAAAAATAAGGTGGTAATAATTTCGAGAAGTATGACCGCTTGTTGTCGAGCGAACAATTGTCATACGTCACTTCAATGTGAATGATGAATGATAACACTATGTTCAATCAATGATGTACGGTTTTAGGTTATGTTTCAATGTTTCAATTATGTTAAAACTACTTTTATTATATTAATACTTGAAATTGGCAGAAATAGTTATTGTGTAGTAACTACAGCTGATTGCCATAAAACGCAAAATTTAATTTAATTTTCAATCAATCAGCTCGATCTGCCATTACGGTTTCAAAGTTTGACGAGTGAAGAGTTTGCATTGATCAATTTCCGAAACATAAACTCTCATTAACCAAATATAGTAATTAATATGCGTTTGTTCGGTGCTTCACAATGTACAACAAGTGCTGTGTAGTGAATAAGAAAGTAGCCGAAAGGACGTTATTTTCCATTACTTTCCAAGAACTGAGATAGGACTTAACAATGGTTACCGTGTCTTTGTGCTAATAGTGCTTTGTGCTTACAAGGTTTAAGTGTGGTAAACCTTTGTATATTCTTTGTGAGCCACACAAGAAAACTTTTCTGGGTTACTCAATATGAATAACGGTGTTTATTTGGTGTAACATAATAAACAGAATATGAATAAAAGGTACTGATGTCTCGCTTCTAGAAAATATAAATTTGCCTCCCGTGCAATACAAACAAAGCATATAAAAATATTAAACAAAATTTAGAAATTAAAAAAAAAATCATAAATATACAAGTCTTTTATTTATTTTACCTTCTTTATCATTTAGATTGTTAAAATACCTTAAAAAGGAGAGGGGCTTTCGCCTGCTACAATGGCATTACGCCAAAATCCAATGCCGTCATTTTAAAATTAAGAAACGAAAGACAATCTAATTTAAAAAAAAAATAGCTGTCAAATTGAAAAGTTCCTCAAGTTCCTAATTCCTAGTGTTGTAGTTAGGAAGACGTTCGTCTGATGCGTAGCATCACTCGTTAGTTTGTGGTGCTTATAGATGACCTCTTACGAATATATGGGGTTGCTGATCAAATACCGCGCTCAGTTCAGCAACTCATGGGAGATTCTCAAACATATATACCCATATACAACTTCATTCAAGTCACTGTTAAAAAATTAAATTTTCTGGATTGGAAAAAAGAGATAAAAAGGACTTTACAATTATACTGGATTTTTTAAAATACCCGTTTAAGACATATTGAATTTGTACATTTGTTCAAGAAACTGATAAGGAATTTGCAAATATTACCGGATATACCTAAAGGATTGACAAGAAAATATGAAGACAGCATTTTCCCTTAAAAAAAAAAGAATCTTTAAGAGTATTTACAAACATAAAACTAGGCTTTTTGCCTTCGTTATACTACAAGAAAATGTTTTAAAGACAACATAAGAACAGGCTGCATGGGCTAGATCCCTTGCCTTCCCCTAAGGGTAAAGAATTAAAAAAAAAACTTATTTCGTGTCAGACAGACAGAGGCGAAGATAGTACCTAAAATACCTATATGTTCCTTGATTCTATCTAACCTTAAACAACGCCTCAGTTCAAACTAATATAAAACTAAATAAACTTTTGCAAAATGGATATAACTGAGCGAATTTTAGAATACCTTAGTAAAAACGAAAAAGTGAATACGCTGAATTTAGCCTCTGAGTTTAATGAAGATCACCAAAAAATTGTGGGTGCTGTAAAAAGTTTAGAAGCCCTCGAAATGGTAGTGTCTGACCCGATCAAAACCACTCGCTGGGAATTAACGGAAGAAGGCCAACTTGTTGCTGATAAAGGAAGTCATGAAGCTGTACTATATCGTAGTATTCCTCCAACGGGAATCGCACAAGCTGAATTGATGAAGGTATTTTTAAAACCTGCAAAGTTTACTTTAGCTAAGGTGACATATGCAGGAGTCTAGAACGGAAATAAATAACTACGTTGAGGCTCAGCAACATTTCATATAATATTAAATTATACCTAAGGGGATGAAGTATCCTTGCCATCAAGTGAATAAAGTCAATGTATATTAGAAGTAATTTTACAGTACAATAAATCATTAGTTCATAAATAATTTAAATGAAGAGTTCAAAAGTAATTGCAATTTTCATTTTCAGAGTGTACCAAATGCTAAAGTAGGTTTCAGCAAAGCAATGTCTGCGGGTTGGATACTGATAGACAAATCTGGAGGACCACCACTTGTTAAGAAAAAACTAGAATCAATTACAGACACTGTCCAAGATAATTTAAATGAAATAAGAAAAGGAATAGATAACCTGGCTGATAATGTAAGAAATGATTACAAAAAAAGGAAATTACTTCAAGAAGTTATTATCAAGAGCTTCTTATTAAATAAGGGACCTCAATTTGCTACTACAATCAAAAAGCTTGAGACTGACTTGACTAGTGAAATGTTGTTAACAGGGTCTTGGAAGAATTTAGAATTTAAACCATACAATTTTGATGCTTTAGGTAATTGAATTAGAGTTATCAAATATATGTTAATGCTTCATAGTATTTTTTAAACTATGTTGTTAAATAAACTCGACAACAAATTATAAAAATATACATAAATAGCTGTAAACATATAAGTAACCTTGATGGCATTGTAACTTTTCAACATTAAGTAATTTTTTTCCTATTTATTTATTAACTTTGTTATAGCTGGCATCTGTGACCATAGACATCATTAATTGTAGATATTAATTAATTATACAGTTGTTTACTTACAGTATAAAAATTAATGATATACCTATTGCAGACCTTAGGCTTAAGTTGGAATAGCCTTTGGTTCAGTAATTAATAATTTCAGTTAGTAACTGGTTGTTCCTTCCCCTTATCCCTATAACAACCATGTCACATTATTATGGTGGTTAAAATAGGAAGAACTGTAGCATCACCCTAGACAAGATCTAATCAAAAATATTACCAATATAGATTTACACTCAATCTAATCTCATTGAAAACCCATATTGCAACACAATTTTGTACTTAGGTCAACCACCTTCAAGTGGCCATCTCCATCCACTCCTCAAAGTGAGGTCAGAGTTCAGAGAAATCTTCCTCGAGATGGGCTTCAGTGAGATGCCCACCAATCAATACATTGAGAGTTCATTCTGGAACTTTGATGCACTCTTCCAGCCCCAACAGCACCCAGCGAGAGACGCTCATGATACCTTCTTCATGTCAACTCCGGCCAAGAGTACACAGTTTCCTATGGAATATTTGGAGAGAGTGAAAAAAGTACATAGTGAAGGTGGTTATGGATCGCAGGTATTTTTTTAAATTTTGCTGCTTTTTTATTTGTTTTTTTTTGTCTTTGTATATATTATATGTATTAGTTAAGTAAAATTATACTTGTTTAATCCTAAGTTGTGTCTGAAATGTGAAGCTTGATATGCTGTCGCTTGTACACCAATTAGTTATTTAACAAGTTTGTTATAGTTTTTATGAGTCCCTGGTTAATTTCCTTATTATAGCACTATTTAAATAAAATACATCTAAAATATCAAATATAATATAGCCTGTATAGTATTTGTATTATATTGTCATTAAACTAGAAAATATTCTCTCAAGAATAATTGTACTGATCTATCATATTGTAATTTGAAGCAGCAGTTTTCAATGTTTGTATTTGCCCAAATTCTGTTGCCACTTAGTATTTAGCAAAGCTTATTAAGGCTTTTATAAGTAAGTAAATACGACCCAAAAAATTTTTATTTCTCAAATTATTTTAATGTTATGAGTGAAATATATGTAAGTAAAATGTATTATAATGTTTATAAAAATACGTAAAATAGTAAAAAAATTACTAAAATTTTAATATATCCTTACCTAGCCATTTATTTTTGTTTGGAATCAAAGTTTATGATTAATATTTATTGAAGCTAGCTTATCATTCATTTTATTTAAAACAGTTTATTGTTTTACCAGGGCTACCGCTACAACTGGAAGATTGAAGAAGCCCAAAAGAACTTGCTCCGAACACACACCACAGCTGTAAGCGCTAGGATGTTATACAAATTAGCACAGCAGAATGAATTCACGCCACAGAAGTATTTCAGTATTGATAAAGTAAGTGATTTCAACTGTTATCTTAAGTTCTTATTGTTATTTATTTAACACTAGCGACTCGCCCTTGCACGGGTAGCAGAGCATATATTTCTACTTCTTTTCTGCTGTCTTAGGTTCGTATGAACAGTAAGTTCAAGATGGACTCTACCGCGTCATCGATGCCTCCGATCCTTGAATTGATCCTTCGATGACTTAAAACCTTAGCCGATAGCTTAGCCCAACAATGATCACCGAGTACAGAAAGCACTAACGCCCTCCACATGGAAACTGTGAATAGCACAGTCGAAACTAAATGCGGCAACCCAACGACTGACACCCTCCAAGCGGTAATGGTGGAAGAGGTACAGACAATAATTAAAACCTTAAACCTCGGAAAGCCCCAGGTTCAGACGAAATACCAAACAGGGTTCTGAAAGCTCTCCCACTCCCACTCATACAACTGTTAGTAGTTCAATAACTTACTAACAAACTGCTCCTGGCCCCTAACGTGGAGGGAAGCAATTGTCATAGGTATTAAGAAACCCGGAAAACCGGCTAATCTACCTGCAAGCTACCGTCCTATTAGCTTGCTTAGCGCGATAGGCAAATTAGACGAAAGGATCATTTTGAACAGTCTCCGAGAGGTCATCCATTACCGCACCTGTTACCGGTTGAGCAGTTTGGCTTTAGATCCCGTTATTCCTGCGTTACTGTACATATAGTGCAACGCATCACGGAGCACATCTTGGAGCAAAGGAACGTAGGTCAAAAATCAATAGGCACGAGTGCGCTTTTCTTTGATGTGGCGAAAGCCTTCGACAAGGTCTGGCACAACGGGCTCTTTGAACTAGGCGTGCCAGACAGCCTCGTGCACATAATACGAGACTTTCTACATTGTCGAACCTTTCGCTACAGATTGGAAGGTGCATTTTCCAATTCCCGTCCTGTATTAGCCGGTGTCCCTCAAGGCTCGGCGCTTTCTCCGACTTTGTTGTACTTTTCTCTCTCAACCTGCTCTAGGACAACCTCTAGGAAACCCTCCAAAAGATTAAGTCAGATCACTCTGTTAGGTACTCCGATCCTATGGGCTAAAAAGTCAAATATGTAGGAGTCACCTTAGATAGTAGACTCACAAAAACACGTCCGAGACCGAGCCGCCTTCGTCATGGGTAGGCTGCGTCCTCTAATCTGCAAGAAGAGTAAAATGTCGCTTAAAAATAAGCTTACACGTTACAAAACTGCATCCGCCCCATCATGACATATGCCAGTGTGGCTTTCGCTCACGCCAGCAAGTCGAACCTCAATCACTTGCAGGTTGTTCAAAATAGGTTCTTACGCAAATGCGTCGGGGCCCCGCCCTATGTCCGCAACCTAGATCTGCACAAGGATCTCGAGCTGCCCACCATTGCCGCATTCATGAAGTTGGCGTCTAGACGCCACTTCGATAATGCTCCCCACCATCCCAACCTACCAGTCAATAGTCAGCTGACTACACAGCCAACCCAGACGCGGCGCGGCGGTTCGTTATAGGCGTCCGCGTAACGTCTTAACAGATCCCGACGACGCTATTACAACAAGGAACGCCGGCATTCGAATCGTCTAACGCACCGGTGGGCCCAGGCTAACTCGGCGTACGCATTCCTACTGAGTTTCTTCCTGGTTCTTTGGCAGCAGATGACCCTTCCGAACCAGTGGTAGTTTCAATATACGACGTTCTTAGCCGAGGTTCCTGCCCTTAGGAAGCCCTTTATACGCCCGTAGGCGTATCGCATGTATGCGTTTAAGTGCCGGGTAAGCGCCGTCAGCGCTAAGTTACAAAGTCCGGTGAAATTTAAAAGTCCCCTTGGACCATAAATAAACAGTCCATTTCGAAAAAAAAAAACGTAGTATCGCATCAGTTAGTTGCGTTGGGCATGTGTATTAGATTTTAATTTAACGTACGTACCTATGTTTATCATACTTGCAGTGTTTTAAATGTACTCAAATTCAAATATTTATTCCTCGGCATTGACAATTACTTGCTCTTATTGGCGTGAAATAAAGCATGACTCTACCACCGTTCGGAAAAATCTTCGTGAGAAATAACTGGCCTGAAAAATCACGGGTATAACTTTTCAAAATATATTTACAATGTCTCTTTATGTCTACACAAATTTATTCTTATCTGCATGTGTTCAACAAGTTCAGTTGAATTACTTCGCCTATTGGTGTAAACTATATGAAAATCCGTTCGGTAGTTCTTGAGTTTATCGTGATCAGACAGAGATGCGGCCGGGGACTTTGTTTTATATAGTATGTAATGTTGATTGCCTTGTGTAAAAAATAAACCGAAGTTTTATCACATCACTTACTAACACATCACTTATAATTTATTTTATTTATTTATCAATTGGTTTGCAATGACAGGTTTTCACACAATTATTAAAAAAAAATAGGAAATCTAAAAAACAGGAAAAATATTGAACAAGTTAAAAAATATAAAGCAGAAGGTCTAACAGGAAGCCCTGGACATAGCGGTAGTAAATGGTTGAAAGGGAAAGCCGCGTCCCGATCGTCCGTCTAGTTTGGTTCTTCGAGTAGTAGGTTTATCTCTTGAGGACATATATATATATATATATATATATATATATATATATATATATATATATATATATATAGACATATAGACATATTCTCATGCTAGACCCACAGAAAGCACTTGTCAATAAAACTTTTAAATGATTCCAATATTTCGTTGACTTTAAACGACGAATCAAATTAATGAGAACTGTTTTAGAGATTATAATGGTGTTGCCATAACTCAAGAAGTTTATATACAAGGTTACTGGTAAAGTTGACGTAGATACTTTAGGAAGTTGTAGTTTCCATCATGACTCGGTTACTGCATGTGAGAGCGGCGAGGTATGTCGAAAGCGGTTTGATGTGCTCCCGTGACGACCTCAGATCACGTCCATACAGTATCAACAACAACCTGAATTTACCATTCCCTCAGAATAGAAGAATCAGATGTAAAAAAATGGATGTGGATGAAAATTACTGTTCCTAAACTAGTTTAAGGCCTTGAAATACCAGTATTTTTATGAACCTGTACCATTGGCTTTGGTATGATACAGGTACCGAACGGGTTACCGTACTATAACATTCTTAATCGGTATAATACCGTTACTAGAACCATTACCAAACATTATCGTTTGAGTGCATGAAATTTGCACGAAACCGCGTCGTCGCGTCACTCTCATACGCGGCAGGCAAATTATCGGCTATTGAGGTAGGTACCTCAATAGCCGATAATTTTACACTCGATTGAACAAACATCTGTATTCATCACACAAATGGATGCCCCGGCCAGGACTCGAACCTGGGAACTTCGGCGTATGAGGCAAGGCTACTTACCACTACACCACTCAAAATGTCAAAAACTGCAAAAAGTCTTTACAGTTCCTGTACTTCGGGTACTGGTTCGAATCCCAGACGTGTTACCTTAATAGTTTTCTTTTCCCTACAGGTATTCCGCAACGAGACCCTAGACGCTACTCACCTAGCGGAGTTCCACCAGGTGGAAGGCGTGATCGCGGACCATGGAATCGGACTCGCTGACCTCATCAGCGTTCTAGATGCCTTCTTCAAGAGACTCGGCTTCGACCAACTGCAATTTAAGCCCGCTTATAATCCGTATACGGAGCCGAGTATGGAAATCTTTGCTTATCATAAAGGTGACTTCTTTTTTATTAAAATTGTAAATCAAAATATTTTATTTCATCATAGATAAAAATAATTACACTCGGTGAAAGTCTTTTTGTCTTCTTCTTTTTAGCATTATTAGCTTTAAGCTTGCGTATTTCTTATGTAACTAAATCGATTTCGGATTTTTCGCAAAAATAACGACAAGAATTTTAGTATAATCTCGAACGCTTCGCGGAATTGCGAAAAGTTTGTGTGCTGTGTTTTACCATTGGAGTGTTCGCAATGGTTGCAGTACGTTTGTAATACGTATTACCTGATCGTAATTCGACAGATATATTTTCTATTACTTACCTACGAGAAAATAAAATTTTCAGAATGACTTTAAAATATACATCAAAAGATATGGCGCAGTGTTCAAACCCTGGCTTATAATACCGGCATGAAAAATCCTGAACGCCTCCCCAAAACTGCTGGCTGGTACTGACAACCAAAGTCCAATTTAGCTCCAAAAACTGATTCAAGTCAAACTAGGATAAATAAAATTAGGATATTTCTTCACTATGTCTACTTTGACCAAGTTTGGAGGTGACATGATTTTCAATACAATAAGAAACTTGATAACATACTTGTTTTTATGATATTAGGTGTGTAAATATCAAAATATGTGACGTTTACGTTTTAATGCAAGCGAACCTAACAATCGAAGGGAGCGTAGGTTCTTTAAAAAAAAAATAGGCCTATTTGTAGTACTGCTTATAAATTGACTGGTATTAGCGCCTTCAAACTAAAAAACTAACTAACTATTAATCTGTAAGAAATAAACCTTGGTAACGTACTTTCTTACCATTGCAGGTTTAGGAAAATGGATTGAAATTGGAAACTCAGGAGTTTTCCGACCAGAAATGTTACTGCCAATGGGAATGCCTGAAGACGTCAACGTAATTGCTTGGGGCCTGTCCCTAGAAAGGCCTACCATGATCAAATATGGCCTAAATAATATTAGGGACCTCGTAGGCCCTAAAGTGGACCTCCAGATGGTCCAAATGAACCCTATCTGTAGACTGGATAAGTGAAGAATTTAATTTATTGTTATTTTAAAAGGTTGAAATAAATTATGAGAATTCGAGTATTTGGTTTAAATTATTTTCAAAAAATACTTTAATTGGCCATAGTTTTACTTTAATATTTGTGTATTATATTTTCGCTCAGTGTAAATAAATTAACTCTAGTTTATCCACTAAATTATATGAATCTGCTTGTGTGGAAGAAGTTGAATTAATCCCCTTTTGCTAAAAATAGGCTTATGAAGTTCCGATGAGAATTAATTTATCACGCACGGCAAACGAGCACGCTCGCGCTTTATTTTATTTGCAACTTTATTATCATTTACAGCTGTGTTGATACAATAGGTTTCAAAATGAAAAATTTATACGGAGCCTAACAAGAAGTTTTAATAAAGTAAATAGTATTAAATTTCGAATTATCAAAGTCTATGTAGTTGTAAATATTATCCGAGCCCACAGACATCATTAATCTTAGACCTTTTTGATTAATGATATTGTTATAAATGGTTATGGATTATTGATGCGGTGCTGACCGGGATTTGCCCTTGTTTCAAGCTTTAGGACAAAATAGGAGGGACTGTAGTACAGAGCAATGAACGAGAATTTAACAAAAGAAACTCTAATACAATATAATATTTATAATAGGTCTTTACCTATGAAACTGCCGTTTTGCCGTACTGGCCATTTCAAATGAAAATATTTTTTTTTTTGACTGATAATTCTAATTTCAAATTAACTTTATTTGACGAACATGGAATTCTTTTTCTAAAATCGTCATTTGTTTAATAGTTAGTGTTTTGTTTTCAACGCATTCGAACATTTTTCGTCATCATGGATAAGTTAAAAATTCGAGTAATTATGGAGTATGCGTACCGTCGTGGCAGCAAAGCGGCACAAGCGGCACGCAACATCAACGACGTTTACGGAGCGAACACTACAAACGAACGCACCACCCGTTATTGGTTTACCCGCTTCCGTTCTGGAAATTTTGACCTGAAAAATGAACCCCGTGGTCGTCCGAAACTTCGTCCGAACTTTGGTCGACAATGACGAATTAAAGGCAATTGTGGAAGCTGATGAAACTCAATCCACGGCTGAATTAGCAGCAGCTTTCGACGTTAGCATCAAAACAATATTGGTCCATTTGCGTCAAATTGGCTTGACAAATGGGTACCCCACGAACTCAATGACCGCCAGCGCGAAGTACGCGTGGAGACGTGCCTTGCACTGCTCAACAGGAATACAAATGAAGGAATTCTGAACCGCATTGTTACTTGTGACGAGAAATGGATCCTGTTTGACAATCGTAAGCGCTCAGCAAGTTGGTCAGACCCTGGTTCAGCACCCAAACAATGCCCTAAACGAAAACTTACCCCTAGAAAAGTGATGGTCACTGTTTGGTGGTCTAACGCGGGTGTAATTCATCACAGCTTCTTGCCAAACGGGACAAGCATTACTGCAGATGTGTACTGTGAAGAACTGAACACAATGATGGAGAAGCTCGCACGTCTCCAACCAGCTTTGGTCAATCGTTCGGCTCCACTGCTCCTGCACGACAACGCGCGACCTCATACTGCACAGCAGACGGTCTCCAAGCTACAAGAGTTGGGGTTGGAAGTTCTTCGTCATCCGCCGTACTCACCAGACCTTGCGCCTACAGACTTCTACTTTTTCCAGAATTTGGATAACTTCTTGGCGGGAAAACAATTCAATACCCGAGAGGCAGTACAAAATGCCTTTGAAGAATTTGTTGCCTCCCGTCCAGCTGATTTCTTCAAGAAAGGCATCAATAAGCTACCAATGCGTTGGCAAAGATGCATTGATTGCATGGGTGATTATTTTGATTAATAGAAATAAAAAATATATAAAAAAATTACGCTTCATTTATTTCGTGAAAAACGGCAATTTCATAGGTAAAGACCTAATATGTACTGTAATGATTTTGAATCAAATACATAATTGGGAATAGAGAAACTATTGCTGATTTTTAATTGTCTACATTTTATAACGAAGTTTTCAATTTTTGCATTTGTAGTGGCTTTAACATAATTTAACATTATCAATACTAGACTGACTATAGTCAAAAAAATTGTGTGTCACTTATATTGCGCCCAAGGAATTTATGTACCTTAAGAAGTTACTAGAAATTCTACACGATTTTAACGTAGAAATAATTTTAAACCTTATAACCTTATAATAAGTGTATTAATTCTACTTGATATAATATTTAATACTTTGGCGCGGTATGCCTTTCATGCAGTTGCCATGGTCATAGAATTAATACTGTTAGGTATGACTTCAATAAGCTAATCGTTATTTTTTAGGTCTTGGCTAATCTACGATCTAATGATCTAATATCAATAACAGTTATACATTTTTTTTTTCAATTCGTTTTAGGTATACTTCAGTTACCAATCTAGACAGTGTGAAAAAAAGAACTCCATTTTAGTGTTACACGCCCTGGTAGGATTTGCAATTCACCTCCGACCTACTTACTAAGCTTGCTAGCTGATAGAAAGTAGAATGCTAAAAATCCACTATGAGACCACGAACTATTTGCACGACCAAAAGAAAATTTTAATGAAATAATTCACAATTGATATACACGTGTACAGTGTTCATTGGCTATTCGTGTTAGCGTATTTGTGATATTTGACAAACAATCGCCATGTTGGTGGTATAGATGCCGAATATTTGATTTATTTGCCTATTCGACAAATAAGGCAAACTGCGCACTTTTCTGTGTCTGTCGGTTTTAATGCACATCAAAGAGGCATACCGCAGCAACTACATATTGGCGAATTCACAAGCAGCTCCGTTGAAAGTACCTTAATATGATAAGAAAAGACAATGTGTAGAACACACATAACAAAACATTAAAGAACATTTGGGGGTGTCACATTTAAAAAGAAAAAGTCGGATTCTAGGATTATAGCATACAAGAACAAGATCTAAATCTGAACCATCAGGTGAAGGCACATGCGACGCATACCTACCAACCAACATGGTTTGCGTTTGCGGTAATGTATAGTTGCTTTTTCACGCGTAACACAGGTACAGTCGCTGAGCCTGTTACTACCTAGGCGAAGTGATAAGTGTTTAATTTCTATTTTGTAATAAAATTACGCAAACTGCATGAGACCTCCTTATTCACAACGCTTTTGAAGGACTACATTAAAGTTTTCAGCCGGTACTGCAGGTTCTTATAATAATAATAATAACCCCCAGACACACACACCAACTGTATGGCCCTAAAGTAAGCAGAGCTTGTGTCATGGATGACCATGACAGCGAACTAGCGGGGAACCCAGAATAAACATCTCTGTTCATCACACAAATGAATGCCCTGGCCATTACTCGAACCTGGGACCTCCAGCGTACGATGCAGGGCTACTAACCACTACGCGTTTCGCTGTGCCGTCTTTTTTGACAGCCATTAAAGAAAAACAATCGAACGTATTTTCGCAATTATGGAGAAAATTGAATTTCGTGTGTTGATCAAACATTAATTTTTGCGCAAAAAAGCTATTATGGAAACAATACCAAGACTTCGTAAATATTATGGGGGCTGCTCGGTCGATTAAAATCATTCGTACGAGCACCAGGATGCCCAGTTGAGGTCACTACTAAACATCAAACTACGTTAAAGTCCATGAACCATAAAATCCATAGTGCTGAACGACTAAAGAGTAAAAGTGAGTGAGATAGTGCAGATAGTAGGCATCTCAGACGAACGTGTGCAAAATATACATTAGGGATTTTTTTTTCGAAATGGACAGTTTATTTATGGCCCATAGGCCTTTTAAATTTCACCGGACTTTGTAGCCTAGCGCTGACGGCGCCTAGCTGGAACTTAAACTACTCCTACATACGACACGCCTAAGGGCACCCAAAAGGGCACGGACCTCGGCTTAGGACGTCGAATATTGAAACTACCACTGGTTCGGAAGGATCATCTACTGCCAAAGAACCAGCAAGAAACTCAGTAGGAATGCGTAAGACGCGTAACTTGGCCCACCGGTGAGTTAGGCGATTCGAATGCCGTGTTGCCCTATTTCTAACTGGAACACCGGCGTTCCTTGTCGTAATATCATCGTCGGGATCTGTTAAGACGTTACGCGGACACCTATAACGAACCGTCGCGACTTATTATTGACCAGCGAGTTGGGATGGTGGGAAGCATTATCGAAGCGGCGTCCAGCCGCCAATTTCATGAATCCGGCAATGGTGGGCAGCTCGAGATCCTTGTGCAGATCTAAGTTGCGGACATAGGGCCCCGACGCATTTGCGTAAGAACCTATTTTGAATAACCTACATGTGATTCAGGTTCGACTTGCTGGCGTGAGCGAAAGCCACACTGGCATATGACATGAGGGGGCGGATGCAAGTTTTGTAAAGTGTAAGCTTATTTCTAAGCGACATTTTACTCTTCTTACAAATGAGGGGGTGCAGCCTACCCATGACGAAGGCGGCTCGGTGCCGGACTCGTTTTATGTGATCCGCGAATGTTAGTCCTCTATCTAAAGTGACTCCTAAATATTTGACTTTTTTAGCCCATGGGATCGGAGTACCAAACAGAGTGATCTGACCTAATCTTTTGGAGGGTTTCCTAGAGCTGTTTGAGAGAGAGAAGTACACTGCTGCACTTTTTTCTGGGTTGACTTCTATTCTCCATTTTCTAAACCAAGCGCCTAATGCCTTGGCTGCGGATTGAAGTATTCTAGTTAACCTACGTAGATTCCTATCAGATGTGCATAGCGCGGTGTTGTCCGCAAAGAGCGCTAGGTCTACTTTCTCCGTCCTTGGTATGTCACTAGTGTATAGTGAAAACAAAGTTGGAGACTTGTGGGACACCGGCTAATACAGGGCGGGGATTGGAGAGTGCACCTTCCAATCTGTAGCGAAAGGTTCGACAGTGGAGAAAGTCTCGTATGATGTGCACGAGGCTGTCTGGCACGCCTTGTTCAAAGAGCTTGTATAATAAGCCGTTGTGCCAGACCTTGTCGAAGGCTTAAGCCACGTCACAGAAAAGCGCACCCGTGCCTATCGGTTTTCGACCTACGTTCCTTTGCTCCAAGATGTGCTCCGTGATGCGGTGCACCTGTTGGACGCGGGAGTGACGGGACCTAAAGCCGAACTTTTCATCCGGTAACAAGTGCTTCGAATGGATGACCTCTCGGAGCCTGTTCAAAATTATCCTTTCGTATAATTTGCCTATCGCGCTAAGCAAGCTAATAGGACGGTAGCTTGTAGGTAGATTAGCCGGTTTTCCGGGTTTCCTGATACCTATGACAATCGCTTCTTTCCACGTTTGTGGAACGGAGCAGTTATTGAAAATAACTACTAAGAGTTGTATGAGTGCGAGTGGGAGAGCTTTCAGAACCCTGTTTGGTATTTCATCTGAACCTGGGGCTTTCCGAGGTTTTAAGTTTTAATTATTGTCTGTATCTCTTCCACCGTTACCTGTTGCAAGGCGTCTGTCGGTGATTTGCCGCATTTAGTTTCGACTGTGCTATTCACAGTTTCTATGTGGAGGGCGTAGGTGCTTTCTGTGCTTGGTGTACATTGTTGGGCTAAGCTAAAAACGAGGGTATTTGAGGAGGGTAGTAAGGAGGAGGGGTCACTTGGGATACCTAGCTGCATGATTACCGGTCAGTGGTCCAAAGTAAGTTGGTGGATGACTTCTACTGAGTTTCTCGTTAACACTTTGTAGGATTGCTATGTCGAGAATATCGGGGCGATGATTTGTGTTAAAGGGACAGTGAGTCGGTTCCCGAGGACCCACTACATCACAGGTTAGCGAATCTAACATGTGATGAAGAAGACGGCCGTTTGGATTGGTAACTACGGAGTACCAACCTGATTGTTTCGAGTTAAAGTCACCAGCTAGTATTACGGAGGGACTCATATCGAGTAGCGACTGGAGGTCACTTTGAAGTATAGCTTTATCTGATGGTTAGTAGATAGCTCATCGCTATTTTACAACAGGAAACTTCGATATTCTCAAGCTGTGGGGGATCGACAGGTATACAGTGTAGTGACCTTTTGTAATAGATGAGGGTACCGCCTTTATCGGTGGTAAGCCTATCGTTACGAACGATGTTGTAGTTCGCTATTTTCGGGTCCTTGCGACTAGGTTTCAAAAAGGTTTCCTGCACAAGATATCGATTTGGAATTCTCGAAGGAGTTCATGAATTTCATTACGCCGATGTTTAAGAACATCGGCGTTGAAGTAGCCGATAGTAAGGTACCGAGGTTTTAATCTAGAGGACGCCATTTATAAGTTTAATTTTTTGAATTTTTGGACGTTGGCGATAAGCGCCTGGTGTTCGATCGCGACGAAGCACGCCGCCAGGAAGTCAAAGTGGTGATTTCTCCCAAGTCGAAACTTGAGGCGAATTCGCTTACAAGCGCAAAGTCTGAAAGTGGCTCTCCATGGGACCTGGCCGTGTGAGGAAAAGGCATGCAAGTAGGTGCTAACCTGACCTGCTGTACCTGAGAAGACGGGAGGGTGAGGGCTGCCATGGATTTCCTCACCATGGTAGGTGTGGTCACCCATGCGTTCTTGGAAGGCGGTGGAGGACCGTGAGGGTCACATAGCGGAGGCTGCAGTTTATTGGGTGGGCTGGGCTTTGCAGCAGGAGCAGAGGGTGGACACCTTTGCTTTGCCTTCTGCGCCTTTTTGGGGTTGGGCTTTGGGGCCCTGGGGCATCCTAGGTAATTGGCAGTGTGGCCAACTGACTTACATAAGACGCATGCAGGAGGTTCGACAGATTGCGGAGTTCGCGCGCAATCCGCGGTGCCATGATCACCCAGGCACTTGACTCACCTGGGCTTGGCGTGGCAATTTCTGGCTGTATGGCCATAGACTTGGCATCTATGGCATTGGCTGGGTATGTTTGAAAGGGATCTCGATGGTGATTCCTGATAGTCGTGCTATAGTTTAAAGGTTGAAAGTCCCCTTGCCCTCAGGGGTGTGGTCTAGTGCTACCAACACTAGGTTATACGGCATACGATCTTTGCCATACATACGGTGGACGGAAATGACCGGAAATTTTTCGGAGTTTTGGACTCATCGCTTGATGAGTCCGAGGGCTTGGCCTTTTTTGTCGTTTTGCGAAATTAAATGAAATGAAATATTTATTTCTCAACATTGACAATTACTTGTTCTTATTGACGTCAACTAAAACATGATTCTACCACCAGTTCGAAAAAACCTTCGTGAAGAAGAACTGGCAAGAAACTTCACGGGTATATTTTTTTCAAAATAAATTTATAGAGTCTCTTTATGTCTATACAAAATTATTCTTATCTGCATCTGTTAGCTCAGCAAGTCTCCCTCCCCCCAAGTATCCAAACGACGACGGTGAATCCCTCGTTGGATTCGATGGCTTGGGCGGGAGCCAGGATATAGCAATTCATCGACGATGAACTACGAGTGGACGAAGCCACGGACGAGCGCGACCTAGAACGATCGCGTGAGGGGTTGATGGATGCGGGTTGAAGCGCCCCTCTCCACTTTTTTGTCGGCGTTTTGGTTGTGGGTTTGAACCCACTTTCGAATTTTGTCCAGATGTCTGGACACTACTAGCGAACGAAGGCCATGAAGGCCTTCGATATATCTGCCTCCTCTGAAAATAACTTAAAAACTAACCATAGTTCGCTGAAGTCCGGGTACCTGGAATCCTAAAAAGGGTACGCAGGTAAAGAGTTGACCGCTTTAGGGTCAATCTTTACCGACAAAAAGGACAAATATGCACGGAAAGACACAGATATGATAAAAATAAATATAAAAATAGAATAGAAAATAAATAAAAGTGTAGAAAGGAAATAATATATAAAATAAAAAGGACTGGATCAGTACAAATTGGTTGTCACCGCAAGGTATCCTCTGTACTAAAACCAGAATACTTTACGCTGGGTACACACAGCACTCAGCACAAGCACAACACAGCACTTTGAAAACTAAGTATCTAAGTCGCAAAGAAAAAATTACTTTGAGACCGCTCGGAGGGAGTAAAAACCCCAGAAAAACTGTATCACGGAGCCAACACGCTAGTCTGTGACGTCAGTAAACTGAACGCCACTGAATATCGGGACCGATCAATCGGAGTGCTCTTACAACGTCCGTACCGGGCGGCGGTCGCAGCGAGAATCACATTAGGGATGTAACGGAAGTGATGGTATCGGAACCGGACTCGGATGAGGAATTGAAAAAAAATTACAGACTTCTAAAATGACAAAAAAACTTGAATTTGATATCATGATATGCGGGACACCAAGTTTAATAAAATAATACAACAATATTTAATCAACTTCAAACAATCATCAAAACAAACAAAATTGCGTCCCTTTACGGGTTCCCCATGTGACAAGTATAAACAAGTTCTTTCGCGTTGACTGCGGCCGCGCCAGTGTTGCCAGATCAGGGGATTTCCTCCCAGATTTAAGGGTTTTTCGACTGAGTTAGGGGCAAAATAGGGGGGGAAATATTTAGGGTTTTTTTAGGGGCAATTAAAAAAAGTCTGAAGGTTTGTTATTAATGTATTTTTACCATCTTTAAATTACCTGAGCGCTACAACTAGTCTTGGTCGAGATTCGAAGTGTTGAAGATAACGAATAAATTTAGCTATAAGTAGTAAAATGCGGCAATAATAAAGTTTAATAATATATGAACCGCATATGAGCATGTATCGCCTCTTTAAAAAATCGCTGCAATCCACTATCCACTTGGTGAGGGTATTCTAGGGGATTGCTAGGGGAGAAATCTAATTAGTCTAGGGGTATGTCGCCGAGACCATCTAGCAACACTGGGCCGCGCGCCGCTTCCGTCGCTGCATATCGACCTCCGATATACCTCTGATTCTAAAGTTTCGGAACCGGAACCGGAAGTGTAAACCCAATCAGAAGTTCCGACCTTTTGAAACCGGAATCAGACCTCCGTAACATCCTTAATATGCATATATTAAACAACATTTAGATACGAAGAAGCTCTCCGTGCAATGCGTGCCGCGCTTACTGCCTTGATCAAAAACGTTTTTACCTGTAAAAAAATGTTTACCTGTAAAGACCGCATTTGTCTGAGAAACCCCTTCCACAAAGATAACGTATGAGCACACCTGGGCAATAGCCATGGCCAAATTCCATGAGTTGCTTTGTATTATACACCATTTTCTGTTAACTAGATAGATAGAACTTTTATTTGCATCAAATACAAAGGTAAGATAAAAACAACAATACAAATTTCAGCTGACAAGCAGAAAGGAAAATATACAAAAAATAAAGAAAGACACAATAAAACAATTAAATAATCGTACATTTAGACTAAGTACATGTCTGCATAGTAACATGTCAGCTAAATAAAAAGTAACTATATAAAAAGAAATGGCTCGATGGGAAAAGATTAAGCTCCAATGAAGAGGTTATTTCTCAATCCATAACCTAAATCCTAAAAGCCTGCTTCGCAATAATAATTTGTTATTAAATTTACCTGTTTAATTTTTACCAGATTTATCGCTCCGCCCTCGTAGTAATACGTCACTATAGAGTCTGCACGTGAACTTTCAGAATTCAGATTCTTTTCACCTTGTTCTTGTACCTATTCTCTGCATATGAAACGTGTCCGACATGTATGCTATCCTATAATTTTCTAGTATCAAATATTTAGGTTTTCACTATTCGGCTCCGTGTGTGCTTCGTGTGTCAAATATTTTGCTAAATACGGCCAATACAAACACGCAAACACAATTAACGAAGTGAAGTGTCAGCATAATATGTTTCATAAGTTTCAGTGGGTTTCAAGAAAAAATGTAAAGTTTAAAAGAAAGATTCTTGCCAACCTATACGCCTACAACCTATAGCTTGGTTAGAAGGATTGCTTTTAGAAACTTTGTCATAGCCGGTAAACTAGTAAGCCATGCATCTGGCGGCATTCGTACCCATAGACATAATAAATCTTAGATGTTAATTGATTAATTATATTGTTATTTACTGATCAACGATTAATGATGCCGACCAAAGACCTTAAGTTTGTTTCAGTAATTACAGTGGCTGTCCTTTAACGAAACGCAACCACGTAATATTTGTTATTATAGAAAGGACTGTGGTACCGTCTCAGACGAGATATGAACATGACTCTACTTTAACTAAATTCAATAGTATCTACTCAAAACATCGAACAAATCTCATTTATGTTTACCTTGTTCCAACATTAGTAAAAATGTTTACCAACATGTTGCAATTACTATAATAATAATAACTCAATTCCTTTAGATACTAGGTACAATAATTACTGAAGTTGGTATTTCAAAAATAGTCAAATTATATAACATCCCCGGTCATACAGGGTGTCTGGTAATTAATGGATAACCTTGAAATGTCTAATAGTACAGCTTATGGCCGTTTTGAAAAAAATATACATATCATCAGATTTTTTAAAAGAAAAGTCAATATTTTTTATTATATTTTAATGTCTTAAAAACGATGACCAGAAATGAATATAAGCTATTCATACTATTTACTTTTTATCTATTAGCACAGTAAATCTATAATAATAAAACAACAAAAAAACAATAGAATTCATTCATTTCTGGTTTTATAGACAGTAAAATAATATAAAAATATCAAAGGTTTCCTATACTTATGATATATTATGTTTCGTATTTTTTTCAGAACGGCCATAAGTTTGTACTATTAGACATTTCAAGGTTATCCATTCATTACGGGACACCATGTAAAACTCTGTGGTTTAACCAAAAACGGTGGAGGTAAAATAATCTACATTAAAAATCACCTTAAATTTACGATAATTGCGAAGCCGACCGAAATATTTCAAAGCTTCTTTGGACTTGTTAACAAACCGCCAATGTGTTTGTAATATATAAACCACCCATTAAATTTCAAAGCAAAAACGCGGGTTAAGATTCATTTGTAATGAAACATGCAAGAACTAGCAAGATTAAACCTGTAATAAAAAGTTCCTTCTTATTTCAAGAATCCTTAAATGTATTTCCCTATACGAACTCCCTACAAAACCAAATCATAATTAACATGTTCCTTTCCAAAATTTTAAAATTGACACCACATAAACTCTGACACATCTGAAATATTTTCAATCAGACAACATTTTTACTAGTAATTAATAACATTTATTTCCTAAGTTTTTTCATTGAATATAAAAAATGTCTTTACTATCGTTGAGATATTATGGATCTAGGATATTAATGAGTAAAAAACATGGCGCCAAAAAAGAGTTTTTTAGGAATTACGAGATCCCAGCCCATCTTAAGTCGATTCCTACTGATAAGGACCCGAAGTTCTTCAGAATGGTGGAGTACTTCTACCACAAGGCCGTGAAGGTGGTGGAGCCAAGCCTTATCGAGAATCTGACGAAGCATACACATTTCTCCGAGAAGAAACGCAGGCAACGCACTGCTGGTATTTTGAAGGTAAGTTAGTTCTTAAGCCAGGGGCAGATAAATTGTAACACTACATTAATAGGTACAGCATGAAAAATGAGCGTACTAGACTAATTTGCGAGCGAACAACGAAAATCCGACAGCATCGTAAACACCTACCTAATATAAAATATTGCAGTACTTGCTTAACTGAAGCGGCACTATTTCATAAAGGAGGACTTTTCGTGCAAAAAAGCGGTGTGAAGTTATAAGGAACTGTTTTCCCGGTCTTTGTGAAACTAGCATTAGGCATAGCCTAATCATTATGGTGGGATCAAAGTAACAATAACAGAGATCCCAGCGTGATTCCTGATCATGTGGGAATTCCGGGATAAAATACGACTACGTATAGCCTCTAAACAATATTATTTACAAAATAGAATAGGTATAAACAAAAGAATAAGGAAAAAACACAAGGTTTTTATCGATTTTACTTATGTAAGTTTTTTTTGTTAATCAGTTACAGTTTCAGTTTACATAAACATATCTTTTCTCTTGTAGAATCATGAAAGTAAATCGAAAGGAATTGGTATTTAATACCGAAACTTATGCCAGCTTTTTACTTAAAAACAGAAAATAGCACCTTAACGTAGATGCTTACAGTAAATTATTTTTTGCCATAGTACAAATCTGCACCTGACTACCTTTATTTCCACCAGGTGATGGGTTCCTGTAACAGCAGCCTGCAGTTCGAGTTTCCCCTACAGAGGAAGAATGGCGACTACGAGATGGTCCTCGGATACCGCTCTCAGCACAGCGTGCATAGGCTGCCGTGTAAAGGAGGTGAGGTTTCTAGGTGTAGAAGAATTGTAATGTTTTCGGGTTACTCCTTGCGGAAAATTAAGTTGGTTTGAGTTGATAAGCACGCAGTTTATTACCCTTGCCCGCTCAGGCTTTCAACACTTCGTGAAAATTGCTGTATTTATTGCTTACATTGCATTGATTAATTTGGAAAAGTGTAAAATTATGGTAAGTGATTTCAAACACTCAAATTGACGTGGAAAATTACGCAAAGCAAAATGACGAGCGCTACTGTGACTTGGAAAGACGGTGGTCTAGTTATCTGCCTAAACATTTGTTCCATAACGAGCGCCAGCAAATTCCCTAGTTGTGAGGTGCTGACATCCGCGCGTCATTGCTTTTAAACTAAGTCTTAGGGAAAACACTAAAGCAAACCTTTCCAAACCAAAAGCAAAATAAAACTGGATAAAACGAATATTAAGTAGTTTAAGGCCGGCCCTTAACGATCAATTAAATTGCACACAATTACGAATTGTGCAATGTTTTTGACCGTTTAGGGTTAGTATTGATTGCACAATGGTTGAACAAAAGTTTGAGCAAGTTTAATTTTTGTTGCACCATTTTATTTTATATTTTTATGTGTGTATATTATTGCCTTGCCCAGGTTTATTGCGTGATAATATTGATCGTTTGATCTCAAGGGGAAGTTCAATTATATTGCGCCATAATAATTTCTTGCAAAGTTATTCTAGGTCTAGGGCCGGCCTAAGAGCTACGAGGAATGTCAGAGGGAACCTACCTTTTGGGGTTATCGACGGTTTTTGGCCGTTCAATTTTACTTAGGATTTACTATATTTTCTATTTCTTCTCATTATATTTACCACGCAGGTATCCGCTACAGTGACATGGTGGAGTTGGACGAGGTGCGGGCCCTGGCTGCGCTCATGACGTACAAGTGTGCCTGCTCCAACATTCCCTTCGGGGGATCCAAAGGAGGTCAGACAAATGCATGTCAATTTATTATACAAAAATAATTAATTAGCCTCTGATACCGACTTTTTTTTGTTACGATTCCCATTTCAAAATATGTTGACCCATTTGTTGGCTCTCAGCAAATTTGCAATTGGTTGAAAATACTATTTTTTTTAAATTTTATACAAAAATTCAAATAAGTATTTTATTTCATCATAAAATCTTTACAGGGCACTAGGTAAGTCCGAAATTGTAGAACCGCGTTTTCAGTCTGTTTACGTAATTCGTCACTTCATTAAAACTGAAATTGCGATTTCAGGAGTGGCTATTGATCCAAAGAAATACACAGTTGCTGAACTTCAGAGGATCACTCGGCGTTACACATTGGAATTAGCAAAGAAGAATTACATCGGTAAATAATCATGAATCATGTCAAGAAGCTTTTACACGAGACAATCTTGCTCTTTCCCACTATAAAGTTAGCGTGCGGATTATTAATTGAGATTTATCAATACCAGGCCTTAGTGTGCTTTTCCATTAATATTTTGATCCATTAATTCTTATGCTATTAACACAGGTTGCATCTATTAACCAGCGTTGCAAAATGTTGTAGGATTCTAAGTGGCCACCAGTTTTTAATAGGTAGTACATCTCTCATAAGCAGCGTTTTCTTTTAGGCGCGGCTATCGATGTACCTGCTCCGGACGTGAACACTTCTGGCAGGGAAATGTCGTGGATTGTCGACACTTACATCAAGACACTGGGTTAGTAATGGGATCACTGAAGTGACTATAATAACTTTTATATAATATGAAGAAGAGTGTATTTTTGATTTGATTTTAATTCGTGTGTAAGAACGTGCATTAGTGTATCCAAGATAACGCCCAAGAGTAATTAATGATAAAGTATAATCCTGCAGGATACAAGGACTCGAATGCAGCCGCATGTGTTACTGGCAAGCCGGTGACTGGCGGCGGCATCAACGGCCGCGTGGAGGCCACCGGGCGCGGCGTATTTCTCACCATCGAAAACTTCGTCCATGACAAGACATTCATGAAGCTTGTCGACCTGCCGACTGGATTTAAGGTTTTTTTGTTAAAATGCTAAAACGAAGCACGACATACACTGTGAAATTAGCACTGAAATATCTCTCGCATTCTTTATTTGGTAGATCCTAATTTACCAAAACATATTCAAACAAACTATACTTATAACTTATTGACAAAGAAACAAATGGACTTCGGGTCTAGGTTCAGTAGCTTTCAGAATGGAATAAAAATACAAAAATGGAATGAATGCCCTACAAGCCTGGATTTGCTCGGCCGCCCGACAACACATCCAAAATAGCTGAGAAAACTGTCTAAATTTGAACGCTCGAAGTAGTCGATGCTGCATTTCATTGTGCAACTTCCTAGTTGCAGCCACATAGGGTGAAAAATTGTTAGCAAGCAATAATGAGTTGTAATGCAACGATACAATTTATATTTCAAGTGGTTTTATTCCTAATTCTGTACATGAATGGGTTAACTCGAGACACAATCAGCTAATCGACCTATTTACCTATACAATACGTACTATGCAGTTTTGTAACCATGCAACGACGGATCTCAGTGCTATTGAATTCTGTATCAATCTAGGCTTTTTTAATTACTAAGGCCCATTTGCACCAACGTTATTTTCCAATCGAAATTGACAATGATGGTTAGGTTTGAACCGGCTAACTCTGGGTTAAATTAGTAACTCGTCACCGAGCAAGTGGGCTTAAATGGACCAAACACATACCCCAACTTATAGATATTTCATTTCATGAGTGCTCTTCTGAAGTGAGTTGTACGCGCCTTCACGTAGAATATTTCAACTCGACAATTTAGGTATCGATACTAACATGACACCTTATCAGTTGCAGCCAACTTCAGAAGAGCTTTCGTGAAATGAAATGGTATAGATTACCACGACAAGGATTAGATTTGAAAACTCGTCAAAATGCTTCTCCACCCCAGGGCAAGACGGCAATCATCGAAGGCTACGGCAACGTGGGCAGCTACGCAGCCATCTACCTGCAGGAATCCGGCGTGAAGGTCATCGCTGTCGTAGAGTACGACTGCTGTCTTAAGAACGACAAGGGCATTGACACATGGGTATGGAGTATGAGAAAGAAACAGTAAAATATGCAATATGTAACTCAACACAATACTACTCATCTAATCAGTATAGAGGAGCTTTCAATTTAGATGTTTCGAGTCGGACGGCTGCGGGTCCGGAGCGGTATGGTGGCATTGTACGGTGGTCGTTTTGCGCACAGACTATATTGTTTTTGAATCAAGCGACCATGGTCCGGCGCTGGTGCTGCACTCACTACAACAATGCGACAACTTCGCGAATGCCGCGTGTTCACTAGGCATGGTTCAATCAAATAGAGGCATCACTAACATACGAACGCACTGCAGTCCAAAACGCTTTCAATTTAGACGGTTAATATCGGACTGATGCAGTCCCGCAGAGTGGCCTTGCTGCAGGATGCAGTGGTCCGACACGAAACATCTAAATTGAAATCGTCCTTAAGCAAGTCCCTTGACATCTTCTACGCGGTTGCAATTTACCTCTCAAACAAAAGAACGGGTATCCCTGCCTCGTATCCAGAAAAATAATATTCATTGTTCACGAGGAAAACGAGAGTGAAACAAAATAAATTGAATGAATATAGGCCAGTCGAATTAAAATAATTTCAATGTAGCTTGATTAAATTTAGCTTTTTTATAATTTTTTTATATTTATTGTAAATTGTTGGGCGTTGTCTTCTATCTCTTCTCGTATCATGTTGGTTTTGTATACTTGAATTTGTAACTTAACTATTTCCTTAAACAGAAATTATTACATTACAAAGCGAAGAACAAGGGAAGCGTGAAGGGATTCTCTGGCGCCAAGGAAGTGTCGCGCGAAGTTATCAACGAGAAGTGCGACATCCTGGTCCTCGCCGCCTTAGAGAAGACCATGGATGCTGAAAAGGCGAAGAAAATTAATTGCAAGGTAAGGTTTTTCCGATCATTGTGGCCGTGATTTTTCGACTCGGACGGACTTTATCTTAGCTTTCCTTTTGTTGCTTACAAACGTCTATTTACGCTAGAACCTTCGTCGCCCTTCAGCCCGTTCCTTTTCTATAATGTTAGGTGGCTTTAGTGATCTTTTTTAAAATAAAAATTGTAAATGTCCGAAACCAGTGTACGTAAAATTAAATGGTGCTTTCTGAAATGTACCCCATCTCCTAGTTTGAAGTTTATTAGTCTGAATATATCGACTATAAAGTTTAAAATCTTTTCTATTTCTGTATATGGAAAAGATGTTTTCTTTATAGATCATAGCTGAGGGTGCTAACGGTCCGACGACGCCGGCCGGTGACACGGTGCTACAGGAGCGCAAGATCCTCAACCTTCCCGACTTGCTGGCGAACGCAGGTGGAGTCACGGTCTCTTACTTCGAGTTCCTGAAGAACTTGAACCATGTCAGCTTCGGCAAGCTGAGCATAAAGTTCTGGAGGGACTCTAATACGGCGCTGCTTGGTGAGTTTTTTTTAGTGATAAGTTCGTAAGTTATTATAATTTAGTTTTATGATGCATTTCTCTTTTGCCAACGTTGCTTGTGCTTTATTTCACTCCACATTCTTGCCTGGTTTATAATGACCTGTTTGGGCTAATTAATTCTCGTTCCACCTACAACAGCTGAGCTATCCTTAGTTGCAAGCAATGCTCTGAATTATGTCAACCTTCTAGCCATTCATAGCATCAATAACTTTAATTTCTTTTCTTTAGATTCTGTTCAAAAATCACTCGAGGAGGCTAACCTGGACGTGTGCGTCCGACCAACCGATTTGTTCGCTTCGATGATGTCTGGCGCCAGTGAAGTTCATATAGTCAACTCGGGGCTTGAGTACTCCATGGTGAACGCTTGTGAGGTGAGATGTTACTGACGTATTGTACTAAGCGTACTAAGAGTCCCCACAAAGATTTTTGTTAGATTTTGATTTGGTAAACAAATCGACCGAACACAGGAACGGTCCGTAAAACGACTGACATTGTTTTCTTTTAATGTCTGGGAATGTGGTATTTGTTTAATTCAAATTCGAATCTTAAGGTGGCGACGACGTAAAGAGCCCGGACGCCACAAGACGTATTAATAAACAAATCATGCGTCAATATTTTCTACACTGAAATTGTATCCCACTCAGGATTTAAGTTGACCTTAGACTGCCTGTCCACTAGACAGGACCAAAATTGCTGTGCCAAAATGAACCTATAGAATTGCATAAAACCTCCGCTCCGCTTATAGCCAGGAAATTGCAAACTAGTTAAAAATTCATATATTTTGTTATAATTTTCTGAGCTCTTTTTGTTGGCAGTCGGACAGTTGCCGGTTGTTGATTCGGCACACTACACGATACCGTAGTTTGTGCAGTAAGGTTGTTTAAAAGCTAATGTTGCTTGTGCCTTCAACTGACAACTCTGTCCAATGGCCATCTTTCGTGCGAACTTTGCACCCTGTCTGTTACATACTTTGAATTTTCAAATTCCAGAAAGTAAAGAAAGCATGCTTGCAGTACGATTTATGCTACGATCTCCGAACGGCGGCCTACATCACAGCAATAGAGAAAATATTCACCACTTACGACGCGCACGGGTTAGCGATGTAATTTAATAGCCTGTGGAATACTGAATAGCTTTAATATTTATGAGGGGTGTGAAAATAAAATTAAACAGACAAAGGCTTCTGTAACGAGATGTTGAGGAAAAGATTGCTTACCGAATGTGTAGCTTTCAGCAAACGTAAACTTTATTATTTGCGTATGGGAATATGTAGGACGTTTTGTATTTTTCTTTAGAGAAAGGTGTTTCATTTAATTTTAAGATTAAATTGATGATCTGCGTTTCAGTACTTATTGTTGTCTCCAGAGTATCTCAACGATAGTCTTTAATTCAATGGCTTCTTGTACATGTGCTCATGATTTTAATGTTCGCTGTTTATATAAGATGATGAATAAAAGTTTTACAAGTTTTAATTTTTTTTTGTTTAATTTTTCATACAATACAGTAAACAATGCAACTTGGCCAGTCGGCTTAGTAGTTAACCCCGAAAAAAAAATGTACAGCGACATTTAATTTTACCAATCACTGAATATAAATTTAGAAGCGTGATTAAATTTGACCGCTGCTTTAACCATCTTTATTTCAAGGTGAGAAAACTGATTTTCTCAATATCTTTGCTATTTCCGACTTCATTCATTATTCAAATTGCTGTCCGGCTCGCTATACCACTGGCCATACCCCTGGTCGTAGGGTGGGTATAAAACTATACCACTGAGGTAATAGTGTAAATTACTTTTATTGCAAAAATATATATCTTAATCTCTCTTGATCCTCTTTTTGGGGCGAATTGACCCACTAACTTTTGTTTCAGGGTTGTCACCATAAATTTTTTAACTAAAACTAAAATCTTATTTAACTTGATTGTTAAGCTTTTCAGTCATTTTGAGTAGCTGGACACGCACCATATTTGATTTGTTATAACATTAACCCAAGGTCAAAGTCACCTTTTATATATAGATATATTAATTTTTTTGGACACCTGGGGTGGTTACTGCATGACTCGAATGTCACATAATTATCTACAATATTTTGTCAACGATTGCTATGACATTAGATGCGCAGTCAAATTGAGCTTCTTTACCTACTCTATGATTTAAGGCTTAGTTATAAAATTGTCTACAAAAAATTATCCTGCTCTTTTTCCTTGTCTTTTTTGATATATTACGATATTGAAAATTAAGATATATTTTGTAAACCTAGCTATCAGTGACTATCCATTATTCAGAGTTATTTCAAGATGTCCGAATGTCGTCAAATATGGGATGTTTTAGCTCTTTTTCAGTACCAATCCAAAACACTATTTTTACAAGTTGTTTTGTGCGGAATGTTTTGCAATTTATAAAACCTGACATTAATAATAATAATAATTTTTTATTTTCCAAAAAGATTTACATAGGGTACTTAAGCGTATACTTAATCCTATGTACAATTATTTTAGGTTCCGCATCTGCTGCCGAACTGGGTATAGCCCGTACTTCAGCATACAGCGCCTCTATCCTCAGACCAAGTTGGATACATTATAGGTCACAAAGTACAATGTTTTTCCAATTATAACGTAAAAACTATTACTAATAATAAACAATTATAACTTATACTTAAAATGTCAGTCCTCTCGGTGTGTGTGAAGTGTATGTGTGCGTGTGTGTGATGTGCATGAGTGAGTGAATGGGAGAGGGTGAGTAAAAGTGTAGTGTAAGAAGTTATTTACATTCAAATGGATTGTTATTATTATTTACGAACATATACCAATGTATTTTTCAGTTTCATCATAAGACATTGTCAGCAGAAAGGTTGTTACGACTTTTTTGACTGGATTTGTGCATCGAATACACACCTAATAGTTTATTCGTCTTATTGTAGATGATCGGGCCTAAAAAGGAAAAGAATCTCTGGACAGCAGTCGTTTTCGCAGCAAAACTACGATCACAAACAGCATACCATCGACGCTTTTTGACCCTATTTGGGGAATATTTTAACAAAGAATGCTGCTTAAGAATTATCCTAAGTACAAACAGTTGTGGCACAGTCAATACCTCACTATATTCATACAGAAGTTTCGTTGGATACAGGAAAGGTTTAAATGTACAGACTTTAAGAATTGTTCTTTGCGCAACCTCAAGCTTTTTTAACGTAGTTTTGAAAGCTCCTCCCCAGGACGATATGCAATACGTAAGTAGCGACTGAGACAAGGCAAAGTAAATCCCTTTGAGAATAGCTGGTGGAACAACATGTCTCAATGTCTTAAATACATATATCAGTTTGCGAACTCTCTTTGCTAAATATTCGGCATGTTGTTTAAAAGTGAGATGATCATCTATTATGACACCCAGATATTTTATAAAATTTACACGTTCTAGTGGTCTACAACGACAACGTGTATTAGACATAAAGTTGCAGTAGTCGGGGCAGTCATGAGCAACCAGATTAAGGTGGTGGGATAAGTTGTGCCAAGAAAAAGCCAGGTATTTAGTTTTTTCAGTATTTAGAGTTAAGATGTTGCTCTCCAGCCACTTCTTAACTAAATCAAAACCGTGTTGGGCGGATAAATATGCCTCTTTCCAAGTTTTTGCAACAAAAATAAGGGCGGTGTCATCAGCGTATGAAATAATTCTTCCTTGACGCAACGCAAGGCTTAGCAAATAATTTATATAAATGAGAAAGAGAGTTTGGCCCTAAGATGCTGCCCTGCGGTACACCGTAAGTTATAGAAAGGTCAGAACTACTAAAGGAACCTATCTTTACACACTGAAGTCGGTCCGAAAGATAGTCGGTAAAAAGATCAAGTTGTTTGCCCTTAATACCTATGTTTTCCAACTTTTTGAGTAGTATGGGGATAGACACCGTGTCAAATGCCTTTGCCAAGTCCAAAAATATTGAAATACATTTATAACCTCGGTCTAAATTTGTTGTTATGTAATTAGTAATATCATTAACTGCGTCATCTGTAGATTTGTTTTGACGAAAACCATACTGGAATTCTGATAGTAACTGTTTTGATTAAATGTAATTAGTAAGTCTGTTAATTAATAACTTTTCTAATATTTTAGAAATTGCAGGAAGTATTGCTATAGGCCTGTAACTTCCGACTAGGTATCTGTCCCCTGCTCCCTTATAAATTGGACGTATTTGCGATATCTTCAGAGCTTTAGGAAAGATTCCATTAGAAAAACACAAGTTAAAAATGTACGTTAAAAGCGGCACAAGAACGTCTTTGTGTTCTTTAAGTAATCGATTGGAGATGTTATCCCAACCCACACTGCATTCGTTTTTAAGACTCGAGATGAGATTTTTTACTTCAGCTTCGTTTGCGCCATGGAGGACAACAGAATAAGAACCTTTATTGGACGCAACTGGTAGTAAATTTGAAGAAGAAGTTGTAACAATTTTTTCAGCCAATGTTTTGCCTACGTTTACAAAGTAATGATTTACTAAATCTACTGAATTTTGAGGACAATCTGATATATTCAATAGCTCTTTAGAAAGTGGTGTATTTCTAGTCGTACTTGTGATCTGTTTAACTGAGTCCCATAGCTTTTTACAATCACTACCCGCTTTCTGAATGAGGTCTCTTTCATAAGTACGTTTAACTTTTTTGAGAATCATGCGACAAAAGTTTCTGTAACGATTATAAGTTATTTTTAGGACAAAGTTTTCAGGACAAGATTTAGCTTTTTTATGGAGGCGATCTCTGTTTCTAATGCACCTCAGAAGGCCAGGGGTAATCCAGGGCTTAATTATCCTTTTTCGACGCGCTAATGGTACAGTTTTGGAATTAACTTCGATTCCTTTTCTGATATTATTTATTAGATGATCAAGAGCCTTATTTCAGTCGTTCGTTTCATAAATAATATTAAAATTTATATTGTTTATATATTTAGCCAAATTCTCTTTGTCAATCACCGTGCGGGATACAGATGTAAATTGACGGACGGGTTGTGTCTTAAGACATGTGATCACGGTCTTGTGATCAGTTAAGGTGGATTCTATCACTAAGGTCAATGGTGGGATTTTCGTTCTAAGCAATGTATGATCTAAACAGGCCTTATCGCGCGTGGGTAGAGTATGAGAGGGAAAAAGTCCATGGTAAGCCGTTAGTGCCAGGTACTTATCAATGTTTGCGTTAGGAACCTCAGTTATTATATCTATATTTATATCACCGACCAGGGCTATATTTTTAAAACTCGATAGACTTCTCAATATTTGATCTAGAGATATCAAAAATGGATCTAAATTGTGATATGAAGGGGATCGGTAAACTGCTAGAATTGCTGTATCTCTATTTCCAAGTTTAATAAGTAGGCAATTACAGTCCTGCACATTGGGCTCTTCAACATCAAAAACGAGTTCATCTTTGATATATGCCACAACTCCATCATTTTGTATCATATTTTTTCTAGATGCAATAACATTGTAACCTCTTATTAAAGGTATACTAGAGACACAGGACATCCAACATTCGGTTAGTACTAATATATCACAATTCGTCTCTAACATTGCTCTTAGTGCCTCAAAGCCCGCAAAGTTGCAGTTTAAGCTCCTTATATTTTGTATGAGAAGCGACAGGTTAGTTTTACGGGGGAGTAATTTCCTGCATTCGCCCACTTCACATGCGTAGGCTTCACAGCTAGTGCTAGTATCAAAATTATCAATTAAGTCCACAAAATTAGCCATTTGTATAAACGAAATTCTGTTGATCCAGGTAATTTTTAAAAGAAAACAAAACACCGGAGTGACATACACCAGTAAATATTAGAAGCGTCCTGTCATACATATAATACGCACGACACATATATACTATAAAATTATATTTTTTAATTATTTTTATTTCATTATTTCGTGAATCCATTTTGAATAAGAAAAAATATGTAAAGTGGAATAAGTGTGGTGTATGCTAAAACTATTTGTAAATATGTAAAGTAATTGATTAGAATAATATTTGAAAAGTTGTGCATATGAAACAGGTTATTTTTAGTGTTGAACACAGAAACGGGACTAAATGTAGAAACAAATATTAGGAGCAATTTTTGATATGGATAATACGCACATTTCTGGTAAATAATGTGATTGTACTTAATATTTGTACTTATTTTATTTTTACGGGAATTTGTGTGAAAAAGTTTAATAATGGTATATGGTAAAACTTTAGTTAAACATAATAAGCTTTTGATTCGAGTGTAATCTAAATACATAATATCAATTCAGTGAAAAATAATTATAAAGGAGTGTTGGCTTACGACATATCGAGCGAGTCATGCGGCTTTCCGATGAGATTTTTATATGAGCGGATTTTTCATCTTTTCTGAGATAAACTAAGCCACGAGATGTCCAACATTAATTATAGTGATTTTGTTTTTGGAACGATCTTGCCAAATAAAAGAGCCTTTGGGATTTTTGCGAAAGTGTCTCTGATACATAAATAGGCTTGGCTGAACCATGCAAGCCAAGGTGTCCTGTATTAAGCTTCTCGCTTTTTTTCTTGTTTTTGTTGAAAGTTTTTAGCATTTGCAGTAAGTTGTCCCTAACCAGAGCTGTTGTAAAGTCAACCATAATTACATTACTTTGTGAATCTTTGTGTGATCTCTGCCTGTATATATCTTATATCTATCTGTTATAATAGGTCTTTACCTATGAAACTGCCGTTTTGCCGTACTGGCCATTTCAAATGAAAAAAATTTTTTTTTTGACTGATAATTCTAATTTCAAATTAATTTTATTTGACAAACATGGAATTCTTTTTCTAAAATCGTCATTTGTTTAATAGTTAGTGTTTGGTTTTCAAAGCATTCGAACATTTTTCGTCATCATGGATAAGTTAAAAATTCGAGTAATTATGGAGTATGAGTACCGTCGTGGCAGCAAAGCGGCACAAGCGGCACGCAACATCAACGACGTTTACGGAGCGAACACTACAAACGAACGCACCACCCGTTATTGGTTTACCCGCTTCCGTTCTGGAAATTTTGCCCTGAAAAATGAACCCCGTGGTCGTCCGAAAACTTTGGTCGACAATGACAAATTAAAGGCAATTGTGGAAGCTGATGAAACTCGATCCACGGCTGAATTAGCAGCAGCTTTCGACGTTAGCATCAAAACAATATTGGTCCCTTTGCGTCAAATTGGCAAGGTAAAAAAGCTTGACAAATGGGTACCCCACGAACTCAATGACCGCCAGCGCGAAGTACGCGTGGAGACGTGCCTTGCACTGCTCAGCAGGCATACAAATGAAGGAATTCTGAACCGCATAGTTACTTGTGACGAGAAATGGATCCTGTTTGACAATCGTAAGCGCTCAGCAAGTTGGTTGGACCC
This sequence comes from Marasmarcha lunaedactyla, assembly GCA_923062675.1. Lineage (NCBI taxonomy): Eukaryota > Metazoa > Arthropoda > Insecta > Lepidoptera > Pterophoridae > Marasmarcha > Marasmarcha lunaedactyla. The sequence continues at coordinate 22,590,927 of OV281345.1, forward strand.
TGGTTCAGCACCCAAATAATGCCCTAAACGAAAACTTACCCCTAGAAAAGTGATGGCCACTGTTTGGTGGTCGGGACAAGCATTACTGCAGATGTGTACTGTGAAGAACTGAACACAATGATGGAGAAGCTCGCACGTCTCCAACCAGCTTTGGTCAATCGTTCGGCTCCACTGCTCCTGCACGACAACGCGCGACCTCACCTCATACTGCACAGCAGACGGTCTCCAAGCTACAAGAGTTGGGGTTGGAAGTTCTCCGTCATCTGTCGTACTCACCAGACCTTGCGCCTACAGACTTCTACTTTTTCCAAAATTTGGATAACTTCTTGGCGGGAAAAAAATTCAATACCCGAGAGGCAGTACAAAATGCCTTTGAAGAATTTGTTGCCTCCCGTCCAGCTGATTTCTTCAAGAAAGGCATCAATAAGCTACCAATGCGTTGGCAAAGATGCATTGATTGCATGGGTGATTATTTTGATTAATAGAAATAAAAAATATATAAAAAACTTACGCTTCATTTATTTCGTGAAAAACGGCAATTAAATAGGTAAAGACCTAATATCTATCTCTACATTCTTTTTTCTGTTTAACCATTTTCTGTTTTATTGTTGTCAAAGTGGAAAAGGATGACCTCTATGATATGATATTTCAGAACTACACTACGTTTCACTTTCGGCTAGCGCGATGTAGACCAGTTCGAAATGTTTGAAAAAGTGTGGTAGACATATTAAAAATATTAAAAATTATACCCTGCATTATGTTCTACTTTGGAACAAAAAACAAAACATCATTGTGTGCGTTACCCCAGCTGGAAAGTTGCTTTAAGAGCGTTATGAGTGGGACGCACAATCAGATCGTCACCTGCTGTAAATGTGCGCCAAATTAAAAACTTGTGCGTATTGTCGTTTTGGAAAAAAAATGTAAAATGCGATTTCTGCTAGGGTAATGCTGTTCCAGCAGGAAAATTCTAAACGAATGATCGCAGAGAGATATGTTGTGCACGTGCAGAGAGCTTATATTTGTGGGAATTAGTGCGCTGCAAAATAATTTGTGGGTCTTCAGGTTTTCGAGATATTTCATTTCCTGCTGCGGTACTGTTTTGCAGAATCGTGTATCTCGGAAACCATTGTGTGCCGCTGTAAAATAAACATGCACGACTAGCTCTTATTTGTGCGGATTTGTGGCGGAATCAGATTTTAGAAAATGGTTATGGTTTTCAAGTAATCGGACTTTTTTCAAAAAAACGAAAAATAAACTGTTTTCAGTCCTACTTGATACCTTTAATAACTATAAAAGGATTCAAAAGTGTACACCCATTAGTTATTGAATAATACTAACAGTCCAAACGACGACGTCATAACTTTGACGTCAATTTACAAGATACCAGCTGAACTAGGTATTTCGGTGAGATCCAAATATTAGTGCACTTTATGACATTGTTCATTAAAGAAGGGAATCATAAATGGCGGCTTGTACTTGCATTGACAGGTAGTACAGTTAGCATACAAATTTTCAAGACTTTTTCAATTCAAAAATAATAAAAAAAGATCGGGTTTTCAAACTTGCTTCTGACAGCGGCTTCGTCGGCGTGAAAGTTTGAAAGACACGTTGCACCATCCATTATCATTAGAACGTTTTTGTTGTTTTCATCAGAAACAGTGCTTTTTTTGGGATGAAAGGACCTTATGTCCATTTTTGTACACCTGAAATATAAAATAAATAAATAACAAAATTATATTAATATATTATTATATTATTATTATATTAATATATTATTATATTATTATTATATTAATATTATTATTAATTATAAATAAATATAAGTAAATAACAAAATTTTAGGAGAATCCTCATTATGATGTTGGTTAAAATAAAAAACGAATATTTAAATCAAGACTAATATTTTTTTTTACTTACCGTACGCGCGAGAGAGTATAGACGGCACTAGTGTGCGAGCGAGAGAACATGATAAGCACCGCCATTTTCAATTCCTTTAATGAACCATGTTATATCAAATATCATATAGTAACAATATCAGCTTGGAATGTTTCGTATGTGTTTAGATATCGAGAAAAATCAGTAGCCACAAACAACGGCTGACTGTCCGATCAAATTCGAATGTCTACAAAAAAGCGACCATTTCATACATATCGATGACCTTCTTTACAGAACGTATAAAACCTAAGCTGTTAGCAGAACAGTCGCGTTCAAACGCGTATTGCTAGATAAATAAAAGTTTTAACGGTTTTACTCGCATATATTACTAAGAAGGTTCTTAGTTTACTAGTTATGGATTATTAGTTTATGAAAATTTAAGATATTTCATGAAGTATCTAAGGAGTATTACGTGTTTTTTCAAAACTTTAATTTTTTTTCCATCGAGAGAAGTAAACGTTATAGAGTTTGTGAAGACGTTATTGTGTAGAATATATCCTCTTGTTTCACATAATATTTAATATGGAATATAGCTACCATATTGTATATATGTATATGTTCATTTTTACTGTTGTGCTATACATAAGTAATGATTTTTTTATTTTACCAGGGCACGTTGGACCGTTTCATACAAGCTAGACGGGGAAAATTCTGATTTCATTTTATCTTTTTAACCATACAAATATTATCTGATCTACAAATATTACTAATGTAAACTGGATGTTCTCCTTCGATTTCACATAAAATACTGAATTTGAACGAAATTACAAATATAAAAAGTAAGTTACATCTATGACTGCAATATACAGTACGTAATTAGAAAAACGGCAAAAAACAAGTAGAATGTAATCCAATGACAATTTTTTATCTGCCTTTTCTATTTCAGTGTACTCAGACAGATCACGTTTGTACCGGTAAGGTAGTAAAGTTAAGAAGGTCATCGATATGTATGAAACGGTCGCTTTTTTGTAGACATTCAAATTTGGTCAGATAATCAGCCATTGTTTATTGCTATTGATTTTTCTCGATAATTAAATACATACGAAACATTCATTCCACTAAACACAAATTCCCACAAATATAAGCTCTCTCCACAATATATATCTCTGCGATCATTCGTTTAGAATTTTCCTGCTGGAACATCATTACCCTAGCAGAAATCGATTTTTCTATTTTTTTTAAAACGACAATGCGCACAAATTTTTTTATTTGGCGCACATTTACAGCAGGTGGCGATCTAATTGTGCGGCTCCATCGTGACGCTCTTAAAGCAACTTTCCAGCTGGGGTAACGTACACGACTGTATGGTTTCAATAATCGATGTACACTGCGAGCTATGACTTACGAAAACTATTTATAACTAGGGTATAACTAACATTGAATGACTTACTAATTAATTATTTAATTACTTGATTATAAATCAAGATGATTGCTTTTGTTATATCAATGATAAATAATAATTACGGTTATAGTACAATAATTAAATCAAACAAAAAACATCAAAAGAGCTCTTAAATTGGATAAGCGATAAATTGGAAAATAACAGTAACAACAGAATTAATAAAACGTCAACATTATACGTAGTGCCATGTTTTGCCAAGACGTGTGCGTTACCCCAGTCGTTTTCAAAACTTCAGTTTTTAACCACGAATCGTTATGACGGATCTGTCGGTACGACTATGCGTTTTTTTTTATTATTCTTTTATTACACGTGTTTTCTTTTTATTTATTTTTTGTTTAAATCGAAGGTAAGGCAGTTGTCCCACCGCCGGCGAGAAAACCACTAACTATCGGCTATTTTCTCGCTAAGAAACGTACAAAAGATATACATTTCATGTAAACAAAAGAGATACATATACAAATAGTTGATCGCTGACTGTTCACACTGCCGGCGAGGACTCGCTTCAATATTTTGACGCTGAGCGACAAGAGCTAGGAAAGATAATACTCGAACAGCGATACTCGACCAGAACTCACATCGAGAGAGCAACTGCGGTCATTTCTCTACTGAGCGAATCTAAAAGTACACGTATTTTAATTTATTATGAATATCAAACAATCATTTGAATTTTCATTGTTATCTAGTTCAGACGACGATGATGATGTATTATTGGATTGGCAGCGGAGTAGACGGAGGGGCAGGAACCTCAACTCGACGTTACACAAGAGAAAAAAGCTATAAATAATATTTAAATTATCGAAATAGCTAAAAATGCCGGTCTCAAACTATAGTATTAGACGCATTTTCATGCCATATTTTTTTATTTCAATCACTCAGCGACACATAGTTCTGCCGTATCAAAAAAAATTAATTATTAATCGATGTTACCATTTGTCAAATCAAAGCGTCTGTGATTGGTCAGTTTTTGCCCACGTAGGTATTTAACATTTTCTTGTGAGGGGTTGAAATTTTTAAGGTATGTGATTTTATGGTCTTTGTAATTTTATCGATGACAGTATCAGTAGCAATATCTGTATCTAGGCAATTTATAACTGGTGAATAGTCCAGGTGATCAAGGTCATTTTTTATAGCATTAAAATCAGTTTTAAAAGTTATCTTTGGGAATTTATTACGAAAGTAATTACGATGGTTGTTTAGACATAACATAGTAGGAATATGATCAGTGATTGGGGATTCAATAGCGATGGCTACGGAATTATATTTATTATTAGACTTCAGCATAATATGGTCTAAGCAATTGTTTATTCGGGTGGGGAAAAGATGAGCTGGTAATAAGCCAAGCGAAGCCATGGACGTAAGATAGTAATCAGAATGGACATCTGTGTTATTTTCTTTTATATCTACATTGATATCCCCAATAACTGTAGTAAGGTGATAGCTGTTTAAGCCTGTTAAGATGTTATTAATACTGCAGATAAAGTTGTCCAGATTTGAGTACGAAGGAGATCTATATATAGCAAGGATTGCAATTTCCTTATTGATGGTACACACCAAACAGTTCCCATCGATGAAATTAGGTTCCCAAACATAGACTTCAATATTATGTTTGGCATAAATAACCACACCGTCATTTTGTATAATATTATTGTTTGTGTGATATGACGTGAACCCCTACAGTTGTGGGATGTTACAATTATTTTTAAGCCAACATTCACTTAAGATCAATATATCGAGGTCAAACTTTAATAAAGCTAGTGTAGCAATACATTGATCTATGTTTTTATTGATACTCCTAATATTAATGTGTAGGCACTTTAAATAGTTAGAAGGGTTGCCAAGTATCTCATAACAGGTTTCAGGAGGACACTTCAAAGATTTAGCAATAGAAAAGGAGTCAGAGTCATTGTTTACTGAGTTAAAATCGAATTTTGGTACAATAAACACTATGTAAATTTGCGGCAATGATTTGAAAAAGCATGTGAAATGGACAGAGCAACACTGACATTTGTACTGGGTTAAAATATAGAAAATAGTTAATTATCCAATTCGAAACAACATGAAGATGAGTAATTATGAGGAATGTAATGATGCGGAATTTTAGTTTTATTGCGTGTAGACAATGTATGTGCTGTCGTAATAGTATGGTGATTGTGCTGTGTGTAGGTGTAAATGTGTAGTGTATCTGTGTGTAAGTGATTTGTAAATACGAAGGCAAACAATTTCTTAACCATAAAAGCATTAAGATAGTAAGATCTTTTTGAGAACAATTTAAGTGTTTAAAAATAAATAATAGTATAGGCCATAGAAAGTTATATAAGCTTGGAGTTTTATCATTCTTAACTAATGACTCACTTGAGCTAATAGGTGAAAGTCACTTCTTAATTTTAAGATCACATAAACACTTCTCTGATTTAATAAGGATTTGTGGAGAACCTTGGTCCTTACGAAGGAGAATTTTGCTGTTTGATATCCAACAGTATTTGTATGCTTGGTCTTTAGCAAATTGACGCGCTTCGTAATATAACTTTTTTGATGATGGCGGCAATTGTTCATCTATGTAAAAAGGTTTCTTTTCGCCAGGTAGACCAATGTGGTGAGTGTTCAGTTTGTCATCAGGTCTATGTGAACTATTAAATTTTCGAACTGAGGATAAAAACTCCTGTTTAGTCATTACTTTAGAGAACTCAACAACTATGTTCGCGGCCGAGTTTGGTATGCCGGGTGCGCGGTACACGTCACGCAAATCCAACGGCTGCAAATCTTTATTTACTACCTTTCCGATTCCTGTTACTAAATTTGTAAGGTCTTCGATACTTTCCTTGTCCTTTGTAGGGAAGTTACGAATTCAATGGTGGCGGAGCGCGAGCATTTCTGCAGTTCCTGAATTCTTTGTTCCAATTTGATAATACAGTCCCTACATTCTTTTTTCTCAGCTTCAAGAGCCTTAATCTTCTCCTTCATCTCCTCATACATTTTGTTTATCATATCCATAGACTTTTCAAGATCTTGGTTAGTTTTACGTATAGAATTGCACTGAGACTTCACATCCGATAAGTCGAAAGCAAGTTTCTTTAGGGTTTTCTCTTGCTCGGTTTTCCAGGAGGAAAGAGTAGTATTTTGTTCTGTTTTCCATGTAGCTAGCATATCTTTTAATTCATCCTTAAACTCCGTAAGAGTTTTATTTATGGTCATGTCAGTGTTGAACTTTTTCGCCCTCACCGTGATGTTAGATTGTTCACACTCTTGTGACTTGTGTGGGGTATCTGAATCTGATGCGGGTGGAGAATGTTGTAATGGCATTCCGAAATAATATATTTATCTTCTTGTAGCATAAAACAACAAAACAAAATGTAGCAATAAAAATCAACAAAAACAGAATTTGCAGCTCCGACTGGTCGGCCAATGACAATTTCCGTAGTACGACTACGAGTGATTGAAGCAATGCGGTCACTTATTCCGTAGTACAGTCTGCTATTTCGTCGTAGTCGTGTAATTGCCTCGTAGCCGAATGGCACAGGCGCCGCTTCCTGATCCAAGGATTGCGAGTTCGAGCCCCGCAAAAATCTATAGGTTTTATAAAACTTAGAATTTGTAATAGATGCAACGGATATACTTAGCTCTCCGCACGGTGAGTGTGAGGGAGAAGTCCGATAGAAATCAATATGGCCGTCGACGTAAATGGAGAACTCCACAGGTTAGAGCAGGAGCCACCGATGTTGGCGCGGAACCAGCTGCAGACCAGAGAATCCCAAACAGAGAGAGTCCACCTATGCTCAGCAAAATGGCCGCCGGGTCTTATTATGGGCACCACTATGAGAGTGACAAGGAGGATCCGATATGGTCTTCATATCGGATCATTCAGATTGTACCGGAGGGGGGTAGTTACACAGCTACTTGGCCACTTGAATCAAGTACATCCTAGAATACAAGTTTACCGTAGAAATGGAGGAGAAAGGGGAACTACCTTTTCTGGATGTACTGGTTCGACGAACACCTAATGGCCGGCTTACACACACTGTGTATCGCAAACCTAGTCACACGGATCGGTACCTAAAAGCAGACTCACATCACCAACCCAGCTCATCTTTATTCAGTTCCACGTGCCCTCATAAACCGGGCTTTACGTCTGTGTGATCCTCAGGATCTTAACACCGAGATGAATCACATTAGACGGGTGTTAGCACAAATTGGGTATAACTGGAGACAGAGCCTACGAGTTTCAAGTGCGAGCCTTAAACATCGTCCTGCCACTGTAAGCAGAGCGCCGGCTTACCTACCTTATATAAAAGGTCTAACAGACTCGATACTTAGCCGTAAGTTCAATATCAAGACATTCTATAGTCCCTTAGCAAAAATACGGCAGCTCCTTCGGTCACCAAAAGATAAGGACCCCCTAGGTAGGCCAGGAGTATACGAAATACCGTGCGATTGTGGTAAAAGCTACGTTGGAGAGACACGCAGAAACATCAGCACGAGGCTCTCTGAACATATCCGCAGCGTAAAGAAGTTGGATGAGAAGACATCTGCAGTCGTAGAACACATGTTACACGCTGGTCCGTCGCATTACATCCGCTTTGATAAAGCTCGGCTATTAGTTCAGAAGAAAAGCCTCGTTCGGCGCAAAATACACGACGCGATCAATATTAACAGGCGTGACACTTTCAATCGCGATGTTGGTTGGGCCCTAGCCTCCGCATGGAAGCCGATCCTAGGACAGCAAGGACACGCCAGTACTGACGCAGCTCTCTCCACGGACATCATTAGCTCGGCCTGCACCCTGTTTTTGCCTACGGCGCCCCCCACCCCAGCGCCAGCGCTGCCATCCACCCCCGCGCCGCCCGCAGCGGCCGCTCCTGCGCCCACCCAGCGCGAGCTGCGTGCGGCGGCGCGCAGTGCGAGGCGAGGCGTGTAGCCGCGACTACACTCACCCCCTGAAGATGGACTCCAGACGAGTCCGAAACTAGTCGGACCTATCCGACCGTGTACCGTGAGTAAGCCGCGTTATTAAATACCTAATTAAAAATGTCTCACGTAAGTTTTATGAAATTAATTAGTATTTGTTTGGAAAAACATTTACACCAAATTAATTTGAAATGTTATCTAATTTTGATCGCTGATACTATCTGAGCCACTAAAAATATGTTGTCTGATGATGTTTTTGCGACAACATTTTGAATTATCATCCAATTTAGATTATGGCGATATGGAAAAATTACAGCCTAACATTAACCTAACCCAAATTTACCTACTACGCTTTCTATAGAATATTTAGTAAACGTTGCAAAAAAGACGAATGAGTTTGACGAAGTACGAAGAAGACGAAATAGCACTAAATTTCGTGAACATTTACAAAATTTGATCAGCGGTCACATTATAAAGTTCAAAAATTAATTTATTATTTATGCACATTACTTTATTTTCGACGCATATTTACCTACTTAGTATTTTATACATTCGTTTTTTGGTACACGATATTTTTTTAGTGTACTCTGCCATAAAATGAGTACAGTGTTTTGGGAGTCAAATGATATTCTGGTATACAAGATATTTGTTCCCAAAAATAAATCAACTGTTTAATATTATTAATCTGACTGTTTTTCTTACCCTACAAGTCATCACTATTGCGTAACGCAACTCGTATCCTAACAGCATTTGAACCGGATAATACATATGTGGGCACAACTCGTCGATTCCACACGGTGTTCCTTGTGAACAAACTCTCATCAGTCCAAAGAACTTTCCTTAATGTCAGTTTCTGCTTATTTTATTGCCCGATTGGCGTACTCAACACGTCGAGAAAAGTCAGCTGGCTTTAACGCGTAGGCCTCATGCACATGAGTAGATAAACGGAACAGAGACAAAGCTTCATACAACCGCACGAATCGGTTGCACGCCTAAAAGCACGCGGGACATGTGTGCGTGACCACTGGCCGCTAGTCACGTACGCGGCGAAACATGTCAAAAGGCACAGCCAGTTGACAAGCTCAGGGTCATTGCGACGCACGTTGTTTATTGTGTTAGTTGCAAGTTTAAATATTTTAAGAGCCTTTATACAAATCAACGCTCTCCCGAATCGGTAAACTGCAACACGCACACGTATCCGTTACAAGCACACGTCTGCAGTGCTGCAGACTCCAAGAATATCTTGATTCTTTTATTTGTTTTATGTGAAACATATACTTATCCAAATAAATTTTCTTCTTAATTTATATCGAGCTCTTTACTTAAACATCGTAGCATTCTGACGTGCTTCCTAAGGCTTAGCCGTGACCGTACCTAAAAACAAAGACTTTTATAGATTTTTGTATTACTTATTAGTAAAATAATACTTGGAAAAATAAAGTACTCAAAATTAGATTTATTATTTGTTATAAAAATAAATATTTATACCAAAAGTACCAAAATTGATGGCAAGCGTTCGATATTTACGACGGAGTACGATAGCACTGGGCGAAAGCGCAGGAAAAAAAGCGATACATCCACACTCTGGAAGGCCTCGGCCGGTACTAAATACAAGCATTTTTTTTGTTACCCTCCACGGAGAGGGCAGGAGGATAAAAAATGACGCATACTCCGCGCGCGCGATCGGAGTTATGTGGGACTCGCTCCGAGCCTACCAGAACCACTATCCACTAAAAAACCCCCTGAATGACTCGTGCAATTTTTTGCCACACAGCTTTCATCTGAGCGACGACCAATTGGAGAAAGAGGCCGCGCTAGCGGGGCCCAGAAGGGATCACCCGCTGGGATTTACATAGCACTGAAGGTGAATACATAGCACTGAAGGTGAATACATAGCACTGAAGGTGCTCAAAATGAAAAATAAAAATTGAATTAATTCGAATTTACGTTAGAATTAGAAGTTGCGGCCTGAAGGGCTTCGAGATCTAATGTTAATTGCGTGGGTTCGCCAGTGTGCGCGTTTCTCGGTCTAACGACTTTGAATCTAAGACAGGGGTTTATATGAGACTGAATCTCGAACTAAGAGATTGGGATGGGTTTCGGAGCGTTTGAAGAACGATTCTGAGAGTGTTTTGAGGTGCTGTTGCACTGTAGGTAGTTCAAGATCTCTGTGCAGGTCCGCGTTGCGCACGTACCAAGGTGCGTTTGTGGCCCTGCAGCAGATGAGATTTTGAACTACCTGCAGTTTGTGCAGGACGGAAGGTTTGGCGTGGGCAAAGATTGGCGAGGCATATGTCATGACGGTTCTAACGCAGACCTTGTAAAGTGTACGTTTGTTTCTGAAGGACATTTAACTTTTTGTACCTATCATACTAAGTCTTGTCTAAGGTGACGCCTAAATATTTGGTAGTGCGCTTCCAGGGGATGGGAATGCCTTGCATTCTAATGTGGAGATTGTCGGCGATACGACGGCGCTTAAGTCGAAGTAAACCGCAGAGCTCTTCTCTGGGTTTACACCGTTACAACGTTAAAAGAAACTAAAGGATAAGCCCTTGGGTTTGATACGACCCTAGTCTGGGTCTAGACATTATATTTACTTATTTAACGAATTTATATAAAAAATAAAAATTTATAACGAACTTAGTAGCGAGTGATGCTCAGCTAACGCAAATAAACGCTCTTGAGGAGAGCGGGCGGCCGGCAGTTTGCGTGCGATTACGGAGATTTCCTTAATGTCGATGTTTTGAATGACGTCAAACACGGTCTTCATGTGCTCAGCCAACGACGACTGAGGTGAAGTTGACGGAGCGGGACGCGGGTCTACAGGAGCTGGGATAGGACGGGAAGGTGCAGGTGGAGCGGCCGGACGCTGCCTCCAGGACAGAGCCGGAGTAGGCGTCGGCTGCTCGGGCTTTGCTTCCGGGGGACCCCGGTTGCGCAGCGGCGGGAAGTTAGCGGGAGTGAGCGGCGGCGCCGGTTTAGCCGCAGCCCTCTAAGCTGAGGAGCGCGGAGCGGGCAACCCCTGTAGTTAGCTGTGTGGCCGGACTGGCCGCACAGCACACAGGCAGGGGGCGAAGTGGATTCGGGAGTGCGAGTGCACTCCTTTGTTATATGTGGGTTTAGGCACTTGACGCACCTGGGGGGAGCTGAGCAGTTAGCCGCTGCGTGGCCATAGAGCTGGCAGCGGTGGCACTGCCCAGGGTGACCGCGGGGATTGGGACGCTCGACGGAGATATTCGAAAGTCCGCAGATTGTACGAGTTTCTCTGAAGATCTCCCTCGAGTTGGGAGTGTTAGTTAAGATTACTAGAGCGAGTGGGAAACGCCTACCGCGGTTGGAGTGCATCTTGTGCACTGCTTCAGCCGGAAAACCCTGGGACTTAAGGTCCTCGAGGATTTCTTCGTTCGCGAGCTCGAACGGGACGCCCCGTAATACTGCGCGGATCTTACGCTCCTCCGGGAAGGCGTAGGTGTGGTACGCGATTTTTGAAAGTAACCTAGTGAACGCGCGGAAGTCGTCGATGGTCTCGACCTGGATTTTAATTGAATCGCCTGCGTTGGTTGCTTTGACATAATAAATTTTTTACTCTTTGCAAAGATTAGATACCGCGGTCCATCGCGCTTTTTCGCGGAGGAAGAAGGGCGGAGGAAGCTGAGGCTTAGGTGGGACGGGAGCGCAGCGCGTTGCTGGCTTGGACGGAGCCGACGTAGTCGCGGTCACTTCGAGTGACATTAACGGCGCGGGGGCGGGTGTTGAAGACACCGGGGTGGGCTCGGGTGTTGAAAACACCGCGGCTTTCTTCGAACGCTTCTTAGAGCGTTTGGCGACTAACTGAAACGCGGGCTCAGGAGAGCCGGTTAAGGTGGCGGCGGCCGACAAAGCTTCGGACACGGCGGAGTCTGAATCGCTCCCGGGAGCGGTACGCTACCTACGGGATGTGCGCGAGGATGTGACCGATACACAATCCATTTCGGAGGGCGCGGGAGAGCTAAAGACCTGATGGGTCTGGACGATAGTGGCCTGAGGGGTGGGGGTTTGGGCCTGAGGGGCCGGGGACGCGTTAATTGCTAATAAGGCCTGCGTGAAGACCTCGTCTGGAATGGGGATGGATGGATAAAGAGTTGGCCGCGTTAGGGTCAACCTTTACCGACAAAAATGGCGAATGCACACGAAAACACACAGATATGATAAAAAATAAATATGAAATTATAAGAAAAATAAATAAAAAATAGAAGAAGGATTAAATAAAAATAAAAGGACTGGATCAGTACAAATTCGTTGTCACCGTTAAGTATCCTTTGTACTGAAATCAGACTACTCACGCTGGGCACAACACAGCACTCAGCACAAGCAGAACACAACTTAGCACAGCACTTTGAAGACTAAGAGGCTAAGACGCAAAGAAAAATCATTACGATAGCGCTCGGAGGGAATAAGAAAACCCAGAAAAACCGTATCACGGGACCAACACGCTATACTGTGACGTCAGTAAACTGAGCGCCACGGAATATTGGGAAGGGACCGATCAATCGGAGTGGTCTTGGAACGTCCGTACCGGGCGGCGATCGGAGCGAGAATGAGGACAAATACAAGCAGCACGTGCATTAGATTTAAAATAAATTTTAGACATTTTTAAAATGATTTTTTAGAAGTATTTTTAAATGGACTTGAATAATATTTCTGTTTTATTTAATTAGTTACATCTTTGTTAGTAATAAGGAGTAAAAATTATTACTTTCGTAACAATACCAGTGTATCGAAAACTGCGACAAACTAGACTGAAATCCAACTTTTTCACGCTTTGATTTTTATGTTTAAGCCTTTAAAAAAATAATACTTTGTACTATTTTCTCTGCAGACTCTTTCGACGACAAAACAGAGACCATGGCAAACTTTTCTTTTTCTGTTAGTATCAGTTACTTTTATACTTATCGAACGGCAAAGTACGCATGTTTCGTCGGATAGCAAGAAAAGGCTTATGAACAATCAATTCCTACTAAAAAACTATCTGAAGAAATAAAATTTTATTGATACATGTTTTAGACCATGAAATTTTAAATAATTTGAACTAATATTTTGATGCATACGTGTAATATTTTGATCGGAAACGAACACTGAAAACTTCTAAAATTGCTCGAATTAAAAACGTGGTATTTTATTAATTATAATGGTTGTTTACTGTACTGTGTGTATGAATAATACTAGAAAAAATAACATTGAATTGCACGAGCAAAAGTTGCCATTTGAGTGTTTCCCTTTAGATTACTTGAAAAAACTATATGTTAGATTCAGAATTTACCACACCATCAAAAGAAACAATAAACAAAAATTATAAAAAGAAAATTATTAGGGTTAGTAATTTGTGAAGTATTATTCTATTATACTGAATAATAAAACTATTTAACAAATGTTTTATTTAATTTGTCTTAACCTATTGTTAAGAACAATATACCCTACCAAAATAGGTAACAATTGTTCACGTTCTTAAGAAGCTTTGTCTCTGTTTCGTTTATCTACTCATGTGCCTCATGTATTAAAAATTATCTTAGTTTGTCTCGTTTCGCAGCACATAATCTGACACATTGACGCCTAATGACTTAAACATTCACTCTACGATTGAAAGTTCCAGGGTGGAATTTTTCTGGAAAATAGTTGCAGTCAGTTCCATACTTTGGCAACACGAACCAAAAATGATTAAATGTTTAAGACCCTAAATATGCCAGAGATGAAGACGGAAAAATAATTTTTGTTCATGAATTCGAAATATGGTCATAAGGACGCCGCGATTTCGAAAAAAAAAAATATAAAAGACGCACGGAGATTAAACCAAAATCTTCAAACTCCTTTACCTCTCACATGTATGCAGGGTGTCCCATAACTTGCACGACAAACTGAAATGAAAGAAACATTCAAGTGTGCAATTTCTTTTTCTTGTACAATAATATGGCCAGTACCTTTCTGAAATCTTTATTAAATACGTAATTTTTTTGTAAAATGTGCAGTGACAGTCCATTATTTTTTTTTTCACAACAGAATGCCAAAATAATGCATTTTTGTAGAAAAAATAATTAGAATTATATGTTTTTTCTCAATGATACCTAATGATATTTAACAAAATGATATTTGCATATGGGAGATTTACTACTCTAGAATATTTACAAAAAAAAAAAAAAATAGGTATCTGCTTGTTTGTACACACACCAACAAAAAAACTGACCAAAAGCGGCATTTTTTTGAAAAAAATAAAAAGTCGGGAATATCTCGAAAACGATGACACTTTTACTAAGGAAAATTTTTTTTATCTGGTAGGGCAAGCCTCAATCTCTCTTTCATTTCAGTTTGTCGTGCAAGTTATGGGACACCCTGTATAGTTGTTTCAAATACACCGGCCATTCTGACATCAGGAAATTGTTATTTTTCAGCTTACAATAAATGTGCGACCTAGTACCGTAAAAGAAGTGAATAGGGACGAAACAAATTAAACAACGTTGCAAGACGGAAAGTAAGTATAAAGGTGCATATCAAGGTAACGAAACCTACATCCCACTATTAAAACTAAAATAACAAAAATTACTAGTATTTTGTAGAGATAGAATATATGGCAACCCTATTCAGACTGAAGTCGGGTTCAATACGAAAGAGTAAAAAGGACTCAGGAAAAATTGTTAGGGTTATCGCATAAACACAAACAGATAATATTCTACTACATAAAATATGCCTCTGAACACTTTAAATTATTTGATTTTCTAGTTTTTTTATAGTTCATTGTTATTGCAAATTCAATTGAGCGCGTTTGATTTTTTATGATACAAACTTTTGTTAACTCACTCGTTTACGTAGTGCCTGATAACAATTTGTATTTAAGTTATTATTTCATGTTAGGTTACTATTATAATTTTATTAAAAAGTATATTGGACTATATTATGTTAAATACATTAAAATTTCATATACATATACGTGATAATTTTGGTCAGGTCGAAAACTCCTTAAAATTCAGAAAAAAATAAGAAAAACTCGATGGGGGTGATTCGGCTACCCCACGACACGATTGACCAACTTGTTATTTATTACAATGTTCCGGCCCCCGTGTATAATGGTTCTTACGGCGAGTACTTTAATAAATGAGATGTTCTAGGTTCTACTTACTGCACGTTTTAATAGTGTGCCATTTTGTTAAATGAGTACCTATTTGAAAAAACTAACTTCCCATGTTATTATAAAAAGCTATAGATGGTTCATCTTATTTGTGCGCGTGGTTCTATATGTGCGTGTGCTTGTAAATGCAATTTAACTTGTGGCCGCCGGCATCATGTGAAACCGTGTTCTGTCGCTTTGATGTGCGTGTACAATTAGTGCATACATTCTTGACACGCACACACAGTTGTTATATATATACAAGCTTAACGTACAAATTTAATTGCTGCGTTCCGTTTGACGATTGTAGCGCTCACAGCGCTCATATATCCGTTCCGATTGCCCGTGAGCGCACTCACAGCGATATCGTTACGTCATCAATGAAGTCATAAACGCCGCCATCTGCCAAAACTGACACATGACGTTACTTTCTTGATGTTTTTATTAGTCGATTAAAGATTTTAAAAGCTTGCTTATTCATTTTCTTTTGTAATAATGTAAAAAAATGGCTCCGGCTTCATTCAGGTTCAAAAATATTAATGAAATTGTACCTTTAGACTTAAGCGATGAAACAATCAGAACGTAAGCGCGATATTTACCGTTCCGATTGCAATAGCACTAATAACACTTTTTGCGCGCTCATAAGAATCGGAACGGTTTTGAGCACTTTTAGCGCAGATAGCGCTGTGAGCGGCATACGGAACGCACTATAAGTCTTGATTCATCTATACTAGTTCGAGAAATTTCATTACATACATAAATACATAACTAAATGTTTTTGGGTTTTGTTACAAACTACTGATTTCGGTTAGGCTACGTCCTGAGTTACGGCGGAGCATTGCGCATGCGGATTGGATCTTCCACAAGAAACTCTTCAATCGACATTATAAGTCATATGAATGCACTATCCGCCAGTTAAAATCAAGACGCGTATTGACGAGCGGATCCGCTGGAGCGAGAGCGCGCCCGACATGTCGAGTGTTCGTTTCGAGCGTGGCGGATTCCGCATGCGCGATGCGCCTTGGCTCAGGACGCAGCCTTAGAGAAGATTTCTAGAATAACGAATCTTTCAATGCCCTTTCTGCCTTTCTAATCTTTACATCACTGAAATTTACTAATATTGGTCTAGTTTCTCAGTGTCCGTGGACCGAGCTTATCGATAACAGCGGTTGAAGCCATTCTTGCAGCACAAAGAAGTTATAAGTAGTCCTTTTATATTAAAAGGCTTTGAGAACTACTCACTTGCTCTGAATAAAATCATACCGTGAAGCAGGAAAATCTTCCGTCGGCTGTTAAATAACTGTCGCAAATAAGAAAAGGTCACTCAAATCATGCGCTCTCATGGAGCAACGAGGAAACGAGACAAATTTGAAATACAGGAACCATCCTTGCTTTATTCCACTTTGATGTCGGCGCAAGCATTTGAGTTGGTGATATTTTACGATAAAATATGTTTATAGCACAGTGTGACCTAAACCCGCAGTTTACGCACGCTTTTCCGTGACCTAAGTTGCCAATTTCTACACGGTGCGTAAAGGAATTGACCAACTTCACTCATGTACAAAAATAAAAGAACATATTTAAATGTCATGTGAAGCTTGAATGGCCCTTGCGGCAATATTGTCTTTAATAATTGCACCGTCACCCAACCGTCCACCACCGAAAATAAAACTGTGCAGACTGAGGAAAGCGATTGCTGAATTAGTGTGGGAGCTGGATTCTTGTTTCAATTATATGAGTATAAAACATAAAACTCATTCCCGTTGTCTAATCTATTGTTATGCCAATCAAGAAATAAACATTCATGGATACTTTGAAATTTTATTCTGTTGTAATAGTATTTGATTTTTTTTCTATTAAAAGACCCTTTCAAAATAGTAATCTGAACCCCTCCCGCCCCGGGGCGGGTTTATGTCACACTTGCTATAAAATAGTATACGATACTTGGGACCTAAGTTATCTATTACTGTACGGCGTATAAACTTCACGCAGTACATAGGGTGCTTAGGGCACGCGTATCGTAATGTACTATTTTGACAAGATTACATGTCTCAACTTTTGCCCACAGATTT
The DNA here is from genome assembly GCA_923062675.1 of Marasmarcha lunaedactyla. Lineage (NCBI taxonomy): Eukaryota > Metazoa > Arthropoda > Insecta > Lepidoptera > Pterophoridae > Marasmarcha > Marasmarcha lunaedactyla. Next base: position 22,608,373 of record OV281345.1, read on the forward strand.
TAAAGAATTTGTCAGACTTTATTACTGTTAATTGAAACTGTTTCAGCATGGTCGAATAAATACCAAAAGTTAGTTAACAATATTTATTTATCAACCCAACTTTTTTTAACTTTTTAGAACTTAATTTATCGAAATTAACATAATTAATAACATTAAAGAATTAAGAAAAAAAACATTTTTGACTTACAACCTTATGAATAAAATTTTGTAAGTATCCAAAATTGGTACTAAAAAGTTCCACAGTGTATTTATTAAACTAAGGCAGTATAAGGCCATTAAGTATCGATATTAAAAAACATAGCTAAGTGTACCCAGGGACATAACAAATAAAGAAAAATTGGTGCTCCTCAAAAATTCTAATATCCTGTCCTATCTCAATACTAACCAGAACAATTATTTTCACATTAAGGGGTCTTTTTTATAATTGTTATTAATCAAAAATATTTTATTATTTTAATAAATATATGTTTTTAAATACTGAAGTTTTATTGTAACGTTTGTCTTTTTTTTTGTTAACTCTTTGATTTAAGTCTTTGATAAAATATCGGATAGGTGTTCTTACAAGACGATCTCGAGCAATGGAACTGGTCCTCGCACAAACTCAAGTATACATGGGCACAAACTACCATTCTGAGCAACTTTCCAAAAGAAACCGTATAATGAGCATTAAAAAAAAACTATACAAGCGCATCAGCTGCAATCTCGTGTGACGGGTCGACTTCGGAACGTCAAGTAATTTGAGGTACATATTTCCTAATTTTTTCCAAATGAGTGAGGAATATTTCTGTATTCTGTGCAGTATTTAATTTAATTCGTATAGTGACGTCACAATTACCTTTTCAAAATCGCGTTGTAAAGTTTATTATATACTACCTGGAATGAACAAATCTACAATTTTCTATAGATTTTTGATGACACATTAACCCTTTCGCTGCGGTTGGCGAGTTAACTTGTTCTGTAAAATGTGTTCTTAGGCACGGTGGGCGAGAAAACTCGTTTACGGAAATATGTCACCACATACGGCAGTTCGAAATCGGTAAAAGCTTCTACAGACGGACTCATCGTAGCATATACCGACAGCCCAAGCCATACCTCTACAAAATATATTTATGTTGGTTGGTTGCTAGCATGAAAAATAAAAAAAATGTTGTTTGCGTTTCATGCGGAAGGCGAGTAATTACGTCTTGATAGATCAGGCCTATTAAAAGTAGGCGAATTAATTCGTTCTAAATAAATCATTTCTAAATAGAGCTCTTTTATTTGCAACATCAGAATAGTAGTCTACGAGTACTTTGAAGAAATGGACGTCTGTAAAGGTAAGCAGTAAATACACCTATTTATAATGTATTATGTGATTACCTTTGTATAAAAATGAGAATATGTATTTTTGATTTAGATTATCTAAGATTTATTTGTCCAGTTTACGACTCAAGCGTCACTACGACATTTCTTCACCTACTGACAATCTAGCAAATGTGATACACCTACAATTAGATGATGTAGGTCACTAGGTATAAACACTTAGATAGTCACTTATAAACACTTGAAATGATTTTTATGATTATAATGAACCGCTTACGTTTGCTGTTGGGTTGCGACTATAATAAAAACGAGCGGAAATTGACGAAAAAGTGATTAGTTACACTACATGGCGGGTGGCGCACGAGAGGAGCCATGTAAGTCCCTGGCACATGGCGCCTCAGAGGACCCACGAAACATTTCTTCGCCGCCAGGCTCTAAAGATTTAAAAAGCTACCACCGCATTGAATCGGTTAACGCGTATAAACTAGCCATAAGTCTCAATTTATATACCTTAATTGAGCCACACATAGGCTAAACACACCAGCTATTTGACCATAAATATGAAATCTACGCGAACTAACTTCCACGCGTACGAACTCGCGGGCATCAGCTACTCGTTTATAAACTACGGAACCGCGTAGCAAATTCTTACTCACGCTTGACAGCTTGTAAATGGTAACACTACCCTCATTTTGATGATATTGACTATAGATTTATGGGACGAGTTATCTCACCAACCGCACGTTACGACAGTTTTTTTCAAACGGCTTAATTCGTCATCCGTGTGTCAAAGCGATTTAATTAAAACGAGTTATCTCGCCACCCGTACTGGGGACCTAAAATTTTTTTGTGAGCCCGTCTACAGGGCAGGTTTAGTGCACGGTGAACCAAAAATAATTTAGAAAATGTTGCTGCTTTATGACGTCATTTAGAGGTTGTCTATGAGTAGGATTATTTCGCGCATTTTCGTTAAAATAGGCCGAGTCGCTAAAATAGCTTTTTTTGCGAGTTCTTACTAACAAAATATATTGTAAAAATGTGATGTCTCGAAATTGTTTTAGAATTAGCATCAAAGTTTCGTTTACCTATATTTATTTTCTCTTTATGGTTTCTTTGGTAAAGTTGCTTAGAATGTACTCTGACCCCATGTAAACCTTTTCAGAACGGTAAAAAAATGGCGTAACCCGCGAGCATAAATAATAAGTAGTAACAATTATTTTATCCGCACTGACAGTCGGATTGGGACTAAGTTCAAGCAGGAGCTCTCGTTTATCTCACGCTATTTTACTTTAATCAAAGATTTAATGTCTTTCTACCAGTCTAAGAACAAAAGCCACCTTAGGATACATCAAAGATTTTAAAGGAAACTATATACTTACATAAGATGCAACGGAAACACATATGATGGAAACATTTATGGTAACATTAACAATATAAATAATTACTTAAAAAATACTTAGTTTTTTCGAGTTTTAACCCTAAGAATTTGAACAAAAATAAATATAAATAATCATTAACATCGAAATTATTATTTATAAATATTAACAAGAATGCAAAAGACTTATCACGTCCTAGCAATTTCCCTATTCTTTTTGAACCATTGCACGGTCTCGTTGACCGCTTGTTCGAACGGGGTGAACTGGAATTCTTTGTAAAGAGATCTGAGTTTCTTGTTCGAGGCGGTTTTTTTGTATTGTCCGTCTGCCTTCGAGGTGTCGAATACTATGGTTCCTCGGTAGTTGTGAGCCTTCTTGACTGCCTCGGCTACCCGAGCAATGCTGACCTCGTCGCTTTCGTCCACTGAAAATGTATACGTTAAGTGTATTAAGTATTGAGTTGAGACTATGTCTGGTAACAACATTTAATGTCTTTAAAGAGAATGGTAAGGGTTATATAAAATAAGCAAAAAATTTGACTTCTAGTTAACATCTATTGGAAGAATAGCTTTGGACCGCCTCTTTATCGTTCATAGATTTTGGGAAGCGAGTAAGCATAAACTCAGTACGTATTGTCGGGGAAATGGACGGACGCTCAGGCTAAGTCGAGTGTAGCTTGCGTTGTTCGGTTTATTGTATGCGCTCCGCATACTGCGGGGCGACAACAGTGCAGGGGATTCGGGTACGAATTTGAGCCCCCGCCGAGTTCCCCGATAGTTCAGTTAAATATATTATTCCAGGACATTTTATATCTAAATACTAAATATTTAAATCCGTTCAACTCTTGATCCATGATTGCGTAGCAAACATCTGAATTATAAAATATTTCATCTACTTTAAACGAGTCCTGTTAGCACTTAGCTAGCTTTTGCTCCAAATCTGTTCAGCGTGACGACAAACACTTTCGAATTTATAATATTAGTGTAGTATACATGATAGAATTTTGTAACCACACCTGAAGGAAATTACTTTAAATATTGGAGGAAAAAGTCCTTAAAAATAATCAAAACTGCATTTTAAACAACGTTTGCCACGCCCGCGAATCGATCCAGCTAAAATCCAAAAAAACAACAATCAGTCTTTTTATGGCATCAATCAATAGGATCAAATCTCTGTAACAAACTTTATAAATTAAAGTAACGGATACCCCGGATGCAACTGGAAGAATTTCTAATTATTTTTTAAAACTAAACTTTGCTTCTTTTTTGAAAATAAGGGAAGGTTTCCTTCGAGTAAAACTTGCTATACCCAGTACTCAGTACTTCTCTTTCATATAAAGCTTCTTACCTGACAATATAATGGGCTCAACATTGTCATAATTTCGAAGTACCCACAGGAACAGTCTAGCGAGGTCGAGAGAATAAATAAATTGTCGCAATGGCTTCCCAGTTCCCATTACTGTGAATGTAGAGTCACCTGAAAGAAGTTAATTTGCGTTACAGATAGAATCCCTATACAAACATATTCAAAATTACTCAAAATAAGGCCGAGTTTCTGTTATTGACACACATAATAGGAAAACTTTCATGACTTGTATAAAGTTATCTATGAATTTCATGATGGTTTCCTCCCCTTTCCACACAATATTTCTCTGAAATAACAACATGTCTCACAAATGAGTCACAAAAACTCGAACTAAATTCCAATAATTGGTAAGCTAAAAATAAATAACTATTTTCACGCGTCTAAATCGTTAAGAGAAGAACCGATCGAATCTTAATTCAAATAGTAATCAAAGTCTTTATTTCAAACCAAATATCCATAATAGTACAGGATTGCTTTTATAGAAATATACAAATTTATAATATTATTATTATAAAATTAAAATAACTAAAAGGCGAATATCAATTGCAATCAAATTAATGTAAAAAATCAAAATTAGGTAAAAACTCAAAATCTGATTTCAAAAATGTACTAATATATATTATACCATTTATTAATTCCAACCCTTAACAAGTTACGTAATTTATAGCTGATAAACGAATTACACGCAAATAAATTACAACACAAGAATTCAATGTTCTAAATGAGGTAAAAGGGTGATTAAATCATGAACCTACCATTCTGCATAGCATCGTCCATGCGTCTAACCAACCCCGGCAGCACGTGGCTTGAATCCAGAGTGAAGTTGTCAAAAGGACCGAACACGTTACACGGGATCACCGACGTGTACACCCGGCCGTGTTGTTCGTAGTACCCTCTTGAATAGATTAAATTTAAATAAATGTTTTGTTACCATTAGAAAAAAAGGTATGTTATAGGAATAAAATGAAACATTTGAATCAAATGTCTTTATTTTACCCTACTAATTTTAGCTTAAAACTGTTTTTAGCGTATTTTTCACTATTTGCATATTCCTACCTTTTGAAATCGGATAATGTGGAGGGCGCATGCGAAATCCATTTCTTTAAACGTCTATTACTGTTACGTACATGGAAGTAACTATATGTTAAGTTCAAATTATCGTTACACTCAAGGAAGGTCATTAGGGTCAAGAGGAATGGGTCTAGGTTCGCTACATATTTTTTTAAATACTGCTTACATAAAATAATTGTTTTTTATTTCATTACCTAATAGGTGCTTCTCTAAGTAGACATTGATCGTAATAACTCATAACAATGACATATACATAATATCATTGCCAATCGCAATGTCATCACAATCTTTACACAGTGAGCGTTATTATTAGCAAATGTGTAGTTTTGTTAAACCAAACTATTCAATAAAAAAAAATCAGGAAGATATAAGGTTCTCTCAAAAAATATAGAAAAAAATTATTATCTTTTGTTATTTACTATTTATTTTAACCAGGCACCTTCACAGTACTTAACACTAATAAAATAATATAAAAAGAGATTGTCTTGTACTTGTCAAAACAAACTCTAGTAGCCATTCACTAGTTCCACGTCCAGCTCCTGGCTTCATCCTCAGACCTTGTCATCAAATATAACGTGTCAGACTCATCAAGATAAACTACATGAGACCAAGTCTATCGAAATGACTCAGTTTACATAAGATTGCATGAATAAAAAAACTGTATACGTTTGGTTTCTGCTCAAAACAAGCTAAAAATATTCAAATACAAGTATTTTATTTATTATTTTTTATACTTTTTTATAATTTTTATATTCATTCTTATGTGATTTCATGCATTATAATACTATACAATTGCAAAACTTGATGTTTTTATCGAAACATACCGCATGAATTTGATAGATATCAGACAAAAAATGAAAGAACCGAATAAGCACCAAATTCACTGTAACCCTAATTAAATTGCTAAAAAAAAGCATTCACGTGAAAGTTACACCACATCTAATTATTTACAAATTCAGATTCTATGAAGGAAGGCAACCTTTATAATTTATCAAATAAAACGATATACATGTTCTACAATAATGTGAAACTTCGTATTATTTCACACCTATTTTTGATAAGTCGGTTAATTGTTGACGATAAGTATAAAATAATTTACCATGGTTTTGGCTAGATCGCATGGAATTTTTTAAATGACTAGAACAATAAAATGTGTTGGTCTATGGAATTTTACTTGAAACAGTATTTTATTCATTCATATATATCCCTTGGATGCAGAGTCCTTTAGTCTAGTCTAGGTGGTTGTAGTTAACAAAATTCAACAATAACTCTTTAAGATATATGAATGATAAAAAACGACATTTTGTAATAGTTTAATTTCGATGTCAAAATGAAAAATATCTGAGATAAGCAGTTTCTTCAAATTTTTTGAAGGCTGGTACTGATCTACTCTTTGTTGTAATAAAACAAACATGATTACAGAAAGCGTTTAAAGACTTTGATTCTGGTTTCACTCTTCAATATTTTTTTTCCTAAATGAAATGAAATTAAACAGTAATTGACTTAAAGATGAAAGACCATTCCTGACCTGTAAACATTTTGACAACTCGTATTATGTATAGATAAGTAATATAGTACGAAAAATTACAAATTTTTAGCTGAACCATAAACCCTAATTCATGTCAAAAACTACAATCCACAAAAAAATTTATTGGGTTTTCTTTTTATAGTCATTTATTGACATTTGGTTTGCCACGAACGCGCCCAGTATATGTATGGTCTATGACACGTTTCGTTCCAAATAAAGCTCGAACTTTACAATATTTCGAATTTGCTTATAAAGTAATAAAAATATATGACTTTTTAAATTAAATTGATATTCTATTTGTTAATTTATTTAAAGTAATGCACATCAAAATGAAATAATCAATTATTTTTCTTAAATGTACAATACAGCTTAACTTAACTGTCATATTGACAATGTAAAAAATTACAACGTCAGTTTAGATTTGAATGAAACGTTCGCATTCCTTCGTTTGCATTTGCGGCATTGTGTACTGTGCGATACTACTCTGGATTTTTCTAACTTTTGATCAACTTGGCATTCCTCCCGGTTAACGTTTCTGGCTTCTGCTTCAACAATTACTTGCGCTAGTTTTACACGGATCTCGGATTTTGCTAAACTATTGGATTTACATAGTGTGTTCCTGTTCGTTAAAATGTCGGCTACATCTAAAAGACTTTAGATGGCGCAACGTATGCTGTTTTAACTGTGACATATGTGTTAGTAGGTACTTGTAACACAGTTCGTCATCACCTTGTTATCGGTTTTGTATGTATATTCTAGGATCCTCGTAGTTCGCTACATGGTAACCCATAACACAAGCCTTTGCTTACTTTGGGGCCATGTAGTCTAAGGACTTTTATTTTAAAATCCACACATACCTACTTATCTGTGAAAAAATCTATAATATGACTGGATAAAATGAACAGGTGTTTCACTATCTACATTACAATGCCGAGGCTTACTAAACATCAATGAACTCATTTGAAATCGACATCTTTCATGTTATTTCATTACAGCGATAGAAGGTTTGTCTACATTTTAACCAAATATGAGTTTTCATACATGAATTTTAACATAGTTATTGAGAATACTTAGTAATTTGAGGTTTTGAAAGGCTTTTAACTTCTTTTGCTTAAAAAAATAACATATCCGTGAGAATCTAAAACCAAAATCCTGAAATGAGCTGCACTTTCGTTTTTCCAAGTTAAAAATTGCCAAGATGTGCTATGAAAATTGATTGAATTTGACATATAACCTGGAAATATATTTTTCAATGTAACTTTATTTCTGAATTGCTAAATTGCATTAAGTTGTTACCTTAAGTTTAGGAATATAACACTATTTTTTCTGCATCGTTTTTAAATTTATACATTAGACCAATAAAAAACAGGCTGACAGGTCATTGCATATATGAAACATGGGCATTGTTCATTCGTTATTTTCGTTTATGGTCAGAAGAATAAAATATATAATAATGTAGGAGAGAAGAAAAACAACATTATAAATGACCAAAAATGTCAACTAGAAAGTATTAAAACAAACTAGTATTAGATTTGTTTCCGTGATCATATAAATAGCACATTTAACTCGAGTTATTCAGTATATTTTGTTCCCAATTCTACACTTTATCAACTGTGCTTTTTTCTCTTAGTCTAATACACGATTCGTTCATTTTATACAGGCGAATAGGCAATTTGACTAGTTTCCGAAAACCATCTCACATTATTTTGTGGTGTATAAGGACCCTAGAAATAATATTATTTTATTTTTATTTTTGTTATTTCATTTAAAAAACTCATTACAAATTACACTCTTAAGCTGTCAAAACGCTTTCTCTAGCAATATATACACGGCATGCATTGCCAGAAACAAAATTATTACTTGACTGTGACGTCATTTAAAACTTCCAATCAAAACCGTTTAGTGTCCAGATGTTCCAACTCAAAATAGGTTTATTTCGGTTTTTTTTGGAGTAAATAATAGGTCTTTACCTATGAAACTGCCGTTTTGCCGTACTGGCCATTTCAAATGAAAATATTTTTTTTTTGACTGATAATTCTAATTTCAAATTAATTTTATTTGACAAACATGGAATTCTTTTTCTAAAATCGTCATTTGTTTAATAGTTAGTGTTTTGTTTTCAACGCATTCGAACATTTTTCGTCATCATGGATAAGTTAAAAATTCGAGTAATTATGGAGTATGAGTACCGTCGTGGCAGCAAAGCGGCACAAGCGGCACGCAACATCAACGACGTTTACGGAGCGAACACTACAAACGAACGCACCACCCGTTATTGGTTTACCCGCTTCCGTTCTGGAAATTTTGACTTGAAAAATGAACCCCGTGGTCGTCCGAAAACTTTGGTCGACAATGACGAATTAAAGGCAATTGTGGAAGCTGATGAAACTCAATCCACGGCTGAATTAGCAGCAGCTTTCGACGTTAGCATCAAAACAATATTGGTCCATTTGCGTCAAATTGGCAAGGTAAAAAAGCTTGACAAATGGGTACCCCACGAACTCAATGACCGCCAGCGCGAAGTACGCGTGGAGACGTGCCTTGCACTGCTCAGCAGGCATACAAATGAAGGAATTCTGAACCGCATTGTTACTTGTGACGAGAAATGGATCCTGTTTGACAATCGTAAGCGCTCAGCAAGTTGGTTGGACCCTGGTTCAGCACCCAAACAATGCCCTAAACGAAAACTTACCCCTAGAAAAGTGATGGTCACTGTTTGGTGGTCTAACGCGGGTGTAATTCATCACAGCTTCTTGCCAAACGGGACAAGCATTACTGCAGATGTGTACTGTGAAGAACTGAACACAATGATGGAGAAGCTCGCACGTCTCCAACCAGCTTTGGTCAATCGTTCGGCTCCACTGCTCCTGCACGACAACGCGCGATCTCATACTGCACAGCAGACGGTCTCCAAGCTACAAGAGTTGGGGTTGGAAGTTCTCCGTCATCCGCCGTCACCAGACCTTGCGCCTACAGACTTCTACTTTTTCCAGAATTTTCCAGAACTTCTTGGCGGGAAAAAAATTCAATACCCGAGAGGCAGTACAAAATGCCTTTGAAGAATTTGTTGCCTCCCGTCCAGCTGATTTCTTCAAGAAAGGCATCAATAAGCTACCAATGCGTTGGCAAAGATGCATTGATTGCATGGGTGATTATTTTGATTAACAGAAATAAAAAATATATAAAAAAATTACGCTTCATTTATTTCGTGAAAAACGGCAATTTCATAGGTAAAGACCTAATATTAATTATAGTCTATGTCTAGTAATGCGAATTTATTGTAAAATACGTTACCTATGCGGGCGGATATTTTGAGACAGTACCCAACCGCAAACTGTAATTGTGTAAAGCTTAAAAAAATCCCGCCATACGTAACCAAAAGGTTACCTTTCAACTTCAGTAGACTCGGGTGCCAGAAGTAACTGTGAGTAGTCTTATGTGAAATATGAAAGTTTGACGATTACCGGTAAGTATTTTTTCTTCAGAGGCATCTGAATAAGCATGAGTATCCTTATTTCAACTGTAATAATCATCACTTTGACGTGGCTGTGTTCCAGCAAAAGGAACACAAAATCTAGTGAAATTACAAAAACTAAGGCATTTTCAGCCGAATACCTTTTTTTGGGCTTCACCGCTTGCCATAAGACAGACGTCATTCATTGTCAGCAATGAAAATGCTAAAATGAAAAAGTCTTGAAGAAGGTTAGTGAATTAAACACAAAATATCAATACCTATTTAAAACATCTAGCATTCTTTTGGCGTAACTGTATCCATAATTAGAAGAGTGCGGTGGTCCATTGTGTACCTAAAAAAAAACTGTAATAGGTTAAAAGTATCAACAGCTTTGTTGAATCAAGCATCAAAAACAAACTCAATCTTATTTAAGAATAATGTCACAGACACCAAGTTAGGGGCGCTAACCAAACATTCGGCCGGTATGAACCGGCACTGCCGCGCGGCACCATCGGATACGTGTAGATGAACGTTCGGTAACAATGCCGCCCGATTAATGCCGTTCGGGTTGCGGCGAAAAAAAAGTGCGGACACCAGAACAACCCCGAATGAACTACCCGGTCCTGGTAAAGGCCCGGCCTTGTCGGTTAACAAATCCTGCCGAACCGAAAATATATGTAGCGCCCTTTAAACACGATAAACTCGTAAGAGGTTAATTTCTTAAATCGTACGTGAGACATTTTAATTAGATATTTAATAACGCGGCTTACTCACGGTACACGTTCGGATAGGTCCGACTAGTTTCGGACTCGTCTGGAGTCCATCATCTGGGATGAGTGTAGTCGCGGCTACACGCCTCGCCTCGAGCGCGCGGTTGCTCCAGTCGGACCTATCCAACCGTGTACCGTGAGTAAACCGCGTTATTAAATATCTTGTAAGAGGTGTTCATTATATGCGACGAGCAACAATGCAACGAGCAACAATGAATGATGCTTCATACTGATTACAAATATCTACGATATAGACACATTACTAAATAAGTATTCAATATGATGCGTGGCTGGCGCAGTGGTTGAAGCACTACGCTGGCTCCTCAATCTTAAGGTCCCAGGTACGATTTCAGTGGCTGCCGAATATACCAATGAGTTATTACAACTTAGCCGACTGCTCTAAGGGTGAAACAAAACATCGTGAGGTAACCCACATAACTAAGAAACTATTTCTAAGTTTGAGTAGGCAACTGTGGTGGACTATGAATTGCCTTAGAAGACACCACCGCTCAGTTGGGTGAGCCTGCTATTCCTGAGAATGATATTTATTACTATATTTATAAAAAATTATAAGTAAAACGTATTTACCAACTCATTTCAAATTCAGAACAATCAGTTAATTGTATGCCTTTTACTTTATAAGCATGACTAATTCATCGCGACTAAAATTCATGTGACTGCCTTTCATTTGTTTGTTATGTTTTCCCATACGCATTACGCTACCGATCATCATGAATAGTGGATGAAATAATAAATAATAAATCCCCAGACAAACTCACCAACTGTATGGCCTCAAAGTAAGCAGAGTTTGTGTTATGGATGATCATACAACGAACCGGGGGGAACCCAGAATAAACATACATATGTAAATACAAACAACCATGACCCGAAAACAAACATCTTTGTTCATCACACAAATGAACGCCCCGGCCAGGACCCGAAACCTGAGACCTCTGGCGTATGAGGCAGGGCTACTAACCACTACAAGAACAAAAACTACGAAGCACAAAAAAGGACAGAGGTATGTGGTAAATTCATAAGTCTCTTTCTTCTTTTAGGACTAACTAACTATGCCAACTTCTATCTGTAGTGCAACCTCTCTTCTGTGTTAAGGAACTTACCATGGTCTCATCAATAGGATATGAAGTCTTATCAGGGAAGATACAAGTAGACAAACAGGACACCACTTTCTTGACATTGTATTTGTGGGCAGCGCTTAGCACATTATCATTTATTATCATATTAATTCTCTGAAATAATACAATTATGTTACTAAATGAAGTTATTAATATAATAACTGTAGGCAGGATTATTTGTTTTATCAAAATCTAGAAACATTGAAACCGTAATGGCAGATCAAGCTGATTAATTGAAAATTAAATTAAATTTTGTGATTTATGGCAATCAGCTTTAGTTACTACACAATAACTATTCAAGTATTAATATAATAAAAGTAGTTTAAACATAATTAAAACATTGAAACATAATTGCCATCGTTCATCATTCACATTGAAGTGACATATGACAATTGTTATGGTTCGCTCGAAAAGTAGCAACGGAACTGTCATAATTAAAGGTTCTAACCATAGACTTAATTCCTAGTTTTTGTTTGTATGGAGACTACCTGTTATGGTATCCCTAAAGATGATGGTCAAACTCAATATGGGATTTTGACCTGCTAGTGGTCAGTAGTACGCATGAAAGATTAACTCATGAGTAACCTTTTCCCCTTTAAACTTTCCTAATTTTAAATCTAAAAATCTTGTAAAAAATAATAAATAATTTGCGAAAAATCAATCATAAGTTACCATGTTGTTTTGTTTTGAATGTATTAATGACAATGTCAAAAAAAGTAACAAAACGATGTCGAATGAACCCACAAGTAATGGGCGTTATTGGCAGATTAGTTTTGACAGTCAATCAACAATCTGTCAGTTCTTTTTTGAATGAATTAACTAGAGTGAATCCTAAAAAATCGGGGAAAAGATATATTAAAAAAATATCTTACAATGGTAGGAAGGTCTATATATTTAAACAAATGATTGTAAGATAATTTATATTTATTGGCCTTTAATTTGATATACTGACTATTAGTAGGTCATTTTTGTACTATCTGCTTTGCATTAGAAAAAAATAGAAATAACCTGAAATTTTTTTATCTAATTGTATTTTTATTAGTTTTACAAGTTTTAGCTCCAATTATTACTTAAAAGTTGTTTACTAAAAGAGCGGCAATGTTTTCTGAGTTACTGGTGTTTAATTTTAATATCTTTTAAGTGAGATTCTTGCTGAAATTGACGAATTTATATCCAGCACTGGTTTGTTTACAGTTTTTTTTTTATTTGGTATAGATTATAGTTTTAATTTGCGCTCATTTGAAATCAATAAACATTTAAAATCATAAAATAAAATACTGAATTGATTTTAAGATTTTTAATTAAGTGTTACCCTATCTATAAGTAACACTTAAAGATTTACAAGTAACTAACTTATGTCTTAAGAATATTTTATTGCATAATGCATATATAAATATAATAGTGTGTTTAAGTCTAAATATTGGTCGCGAACCTATGTATGGACCATAAAAGTTGTGGGGTGCGACTTCATGAATGGCATACTTGTGTTTATTTTGTACACAATCATTTATTATTTATTACAGCCTATTTACAACAGCAAAGGTACTCAAACTCAATATGGGATTTTGACCTGCTAATGGTCAGCAGTATGTATGAAAGATTAACTCATGAGTAACCTTTTCCCCCTTAAACTTCCCTAATTTTAAATCTAAAAATCTTGTAAAAAATAAAAAATAATTCATGAAAAATCAATCATATGTTACCATTTTGTTTTCTTTTGAATATATCAATGTCAATGTCAAAAAAGTAACAAAACTATATAGAAATTATACATAACTAAGTCGAAAAAATGATGTTGAATGAACCCACCAGTAATTGATGTTATTGATAGATTAGTTTTGACAGTCTTTTTTCACATGAATTGCCTAGAGTGCATCATAAAAAAATCACAGGAAAAGATATATTTAAAAAAATATCTTACAATGGTACGGGGGACTATATATTCAAACTAATGAGTGTATGATAATCTATATTTATTGCCCTATAATTTGATATACTGACTATAAGTAGGTTGTGACGGTTGTCTATTTCGACCTCTTTTTGTCAGTAAATTTTATTTTTTTGTTGTTCCCGACGTAATTTTAAACTAGGAATTACGTAGTGTCGGAGAACGGCAATGTTTTGATTTGACAAGTCAGTCACGAAAAATTATCCATCAAAGCAACTTGAATCTATTTATTTATTATTTTCCGAGTTTATTATTCCAAATTACATAGTTAAGATATTTTATTATCGATAATCAAAGTTCTTTTTAAGAAACCTATATTTATTTTTTACGTTCACGAGTGTGCGTAGCCAAAATTGTTGGTAAGGATTCTCATTCATTAAAATTTATTTTATTGTTATTTTTTCTTTTCAGATCAAATTTAATTGTATTAATATTTCTGTTCTATTTTGTGTGACTATTTTTTATTTCAATTTTGTTTATATTTTTCTGTTTGTATTTACAGGCATTTTTGTATATTTTTAATTTTACCGAAAAAATAAACACAGAAGAGAATTTTGTGTTTTATTGAAACTACGCTACATACTGGCGCCCGAATATTCAAACGTAGTTTATGGAGAAGAGAGGAGAAATTGCAACAGAAGGAACAAAAGGAACAGAAGAATTGCAACATTAAAAATAATTTTTTTATAATTATTATTGAGGTCAGGCATAAAACTTTATTTGTTACCATTTTCAATCATTAACATTCACTATAATATATTTATATATGTATCTACTATAATATATCTACTATAATATATCAAAATACTGCTAAATTATTCAGACATTTAAGTTTCTTTAATTTCTTTCGTTATAATATCCTTGAAGAAATTTTCTGAAGACACAACATTCTATAACCCAGTAATTTCACTATTTAAATAACATTTTCTATTCATTTTCATCACTTGAAAATACGTATATTTTTAAGGCTCTATTCTGCATAACGACTATTAACAAATTTGTTTCACTTTAACATTTTTTTTTTTTTGATTTTGCAATGAATTTTTCACAATTAAATAAACCTGAAATAATTTATGAATTAAAAATCAGAAATATAAATTTTTCTTCGACGCAATCTGTAGACGAACTACGATCATTATTATTAAATATTAATGTAGATTCTGAAACAGAAATTTTACAAAATAGCCCTGAAGAATTTTCAGAAGATATTAATACCATTAAAAAAAATTTAAAACTTGTTGAAGCTTGTATAAACTCTTATCCTATTAGGAAACAAAAAATTTCACCTTATTTAACTCATATAAGAACAAGATTAGGCCTCATTGACATTACATCAGATTTATCTTCAGAGCAGTTAGATTTAATAAATTCATGTTGGAATGATTTAACTCAATTAGACTCACGTTTTAAAAATTTGGAAAAATCACCAACACATTCCACATATCATTCCGCAGAATCTATACAAAATATTAATCTACAACCCCTTTCTTTTTTCGAAGCATTAACTGATAAGGTCAGTAAAATTACAGAAAATCGAACTAACAATGATTTAAAAAGATTTATTTATAAAGGTGAAGGTTGTCCAAAGGATTTTATTCAAAAACTTGAAGAATTTTCACAAATAAAAAATATTTCTGAAAAATCTTTATTCTCACATATTTATGATATTTTATCTGGATCTGCTCTTGATTGGTTTAGAGCTAGAAAGTCGACTATTAATGACTGGTCATCTTTCCGATCGGCATTGTTGAATGATTTTGCAATTACCGATTACGATTATAAACTAAAAAAAGTAATCGATGCTCGTAAACAAAAACATAATGAGAGAATTATCATCTACTTTGCTACAATGGAATCTCTTTTTTCAAAGCTCTTGGAACCAATGTCCGAAAAAGAAAAAATTAATACTCTTGTTAGAAATCTTAAACCTGAATTTACATTACGTCTTTCACCTACTGATTTACATACTGTAAATTCCCTCTTGGAATCATGCAAATTTACAGAAAGCATTCTCCAAGTTTCTAATAATACATCTTACTACTCTTCATCATCACCACCAGATCATTATCATTCTTTTCCTATTCCTTCTACATCAAATTCTAATAACAAATCGTATATTAATACTCTACTTTCACATAATCAACCATATATTCCTGAATTTCCTTTTAAAGCTTGTACATATAATTCCATAGCAGCTGTAGCTAATCCATTACCTAATACTGTAGCTGCAATTAATAAAAATCAGAATTTTTATAAATTCACTTGCCCACGTTGTAGATCTAATACACATTTATTAAAAGACTGTACTAACACTAATATAGTGTGTTTTCGTTGTGGAAAAAAAGACTTTATTACTAGTAAATGTCCTAATTGTAATAAGTCGATTTCAAAAAACTAAATTACGAGGAGTGCATAAACAAAAATAATGGTATTAAATCATCAAATTTTGACAAAAAAGATTGGGATACATGGTTAAAAACTTTAACAATTTTTTTTAAATCTTATAACACTTGTGCTCTCCTCTTTAATAAAACATCAGATTTTGAACGTCCTTATTTACATATAAAAGTAAACGATTTAATTTTAAATGGTCTTTTAGATAGTGGTAGTGCTATCACTATATTGGGTAATAATTCTCATAAAATTTTATCACAACATGGTCTTTTTATGCAAAAAAGCTGTTTAATAAAAGGTAATGTTGCAAACGGACAAACTATTTCTTCTATCGGCATTATTACTCTTCCTACTTTTTATAACAATAAATTTGCGTTAATTACAGCTCATGTGATCCCAGAAATCACTGAATCACTCATTTTGGGTATTGATTTTTGGAAAACTTTTAATCTTGCTCCGGATATTCTTAGTAATATCACATTACAACCTTCAAATTTAAACTCATCTTTTCTCATTAATACAGATTCTAACTTTCATTTACATGAATACCATTCTTTAACAGACACACAAAAAATTATTGCAGATGCAATTATGGAAAAGTTTAGGTTGATTTCAACTGAATGTAAACCTTTAGGTCGTACTCATTTAGTCGAACATTTCATCGACACTAGAGACCATCCACCTATTCGTCAACGCTGTTACAGACTTTCTCCTGAGAAACAAAAAGCTCTTTGTAAAGAAGTTGATGATATGTTACAATTAGATGTCATTGAACCCAGTGACAGCCCATGGCTGAACCCAATTATTATTACACCTAAAAAAGATGGTACTTGGCGATTTTGTATTGATAGTCGTAAATTAAACGATATCACAAAAAAAGATGCTTACAAACTTCCTTTCATTTCTGATATATTAGATAACCTTAAAGATGCTAAATTTATATCATCTATTGACATTGCTAAAGCGTTTTGGAATATTCCCTTAAAAAAAGAGGATAAACTCAAAACTGCATTCCATGTTCCAGGCCGAGGAATGTTTCAATTTAAAGTTATGCCATTTGGTTTAACTAATGCACCTGCTACTCAACAAAGATTCATTGAAAATCTACTAAATGATCTTACAAATGATAATAATGTTTTCTATTTTATCGACGATATAGTCTGTATTTCTCAAACCTTTGAACAAACCTATTGCTTATATGAGTAAATCACTTACAGGCGCTCAAAAGAATTATTCAGTCACTGAACGTGAACTTTTAAGTGTTATTACGGCACTAGAACATTGGCGTTGTTATTTAGATAATGGATTACAATTTACAATTTATACTGATCACGCAGCCCTTCAATGGTTTATGCATTTAAATAATCCTACTGGCAGATTAGCTTGATGGAGTATTCGTTTATCTATGTTTAATTTCGTAATTAAACACAAAAAAGGCTCAGATCATGTCGTACCAGATACTTTATCACGTATAAAACCAATTGATTTAATTAATTTTTCTACTTCTCAAACTAAAGACACTTGGTATTTAGCAATTTATAATAAATGTTTATCATTTCCTTCTAGTACTCCGGATTACATGATTCATAATAATAAATTGTTTAGATTTTGTAGATCTAACACATTATTTAACTCTGAATTTAATTGGAAACAAGTAATACCATTAGAATTTAGGGAATCTGTTATTACACAAAATCATTCTACTCCCCAAACGGCACATTTTGGTATTTTTAAAACATACCATAGAATTAAAAATCTCTATTTTTGGCCTGGCATGTATAAAGACGTAGCCATGTTTATTGCTAAGTGCGAGACTTGTTTAGCTACCAAGCACCAAAATCAAAACTTAATTGGTTTAATGGGCAAACCCAAACATTGTTCACGCCCTTTCCAATGTTTATCCATAGATTTGATAGGTCCACTTCCTACTTCACGTAAGCAGAATAGATTTCTATTTGTAGTTACTTGTTGTTTTTCCAAATATTGTTTGTTATTTCCAATAAAACATGCAACCGCTTCTATTATTCGCCATATATTGGACAATTTAGTTTTTATGGTTTATGGAGTTCCAGAAATTATTATATTAGATAATGGTCCTCAAATGATAAGTACAGAATTATCTGAATTATTTAAATTTTACAACATACCAAAAATACATTACACCCCACGTTACTGTCCACAGGTTAACACCGTTGAGCGTTACAATAAAACTATTGTAACGGCGATTGCAGCTTTTATAGATAAAGATCACAGAACTTGGGATACCTATATAAACAAAATACAGTTTGCTATTAATACTGCGGTTAATGAAACCACAAAATTCACTCCATCATTTTTAGTATTTGGTAGAGAAGCTGTTACATGTGGATCTATCTACAAAAATAAAGATTCCAGAGATGAACTAATTTTCAGTCCTAGGGATGTATATGCTGAAAACATAGGACAATTAATACCTATCTTTTCCGAAGTACAGAAACGGTTATTTAATGCACATCAATATAATGCAACTTATTATAACAAACATCATCAGAATTTAGAATTTAATAACGGTGATATTGTTTGGAGGCGAAACCATGTAATAAGTTCCTCTAAAAAACATTTTTGTGCTAAGTTTGCACCCAAATTTATTAAATGTAAAGTTTCAAATAAAGTTTCACCATTAATTTACGATTTAGTGGATATGAATAATAACCCATTAGGTCGTTGGCATATCAGAGACATTAAACCTCTACCGCGTTTAACTTCTTCTTTGAGTGACTAGATTGGTTGTTACCAATTACTTTATATGAATTCATATATAATTATTGCTCATTATCTCACGGCGAGCATAAGCCGATTCTTTTTGTCTTATTTTTTTTCTCTATGCACCTCATTATCGTTTGGCTATACCATTAACATTGACGTTGGTCAAAACTTATAATTAATTATCATCATCGTAGTATTAGGTTAACTTTTTGTATAATTTATTTAATATTTGCAATTCTAATTTTTTCTTCTCAATTTTTTTTTTTTTTTTTTTTCAAGCGGTTTGCAACTTGTAAAATTAAGCCTTCTGCACGAGCGTTTATTAAGGTAACTCGTTAAACTAAACCATACCTATGTGTATTATTTATACACTTGAATCACTTTCCTGTGAGAATTATTTTCATATGTTTATTACATAAATATTTTAATTACTTCACAAAAGACCCTTGGATTTTATTTAAAAGTCAATGTTTCACGACTGGCTATGATTTTCTTTTCTTTCCGGCATATTTATTTCAGTCTTTAACTGAAACTTGTTTATAGTAATCACCGTGCGGGAGTTAGCGACACGTTAAAGAAGCCATAAGCTATTAATATTTTCAGCGGATGGCAACTATTAAAGCCTTTTGCCGTTGCGTTCAACTCTATTGAGTTGACTTATTTAGGATACGATTCCTCATAAGCAACTCTAACTGCATGACGTTTTATTTCCAGTAGTTGGAATAAGACTAGTATGATAGAGAATGTATGTTGTAATTATAATGTACGTTGATGGAGTTGAACGATGTATATTAACATTGTATATTCCAGGAACATGTTAAAAATTCTATCATTCATGAACCATGTAATTTAAGATAATTATTTAGGATTTTTTTTTTTTTCTCTCTCTCGTCTGTTTTGTTTTCTTTTTCTATTAAATAACTTGTTGATAAGCATTATATCAGTATTATTTTTTTTTTTTCATATATACAGGATGTTTTTTCAGAAAAATTCTTCTATAGGATGTTAATATTAATTTTCATTTTGCTTTTAATTATTATTTTTTTTTTTTTTGCTTGTTCTTTCATTTAGCAGATTAAATATTAAAATTCGATATGTATATGCGGTTTATTTTGATTTGGTTTGAATTTGAAATTTTACTAAAAAAATCTTTCAGATTTTTTTTCCCGGCCCCCGGGGTATTGTGACGGTTGTCTATTTCGACCTCTTTTTGTCAGTAAATTTTATTTTTTTGTTGTTCCCGACGTAATTTTAAACTAGGAATTACGTAGTGTCGGAGAACGGCAATGTTTTGATTTGACAAGTCAGTCACGAAAAATTATCCATCAAAGCAACTTGAATCTATTTATTTATTATTTTCCGAGTTTATTATTCCAAATTACATAGTTAAGATATTTTATTATCGATAATCAAAGTTCTTTTTAAGAAACCTATATTTATTTTTTACGTTCACGAGTGTGCGTAGCCAAAATTGTTGGTAAGGATTCTCATTCATTAAAATTTATTTTATTGTTATTTTTTCTTTTCAGATCAAATTTAATTGTATTAATATTTCTGTTCTATTTTGTGTGACTATTTTTTATTTCAATTTTGTTTATATTTTTCTGTTTGTATTTACAGGCATTTTTGTATATTTTTAATTTTACCGAAAAAATAAACACAGAAGAGAATTTTGTGTTTTATTGAAACTACGCTACAAGGTCATCTTTTTTACTACCTGCTTTAAAAAAAAACTGTACATTTTAAAACAAGGCTAACAACATAAATGCACTAAAATACCTAAATACTTACAAAAAAGTCTAAATTATGAGCCATATTGTGGAAGAGACCGCCAACCATCGCAGCAAGATGGATGACATGGGTTGGTTTATGTTTGTCAAATATTGCATCTGTTTCTGCTTTGTCACTGAAATAATAATATTTTATTTTAATTTCATGTCTTTTATCACAGCAAATAAGAGTAATATTTAAAAATAGGATAACACAAATGATTTCTACATGTAAATTTATAATAAATTATAGACTTTTATAAATATACAACCTCATAAACTAAATGAATGTAGTAGGCAAAATTCACATGGGAATGTTCTTTACTTTACTGTCTTTATGTTAACCAACTTGGCATTTTGGTATCTCAAGTGGAAATATTTGAATAAATGATTATCTTTGATGGTTAACCTTTACTGTCAGGAATACCAAACTGATTAAGAATTTTCCTATAGTTGCTCTTACTTAATATTGTGTGTCCATAGAAATTAAATATAGGAAAAAACTCAGATTAACCGAATAAAACCGTGTGTATTCTGCATATTTGAAAATCAGGATAATTGAATTCAAAACAAAGTCAAACAATATTTCATTTTTAATCAACATTAATTAATGAGTTTCATATAATATAATGTGTTTGCAATGTTTGTACACTACCATATTATGAAAAATTACAAGCTATAAAAACAAATAATCTACACTATGTAATAGTGTAATTTTTTTTTTTTTTTCTGGAATTAACTTTTATATATATTTTTGACATAAAGGGTCACATTTTTTCACTATAGCCAAGTCTGTGATAGGCTTTAGTTGTAACAACAGTATAGAGTGAAATTAAACTTTGATCTTAAGCGAGAAGTAATTCATCATAGAATGAAATGAGAACTCTTTTCTTTGTTTGATATCATACAAATTCCTAATCCAAAAGTTTGGTCCAACTACTGCTAGATATTTTTATAAACACTAAATAAGGTTAAGGGTCAACATTATCCTTAAACTCCCTTAAACTAGCCAACAAAAACAGTTGATTGCTACTAAAGGAATGACATACTATCATGCAAGTAAATGAGAGCGGGAGTGCCAGTCAAAGGCATAAACTTGTGACATGTTTTACATCATGCAATATGGTTGAGGAGGGTAATGGCCTTGTGAATGGGTGCCGTTTAAGGCTATTGGTCCATTGGATAGTTGGGGGAAGGGAAACTTGCCGAGCTAACAGATGCAGATAAGAATAATTTTGTGTAGACATAAGGAGACATTGTAAATTTATTTTGAAAAAGTTAAACCTGTGAAGTTTTTCACCAGTACTTTTTCAGAAAGTTTTTCCGAACTAGTCGTAGAGTCATGCTTGAAAGTAATTGTCAATGTTGAGAAATAAATATTTGAGTTTAGCATGGTCAAAACATTTTTAAATCTGCTAATAGGGCTGTCAAATTTGAATATAGATAACCGGATGTCTGGCTAATTTGATGTTCAGATAATCATGATTCTGTAAGAATCAGTATATTTAAAATGGTCTTAACACACAAGATTAGGTTGCTGGTTTACAGTTGTTACTATTCTTACAACGCAATATTAGGACCTGGTGGCATGGATTCTGTCATTTTCTCAGCATGTCCAATGTGCAAAGTTATTTTAATTTAAGTTACATGACACTCAAAATTACCTCAAATTGGCATCCCTTGAACCACAGAAAACCCATTTTTCCTGTTTAGAATTCTCACTTCCTTTGATTTTTTCATCTTCTATAACCGACTGTATTGCCCGTCCTACTAGACCGGTTCCACCAGTAACCAGAATTACAGATTTGCCATCACCCATCTAAGATAAGAAACAACAATATAAGTAAAGGAGATCGTAGGAATTCATATATTTTTATTTAATAACTACAGCGGCACAAAACGTAATTATTTGTTTCTAAATAAAAAATAAAAATTTACGTGGCACTAAAAGAAATACATACAATGAGAGTAGATAAGATAAAATCTAATTAAACTCATATGAATCAATGGCCTGTAATTACTACAAAATGATTTTTTTAACATCGTACATTTTAGGTAAAGTCACAATTGAGATTTTATAAAATTGCAATAAGATCACCCAAAAAGTAATAATAACATAAAAAATTTCATAAATTTATGCGAATAAACAAGAACACAATACTGTCCACAAACCAAGGAACATATACTACGGCGAGAAGAATGACAACTGCATACTAAATAATGTGAACAGAAATCGATTGATGCGCCATCTATTGGGGGCCCCTGAATTATACACTGGCAGGTATTTTAAATTATGGTGTCGTTTGTAATATGCTTACACCATAATTTTAAATTTTTAGGATTTTTGTTATATAAACAAAACAGAATATCTAAGAAATGTGACTTTTTTTAAAAACACTCATTATTGGTAGAGCACTATAAAAGATTTTGCAAAATACATTCAAATGTTTAAAGAGATGAGGTCATTTGAATACAATTTGGTCAGATATGATGTGAACTTGTAAAATCTATGTATGGTTTTTACAATACAAAGCTTTTACGTTAATGTTGGGCAAGTTACATGACAAAATAAAATAAGTAATAGGTGAGCGAGATGAAGCGACAATGGTCTTCGCCGAAATTGTCATCAGCAATGAGGTCAGCTGTTACCACTGCTTCCGTTGGAAGTTCCCCTGAAATAATATACACATAGTTTGTTTACTCTATTGTAGTTTCATTTACTTTACTCAATAAATAATAGAATAGTTCTCATACTGTCTTGTTGTATGTAAGCAATTTTTTGTTTGTTCATTAATACAAAAATAAAAATATTTATAACTGAAACAGTATGGTTCAGCTTGCTCTATCTGCATTGTAAACAAAATGCATTCTTTACAAGTACACTGATCCAGTGCACGCATACACATACAACTCCACTTTGTCTGTAGATACGGGGATCCAGTTGACATTAATGGTAAATCTTACCTTGAGCAATTTTGCAATACATTCCTGCTGCTACTGAGTGGCTCAAAACTTGAGCTGCTAACTTAACTCTCATTTTCTGTTTGTATTTGGGTGTAAATGTTCCGATCGAAGTTTTGGTGCAAAAACAAAGCTTGGGTTTATATTATCAATTTAATAAAATTTTTGGA
Source organism: Marasmarcha lunaedactyla (assembly GCA_923062675.1). NCBI lineage: Eukaryota > Metazoa > Arthropoda > Insecta > Lepidoptera > Pterophoridae > Marasmarcha > Marasmarcha lunaedactyla. The sequence goes on from OV281345.1 coordinate 22,632,362, forward strand.
TGTGGCTCCATTTGTCAATACCTGTAATTAAATAAATTTATTATATTGAGACAAACCATTTTCAAATACTTAACTTAAATAGTTTATGAGAAATTAATGCCTGTAAATCGTAAATTTTGGCACTGACTCACTAACTGACAGATCATCAAAAATCTATTTCTATTCTAATGTTTTTGAAATCAGATCAAAAACATAAATGTAAATGTACAGGCAAATTCTTTGCAACTAAAAAGAAGGAAAGCGTATCAGAATTCACCATCACAATTTACACAGTTACAATGGATGTGGAAAAAATAAAAATGTATCTATTTTTTTCCTATACCGTTATAGAAGCCGTTATTCCAAAACCAACAGTTTCTATTTCACTGCAATATGATAAGTATTTACAAATTTTTTATTTTTTCGCTTTTCATTCATGTTCACTAATTTCATTTCCTACCTTCAGATGTTATATTTGTGGAATGTTTAATATTATATTTCATGAATAAATTTCTGAAAGTATTTGATTCGAAACAGTGGTACAGCACCTAATAATTATTTTAAAAAATTTCGGTTACTTATCAATTTTTTCAATAAATAGACTAACAGTTACCTCTTTAATTGAAACAGCAAGCCTATCTGCAGTTACTGACGAGCCAGAAAATTAATAGGTCACTGGCTGCATCAGCTTTTTTCTAATGCCACAAATCATAAATACCAGTGCATGGAATGCAACTTGGGAGGATCGGCCTTGCTGGCCATGGTCTTGATAGCCATCAATTTTGTCTTCTTTATTAATGTAAAGTAAATGTTTTTTAATTGCCATTTCATCACACACATAATAGGAAAAAAACAAGTACAATGTAATCCTATGACAATATTTTATCTTTACTGCCTTTTCTATTTCAGTGTACTCAGACACAACACGTTTGTACCGGTAAGGTAGTAAAGTTAAGAATGTCATAGATATGAATGAAATGGTCGCTTATTTTTAGACATTCGAATTTGGTCAGATAATCAGCCATTGTTTATTGCTATTGATTTTTCTCGATAATTAAATACATACGAAACATTCATTCCACTAAACAAAAGTTCGCACAAATATAAGCTCTCTGCAGGTGCACAATATATATCTCTGCGATCATTCGTTTAGAATTTTCCTGCTGGAACATCATTACCCTAGCAGAAATCGTTTTTTCTATATTTTTTTTTAAAACGACAATGCGCACAAATTTTTTAGTTTGGCGCACATTTACAGCAGGTGACGATCTAATTGTGCAGCTCCCTCGTGACGTTCTTAAAGCAACTTTCCAGCTGGGGTAACGCACACGACTATACGGTTTCAACAATCGATGTATACTGCGAGCTATGACTTACAAAAACTATTTATAACTAGGGTATAACTAACATTGAATGACTTACTAATTAATTATTTAATTACTTGATTACAAATCAAGATGATTGCTTTTGTTATATCAATGATAAATAATAATAACGGTTATAGTACAATAATTAAATAAACGAAAAACATCTAAAGAGCTCTTAAATTGGATAAGCGATAAATTGGAAAATAAAAGTAACAACAGAATTAATAAAACGTCAACATGATACGTAGTGCCATGTTTTGCCAAGACGTGTGCATTACCCCAGTCGTTTTCAAAACTTCAGTTTTTAACCAGGAATTGTAATGACGGATCGGTCGGTACGACTATGCGTTTTTTTTATTATTCTTTTATTACACGTGTTTTCTTTTTATTTATTTTTTGTTTAAATCGAAGGTAAGGCAGTTGTCCCACCGCCGGCGAGAAAACCACTAACTATCGGCTATTTTCTCGCTAAGAAACGTACAAAAGATATACATTTCATGTAAACAAAAGAGATACATATACAAATAGTTGATCGCTGACTGTTCACACTGCCGGCGAGGACTCGCTTCAATAGTTTGACGCTGAGCGACAAGAGCTAGGAAAGATAATACTCGAACAGCGATACTCGACCAGAACTCACACCGAGAGAGCAACTGCGGTCATTTCTCTACTGAGCGAATCTAAAAGTACACGTATTTTAATTTATTATGAATATCAAACAATCATTTGAATTTTCATTGTTATCTAGTTCAGACGACGATGATGATGTATTATATGATAGGCTTTGTGTAGTGGCAGCGGAGTAGACGGAGGGGCAGGAACCTCAACTCGACGTTACACAAGAGAAAAAAGCTATAAATTATATTTAAATTATCGAAATAGCTAAAAATGCCGGTCTCAAACTATAGTATTAGACGCATTTTCATGCCATATTTTTTTATTTCAATCACTCGGCGACACATAGTTCTGCCGTATCAAAAAAAAATTAATTATTAATTGATGTTACCATTTGTCAAATCAAAGCGTCTGCGATTGGTCAGTTTTTGCCCACGTAGGTATTTAACATCGCCTTAGAACAGTCAACCCCCCTGTGCTGTACACTGGGCCACCGCGAGCGAGCGATGCGAGTAATCGCTCGTCTCACTCGCACACTCACGTATAGCCGAGCTATACAACTGTCGGAACTACCCACTCGCTCCCCGTTGCTCACCAACTCGTTTCTACATTCTAGCTCTAGTCGCTACTCGTTCATCGTTGCCGACGGGACAACTGCCTAATACCAACACAAGATAGTCATATTCACATTCATCGTGTTGGATAGTTCGTCCAACACTAAAGTCTGAATCACGAATTCAGTGTGAACATCTATTCGGATATTTTGATGAATCGTGAAAAAACACGATTCCGTATGCAATGTGAACGTCCATCCGTCATTACGTATCGTCTTTTTTGACGAGTCGCCGTTGACGGATCCAGTGTGAATGCGCTCTTAGTCTATAAGAATGACATTTTTCTGTAAAATAATTCCTATGTTTAAATTAAAAACACACAATCAAATGGTAAAAATAGGACAAAAATGGTGCACGTGTTATTTATTAAAACAGTCGGAAAATCTGGTTAGGATTTAGTGAAGATTCCAAAACAATTGTGGAACTTGAAATCAGATTTTGTGAAAATCAATTCAGTGAGTTGTAAGCTTAAAAGTTGGGCCCTCAATTCTCACATAGAGGATTGATTGATGACACAGAGAGATTGAGGATCAATCCTCATACTCCTGAAAGTTTATCACCAAAGTGTTTAGAAACCCCTTACTTACAGATATTGTGTGTTAACCTATGTGCTACGTAATAAATTGTGAAAAATTATGAATGGATAAACAGCTCAATACGTCTTGTTGTTTTAAAGTTATGACCTTTTATTTTTTTTATTTTTAAATTTTTATTTTAATACCTACCCTTAAACTACGAGAGGAACGACAAAACACAACATTGTATGTATCATTTAGTGAAAAAATTGTGCAACATATTCGATATCAGAAGGAAATGAAAATAATTTTTATTTCAGAATATCGTAAGTAGCCAATGTAGTGTTATAGGTTTTAATACACTTTCTCCTATTCTTTGCGTATTATCGTCATAGCATTTGAAATCACCATTTATTAATATGTGGCATTTGTAATCACCAATACCATCAGGGAAAGGCGGAGGGACGAATTCCATTGCTCCGAGGAGTTCGTACAACTTTGGTTTTATTCTTAGAGTGTGCTTGCAGGCAGTAATTACCAGTACCATTTAAATCAAATGCAATGACAAAATGCAACTCGCACTTGACTGCAACCACAAGTAAAACAAGACTTGAATGTTTAGTCAAAACTAATTGCTTCTTCCAACGATTGGATCCCAAACACGGATAACATGTCCAATTTGATAGATAGATAAAAGATTTATTCATCAAGCTTATTACATATTTCACATGATATAACGATACACAACACAAATACACAACTATTACAATAATTATAGAAAAACAGTTATAGTACATGAAAAAATATAAGTTCTTATTTTTACTTAATTGGATAGATGAAGGGGACAATAAGTACACAAACAAGAAGAAGAAAAATGTTTACAAGAAGTATTAGTGTTACAAGGTGGATTAGTCTTGTGTAACCATACTTTAGAAGAGCGGTGCTACCTATCACGGCTGAGGCGCAGAATGTCCACTTCGCAAAATGTCTACTGGTCGCAAAAGGTCCTCTTCGCAGAATGTATCTTTCTCAGAATGCCCATTTCGCAAAACGTCAATTTCGAAGAAAGTCTTTTCCTCAGAACGTCCACTTATCAAAATGTCTCTTTCACAAAATGCCCACTTTTATCTCTGTTTCCTAGCAGACAAATTGACCAGAAACAAAAATAAAACGAATGCATGTTATTAATGTCTTTTTTATTGAATATGAAATACCACCACCAAAGAGATGGTTTAGATATAACAAGGAATCAACATCGTATACAAGAAAGTATGTAATTATTCATTAATATATTTTTCTATTCATACAATATAGTGCTGATATACAATAAATCTAGAGTATTAATTAGACCATGGTAAGGAATTTAATATTATAAGTATTATTTTTGTTTTAATTTTTGATACAAACTAATTTGAGTGAGTCTTAAATTATTTGTTTTCTTACGGTATAATTAAAAAATTTAGATTGATTGTATGTCAAAAGGAACACGTTTAGCTATGATGACAGACGATCTATATCAAAGCGTATGCAAAAAAAAACAAATTTAGTCAATGCCATAAGTCATTAAAAGTGTTTAACTACTACTGAATGAACTCATTATTTTTTTATTTATAAAGCTGTAAAAAAATTATTGTCTTTAAAAATTGTTGCAATGCTATACAATTTCTTTCAAATTTTTGTAGTAAATTGTTATATTTTGATCAACTCATTATTTTTTTATTTATATAGATGTAAAAAATATATTTTCATTAAAAATTGTTGCAATGTTATACAATTTCTTTCAAATTTTTGTAGTAAATTGTTATATTTTTGATCAACTCATTATTTTTTTATTTATATAGCTGTATAAAAATTATTTTCTTTAAAAATTGTTGCAATGTTACAATTTTTTCCTAATTTTTGTAGTAAATTGTTATACTATTGATCAAAAACTATGTCTTTTTGTCTCCTGTTACATCTCATTGTTTTGAATAAGCTGTCTTTTATTTTTCTGTCCCTAAAACTTGCTCTCCTTCTTTAATTTGGAAACAAACATGTATTAACTAGGTTTTTTGGGTATGCGACCTGTGTTAATGCATTGGTGACAGCCCTCCAGCACGTTTGTGGTTCGATATCGCAGACCAGCACAACTAAGTAATGTCGGGGACATTTTCGTGTACCATTGACGTTCATAGTACCTTTGGAATCGAAGCATCTCTGGACTATTTGGTGCTTGGTCCAAAATGTAGTACCACGCAGCAGGAATTTGGCTGGATGGTAGCAATGGTATTATAGCTGCTAGCCTAGCTACATTTCGTCCTTCTCGTGTGACCAATAATCCTTTTTTTCTCGGCATTTTTCCAAATGGCATTATTATAATGATGGTAACAACCGCTAACTTGTGCTTCAGGGAATACTATTTGTATCACTGTGCCAGTTCGTAGTTGTTTGAATGTCCGAATCTTAATGTTCAACTTTTCTTTCAACACACTCATTATGATTATTTACACACGGAAAACCACAAAATGCTGACATAAATAACTTTGCAAAAACATATTCAACTACCCACAGTTATATGGGTAGTTGTATATTGTAGAAAATGTTGCCAGTAAACTTATCATAAATGTGATGTGCAAATATTGATAATTAATATGTAACAATGTAACTTAACTAATAAATGTACCTATTTAATGTTAAATTTTGTAAATAAACTGTTCAACTGAAAAATTATGTTTGTTAACTATAATTTGTTAATAAACATGATTGTAGGCATAAAATATGCGATGCATTACGAAATAATATCATATTTTACAACAAAAATAGATTTTTATTTAAAGCATTATTATAACACTAAGCAAGTATTATAACATTAACATTTAATATTTTTTTTTTGTATAAAAGGTGTAGGTTTCTTGTTATATCTAAACCATCTAGTGGGGAAATACATCGTATAAATAAAAAAATATATTAATGAATTACATACTTGTATCCGATGTTGATTAATTGTTATATCTAAACCATCTGTTTGGTGGTGGTATTTCATATTCAATAAAAAAGACATTAATAACATGCATTCGTTTTATTTTTGTTTCTGGTTTATTTGTCTGCTAGGAAGCAGAGATCAAAGTGGGCATTTTGCGAAAGAGTCATTTGATAAGTGGACGTTTTGAGGAAAAGACTTTCTGCGAAGTTGACGTTTTGCGAAATGCTGAGGAAGATACATTCTGCCAAGTGGACCTTTTGCGACCAGTAGACATTTTGCGAAGTGAACATTCTGCATCTGAGCCCCTATCACAAGAAAATTAGCTTAAAAGGGAGCACCAACCACTTGTTATTGTATTAGGCTAAGTTACCGAAATAAAGTATTTTGTGTATTAAAAGCAATAAAGGGCTTGGTGAAAGGGTACTGACTCGGCACAATTGTTGCGCACGATGCAAAGCTGATCTTTAGTTGCAATTTCATATAAACGTTGGCATCAATAAAAAAATTTTTGAGATGTTACAAAAGTTCTTCAATAGACCCCAAGGAAAATGAATATGTATTGACATTTGATGAAATACCAATTTAAAAACATTTACTTTACATTAATAAAGAAGACAAAATTGATGGCTATCAAGACCATGGCCAGCAAGGCCGATCCTCCCAAGCTGCATCCCATGCACTGGTATTTATGATTTGTGGCAGTAGAAAAAAGCTGATGCAGCCAGTGACCTATTAATTTTCTGGCTTGTCAGTAACTGCAGATAGGCTTGCTGTTTTAATTAAAGAGGTAACTGTTAGTCTATTTATTGAAAATACTAAAATTGCAACTTTTTGCTTTAAATTAAAATTAGACATTAAATAAGTAAGTAACCGAAATATTTTAAAATATTTTTAGGTGCTGTACCACTGTTTCGAAGCAAATACTTTCAGAAATTTATTCATGAAATATAATATTAAACATTCAACAAATATAACATCTGAAGGTAGGAAATGAAATTAGTGAACATGAATGAAAAGCGAAAAAATAAAAAATTTGTAAATACTTATCATATTGCAGTGAAATAGAAACTGTTGGTTTTGGAATAACGGCTTCTATAACGGTATAGGAAAAAAATAGATACATTTTTATTTTTTCCACATCCATTGTAACTGTGTAAATTGTGATGGTGAATTCTGATACGCTTTCCTTCTTTTTAGTTGCAAAGAATTTGCCTGTACATTTACATTTATGTTTTTGATCTGATTTCAAAAACATTAGAATAGAAATAGATTTTTGATGATCTGTCAGTTAGTGAGTCAGTGCCAAAATTTACGATTTACAGGCATTAATTTCTCATAAACTATTTAAGTTAAGTATTTGAAAATGGTTTGTCTCAATATAATAAATTTATTTAATTACAGGTATTGACAAATGGAGCCACATCCAAAAATTTTATTAAATTGATAATATAAACCCAAGCTTTGTTTTTGCACCAAAACTTCGATCGGAACATTTACACCCAAATACAAACAGAAAATGAGAGTTAAGTTAGCAGCTCAAGTTTTGAGCCACTCAGTAGCAGCAGGAATGTATTGCAAAATTGCTCAAGGTAAGATTTACCATTAATGTCAACTGGATCCCCGTATCTACAGACAAAGTGGAGTTGTATGTGTATGCGTGCACTGGATCAGTGTACTTGTAAAGAATGCATTTTGTTTACAATGCAGATAGAGCAAGCTGAACCATACTGTTTCAGTTATAAATATTTTTATTTTTGTATTAATGAACAAACAAAAAATTGCTTACATACAACAAGACAGTATGAGAACTATTCTATTATTTATTGAGTAAAGTAAATGAAACTACAATAGAGTAAACAAACTATGTGTATATTATTTCAGGGGAACTTCCAACGGAAGCAGTGGTAACAGCTGACCTCATTGCTGATGACAATTTCGGCGAAGACCATTGTCGCTTCATCTCGCTCACCTATTACTTATTTTATTTTGTCATGTAACTTGCCCAACATTAACGTAAAAGCTTTGTATTGTAAAAACCATACATAGATTTTACAAGTTCACATCATATCTGACCAAATTGTATTCAAATGACCTCATCTCTTTAAACATTTGAATGTATTTTGCAAAATCTTTTATAGTGCTCTACCAATAATGAGTGTTTTTAAAAAAAGTCACATTTCTTAGATATTCTGTTTTATTTATATAACAAAAATCCTAAAAATTTAAAATTATGGTGTAAGCATATTACAAACGACACCATAATTTAAAATACCCGCCAGTGTATAATTCAGGGGCCCCCCAATAGATGGCGCATCAATCGATTTCTGTTCACATTATTTAGTATGCAGTTGTCATTCTTCTCGCCGTAGTATATGTTCCTTGCTAGTGATGCTACGTATCAGACGAACGTCTTCCTAACTACAACACCAGGAGGAATGGGAGGCAGTATTGCCGCAAAATCGAACGCAGTCAATGAGGCATAAATAATATGTCTAATGTTGATCCATGCATCGGCATTCTGTCGGTTTAAGCAATAACAATAAAATAATTAAATAGTCTTTTCTTCAGTCTTTTATTTCCACCGACTGACACTGAGAACACCCGAAAGCGTGAATGTAAAATGTTTGCCGCCTTCTCGTTTTCAGGCTTGCATGAACACCGGCTTTTTGTTCATAAAATCAGCCACCACAAACTAACTAGTGATGCTACGCATCAGACGATCGTCTCGCTAAATACAACACTCGGATCAGTCGGAACTAGGAACTTGAGGAACTTTTCAATTTGACAACTATTTTTTTTTAAATTAGATTGTCCTTCGTTTTTTAATTTTAAAATGACGGCATTGGATTTTGGCGTAATGCCATTGTGGCAGGCGAAAGCCCGTCTCCTTTTTTACAAGATATTAAACAATCTTAAAGATAAAGAAGGTAAAATAAATAAAAGACTTGTATATTTATAATTTTTTTCTAATTTTTTTATATTTTTTTATATTTTTATATGCTTTGTTTGTATTGCACGGGAGGCAAATTTTTATTATCAAAAAGCGAGACATTATTGCGAGAGTACCTTTTATTCATATTCTGTTAATTATGTTACACCGATTAAACACCGTTATTCATATTGAGTAACCCAGAAAACATTTCTTGTGTGGCTCACAAACAATATACAAAGGTTTACCACACTTAAACCTTGTAAGCACAAAGCACTATTAGCACAAAGACACGGTAACCATTGTTAAGTCCTATCTCAGTTCTTGGAAAGTGATGGAAAATACTTCCTTTCGGCTACTTTCTCATTCACTTCACAGCACGTGTTGTACATTGTGAAGCACCGAATAAACGCATATTAATTACTATATTTGGTAAATGAGAGGTTATGTTTCGGAAATTGATCAATGCAAACTCTTCACTCGTCAAACATTGAAACCGTAATGGCAGATCGAGCTGATTGATTGAAAATTAAATTAAATTTTGCGTTTTATGGCAATCAGCTGTAGTTACTACACACTAACTATTTCTGCCAATTTCAAGTATTAATATAATAAAAGTAGTTTTGACATAATTAAAACATTGAAACATAACCTAAAACCGTACATCATTGATTGAACATAGTGTTATCATTCATCATTCACATTGAAGTGACGTATGACAATTGTTCGCTCGAAAAGTAGCAAGAGATGTCAGCATCAAAATTTCTAAACATAGACATAATTCCTAGTTTTTTTTGTATGAAGACTACCTGCTATGTCAGCCACCAAAGGCTAGTTAACTTTTGTAACAGTAACAACAAACTTCAATTTTAAAAATGGCATATGTATCGCTACATTGGTAGTAAAGTACGAATAGTGAGATGAATTTTTAAACTTACAATTAAAAATGCAACGACTAATATAAATGGTAAAAAAATAAATATTATTAATGACTCTTTATACGGTTTTATGCTTTTAATTTTTATTAAATACCAATAAAAATCGTAGCTACTTTTGCTATTGTAGGTTGAAAAATAAAGTTTCCACTTCTTCCTCGTATTAGTTATAAACTTGAAAATAGGTATATATTCTGTTATTTTAATTTCGATTCACTAAAAGTACATTGTGAAAGCACCAAAGGTTTTTTTTTCAAAATATCTATTTAAGTGTTAAAGCTTTTTGTACTTATCTATTTTATTTATTTATTTTACAATTTGTGTACATACAAAATATAACTAATCATTAATGGGATAAAATTCTTGCACAAAGGTACTACCTTATTTCGGAAGAAATTTCTACCAGTAGACCTGGGACGTATGGGAGTATTTTATTGATATTTCAGTGGATAGATAGCTTTTTCTGTACTGATGCATGTACGTAATAAGTTATTATATTTTGATATATTCATTTGCAGTGAATAAATTCGATTCTATCACTAAGTACTATAGTGCATTACTAAAAATAAGCATATCCATTTTTTGAGGTTTTCAGTTAAAATAAAAGAAGTGAAAAATTAATGTCAACAGGGGGTGCAGTACTGCACCTGTAGCCACTGAAACGTCCAGGTACAGATTGTAATGACGCGCTATCTGTCCGCGCTCGCGTTAAGTCACCGTCGCGTCAAGCGTCCCATGCCATCATCTAGTTTAAAGTCTATTTTATAGTAAACTACGGCAGCTATTGTCAATAAAAAATACATTAGAAAAGCTGACACTATACAGAAACAACTTATGTGTAAAGTAATAAACGATGCTTGATTTCCAAAGTATAAAAAAATATTGAACTTGATAGTATGGTTTAAACTAGATTAAATAATCTTTTTTTTGATACCAAAATATCATTTCTTGGTATGTAAAATGTAGCACAGTAAATGAAAACAAACCACCCATTCCCGCATCAGTTTCATATCGCCTGCCGTGGATGAAATAGCGAGAAGATGGCCGACCATATTAGGGTTTAGACACACTGGGCGACTTTTTAGTTGGTATTTAAAAAATAAAGACAAATAATAGGTCTTTACCTATGAAACTGCCGTTTTGCCGTACGGGCCATTTCAAATGAAAATATTTTTTTTTGACTGATAAATCTAATTTCAAATTAATTTTATTTGACAAACATGGAATTCTTTTTCTAAAATCGTCATTTGTTTAATAGTTAGTGTTTTGTTCTCAACGCATTCGAACATTTTTCGTCATCATGGATAAGTTAAAAATTCGAGTAATTATGGAGTATGAGTACCGTCGTGGCAGCAAAGCGACACAAGCGGCACGCAACATCAACGACGTTTACGGAGCGAACACTACAAACGAACGCACCACCCGTTATTGGTTTACCCGCTTCCGTTCTGGATATTTTGACCTGAAAAATGAACCCCGTGGTCGTCCGAAAACTTTGGTCGACTATGACGAATTAAAGGCAATTGTGGAAGCTGATGAAACTCAATCCACGGCTTAATTAGCAGCAGCTTTCGACGTTAGCATCAAAACAATATTGGTCCATTTGCGTCAAATTGGCAAGGTAAAAAGCTTGACAAATGGGTACCCCACGAACTCAATGACCGCCAGCGCGAAGTACGCGTGGAGACGTGCCTTGCACTGCTCAGCGGGCATACAAATGAAGGAATTCTGAACCACATTGTTACTTGTGACGAGAAATGGATCCTGTTTGACAATCGTAAGCGCTCAGCAAGTTGGTTGGACCCTGGTTCAGCACCCAAACAATGCCCTAAACGAAAACTTACCCCTAGAAAAGTGATGGTCACTGTTTGGTGGTCTAACGCGGGTGTAATTCATCACAGCTTCTTGCCAAACGGGACAAGCATTACTGCAGATGTGTACTGTGAATAACTGAACACAATGATGGAGGAGCTCGCACGTCTCCAACCAGCTTTGATCAATCGTTCGGCTCAACTGCTCCTGCAAGACAACGCGCAACCTCATACTGCACAGCAGACGGTCTCCAAGCTACAAGAGTTGGGGTTGGAAGTTCTCCGTCATCCGCCGTACTCACCAGACCTTGCGCCTACAGACTTCTACTTTTTCCAGAATTTGGATAACTTCTTGGCGGGAAAAAAATTCAATACCCGAGAGGCAGTACAAAATGCCTTTGAAGAATTTGTTGCCTCCCGTCCAGCTGATTTCTTCAAGAAAGGCATCAATAAGCTACCAATGCGTTGGCAAAGATGCATTGCTTGCATGGGTGATTATTTTGATTAATAGAAAAAAAATATATATAAAAAAATTACACTTCATTTATTTCGTGAAAAACGGCAATTTCATAGGTAAAGACCTAATATTATGTTTTGTAATATTTATTTGGCATAACCTTTAAATAATTCTTACATATGACAATTACAACATAAGGAATAAATACAATTACAACAATGTAACAATGTGGAAACTTAATCATTGTTACATGTGTGTTTAATGATGTATTATGTCTTGGAAATGATAAATTAAATACTTTATCATAAGACTCGCACGCGGCTTCACTCGCGAAAAATGTCATGTTTTTGATAATCCTTTAATTTTTTTGCGATAAATAGAATTCTGTGTATCAATCCAGGTACCTACCTTAGTTTTATATTCCATCTAAATCAATTTAGTCATTTTAGCGTCTTTTTCTATAAATAAATATTTACATTTTAAAATCTATTAAAAATGGCATGGCAATGGCAAAAAAACGCATTTATTACTTTTCTTTCCATTTTAAATCTATAGTACCTTCTAATATGTTCATTTTTTTTGTACACCGAAAAGGATAATTTCAATGACATGCACAACGTAATTATCGTTTTAAATGAATACTGTTCCATTTAAAGTAACTCTCAAATAGCATTTATTTGTGTGATATGTAAAAGATAAAAATATTTCCGCGAACATTATTGACCTAAATTTTTGTAAGATTCTCAATTCTCTGAAACGCAAACAGACACACAGAGCTATTTTCTTGAATACTGCACCAATACGGGAACTTTTTTGTTTTTTTTGTTCGTTTGGTATCAACAAAATCATGTTTAATTTACTCATGATTCCTCCATCTGTACCAAGCCCTTATTTTAGTACTTAACAAAATCGTAGGCGACACGGGCGGCGCTGTTGATGCCCACCTGAAGAAGCAAATATAAAATCTTATAATCCTACCTATATTCATTATATTTTTTGCGCTTAAATCTATATTTATATTAGTCATGACTTGTACTTCCACTAACAAGAGGAAATTTGATTCAAAATGCAATAAATCATACAAAAAATTAATTATAAAATAGGCCCACAAAAATGGAGTACTTGCTTGTCCATTTTGTCGCATGTAAAAATATCGTATTAAACTTGGGATACATAATATAGTTCGATATTTCGAAAGATTGAATCTTGAGGTTTATTTAAACATAGAACACTAATAATTTAACATAATAAATAAATGATTACTTACATTTTAATCACAGGTTTCACAATTTTTTATAACTTCACAAGCACTTGAAAATTAACGTCCATAAAAATTAATTTTTAAAATGTCAGCCTTCCAAATCTGTGCTTCTTTACCATCAAAAGATGCGTAATTGAATAAAGTACTATCTTGTATATTTTACTAAAATTTTTATGAAACGTTTCATTGATAAAAATGCGTTCAAAACGAAAAAGTACCTTTTTCTTCTACTAGGCAACTCTAGTTGCCCGGACAGTTGACGCATATAATTTTTAGGCCTCTCTCACAGAACTCTAATGCCCATCTGCACTAAAAGCATAGACTTAGTTAGGTAACGCCTAAACTAAGTCACACATAAGCATCGACTTACTCTGTGTTCCTCTGCACTAACCAGTTTATTATCTTTACCAGATTAAAAAAAAACTTTGTAAACAATGAAATGTCAATGACCCTCCGGAATTTTAGTGATGTTACCCATACTGATTATTGATTTATTAAATCTAATCGCTTTGGCAAAGCGATAATCAACGTCAAAAAATCAACAAAATTATTTTCTTACCTAAAATATAATTTCTTCTTATTAATGTAATAGAATTAACAATCAATCAGTCTTCTTTATATTTTTAAAATAGTAGAATCAGACTACATAAAAATAAACTAAATGTTATGTCTTTCCAGATTACACAGTCAAAACAAAAAAAAAAACAAATTAAATTCACTTCTAAAATCAATTAATATTTTTTATTAAATACTCAGAATCAGTTTTAGAATCAGTCAAATTAACTACATAATTAGTATGACATTCCTCAAAACAAGCAGGGCAAAAACGATTTTTGCAAATCTTATACCTAAACCTCGTTTCCTTGCGCTTTAGCTTTTTGCTACACAGAAAGCAATTAAGCTACTTAATGCTCCTCTTTGAATTTTCTGTAGTCGGAATGTCTTCAGGCCAGTGACCATTGTAAACTCTCTTTGCTGGCTGTTGCCTTGGCCCTGGCATTTCGATTGTAGCATTATAATTTGTGCGTCTACTGGAATAAATACTTCCTATTCTGATAACATCTTTGCTCTCTAAGTTACAATCGACTTAAGTCATCTGCGTAGCTTATCCCGATAGCTCTAAAAGTTTGCCTCTCTAGGTAGTTTGCAATTAGGCGATAAAGCTGACCCCCCCTGCGAATGAGGGGTATGCGTACGCGCTACAGGTATCGGTTTGCCATCATAAACCCAATTTAAAGTTGCCACGTAAAAAAATTACATTTGAAATTAATATTATTATACAAAGTATTTTGTGAATTTAAATAAAAAAAATAAAAATTAACAAATTTAATTCAAAAAACAATAATTTTTTTCCCGAATCGAACTTATTTTACCAAAAAACGACACATTTTACCAAAAAACTAATTATGCTCAAAACTCACCTAATAAAAGATTCAGTAACAACCACAATATATTTCCAACGGCAAAAAGTCTTTGGAAGCTATAGTTTTACTATATTATACTGCTAGCAGACACTGTGCCGGACGATAAGTATAATAAAGAAACATTCATTATTACATAAACATATTTATCAGAGCGATTCAGTCTTATCGGATCTTGTTGTATCGATACATCAAAATGTCGATACGAATCGGGAATTGATACCTGTCATTCATTAAAAAAAAAGAAATAACCTCAATTTTTTTATCTAATTTTATTTTTGTAGTTTTGCAAGTTTTAGCTCCGATTACTACTTTTTGAATTTGGTATAGATTATACGTTAATGCTGCGTTCCGTTTGCCGATTATAGCGCTCACAGCATACCCGTTCCGATTGCCCGCGGTCGCGGTCGCGCTCACAACGATATCGATACGTCATCAATGACGTCATAAACGCCGCCATCTTCCCGCTCACAGTGCCAAAGTTACGGAGCATGGTCGCTCTAAGCGGCCTGTCAAAACTGACACATGACGATACTTTGTTGATGTTTTTATTATTTGATTATAGATTTTAAGAGATTGCTTTTTCATTTTCTTTTGTAATAATGTTAAAAAATGGCTCCTGCTTCATTCAGGGTCAAAGATCTTAATGAAATTATAACTTTAGACTTAATCGACGAACAATCAGAATGTTAGCGCGCTATTTACCGTTCCGATTGCAATAGCACTAATGTCACTTTTAGCGCGCTTAAACGAATCGGAACGGTTTTGAGCACTTTTAGCGCTGATAGCGCCGTGAGCGGCAAACGAAACGCACCATTAGTGACTCCTAGTGACGATCATTGCCTAACAAAGCGAACGAAAGAATTAAAAAGTCTATTTTGTTTTTGTTTTGATTTTTCTTGTCACTTGTCCTGCCTGACGGTTTATTTAACCTTCCTATACCCGCGCGTTGGTCTGTAAGACCAGCGAAGTAAATTTTCATATTTATTTCTTCTTTCGTATATGCTAGAGGTTTGCACTTTTTGTTAGCTGCATGATTTGTTGCTGCGATCGTATACGGCGCCAATTGGTCTATGAGACCGACTCGGGTACAGTTGACACTTTTTGTGTAAGTAATAATTTCTATTTTATTGATTTTGATATAATATTGTGATATTTAGCATAATTTAATTATATTTTATTATTTTTAGCTCTTATTTTACGACAAGATGGATAATCATCAAATAAGTTTGTTGTTGGATGACGATATTTCAGATTCTGACTATGAAGATCAAAAAGACAGCGAGGTGGAGGATTTTAAGACGACGAGCTGTCAATTCCTTTTTGTCAAGACTGATAAAGCTAATACTGCCCATCAAAAAGGAACTATAATTTGAATGCAAAATTTACTTTTGTATGCAACATGCTATTATTTTATGCTCTGCTTGTTTTAGTGAGACTTGTGCCCACGATAACATATTATTTTATTCTTTGCCAACTAAAAATCTATAAGATTTGACAGTTTATTTATGTTTATTAGAAGAAAAAAATTATTTTTGTTAATATTTTCGTAGCACCTATGAAATAGTTCCTATATTTCAGAGGCTGTATTGAAATACTCTTAGTTATTCAATAAAACATATATTTTTTAATAAGTTATGCTTATTTCGTTCATGATATCCCCTATTTTATTTATATATTTATAATAACATTACTATAGTTGTTCCTGGAAAAAAGCAATGAGATTGTGTCCTGAATTTTCAGTCTGTAAGTCCATGCGTCCATAGGTGTTACAGAATTTGACGCGGGTATAGGAAGGTTAACGGAATATCCCTTCAATGAAAAGTTCAAAAAAAAAACGTAAATGTTATTTATTTTGAAATAGATATATTTTATTACATCAATACATAACGCAGCTGCTAGTTATAGTGCATAATGCGAGGTTATTTTTTTCAATCTTAAATCAGTGAACGAAAATGTCAATATTTACAACGTACAATTTTGGGTCGTTCGAAAACTAATGAGAATAGTATAAAGTATTGTGGGAACTTGTGTAGCTCAGGTTTCTTCAATATACCAACGAACACTGAAGGACATTAGGACAATGGAAGTTTCGAGTCGGTGAATATGATGTTGCATTTTTTTTTCTATAAGGTGACTCCTTGGAAAAATATTAATATAATAAACATAAAATTTTTCTAACTAGTGTATTCGCATAGCTTTTTGAACGCATTGTACATATGCTTAAGTTCTTGCTTAATTTTTATGACATGGGAAATCGGTGTCCTAAATTTAGGAATGTTTTAAGCATTTAGGCATTTAGTTAAGTTTAGTGCAACGCAATTCTCGTTGCTAAGCACGTTGTAGAGACTAAAGTATCAACTTAGGCGTTGTCAAAATTTAGTGCAGACGGGCATAAGTTTTTTACGCATGTCAAGTGTTTTTAAATTATATTTTCGTAGATTCTTTTTTTACTTGTTCTTAGTATTTTGGTTTAGTTCCATACCCTGCATGAGCCCTGCCTTTCATTGCCAAGACATTGACATATTATATTTAGGTGGCACCATCTATTGTGATGAATGGTACTTTTTTAACATTTTGAAAACCTTTTATTAAATATTTTTCGTAACCCACCACTATACAGGCCCCCAGGTAAGCAGAGCTTGTGTAATGGATGACCCTACAGTGAACTGGGGGAGACCCAGAATAAATGTACATCCATCAACAACCATGACCCGTGAACTGTGTTTAACATACAAATGTGTGCCACTACTGACCAGACTCAAACCTAGGACTTCCGGCGTAGTGAGGCAGGGTTACTATTACTGATTACGTTGTATGTAATGTATATGACATAGATTCTCTGCCACGTTCTCCCTATTATGAATTGGAAACAGCAAGGAGTGATATTTCTGCAACTACTGCTATGGATTTAGACAGCTGGGATATTTTTTAATTGTGGTAACATTATAAATAAAAAATCTAAAATTATATAGTATGACTGCATAAACTTGTAATCTAAAAGATAACAATGAGGATAACACCGATTCTAATTTAAAAATACCATATATTTCTTTACGTGGAATTTTTTATCTCAAGTACAGATTTTTATCCAGAAAGAAACTGACTTTTATAGGCAGGGAGTTTTAACATAAAACATTTTTTTCGTCGTATTTTAACCTATATTTACAAATATTTATTTTTAGTAAATCGGTAAATCGTCCTAAAAGCCTGTGATTGTACCCGTTTTAGAATTTAAAATTTGGATTTTCATTATGAAACTAAAAAATATAGTTTTATTCTTACTGTTCCTAAAAAAATAATTTGTTTCTATTTCAATCTTGACGTAACTGGGTTTGACCCAAAATAAATGTACATTATTCACATGACTCATGTGAGAAACATTACTCACGTTTCTCACAAAAATCAAAGATGCGTTCACATAGGTAACTTTTTACTGGTGAACAAATAGGTACCTATGACATTCATAATTCAAATGTACAGGAATAAACAAAAGATTCAAGATAGATTTGTTTTGACTGTGGAAGTATCATAGGCTATAAAATTAATTATGACAATCAAATGGCTGATTTTTGCGCCAAAATGTTATGTCATAATAATTTTTTTAACTCAACCTTTGAGTTGTTGATCATTTAATAAGTAGTTAAAAATATTTTTTTGGTTTCCTAAACGTCATTTTTATATACATAAGTATATTATTATTGAACGACTATTTCGGATCTATGACAGTTTGAAGCAGGTTAGCAGCGAGTACGGAGCGCTCTTTATCGTAACTGTAACAAATACTTTTTTAAAAACCACATTAAAATCGGTTCAGCCTAAACGAGAGATAATCACAGCTAAACATACATAAATACATACAAAACAAACTAAGAATCTCCTTTTTTTGAAGTCCGTTAAAATATATCAAATACCGGGCATTTTTATGTCAGACACACACAATTACGTTAATACTAGTAACTATAGGTATAATAAATACTTTTAGAAACGGTCATGTGAGAAATATGAGAGCAGTATGCACGTGCCTTAGTTTTACATTTTTGTTCGACCGTTTCTCACAGGTATACCAACATGCAACTTTTAAAGCACTTTATTTGATTATTATCTTAAAAATCGAATACTATGAAAGCGTGACACTATCGGGACATATATCGGGATCACTTTACTATCAAAATGATTTTCACTAATAATAAACAAAAATATTACTTACTTTTCTTGACATCAACTGCGTTTTTCACAGGATTTTTTCACAAAAACATGGACGACCAAAATACTGACTGACACTTTTTCTTTATAATAAATGATGTTTATGTGCTTTAAAAAATCTTTAAAAAATGTAGTGAGGTGAGAGTTTCTATAATTCTACGGGTGTTAATAGCGTTTCTCACAAATTATTTCTCACAGGGATATATCTCTAGGATGTTCTCGTTAACAATTTTTATTTATTTTATTTTAATAAAGTTCTTATTCTTAGCTTCCTAAGAAACTTTGGAAATTTTGAGCTATTATCGTAACGAGGTAGTGAAATGGACATGTTTCATTTGTATGGACAAAAAAAAATATTACTATGTAAAAAAAACTATGATTGTTGGTGTAAATTTGACAACTAATTTTTATTATACATGGTCCAGTGTAATTAAAAAAAAAATTGAAACATGTTTAATGTAATAAACATATTAACAATTATGGGTTGAAGTCGGTGAACACGATATTTTTTACTCGTGTACATTTATTTTGGCTCAAACCCAACTAATAAAGATCGATTATTACAGATTAACACATTTATTTATAAATACCCACGATACGGTTACGTACGGGTATTCATTTGGAAGGTATACCTAAACCACGCGGTATATTCCATTGTTAAGTCATAACTATTACAGCTGTTACAAAAATGCATAACCTATTTATAATCTGTTAAATCTGCCCCTATTTATCAAAATAAATGGTGTCGACAGTACTACGGGGAGAATTGAAGGTTGTGGTTTTGTGCAGCTAGCTTAAAATTACGAAACTTACTGGGGCTGTTCTTGACCACCGATTGAATGAATGAACGATTAATTTCATGGTTAAAAACTCCTTTCAAACAACCTTTTTAAAAATAAAACGCAGTCTAGTCTATTCCTGTATATTCGTAGATGATTGGTTGCTGTTGCAGTATGAACATTATTCCTCGCAACGAAAACGCCAAATAGGCTTTCAAACCAAAATGGAGGATTTGTCGGTCGAGGTGTACGGTGAAAATGGTGCTTATTATAAGGTCTGTAAAACGTGAAGTACGGTCAAAGTTTGATTTTTAGACGCTCTTTCTATTAGTGCGTTAAGTGGTTAATCTTTTATACCTTGAAATTTTGCAACAACACTTATACTTGCAAAAATATTTTTCCGGGAAGATGATCGCGGCTGGAATGGACGCCATGTCCGCCTGACAGGGCGTGAAATTTCCATGTGCTGGTGAATGTGTACAAAAATTATAATTATTACCACATTAATGCCTTCTGTCTAGACCAAACTAATGGATTTAAAATCTTGGTTATTGTACTAATATTTTACTGGTTTCTTAGCGAAATGCCGCTTCCAAAGTTACTCAATCTGCTTAACGTTAAAAGATTCTGTATTTTTAGGCCATTGTCACCGACGTGCTCGACAACGAGGTTCTTGTAGCATTTGAAAATGAGTGAGTATCCTTTACTTTAAGTTGATGATATCTATTAGCTATTACTTTATTAAAGCCTTTGTTTCTTTTTAGCTGGCAGCCTGAATCAAAGTTTCCTTTCTCACAAGTGTTCTTACCTCCAAAAGATACAGGGAAGCACAGTGAATTTGTGGAAAACCAAGAAGTGGAAGTATTCGCTAGATCCAATGAGAAGGAAGCGTGTGGGTGGTGGACAGCAAACATCAAGGTATTGAATTACTTTGTTAGTTCGTCTTTAAAATAAATGAAATAGATATATCAACATTCTAGAAACTAAATTTTCTCTTATTTTCAATCTACCCCCAAGTACCAAAAATGTTCATGTTTTAATTAAAAGTTTACAATCAGTTTATTTGTTACATTTCAAAATATATTTACTGTATATATATATTGTATTTAATCACATCTCTTTATCATAGAATTTCAATGCTGTAAATTTTTACCAAAATATAATTTAGGAACAATGTAATTCACAGATGATGCGAGGAGAATTCTTAGTCATAGAATATCTCGAGTGGGATAATTGTTACACAGAAATAGTGCCAAAAGACAGGCTCCGGGTGAAAGCGGCTAAGATTCCTATTGACAAAAACACCTTCCATAAGTTTGAAATACCAGTACCTGATGATCTCAAGGACTAGTGAGTAGTTAATTTTTCTTTTTTGTTTAAAATTGCATATTACTTATTATCACTTGGATTATTTTGAGTAAAAAATCACTAGTGTCACTTTATGTGTAATCTGATACTGCCCTCATTTCAGTTTAACCATAGTGATATTTTATTTGTAGTATGTAATTTTAATGATTTATCATGTTGTCAGATTTTCTTCCTATAACCCATAATGCTGGTGGAATTTGTAAATGCCTAACTTGTTTATAAGCAAAATTAATTGTACAATTGTATATTGAATATTCTTCTGAAGTATTGAAGTAGCTTATAGCAAACATTTGGTTCTATTCTACAAATAAACAGCACATTAATTAGTCATATCTTATGAGTCACTCCTTTAGAATATTTAATTTTTTCTCTCTCTTATTCCTTATTCTTGTAGTTTTCTGAAGTGCTTTCAGTAAAAGAAACTAAAAATATTGAACCTTTTTGTTTACCCATCCAAACCTTATGGGTGAACTGCAATGAAATTTCTGTTGGTAAAAAGAAAATAAAAAAAAATACTTATTAAAAAATGAATATAATTACATAAATATTTTTCAGTACAAATGATTTTTTAACAACAGGCTTTGGTATGGATGTAAAGTTTACTTTGCAATCTGTAATAACAAGTTCAATTGGTGTCACACATTGAAGTATTTTCTAGCTTATGCCTCCAACTTATGCTACATTAAGGAAATTCTTGTTCATCAAAATTTCTGTGTAAAATTAATTTAGTCTAACTGTCAATCTGGATCAGATTTGATTTGTTTAATTTTAATAAGAAATACATGGGCTAAGCCAATAAGTTATTTGCATAATGATTCACAAGCTTGTGTTTTTTAACACAATAACTGAAAGCATCCTAGTTATAATTTCAGTAATATAATTCTTGAATATTTATGTGATATTTCTTTTATGATATTTTACATTTATGTAATACATCTTTTATATTTACGCATTTATCATGCATGCATATTGAAATATGTGTTCTTATATTCCTGCTCTTGTTTTAGCTATAATGAATTAAGTGTAATCAAAATACTAGAAATGAAATCTAATGAACATAGTATAAAATGTTCTGTTACAATTTACATAACATCCTTATGCTACACAAGTGTGGTATATCAACTTCGTTTTTCTTATAATTTGCAGAACTAAATTTCTTATATTGGTAATTATCTAAAAATATTAACTTGTATAAAAAATAAAAAATAATACAGTCCAGTAAATTTTACTTGCAATGAAGATAGCCAATATAGATTTCTTTTGTGTGAAAAACAATCTCTAATGAGTTAGTAGGGCCACCACTGTAGTAGTTGACCAAATAAGCAACTTCTATATATTTTTTAATTAGTCCCTTTTCATAATTATGTTAATAACATATTTTATTATTTTTTATATCATGTTGAATTGATTAAGTCCTTAACAAATTCAATGAAGTATCTTAATAAATTAACTTATTTGATGAATTTTTTACTTTGTCTTAGTAGGTGATCAGAGGGTTCTAGTAGTATACATTTTGAAGAGAATATAACTAATATTTCATTGAGGTATTTGAGTTGTTTTAATGGTCGGAAAGTAGATACATCGGCAGGTTGAAGAATACATTTAAAATTAGGATCTATAGCAAACAAAATCATTATACCTCTTACAGCTTTGTAACTTCTCCACTAATATGAGAGTGACTATTATACTATTCTTATTAATATTTACAAGTGTTGTTCTTATGATAACTCGGTAATCTATTACAAAGCTAAAATAAGATATCTTGTCTATATAGATTTAGTAAATTCATTCTTTCCTAGCATTTTTAATCTACAATAAAACAATTTACAAGGCTACAAATAACTGTTATTGCATATTTATTTATTTCATTTTCATCCCCTCTTTATTCACAAGCAAGAGTAACCAGCAAGCAACCAAGGTGGTCAATCACTGAGCGATTCTTTTTGGTTGTGTTTCAGTAATTAACCAGTTTTGTCAAATAATACAATTAAACACAAGGCATAATATAACAATAAAATATTATTATTATTATTATAGATTTTTAAAAATTTGATAATCTATTAAAAACATACTCTGAAATAGAAATAATCAAAATTATTACTCCCAAACAAACAACCCACTGTTCTGATAACGCAAAATAGACATTTTAAGCAAGGAAAAAGCAAGGGTTTAAAAAGTTTTAAACACCTGCACTTATTCTCATTACTACTGAAAAACTGATTTTGTACTCTCCATAGTTGAAAGTACCCAAAATGAACAAATGTGATTGCCTGCTTGTCATAAACGTGATTTATGGATGGGCTGAGGTGTCACAATAAACAAAAAATTTTGAGAAAAAAAATTTCTCTAAGTTATATTTTTTTATTACATTTTCAAAGAGCTCTCCACCAGTGGTCTATCCAAAGTTTCATATGTCTAAACCAATTTTCAACAGCACATTTTCCAGTCTAACACAGGTACTTCCTTCTCGAACGCAGTGAGCAAGTCTTCTAGCGATGAAAACTGTATCCACTTGAGCTGGTTTTTAATTTGAGGAATAACCAGAAGTCACACGATTACAAATCAGGGCTGTACGGGCTAAAAGTAATACCGGTGTGGTGTTTCGGAAGTCCCTAGTTTAGTGCGCGGGTGCGTTGTCGTGGTGGAGCAAAAGGCCTTGGACTCCCGTGTCAGTCGCTTGTTGCTCGCAGCAGCGAAAACTTCTAGCAAGTATTTAGTACTTTTAGTAAGTAAGGTATTATGTAACCTTTGATTTGATTGATGCTACTTTGATTGCTTAAGGGAATTGATAATGAATACCCAGTTTAGGAGAAAAAACTGGCGATCATTAATTTTCTGTCGTATGATTTCGTAGGGGTTGGCTCGTTTTGAAACAGCTATACCATTGACTGGCACTTTGTTTCTGGATCATATTGATAAATCCATAAAAGATTCGTCTTCTGTTATGATATCTTAAACACGGCGGGAAGAACCTGCTTTGAATTTATCAATCATATCATGGCACCATTCCACGCGCGCCATTGCTTCTGTGCATCGGTTAGGTTGTGGGGTACCCAGCGCGAAACAATCATCCTTTCGCAAAGGTGGTGACACTTACCGATCCAATCAGCAGATAGGTTGAATCTCTTCGTATGTGATTCGCCGGTTTCGTTGAGTAAAATTTTTCACTTGTAGCACGTTTTCTTCCGTAACAGCAGTCAAAGAAGGACCACTTCTTTCTTCATCGTTCAAATTTAAGCGACCGCACTTACACTTGTTAAGCCAGCGGCACACAGTAGCTTTAGAAGGCGACTTGTTCGTATAAGTTGATAGCAGTCGATTTAACGATTCATCAGGTCTCAAGTTGGACTTGAAGTCGTAAAAAATTATTGTACGAAAATGTTTGCGACGCAGATCCGCTTTTTTATGACACACAATAATTTCATAATGCTGGTAAAAAGAAAAATATACATTTGGAACTATTATATTTTTATTTGAAAGTAATCGAACTTTCAAAATAAATTACCCGCCAGCGTGTATGAATAAAAACCTTTTCACTAAACTTTTTGAGTGGCCTGGTATACTTTAAAAATCAACACAAATCCAAAATAAAAATTAACACAAATCCAAAACTTGGGCGTTGACCCTAGTAGCATGATAAATTTAAGTACGAGGTGTGACTTTCTGTACTGTTTAAATTTTTTATGTTTCGTTTTGTTTCATGCATGTGTTATTTAGATGGAAAATTTAGTTTCGTTTTAACCTTTATCATGTATAGGCAATCATTTTTGAACATTAAAGCTTATTTTTTGTTTTGGTTACTAATCAATCAACATCCAAAGGATTTTATGCCAGTAAAAAATATTAGTTGTTGATTTAGTTATCATTTAAGATAGATTCGTTGATACATTCCTTGATACTTTGTGTTGACGCGCTACATTCCGGTTACAGTGAGAACTACTGGATAAAATTATATTCTGTTCTGAACAGGGTACGAAAAAATCATGACTTTTTAAAGGGTGCTAATTAAACGGACTTCTTTTTAGCATTATACGCCACAAAAAATCTATATTGCTATCTAAATAAATAACTCGGCCACAATCGACGAGCGTTTAAATGATACTATCTTTATTTAACTATCTTCGCCACTAAAAATATGTTGTTAAATGTTGTAATATGTTGTTTTTGCTATAAAATTTTGAATTATCATCCAATTTCGATTATAGCGCTTCGCCGGGTGCTGCCGCACGACACTCGCTTCGCTCGCTTGGCTCGCGCATGCGATAAATACAACCTAACATTAACCTTACCCAAATATAATATTTAGTAGCCATTGCAAAAATGACGAATTCGTTTATTAGAGGCTATCTCATGTTCCCGTCGCTAAGTTATAAAATTAGAAGCTTGATCACGTGGCCAGAAATCTGTGGCTTGAATTCTAATTTCCCCTTTTTAAATATATTTTAATAACTAATTAATTTTTTGGTAAATTGTCTATAATATAGTTACTAGTAAAATTGTTTAATTGTAAATTTGTTAAAAATGTATCCAATGTAATTTTTTAAATCAACTGATGTTGTTAAATTTATAACTAGTATTTTTAGTCCATACTGACTAAATGATAAAAAAATTTAATTAAATCAACTATTTTTTTAATAGCAAATCACTTAATATTAATTGTGATTAAAATTACATACATTTTATTGTAAATTGGTGAACCCTGGTTCTGAATAATAAAGCTTTATAATGGTGAAAGAATGTTTGTTATGGGTTGGGTAGTTTCAGAGTTTGGTTTGACATACACAAACATACAAATCATTTTACTCTTTATAATAATAGTATAGATTACTCTAAAATCAAAATTACCTTGCAGCCTCCACGACATTCACAGCGCGAAAGTGGAGAACGCACACAAGGAGTTTCAAAAGGCAATAGGAGCAGCGCTGGTGTGGTACGTCCCAGAGAAGGCGGCCTTGGCAGTGTTATCCCGTTGTGACACCTCTCAGAAACGGGCTCTTATGCTGCATGAAATGCACTTTAGGTAAGATGGTTTAGATTTTTCTTGATGTTATTTGTCCATGGTAAATGTAGCCTGTAATATTTCATCCTCACGTTGACCGTCTTGCATATACACGTCTTCTGATCTAGTTATTTATTTATTAAAAGAGAAGCTCACATGTATTTTTTTTTATTCTTCCTGGATATCCTATGGTAATTAGAACCAACACCCCACCAAACACTTGTTATGTAGTCTTCCCATTGTCTGAAATTTTTGTTTGAACATTGATTTCACTGTACATCTTTTTATAGGCGCAGTTTTAATAATTTTCTTGGACATTACACTTTGTCTAATTTCTGTAAATTTAAGATTTCGTAGTATTTGTTTCAGTGTACACTACCATCCAGGAGCTAAGAACTTAGAAACTCAGACACACTTTCATAAATATATAAACAATCTCCTGTTCAATAAAAAAAATCAATTAAAATTCTCATGAAAAAAAAATTAGCTGTTTTTCAGTTACATGTAAAAACAATACTTTGTGTAAAATATATTGTTCTAGTAAACTCTTAGAACAAAGAAGTTTTTTTGTCATCTGCGGCCTCTGAGCTTTACTTACCCTCTTCATTTACCTCATATATTCACCTCTGCTGAGATTCATCAGATACAGGTTATTTGAAGGCAACACAATTGCAGGGTTTAAAAAAATATTGAAAGTTACTGACATGCATTTCTCTGATTTAATTACCATTTTCAATCAAACGTCTTCATGTTGTAGAATTCGTAGTTGAAGTATAGCAGAAGATAGGTAACAACTGTGACGAGCCCCTCAGGCAGACGTCAAAAATCTTGATCTCTGTGACATACTTGAATGGAACCGACAATATACGACACGATACAAACCAAATTTGAATTTATACGGACACGAAATATTTTGTCTAGGTCGTAAGCCCATATTTTGCATCATAATATTTTTGCATGCTTGCATATTTTTCCTTATGTTGGAGAGCAATATATTGGAGTTTGTGTGATGTATATGTGGTAGTACTAGAGCCATTTTTCAGGTACGTAATGTAAGAACGGCCCCTATCTTCCGCTATTTTACCTTAATCAAAGTCTTAAAGTTAAGTAAAGCCCTATTATATATCTATATTTTAGCTTTGTTACTTAATAGAAAAAAGGTACCTGCTGGCTAGATTTTTGAAAAAATTCGATAACTCTAAAAATAATACGGAACAAATTCCAGTTGTTTCACTAGTGATAGCCCTAATTATATAGAACTATTTCACGGTAAAACCTAAACACAATGTTCCCGCTGAATATAGACACACGCTTACATTATGTGGCTGGCCATCCAACAACATCTGCTCATAATTTTCTATCTATATGGATAACGCGTGGTTTAGTACTCTTTTTATTTATTTTTTATTTATTTATTTATTGTTTCACAGAGCCAACAGCACTTAGGTCTAATTTACACTTGTTTGTATTTAATTGCTTAAACAGACCGCCAATAACAGGCTCACAATTTTTAAAATGATCTTATAGAGTAGAATACCTATGTGAACTAATTTTACATTTTTGGACTGAGAACACTATAACACGCAACATTGTATTTTTGTCAATATAATGTCTCATAAATTACGAATTACTTGTCGCTGAATTATTATTGAACGTGGCTGTAGTAATCGAAATACTTAACTATAGTAAGTGCCATCCACTAATTAAATTACCTATAGGCTGATAGACATTATTTTATTTGTTTTAGCATATAAAATTTTAGTTGAGAGTTGTACGTTTATGTGTATATTATTATAAATTAGCACTGTATACGGATTTCATACTAGTAATACTATGGGATTCTGTTTGACAAGTTAGCTGACTCACTGGCTGTCAAACTTTGTGCTACAATAACTGGATGCTACAGGGCCAACAGTTTATAAGCTAAAGCTGTATGGTAGTATAAAGCATCCTACATTTATATTAAAATTGAACATACCCTCTTGCTTAACCTCTTGGAAGTTTGTCAAAATACATATAATTTTATGTAAACAAATCTATAACCTATAATGGTAATGGAGTTTTTTTTGTTGATAAAAATGCGCCCTTGTGGCGGTGCTTACGGTCAAGGTCCGGATACCAGTATATTTTTCGAAACGATTTTTTTCGATTACGTTCGAACTAAACGTTATAAAGTTTTTATATAACAGCAAAATTATTTCGTTTTTCGATTAATAAAACGTTTTTATTTTATTAGCTTTGTCCGACGAGTATTACGAAAATCGTTCAGTTAGTATTTCACGGCCGCGTGGCTTAGTTTCGTCGTTTGATTAAGCTAAGCTTAAGGTCCCTAGATGGACCTAATCTAACCTAGGCAGGTCTTCCTAATCAACAAAGGAAAAACACATATAACTTTAAATTACTTTTATTTATGATGAATCAATTTTATAATAACATAAAAGAATAATTCTTAGACTATTTTGGGGACGAAGCCCGCAATAGAATGCCTTGGAACAATCTTCCATATTCTATCTATTTTACATTTTACAAATAAAATAAAAAAATGACAGACTTATAAGTTGCCAGTCATAAATGTCGGCAAGTTTGTTTGTGCGATAACCTCTGTTATTAAATACGGCACAAGCTAACGTTGCAGTACTATTGTCGATTATTTTGTGCATATATATAAAAATAAGGTAACTGGTATTCACTATCCACCTATCAAAGGTTTGAGTGTCTGCTCGGAACGTTCTGCGGAATAAACCGGCTTTTGAAAATGTTTTCAATTCATTTTCGTTCCGAACTCAATTTTAGACAAAATACGGTTAGAAACGTTTTGGAAACTACAGTCTTACCTAGTTTGTCCGCCATAAAAATCTCGTTTACGTGGTGTAGGCGGAAGGAACAGATTGTGAAA
Organism: Marasmarcha lunaedactyla; assembly: GCA_923062675.1. Classification (NCBI taxonomy): domain Eukaryota; kingdom Metazoa; phylum Arthropoda; class Insecta; order Lepidoptera; family Pterophoridae; genus Marasmarcha; species Marasmarcha lunaedactyla. The sequence continues at coordinate 22,661,476 of OV281345.1, forward strand.
TTCAGGAACAAAAGCAATTAAACTACGGTCGGCATTAGCCAATATTCACAAATAAAAAACCAACGAATAATGATATCTATTAGGGTGTTACCACACCAATCGATCGATCATCGGTCTAGTAGAAACAATCAATCGACGTAGACTATTCCACTATCGACCGATCGACGGTCGATCGATTGGTCTAGTAGAAACTATCGATCGACGTCGACTATTCCGACATTCGAATATGACGACCGAGTGGTGTAGTTGTAAGTAGCCGCCTTGCCTCATACGCCGAAGGTCCCAGGTTCGAGTCCTGGCCGGGGCATTCATTTGTTTCATAAACACAGATGTTTGTTCTCGGGTCATGGTTGTTTGTATTTATATATGTTTGTTTATTCTGGGTTCCCCCCAGTTCGCTGTATCGTCATTCATAACACAAGCTCTGCTTACTTTGGGGCCGTACAGTTGGTGTGTTTGTCTGGGGATTCATTCCATTCTATCAACAATGAATCCCGTAAAAAACACAGTGAAGCTACAGTCAGTCTGGGTAAGTCAGGTTGACGACCTGGGTAACATTGTGCCCCATTATCATCATATTTTGCATTGCTTATTTAAGTTTTATAAGTATTCGTATTATTTTAGCCCAAACAATTTGAAAAATTAAACCTGAGACATTTTTTAAAACCTGTCTTGTATTTTTACGAATTTATCAGTTTTGGTAGGAACAGTGACGAAAGTCAGGCTTATTCAAATATTGGAATAATTTTGTAGCTCGATGAAACTATTTAGAAACATAGTTTTAACGTAAAAAAACGACTGTTTTATTTATGTGTACGCTAAAGTAAAAAAACATCCGACAGAAAGACCCTGTTGTCTTTCAGAATGTTGTTAGAATGTGATTTTTTTTAGAATTTTTTGTATACGTGAATTGAAAAGTAACATAATGCCCATTACAAACTTCGATTACTTAACCTAACAGCGGTTCAGTTACTTTGTAATAAAGTAACTGAAAATGGGTTTACAGAGCGGAGTGTTTTTAGATATAAAACCCACCAAACAAATATTTAGGTCAATTAATACCAAAATACCGTGTTTGTTTCAGGAACTTATCCCAAAAGTTATTATTGTTGAAAAAGACTGAGGAAGCGGCGCGGCAGTTAGAATCCACCAAAATACACAACCAGGGAGGGTGAGTTATTTTTGTCAATATTTTTATGTGTCAGATATTACAACAAAGGCTTGTTGATGGGATGACAACACACGTTGTTCTCAACTATGTGATTGAAGTTAATCTAGATATGGATATTGCTCAACAATTTGGTTTATTGATTGCTATTTCGAAATGAAGTAAACCAAACTATAGTGATTGGCATGCACGAAGTCACTGCCACTCCTTTTTTGGTATATATATCGTAGTGTGCAGCTATAGACCAAATAAGTAGCGGACCTGAAAATGGGCACTCAAGCTAGACTTAGATTGACGCCAGTCACATAAAAGTTTTTTGTGAATACTTGGCTTGTACATGCAGAGTTTTAGGTTATATTATTTGTCTGAAACAGCTATCACCAAACTGAAGGTTGCGCCAGTGGTCCTGGGGTCGCGCCCCCCACGCGAAACTAAAGTTCATACTTATTGTATTTTGGAATTCTTTGATTTTATGTATTCTCTTAGTGCAATATTGTTAGTTTTATTAGGAATGATTTGTCAACACTTCATTTCATTACATATTCGAGCCGGCATTAATAGGTTGGCGAAATTGAATATATGTGGATGTGGAACTTTCGGGAAAAAGCCACCAGGCTAATGCCGTTCTTGATTATATATGAGGCTAAATGGGCTAATCTAGCGGCACGAAATAGATATTGTCGTACAGTAAATATTGCCGAACCGAATAAGTGGGTACGCTCCTTCCATAGATATTATATGGATTCACAACTTGCAATCTCTCCAGCGTGGTACAAACTCACTTGTGGATTTATTTTAAGACACATTTAGGCACAGTTTAAAATTAATTGAACTTATTGTAAAAGTCAGTCACCTCAACCTTAGTTGAGTATTGGTATTTTTAGTTGAAAATTTCGTCCTCGACTTTTCTCCTCGAGGACTTTTCTGATTGGAGTTAAGGAACCAACGAGGTTCCTAACGACGTACTTTAAGATTCCCTCAGAGCTTGTAAAATTATGTTACAATTTCGAATTTTTTGCGTATTTTGGCTCTATATAGTTTTCTTTTTAGCCAAACTGACCATTTTTAACATATGCGGGCGGAGTAGAAAAAAATATTTTTTATTTTTCAAACGTAGTTTCCTTCTAGTTCAATGAACTTCATAAAGCGTTTCTCTAGCTTTTCGATACTTTCTATAAAATACGACTCGGGCAATTATTATCATTAATCGTTTATGTATATAAACGGTTAGTACACAATAGATCACACATATATATTTAAAATAACACAACATTGAAACACGTAACCATTACATTTCCCAAAATAAAAATAATTAAAATAATATACTTACCTATTTAAGCATTACAGATAATATTAAAATAGTATATTTAAATGTTAGCAGTTCTGTAATAGGTATATAAAAATAATCAATATATTTGTTATTAAGATATGAATTACGGTCAGAAACATATAAAAAACAAACACATCTAATACACACAAACATACGCCGTTATTCATATCTAAATATTGATGTAAAATACATGCAAGCGTTTATATGAGATGCCTGATATTGCCTGATATTTCGACATTTTTTTTTATTGAAAAAGGATTAGACGTTTTTCTTCTATCTCACCTGATGGAAAGTGAGTATGAAGACGAAGGTGTTACACGTCTATTCATGAGAAAAGTTAAACTATCTCGCTAACTTTTACTCTTCGGTCGTTTGACACTACATGGGTTCTAGCGATCATCTATGGAGAAGTGACTTTAACTGGGCGTCCTGGACTTACAGCATCACTTGTGCGCTTGTACTATCACACCGAAAATCAGTAAATCACTTATGAGTAACTTTAATCCAAGGAGCAGAGTCCCCATAATATGTATCAAGCCTTTGTTCCGTAATATTTTTTGCGTAAAAAATAATGTTCAGTCAACACAAGTCAACTAAACTCACTTTCCTCCATCGTTGCGATAAGCATTCGATTGTTTTTTTTAGTGGTTGTCCAAGAGTTCTATGCAATTTTAGATAATTTTATTCTAAAGTAGATTTTTACCATCACTCTGCCCTCGTATAAATCTGACCTTAGCCGAACATCACCAACATAACATTAAGTGCAGCCAACATTGTAATAAAATGAGGGCACTGGAGAAAAGTATAATTAACAACTAACAATACCGATTTCGATTTAGATTCGAGAAATTGCTTAAAATTTCCTTAGCTAAGGTTGAGCGAAAGAAATCTCAAGTAAACATGTAAGAATACGGGTGTAAACATTTCTTTTAACTTTTCCAGTTACACAGATGAATTCAGCGTTCAAGAAGAGCTTATGGGGTTGGCTATTGGTACACACGGCACGAATATCCAACAGGCGCGAAAGGTTCCCGGCATTACCAATATAGACTTGCAGGAATCATCTTGCACCTTCAAGATTTGCGGAGAGGTATGTGATCACTACATTGTTTGTATTCACTTATTGAGCTTAGATCTACTTCCTAGTATTGCTGGGATATTTACAGTAAATTATCTAAATATATTTTAAGTTATGATTGTGAGTTTAAGAAGTTTGAGATTTGTAGATATTACCAGAGACTAGTAAATAACTATAGACTGACCATCTCCATACAAAAATTCGTGACTCGGAAGAAGCTCAAAACCCAAGCTATTACTAGATGTCGCTCTCAAATAGCTTGGACCAGCCTTGTCGTCTTTAATTTTTATATGAATTATTGACAAGAAACGTAATGCAAAATATGTGTATTAATACTAAAACTGCTAGATGGCGTTGTCAAATAACCTGAAACCTTAGCAAGTAGGATTTATTCCTTTCCTGAAATTGATTATCATTGATATCATTGATTTTGATAATTTTACTCAATAAGAATAGATAGTAGATAGTAATTTATTCTTACTTTATAGATGATAAAATTACAACTACAAAAGACCATAAACATACTGGTATAAGTTTATTTTGTTCAGAGACGCCTGGGCACTACCATCCTCCTTATTTTAATTGCCATAATAACCTATTTTTAAAAGCTTTTATTATCACAGTTGTGATAAACGCACATGTTATACGATATATGTAGCAGCCAAAACGTAAGCTTAATCAAGGTCCATAAAATTTGCACGAGTCACAATAGGCGAGCAGAAATATTGTGAATTCAAAGAAATGCAGGGAAAAGTTCCAAAACAAACACACACCCATAGCAACAACAACAAACGACAAAGAATTCAAATTGTCAAACAAATAAAATGTTGTCATAAAAAGAACAAAAAAAGTTGATAATAATAATAATAATAATAATAATAATAATTCATTTATTTGAGAGACTGTGTGTAAATACAATAAGTTCTTTAATATAATTTTAATGTCCAATGCACAGTCTGTCTAAACAGACGTACAAATATTAACTATTTTTATGTCATTATACAAACTAAAAAAATAAAAATACTAACGTTTAACATTCTAAAACCAAAAAATTATTAATCTAGTCTTAGTATTAAATTACAAATCACATTACAATTTTACAAATATCCATCAAACATTAAATTAAATTCAAAGATGTCAAAAGGCAAGATAAGTTAAATAGAAGTCAAGTACATATTAATTAAGTTGCTGATGTCATTAAGTCATTGTCTTTCAGATAATCCTCTATTTTATAATAACATTTCTCCATCAATAGCCTGAACACCTTATGTTTAAACTCCGCAAAGCTCATTTTTTTATAGCAGTCAGGAAGATGGTTATATATAGCGATTGCCATACAGTACGCATTTCTAGAGAAAATCTGTAGACGTCGTTGTGGCACGTATAATTTGTTATCAAACTTTATTTTATTTCTTGTTCTGTAACTGTAGAAATCTTTCTGTAATTGAAATAAGTACATTTTTTTTTTCACGAATATTAATACTTCGAGTATGTAGAGACTGGGCAAAGGAAGAATTTTGTTTGCTCTAAATAATGGTACACAACTGTCCGTAAAATCTGCTCCACATATTGCCCGGACACATTTTTTTTGAACTAGAAAAGCCCTGTGGACATCTACAGAGTTGCCCCACAGTACCAGACCATATCTTAGCAGAGACGATACATAGCCATTGTAGGCTAATTTCGCTGTATGTTTATTTGTATTTTGTGCGAGTCGTCGTAGGACATATATAAAACTATCAATTTTTCACAGTTTTGTAATATGAGATTTTCAGTCACAATGTTCATCAATTATAAAACCAAGAAATTTTGTGTCTATAGTATTGTCAATTTTAAAATTATCATAATTTACGTTTAAGTCATCGTTTTTACTTAAGCTACATGTTTTAAAATGAATTAATTTGGTTTTAGTCATATTGATTTTCAAATTATTCCCCTGAAGCCAGAGGATTGCTGACTGCAATGCTTTATTTGCTTCAGACTCAAGGGTGGTAATATCGCCACTTACTACAACAAGAGTTACGTCGTCGGCAAAGAGAATTGAATCATGTTTAGTAACCGTTGGGAGATCATTTATAAATGCAATGAACAATAGAGGCCCGAGCACGCTGCCTTGAGGGATTCCGTACGAGTTCTGGGATTGAAATTTCGATTTAAAGATTTTTTTATGGTTCTTACATATACTTGATAGTTCTACCCTTTGTTTCCTATTTTTTAAATAACTTTCAATCCATTTGAGTGCATTACCTCTAATTCCTAATTTTTCTAGTTTGTTCAGTAGAGTTCTATGACACACCAGGTCAAATGCTTTACTCATATCTAGAAAGATAGATGCTACATGTTTTTTTTGCATTTATTGCCTCTGTGACCTTTTTTATAAGAGTAAACCCCGCTAACGTAGTGCTGTTTTCTTTTCTAAAACCAAACTGATTCGGTTGTAATAGCTTAAACCGCGTTAAAAAGTTATAAAGTTTTCCATACATTACCTTTTCAAAGATTTTCGACAGTACGGGTATCAGTGTTATCGGCCTATAGTTATTTTTTTCCTGTATATTGCCTTTTTTGTACATTGGTTTCACTATAGAGAACTTTAGAGCAGCAGGAAAGATTCCTTCTCTAAGTGATAGATTTATTATGTGTGCTAGAGGACTTGCAAGATACTCTGCACTTTCTTTCAAAATATTTGTACTGATGCCGTCATAACCCACAGAACAAGTATTCTTTAGGGATTTTATAATTTTGTATACATCCTGAGGGTGTACGGGATTTAAAAATATGCTTTGCTGAGCTTTAGAATTCTTAAGATTGTATATAGTTTTATCTTTGTTATTTAAATTAGTGCTTATATTTATGAAATAATTATTGAATATGTTGGCAATTTTAATTGGATCATTTATTTGTACATTATTATCTATAAGGCTTTTGATTGATTTGGAAGGTCCATTTTTAGCAATATTTTGATTTATAATATTCCAGGCCGAATTACATCGATTTTTAGCGTTATTAATATACATTAAATTGCTTTTTGCTTGTGAAATGGAAATACATTTTTTTAAAATTTTTGAGTATTCTAAGTACTGTGATTTATTTATAAATTTATTTGAAGGATCATGTTTATACTTAAGATATAAATACCTTTTTCTTTTACAGCTACGCCTTAAACCATTTGTTAACCATTTATTCTTGATAGGCTTATTTACAATTTTTATTGTTATGGTAGGAAAACAAAGCTCATTGAATAAAGTTAAGTACTCATGAAATTTATCAAACGCTTTATTAGTGTTGCTTTCATTATAAATATCTGCGAAACTCAGAGCAGATATACATTTTTTAAATTTTTTTATGTTATCTCGCGAATAATAATGATGGATAAAGAACATTTTTTTAAATATAATCAAGCAAAAAAATATTTTTTTAACTACTGCAAAATAGTTATGAGTTATGTGCATTATAAATAAAAATTATGCACTTATTAAGACATAATTTTTATCGATATCAAGAAATTAAGTAAAATATTATATACCTATTAATTTAATGCACTGAAATTCGTTTTATTATGTTAAGGCAGATAAGAACAAACTGTGGAGATGAATGCTATATTTTTGTGGGAAAAATTATATACTGGCAATACAGTAACCCAGTAACACTACAAATAATATCCGGGGTGGTGTAAAGTTTTCTGTTACTGAATTATAAGGGCGGCAACATAGCATCAAATAATATAATGCACTAGCTGGCAACGTCTGTTGTCGCCTGACACCTTACTGATAGTACTTGCAATGAAATATCAAATGATTTTGTAAACAGCGCCATCTTAATTTTTTTACGTATTATTTTGACTAAATTTAAATAAATTGTAAATCTAATACAACTAACGCCATCTCTCTATCTTAAAAACAACTATTTTTCATGTCACAAAATTTTGTTAGGCATTGTTAGTCTATAGTTATTTACTAGTCTCTGATATTACTTAACTGACCTTAATTATATATTATAGGCATTACCAACAATTTTTGACAAACTAGATGTTACACAATTTTGTAAATAGCTACAAAAATAATATGAACATTAAGACGCCACCAAAATGTTTTAATTTGGGATTAATAGTTTATTTAAATAAGGCTTTTCTTTTACAATAAATTACTATGAAGGTGCATAATTACAAAATGGAAAAAATAAATTAATAACAATAGGAATTAAATTATAAAAGAGATTAAGAAATAGATAAAGGATTAATCGACATATACTTATCTTCAAGTGTATTCTACATTTAAAAACTTATTTACAGACGATGGAAGCAGTACGGCAGGCCCGCGCGCTTCTCGAATACGCAGAAGAGTCTATAATGGTTCCCCGAGCACTTGTAGGCAAGGTTATTGGCAAGAACGGAAAACTCATACAAGAGATTGTGGACAAGAGCGGCGTTGTGCGTGTAAGTATAGCTTGAATTATGTCTAATATTTGTTGCTTTGCTTATGTAAATGACGGTTCTTGTACTTTTTTAATTATTAAGACTAGTAAATACTGTTCCAAATTTATTTTAATTTTTTGTGTTTCCAGCAACAAACATAATTTTGCTTTTGGCAGTGGTGTATTTTAGAATCTGTACTTTCTTTGACGTTGTTTACAAGCTGGTCAATTGGTCCAGGTTGTAGGAGTTATAGAAGCTGACTGAGTATTAAGCATTTACATTGGAAACACTAGATGTGGGCATAGCTATAGCCATATAATTTTTAAATCAGTTTAGGATATGATATATACAGGGTTTAATTTTGCATTGCCACTTTTATTTGATCCTTATAGTGGTTGATGCTATAAAAATGAATATGTAAATTTTTTGGACTTTATTCAGTTTGGTGCCTGGTGCAGCAAGCTTATTTTCAAATATCTTTGAGTGCTGTTTTTTTTTTCATATATGAATGTCAATTAGAGTACTTTCCCACCAGGTGGCATTGCAAAATTCCATCCTGTATATTTGATTTTAAATGGTGCCTGCACAGTGTTGGCCTCAAATCACAGTTCAATTTTTTTTTACCCACACTGATGAAATACTGAAGATAATGTTTCATGCTTGTAAACTGATATATTTGTACATATTAACTTATATTTTGTTTTTATTAAGTTGTATAAACTGCTAGTTATTAGAAATAAGTAACGTTAAGTTCAAATAAGCTTATCATTAAGAGCACTAAACATAAATCTCATTGTGCAAGATATTACATGAGGTTTTTGTTTGACAAGTTCAGCCGACTCACTGAAATGTCAATCTTTGTGCTAACAGTGGCTGAAGACATACTAAGCCTGTGGTCCAGTTAAAAATAAAGGCCAGTAGAGTTCTACAAAAGTTTAAGACCATTTTCTATGCCCTTTACCAATAAAAAATTAAATGTGATTGAAAGATGAAAGGTATAACAATGATTATGAATGAAATTTAAATCTAATATAAGTTAAAATGAAAGGGAAATATTTTATCAGACAATCGATAGTCTTAGACATGCAGGACAAAAAACTGGGATCATCAAAATTTATGACTAGTTAAATATAATATAGTTAAGAAATAAAGTTCAGAGCACAATTTTTGTATGGAAAACAAATTGAGCGGTTCAACTTGTCGATTCAATTTACATGTAAGCCCTTGAAAGTGCTCTTGTCTAAGCCCTTAGATAATAAATATTGTAGATTATAATTTATTGTATTGACCGAAAAATATTTTGTTTTATGTAAGATGGTGGCAAAATCGCAGTCAGCCCACCCGATGGTAAGTGCTTACCATCGTATTTCTTGTTAAATTTAATATCTATGCAATGTTTTTATTTTCTGAATAGCTTGTCTTTCTAAGTTATTCACGAATTAATGTGCAGGAAGGAAGACAAGTTATCCTGTAACTGTACATCACATCAAAGGGCCTAGATAAGAGTACGAACATGCAGAATTTTGGACATGAAATGTTTGGGAATAATATTTAGACTGTTTTTTTGCAGATCTAACACAGAGGCATCTACTGAGCAACGGAATTAAGGCTTTTGTTGATGCTTTTTAAAATTTTTTCATTGATTTGTTGTCAACCAGTGGTCTGGTGGTCTTGTCTTGTCTAGGCCTAAAATTTGTATTTTAGTCAGTGTTCAAATTTGTTGATTCTATTCGTATTTCGCATGACTTTTCAAACATCAATACATTGTCCTTTCTCTACTTGTCTCTGATATTTCTATCTGTTATTAGACTTATTATCAGTGTAAGAAGAATATATTTATGTGATTACAGGTAAAAGTGGAAGGTGACAATGAGCCTCAGCCGACGGGGCCACGTGAAGAGGGCATGGTGCCTTTTGTTTTTGTGGGGACTAGGGAAAACATTGCGAACGCCAAAGTACTCGTTGAATACCATGTTGCACATTTAAAGGTAGGTTGTGGATCAAAGCTGATAGTCTCAAGATGCTTCGTTAAAAGAAGGATAAATATGAAATGTTCGATGTTGTTTTTTAATTTTATCACTTTACATACCCATCCTCTCCTTGTTCAGGTTTCATGATATATGTTCCCCTGACAACTTATAAGCATGACACACTTCTTTCGTGACGTCAAGCTTAGCTACTAAACTTTTGTTTATGTTTTAGACTGATCTAAAGTCAGGATCTTGACAGTCCTAGTTAACATACATTCTTAACACATCGCACATATCTCCCTGCTATTTAAAAACTCCCTCTATTACCGTTCCAGGAAGTAGAACAGCTGCGGGCAGAGAAGCAAGAGATTGATCAACAGTTGCGTGTGGTGCTGGGAGGCAGTGTACCCCGTGCCCCGCCGCCGCGCGCTCGCCGCCCCCCGCCCAGGCAAGGTATCTAAATACAATTGATTTGTTGATAGCCGAGTGGCGTAGTGCGTAGTAGCCCACCCCAGCTGGAGTTCCCAGATTTTAGTACTGATCCTTCGATTTAGAGACCCATAAACATACATACATACGTCTCAGTCGCTGTGTGGTCAACCAACACAAGCTCTGTTCTCTTCAGGGCCATTGAAGTGGTGTGTTCGCCGTGTTCGTCTGGTGATCTATTTATTATTAATTTTTAGTAAATTATCCTGATATTGTTGAAGTTGTAAGTTGTTTTTTTTTTGACTTTCACGTCTTAACTTCTCATTGACATAAAATTTTAAAGCAATTCAAATTCAAAGATTTATTTCTCAACATTGACAATTACTTGTTCTTAATGACGTCAAATACTCTACCACCAGTTCGGAAAAACCGTCGTGAAGAAGAACTGGAAATCACTCTCACTTCTTGTCAACAACATAATACAAGTGCCCCCATTACTTGATCTCGAAACCTCTGCTCTATAAATATCTAGTTTAAAAAGTTAAACAAAGAATTTAGACCCACAAGCATTTTTCTTCTTTCACTTCATAGCACGTAGTCTTCATACAAAAAAAACTAGGAATTATGTCTATGGTTCGAACTTTTTGATGCTGACAGCTCCGTTGCTACTTTTCGAGCGAACAATTGTCATATGTCACTTCAATGTGAATGTCAGGTGAATGTTGAATGATAACACAATGTTCAATCAATGATGTACGGTTTTCGGTTATCTTTCAATGTTTTAATTATGTTAAAACTATTTTGGTTATATTAATACTTGAAATTGGTAGAAATAGTTATTGTGAAGTAACTACAGCTAATTGCCATAAAACGCAAAATTTAATTTAATTTTAAATAAATCAGCTCGATCTGCCATTATGGTTTCAATGTTTGACGAGTGAAGAGTTTGCATTGATCAATTTCCCTAATGATGGCGCCGCTGGTAATTAATAATATAAAAATGCCGATGTGATCTTATACACTACGAAAGAGTATCAAAGGTGAAGAATCGATGAGTGGACTGTAAATTTTGTAGAAGAGACTGTGTAGATGATGCTTACCTGTGCTTTTGTGAAACAGCCGCGTTGAATGCGAAGACACCAATTAAGGGAAGGCAAGGAAAAAGGAATCGGTGGTTTTAAGGAGCAAGGGTCACTTAGGCGTGCACTATTTTCGCTTAAAAAAGTTTTAAAAGGGTGCGGCACAACAGCTCAATTGCTTATTTTGTTAGGTTATAAAAAACGGAAGAGATTTTAAATTGACTGACATGACAGTGACAGACAAATGTCGATCAGCTCGTTCAAAAAATATGTTTTTAAAAATAAACCTCTAAGGCTCCAACACCTAACGTAACCTCTCAATTCCCTAATATAGTAAGTAATTAATTTGCGTTTATGGTGTTTCACAATGTACAACAAGTGCTGTGTAGTGAATAGAAAGTAGGCGAAAGGACGTCATTTTCTAAGAACTGAGATCAGACTTAACATTGGTTACCGTGTCTTTGTGCTAATAGTGTTATCTTACAAGGTTTAAGTGTGGTAGAACTTCGTAAATTGTTTGTAAGCCACAAACATTTTGAGAAGAAATGTTTTCTGGATTACTCAATAAGAATAACGGTGTTTAATTGGAGTAATGTCTCGCGTCTAGAAAATAAAAATTTGCCTCCCATGCAATACAAACAAAACATATAAAAATATAAAATAAAGTTTGGAAATAAAAAAATTCATAAATATACAAGTCTGTTATTTATTTTACCTTCTTTATCTTTTAGATTGTCAAAATATCTTGTAGATAAGAAGAGGAGCTTTCGTGCTGCCACAATGGCATTACGCCAAAATCCAATGCCTTCATTTTAAAAGAAACGCGGAGGACAATCTAAATAAAAAAATAATAGTTGTCAAATTGAAGAAGTTCGTTCCTAGTGTTGTAGTTTTTAGGAAGACCTTCGTCTGATGCGTAGCATAACCAGTTTATTTGTGTTTCACTTCATAAAAATCATGGAGGAACTCCTCCCCCAAGTGCTTACTTCAGAACCTGTTTGCTTGCAGGCGGGCGGCGCGCCACGCCGGAGACGGGCGACGAGCGCGGCGACGCTGGCAGCTACCGGCCACGCGCGCCGCGTGCTCCCCGCACCAACAGGTCTGTGTTCTGCGATTTCTTATACAGGGTGTACAATCCAAATGGGTCAGTATGGAGTCGTTAAACTATGACAGATAGCGAAATCTGTTCTTGGGAACCATGGCGTCGATTTTAAATTTAATAATAATCACATTTAAACTTTTTTCCTAACTCTCTTACATAACCGGAAATTGAACCTGGTCAGTACTCTTGTAATCGCGTCAAGTATTGGTCCGTAAGTTTAACCGCTCAGATGCGAGAGAGCTGCGCAAAAATCGAACGTAAACTGCGTAGGATTTGAGCGGGCGCCCGCGCGCGCGACTTATCTTAGAAATATATGAATTTCTCCAAAAAAATGTTCAAGACGTCCCAAATTGATTACTGTTTCTGAATGCTAGATACTTATTGAATCTTATTAAACATTATTATTATTATTTGTTTTTCTTAGAAATAAGAAAAGATAGTTTTATTACTAATTTTATTTTAGGTTAACACTTAGGGACTCGCGCCCTTATTTGTAACCTAGCTACTCGCTACCGGGTCCCAGTTTAAGAATTTCATTCAAAGAATTCCACAAGTTCTTATAAAAAGTGAAAGTTTACCTTTATTTAAGAAAAATGGGTGAAAAGTGAAACACAGTATTCAATCAAATACTTATATTTATTATTTTTATTTAAAGAAAAAGTAACTACAAAATAACTATAATTTTGCCATAAATTTATGACTAAACTAAGGTTAATAGTAATAATTTCTATTATTACTATTTTTTTTACAAAATAATTTTATTTGCTTACACTTTTGATAATATTCTTAGTTAGACAAAATAACAAGAGATCAAGTATTATGAAAAAAAAAACAAACAAAACATCTTTGAAAATCAACAAAAATAAAATATCTTCTTTGGAATAAAATCAGTACTTAGCATTATTCAGTCTCGTCTAAGGTTAAGACCTTAGTTTATAACAGTGTGTACAAACTTGTTTTATGTGTTCTCCACAAACTGGTATATTGCATTTTGTGCAAAATTTTTTAGCTTTTTTGTCCCTTTTCCAGTTGCAAAGGCCGCAGCGCACTATTCGTCCACTTATTAATGGACCCATGGAGGGTAGGTTTGATGCCGATGCTGATTCTACTTCTGGTATAATATTTTGAATACGATTTTTGATATGTGGGAGGTTTGAAATGGAGATTCTTTCATGGAGGTGTGGTTGAATCAGAGAGATAGACAATGTTTTGATGAAATCTCTTCGAGTTAAGTTTTGAGAAGCAATAGTGGTCTTCTGAATAATATAAGCATTAAGTCCACCAATATTCAATAACCCAAAAAATATACAAAGTGGCCATCTTTGTGTACGTCTCGAAACAGAATATGTACCTGTCATCTGCTCAACTATATCAACTCCGCATTTCAAGGTGTTATAATCTGTTATAACTTCGGGTTTCTTTTTTTCACCGCTTTCAACATCAATTTTGGCATCATGGTGCGTAGTAGATGCTAGGAGAACTATTTTACCAGGTTTGGGGACGCAAGATACTAATGTTGTATTATCTTGAAACGCAAAGTAGGTTTCATGTGCCTGTCGTCCTCTGGTTTGAGTAAACTGTAGAGGTATCTCTTTTTTATTTTTTCTTAGAGTACCTAAACATGTCAAGCTAAAGTTTTATCGGTTCCACCAGTCTTTTTACCACATCACTTGGAGAGTTGCTAATCTGATACGGCCCATCATTTTGTTTACCCGCGTAAATTTCAAGATTTGACGTGTAATATGTGTTTGCATCGCAAACCGCGAATATTTTGAGTCCATACTTGGCTGGTTTGCTGGGAAGATATTGTCGGAACGGACATCGACCACGGAAGGCTAATAACATTTCATCTATAGTGACATGCTCCCCTTGGTTGTGGTATTTTTGAATGTTAGACACAAATTCCTTGAAAATTTCTCGAATCGGTGCTAATTTATCAGTTTATTTTCTTGCCTGCCTTGTCCTAATACCATCAAAACGTAAGCATCTCAGCATAAAATGAAATCTATATCTTGACATAGTTGATAAGCAGATATCACATGCTGAACCATCGGAGGCCCACACATCCTTTGTGTTCAAGTGTGCTCCTCTTAACTTGCCAATATAAAAAAGAAGTCTCAATAAAGCTTTTATTTCTGTTACATTTGTAGGCTTACCGTCTCTGTCTCTTTCAAAGTTATCTCGGACTTTTTCAATAATGTAAATATTTGTAAAATCTACTATTCTCATCAAAATTGCATCTGGGAATAAAAGACAAAATGTATCTAACGGTTAGACTTGTAACTCCGGAGTGATTCGTTCCGATGAACTGCTCACTCACGGTGAACGAAATGAACTCGATCACTACTGCGCCGTATTTTCGTTCCACAGTTCCGCACATCAGTCCAGCGAAAATTTTACTCCATGTCAGAAATTGGAGTAGGCATCTCTATTAAGTTGGTAGTAGAGAAACACGAGTCCGGAGTTGTTCGAATTTCGTTCTGGCACAATATTTTTCCCGATTTTTTAAAAATTGTGATACCGAGTGAAATAGGCATAAAAAAAATTAGTTGTTAATATTTATTGAATTTGTTATAATTATGAGACAAACAATTATTTTCTATGCTTTACTTAATTAAATATGTATTTTTAAAATAAGTAGACATGATCTTTTTTATAATACAGGCATGCTTGTTAATATTGAATTAAAATATTTGCCTCGACTATGGCAATTTTTTTACTTGGGAACTTTGCAGAGGAGTTGTTTGATACATGAATGCTGATTGGGAGTATTCGAGATTGCGGAGTATGCGAAACCGGAGAGATAGCGCTATATGCAAGAGTGGGAGAACAAAACTAGATAGCTGACCCGAGTGAGCTAGGAATACAATAAAAAATACTTTATGTCTTACGCAATAAGTGCAATTATTACAAAATAAAAATTCTTCCGTACCATTCAAGGTCAAAGTTGACAGTGGTAATTAGTGTTAGGCGCCTATTTTAAAGCATTTTAATTCGCTTTGACTTTCGCGTAATTCATGCAAAAGAAATGTCCCAAAATGCAAGGAGTCTGGGCCAGGTCTTTGTACACTATAGCAAAAAATAGTTTAAGATGCTTATAACACTTTTCGTTTGTTAAATTGTTATGAAAACACTTTATTTATTGGCAGGAAATGAAATTGTGCGTTATTAGTGTGCAACACAAACAAAAAACATCATGGCGGAAAAAATGTCATTTTGACGGTTAATGTTCACTTACATCTTTTTTTTGTGGCTCGACGGCTGGTTGCCATTAAGTCCACAAAATTGAATTGAATTGTTTTGTGTATTTTTAGCTTATTTAACAGTTGTAAGTTAAAATGAAACCGAAAGAAAGAACTCAAGCGCAACGACCAATCAAACACACAGATAGACAACTATCAATGTGATGTGAGTGAAGTGTGCCGTGGGTGAGGTGGCTGTACCCTCTGCTCAGTGAACTAACTTCACTTGACAACTACCGCCATAGAAAAGACTCATTGTCAATGTTGCCTGCTAAAACGAACACAAATATTGTTGACTTTTTTATTTTCTTACCATCTAACTACTGATTAAATCAAATTATTTGTATTTTTCCTATAATTACCATTAATTTGTCTATTTTTTTAGATGGTGTACAAAGACCTAGCCCAGGTTGTGACATTTGTTTTGTTTACATCCAGAGGTTATTATTTCTTCAAATAGTTTACAATGTAGGTACTTAAAAAAATGTAAATATAATATTAATAGGCAGTGTTCAATAACTTTTAAATTGTAATTTATTGTGTCAAAAAAAAGCAAAGAAAAAGAACAATTACATAAAAAAATATTAAATAAGCAACTATTCTTATATGTATAAAAAAATGTATGTACATTATTGTAAGTAAATAGAACCGATTTATAAATACGCCTTTTAATTTGTTAATTTGCCACTTTAATTGTCGGTCCAAAACCTGAAATAAGTATGAACGAAAATCGAATGGAAATCCTTAAATAAATGAGCTTCTTGGGTAATTCATTTTACTAGGCATAGTTTTACAAGTTCCGATTTCAAAGTCCCTACTCCATGCTCAGTAAAACACAAGGAACATATACTACGGCGAGGTAAAACATTGGCTGGTACTGCTGATTCGCGGAGCAAAAGGAACTGTGGAACGATTCAGCGGAACTAGTTCACTTCTCGGAACGAGAGTTGATGAACGACATCCTTTAAGCGAACGACCATGCCCAAGCCTACTAACGGTGTAGTGAGATTCGATGCTACCAGGCCCTGGAACTTCACGGATTATATTGTGACTGCGAGTTCGTACATTCCTAGCGGGTTCTTCAATACACCATACTGTTGTTTTATCTTTACCAACATAATATCCTTTTCCTAAAATTATCAGTGGAACACAATCTAAATCTGAACGGCGAAGGTCAGGTGCTGGTCGACGGACGCCTTGCCTAGGTAATTCCAGTTGCGTGGTTTCTCCCTTAAGTTGATCACAAAGTTCGTCGGTCTCGCCTTGTTCAGTATCAGACTCATGTTGACTAATTTTTGTTCAAACACTTATAACTCTAGAACGGCTGGACCGATTTTCATGTTTTTTAATTTGTTGTATTTGTCTCAGTCCTGAATGGTGTCAATCACGAGACTCCTCGTCAGGAGACAGCTATGGCTGCAGCAGTAAACCATGCCAGAAATTAGGATCCTCTACTCAATTAGAATGCCTATGTAAAGTTTGGCGACTGAGCAAGTACACATCTCTGTTACGTTATTCTAGTACAATTTGAATTTGGGAGCGTACTGTATATCCCTAACGGTCCGTTTCAGTAAGTCGTGGATAAGGACCAAATTTGCCTATGAAATCTTGTGTAAACAAGGCTGACAGTAAATTAGACTGAAATGGCCACAATTTAATTAATTTGCAAAATGTCGTGAATAATATGAATCGATCATCAATTATCTGAAGAGACCACTTATGCATATTTTATCTGTAACGATATTATGCATTACAAATAGCATTTATTTAAAATTATCAGAAGGCATGGTTATCGATATGGGTATCGACGCCATGGTTCCTAAGAACAAATTTCGCTATCCCTCATAGTTTCTGACTTCAACATACTGACCCATTTGGATTATACACCCGGTATACATGATCATACTGAAGGGGAGCCGTGCTACGTGGAAGTGAAGACGCTGTGTTCAGATGATTGGTGTTCAGATGTTAGGATTGTGGAATCTATTATCTTTCGTTGCGGAAGAAAGGAGAAACTGTTGTGGAGATTACTAGTACAATTGTGAATCCTATTAAATACATTAATATCTCAACTTACGTGATCCTAAGACCTAGAACAAAACTGTGTGTGCTGTATATTTTCCGCTAAAAAAGTTGTATTTTCAATTTTATGGTAATAAATTTACTTTTACAAGTTACGACTGGTTAGTAACATCATAATTTTACAATATCTGATCTGGACTGGATCTTCGATTTTAGAAACGTAACTTGTTCATAAAGATTTGTTACAAAATTTTCAGTTTTTGGCTTTAATAATATTAGTTGTGCATTGCGCATATTTATTGATTGTGATTTACGCGAATTCATGCTTAGCTATATTAACCCGTCGCGCGATTTATGTACACCATGTGTATGCAAGGAAAAACGCTCCAAACGCGTTACGTACACATGGTGTACATAACGAGTCGGTTGCAATTGGTCGCTCTTACAATACAAACTAAGTAATGTAATCGATTCACTCATTCATATTTAAACATTTTCAAGTATTATTTTAATGGTAATACTGATATACTGAAGAAAAGAACGAAAAAAAAAAAACTAATGCTGACGCCGAGACGCCATTACAGTTTTGTATGACAATTTGGAACTATTCGGAAGTGCTTTATTGTAATTGAAATATGAATTCAAGAAGAAATCGGTAAGTAACTTTTTATATAATAAATATAGAATTGCTGAGAAATAAGTGTAGAATCTGTTTTTAGTAATTGTACTATTGAAAGTTATTATAATTACAATGATAAAGTAACAAAACTTTTGTAATGCACCATAAACTTCGAAGCCGGGTCCGCCATATTTTACAATATTTATTGTATTATTTTTTCTTAAATGTGGTTTAAAATATATATGAGTTGGTAGTTAATTTATGTAAGAATATAATTTAATAATCAGCTATTGATAATATTGCGTAATTTCATCGCAATCATGTTTCAAATATGAATTTCCGAACTATCACAGTGCAAAAACGTCGGTAAAAGTATTAATCTACCAATCAATTTTTTTGTTTTATTGTCGTAGGGTGTGTCGTATTAGGTATTTTATTCCAAATAAAGTTTGCTTTCCGACCAATATTTAGAACTAAAAATTGTAAAATTTTTCAATAAGAATAAATTACTGTTATTTGTTCTATTATGTATTTTAGTTAAAATTTTTATGTAATTTTAGATTTGTACATGCATAAGTTGCTATTTTGTTGTTAGTGAGTTTAAAATTAATATTTTGAATTTTATGATATAAAATCGAAAATCGTATGAGTATAGTTTGTATGATCCGCAGAAGACGCGCCCCACACTTGCATCTGTTTATTTTATTGTAGTCTAATATTCTGTGAAAACATTTATATATACATAATTTATAATGTGAGATATGGTGTCGAGTATACAAATAGTTGATTTTGTGATTTTTTTTAGTATGGAGAGGCTAAAGTCGCGTAGCGTGACTACTTCTAGGGGTGAAAATGGAACGCATGGACCATCGCGGGAGTGCGTTGCCAGGTGAGCTATTATTATGGGACTTGTGCAAGCAAATGCTCGCCCTGATCCTCAACTGTCCCCTTCGCCTCCGCGGTATGTATTTTTTAAAGCGTACAGCTATATTTATTTGAACTTCGGTGCAAACATTTTTTTTCTAGCCTCCAAGCGTTTCCTGTCAAGGGGACTCCAGGCGGTTCTCTACATGTTGAACATACTAGAAGTATACCAATAGGTTGAGGAGGGCGATGGCTGGATCTCGCGTTTACTTGTGAACGAGTGCCGTTTGAATGTATTCGTCGTTTGGATATTTGAGGGGGAGGGAGATTTGCCGAGCTAACAGATGGAGATAAGAATAATTTTCTATAGACATAGACACTAAATTTATTTTGAAAAAAATATACCCGTGAAGGTTCTTGCCAGTTCATCTTCACCAAGGTTTTTCCAAACTGGTGGTAGTCATGCTTTAGTTCACGTCAATTCGCGGTATGTATTTATATAATGGCATGATTATGATATCTTTTCTAGACATTTTATAATCATTTAGAAATTATATGATTTAAGTAGAAATTGATTAAAATACTTTTTTTCTAAATATGTTGGATTGTAATATTTTTGTACAAATATTTGTGTTTGTGGTAAAGTAACTTATGTAACTTTACCATATTTTAAGTAAATGATGATATGATTTTATTTGACAGCCTTTTTTTGAATCCGAGATCAATAGTCTTTTCCATAAATATAATTTGCACACCACCATTCATTCGCACTAAACTTCGTGAGAAAACTTTTATACTGAAAAACGACTTTGTATTGCGACGCTCGGGGTTAGTTGTCCGGCCCGCCACAGGTCGTGGGTTCGAAATAAAACATGGAATGATCTTCACATACGATATATTTATTATTTCTTAGTTGCCGCCTCACATCAAGATATGCAGATAGAAGTAGGTAGGTAGGTAGGAAACTTAGGGTAGGAACACCCGGGCGGGATTAACTTCCAAATCAAAGTTAATTATGTACTCTTAAATGCGTCTCAATTACGCAGCGGTCCAGTCTGTTAGGCTGTTGAAATATAAATGGCCGTCGCGTCGTGTCTAGCACGGTGACAACGTTCGGGCAAGCTCGCTGCTGAACCGGTCAGCCGGCATTCTATTGTCTAATTAGGAATGCGTGCGCGCAAAATAAGATTTATTTTCAACTAGCGTACTTGACGGTTCCGTATATTGAATTTTATTATTTAGTTGTTTGTAAATAGTTTTGATTATTTGTTTATTTTATTATAAGTTTAGGTTGTAAGTTTATATGATTAATAAGGTATTTGTGTAGATAGTTTTAGTACTAATTAATTTTTAATTTGTAAATTTATTTTATTTATTAAGTTTTTACTTTCAAATAGGCACAATGCTACAGTATCACAAACAATTATGTCAGTTTGAGTATCAGCGCATTATGAACTAATGTGTCCGTAAATACGCAGGCTTTATATTGTTTGGTATGTACTTGCATGTCAATACTGTTTCATGTTGTATTTGCTTAACACACATTTTTATATACAACATTTTTTTACTGTAAAATATAATTCCTAATAAAATATATTGTTTTATTTTTATTTTGACCCTTTCACAGTTTTTTCTTAGAAAAAACTATAAGTATTGCTTTTCACACCACGAATATCACGCTACGAGACAATCGCAAAGTTGTCTTGACTGCTCATGCCTCCAAATTAACCCGCAAGTGAAAACAGTAATGCAGGATACATTAATAGAATTAACTTTCATTATCTACTTAACAATTCCAGAGAATACCACGATATTATTCAACTAACCTACAATTATTACAGTTTTACTAAAATAAAATTCTATTTTAATCACTTAGCGTGCAAGATAAACATATATGTCGTTCATTGTAATACTGAATTATCTCCTTGTGATTGGGTTTTGAAAAAAAAAAGAGTTGTTATAAAACGACTAGAAAAAAAAAACAAATTTTTATTGAATGTTTTTAAATTGTTGATGACAAATGAAAGATTATATTATTGTATAGTAACTTTAAAAAAAAGACAAAATTATTTTAATGATACGAAATATAAAAATGAAATTGTGGACTTACTTCACTATTAAAGTGACAAGTCATACAAAATGTGATTTCGTTATGTCGTTAATCATAGGCTATTTCATCATCAGACGAACGTTAATCAGCATTACGTGTGATTGACCGTGTTGGGATGTCAACAGTAAGGTTTTTGTAAAACTGATGGTAGATTGGCGGAATGTATGGTAGAAGATAGCATTTTTGATTGGTCTTCTTGAAGGATAGAGTGGGCCTTGTTAAATATTATACTAGTAGGCTTGTCGTCCTTGCTGCTTTTTTGACAAGTCTACTTTATGGAGGGGCGTATCTGCGTTGAGCGTCTCTTTAAATTGAAATTCTAAAGGATGTTTGCTTTCAAACCTCAGCCATCTAATATTCAGCCATTTAAAGTCGTAACCACAGGTTGTTGTTCTTTTTCTGTTGGTAATAGATTTTTCTAAAGCCACAGTGCTATAAATTCGGAATTTTTGATTTCGGTTACAACAAAATATGGCTCTTTGTGTTTTGATGATTTTATGATCTCAATCCATTATTCCGGGCTATAAATTTGTCCATGACGGCAACTTGCACTCTCAATAATACCAAATTCCCCATCATAAGCAAATAAGAATGTCCTGACACTAAAAGCTTGTGGTCTATGGTAGTTACACTAGTGTCCGGATCTTGTACGAGCTTTAAAAGGGAAAGGGTAGTCTTAATGTTTCGATTTTGTCCAGTGCAAGAATCTGAATACACGATGACGTGGTTTTGTGATACCGCGTGTGTTTTTAAATGTTTTACAAGACAGACTGCAATGTCTTGAGACCCTCGCCCTCCCACCTCATTCCAGAACAATGTACCCTGTGTTGTTAAAACATTGTATTCTAAATTATATAAATACAGATTTCTTTTATAATATGCTACCGAAGTTATTAATTTTGGGAAAGCTAAAGCTTTTTGCAAATCAAAGGTTAGTACGTATGCCTCATTAATCTTTTTGGCATCAATTTGTAGGTTTTCCCTTGCTGAATCCGCCTTTCTTTGATGAATTTCGACCTAACGCCCACTTTCCAAAATGTTTCTGTACCCTTAACCGACTCTAACTATATCGTCCCAACTAAACTTCGGGCAACAAATTGTGTCCATGGCTCAACCAGCTTCCGACGGTACTTCAGCCCTGAACAGCTACTTAATTTGTATACAGCTCAAGTTCGATCTTGTATGGAGAACCGTAGCCACCTTTGGGATGGTTCTGCAAAGTACCAACTAGAAGCGATGGACGCAGTTGACTGAAGAGCCCGAAAAATTATTAACAACTTTGACTTCACCAACAAAAAACTGCAAAGCCTCGACCATCGTCGGAAAATTGCCAGTTTAGCAGTCTTCTACAGATTAAATTTTGAAGAGTGCGCGAATGCTCTTTTTGGTCAGGTTGAACCCACACCCTTCTTGCATCGGACTACTAGACGCAGACAGACCTTCCATCCCTTCATGGTAGATATCCCAAGAAGTCGAACCAAACGTTTCGATAGTTCCTTTTTGGTGCGGGTCGCCAAGGTGTGGAATGAACTGCCTGTGTCTGTTTTTCCAGAAAACTATAGCCCTAGTTCTTTCAAGCGTCCAGTGAATAGGTATCTCGTGGATAGACGTGTAACACCTTCGTCTTCATCGTCACTTACCATCAGGTGAGATAGAAGACAAACGTCTAATCCTTTTTCAATAAAAAAAAAAGTTCCTTTTGAACTTCAAACTCCTTCTTCACGTTCTCGTCATCAGTGCCTCTAATTTTAAAATTTAAACGTGCACAACACCTGTCGCAATAAAAGTGAATCAACTCCGGAATTACTTCATTATAAAAGTGACTTCTGACTTACTTCACTTTTATAGTGAATAAAAATACAAATCTGTTCTTCGACACAGAAGTAACGACATCTGTGACGCTATAGGGGTATCAGTGGAGTTGCTTCATTTTAATATTGAAAGATATGATAAATTGCGAGTCCACTATGGGATAAAAATTATTTTTTTATATTACGGATTTACGCCACTTTACAATGACCGACACATATAATATTTAAAAAAGTAAGATTTCGCAACTAAAATCTGTTTGAGCTTACCTCAAGATCCCTTGTTAAATATATTTATTTAAAAAAATCTGTGTTGCTAATGTGTTTATATATTTCTTAACTTTACCCGTTATCTAGTATTCATAACACAAGTTCTTAATGATACTTAACTTGGGCTCTAGCTAATTTGGTGTGATTGTTAGAAATATTTATTTATTTATATTTATTTAGGTATCATTGAGACAATCGTTCTATATAGCTGTCACACAAAATGATAATAACGGTCAGAGAAACAATTTCGTATTCACCTGACTTGGCACCTTCTGACGTCCACCTATTTCCAAAACTAAAAAAACACTTAGGTGGAATGAAATTTTCTACCAATGAGGAGGTCAAAGTGGCCGTAGATGCCTTTTTTGACGACCTTGACGAGACCTTCTATTTAAATGAGATCAAGGCTTTGGAGGACCGTTGGACTAAGTGCTGTGACCAGGAGGAGAGTATGTAGAAAAATAAACATAAAAAGCATTATTCCTGTGTTTTCTTATTTAGGCCGCGAACTTTTCAATCCACCCTCGTAAGTTGAACACTAAAAGATAAATGAAAACATCTCATCAATGAACAGAGAAATTTCTAAACCAAATTAATTATATTTTATTTTATTTTAAGATTTTGTCTGACACTGCAGTTCTATATTACTTTATTTTAAAGACATTTACTACTTTTAGCTACTACTTCTTAGTTTATTATTTATGAATAATTGTACTATGTATCAAAATGCTATTCACTAACAAAGAGCACCTATGCACTCTTTGCTTAAAATTTGCGTAATCAAAATTTGCTAGTAATTTTTCACACGCAGTCTCCTGGTAACACGCGCGCCTAAGCGCCATTATTGTCGGTGCCTGTCGATGTGATCTAGTTGCTGTTGTTGTTCTGAGTTGTCTATCCTCTAAGTTTTGTACTTGGTCAAAGGGCATGTAAGCTTAAAGTCAATCATTAATTTGCCATATTTCGTCCGATAAATATATTCAACTCTACAGGTACATTTTACATTACAATTGTTAGTAAAGACATACATACAGATTACTTTTTTTTATCTCAATTTTAGCTTCCAAAAATACCTATTCTTCATACTTGTTGCAGGTTGGACAACTTATATTTTGATAATGGGTAATGTCTGTTCATTCTTTTATTTTTTTATAATGTAGGCAAATTTAGATAACTTGATAAGTTACTCTCTTCAATAAATAATTGAAATCATTAAGTAGAAGATACTAAAAAAGTGATTCTGTATGTCTTTTGATTGATCAATTTACGAGTAGATAGACGTTAAATGTACCTGTAAAGTTGTAGATTGTAGTATATCTTGCGTAGTATGTTTGTTTTAGTCCATCTGCGTCATCCTGGATAAATAAAATATGAATTAATTTTTAATTACTTTTTCTTCAATCGAAGCTAATGTTAACACGTGAATGCGCCTGTCAATGTGGTATCCTTTGACAGTTTCAACACTGCTGAAAGTAATGTTTTATCCAAGTATTCCTCAATCTGGGTTGATGAAAGAGGGTCTAATTGTCCAAAGTCTTTGTAATGGTTATATTTTTTTGACAAATAAATGTGGAATTGCAGATCTGGCGACCGCAGCGACACACGGCGGCTAGAAAACGGTAGACATCCACGTCCGCCGCAGGACGCGAGAAATGATGTGAGTCTGTTGAAATGAAAATGTTGAACGTGTTTTTTAATGTTTTTTTCGACAAATGTTTTTTAAGTATCACAAGCTGTAGCTTAATGTTAACCAAAATAATGTGTAAAGCTGCATTATGCAGTGGCTATCTAATTAGATACTAGCCCCAATGCAAAACAGTTCGTCTGGGCCAAATGTTAAAGCGTCTAACATTCGAAGTAAAATTTAGATTAATAAATGTAACTTTATTATTTCCATAAATACACAGTAGTTTTGAACACTTAATGAAGTTTATTTTCAATAAAACAATGTAACAAAATATATCCCTTATATATAATAAGTTTAATAATAAGTTCCTTCTACAAAATGACCCAGACCTTGTGCTGAAATGCAGCCCCCATATCATTACCGATCCAGGAAACTTTTTTTGATACAATCGGTTTTACGCCACTGATCTGCAGTCCAATTTCATGATCTTTAGCGAATTGCAGCCTTTTCTTTTTTTGGAGAGGCGTGAGTAAAGGTTTCTCTTTAGCAGTATAAAATCCATGGCCCAATCGTTTTACGACCCTCTTGCAGGTATCGACAGATACATCTTTGTGAATCATCTCTCTCCACTTCAAAGTAAGTTCTCCTGCGCGGGCACGACGATTTTTTGGAATGATTTTATTTAAAACTCGATTTTCAGCTTCGCTTGTGATTCGCGGCCGACCAGAACCAAACAAACATTCAATTGTGCCATTTTTCCTGTGATGTTCGATGATGGTCTGAACTTGATAGGGATAAGTCCTTGGCTATTTGGTAAGCAGATTGGCCATTATTGTGGCTACGAATAATTATTTTTCGTACTTCGTCGGTGATAGGTTTCCCGCGAGCCATTTTGTTTGAAAATAATGATAAAATTGCATGAAATTATGGTTTTTATATGTCTGGAAATGGCAGTGACGCATCATGTGACAGATAATTTCTCTTTTCAAATCGAATTTTACTCATTTTTCAATTAAAACAGGTAGAATTGAGACATGGACGAAATCTTTTTCATCTATTAAGAACTACGAACTATTTTGAGTTAGTCGTAGCAAATTAAAGTGCCAATAAATACAAAAGAACGTTTTTATTTACGTAAAAGTGCCTGATGAAACAACAACAAGATGGAGAATTTACCCTATACTTTTTATTTTCAAAGGCTTTGTTTTATGAAATAGTAGTTAATTTGAAAACAGGCAGCCTTTGTAATATATAACTCTTTTGCATTGGGGCTCGTATAATGTGACTTATCTTCATGTTTTGCTGTACAGAGTGGGTTATTGAGGTGGGTCAGTATGGGAAAGTCTGAGAGATTGTATTAATCACAATGAATAATAAGAAACCACGAATCTGAAACAAACAAAACTGTGATAGTCTCAGCATGTGTGTTTCTTCTAAATGGACCTTCCAAACGAGTTGCCTTTTGGAAAGGTGAATCGGGTCCTGGGATGTTTAAGAAAAATATGTTCAAATTTTTGGTATATATCCACAGTTTTAAAATCAACCAGGATATTTTGTAATATTATTCTGCTTAATTTCAGAACGGCCGCCGGCGAGCGGATCGGCCGGAGCGCGGCGAGCGGGACGACCGGCGCCGGCCCACGGACGACGACAATACCATAGACGGTGACCGCGGTATGTGAAATAAACTCTTGTTGACTTTAAACTTTAAACTTAAAGACGCCTTTTAATTTACTACTGCTGCACACTAATGGGTCAGGCATAGTAGTAATGCGCCGGTAGTGTTTTTCCGTATAAAAGGAGTAAATTCGCAAGATGGTATGGTAGAAGTGCGACTCATATCGGTTAGGAGAACACCCACAAATTTAACGCTTCAAATATTGAACAGATAAAAAAAAAAATTATTTCGTTTCAAATAATTTTTATTTTTATACCTCCATGGAGACTTATGAGTATATAAGTTTACGTGGCTGTAAGCGTGACAAAGGAATTGAAAGGCCAAATTCACCCGCTTAATCATGGGCTCTCTCAAATCCCGGATTTCTTGATGACTCGCTCGCGCATTGGACATGTATCTCTACAACGGTGCTGTCATCAGCGTAACCAATAATGCATGGGGTTAGCAGGTCATTATTGTGCAGCAAGAATAACGTTGCAGAGAGAACAGATCCCTGAGGTACCCCGGCATTAATTGCCATTAGGTCAGAAGTCAGAAAAAATCGGGTCCTCTCTAACCAGTCGCCAGCTGGCACGATGAAGCCGGGATTTTTCGCGAGGTGGCGGGGCAGCCTTTCGCATGTGCCTAGCACACTACTTGGGCCCCCTACTACCTGCGTTCTGCCAGCGATGCACCGTTTCTTCGGATCCCGCTACCCTCCAAAACCAGTTACCCGACGAACCAATAAATTACGAGCTGAAGACAGTTCTCTGATGCAGCACGATTACTCAGACCTACCCTCCTCTATGGCTACACTAAACATCATGCCGGAACGCGACCAAGTCACTTGGTGGCATGGCTTTGTTAAGTGGGTGGTGACAAGCCACGGCCGAAGCCTACCACCAGAAGATACTGCTCGTTTAGCACCACCCAGGGACCACGTACAAGGCATCGAAGGCTAAACCTTGCGGACGCGAGCAGTTTCATGAGGATACTTTTAGATATTCTTAGTTGCATGGTATTACTGGTAGGACCACAATACCCTCAGTGGCATGGAATCTTGGCCAAGAACTTATATCGCAATTACAACGATTCTAAGTGTTTTTTACGAAAGTAATTTCTGAGGGTAGGTTAAGAAATTATAACTCTTAGTTAAAGAGAACAATTCATTAGGTTTTATGTGTATTTTGTACCCTTTTTTTAATTTAGTCAAAAAGTGTCACCTGACTTAACAAAACATTTTTGGTTTTTGTGTTTTCAATATTTAAGCAGTCAATTTATCAGTTTTTGTGGTTTCGTAGTTTTGACTTGACGTTCAACGTGATTTTAACAATTAAAAATGCCATTAACACCAGAGCAAGTTGCACAAGCAGTAGTTCTTATTGGGCAGGGGTTGACCCAACGGCGTCACCGCGTTCTTGTATGCAGTATGCCTTGAAACTATACCGGGAAACGGAAAGCTACTCGCGGAGACCAGGCAGTGGTTGTCGTCGATGCACAACAGAACGGGATGACCATATCCGTTTGGAGATATTGAGGAACTGTCATCGGACCGCTGTTGAGATACATGAGCGTCTCCAAATGATGACAAACAATTAGGAGACGTATGGTCAAAGCAAATTTAAAAGCTTGTAGACCAGCTTGGGGACCAGAAATCAGACAGTTAAGTACAGAACTCCTCAACTTCAAGAGACCATGTCAACTGGACACACGAGCCGACACAAGGTACTTATCAAAGATGAGAGCCGCATAGCCTTACCAGTGTGAAGAAGGCGAGGGGAACGGTATTTGCCCATTACCGCTATTCAAACTGTTAGTTTTTATGCTGGCTCAATAATGGTATGGGCAGGTATAAGTTTGGAAGCAGGCATTGAAAACAGGGTAAACCCAGATCGGTACATCGAAGATATCCTCCAGGATCATGTTGTCCCCTATTGTGGGTTTGTAGGATCCGAGGTTTTTTTGTTTATGCATGACGATGCACGGCCCCACGTCGCTAGATGTGTTTAAGAGTATCTTGACACCGTGAGCATTCAAAGATTGCTATGGCCAGCTCGCAGCCCGGACTTAAATCCAATAGAACACATCTGGTACATGTTGAAAAGGAAAACTAAGTCCCGTTCTAACCCACCACAAACCCTTACCGATCTCCGCAATGCTGCGATAGACGCATCATTGAAAGCATGCTTGATCGAATGGAGACAGTCATCGGGGCGAGAGGAGGCTGTACACGTTATTAAAACGTGAGAAAAAAAGGAAAACCGTAACAATTCGTAAAATCTTTACCAGTGCAAAATTATAGCGTAAATTCCTGAGTTATGTATTGTTTAAAAAAAAATTTTATAATCATGTCATACTAATAATTTTTACCACCCTTAATGTAGAATATTTTGAAACAATCCAAGTGAAAATTGGCAAAACATAAGTGGTCAAGTTTCTATGCTGGTGAGTGTTAATTTTGTAGTTCCCTGTGAGAATATGATCATAACATTGGTGTATTTTGAAATGAAAGTGAAGATTCATTGGGTACTGATAATTTCTGAATGCCACTGCAAAAAGTAGTTACAGATGAGGTCCGCTTACCTGACTATGATTTCAGTGACCCATTTGTATTTCCCTAGTATTAGAAATGCTGCAGTATGTACTATACGTTAGGAAGTTGGAATCAAGCTATTCAGTAATAGTCTTCAGATTTCGTAGCTTCTCGTTGTCGGCTGCCTAACAAATGTTCTTATATGAATTACATACGACATACTGAAACACAACTGAGCACGTCATAATTACTCCTAAATTCTAATTACGTCATGTATGCTGTAAATCAGCATATTTTTATAATAAAAATATATTTATAAAATAAAAAGTTTTGATAGCAGAATAAATGCATTTTATTTCAGCCTATGGATAGATATATAGTTGTGGGGGTATATATCTAGTTAAACAGCATGCCCATGTATTACGAGTAATTGCGATTTTTTGTACACATAGCTAAAGAATGGCATGTAAAACATATAGTTGTAAGTCTATTCACCATGAATTATTGATACATATGTTTTATTTCACATTTATTCTATATCAATTATAACACTTGACCGTCTCTTGGGGTATTAACTGAAAGATGCGAAACATTGTAAACAAGTGGCAAGGGAATGAGCTTGTTTCAGTTGCTAATATTATTGTCAAGCTATGACAGCCGTTTCATAGTTACGTAAAATACAGTAAATTGTATCATTGTAATGCCAATAGACAGGAAATATACTTGTGAATGTGTAGATTTACAAAAGAAAAAAATATGGTAGAGGTAATTCATAGGTATTTTTATTTACTTTAGAAAGATAGTCATAAAAAATATTTTCATCAATCGCAAGAAGAAATTAAACAATTGCAGACATGATAGTCGTTCGACGAAAAAAACCGTCGTGGATAACTATTACACCCAAACCTCTGCACTTCGCGTAATAAACAATCTGCAGCGCACAAGTTTTGTTTCTCATGTCTGTATGTATTACCTCAATATTTATAGCAGTTGTACTTATATTTATTATTTACAGTTAATATTAACCTTATTAACGCCAGGTGTATGCTGAGTATATGCCATGAACTTTTAGGAAGGAGACTTTGATTTGCAAATGTAATTCGAAAATGTTCATGGTATTTTCTTGTCTTCTAGAAAAAAAGAATTATATCTTCATTGAATTGAGATAAACTTACTGAGAAAATAATTATAAATATTATTGAGTGCACATTGTTCTCACCCACTACCTTCATAGAAAGCAATACGAGATCTGTTATGTAAAATCACACAGAATCATCCTTTTGCCTACCATCGCGTATAATCGATAGTATGTGACACGGTGGTACTATTGAGATGAAGAGAAAATTAGAGTGCCCTTAGTCTATCTTTATGTAGTCATTTTCAGTTTCTGTACGAAATTAAAAAGGTCAACTAAAACTTCGCGGTTTCATCCGGTTTTATCCCGTTTCATCCCTTTCGCGGGAAATCTTTATGAAATATACAGAATTGCTAGAGAAGTGACATTGAAATAAAATTCGTTACCTAAAATACCTTTGGATCTTATATCTCGACGGCCGAGTAGCGTAGTGGTTAGTAGCCTTGCCTCATACGCCGGAGGTCCCAGGTTCGAGTCCTGGCCGGGGCATTCATTTCTGTGGTTAAGACCGATTTTTTCGGTTTGACCGAGATTCTCGGGTCATGGTTGTTGATATGTAAATATGTATGTTTATTCTGGGTACCCCCAGTTCGCTATATAGTCGTCCATAACGCAAGCTCTGCTTACTTTGGGGCCATACAGTGGTGTGTTTGTCTGGGGATTAATTAATTTATTTATATGTTACCTCAGGGTTATGCAGTTTTCCAAAAGTGAAAACAATTATTGCAACATTTTTTTAAATCTCCAAACAAACACACTATGCATCAATTAGTTGCAGAGTTGCCTTCATTTTTTTTTATACCTAATTTCTTCTGTAATGTTTTGTAATGGTCTTGATGGGTTATGTGGCATTTATACTAACTAGATGGTTATGTTAATTTTGGAATAAAATGTATGATTGAATAACCATTCGCAAGGAATTTTACATATAAAATCGGGAATTGCACTGTATCATTCTATTTAGATACATTATGAAGTACTTTTCAACCGATTTTGACTTGTCTTGCCTGTTTGAATAAATAATTGATAATGTCTTAACCATTGAAATAAAATACGATTTAAAATTATAAATACTCTTTACAATTCCAGGTGGCGGTTGGAAGAACGGAGTATCGAGCGGCGCGAGCGTTGCGGTGGCAGGCGTAGGTGAGGCTGCGCGCGGGAACAAGGCGCGGCGCGACAAGCTGCCGCACTCGCCGCTGCTCAACGGTGGCGCGTAACTAGGTAGCTGTCTACAGTTGTGTAGGAACTAACAACTCTTTTGAATAGCAAGTGTGAACATGTTTTTAAAGGCATTGCTTTATAAGTATTTACCTTTACCTGCCTGCTTCTTGTCGTATCTTTGAATAATTGCGATCGTATTTTAGGGTGGCGCGTAACTTGGTATATATACTTGCGTGTAGTGTCATAGCGGGATCTTACAACAATTTTGAATAGCAAATGGGCGATTTTAAAGGGATGGCGTGACTAGATTCCTACTTTCTGCTTCTTTTTCCTAATCATATGAGGGAGTCGCAACCTCTAGTGTCGAGAGTTGATCAAGATCTACCTACACCTTTCTTCTTATTGTTTCAGTGAAGTGACAATTTGTAGTTCCAATAAAACTGGTTCGCTTGTTCATAGCATTGCGTTCATAGCCTCCGTCGAGCGCTCCGATCGTAGCTGCTTACGCCTTCCTACTCGTAATCGTTTTTGCCATTATTGTGATGGACTCATTTTACAAAGCAGATTTTATTTATTAGATTCCAATTTTTTAAATCTCGCTGTCATATATCGCGTTACAAGCAACAGATTTCTAGTCCAGTCGGGTCAACATGTAACTTAATAAATTTAGGTCAAAATGTCTGTTTTCCTCGAAATCTCGGCCTTTTTGCACCATTTTTTTGTGAAAAAAAACATTTTATTTCATGTTAAATATTACCAATATTAATAAAATTATAGTGGTATATTTTAATATCTTGTAGAAATGTAATCATTAAATTATCTCAGTTATGACTGATTTTAGGGCCTAAATGTACAAGAAAATTTTGTGCGGAATTGAAATGGCTACAACTTTGATCTCTACCATATTTTTCATAGACGCAAAATCCTACGCCTATGGCAACCCCAGTGCAACTTAACGGCCAGTCAATGCACAGTGTGTCGCATCGTTTCGAAAAAGGTCAATTAGCCACCATCTTGATTTTAAGTTAGGACCTGGTTTTCCTCAATGTCTCCGCCATTTAAACTATCAGGATGAAAGATGTTCATTATTCTATTCAAACTTTTTTTGTTCCTTCCATATTTCTCGAGAGGCTGAAGTTTATGGAGCGTATTAAGACTTAGTTTGGCTAGGACTGCAACTTTGTTCTATACCACATGGTGTAATATTTCGAAATATTACACCATTCTCATTCTGAAAATGCTAGTAAGTACCTATTTACTTGTATTTTGTTAAGTAAGTAGATACTTGCATTTAGTGACAATAAATAAAAAGGAGAGTAAAAAGTAAGAATAATTAATCAAGTCCATTGGTTATTTGTTGTATCAATAACTTTTTCATTATGTACACTTTTTTTTATTATATACTCTTTTAC
The DNA here is from genome assembly GCA_923062675.1 of Marasmarcha lunaedactyla. Taxonomy (NCBI): domain Eukaryota; kingdom Metazoa; phylum Arthropoda; class Insecta; order Lepidoptera; family Pterophoridae; genus Marasmarcha; species Marasmarcha lunaedactyla. The sequence continues at coordinate 22,694,506 of OV281345.1, forward strand.
CAAATATTCATTACTAAGAAGTATAAAACGAAATCGCTTTTTATTTTACCATTATGTAAGTCTAAATAACGATAATTCGTAAGATCAAGGGGATTTATTATTATTATTATTATTAATCAATGTTGCTGATTGTACTTGATAGTACGTAATGTACGTAAACAATACTAAATACATCTGATTTACACCAGTGTTATTCACTATCTGATGTACTACAAACGCAAAAACGTCTGCAAGATGTGTTATCAATTAAATTCTTTTTATGGTAGTTACCACGGATGTGTTATATTAGGCCTTTACCTATGAAATTGCCGTTTTTCACGAAATAAATGAAGCGTAATTTTTTTATATATTTCTTATTTCTATTAATCAAAATAATCACCCATGCAATCAATGCATCTTTGCCAATGCATTGGTAGCTTATTGATGCCTTTCTTGAAGAAATCAGCTGGACGGGAGGCAACAAATTCTTCAAAGGCATTTTGTACTGCCTCTCGGGTATTGAATTTTTTTCCCGCCAAGAAGTTATCCAAATTCTGGAAAAAGTAGAAGTCTGTAGGCGCAAGGTCTGGTGAGTACGGCGGATGACGGAGAACTTCCAACCCCAACTCTTGTAGCTTGGAGACCGTCTGCTGTGCAGTATGAGGTCGCGCGTTGTCGTGCAGAAGCAGTGGAGCCGAACGATTGACCAAAGCTGGTTGGAGACGTGCGAGCTTCTCCATCATTGTGTTCAGTTCTTCACAGTACACATCTGCAGTAATGCTTGTCCCGTTTGGCAAGAAGCTGTGATGAATTACACCCGCGTTAGACCACCAAACAGTGACCATCACTTTTCTAGGGGTAAGTTTTCGTTTAGGGCATTGTTTGGGTGCTGAACCAGGGTCCAACCAACTTGCTGAGCACTTACGATTGTCAAACAGGATCCATTTCTCGTCACAAGTAACAATGCGGTTCAGAATTCCTTCATTTGTATGCCTGCTGAGGAGTGCAAGGCACGTCTCCACGCGTACTTCGCGCTGGCGGTCATTGAGTTCGTGGGGTACCCATTTGTCAAGCTTTTTTACCTTGCCAATTTGACGCAAATGGACCAATATCGTTTTGATGCTAACGTCGAAAGCTGCTGCTAATTCAGCCGTGGATTGAGTTTCATCAGCTTCCACAATTGCCTTTAGTTCGTCATTGTCGACCAAAGTTTTCGGACGACCACGGGGTTCATTTTTCAGGTCAAAATTTCCAGAACGGAAACGGGTAAACCAATAACGGGTGGTGCGTTCGTTTGTAGTGTTCGCTCCGTAAATGTCGTTGATGTTGCGTGCCGCTTGTGCCGCTTTGCTGCCACGACGGTACTCATACTCCATAATTACTCGAATTTTTAACTTATCCATGATGACGAAAAATGTTCGAATGCGTTGAAAACAAAAAACTAACTATTAAACAAATGACGATTTTAGAAAAAGAATTCCATGTTTGTCGAATAAAATTAATTTGAAATTAGAATTATCCGTCAAAAAAAAAAATTTTCATTTGAAATGGCCAGGCAGTGAAATGGCAGTTTCATAGGTAAAGACCTATTATATGAATAATATACAGATTTAAGTTATGATTTCGGCTAAAAAGCTACCCTTTGAATACTATTATTGTTACCCTTCGTTCTTTTCTCTACTTCTTCGTGCCTTACGTGCACTTAACATTTCATTGATCCGGTTGTGTTGTCCGGTCGTGAAAGCGTTCACTCGGTTTTGCATTCATAGTATCAGGAAAGTGTAACTGGCCATTTTGTAACATGACATAAAGTATGTCTTGCAAGGTTCCATAAACACTTTTTATCAATAAAATGTTCTAGTTGAATACTATAAATAAATTAAGTATGTAAAGTCTGTCTAATCTAGATGCAAAGTTTTTAAAAGTTTGGTCATTAATAATTTTAATATTTTTTTTTAATTTTCTTAGCCTTACTCATTTGCCATTATACAGTACGAGATATGTTTGCTCTGGAGGTTTTTATAAATAACCTGGTGTTTGTTTGTTCACAGGAGCTGAGCTCTATGCCCTCGGGCCGCCGGCCCGCGCCGCCAGCAAACTTATCCTATTCAATGCTTTGTAACAGTACACTCATTTGTATTCCTCATTATTATGATAAATTATTGAGATACGTGTACCCTCCCGGACGATTCGGTACTAGGGGAGATCGCCACAAGTACGCACGTACTCGTAGACGGTACTCTGTCTGTGGCCATGTGATTTCCTAAAATAAACATTTCTGTACATATTTTCAAACGGCGTTTTATTTTAAAAATTTTGATTTTTCGATTTTTGATTGTCCGGAGTTGACTTGTATTGATTGTGTGACACGATTACCGGCCGATAACGTTGATTTATTATATCCCGGAGTGGCTTCTTTCTTACCCATTGTTTGATTCACGCGCGTCCGCGACGCTTTCTCGAGGATGGAGTTCATGACGAAATGTAGACGTTTTTTTCATTATTATGATTGTTTGATTGTGATGGTTCAGATAAGAGCTAGTTAACATCTTGATGATTGATTTTTGTTATGTACGTAATCTACTTTAAATAAATGAATATACTTTTGTATGTAGATTTGCGTTTTTTATAGCGAGAATGTAGAAGGTTTATGTTTTTTTATGTTACTCTGAATTTGGTGCGAAAAATAAACATTTCTGTACATATTTTCTATCGTCTTTATTTTTACAAATTTCAAAAATTAGACCTTTTCGTTTTTTAATAAAAATTGATCTAATTATTACGAAAATTACATTATTTTCACGATACATACATCAATATCAAAAAATATTAGGACACTAGTGAGATGTTACAGCGACTTTACACTAGTAATACTATGTATGGAAGGTCCCTTGTCGAAGGAGGGAAGGCAGGGTACATCCATTTAGTGACTAAGAATTTGAAATTCTAAAAAGTGATTCCTTATACGATATCTAATATGTAACAAGATATTATTTACAAGATAATACTTAAATATCAGTCGATACACAATGCGTCGTGATATGCATTATTGCCGGGAGTACCTATTTACAACATAGGATAACTTGCTTTCAGCATTTACAATCTTGTACTAGTTGATATGTTCTAAAGTTACTGTACAATCTTTGATTTATTTAATAATATACACCAGCTATTACAAAATTAGGCTTTTCAATTAGGATTCCTTTAGTGTGTGTATAAATAAATTATTAACATAATCTCGTTCTTTTGTATTGTCACGAGGGATGTTTGTGGTGATTATATTTACTAATGTAAATACATTTTTATAACAAAATTATACATTTTTTTCTTTGATAATAGAGGTAAAAATTGTGTGACAATAGATAATATATTATTATATAACTATTTATTTCTTATCAAACTTATAAACTACTATTGTCAAACAATTTTGGCCTCTAAAACCACCCAACCATTCAGAATAACTAAAGTAGATTTGAATAAAATATTTCAATATATTTTCTCTGAACTGCATACTCAAGAACACTTTCAGTGCAATGTAAATATGTGACATAAGAACACATTTTTATATTTGATATGTAATGAAGAGTGTAAAAGTTACCTTTGTAACTTTTTCTGGAAAAAGCAACATCAAATTAGCATCACTGCATCAGTGTTCTTAAGTACGAAACTAGCAGTACAAAAAATAAAAACGTCTAAATTAACCCTTGCAAGTCCAGCATCCCTCGTGATTAGTGATCCTTCAAACGAAGGTGCCCAGCTTGGCTGGTTTGTCCCCGGCAATAATCAGATGTCGGCATTAGAGTAACCTATGCCGGTCCTCATGGCACTCGTCGCTGTCTTCAGATTCGCTGTGGGAGCAATAGGAAGAGTCGCTCCAATGTTGGAACTCTTCTTTGTGGTGCTCTAGAGCCATTAGCGACGGGAATAGGCTGTCGCAGGCACTGCAACTGAAAGTATGGGTTAGTGAGGCTTTGTATCAAGATGTTGTCATATGGGTAATAGCAGATAAAATTCTCGGAAGTGGCGCTGTTGATTAGAAATGCATATACCATGTTCAATGAGAAATAGTTCTAATACAAATTCAACAGGACCTTCATTCAGTCTACAAATTTCACTGTAAATTGATAGAATTTAACAGATATAATGTTTGAATGTGGAATAGATATTTAGTAGGTTAGTAGAATGACGGGAGTACGTCAAAAAAATAGAGATTATATTCTACACGGTGAAAGGTTTAAAAGTAATTTTGATAATAAACATTCTAAATTTCAACACCTGATTACATACAGGCAACCAAACCTTTCACCGCATCCGATTGTGCTTTTGGTATGTTCGAGCACATTGCTGGAACATTGCTATGGTAATGTTTTCATCCTTAGATAGTAATTTGCTCGTATTAAAAATACACCCGTCATTCTGATATCAGGCTGGCGGCTCATTAACTTTCTGAAATAACCCTTGTTTTTTTAAAGCACAATGCTTCAAATTTTACGCACATTGCTCACATGGCTAGAACATTGCTTTCCTGTGTATAGAATCTCTATAAGAAATCTAGAATATAGAATCATCTATTTTTCTGACGTACCCCGTCATTCTGATATTCACGGTAAGTGGGTACCATGAGGGTATATACCGATGCTTATATCAACAATCATGTTTCAATGCAGCGTTTTAGACACCTAAGGCTGACTTGCTCAGAGCCAAGATAATTATTATTTACTCTTATACCTTGACATACCTCAAAAACAGGAAAACAAGGTACAAACAATTTAATTTTCACTAAAAATAAGGTATAATGTGGCGGTCTTATCGCTACACAGCGATTGCTTCCAGGCAACCATATTTGTTGGAAGATAACAAGTATATTTTTCATTAACACACAATTCTAATAAACTTACTAATACCAGAGACAAATAACTATAGACTAACCATGTCTAACAAAATTTTGTGATTTGAAAAATAGTTGTTTTTAAGATAGAGAGATGGCGTCAGTTGTATAAGATTTACAATTTATTTAAATTTAGTCAAAATAATACGTAAAGAAACTTAAGATGGCGTTGTTTCCAAAATCATTTGATATTTCATTGCAAGTACTATCAGTAGGTATCAGGCGACAACGGACGTTGTCAGCTAGTGCATTATATTATCTGATGCTATGTTGCCGCTCTTATAATTCAGTATAGAGGTGTTATATTAGGCTCAAATATTCGTATTCCTATTATCGAATATAACGCTTTACCAATATTAGGTTATCAAGCCTATTATTTGATAATAGTCTGGTAATAGTCAAATAATAGGGTTAGTTTTCCGTCCGATGTTGTTCTAATAATACGCTATATTCATTGAACCATATTTGTTTGCGTGTATATTAGTTATACGAGAGATAGTTATTTAAGAGAATCGCATATTTTAGACTTATATTATAAATTCGAAGTTTGCTTATTTATTCGTTTTTATGTACTGTTTGGCAGATGTTTGGTATGGTATTGGATTTCTTGGATTTGGCCTCGGATTAACACATACGCTACTTTTTAACCCGACAAAATAATGTGTTAATATAGCTAGCTACTCTTAATATTGATTAAGAGTAGTGATTAAATTTGCCTTCATACTTTAACAGGCATTAAGATTAAACACGTCTAACTAAACTAAATGAACATAAAATCTATCTAAAAAAATAGGCGTTATTACTATTACTCAGATTATTATAAAAATATTGCGTATTTTTAACAATTTTTATTTAATCGATGTCGATTACATGCTGTCACTCTGCTTATCCATGAAACTTCCATACAAAACGCGAAATGTATGCTACGCATAGATAATGTTCGATCGAATACGTCCTTGGTACACTACCGCGTAGCGCTGCGCGGCCCGGCGAAGAGCGCGAGCGATGAATAACACGCAAGTTTGGCAACGTCGCATTCTCCTGTGACGCGACGAACGTCACTCACTATTATTTGACTATTATAGAATAACCTAATATCATAACATTCATATTACCTAATATGTGATTTGGTCCGTGTAACTATTACGTATAACGCTTACGAATATATTAGTCACACCTCTAATTCAGTAACAGAAAACTGAAAAAAAAAAACACCACCCCGGATTAGACCCAGTTTTTCCCCGGATTTCCCATGTTGACTCATTTCGATAGATCTTTCTATGTAGCAAGTCATTCATTCACAATCATTGATTATTACATTTTTTTGACATTTTATAAAGTATTTGGTTTGTTTTGATCTTTTTAATAAATAAAATTACTTTACAAAAGATTTTGCTTGCACCGTTTGGAATCCTTACTACAAACATCATGTTGATCGCATAGAAAAAGTCCAACGTAATATTATAATTAGTTTGGGCATTATTTGTCTACAGAAATATGTAATTTGTTATCTAAGCACTGTTTTTTATATGACTGTTTATGCCAGAATAAAATAAAAATAAAAATAATAAAAAAAACATATACTGATTTGTGCATGTTTAAGACTTGGCTGCATGGCACTGCCTTGCCTTCCTCAACTTGAGGAGAAATAATAAAAAAAAAAAATTGTGCATGTTTATTTGAATATTGGAGAAACAAACGATGTGAAATTATCAAACGAATTATAGAAATATGATTTTACAATTCATATGAGGACTCGTAAGTTAACTGCATTGAAAACGTTTATTTATACACTCTACATCAAATATCTACTAAACTTTGAGTTATTTATTATTCTATAACTATATATATTTGTGTTTCCATAGCTACTGAACTGTCCAGGCAACTAGAGAGGCCTTAAAATTATATGCGTCAACTGTCGGGGCAACAAGAGTTGCCTTGTAGAAGAAAAAAGTACTTTTTCGTTTTGAACGCATTTTTATCAATGAAACGTTTCATAAAGATTCTAGTAAAATATACTAGATGGTACTTTATTAAATTACGCATCTTTTGACGGTAAAGAATGTGAGGTTCTATTTTATGGGACTGGCCTCTGGAGATATGAAGCTAAAACACTGATATTATTGTTATTATAATTTATTTTATTACACACACTAACACTGTTACATATTTACACTAGGTATTTTATATATTTATAACTATCAGATGTTACATCATTCGTGTCTAGATAAGAAGTAATTCATAACAGAAAACAATCATCTGTTATGACATTTAAATGAACAGTTTAATATTAGAAAACTGTCACTTCATATGTGACAAGTGTCGCCTGCCATTACTCACATATACAACCTCCAACACACCCTCTCAACACTTGCACACATTTTACTCCCTGTATATAATTTAATACAATATACGAAAAAAAATAACTTACCTTCATAAATTAAACATTACCTTCCATACATACTTAATTATACATTAAAATGTCACAACCATTTACATTCAAATACTTCCACTTAATTCCATCTATTTAATAAAGAAATATTCCGTCTTAATTCAACCAACAACTATTAATTCAATCTTTCAAACTCAATACCAACTTTAAAGTTGCTACCACTCTAAGTTTATTTAAAAACCTTAAACTCCTTCTCGACTGCTCACTACATAAACTACTTTAAGTTTATTTAAAACTTTAAACTCCTTCTCGACTACTCACTACATAAACTACTCTAAGTTTATTTAAAACTTTAAACTCCTTCTCGACTACTCACTACATAAACTACTCTAAGTTTATTTAAAACTTTAAACTCCTTCTCGACTACTCACTACATAAACTACTCTAAGTTTATTTAAAACTTTAAACTCCTTCTTGACTACTCACTACATGAACTACTCTAAGTTTATTTAAAACTTTAAACTCCTTCTCGACTACTCACTACATAAACTACTCTTAGTTTATTAAAAAACTTTAAACTCCTTCTCGACTACTTAAATTAAGTACATACTTTAATCATATCCACTTGGTACATAAAACATAGGGAACCAATATCCTAATTGTGTATTGCCATTCCTACTCAAATCAGTCAAAATCAACTCATAAACCATAACATAACTTAATATAAACACAACAACTTCACATAACTTTAGACTCACTTGAATTAAAAAAAAAAAACACATACAACCTTACATTATGTTCAATTATTTGAATTTTCATTATCTTTTATTGTTTTTCATTTCTTAAACTTTCTCCACTTTTTCCACATATTAACCGTTAATTATTTTATTATAAAATCAAAAAACCAAATAACTATTAAAACAAATTAACAATAAAACAAAACTATAAAAGAGACATAAAAGGATTTTAAAAAAACAACTGTAAATATTTTTGTATCTAAATAAATGCGTATAGATTGTCTAAGCTGAAATGACGCGCCCCACCTTCGCATTTACGCACACAAGCAAATTTCAAATATGGACGCAACACACCTAAACATGCAATTGTAATTGGTCGTTCAGTTGCCGGTTAGACTCAAACGCGGGAGCACGCATCGTTCGATCTCAAAAGTACCGTCAGCATGTCTACAAAAAAACATCTTCGGAGCCAGGTAAATAAAATATTTCTTAAAACAACTTATTTGATTTTTAACATGTAAAGTTACGTTAGACTTTTTTATTTGTTTTACTAAATTATATTAATAAAAAATTCTATTGATTTTTTTACAGGCAAAAGAAATAATTGCAAAAGTATACCACCGAATGAAATATGAAGCGGAAAATGGAGTGGAAAAACTTAGTGATGCTAGGTGGCGAACTGCCCAAGCAGTTGGTGTTAGTGAATCCACGATTACGCGAATTTTAAAAGAAGAAAAACAAGCTAGGGCATCAAATGATGTCTCGCAGAAAATTTTTAAATCTCCCTCAAAACCAAAAAGGGCGCGTCCTAAGTCTAAGCTGGAAGATTTTGATATGGGTGTGCTTCGAAGAACGATAGCTTCATTCCATACAGAATTTAATGAAGTACCAACATTAAGAAAGCTTAAACAGATATTGGTAGAAAGAATTGGTTTTACTGGTTGTATAGAAACACTGCGCACTATTTTGAAGGAATCAGGCTACGAGTGGTCAAAAATAGATGACAACCGTAAAGCTCTGGTCGAAAAGCACGACATACAAATGCTGCGGTTCCAATATTTGAGGCGATTAAAAAAATACCGTGATGAGGACCGATATATCGTTTTCACAGATGAAAGTTACGTTCACACAACACATATTCAAAACATGTGCTGGAAACTAGCGAAAGGAGTATCACCAGTACAAAAAAAAATATCTAAAGGTATGCGGGTCATTATTGTCCACGCTGGTGGGTGTGAAGGATTTGTTCCAAATGCTGGCTTAGCGTATAAAGCAAACTCAACAAGTGGAGATTATCACGACAACATGAATATGAATAATTATAAAAAATGGTTTAGCACACAATTGCTGCCCAATCTACCAGAAAACTCTGTCATTGTTGTGGATAACGCTTCTTACCACAATGCTTTAATAGAAAAAGCGCCTAACTCCAACTCAAACAAGAGTGAAATGCAAACATGGCTTGCAGATAAAAATATTCCATTTGATGAAACAATGAAAAAAATAGAGCTATACGATTTAATTTTAAAAAACAAAGATAAATTCAAAAGATTTGCTATCGATGAACTAATTGAATCAAAAGGGTTTGAAATTCTACGATTACCCCCTTACCAACCGGAACTGAATCCCATTGAAAAAATATGGGGGATATTAAAAAACTACACTCGGCGTCACAAAAATCGCACCTTTATGTTTTTTTCAGTAAATTGCTCCTAGAATCTGGCCCATAAATACCACGCGTGAAAAAGAAATATCATTGTAAAGAGCACTTCAATACCTTTACATTCATTACCTGTATCATTAAAAAATCAATTACCATTTCTAACCAGGGACCAATCAATAAGATATTGGAAAAAATGCTCACTTAAGGAGCGCTAGTTGGGCTACCTTAAAAGGGTATAAAATGTTTTGTCCAGGTAAGAAATGGGTCAGTCGCTACTCAGACTTTAGAGTGAACACACTGGAACAACATACGCAAAAGAACTGTACCTGAAGATGGATACAACCCCTGAAGAAGCCGCTCAAATCGTTGCTCTATTGCAAACAGGACTGCGACAGGTTGACGTTGCTCGACAGTTGAACCCTAGCCGATTTGCAGTACATCGAGTATACCAACGGTTCCGTGAGACTAGTGGCTATACCCGAAGACGTGGATCCGGAAGAAAACGTTGTACATCAGAAAGAGACGACCATTTCATTGTGTCTACGTCGTAGCGCCACCGCTTCAGCAATGCTGTTGAGGTGCAACAAGAGCTCCGGTCAGCTCGTAGAACGTCTGTGAGTGTCTCTACGATTAGAAGAAGATTGAAAGAAAAGGAATTAAGAGCTCACAGACCTGCTAGAGGCCCAAAATTGACCGTGCGACATCGGAGAGAGCGGTTACAATTTGCTCAGGAGCATGTCAACTGGACGCTTGACCAGTGGAGGGCCGTTCTCTTTACCGTTATCTTTACTTTTTTTATGTTTTTTTAAATTTAGTTTTTGTAACTTTTATCCTTTTTAAGATTTTTTTATTAAAAGCTTTAAAACATATACACATGTTTATAATTTCTAATAGGCAATTAAATAACCTTTCCAATGATATCCTACAATCATACCCTTACTATGGACAAAGTTTGAGTAAAAGTATTTTAAAGTTGCTTTTTCGTAGGGTCGATTTTTGTGAAGCCGAGTGTATGTGGCTAGTAAAAACGTTGCACAAAGTTTAACATCCATTATGACACTAATAAATGAACGACTTGAAATGATTGATCGTACAATGTGGGCAAACACATGTCGGCATGTTGAAGACACAGAAAAACAATATTCACAATACTTTGACATGGATAAAGAATTTATTATTAATGTTAATGACTCTGATTCAGACGAAAGCGACTCTGTTGAGATGAGTGAGTAATGATACTTTAAGCGACTGTAATTAAATTTAATTGTAAAGTAAATAAATAATTCACAAATTATTATTTTATTTTAATATGCCTATACTGAAATCCTATACTACTAAACTGAAATCACTTAATAATTAAGTTCTAATTACCATGAATTCAAAACCTATTAAAGCGTTGCATTAAAATATTTAAATAAATCATTTCGCTTAAGTTTTTAGTATTTCTTTGTAGACCGTACTTGCTAAGAACCGTTGTTTTCGGATTTGTTGCCCAACTTGTTTAGTTGATCTTAAACGTGCGAGCGGAGAGGACGCCTTGTTTCATACAATGTGACGGCGCTGCTCCATAGAGCGAGCGTGGTCGGATTTATCACCCGACTAGTCGACCGTCTTGTACACGTGCAGATCGTAGTTCACTGAACAATCGACGCTCCCACACAGATGAAGTGTCGTCATTAATATTTGCACTCACACATCTAAATAAACTAATTAAGTAGTGGGGCGCGTCATTTCAGCTTGGACAAGCTCTACTTCACTTGTTACACGGCTTTTATTTTAATTATTAAACAATTATATTTTTATGATAAATAATTATATTTTTATGATCACCCACTTAATTGTTTATTGAAAAACACCCCCTTAATTGTTGAATTATCCTTGTCTCTTTTTTTGAGTTTTATCTATTGTTGTATACTTCATTGAAATTCCCCTATAAAACTTATAAACACAATAAAGAAAAACAACCATTTCCCCTGAAACACCATAAGTTCACATTTGATAATTACCACACTCCTATCTTTGTTCCGCTGCGGTCTTCCAGTTCTTGTATTTTCATAAATTCAGTATTTTCACTGTCAATAAATTCTTCTCTTTTATCCATATCATCATTACTTCTTATAGTCATTTTCATTTGTTAATCTGCTATCATTTGTTCCATTTTCATTTGTTTCATTGGCATTTTGTTTTCATCTTTGTTTCACTTAATATATCTGTTTCTTCAATACTTATAATTCTTCTTTTTTCTTCTCGAATTTCATTTCTTACCTGTATCACCTTCTCGAACTACATTAACTCCATTACTATTATTTCCTCCAATATCACCTTCTCGAACTTCTCTGACTTCATCTTCACGATTACTTATATTCATTTGTGTTACTTCTGTTGGTGTTCTCCCTTTCATCAATTCTTACATCTCTTGCTCTTATAATTTTCTGTTCATCTTCAAGCCAAATTTTATCTTTTGAAAATTGTGCTGGGCTCATAACCTGTAAGAGGTTCTATTTTATTGGACTGGGCTCTGGAGATATGAAGCTAAAACACTGATATTATTGTTATTATAATTTATTTTATTACACACGCTAACACTATTACATATTTACACTAGGTATTTTATATTTTAATAAAATATAAGAAGTAATTCATAACAGAAAACAATCATCTGACATTGACATTTAAATGAACAGTTTAATATTAGAAAACTGTCACTTCATATGTGACAAGTGTTGCCTGCCATTACTCACATATACAACCTCCAACAAAGAAGCACAGATTTGGAAGGCTGACATTTTAAAAATAAATTTTATAAGGACGTTAATTTTCAAGTGTTTGTGAGGTTATAAAAAATTGTGAAACCTGTGATTAAAATGTAAGTAATCATTTATTTATTATGTTAAATTATTAGTTTTATATGTTTAAATAAACCTCAAGATTCAATCTTTCGAAATATCGAACTATATTATGTATCCCAAGTTGAATACGATATTTTTACATGCGACAAAATGGACATGCAATTACTCCATTTTTGTGGGCCTATTTTATGATTAAGTTTTTGCATGATTAATTGCATTTTGAATCAAATTTCCTCTTGTTATTGGAAGAACAAGTCATAACTAATATAAATATAGATCTAAGCGCAAAAAACATAATGAATATAGGTAGGATTATAAGATTTTATATTTTCTTCTTCAGGTGGGCATCAACAGCGCCGCCCGTGTCGCCTACGATTTTGTTAAGTACTAAAATAAGGGCTTGGTACAGATGGAGGAATCATGAGTAAATTTAACATGATTTTGATGATACCAAACGGCAACAAAGTACGTAATTTCCTTAAGTTATTTTTGTATATATTCTGCTACATTTATTATAGTTTATATTCAATCGCTTAATTTTTTTCAGGAGGATATCTCCAGAGGGGCAGCCGTGCATTATGGTTCCCGTATTGGTGCAGTATTCAACAAAACAGCTCTGTGTGTCTGTTTGCGATTCAGAGAATTCAGAGAAATTCAAAAATTTTGGTCAATAATGTTCGTGGAAATATTTTTATCTTTTACATATCACTAAAATAAATGCTATTTGAGAGTTACTTTAAATGGAACGGTATTCATTTAAAACGATAATTACGTTGTGCATGTCATTGAAATCATCCCTTTCGGTGTACAAAAAAAGTGAACATATTAGAAGGTACTAGAGATTTAAAATGGAAAGAAAAGTAATAAATGCGTTTTTTTACCAAGCAAACCAATTTTAATAGATTTTTTAAAGTAAATATTTATTTATAGAAAAAGACGCTAAAATGACTAAATTGATTTTGATGGAATATAAAACTAAGGTAGGTACCTGGATTGATACACAGAATTCTATTTATCGCAAAAAAAATTAAAGGATTATCAAAAACATGACATTTTTCGCGAGTGAAGCCGCGTGCGAGTCTTATGATAAAGTATTTAATTTATCATTTAAAAAACATAATACATCATTAAACACACATGTAACAATGATTAAGTTTCCACATTGTTACATTGTTGTAATTGTATTTATTCCTTATGCTGTAATTGTCATATGTAAGAATTATTTAAAGGTTATGCCAAATAAATATAACAAAACATAATATTTGTCTTTATTTTTTAAATACCAACTAAAAAGTCGCCCAGTGTGTCTAAACCCTAATATGGTCGGCCATCTTCTCGCTATTTCATCCACGGCAGGCGATATGAAACTGATGCGGGAATGTGTGGTTTGTTTTCATTTACTGTGCTACATTTTACATACCAAGAAATGATATTTTGGTATAAAAAAAAAGATTACTTATTTAATCTAGTTTACTGATGCCTAGGTAAAATTTGATATATATTACAAAAGGTTCCTTAAAATTTTGTTTAAACAAATAATTTTGTCAAATTTAAACCATACTATCAAGTTTAATATTTTTTTATACTTTGAAAATTAAGCATCGTTTATTAGTTTACACTTAAGTTGTTTCTGTATAGTGTCAGCTTTTCTAAAATATTTTTTATTAGCAATTGCTGCCGTAGTTTACTATAAAATAGACTTTAAACTAGATGATGGCATGGGACGCTCGACGCGACGGCGACCTAACGCGAGCGTTAGGATGACGTGGACGTTTCAGTGGGTAGGAAACTCAAATATAAATAAAAGGTAACGCTTAGAAATACATTAGTGTTTATAACGTTCGTAAAATTATTTTATTGCTTTTTATGTTGCTATCTACTTATCAATATGAACCTACCCAAAATGTCGTTTCTTTTGTTGGTGGTCCGCTAGCATCCGCCTCGTGGGGAACGATCGGTCGCAAACGTTGCATGTTAACGCCTCGTCTGAAAAATAAACAGGTTTTTAATATTTTTAGTGTTTCATAAACTCCACTGTAGTGGTAGGTACTGGCCCATTGAATTAAGGTGTGAATATACGCACGTACTAGTCCGTCACGCTTAGTTTTCCTTTTAGCGTGTATTTGCAGACCGTTTTGAGATTTCTTGGTAATATATTACAGGGATGTAGAGGGGTCAGAATAAAAATCTACAAGTAGAAAACATCCATGACTGGCTAACATCTAGATTCATCACACGAATGCTTCTCCCTAGAAGGATTCGAAGATTGGGTCTCCGAAATGAAGCAGGTATTTTTATACCGTGTGTCTTTTCATACCATACGGAAAAAGGGCTCAGACCACGATTCTCAGCAACTCTCACAAAAACACTTTAACGTGAAAACGAAAAAGATTCGACTCATCATACGAATCCTGGCAGGTTAGCTGCGGTCGGTTAAAAAGGCACTCGGTGTGTCTATTAAGTAAATAATTGCATCGAATTCAACTATTTACCAAAAATACGCTTTACATAAAATGAGTTCGACTGTACAAACGAATCAATATAGATTGGATGGTACCTGATCGCACAAATATCTACCTACTAGATATCCAATCGAATTAAACGGTTTTTTTTTCTAAATGGACAGGTTATTTATGGCCCTATGGGCCTTTTAAATTTCACCGGACTTTGTAGCTTAGCACTGACGGTGCTTAGCTGGAACTTAAACTACTACATACGATATGCCTAAGGGCACCCGAGAGGGTACGGACCTCGGCTTAGGACGTCGTATATTGAAACTACCACTGGTTCGGAAGGATCATATATTGCCAAAGAACCAGCAAGAAACTCAGTAGGAATGTGTACGACGCGTTAGCCTGGCCCACCGGTGGGTTAGGCGATTCGAATGCCGTGTTGCCCTATTTCTAACTGGAACACCGGCGTTCCTTGTTGTAATATCATCGTCGGGATCTGTTAAGACGTTACGCGGACGCCTATAATGAACCGCCGTGTCTGGGTTGGCTGTGTATTCAGATGACTTATAATGCGGCAATAGTGGGCAAATCGAGATCCTTGTGCAGATCTAAGTTGCGGACATAGGGCGGGGCCCCGACACATTTGCGTGAGAACCTATGATGGATACGGGTTGACGCGCCCGTCTCTCCTTTTTTGTCGGAGTTTTGGTTGTGGGTTTTGAACCCACTTTCGAATTTTGTCCAGATGTCTGGACACTGCGAGCGAACGAAGGCCATGAAGGCCTTCGATATATCTGCCTCCGCCTGAAAATAACTTAAAAACTAACCGTAGTTCGCCGAAGTCCGCTACCCAGGTAGCGGACTTCGGCGAAAGGGTGTGTATCCTAGAAAGGGTACACAGGTAAAGAGTCGACCGCGTTAGGGCCGACCTTTACCGACAAAAGATCACGAATTGTAACAATAATAAATAATAATAATAACCTTTATTGCTTGAACAGACACATCCATCACTTATAATGTCAATATTTAGGACAACGTTACAATTACACAAACATGGTATGTGTGCTGTACCAGTTGTGCAGGCCTCAGCTCAGCGTCGGTATTCGCTCAGGGAGCAAATCGCTGATTTTCAGCTGCAGCCTACGGGGACCGCGGCGGGGGCGGCCCCTCAGTGTTGATACATATATAAAATAGTAATAAAACAAAGCGCTGAATAAATCTAATTGTATATAAAATAAAATTACTTTTACACCGAAATTAATATGAATTTAATACTAGCAAATATTATAACAATAAATGAAAATATTGAAATATAATTCAATTGAAATGCTGATAATAATAAAAAATTTAATTAAAAATGTCACTGAGTATATTCTTGTCTGATGTTATCATTATTAGTATCCATTATTGATTATTATTATGTCCAACTAGATCACGAACCCTTTTCTCTTAACTTTTGTGTTTCTAAAAGCAGTGTTTTTAATTTATCTTTGAAATTAAATTTACATTTTATGTTTCTTATAGGTGGTGGGATGTTGTTCCAACACTTTGATGCACTGTAGCGAAAACTACCAGTAAACGCTACAGTACGGTGGTGTTGCGTACTTAAAGGAGGTCGTAAAAATCTAGGTCCGTGATCACGTAATGTGTTAATGTGGGGGAACTTTAATTTACTAAATAAATAATCTGGATTTTTAAAATGAATAATGTCAAACATTAGCGAGGCAAGATGCAACTTTCTGCGCGACTCCATATTCAGTATTGACGCGTTGTTAAGAAATGGGGTAATGTGACCTCTGTATGGGACGTCATATACAAATCTGCAACACGCATTCTGTACTCTCTGAATAAGTCTACTAGTTTTGTACAATAACCTCGGTCCATAGAGATCAGCGTAATTGAGCTTGGACAGAACCAGCGATTCACACACTGTGGTTCTTGCTTCTACAGTGAGCAGATGTCGGATTTTGTATAGAACCTTTAATCTATAAAAGCAATTTCTGACAAGATTCTCAACATGGGCCTCGAATCGCATTTGGCCGTTCAGCAAGACACCCAGATTCTTAGCTTGCTCAATTTGGTCTATATTTTGCCCAAGAATGCTGACTGCTGGAGATTTGTTCTTTATTCTCTGAGCCTGCGATTTCGAACCCAACACCATGAATTTGGATTTTTTTGGATTCAAATTTAGTGCGTTCCTGTAAGACCATTCAGCTATTCTGTCAAGATCCTTATTAAGCAACTTCACTGAGTCAGATATATTTTTGGGTGTCCCAGAGACGTATAACTGAACGTCATCGGCATAAATATGAAATTTGCTATTTTTAATTTCATTGACCAAATCAGCACTATATATTATAAACAAAAGAGGACCCAGAATTGACCCCTGAGGTACCCCACGTTGTACTAATTTAGGTGCGGAAATCAAGAACCATCTGACCTTCTAAGCCTCACTGCTTGATAACGGTCACTCAAATAGCTTTTGAACCAATGCACAGATTGAGTGTCAAGTCCGTAGAAGCTCAGTTTAGACAGCAAAAGAGCCATGTCTAGGCTATCAAAAGCGCGGGAAAAATCTAAAAGTGTAAGAATCGTTCCACGGCCAACGTCTTGTTCTGCCAATATTGTGTCTACTACGTCCAATAAAGCTGTGACCGTACCTCGCCCCTTCCGAAAGCCTGATTGTAGAGAAGGCAAGATATTTTTTCTCTCTACGTGGCTTATAATCTGATAGTAAACTGCCTTCTCTAAAACTTTAGACAAAAACGACAAAGTACTGATGGGCCTTATATCATTTAGGCCATTGGGATTATCAATCTTAGGTAACGGGGTAACCAGAGCTTCCTTCCACTGCTTGGGGACGACTGCGGTGCGAATAGACTTGTTAATTATAGCAGTAATAACTACCAGTGTTTTAGGAAGAGTCAACAAGATCATATCTTTGGTAATATTGTCACAACCTGCAGCGTTTGATTTTACAGACATGATGTATTTTGAAACCTGTACCTCTGATACTGGTTGCAAAGAAAAAGGTGGAGCCCCAAACGAAGTATTTTCAAATTTTGTACTTTCCAAACTTGTAGCCGCAGCATCGAATTTTGAAAATTGTAGAAAATGATTATTTATTTCATCTGGATCTTGAAAACGATCTGGAAGGTCGTGTCGTTTGCTGGGATCAACTAATATTTTATTTTTCAAATTCTTCCAAAATGTTGTGGTATTTTTAATGTTACAATTAATGCAATAATCAAAGTAAGCTCGCTTCTCTAAACGAATACTGGATTCAACAAGCTTTTTTAAATCTTTGTAGTATTGTAGATTCGTTTCTGTATTGGTACACTTTTTCCTTTCATGTGCTTCATTCCGCAACCCTATCATAAACTTAATCGTATCAGTCACCCATGGTATCGAACTGTGGTTTTTGATACGAACGGTTTTCACTGGAGCATGTCGGTCATATAGCTCTAAGATAAGAGAATTTGATTCGCAAACCATATTGTCCACTGAAGATTCATTTAACACTGCATCCCAATCTAAACAATTTATTTGTTTTATTTTTATTGTTATTTATTTTTCAATATATTTTATTTTATTTGTACACGAACAGACACAAATATAAATATAAATATAAATAAATTAGTTAAATTTGAATAATAATTTACAATTACTTATAGTGTGTGTTACAGTTGTATAATTTAAGGATGTCGACGTCACCTGTAATTAGAGTGGCATTTAGAATGTGATTTTGTTTTTGTTATACTACGCTTATTTAGATGTACCTACACTCTGTTGTTGACCTAATAAATAAATAAATAATAAAGATAAATATGAAAATAGAAGAGTAAATAAATAAATAGTAGAAATAAATAATATATAAAATAAAGGACTGGATCAGTACAAATTGGTTTTCACCGTAAGGTATCCTCTGTACTAAAACCAGAATACTTTACGCTGGGCACACACAGCACTCAGCACAAGCACAACA
Source organism: Marasmarcha lunaedactyla (assembly GCA_923062675.1). Lineage (NCBI taxonomy): Eukaryota > Metazoa > Arthropoda > Insecta > Lepidoptera > Pterophoridae > Marasmarcha > Marasmarcha lunaedactyla. The sequence goes on from OV281345.1 coordinate 22,713,452, forward strand.
CAGCACTTTGAAAACTAAGAAACTTAGTAGCAAAGAAAAAGTCACTTTGACAGCGTTTGGAGGGAGTAAAAAACCCAGAAAAACCGTATCACCGAGCCAACACGCTAGTCTGTGACGTCAGTAAATTGAGCACCACTGAATATCGGGAAGGGACCGCTCAATCGGAGTGGTCTATTTTTGTTTGGCTTTAAACATGAGCAAGGCATTCAGTACAAAACCATCCATTCCACCGGCATGGACGATGATCAGGCGGTTGCCCTTTGATACATGTTGCTTTAAACCAGAAGTGCTTCCATCTGACCAAGACTTTGAGAGGGTATGTGATGTAAGTATATAAGTTTCGTCAGTAAAAACAATGGGTCGATTTTGTTCACGATATTCTGCGATTATTTAAAACCTAATGAGATGACGTGTTTTCGTAACGTGTTTACACAACCTTTATAGTCTATTTCTTCTTAAAAGTTTGCGTGTAGTATTTTCATCCTCGGAATTTCTTTATTTGTAATGTGAAAGTTGTGAATCGTTTTCCGGCTTATGTTGATCAAAATCATCTTTTATAATCGTACGTTCGATTTAAAGGTCGGTCCCTGTTCTGAAGAATGACAATTGCTTACTGATAGGACCTTTCTGATGGAAGTCAATGATATTCCGGTTGATAGGTATAGCAACGAATTGAGCGGGAGTCACAATACTACTCGGATTGCTATTGCATTCATTTTTGAAATATTTGTATAAATAAAACAAAACGTCTTTAGTTTGGGAAGTCAAAGGCTTACCTCGACCATTGTTCAACATCGTAACCATTTTTAATTTACAGTTCTACAATCATAATACGGAACAATAAATATTATAAACCATAGGAATAAACTACAAATAAAATCAGTTTATCCTCTTATTCTATAATATATAAAAAATCTAAGTATTATAGGTAGACCGAGGGCGAAATTGCCGGCGGAAAAAAACAGAGCAAGGAGCCCGAATGCACTGCCCGATCGGCACTAGTGGAATAAGGCTTTGGGTGAGACTTATCGTTCAACAAATACTGCGGAACTGATGTGCCGCCGGCTCGAATATGTGGGTACCTACTACCTACCCCTTAAATCAGTGCTAAAAACAAATTTTCACCTTATGCAGTTTCAACTAACCAACGCATACCTACTAGAACACCTTGTGGGTGTTCGTCGTTTGGATACTTGAGGGGGAGGGAGACTTGCCGAGCTAACAGATGCAGATAAGAATAATTTTGTATAGACAAAGAGACTCTAAATTTATCTTGAAATAAATATACCCGTGAAGTTTCTTACCAGTTCTTCCTTACGAAGTTTTTCCGAACTGGTGGTAGAGTCATGACGAGGCATTATTTGACGTCAATCAGAACAAGTACCTAATTGTCAATGTTCAGAATTAAATATTTCATTTTATTGTGTAGCTTAGTTTTCATATCGTTTTTGCGAATTCATACCATTTTGGGTTTCGACACTTTTGAGAATGGATGCGATTCTTTAAACGTCGTTTCATATTTTTCGTTGGTTCATTTTTTTCGTTAATAAAATGATTATAAAAAGATTATTTTTCGATACAGATAATTTGTACCATACTATATTAATTTCTATAATGTTTTTATTCTTTTTCTTTTAATTATGTATTTACCTATTTATTTAAGATGAATTGTAAACTTGTCTAGCTTTTTAGTATACGCTACCCAGTTTTTATAAAATATTTTTAAACGCGAAAACCGTTAATTGGCTCTCCGTGGTTAATCGATTGTATATTCCTGTGTAACAAAGCTGTTGGTTTTCCAAATTACAAATAAATAAGCAAAATATAGTCCTAACTATTCTATAGTTTAGGCTATCAGGTAAACTCTTTTTAAATAATTTTTTGAAGTGTTTTTATTTCCAGCGCAAATAATAAATAATAGATAACTATCTAAACGTTAGTGGGCAACGTAAGAACATGTACAGCAGACGTGTTACGTGCCTATGAAGAGAAAGTAGGTTGACTTGAGCAATAATAACATTATTTGTATTATTAGCACGTAAACGAATTTAACCACCTTTAAACACAAAGATCATTTGACATTTAGACACAAATTTTATAGCGATAGTTAAAGGAAATGTTTTCACTAAAACGCAGGTAAGTACTTAATTCAGTTGGAATCTCGAGAATGCAACAATCAATGCTCTTTTTTAAGGACGGGCATTCATTACATCGCCGCGCAATATTTATTTGTTATATTTCAAATTTTCAGGTTAGCGCCATATTTTTGACCTAGGTCAAAACAATTATTTTCAATTATTTGGACTCTACTTCAGATTAGTTAAGGATACCTGATGTAAAATATTGCGGACTCGTATGGCGAATGACAAAATATATACCTACCCAGACAACTAATTGCATGATCCCAGAAAATAAGTTTTATATGGGTGATAATGCAGCGAACAGCCTAGAATAAATATACATAAGTGTATTAATCGACAAGCAACTATTAATGTGTTATAAATTAACACTTAAATGATCGAAGAATTTGAACCTGAGTATCGGTTGAACACTATCTAGTTCACGAACCCACCAAAAGTTTATTTTACTACGATTTCAGGCACTAGGCCTGGAGGATAAAATTACTACTATTACTACAACTTAGAAATAAAACACAAATAACTTGTAAGGTACAAAATCATTTATTACCAATCAAATGACACCACCATACACATTATTGTCTTAATTATCCAAAATTACAAATTAATTAATAATAAACACCTAGAAGTAAAAACAATGATCTGTAGAAAAGTATAAATTGATATGTGTTTGGAATTGGTAAATACAGTCCTCTCTTTATCAGCTGCAGATTGGAAGAATAACAACTAGTCAACAAGTCTTGTGCATCTTTTTCACTTTTTCAAAGTAACAAATTCAAAGTTTCATAATAAATATTTTATGTACAATTACATTAATTATGTCTAAATATTAATAGGAACATTCTAGAATGAACTTTAAACATAGAACATGTTACAGTAATTTCATTCCTATGAATATTCTTAGTTTTTTAAAATGAAATATGAAATAAAAATAAGAATTAAAACTTTTAACAACATTTGCTTTTATTTATAGAAATGATACATACTCTAGGGTTAAGAGTAGGATAAGGAAATTAGAAAAGTTATTCATGAGGGCAGTGACTATAACATCAGTAAACGTAATCTAAGTACAAGATGATAGAATAACACTATGTATTCTCACCATGGGCATGTTCTGGGTCCTGCTTGAAAAAAATCAAGTGTACCCTAGTGCAAATTGCCTGCATGCAAATATATAAAAAATGCAAATGATGTTCACATAGGGTGTGGGCTGCATCTAATTTGACTGGGCCACAGGGTGTAGAATGCATCAAGTGTGACAAGTCCTTAAAAGGACAGAGAAATTCAATAAGCAATGGACTACTCAAAACTTTTTTGCTTCACTTACTTAAATAATATTGGGAACTCAGAAGGCTTGCCTAAATACAGAGACTGAATTCGGTAGCTAAAAGGAGTTTCAAAAGGATCCCGAATGTTTTAAACATATTCTTACTGAATTCATTAATTCATTTAGTCTCTGAATTAAGCAAAGGGGTGGGCATTCGAAATACGCATCCGAAATTTTGGATTGGTAAGGGTTGATTTTTATAGGGGAAGGTCCCCCTTCAAATGCCACCCCTCCCCTCCTGAGGAGATGCGTAGCTTTTTTTAAACAAGTGTTTAAAGTTTCGTATAACGAAACGACATTTTACATACGAATTAACCACATACTTATTTTTTTAATATTACGATGATGTAACGGAACGTACTTTCTGCCATTTCTTTTATGTCAAATCTGTCAAAATGATATCTCCTCAGGAGGGCAGGGGTGGCATTTGAAAGGGGGGACCATAGCCTAAATTATTAGATTAGGTTAGTGTTAACAGTGTGTTTTAAACAAGCCAAAAGTATGTCAAAAAAAATCTCACTGGTTGGGTTAGGTTAGGTTTTGTGTGTGATAAAAATATGCGCGAGCCGAGCGAGCGTGGTGCGGCAGCACCCGGCGAAGCGCCATTATGGAATTCAGTTTCATTTCAACCCTTTCACATGTATAGTTATTATTCACCTAACCCTTTAGTCCCATGTTAAGGGTTTTAGGCGAGATTTAAAAAAAAAATCATAAAAAATCTACTCATTTCCTCACTCGGGGAGTGGTGGGGGTGGGCTTGTCACTAACTCCTCTTCTCCCTCCATCGCTTAATTCGGGATGCATATTTCAAATGCAACCCCAAGCAAAGTCTAATAACCATTTTTATTTGTTATAGAAAAATATTTGGCTAGTAAGGCCACATTCTAAGATCACTTGTTAACACCAGTTTCTTATTAAAACTATAGATAACATAATTAAATTAGTTATATACAAGATACTTTTATGTAGCTATAGTAGTACCAATTCAGTCCCCATGTTGTTATAATCAAAGTATTTTCTTTTTAATCAAATTAAAAAATCCATTTTTATATTCTCTCAGTAATTAACTTTGTAACAGCTATTAATAGAAGAAATTGGAAAAAGTTTTTCCATATCTCATAATTGTGATAAGATGGGAACCTATATTCTAAATTTTACAAGTTTGTGCTCAAATTTTAAATTTTTTTTTTGTAATTTAGGTTTGTATAAATGTAGAACATAACCAAACTTACAGTTGACCTGAAATTTGATCAAACCTGAGTAATTTACAAATGTAGGTATCTATAATCATTAAATTAACATGAAATTAAATTACATGCAAATATAAAATAAATCAATCAACATGATATATTATATCTGTAACTGAAACTACTTTGCTATCTGTGTTCTCCATTGTAGCAATAACAGTTAATTGAAAAACAATGTTAAATAGAGACATTGCCTGTTTATCTGAATAAAACTGAACAATATGTGAAGTAAAATAATTTTTAAAATTAAATTAAATTGTGGATTTTAAGATTTGATCACAATTGTTCTTCCTCAGAACTAGTAACATTATAACACAAACAATATTTTACATAGTATGCTTCCAAATTTACTATTCATTATTATCCAAATCATAAAATAAGCTCTGCCATGTCACACAGCATGCCAATGTTTGTTAAATAGGTAAAGTATTTGACACAGATGACTTAAACATACTGCCAAAGAACCTCATCCCTGAAGACCCACCAGGGATTGAGCCCATCATCATCCAGAATAGAGCCATGACCTGCGCAACTGCACAGACTATAGTCAATGGTGTGCTCTGTAAGTGCAGAGCACAGTACAGTGTAGCAGTCAAGGTAATTAGGTACAATGTAGTAGTCAGAGCCCGTTCCCTTGAAAACATAGACTTCAAATGTGACCATGGTCCCCACAGGAAACTGAAACTGTATTAACAATGTGCATTAGTGTATTGATAAATGTCAAAGCATAATTAAAATTTTGATCTTACCTCACAAGGGGTACTCACCTAAGTAGGAAAAAGAAGCTGCCAAGCGTAAACAGAAGGGCAAACTTTCTTGCTTGTAGCAGCAGTATGGGAATATAAAGGAATGATAATATAAAGCAGAGAATTCCAAAAAACAAACAAATGCCAAAACCCATAAACCGCTGAGTTCGACTCTGAAAAGAAATAAGTATGACAATTAGCTTTAGCTTCGTTAACTTTTTCTTCTTCTTATTAACTTTTGCTTTGTTGACTCATAATAAGTCATTAAATTTTGTTTCCTGATTGTTAATCTTGACAACATAAAATATTTACAATATTACTTACCAGTGTAAAATATTCCTTTTGCACTTCGTCAAACCAACTACTTGTCGTGCTGGTAGGAGTTTCAGGTGTACTCCGAGACATAAAACTTGGGGTTGAAAAAGAGGGCAAACTGAACTTGTAACTTCGTCGATTCTCATTTTGCAGTAAATACTCATCTAAATCTGATTTTAGATTAGCCATGCTTTCTATGGTTTTGGATCGTTACTTTCACTGTGTTTACTAAAAATCAACGTAACGTAAGAAAGTTTTTATTATTAAAATTATTTTGGTAAATCCACAATCACAAACAGAATGACGAATTGTAACATTGTCATTTTTGAGTTGTGTTGACGTTGACATTTGTTTCGTTCTGCTAACGTACAACATCTATGTTATTAATTTTAAATCGACATAACCTAAAGTGGTCAAACAATAAAACGAAATAATATTTTATTACTTGAGGAATACTTACCATAATCTGAGTCATCACTGAAATCGTCGTGGCCATGTCGACGTATATTGTTATTGTAGCGATCATGCGCACAAGGTGGGCAGACACCGCGCGTGTCCCGATCTTCCAAGTCAGTACTACTCGCGTCTGATTCTATGTCTGCTTCTTGAATGTGGATATCGTCACACTGTCGGTTATCCAGCTTCTCATTCGATGAAAGTTGATTGTAGTTTTTGCGTAGTGGTCGGGAATCTGAAAAGAAAAATTTTTAATGGTAAATAACAGTGGTGTGTATAATTTTGTCAATACCTACCCTCGTTTCATTCATAAACGTCCAGCTTGAAAACTTAATTATAAGTAATGTATTATAAGTAAGCTATATACTCAAAACTCAGATCTATTTGCATTATTTTTATTAAATAAAAAAACAAAACCCAACTCTTTGTAAGGGAAGAGATTTTTACAGTCAATAAATATCTATTATTTAAATCTGTTTAAAAACATAAATGGTCTTGAAAAATTTTTTTAATGTTGAAGAATATTGTAATTATGGAAGTTGTTCTTAAGTATCGTTAAACAGAAGATATTGACTCAAGTAAGATGACAAAGGCTCGATTGATTATTTAATTTATACATATTCCTTATTCACATTTAATACATTTTTCAAAAGAATTATTTTGTTTGGCAACACTGTACCAAAAATATCTAAAATGAAGGATGTTTATGAGTCTGGCTGGATACCTTTTATTTTGAGTTGGATCCGGAAGTAGTTAGTAACCAAATATAAAATAAGCCTAGGTATTTTTGCATGGTTATAGGATCATTAGGTATTAATTATGATAACACACATTAGTTATTTAGAAATTTTTAGGTATGTTCTGGTAATTATCTGGCAACATTATAAATGTTGACTACCTGTCAATCTGTCACGTGATAGAATCATTGGTGTGTTCTGTTTGTGCTACGTATCAATCTGCTACAGTATTGTTTCATTTCCATTTCGTTAATGTATGAATATTTTATTAAATAGTTCGTTTCATTCTGAGCCCCACAATAAGAGAGACTTTTCGATTCACTCAGTTACGTAATCTTTGTTATGTTTAAACTAACAATAGACTTGTCAACAAGCTGTTGATATAAATCATTCTACGTGTTACTAGAATTAGAGAACGGAAAAGATAAGGTGTGAATAGAACTGTTATTGTGTTATAACTTTATAGAGAATGAAGAAAACTTGTAAGCCTTAGAGTTCGACACATTTATGAACCGTAATAGGTGGACTGGACGATAGTTCAGGAACTTCGTATCAATTTATCTGACACAGTTATTTCGTCACATTCACTTTATTATTTCGTTGAGCGTATATAAGCTGAATACGTTTTAATCTCAGCTCCCACCTTATAATTTTTTTATTTGCATACGATATTAACTAGTTTTGCACTAGTCTCTGTTTAATAATATATATAATTCCTGGTGTATTTTACTAATTGTGGACCTTGTAATGGTAATTAATAACAATTATCGAGCACAATCCAGACCAAAATTATTACATCTAAATTTTGACTGTTCCTGGACATACACACGCAAGACGATACACAGAAACTTTTCTCAAATTTCATTTATTGAATTTACCATTAAGTTAAGAATAGTATATCGACTTTGATAAACTTTAATGTCATCATTATTTTGCAGGTGACCATGCGATCCGACAATCCAAACATAGCGATAGTCGGCGCGGGCATGGTGGGGTGCACGCTGGCTCGGCTGCTGCAGGCGGACCTGAGGAACGTGCGCGTCTCCATCCTCGCTAGCGGCTTCGGTGACGATACAGTCAGCGCCGTCGCCGCCGGCCTCTTTCGTCCCGGCACCAGCTTCAAGGGACCTACTCCCGAAATCACCAAAAAGTGGATTGACGACTCTTGGTGCTACTGGAACGACCTCCTCAAAACTCCCGACGCTGTCCGAAAAGGTATCATGCACTCTTCGAGCTTCATCTTCTCTAAAGATAATCCGCACATCACCAAGAATCATCTCGTCGAAGATCTCTTCCCCGTGTATAGGAAGGTCGAAGGTGACGAATTGGAAGCTTTCGGGAGTGAATGGAAATATGGCGCCTACTTTGAAACCCTGAAAGTAGAGTCCAGCGTGCACCTACCGTGGATCGAGAAGGAATTCAAAGAGAAGGGTGGTAAAACTATTAAGAGGAAGATAAATATTTTATCAGATCTATCCGGAGAGTACGATCTTGTGTTTAATTGTTCCGGACTGGGTGCGAAGTACCTCTGTAATGACCACGATTTGGTTCCTATTAGAGGTCAGGTAATTAAAGTTCGAGCACCGTGGTTAAGGACTGGTTTTTACGGAGACTATGACGCATATGTGATTCCGGGTTTGAAGGGGCTGGTGACTTTGGGAGGAACGCGTCAGTACGACAGTTACAACATGAAGGTTTGTAAATACGACGCGTTGGGGATTATTGACCGGTGCTGCGAGCTGGTGCCGGGGTTGCGGGCGGCGGACATCGTAGGGCACTACGTGGGGCTGAGGCCGCACCGCAGCCCCGTGCGCGTGGAGCCCGAGTACTTCGGTGGCCTCAAGGTCGTCCACTGCTACGGACACGGAGGATACGGCATCACCAGCGCTCCAGGCACTGCTATGTACGCATTGGAGATCGCGAAAGATCTCTTGAAAAGTAATAGTAAAAGCAAACTTTAGAGCGATTTTAAGCAAGTCATGCAATTGAATATTGTTTTGAATACTAAATTCGCTGATTGAAAAATATTTTTGACGAGAAATACTATGTATTGAATATACATATATTATAGAGGGTGGCCAGAAAAGTGACGTACAAAAAATTTTTTTAGGTGCCTTGTGTAGAGAGGTATCTGAATCACCCCTATGTATGTTATACGATTTTTCATAGTTTTTGAGTTAAGACTTTTTTATGAATTTTCGCAAAATTGCGACCGAATCAGTTTCAGGAATTTCTAAAACCAAAGTAAGAAGGTTTCTTCAGATTTTTAGTTTTGCTAATAAATCTCTATAAACTGTGTGTTTATGGATAAAATAAAAAGCCTCATAACTTTAATAAAAGTTACTAAAAAAATTACCTAAAGTTGAGAATTTATGTTAAGTGAGTTAATATTTAAGTTTTCAACTTAAAATTTATAATCAAAACTCGTAGTTTTTTCGTTTCTAAGTAGCTTCAGAGAATGCGTTAGGCTCTAAGCTTTCATAATAATAATAATAAAGTAGTATTTCATAGGCTATTGATCGCTGAAATCAGCCATCAAAGATAATTGAACGGGCAAACTTAAAATTAAATAAACTTTCAAATTATGTTTGATTTTAACTTTTCTAGAGTTATTTTTGGTTATTCAACAAATTAATCAATCTTAGAAATGATAAGAAAAGGAATTTCTTTTATTTAAGTTTTCCACCTCGCTGTCTTTGATGGCTGATTTGATTTTGCGAAAATGCATAACAAAATCTTAACTCGAAAACTATGAAAAATCGTATAACGTACCTACATAGGGGTGATTCAGATACCTCTCAAAACGAACACCTAAAAAAAATTTTTGGACGTCACTTTCTGGCCACCCTGTATACTGTATCGCGTGTTTATGAATATAGGAATAGTGAAATTATCATAAAAGTGCCGATACCTATATATTAACCATATAATTATTACTGTTAATATTCTTATTTATAAGAAGTCTACTATAGGAAATTTGTCAAAAAAATTTAATTTTATACAGTGACTGTTTTATTTAGGAGAACATTTTTTCTATAAATATTGATAAGTCTCAAGTCGCTTTGATATTTTATATATGAACTTAAAACGAATGTAGTTCACGAGGTAAACTACCAAACGGTCAGATTTTTTTTTACTTTCACTGCTACAATGCTTAAAGCAGGCATATTATAATCCCCAACTCGGGAATCTCATGATATTGGATTCGGTGGTGTTTCCTTGAATCTTTGTTTAATATTCGCACAATTTCAATTTCCGATCGGTTAAACTATTTGGCTAAGTGTTTATGTTGCTTGCAAAATTAAAAAAACATAAAAGTAATTTATTGAAGTGCCTAAAGAAAGATTCCTTACGTATTTTATGTACAAACATATGTAATTGGAGAAGGTATATGACATGCAAACAAACTACACAAAATATTGTTTAAATCCCCTGCCGCATAAGATCGGACTGCTTCCACAACACAATTTTACACATATCACGGGGTCGTCATTCAATTTCTTTCTGTTTCTTTACCTTTAATTATCGAGTGAAAGCTTAGGTAAGTACATTGCCACTAACTTATCTGCTCCGTTGCAAAAAAATTGGAACTAAAGCATTCGTTTAGCGATTAAATGTAAAACTTCATTCACGCATAGTACGCTGCGCCACCCTTGACAACAGCTAATCTGGTCGGACAGTACCTAAGCAACTGTATAAGCCCTTTCTGGAGGATTAATAAAAGCAGCTTTTTCTTCCGTAAAAATGCGTTTAATCTTCAGTTTACAAATAAAGGATTTTTGTAGACACGTATAAAAATGTTGATGATGCGTATGCGCCAGTCGATGTCTGGTGAGTTTGTGGTTTCCGCTGCCGCAAACACGTTCCGTTAAACGCATCAGTTACTAAACACCCTCTTTATCCCCATTCCCCATCTCAACCTTCAAATATTTCATCACCAACTTAATAATTTATTAATCCTGGATAATTTTGAAAGGTGGACCAGACACCCTGAGTTACTTCTAATATCTAACTTAATAACTTCAAATAAATTATTTTATTCTTGTAAATGTGCTATGACGATAACATATGAGTTTGGAGCTTTCTAGAAGAAGGGTGAAATCCTAAAAGTGAGATCCTAAAGATAAAATGGTAACATTTAGTTGTACTTTAGGTTGTAGGAATAATGTTTCCTTGCCAGGAAGAAACAAGTAATACAAGATTTTTAAAATCAAGCTCGAGAATACAATGCTACACTAATAATGCCAGAAAATACCAGAGTATTTGTTTCATTGTTGTTTTACGTAAACTCGGAAGCTTTACGTTTTAACGAGCTTCTCTGAAACGTTACTTTGAGTTAAATCCATGAAACCTTCTTTTGCGCATCCGTTTTGCAGCGACTCGAATGGTGGCGGAATTGCAAATTATATTACATTTTAATAAGCTCTCAACAGATGCTGCTGCCCTTGTTGTAAAAAGTTAGTATAACTTCTATACAGACGTGTACCTGCAAGAATTTGGATTAATATTCGTTGTTGTTCTATAGCTGAGACCAGACTAATATAAACAATTTTATGATAAGAACGCTTCACAAACTTGAATAAATAAAGCAGTCTAATTTTTGTTGACTGCAAAATATTTCTTTGTTTTAAGCAACGTTCTTAAATAACTTGTGGCAAGGTAAGTGATCGTGTAGCAGAAGTCTTGGCTTTTCTTTCTTAATACTCACGTTGGCCATTTGTCTTTCATCTTAGCAGACGAAAAGAATGTGACGTTGTTACATATTTTTTCGGAAAGGTCGGTTTTAATTATATACTCTACTTTTGAGAGATCTAGGATAATCCTATTTGTTTGTTAAATAGACGCAGGTTATTAGCACCTTGACATGCTACATTCTTGATATTCAGAACTGTGTTGCGATAATGTGAGTAAAAAAATCAGATTTGTTTTAGGAATAACAGAAAGCATACATTTTAATGAATGAAGTTGTTCTTGGTTCTGATGGCTTCTAGGTGTGTTTATTTTCGTAGGTGTATATATTTTCTATGATAAACAAGAAAAGGTTGAAGAAGAAAAGGCTGAGGAGGGGTAGGTGTATTCTTTTCATTCGTTCATTTATTTTACGTAGGAACATAATAACTGAAAAAGCGGCATTAAATGAGGCTTATTTAAGTCAATGAGATTGAAAGATTTTTCATTATTAATTTTTCAGCCTTCATAATCCTACAGCATTATCTCATTCTTTAAAAAGCTGGTTTAAGTAATATATTATAGACGATTTGGTGACTTTTATATACACGTATACCTATTAGCGAAATGTTAACAACGTCTATATCACAAGAACACCAAAGAACTGAGACAAGCAAACTATAATTCCAATACACACTCGAATGTTAATACCACAATTAAGAGAAGTAGAAGTAGCCTTGCCTCATACGCCGAAGCTCCCAGGTTCGAGTCCTGGCCGGGGCATTCATTTATTGTGTGATGAACACAGATGTTTGTTCTCGGGTCATGGTTATTTATATTAAATCCGCTGTATGGTCAGCCATTACACAGGCTCTGCTTACTTTGGGGCCATGCAGTTGGTGTGTTGGTCTGGGGATCTATTATTACTATTCTTATAAGTAAGAATGCAATAGAATTCTTTAAACGCAATTTAAGAACAAAATGTTTAGTATTTTTTAAACAAATCTTCAGTAGCGACGTGTATAACAAGACCAGCTCAGTTAAAATGAACGTGAAACTTCCCAATTAGCGCGACTTCCAAATATAATAGGTCTTTACCTATGAAACTGCCGTTTTGCCGTACTGGCCATTTCAAATGAATATATATTTTTTTGACTGATAATTCTAATTCCAAATTAATTTTATTTGACAAACATGGAATTCTTTTTCTAAAATCGTCATTTGTTTAATAGTTAGTGTTTTTGTTTTCAACACATTCGAACATTTTTCGTCATCATGGATAAGTTAAAAATTCGAGTAATTACGGAGTATGAGTACCGTCGTGGCAGCAAAGCGGCACAAGCGGCACGCAACATCAACGACGTTTACGGAGCGAACACTACAAACGAACGCAACACCCGTTATTGGTTTACCCGCTTCCGTTCTGGAAATTTTGACCTGAAAAATGAACCCCGTGGTCGTCCGAAAACTTTGGTCGACAATGACGAATTGTGGAAGCTGATGAAACTCAATCCACGGCTGAATTAGCAGCAGCTTTCGACGTTAGCATCAAAACAATATTGGTCCATTTGCGTCAAATTGGCAAGGTAAAAAAGCTTGACAAATGGGTACCCCACGAACTCAATGACCGCCAGCGCGAAGTACGCGTGGAGACGTGCCTTGCACTGCTCAGCAGGCATAAAAATGAAGGAATTCTGAACCGCATTGTTACTTGTGACGAGAAATGGATCCTGTTTGACAATCGTAAGCGCTCAGCAAGTTGGTTGGACCCTGGTTCAGCACCCAAACAATGCCCTAAACGAAAACTTATCCCTAGAAAAGTGATGGTCATTGTTTGGTGGTCTAACGCGGGTGTAATTCATCACAGCTTCTTGCCAAACGGGACAAGCATTACTGCAGATGTGTACTGTGTAGAACTGAACATAATGATGGAGAAGCTCGCACGTCTCCAACCAGCTTTGGTCAATCGTTCGGCTCCACTGCTCCTGCACGACAACGCGCGACCTCATACTGCACAGCAGACTGTCTCCAAGCTACAAGAGTTGGGGTTGGAAGTTCTCCGTCATCCGCCGTACTCACCAGACCTTGCGCCTAAAGACTTCTACTTTTTCCAGAATTTGGATAACTTCTTGGCGGGAAAAAAATTCAATACCCGAGAGGCAGTACAAAATGCCTTTGAAGAATTTGTTGCCTCCCGTCCAGCTGATTTCTTCAAGAAAGGCATCAATAAGCTACCAATGCGTTGGCAAAGATGCATTGATTGCATGGGTGATTATTTTGATTAATAGAAATAAAAAATATATAAAAAAAATACGCTTCATTTATTTCGTGAAAAACGGCAATTTCATAGGTAAAGACCTAATATTTAATGTGATGTAATGAACTAAATCTAGCGGCTAGTCGCCAGCGGCTGCTGCGGGTTGTATTCTACAATAATGTCACAAAATATGTTAGTTCGTACCAGCGAGTGAGAGCGCTCTAGAGTAACAGAGCCCCAGACAAACGCACCCACCGTATGCTCCCCAGATAATCAGAGCTTGTGTTATGGATGACCATACAGTAAATACAGGGGGGAACCCAGAATAAACATACATATATTTAAACTTATAAATATAAACAAGATAAGAAACATCCATGTTCTTCACTCAAATGAATGTCCCGACCAGGACTCGAACCTGGGACCTCCGGCGTATGAGGCCTACTTCTACTTCTCTTAGTTGAGGTATTAACATTCGAGTGTGTTTATTGGGATCAAAGTTCGTTTGTCACAGTTCTTTGTTGTTCTTGTGATATGGACATTGTTAACATTCCACTAATAGGTATACGTATATTTTACGATATTTGCCACGGCTACGTATTTCGCTCGAGAACACTCCATTTGTATGAAAGATACGCGTTGTCCTTTTCTGTACCGACCCCTTCAAACGGACTTGTAATAGGTATTTCGTGATGTTCGTTTGAGTAATTACGGCGTAATAGTTTAAAATTGCGAAACATTCATAATATTGGTTATCATTCCAGCACAAGTGTTAAAATCTCACATTAACTTATGCAATATAACAAAAAAAACATATTAACAGCGAACTGGGGGTATCCCAGAATAAACGTACATGTATCAATATTATATCAACATCCATGACTCGAGAGAAAACATCTGTGTTTATCCCACAAATGAATGCCCCTGCCAGGAATGAAACCTGAGACCTACCTACTGCGCCACTTGGCCGTCTAATAATAAATAACCGTCAGGATTCTTTTAATCCTAATGTTATTTCCAAACACGAAATAATAGATTTAGCCTAACACAGTGCGACATGATCAAGTCTTGCAGAAAATTTGATGTGTAAAGTTTTTTGTTACTCTATAGTCTGTGACATCAATGACTAAAACTTTACACTAAAAGCTTTTTACACCGAAACATGAAAATTTAAACGAGCTTTGATGTCAGTTTACCGCGCTGTTGCTTCGGTATTATATTTTATTGGGTTAATAAATTTAAAACACAGTGCGTAAACCCTGTTTGGCTTTTAAACTTTATTAGCCACTCTCCTGCCTTTACTTATTAATTTTGTCTGAATAGGTAAAATCAAATAATACATAAAATATTCGCTACGCCTATCAGTTCGTAGAGTACTATGTAAATACCAGCAAGAGTTCTTTACCTACAGATAAGGCCATTGTTGGTTATCTCTCCTAAGAACGCAGAATGCCACCTACTCATTAGACATGGTACATATACATATAATACTTGTTTATACAGGCATCACTAAGGGTGTTACCACACCAGTGGATCGATCGTCAATCGACGCCATCGATCAATGGTAGAATGGAACAGTAGACGTCGATCGACAGTTTTACCACACAAATGTACATCGATCGACGATCGA
Source organism: Marasmarcha lunaedactyla (assembly GCA_923062675.1). Lineage (NCBI taxonomy): Eukaryota > Metazoa > Arthropoda > Insecta > Lepidoptera > Pterophoridae > Marasmarcha > Marasmarcha lunaedactyla. Next base: position 22,728,973 of record OV281345.1, read on the forward strand.
TCGAATGGCGTGATAACACCCTAACATTCGAACGCACTGCATTATACGCTTTTAATTAAGAGCACGTCACCGGCGCACGCCATTTCAAACAAAGCCAGTATTAGTGAAATTTTGGAAATATAAAAGTTTTGTTGTGTGATTTCAAAACCTCGAATCATCATTTATTTATTTATTTCACTAAAACTCTATTAAAAAATTACACACATGAGTCCAATGTGACAGTGCTTATGTTCCAAATTGAGTCAAAGACCTGTCACGGCAAGCGACTCTTATGTGCGGCTCTTATGTATTAAGTAGTTAAGTTGGTAACTGAATGTTAACTAAATTTTAAGTTACTACATGTCACTTATGTGTCCAAACGGATTAAGTAGTTAAGCTCAGAAGTTCAATGAAGATGAACAGTAATGAATGTCAAGGAATTCGTCAATTCTATACCTAGATATGTGGTAAACGAGATTTTGGAAGCATTCCTATTTTATATATTCTTCAACAAATATTAAAGTTAAAACGAAACTACACTACGACATTTTGAAAAAAAAAGAGTTATGCGAACCGCTTTCTCAACTTATGCACTTAAGTAAAAAATCACGTCCAAACGTGTTAAGTGAGAAGCCCCCACCTCCTACTACACGACACTACACTACTACTACACCTGCCTATACGAAATATAGAACGAATCCTAATCTACTCAATCACTGGCGTACTCAATTTTAAGTTATCACTTGTCACTTAACTAACTGTTTACAGGTAATTTTTAACTTAAAATTTAGTTACTACCTTCACCACTTAACGCGTAAAAACCAGCCATAAAGCTTCTTTTTTCAAAATTGTGAGGTGTATTCACAATTTCTGCCACGAACGCAGCCTGGAGCGCTCATTCACTGCCCATTCAAGAAGCCACTGCATTCAGTACCCGTCTAGTTATCTTGTTGGTTTTACAGCACTTCAATAATGAGACGTTGGGAACGCTACGAGAGTTTTGTTCGGTTTTAACATTTTTAATTTTTAATTCAGTACTCGGTCAGAAACAGTTTCCTATAGCAACTTTAAAAAAATAATATAAATTAGACGCTAGTTGGGTACCCCCCTCTGTTATGAAAAAAAAGTGGCAATAGTCATTGGCAAGAAGAAACATAAAAGTAACGTGTTGGTAACATTGTGAACAAATGAGTGCGTAGATATTTCAGTTGGTAACTGAGAAGCATTTACGAGTCTAGAATCAGCGAGCTTTAAGCATTGTTTTTGCACAACGCAGACATTGCGTAATTTATTAAATAACGTTTTTTTTATCACAGTACTCGTAATTTACAGAATTTCACTACCATCAAGCCCTATTTTTTGGGAATAACGAGGAAAACCGTAACAAAGCTTATTAAGAGAAAACCAATTACCTTACATCCGAAAGGTACATTAATTTCACGGCACATCTCCTCCAATTTCATTGTTTTTTGTTTAGAAAATTGTTTCGTGTCTTTGGAAGTTGAGGGCTTTTTAAATTCAATTTTATTCCGCAAAGATTCGTTCTTAGGGTAAGGGAAAATGTTGTTGTTTTTCCCATTACAGTAATAATTTAATAAATAACATAGTTGTTTTCTTTTCTTGTGGCTCCTTGTTTATCAATAATTGATTTTAGTTTTTATAGATCACATTCAAGTTGACCTATGGATCAATTTTACTCAAACTAAAATAACGACTAAATAGCGACTAAAAATTAAATATATATCAGAAAGCAACATTACAAGACTACACATTCAGCTTCGTCAGTTAAAACAGAACATTGTGCTTTAAAATAATTATTCATCAACTGGGTAGGCCATTGTTCAGCGACGAAAAGGCCTTCGGAAGCTTTGGTTATTTCAAATTTATTGAATATTGATTTATTATGCCTTCTTAACAAGAATTATTTACTTATTTATTTTATTTGATAATAAGACGCTCACTATAAGGTCCCTTGTTCGATGCCAGTAAAGCTAATTTGTGCAAATGAGTTTCAACAACATGAGTACATTGTGCCGGCTTGTCTAACGGTAAAGTACATACCTAACGGTGTGTTGCTCTAATGGTGAAGTAAGTAAGTAACACCATATATTTAAATACTGTCGTGATAATTATTTTCCTCTATCTGTTATGTGACAGATCATAGAAAAGATATAATAATTTGTAACAAAATCAGGCAGGATGTTAAAAACAAGGTTTTGGTTTTAATTATAATGATATATGTTCGTAGTTCAAGTTTATATTACAAAGCCAATGTCGCAAAAGCTACACGATCATATTTGCTAATTGCATCACATTTGCACAAACAAGAACACAGAAGCATTAGTGCTTGTTTTCAGTTAGCTGTACGTGTAGATAGATCCAAGCTCATCATTTAGTCTTGAATGCATAATTACAGTCTGTGTGTAATCGTTAACTGCTGAATCCGTCCAGCGTTGGAGCGGTTTCGTGGTTGGTTTAATTATCAGATTCACTAACCTAATTTGTTTAGAACAAAGTGAATAACAGCAATACGTTGAATTGGATCTACATCTGAGTACAAACAAAAGGTCGTATAGCGCAATGAGGGATTTTCCTCAATCAAATTAAGAAAAAACAATAGTTCAAATGACCTCGACAGAGCGAGAGACCAATTTTTGACCAAAAGCGAAGTCCATCCAATTCATTAATTCATCCGATTTAAAACTATTCAATTAATAACAACTTTCGAAGCTTAAATAAAAGGAACAAAGTATCAAAATGTTCTCTTCAATTCCAGGTTGTGAGGAGAAAATGGCTCTTGAGGAAATGAGCAATGTCCGCCGCGGTTCGTAATTTCCGGAGCTTGTTAATTATAAGGAACATTTAAGATATCTTAGTGCTTTCATTGTTTGTAGTTATTCGTAAGAGAACGCATCCCACTTGTTTTCATAACTGCGATTTTATCAATCATAAATAATATGCTATTCACAATTATTGTCAAACAAAATAATTTTTTCTCGGAAAATTAAAAATGTTTGACCTTAATTTTTTTTAACTTCTCGATAGAATTTCCAACTTTGAAAATTTGAAAATTTGTCTATTATACTTGACGGGAATGGTAAATACAGAACTTTCTCTCAAAGCGGGTCGGATATTGTAGTACATTAAAAGTCTAGTGTGATGTGGCCACCGATGGTACACGCCGCCATGTCAACAAACACTCCATGCGCCACCGGTGTCGATATTGTCGGTTCGGTTCGCGTCGTGACTAAACCATTTGACAAGTAAATCCAGGTGATCCAAAACCTCAGGAGTTTGGCACCCATCTTCTGCTATTTTACTTTAATCTAGGTTCCATAAGGAAGCTCTTGCCAGGTAGTAGTCATATTTCAGCATTGACTCGCCTTACTCAATCTTAATTACAAGGTAATGCAGGTGCAGCTTAAATAGTCAAGCGAGTATACCCACAGGAAGACCATTGGGTAGTTTATTACGTTATCCGGTTTATTGAAGGCCACGTGTCGTATTGGGTAGTATCCGTGTCTGATACGCCGCAGGTCCTTGGTTCGAACCCTGGTCAGGGCATTCATTTGCGTGACGGACATATTTATTTGTCTCGAGTCATGGTTGTTTATACTTATATATGTATGTTTATTCTGGGTGCAGGTATTTGTAATAATAATACAATTTTCTGATGAAAAAATTAATCATTGTATAACGCCGTTATTAGTTGAATTTTACCGTTAGCGATGCTAGGTTCGATTCCATAGGAAATAGAACTATAATTTATCAGTCGATGCGTCCTGAGACCACCCCTGGTTCGCTGTTGACAACGTGTAGTGGCTTTCAATGTTTTTAGAGAGAGTTATTACTATGGGCGTGTATTTTCCACAAGTCTCGGAGGTGCAAAGTCATATTATTAAATGAATATCTTTCAATTATCTGACTACAGGGACTCGCTCAACTGAGGGGTTGTATTTTCTAGGGGTTCTCGAGGGTTTACTTGGTCCACTTTTTGTACATAAGTTGTAAAAGCTCATTGGTACATTTTGGAGTCAGCCGACGACCTCAAGACCGAGAAGCCTTTACTACTGCGTCACTGAACCTTTGGCCGTTTGGGTGCCATACTTTAAGTACTCAGATAACTTACTATCCACTGTTACTTACAACTTTCATCGGATTCATACCTGAAAAGTAAAAAACGAAGCATATAATTATCATGAAATACTACTCAAATTGTTTTGAATTTAGAACATAATTAGTCAGACACAAAAAAAAAACTTTTCCATTTCATATCCGAACGCATATTTTTTTGACGTTGAAATATTATTAGGTAATGTTGAATTTTTATAAATACGAAATTATTAATCTCAATTAAAGACATGGATTTATTAAAACCATGGGTATATTTATTTATCTATAAAATATTGCTAGCTGTAAAGACAGTCCAAAATAATAATAATATTTCCTGTCTTTTGGCTTAGTCATTAAAAAGGAAGAGAAATTGGCAGGGGAAACATAGCAGCATAGGGATCAAAAAATATTGGAATAAATCATTCTTGAAAATCCACATGTCTCAAAAAAATTTTTTTTTCAAATATTTGAAAATCTTTCAGGACGATTTTGTTAAATAATATTGCAGAAACGTATTAATTACGAAGCATGATTAATATTTTCGCGGCCGGATATACAAATCTCTATTTTATTGTTACAATAATTTTTCACAAAATACAATTTTGCTGCTACAATATTATTTGCAGGATTTTTAAATTATTCCTTCAACCATTGATAACTCAGTATGGAAGTGCTGTTTCACCGGGTTAATGCAGGCGTTCCCACATCTGTTGAATCCCTGGATAAGACTCCTGATTATAGTTTCGGATTACTGCCCCCCCGGCTTATTCTACTGAATTGACTTGGGACTTCACCTGTTTCCTAATCTATAAAAACACCTATGCAGGTGATTTGAAAATTTCTTCAACGGTCGAAGTCGCAGCGAATCAAATTTTGGAGACCTTGAAGAATCAGTTTTAAAAGTATAGGAGATTTTTTTGAGAAATAATAATATTTCAACATATTTATTTTGTTTTCTTGTTTAGGGCGGGAACTTTTTAATTTACTATCTATTTGGCTCTCTCATTTCGAAAGCGTAGTCAACGCGCAAAAATCTTCATATAATGGTTCAGGGTTAAGGATCAAATACGTAGCTTTTTAATAATACCTACATATGTGCAAAATACAGACAGAGTACAAGATAGGAATTGAAATCGTCCATTATCCGTCTGAATTATTTCGTATTCAACGGTATACCTATATGAATAAACGTATTGCAAACAGGTTTTCATTGTAGATATCTCTTCAAATACTGACCCTAAAGATACAATTGAGCTCCATCGTAACAGGTTTGGGGTAATAGACAAATCTAATAATTTATCTAATAATGTGTTAGGTAAATTTATGTGAGGATTTAATTTTCAATTACAATAAGCAATATACCGCGTGGTCGCAAAGCCAGGTGACATTAATAAGCATATATATTTTTAATTGATTTTTTTTACAGACTTGCAAACATAATTTATATTCTTTGTGTAAACAAACATATACTCGTCAAAAAATTGCTTGTTCCTAAAAGACTTCCAGTGTAACAATCAGGGTTACTTACCCACTATCACTTTCGATAGAAGAGCCTCGTTGATTACAACAAAGCAATATGTATTTATGCCCCATACATATGATAATAATAATAATAAATCCCCAGACAAACACACCAACTGTTTGACCCCAAAGTAAGCAGAGCTTGTGTTATGGATAACCATACAGCGAACTGGGGGGAAGCCAGAATAAACAAATGTATATACATATATATAGTATATAATAAAATATAATACACTAAACATATATAGTATATAATCAAATATAATACACTAATCAATATTCTACATAAAATAAATAATGGGGAACCCATCATTTTATCGCAATTAACTTCAACGATTTTTATTCCCATAAACCTATCAGCTGAATTTAATACAATAAATTTTTTTAATTTATAAATTTACAAATTAATTAAATTTAATACTGATTCTAGAAATTGTAACATAATTTCTAGAATCAGGTTATATCGTAATATCATTTCATCGACTAATTATTATCTACAAATTCAGTCCATCGTTATTTCTTTTCATATTTTATGTTCTTTTATCAAAATAACAATATATCACAATATTGTTGCCCATAATTTTGTTTTCATGCAAGTTTCAGTCTGCAAAAAACGTTGAAACATTAATTTATACTCGAATAAAGTAAGAATACATCGAAAATACGAATTTCGTGTAATAATAATTTATTTCTGTGCGTAATATTTTCCTATGCAGTGTATAACTTGAAACAATAATATGTTTCAACTATAACAAGGTACACAAATCGACTCAGTTTACCCCGACTTCACGTAGTCTTGTGCATCCTACCCTAGAGTGTTATTGAAATCCGCGTGGGCGCGGAGAGGCGAGGCAGCTCGCGAGCTGAGGAGCAGATGGTGAGCGTTACAACTATCGGAGACGATAAGCTAGCGTGGGACTGTCGCAGCCACGCAGCGCTGGAGCCGTGGTAGAAACCATGCCTGCAACATGCTTGCTTGCATGAATGATGCCTGCTGCATGCTTGCTTGCAAAGCAAGAAAATATTTCAGGAAAACAAAAAAAGAAAACACAGTTTGTAATCAAAGTGTGTTTTATCTATTAATTACAATTATATCTTTTCTGTTTTGAAAATACAATGAATTAATGGTTTTAATACAACATTAATTTTGTCAGCAACAGGCGAATGTATCGTTCGATGAAACGTTACTGCGATTAAAAGTTGTAATGTGTACCTTTACGTTAATGAAACGTCACTTATTGTAAAGTTTTATCGATAAAATATAAGCTTATGTGAAATGATAGTTTGATAAATCGGTTTTCTGGTAAAGAAAATATTTTTAAATCTTTTTTATTAATTATTCGATTAATTAAGAAAAATACACAAAACAATCGTGGAATAGTTTTCTTTGAAATAAAACTCGATGTAAAAAAAATAATATTCTAATAGATTCCCAATTTAATAAGATTGATTGTTTAAGTTTCTAAAATACTCTCAAAGTCCATACAAAATATTTTAGCAATTAAGTCAAATTTAGCTCTATACAAAAAATGGGGGACAGCAAAGGTCACCTTAACCAGTGCCCCTGTATAAATAACAATTAATTACGCATACAGGTACGAATTAGCTATGTACAATAATTAATACTCTTTGAAAATTTATTTTTCAGTCTTTAAATCTTAATTTTCATACAGCTTCCTAGTACATTATAAATTAAATGCCATTGACTTGAACTTCTCGAAAGCAGAAATTAATCAGACTCAAGATTTGGTTTGTTAAAATCTTTGGTACCAACGTAAAACGTTAAGGATGACTAGATTAGAATTATTCAATGTTTTAAATATAAAATGTAAGTTTATATGTTAATATTTTTATTTCTAATGTCTTTCTAAGAACCTTCAGAGTTCCTATCGGTATTCAAGTGGTTGCCTTCTTAAGGTTAGTTGTTATGTGACAAGTTAAAGCTATTTTTTGTTTATATATTGGTTAAAAAATGATTACAAACGCAATTGCGTATATAGTTAACCACGATATCAGCTTAAATACCGTCGGGCAATTTTTAATTCGATAAATGGAACTAATACTTTTATTTAACAAATTTAATCCTCATGTTCAATTTTTGATACTAAATAGACGAAAATCTCTATTAGAAATGTTGTCATATTAAAATACGGCGGAATATTAACAAATAATCGGGTTCGAAAGCACCGCGCACCGACGCATTAAAACGTTTGCTTCCAAATACGAAAGGCTTTTGTGAGCTGATTTTGGCACCTATAGGTAAATATTTTTCATCTTCTATTTGGTGGCTATACCATTCTTTATTATCTTTATTATTATCGTGACAGCTATATCATTTTTGCAACTACAGCGAAGACAAAAAAGAGGAGTTTTAAACAATTTTTTTTTCTTATTTCGGCATGTTTGAAATTTATTTATTCGGCACTTTATTACGGTATTTTGATACTTGCAGTATTACTGCTATCATACAATTCAGACTTAATTTTTGTATTTTTTGTAAGCAACTTGATTTAAGAATGTTTCATTTAAATGCTTTCATTGAGCTTATAATTTTGATTGGTTCTAAATGGTTAATATGCTAACTTTGGTCTTTATGGTTTTTCTGAAATCTGTATACAGTTATATAAATTGGCAACATTTAAACGACACTAGCGAAGCTCGTCAGTTCATAGATGTGTTAGTCCGACTGTACGTATTTTTATCGAAGTAGACTTTGACGTTTCATTTGTAATCTATCGCGTACACAATAAACAGTCCCGAACGAACAAGCAAGCCAGACTGTCACATATTATCTGCTTTTGATTTTATTTATTTTTATTCTGGCAACAGTCACTTACATCAACAACACACGTACGTACACCTTACAAACATTGTGTACAACTCACAGACTTTGAGGGCCAACACTTAAGTATATTAATATCTATGTTACATACATCAAAATAGTGAACAGAGCGGGAAGAATCTATACAAAAGTTTGAGCAAAAAACAGCGCGTGGATATTATGAAGAGCCTTATTTTTATCTTCCGACACCCGTGAGTAGAGAGTAGAGGAGGAAGTACAGAGGGCATTATTGTAAATTGAGATGCCTTCGACCACGAGGACTCGGCGTTTATTGCGTTTACCACGAGCTACGAAGTTATTTTTCAATTCAATGTGTTCATGAAATTATTAGTACAGTATACTGTAGCCTAAATCCTAATTGTGAATTGAATCGTTTTGACGAATACCTCTACGCTGTATTTCCATTTCACGATGTCGTATGTCAACGAAGCTTTGACGTGGACGTTGTTAAAAACAAGGTGATTTGATTTAGCATTGATTAACACGTTGTATATAAGAACAAGACATTTCAATGAAATTCTTTAAATCTAGTGGTATAAGGTTTGCTTATAAGGATTTATTATAGGGCTGAAATAATCAAACATGACTCGCATTATACCCAAAAATTGTAAGCTACAGCTAGTATAAAAGTTAAGTGTATCATCTCTAGCTATCACCTGGCTCCGGAGAGAACCAAGGACTCATCCTGATCGATTTATCTAATCGGTATCGGTACGCGCCTGTGAGGGTTTAATCTTCCGTCCTTGAGCAGCAATACACCGGAGAGTTATTTTATCGTGATCAAAATACTGCGGTATAGATGCAGACTGTGAATCGAGTGTTTATATTAAGTTTTGTTACTGTTGAACGATTTTAACCGACTTCTAAATATGAAGAGGTTTGCAATTCGAATTTTTTTTAAATGTGTATTCAGTAGAACCTTTTTGTTTCTTGACCGAATTTTATGATTTCTTTTGCGTTACATTGAGTTTTGCTCCAAGTTGGTTCTTTCAGATTTTTATGTGTGCTGGCCCCTGGATCATTTGTTGTTGCTACACATCTTACTATTAAACGGCTATGAAACTAAAAATGAAAAAATGAAATTTGGGTTTACAACCTTGAGCGACAGGTCATCAAGTTATGAAAACTATAAAACCACAGGGTAGTTACGTTAAATGTGGCGCGACAATTGCTGCTACAAAATCTGAGATAATGACAATCTGAGTATTTAAGAAACAAATGTGATTACTCATCGTAAAAAAAATTGAGTTAGACGGGAATGTTTTTGAATTACAACTTATTCTGATGTTGAGATGGAGGCAATAATACCATTACAGAACATTCTAAAAATCTTGGGTTAATTATGTTCTGAAAAACCTAATTGATTTATTTCAGTAATTTAATTTTGTCAGAATAAATAATAGATTCCCGGAACGGTTCCAATTTAACAGTTTAATACAAACACTGTCAATATTAATTTAAGCGCTTAATCGAAACCATTTGTTAATTACTGGACTTAGTTGTCTCCCTGTTATGATGTTTGAGATTATGAAGGAAATTAAGGTACAATATAATATTTCGAATACTTTTAGAGAAATTAACTGAACATGATTATGAAGATTTGTTTATATTAAATATTTAACAACCGTTATCTGGTTTGGCTTAAGATGTTTTAGATAATTAAGATGATTCGCTCGTGTGCTTAGTTCAGCTATTATTAATGCGTGGTATTTATTTTCAAGTATAGTTTATATTCGAATCCCATTTTGGTCGTATCACTAACAATTATTTTAACTTCATCAAGTTTTGTTGACTTTTTTCTTTATTAAAATTATGAGATAAAAATTCTCGGTATATCAATAGGTAAGAATCCTTGCAGGATAGACATTTGTAAGAGATACAAAGAGTGCTTTTCTGTACTCTGCCTGCTGCGCAGTAATGGTGCACCCGGCTGGGACTGAGCGCTAGCAGTCTGTATATAAATTAGTTAAGTGCACACAGCGCGGGCTCTACGTGGTGAAATGATATTGATTCCTAGTTAATAAGGTATATGAAATGGCATTCAGGAGTTTTGTTTGAGTTAGCTACAGTCTGATAGTAGTAGTTATAGAATAAAATTGTATTATGTTTGACCCCATCAATCTTCCTACAGGGTTTAAGCTTATGATTGAAATAATTAATCAAATAAATCCCCAGACAAACACACCAACGCTATGTACGCAAAGTAAGCAGAGTTTGTGTTATGAATTACCTCAGTATGAACTGGACAGGATAAAGATACCAACCTACAATATAATATAAAGGTACCAACATATAAGAATAATATAATCAAACATCTGTTATCGTCACACGAATGAATGCTGGACCAGCACTGGACCCGCTGGCCTATGAGGCAGGGCTTTTTAGTTATTATCCCGTGATATCTATACTCTACATCCATATATAACAACTCTCCTACCTACACATAGATCCATACCTATATACAAACCTACATGAGATTGTACTGTCTTAAAATTGTCTGCATTGAGTTTGACAGAGCCTTAACAATCTTTATAGCCGTCGAAATAAAAAAAAATTTTAAGTGAGACAACTCAAAGTTAAAATATTTATATAAATAAATAAATAGTGTATTTTAACACCACATCAACATTACATTTGAGAAGTAACAATAAAATAGAACTGAACTAGACTGTGAGTGAGTCTGTTCCACCCGACGGTTTGTACAATAAAACAATACAAAACATTGAACAGTGTCGTCATAGTTTATTTGCATTAACCATTTAGCAACCTTCGCAATCCACTTCGCACTTAATTTCAACAAATAATTTATTTTATTATACAAATATGGACCTAAAAACAGAAAAATACATTTTGAGGTTTCACAAATATTGGACCTATGTCTACAAGTATAGTGCCCTGACACTACTGGGGAGGGGGGGGGGGGTAAGTGAGTGCTTTTTTAGTGCAGTGTTTAGTATGTAGAGTTGCCATGCAGTTAGTGTGATCCAAAGTTGGTATAGTTTGGTTGTAGGCAACAAAATTAGACACTGTGCGCGTTCTACCCTAAAATTTGTCTTAGCTGCGCCGCCCCACACTGTGATACAGTCAGTATACGACTAATGACTGAGATTGCTTGGTACACTGTTTGAATAAGGTCCAGCAATATGTCGTACTGTGTGAAGAACACGCAAGGATCCATTTGCCAAAAGTTTGTTTTTATTTGAGCCAATTTTTTCAAAAGTTATATTTTAAACAAAATAGTGTTTTTAACATTACAAAGAAATATTTAAAAATAAAAAAAGAAAGAAAGTGGCTCTCGTTTATTTATAAATCACTGTTGTTGTTGTGAGTACCAAAAATAATATCTGTTAAGTTTCCTAAGTTTGGTACCCGTGTAAATACAAAATATTAATTTAATTTATTTATATAATATATAATTTTTTGGTCATAATTTTCAATTTGTATTGCAAAGTTATTTTATTTACTTATTTGTTTTTTTACCGGGGACATTTCTGAATTTACTTTCATAGGTCTTAAATGCATTTTGTTTCCGGCCATCCTCCTCTTCATTAGCAATTTCCATCAGGTAGATGGAATACAAACCCTTGGCGTGTTTAAAATTAAAAAAAAATCGTAATCATAAACTTTGCAAAAATTATCTGTCAAATTATAATTCAATCTCAAAAAAAATATTTCATTTTGAATTTTCCCTCACCAGTTTAAATGAGGATTATGGTTTGCATTTCCGAGTTTCCTTTATGTTTGATAAATTAACCGTTCTATAGGAGCCTAGAAACTTACAAAGACTAAATAATAGAAAATAAACATACTTAGCTATTAACAGCAAAAGCAATCGATTGTATATTCTACCGCACGCCGTTGCTACTCTCACTGATTTGATACGGAATGCATTCATTTTATGGGTCGTATCGGTTTTATTGTATTCTGTCACTGAGCAAATAGTTTATATTGCATTTCTAAAGAATAAAGTTTTACATGTTTTCAACTGTGGTCCACGACAAGTCCGCGAATCCGACCCAGTTCCTTTAACTGTGCTCTGACGTTGACAACCCATTTCATCGCAGAGTTTGCTTTATAAAATAATGCCTTTCAGTGCTCGCTAACTTTGGGTAATTAACCTTTGTGTAAACTCTTTGGCAACGCAGTCTGGAATCAATTGTCGATTACGTTAGTGTCTTAAACAAAATCATGTCAACAACGTGTTCGTTTTATTTGATTAATAAAATAAAATAAATTAACCCCAACAGGCAGCCCTCGGCATCACATTCCGTTAAGGAACTGTCTTCTTTGGTATAGGGATTGCCAAGTTTCCAACGAAATTTTCTAATCGTTATGTATAGTTTGCCAACCTGCACTGGGCAAGCATGTTGGACTGCAAAACTTCCGGAGACCACATTATTGGTTGTGTGCAGCCGAGTTATCGACCGCCGGAGCACTCCATGCAAATATCCGCAGTAAACAAGCCTCGCATTTTGAATTCCGCAGAATAAATCCAAATGATATAACTTATTATCTATATCTAATTCATTAGAATTTTTTGGGATTTTACACATAGACTTCAGATTATCACAAAGTATGGTTGACATTTTATTGAAAAATCTTTATCTTAGATTTTCATACAAATAAAGTCTCGTTTCAATAGCTAGAAAAAGTTGTAATGGACTCATTTCTGAAAACCATTCAGCATAAACTTGAAAGCCCCCTGCGATCTTTATTTTATTGATGCGTAGAAAGATGATTCAGTTGATAAAAATAAATAGAATTAAACTTTATGCAAAATACCATCGGAAATTGACACAATCGAAAACCTATTGTCGCGGTTAAAAGCTGGTAAAACACATATTGTACTTTTTGGTTCTAATTTTCTTAAAATCTAAATTTGATCATGAATAAAATATGGAAGAGAAAATGTTTTCATCGTAGGTATGTTTTCATCGGCTGGAGCTGACTGGTTGTTATGTTAATTCTACACGAAAAAATAGCGAGAGAAGATTTCACTTTTCGTAGATATGTTCATTTAATGACAACGTTTGGGACTGCCAAGGTAAAGTGCTAGTTAATAATAGTCTTTAATCCATCTTTCATCTTGTAAAGAACTTTTAGTTGATAATTTAAAACATTATCTGACAATAATCCAAATCAGTTTAAGTTCTACGCGCCATGAAGGTGATGATGACATTGTAAAGTGATTTAAATATCAACATCAAAAAGCTTCTTGGAATAAACAATTAATTTTACTGAATCTATGTGAAATCTTACGAAAATAGAATAAAGTAGGTACTGCCGGCGATTCCCGTAGCAAGTTTTGTGTATTTCGGTTATATTCCAAAAACACAGCATTTTTTGGTCAGAAGAACAGTGTGCAATCAATATGCGCCAATTTAAAGATATACATGGCGTATGTAAGTATGTTAATACTTTTTATATTTGAAAAAAGTCTATCTCTAAAAAAGTATATCTCACTGAAGCGAGTGCTCAACCTTTACATTAGATAACAAGACGGCCACATAGTAGCATTGACTATCTAATCCTGTTACGAAGTTCCGAAATATGAATGTCTTTTGGAAAAAATTTGATTAAATTAAAATAGCGGAAGACAGTTTTAAAGTTAAAACACACGGAATAGTCGTCAAATACTTTTTACTTGCGAATTAAACTTAACAGAGACCACGAAAATAACAATACAAACATTTTACCTTCATACAATCCCAGTGAACTCGTTTTTTTTCCCCTCCACGGGAATGATAACAAATGCTCTGACGCATACTCTGGCGCGCGCGATCCAGAGTTATGTGGGACTCGTCCCGACGCCTACCAGAACCTCTACCCACTAAAAACCCCCCTGTCGGCTCGTGCATTTTTGCCACTCAGCCTTCTTCTGAGCGACGGCCAATTGGAGAAAGAGGCCGCGCTAGCGGGGCCCAGAAGGGGTCACCCGCTGGGATTTACATAGCACTGAAGGTGAATACATAGCACTGAAGGTGAATACATAGCACTGAAGGTGCTCAAAATGAAAAGTAACTAATTAAAAACATTAAAATTGAAAAATAAAATTGCATTAATTCGGATTTACGTTAGAATTAGAATTTACGTTAGAATTAGAATTTGCGGCCTGAAGGGCTTCGAGATCTAAAGTTAATTGCGTGGGATCGCCAGTATGCGCGTTTCTCGGTCTAGCGACTTTGAATTCCGAATCTAAGACAGGAGCAGTATATGAGACTGAATTTCGAATTAAAAGATTGGAATGGGATTCGGCGCGTTTGAAGAACGATTCTGAGAGTGTTTTTAGGTGCTATTGCACTGTAGGTAGTTTAAGATCTCTGTGCAGGTCCGCGTTGCGCACGTACCAAGGTGCGTTTATGGCCCTGCGGCAGAAGAGGTTTTGAACTACCTGCAGTTTGTGCAGGACGGAGGGTTTGGCGTGGGCAAAGACTGGCGAGGCATATGTCATGACTGGTCCAACGCAGACCTTATAAAGCGTACGTTTGTTTCTGAAGGACATTTTACTTTTTCTACCTAACATACTGTAAAGCCGGCCTAGGTAAAAACGTGTGAGTTTCGTTACTCTATCGACGTGAGGGTTGAAAGAAAGCGTCTGGTCTAAGGTGACGCCTAAATATTTGGTAGTGCGCTTCCAGGGGATGGGAGTGCCTTGCATTCTAACTTGGAGATTGTCGGCGATACGACTGCGTTTGTAGTCGAAGTAAACCGCAGAGCTCTTCTCTGGGTTCATATCGATGCGCCATTTTTGAAACCATGCACCGAGGGCATTTACAGCCTTTTGGAGTCTGGTGGTGAGACCCGGGACTCTGAGGCCTTTGGTGTAAAGGGCAGTGTCGTCGGCAAAGAGGGCGAGTTCGACGCCTTTCGACGGGACGGGGATATCGTTAGTGTACACGGTGCACAATAGAGGGGCGAGGACTTAGCCTTGAGGGACTCCAGCCTTTATGAGACGGCGCGCGGAAATCGTGCCTTCGTATTTAAATCGAAACGTACAGTCTTTAAGAAACGACGCGATTATTCTAACTAGTCGATCCGGTAAGCCTATTTTGTAGAGTTTATAAACGAGGCCGCTGTGCCAGACTTTATCGAAAGCCTTGGCTACGTCAAAAAAACTGCGATCGTTTTAAAACGCCGCGGGTAGAAACCTTCGAGTATGTACTCGACGATTCGATGGACTTGCTGAGGGCAGGAGTGCTTAGCGCGAAAGCCGAACTGATAGGGAATTATGAGACGATTGCCATCCATTGGAAACAGATGGTTCCGCATTCTCCGCATTCCGAGTCATACTCTCTCGAGAAGTTTAGACATTGCCTTGAGGAGGCTGATGGATCTGTGGTTAGCCGAAATATTCAGAGGTTTACCCGGCTTGGGAATGCCTAAGACTGTCGCTTCTTTCCAAGCTTTTGGAAAGTAGCTAAGGTCGAAGCAGGCATTGAAAATGATAGCTAACAAGGTAAGCAACTGTTGAGGCAGGTGCTTAAGTGCGTGGTTGGAAATACCATCCGCACCCGGAGTATTTTTGGACTTTTGACTTTTGATGAGAAGCGAGATTTCATCATTAGAGACTGTGACGGGGTCGGCGGTGATGGGGAGAGAGTCTCTACGGAGAACTTCGTCCTCCACCGCTTTGATGTGAGAGGGATTCGCGGGTTGCGTGCTGGGCGAGCATTGAGACGCATCGCTGTCAGCGAAGCATTCGGCTTCCTCTTCGTCTTCGAAGGCGATAGAGCCATCGGGACGAGTGAGAGGAGGGACGTGAGAGGCGGCGTCTACGCGTAAGGCTCGGGCCATAATATAATACGCTTGGTGGGACGGGGAGATATTCGCCATGAGATCGTTCATCTGGGCGTCTCGGACTTCCGGGTTGTAGCTGATTCGCAGCTGTTCTATAGGCGGGCGTGGGAAATTTCTTGGCTCTCCGGAGAGCCGCGTTCTTAGCTTTAATAAGATGGCTAACGGCTAAGGGAAGCGTGGGTTTGCCATTCTTAGCATTCTTTTCGTTTCACTTATGGCTGAGTTGATAGCATCTGTGAGAGAATTTACTAATGAATCTATTTTATCCGGGCTATCTAATTGATCGGGCGAGATCGCGAGCGGAGAGTTCGGGGCCTCTAAGGCTGAAACTATCGTGTTTTTAAAACCTTTACAGTTAGTAAAGGTCTTAGGAGAAGTGGCGTTATTGTTAGGCGGTCCTAGCACGAGGGAGACGGGGCGGTGGTCAGAACCTAGGTCATCGAGCGGTTCGATAGACCTGAGATCGAGGTTGATTTGCTTGACAACTGCAAAGTCCAGGATGTCAGGAGAGTGGTTCGGGTTGTCGGGATAGTGAGTGGGAGTGATGGGAGAGATGACGTCTAAGTCGAGTGAGTTGGTGATGTCGAGGAGAGCGATACCGCTGGTGTTGGTTGATAGGCAAGTCCAGTCAGTATGTTTGGAGTTAAAGTCTGTGAACATAATGACTGAACGGGCAGTGAACTCGCCTGGCAAGTCCATTAAATTTATATTGTAGTTTCGGTAACTCGCCTGGCGAGTTCATCGAGAAATGTAGGCGGCATTCGTAAAGACATCATGAAAATCGTAGTAGCATTGGAAGAGTTAAGAGGTCCTTATGGCCGGTTTACACGCGTTAAGTAGTTAATTTGGTAACTACATTTTAACTAAATTTTGAGTTAAAAATTACATGTAAACAGTCAGATAAGTGACAAGTGGTAACTTAAAATTTAGTACGCAAGTGATTAAGTAGATTAGGATTCGTTCTATTTTTCGTATAAGTAGGTGGGCTTCTGACTTAACGGGTTTGGACGTGATTTTTTAGTTAAGTGCATAAGTTGACAAAGCGGGTGGCGGCAAGAGCTCGTATTTATTTCGCATTAACTCTTTAAATGTCGGAGTAGAGTTTAGTTTCAACTTTAAAATTTGTTGAAGAATATTTATAATAGGTATGCTTGTAGAATAAACGAGGTAAAAATTTAGAAAAAAAAAACATATTCTTGTAAAGATTTTAATTTCCGAATAAAATTCTTCTCTGAATTTGTCCAAAATAACGTTTACCACATATCTAAGTACAGAATTAACGAATTCCTTGATATTCATCACTGCTCATCTTCATTGAACTTATGAACTTAACTACTTAATCCATTTGGACACACAAGTGACATGTAGTAACTAAAAATTTAGTTAAAATTTATTTACCAACTTAACTACTTAATACGTGTAAACCGCGCAAACCCATTCGCATAGTTGAATTATAAATTTAAAACATTCTTGAATACTGTCACATGTCACTTGACTACTCTGAATAAATTGATTAATATTACTTCTGTTGTTTGATCTTGTATAGTGAATTTGAATTTGAATTTGGAATTATACGACCAGATGGCGGATAGGGAAACAAATATTTCTAATTTTGGTCGAATTATAATTATATGATTAATTAATTTTTTGTAAGCATTTCTATCGTGGCATCAATTATATAAAATTTGATTCTGTAACAAAATCGCCAGTTTGTTTATTTGTTGAAGATTTGGATAAACGACAAAAACAAGCGATTCATTTAAACAGAGGTATATAATATATAATAATATAAACGTTAATAAGTAATTAGGTTTAATAAGAAAATAAGGAGTAAAAGATTTATATTGACAGAAACATATCTGTTATACTTTTTAATCTAGTTCTATATTTATTTACTTTTTTTTCAACAGCTCGACAAAGATCTTTAAACCTTTTCAAATCTTAATATTGATTCAACGGTTATTGAAATTTTTCTAAAAAAATATTTCTATGAAATACGGAACTCTTGTTTTCATTCATGGAATGCATCCGTAGTTAAGTTTTTTTATATGCATTGTAACAGTATTTGCTGGTAAAATGTCGTAGAATTAATCATTTTATAATTACATACTAAGATTAATAGTATTGTACAGCCATACAGACTAGCGGTTGACTAGCCATCTAGTGGTTGACCTTCCTGCTGATTAGGAGGTCACGGGTTCGATCCCATTTTCATAATATTTTACTTAATTTTTTTCGCAAACAATGTGATACATAATATGTATTGAGGTCAAAAAAGCTGGTAAATGCAAGCAAGAGGTTTGTCAAGGATGGGCTAGATGGATGGATAGATGGGCCTCGCACTGGTAAGGCAGGCCTGGGCCCAAGAGTTATAACAAAAATTCATGTCAAATATTTAAAAAATATTTGAACTATTTTATTAATCAAAGTTTTGAAGATAAAGATGTTTAAAATAATGGCATAAATAATGGCAGGAAAAAAAATGACAACGCCCATATGTTAATTTATAGTTTTAACAAACAAGAAGAAATTTTAAACAATGTTTAGATTTTCGTTGACAACTTCCTTGAAGTTTTATCATACAAACTATGATTAATTTTAAATCATCCACTTTTGAAATTCATTTTACATTGTTAACTCCATTATTTTGATTGGGAATACAGAGAACGTAAACCAAACCCCTCGTTTAATAGAATTTCGTAACAGTATTTCCAGAAAAGTTAGCGATAATAAACGTTTTTCCTTCACCAAAGAACACTGTTCATCGTTTTGGTTTCGAAATTCGTCTGAATGAATAATGGGTGAAGTTTAAAAGTTGTTTTCGGGGGATCTGCGAAGTGAAACGATTTATTTCAAACGAAATAAAGGTTTTTGTTTGTTATTTATTATAAATAACACTGTATTGAATATGGTGTATATAAATAATAAATAAATAATAATCAATAAATCCCCAGACAATCACACATACAAATGCCAACATAAGGCAGGCATTTATTAGCAGAGCTACGTTAGCAATAAAAGAATAGGACAAAAAGAGGACATTTCTTATAAAGGTAAACCAACGGTGCTGAATAGAGTACCTAGAAACACTTTGATCCAAGCTCTATTCGGAAAAAACTTTCAATATCTATTCATTGTGTCTAATGTTGTCGATAAGGAAGCAAGGAGGTTTCCTTATTGAGATAGCTATCTTTGTTCTGTTCTTTGTTACAGAATAGCCATTGTTTTCTGCTCAGGTACATCTATCTACGCTCTACGAATGCCGTTTTAAGTGTTTGTTTAGAATTGCAAAGTTTTAGTAGTAAAATGATCATGTGAGAGATTAATATCTTAAAAATTATATGTATCTTTGAGACATCTCTTGAAAACATATTTAAAATAACAAAACAGTCTACATCGAAATAACTTAATTCTAATTGAATAAGAATAGCTTTTTATAACAGGAATATAATTAGGGTTCCGAGAAACCCACAAATTAAATCCACCCCAACTTCCCAGCAGCCGCACCTGTGAGCTATAAACGACGAGCTAAAGAAGATTATCCCGCCTTGTTTTAGAATATTTTTCAGTCTATCCTCAATAAGTTTCTACTTTACCCTTCTTAAACTAAGTCTAAACCCGCATTTATTAATTTTCCCGCCAAATTACCCTATTCCGTTGAAGATAGAGTTTACGGCAAAACATATTATTTAGGAAAGAACATTGGCAGATCGCCATACATGGTTTTAGTTTTAGAGTTAAATTGGAGCGTTTAGAAGTCAAACAATTATAAAACTATAGGACATAAATTCCGGATCCATTAAAAAAAATTATATTATGGAGTATGTCTAGGAACAATAATAATTGCATTTTCAATAAGTACTAATTTTGAGGTTATGATTTCAAATTACCTACATTTATATAGGTTTATTTTATTTGATTTTATGACTTTTAAGGAAACTTACGGCTAGGTACATTTTTTTATTTTCTTTCATAACAAAACGAATTGAAATTATTATTATTAATAATTAACTAATTGATGATAATAACTACTAACCATGATAATAATGACACGTAATTGTTCATCAGTATCTTTACTTAATGCATACCTACAATTTATGCATTGAATTCGTGTAATTATGTCTGCCATGATAACGTTATCAAGTTAAACCTATTCCAAACGACAAAGCTTAATCTTAGTCCAAAAATCACAGCAATAAGTCGTCGTAAGCGCAATGTATCGGAATCCTTAGGCACAAAGGCTTATAAAGTCACGTTATTAATTATCTAAGTCCAATATTGTTTATTGGAATCCAGGTCGAATAAAATAACTAAAAGAATCGCAAATCATCAGAACAAAACCAAGGCACTCACACACACAAGTGACAAGTCCAAAAGTAACGAAACGGTTCCAACTTACGTTTTTATCTCAAACTCGCCGGCAAAGGCAAAAGCTTTACAGCCAAGGATAAGGACTTCAGTGAGAAATAAAACATTTTGACTATGAGAAATATATAAAAAATATATCCTTACATAAAAATGATTCCTTACATTCTGACGTGATTATAATTTCCAATATTTAAAAATTATATTAAAAAATACTTGCGCTAAGTCACAATCAATCCTATGTATCGTAATAAAATTGACAGGAGGTAAAACAAACTGATCAAGTCAAATCAACTATTTTATAGAGACTTCAACACATGAAGCTAATATTACGGAAATTCACTTTAAAAAATTGAATAAACAATAGTACTGGTTACTTTTCTATACGCTCACTGTTTACTTTAATAAGGATTCGCCAATATTCTTTCTGGCGTATTGGTGCATTGTAGAGTTAAAACAATTTAATAACATAGTAGGAAAGTATATGTTAGTATAAATGAAGGACGGTAAACACATAACACATAGGTTTTTACTGTTAAATACCAGTTCTACCATTTTTATTTGATGAGTTTTATTCATTCTAAACGATCGATAGCGACGATAAAGACGAAGGTGTTACACGGCTCTTTAGGAAGTGCCTATTCTTTCTACCCTCGGTAATTTCAGGAATGAAGGTGCGTTTTACCAGTAGAAAAGCATAATAAGTCTGTAGTTCGAAGTGTAAACCTAACATTCTCTTTGCTCTCAGTTTGACTTGTGCTTTAAGGAAATTCATCATATCCGATGCTTATAAAATGTTACCGATAAAAAAAATAAGCTATGACAATTTATAATAACTTCACCGAGTCATGATCCGATGTATGATGATCATGGACAACCGTAAAGAGTATTTTATTATGATGTTAACAGAGAGCGGTGCCATATTGGCAGCCAAACTCATATTCAAAAACAAATAACCTTAAGATATGGAAAATTTTACTGGCAGCACCAAAACATATTGTCATTGAATGAAAATGTATTAAAGGAAGCAAATCCTTCTGAAATTCCGTCTTCCTTTTGCGAATTACGTAGGAATCACCCAGCCACGTTTAGGAAACGATTCGCTTATTTAAATATAGTTCAAATTCAAATGTTTATTTCTCAGCATTGACAATTACTTGTTCTTATTGACGTCAAATAAAGCATGACTCTGCCACCAGTTCGGAAAAATCTTCGTGAAGAAGAACTTGCAAGAAACTGTTGGGTATAACTTTTTCAAAGTAAATTTACCACGTCTCTTTATGTCTATACAAAATTATTTCTTATCAGCTGCAATCTGTTAGCTCCCTCCCCCTAACAATCCAAACGACGAACACCCTCATACAGCACCCGTTCACGAATTAACGCGGGATTTAGCCATCGTCCTCCTCAACCATATTAGAATGAAATAAGCGACCCGTCAGCCGACGCTTCTGTAGGAAGACGTACTTTAATGACAATGACGCTTTAGACATTCATCGGGAAGGTTTTCTTTTAAGAAATCAGGATCCTTCTCAATACTTATCCAGAATCCAAGTATTTACAATATAACAAACCAACACTTGCTTTATAAACCAACAATTTGTATATTATAAACCAATTAAACATTTTACTGTAAATTATCCATGGCTCGATGATGAATCGCGAAGAAAATAATGCTACGTTGTGATACCGTGGCATCCGTGTGGTAGCTATCCATTGAGTCTACCTACGTTACAAGTACTGTTCTTTTTCTTTGTCTTGATACCTCCTTTTGTATATACATTTTCCGTTAAGCGGCACGTTTTGCTTTAAGGAACAATTCCGTAAAAGAAAATGTCTCATTACGGGTTTAGAAAACACGTAGAATATCGCAAATTCATGGATATGTTGAAATGAAATGAAATGAAATGAGATGTCGTGTAGTTAAAAGTGAACAATACTGCGATTACTACGTTCTATGCCAAACATATTGTATATGTCGCATCCGGTCATGAGTGTGGAGCGTGGCTTAAATTTTATGAGTACGAATTGTCGCTGCATAGTATTGCAATCGGTTATGAGTACAAGCGAAACGAAGGCGCCATCGGGGCATCTGGGCGGTATCTTACAAGTCATTCCTTTCTATGCTCATCATCAAAGTGTAATATCATCGACTCGGAACTGTCCTACCGTTTCGTACAGTGTGATAATAAAAGTTCAAATCAGAGCCTGTTTTATATTGTCTTCGTTAATTAGAGGTATTAAAGTGATTCACGTTAATATAGAGGGACTATTATTTTCACGAACTTGTTCTGATACCGGTGAATAACAGTAAAACACCCTACACCCGACATATATGTGTCGTTGTTTTTCAATTTAATTAAAGTAACAGAAAACCTTTAGTCATATTGGTTTACAAGCAATAACTTAATTGCGTAGATATTGCAAGTACAGTGGTAAAGTACTTCAACACATTTGAAAACAAATCAAAATTCAACCTTGCTACAGAAAGTGACACTGTTTTATTTTCTTTTAAAGAAATGTTTTTGTTCCGAAAAGATATAAAGTGATCAGCAAAAAGCAAAGTTGTTTCAAAGAAAGCAATACAAACCATCTTTTTTTTATTTCTGTTTAAAATACTTTGAATTGTCACGCTAAGCGATTGTACTTATATTCTATCATTTGTCTGCAAAAATAAAAACAGACAGTACAATTACCACTTACTAATGTATTGAAAATAATAAATATACACCCCAAATTTTCAGGAGGTAGGTAATGGTTTTTCGGGTAGTAAGCGAGACTAAATAGCCTCATAATTACCGCTCCTAAGATTTCAATTTCGACGCCATTTTCTTTGAAGGTATTTCTCAGCAACCATTACTGTGAATCGGGCATTATTATGATTTATAAAGCTTTCGATATAAATTTCTTTTCTGTTTCAGCCCTGGCATCGCGTAGGCAAAATCTTTAAGCAGTGAAGTTTATGTTTTGTTGTTATAATACCTATTTTTGCCTCTTTCAGTTATGAACAAAATACTTATTACTTTTAATATTTTCATTTCTCTGTGTTCCTGATTGTATTTGAGTATTTCTTGTTAATTGTTGTGTTCTGTCAATCAATGTATTTTCTTCCTTTCTCTAAGTTGGGAATTGTAACTAACAAATAAACTTCCTTTTTTTAAAGTTAGGATGGTTTAGTTATTTATCAATATTAATTAAAACTAGTACCAGAAAAAAAGGAGGTGCTTGATAGGATGTGATTTGTTTGGAGTAGTCTTCATTCACTGGTGCATGCGAAGCATTAGAAACTCAATACGCTCTCACATACTGGGTCATCGAAACATAATTGACATTCATGTACTGCTGTCGATATAACTCGTCAAAAAAAATCTTACCGTACAAACTGCTGACGAGTTAATTCGTTGGACAAAATCGCTCTTATGAAGCTACTGTCGAGTTAACTCGTCATAAAATGTATTGTACTTGAGCGTAGTATTGCCATAATCGAAATGGTCAACTGTATATCGTGAATAACATGCGGGTTCCGTCTATGATGGATGATATTTGGACTTTATTCTAATAATTCATCAACTCCAATGAAACATTATACCTGTACAAATGTGCATTTTTGGGAACTTCCCGGTATGCCCGAAATAAACAAAAAACAAGAAAACGATCATGTAATGCATGAAAAATTTTAAAATCTTGGTACTCGCGTGTCAAACGATAGTCTTGTCAAATCATACGTTATCAATTTAACTGTCAAGATCGTACTAAGAATAAAATAATTTCGCAAGCTTAGTTGCTTCATAAACAAAGATGCCTACTTTTAAAATATAACTACGGGTTAACTCGTCACCAGTACTGAAATACGTTTTCAGGTGTCGAGTTATCTCGTCGATAGTATATTATGAGATACGTACATCTAAAACGAAATATTATTACTGGTAACACGTTATATATATGTATACCTACCTACCTAATACCTACTGAAACTAATATATATATATTAGTTACAGTGAGTATTCGTTCGGACCACCCCAATATGCCAGATCACATTTTGTTTTATGGCGTCAGTATGTGACAGTAGATTTTATTTAACGTGATAACTCGTCACTAGCATGTGATTACAGTTTATGGCGAACGAGATATCTCGACGTGAGTTGAAACGGTTAAAATAGACTTTAACATGTTTTGAACTACTACGTTTTATAATAGCTAAACTCAGTGTCAGTTCAATTGCATTGCACAGGGAGTGCTGCGTCTCGTCTGACTAATTTGCATGTAAATTGCAGGCATAGATTTTGAAGCAGTGTGAGTTTGTAGCGCAGCGGACAGAGGAAGGGCGAGCGGGCTTTGTGTTGCCCGAGTCACGTTCAATCGAACCAATTAGCATAATTAATTTCCAAACAAAATAAAACTCTCGTTGGATGTTAAGATAAAATATTTGATATCTCACTAGAATACAGAAGGTGTGATTTTAATTTATTGTAGCTAAAAGAAAATAATTATTCGTAA
The DNA here is from genome assembly GCA_923062675.1 of Marasmarcha lunaedactyla. Classification (NCBI taxonomy): domain Eukaryota; kingdom Metazoa; phylum Arthropoda; class Insecta; order Lepidoptera; family Pterophoridae; genus Marasmarcha; species Marasmarcha lunaedactyla. The sequence goes on from OV281345.1 coordinate 22,754,087, forward strand.
AACGAGATCAAAGGAAATGTTTTTGTGTCAAACTTGAGTCAGTGAGTTTGAAGGATGAATAATTTGTCAATAATGTTCTTAGACAAGGATTCATTTCTGCTAAATATGTATTTTAGCGCATAATGGCCTAGGTATGTTAAAACTTGATTTTGAAAAAGGATTTATATTGTCTTGTCGGCACTAAATAAGTAACTTACAAAAATATTAGACATTGAACTTATGACGTTGTAGGTATAACAACAAGATTATAGGTTTAATTGCAAACGACAACTGAACTCGCCCGCACTCAGTCAAGTGGTTCGCAATAGGCACTTTTAATTAGGATTTTGCTTAGCAATTCTACACGATATATAAGAGCGTCTTAAGTCTAAGTGCAGCCAGTCACATTTAATCTTTTTCAATATTCAAAAGCGAGAAACAAACTGGATCGGAAAAAGATGGAACTAACATACCAAATGTTCACATTGTATGAACATAATGAAACATTCTACATATCACAGCTTAAATTTCATGGGTTTACATATCTCTGAAATATGAATTTCCATTCAAATTTAGTATTGTTATTTCGTGAACTGTATACTGCTTGACAGGAGAGGATTTTTAGCATTGTGGTACGAAGTCGAAAATAGAGTTGTGAACAGAAAATGTTTGTTTAACTTAAATTGACGAAGAAAATAAAGACAAAAGTAGAGTTTAATAAAAATTGCTATTTATGCCACAGGGCTAAGGCAAGGTCTTATATATCTTTAGATAATAATAATTAATGAGGACCAAAGAATTGATTATAATTTTAAATAAACAGTGCATTCAATAAGATTATCTGTTATCGCAGGGTAACATTACAAGAGGGCAAGTGCCACAAGACTTGTAATGAATAATTAGTGATGTAAGATTTATATAGTAGTAATTCAAGTACCAAGTTATCTTGGTACTTGAAAAAATAATATATAAAAAAATTTCAAGATTCAAATTCAAATATTTATTTCTTGTTGACGTCAAATAAATGACTCTACCTCCAGTTCGGTGAAACCTTCGTAAAGAAGAACTGGCAAAAAGAGACATTGTACATTTATTTTGAAATATGTCTATACAAAATTATTCTTATATGCATCTGGTAGCTCGGCAAGTCCCCCCAAGTATCCAAACGACGAACACTCTCAAACAACATCCGTTCACGAGTTAACGCAGGATCCAGCCATCGCCCTCTTCAACCGTATTAGAGGGAAGTGAGCGGCCCGTCACCCGACGCTAACAATTTGATATAAACTTTATCAATAAGTATGTTACAACATTAGAAACACCTCTTTAGAGTTAACTAAGAACCGAAAAAACATACGCCTACCGATTATAATCTTATTTTAGTTCTAGAATATCAATGCATTTCTTTCAAATCCGGTCTTTAACAACGCCATCGAACCAAAACCAGACATCGCAAATAAAACAACAATTGCGAAGCGACGCAAGTAAATAATATGTAAACGACTATGATGTTTGATAAGGGTATAACGAAGAATAAAGTAGCTGACAAAACCAGATATTTTTGTATATTTATTTTTAACAAATACTTTTATATTTCACTCCTGGCCTTGACAGTAACACAAAGTCAGTTAACGTTGTATTGCAACGCAGTTTACTCACGAATATTCTCTTAGGTATTTTGAAACAAAATCGATATGAAATGAAAATAAGCCCTTTCAAAAGGAATCAATGTGAAGTCAAATACAGATTCACAAAAAAATAAGTATAACTCAAGACAAAGCAATTGATCTACTTGCGGTATGTCGCTCACGAGGTTTAGATCACAGCACATGCAGAACACGGCATTCCGCGACAGATTACATTCTAATCCTCTTAGATAGAAAACTCAAATAGTATTTTTTTTACAGGTGCCAACATTTGCCACAGAAAAAAAGGATGACCCGATTGACTATTGAGCCGTGCCCCAGCACGTTACAGTGATCACTTCTAGCTCATAGGAAAGGGAAAGATTGACCATTTATAAATAGAAGAGTTATTTAACATATAAAGCACAGGTTTAACAACTATTTGGTGATTATTAACATAACCTCAAAACATAACGTTCGTCATTAAAATAATTATTTCGGGCGGGGATTGATACATTTGATGGTGGTGGTGGGAATGATAAAACCCCTGCGTTACGTGTCATGCACGTTTTTTTATATTAATGTTTGGTAATAGTCCTATACATAACCTCTTCTTACTCTAGAGTCATACAGTTGGGGTGTCTGGGTACTTTGTAATTTTTTACTAAACTCTGTAGTTTTTGGTATTTCTGACAGTAATGAGATGATTTATGGCTTAGCGTCTGGCAGCCACCGTCGCTTTAAAATCTAAATCGAAAAGAAAGTATATGAAAATGTAAAAAATGTAAAAAAGTTTACGTACGATATCGTAAAACTAAGGAGTAACAATATCCGGGGATATTATATGAAGGCATGAATAAAATATAAGGTGAAGTGTACGCTCAGCCGTCTTTATAGGCCTCGGGGAGTCAATGGCGCGTCTAACGTGCCCGCGTCCTGGCTGTTATGTAAGATGTAACTTGGTACTTACTTCTTGTCGGTCATGGTCACAGTAATTTTTATACAATATTATATTTCCATATTTACAAGAAGACAATTACTAAAGTATTAAGTAGTGTGCGAAGCGAACGCTGTTTTAGCGATAAGACCGCCAATTTTATATTGTATAACTGTAACTATGTGAAACTACTGTATCATTTGACTAACATGCAATAAAGAGTTAATAAATAAAATATATTACAAATACACAATTCTTATTTAATATTACTAAAAAATAAAACGATATGTTTGCTTCCTAAATTTATAAACAATCTTAAAAATATGACACAATCATCACGTATTATCTGAAGCTCCCTGATAATGTATATACATTATACACGTTATAATACGTTAGACACGTTTCCTTCTGTTTGAAATTGCCTTGTGTAAATTGTATACATGTATAGTAACATAAACAGACATTAAAGTTTCAAAATAGCTAATTAGTATAGAAACTATAAATAAGAAATCATTACTCTTGTTCACGTTAACTTGACGGCTTTATGAGATAGATTGATCAAAAGTTTCTAATATAATGCCATAATTTTACAATAAAAAGTTTCTCTCAAGGATAGAGTATAAATTAAAAATGTGAAATTTAATGCACATTCAATACACAATGTAAGCCAAGATAATTTTTATTGGATACCGGCAAGAACTTAACTCTTGTTTTTTTAAATTTTTAATGTCAACAAATATCGACTTTCCCGATTAGGTGAATAAAAGACACAAAATTTTAAATGCTTTCTTGGCTAGTAATAATTGGGTTTCTATACAACACCAGTTCTTTGTTAGAGAAAGGGTCGTATGTTTAACGGATGGTCGCTTTATGGTCATCTATAACTCAAGCGTGTTTTTCTGGGGATTTATTATTATTATAGGTAAACTAATAAACACGAAAAGCAACACAACAAACAAATATCAAGTGACAAATCAATCAAATAGGCCACAAGATTCTTCTCTACGATAGTTCTGCTTAGTTACGGGATTATGAATAAGACAAATTCAGCTCCAAAGTAGTCAAGGACTTTGTATAATAACGAGGGTTTTCTATTATATCTATAGCCGGCAAGCAAGCACGGTTTACTTGAAGTTAAGTTGCTGCCATGCCCATTAAGTGTGGGTATTTTATATATTTACATTGGCTGTGATTATTTTCCCCAATAGTGGTGCGTTGCCAAAGATGAGCTTACGTTGGAATGGCCTTTGTTCCTGTTATATGTGTTCCCTATAATCCGAAGGCAACCACGAAATTTTAAGGTTATTATGGAGGTCAAAATAGAAAAGACGGTACTACCGTCCCAGACGAGATCTTAACAAAAGGAACTGGTCAGTCCAGTTATATTTTTTAATTTTATTTCGCGTGCTTATATCTACAGTGACCACAGCAATACGCAGTCTTTGAAAATATCAACTGGTCACTGTTCATGAGATACAGCTCGGACAGACGGACAGCGGAGACTGAGATATGGAAACTGTTTGGATTTTTAATAAAGAATTTTCACAATATAGATATTTATCTATAGACAAATTAGACGACTTGTGAAATTTGAAATATGCAAATTTATATGATTAATCAATTAAAAATAGTTTTCACAACTTCACAACAGTTTTCCGTCAACAACAACTGTCACAAATACATATCGTAACTAAAAGCCCGTTACAGAACACGCTACAACAATGTCCATTGCGACATCCGGCATTTGCGACACGTACTCGAGGATTGTAAAGGCTTAAAGATATCAGTTAGGGTGCCATAAGATGAACAAGGAGAATGGATAGGAAATATATCTTTCACGAGAGTGAATTTTATTTCTAATACACACATTCTCCACAAAGTAAAACTACACAATAAATTTGTGATACAATACGAGATTTATTGGGCGTACAATGAATTGCACAATAAAATCAAATAAGTTTAGTTTTTAACTAAAAAAAAATTATGAATAAATGTTAAAAAAATCCGAGACAAAAACGTATCGGATAAAACTAGCTTATCACGTGATAGCAAAAGTAAAATTCTATGTTAATAATTTTTTTATATTTAAAATAAGTTTTTCAATATTGATTGTGGTTAACCCTGTTGTACGTTAGTAGAGGCCCTCTGATAAGATTGGGGTATGAATAAAGCTCCCTAGGGGTCGAACCATATCATAATTTACAATTGCTAACGCTATCGAATCGAATCGAATCGCTATTGACGACCAAGTAGCTTAGTGGTTAGAAGCCCTGCCTCATACGCCGGAGGTCCCAAGTTCGAACCTGGCCGGCATTCATTGATGAACGTAAATGTTTGTTCTCGGGTCATGGTTGTTGATATTTATATATTTATGTTTATTCTGGGTTCCCCCTAGTTCGCTGTATGGTCATCCATAACACAAGCTCTGCTTACTTTGGGGTCATACAGTAATTATGAAGGCTACTGCCGTAGGATTAAAAAAAATACAAAAATTGAAATGAATATAACTTTAATTTCGATTTAAAAGGTTTACAAATAAAAAATTACAATGTAACTCATTACTAAAATAATAGGTATGTCTAATGGCCGATGTGAGAACCAAAATCGATGTGGGAACGTTGACTTTTAGGTTCCTTGGTTAAGTAGGTGCATTACACCTCCCGCCGCAGATCAGCAACTATTAGAAGACTTTAGTCGAGAGAGTTGCTGAGCGTAGAATATTATATATATCTTCTTCTTCTAAGGGGACCCCTTCGTTATAGGAAAGGTATCTTCAACAGGCGTAGGTAAGCTGTCAGTATTTTGCTTAGGCTTCGCCTTGTCGTTCCTGCGATACTTCCGATAAAGTGGTGCAAGTATGAGTGCACCTGCACTAAATAAGAGTAAGTACATAGGCACCGTGGTATGGTATATGACGTAGTTTTCGTTAAGTTTCACAGGTGGTTGAAGATCAACTTTAGTATTAGCAGAGTGGAGGCCGGTTAGATTTACAGTGTCTAAGCGAAATATGGTTTCATCTCGGCGTGGCGCGGTGGTACTGGGTAGGTTTGTTATCTTCATGACTTGACCTTTGACCTCGTCGTTGCTGTTGGCGATCGTCAGCTCGCGAGTCTTCATATAACATCCTTTAGGTATTTTCGCGAGGTAGCTTCCGTGGAGAGTGATGAATTGTAGTAGTTCGAATGAAGTCTCGCCTTTTGTAGGTACAGGAAAGCTGATGGTGCATTGTTTGTCGTCTAGCCGCTCGAGCGCTTCTCCAGTTAAGATGACCGTGATGAGTTTGCAACTTGCATCCAGGTGTTGAGTCGTAATGAGTTGGTGGACGCAACCAACTAGTTTTCGGTGTTGGTAGGTCAGCTTATTTTCGCACAAATACCAGTTATTGGACTTCGGGCATTCAGCCTCTATGTATAAGTAATCGCTATTATGTATCGCTATGTAGGGATAGGACGGGACTATCATATGATTATATTTATTAGGGATAATAGATAATCTATAAAAGTTATATACATAAGCCGAAACAATAGGTATCTTGAAAACTATTACTACTTGTTCGGTACTATAATATGAACCTAACTTTATCGCGTTGTACAATTCTCAAATATTAAGATCTAATATTTGATTTCTGGTATAAATTAACACCAAATGTTGCAACATAAATTTCAAGGAATCGACGCTTAGTAAAGAATGATGACTACTTGAAACGTGAATAAAAGCTAAGTTATTTTACAATCTCACCAACTCATCAGAAATGGTCTCGATGTTGTCACCAAGAATGAGTAGGTATTGCGCAAAGTTCATGTATTCTCCTAATTTGTACACTCGTGCAATTATTCTGCGAAATTGTAAAATTATTATTTGTTCAATCTTGTGCTGATTTTGCATAATTGTATCTAATACTTTAGAATTTTCTGACACCCATGTTTTACCTAAGCTAAAATGAGTGTTTAATTCTAATGTGAATTTATTCTCATTATCCTGGAGCAATTTTAAGGCATTATTGTTCTTTATAGCGTCAGTATAGTCTAAGTTTCCGGAAATGCTTTTGATTATTGACCCAAGTCCGTCTGTAAGGCCTCGCTTAATATGAGTAGGTTCAAAAGTATCTAGCTGGTCATATACTTTAAATAATTTAGTTTTAAGGTAGTCAAGGCGTGGTAGGTATATGGATAGTTGGTTACTATTAGCCTAAAAAGATAAACTAGTCAGTTGACCTTTAACTATTTTTATCCTAGATTTAATTTCGTCTATAGGTATGTACTGTAGGAAAGAATGATAACGCGTAATAAGGCGCGCGTCGCCTAGTTTGAAGGGTAGGAGTCCAGGGTCGTCTTGTAGGCTATCAAGTGTGATCCCTGCCTGGTCGCTACGCACGGTCAGGTCACGGCAGGTCAGGCACAGGGAGGTCTGCTAAGACTGTATCATGGGTGAATCGCGGAGCTAATTTCTGTCGATTTGCGAGAGGGTTTCGAATAAAAATGGGTTGCTCTGGTAAGAACTCTTGCTCGGGCTCTCTATTTTTATTCTGGTTTTCTATTAGTTGGGTACGTTCATGTAACGATGCGTCATTAATCAAACTGCAGACTTTACTCATTTGTTCGCGGTGATCCAAAATATATTGTTGTAAAACGTGTTCCGTTAAGTTAACACTTAAAGGGTTGCGGGGGTCAAAGTGACCAGTTATAATATCTATTGGGCGGCATTTCGTGAAGCTATGGATGGAATGATTGTATGCTAAAAGTGCGTAAGGCATGAGATTATTTATTAATTCTTGTTTCCTTTCTAATTTTAGAATACTTAAGTTTTCTAAGAGGGTGGAATGTAGTCTTTCTACCAAAACTTTATGATTCTGAAAATAATTGGTTAGTAAATTCGGGACCTCTGTCCGATATATTACTTAAGGGTAATCCGTGATGAGTGCTAAATATAACAAAGCTTGAACAACGCTAATTGCAGTACCGTCTTTTACATAATAGGCTTGGGCATATTTTGAAAATACGTCAACCATGGTCAGATATTCGTTACCTTGAATAGTCAGTAAGTCTAAATGAACAATTTCGAATGGTTTGGTCGGGGGTGGTACAATATGCAATCTTTGATTAATGTGGTTACGGTCATATTTGGCTTGGCCGCATATTTCACATTCATTGATGAATGCGGTTATGGATCTTTTCATCTTTGGCCAAAAATATATTTTTGAAAGTGATGGGTATGTTTCGGTAATACCACGATGGTTGGTTTTACCCCCGTGATATTTGCGAATTATATCCTGTTGATCTAAATACTTTTTTACATTTTTAATTAATTTTTAGGCATGATAATTTTCATAGCCGAATTTTTAAAATGATTTTGAATTATGGGTATAATTGTGTACACAGCCAAAGGAGGTTTTATGAGGATGCCTGTTTTTACTTTGGGGTTGACATATTCTTTTATTGCAGCAATTATGTAACTTTCAAGGTTATTTTCAGTAAGTTGTATGTGAGTCCTGGTATGCGTGTGAAACGGTTTCGTCGTAGTCGTTCGTCTATGTGAGTCAGTTACTATGGTAAAAAAGATCTGTCGATTAAACTTATTTAAAGGGTCGTCGGTTATAGGTATCTCAAGGATTGGATTTTCGGCTGATGTGTGAGCTGTTAGAGTGTCAGAATGGCGAGTTTGTGCTGTTAGGGTATCGAATTGGCGTCGGTGTGCTTGGAACTGGATTCGAACCTGGATTGCGCGGAGTCATGCGGAAACCTAATTGTGGACTATAGTTTGGCGGGGCCATTCTAAACATGTGCTGGGTACGTGAAGGTCCTTGGTTCGGTTTCCAGGGTGCTATTTGGTTCGTTGGCCTCGGATGCATAGGTACATTATAAATAGGTAATTTTAGAGGTTGAAAGATTTACTAAATTAAGGCTGCAAAGAAAATTGAGATTGAGGTTGAGATTGCAATCGTTTATCGGAAGTATCATTTCTATTTTGTAAGTATACAGTATTCATTTCCTCGTGTACGTATTCTAGCGCTTTTTCCATAGTAGGAGGTCTCATACAGCGAATGCGTGATCCTAGTAGATCTTTCAAACCGCGGAGGTATGATTGCAATGTCAATCTCTGATAAAGTTCGCGTTTCAATTTTCGGTCGAAGGTAAGTATAATAAGTACGTATTCGTGCAGTGTAACATACGTCATGGCAGTGCTAAACAGTCCTTGACAACGTTCGTAGAATTCCTGTGGTGAATTATTGCCTTGTCAATAACAAAAGATCATTATAAAGGGCTGTTTCATCCCGATGGTCTGCAAAATTATTAATGAGAGCATTTCTAATGCCTAACCAATTGTCCGGGCCACCGTTTGTATTAAAAAGACGAGACGCGGGCCCAGTTACATTATTCAGAATCCCATTTATTAAGGCAAGATTAGTAAGTTTGCTGCTCAATTCAGGTTGTAAGTAATTATGTACAAGTTGGTCGCAGAGCCTAATGAAACGCGCCAGAACATGGGGTTTGCCATCGAACTCCGGCACTAACCTAAGGGCCTTTAAAATCATGTCTAAATCTACACTCATTTTGTACTACAAATTAATTCACTATTTTCTCTATTTAAATTTCCACGACTATCTCGGCGATTTTGCCTCAAACTTCTTATATTAACACTATTCACAGAAGACCTAGATTGTCTCGGATGAAAAATTCTGGTAGTTTAAATAAAATACTTAAAATAGAATCGACACAAGAATACTTAGTGTACTTACAACTTCATAACTCTAGGTATTTTCTAAATGTATCGATGTCTTTATACTCCTCGGCAGCAGCACTTGTAGGTTTGGATCTCGATGCTGGCTACAGCCGTAGGATTCAAAAAATACAGAAATTGAAATTAATTTAACTTTAATTTGGAATTAAAAGGTTTACAAATGAAATATTACAATTCAACTTATTACTAAAATAATGTGTCTAATGGCCGATGTGAGAACCAAAAGTGAAGTGAATTTGATGCGACGGACGAAGCGCGTGGAAACTGCAACGTCGGCGGTCCTTACACGTGTCTGCACCGTGGGAACGTTGACTTTTAGACTCCTTGGTTAAGTAGGTACATAACACAGTTGGTGTGATTGTCAGGGGATTTATTTATAAATTATTTTTATTTATTTATTTATCGAAACCGCGTAAACCTTACGGAAAACACGTGATATAACGATAGTCTAGCGATTTGCTCCATACAGTTTACGCAGTTTCAATAGCGTTAGCCATTGTAGATTGTAAAATGGCTAGGCGAAATGGTTTATTAAAACTCAAACAAAATTTATTGTGCTCCATATTACTAGCTAGCATATTACACCCTGAGTTAAACAAAACTTGCACTCTTCACGATAAATTTTTTTGAGTTTAAAATAATTGTGACTTATCAGCTTGGTCGACTAAGTACATACAGAAGTAAGACATGGACCAAGGTGTCAGAATTAGAAGTAAACAAGCCATACAAAACTATCCAGGTCTGCGGAGTGGCCTCAAAGTTTAGAGTAGAGATAGTGAAACGGTACAGCATTTAGAAAACGGGCGTATCTTAACGTTACATCGAGATTTAACAACATAGCAAACTCGACGTTTGAATATCTATTGACAGGGGTGTCAATAATAAACATAGGACCAAGCGGAAAAACATAGTAGCTGAAATTTATGCGAAGTTATGAACTGATCTTTAACATATATGTTCTAGTTCAATAATGGAAAACTGGTATAAATGTAACACTCAATATATTTGTCTAAACATGTTAATAGTAATAAAATGAAATAAAAAACGGTATGCAATTTGATATCCTTATTTCTACCTAAGCGAGAGGTTTAGGGACGTAAAATTTACTAACGTGTTTGAAGAAGAGTAACAAAGAAATAAACAAAATACAAGGATTTAATATTCTAATAAAGTAAGACAAGTTTAGCGTTCTTATAGTTACTTGACTTATATGAATTTTTGTTGTCGTACCTTAGCCAAGTAACTGTAAGTAAACCGAACGATAACTTTATAATTTAACAGTACATCGATATAAACAATGCCTTTCTATTTCTACGATTATTTTTAGACTATAATTTAATTTTGTTAATAATTATAAGACGTTGAAGTTCGTTATAAAGAATATTAAATCTTTATATTCTGTTAATATGTTAACTAACATTTCTTCTAACACTGGCAAATTATTTGCCATCGACATACAAAACTTTTCGGTAAAAACAATAATTGGTCTACAGTAAAACTACGTTACCTTATTATTCTGTTTTTAATTTGACGCATTATGAAACTGTTTCCATTCCCCCTGAAACCGGCTTCAATAACCAACAAAAGAGCGCATGTGAGCATCGATTGTTACGTGATATCCAACTTCGCGGGGCGTTCGAGCTTCGTGAAACTACGTTATGTCTAAATTATGTCTATTAAGTATCAAGTTCTAAGTTAAAATCGACTAAGCAAAGTGGTTGATTGGATTAAGATTCGTTCTACTTTCTCATAAGTAGGTGGGCATTCCGTGGTTTCCCACTTAACACGTTTAGATATGATTTTTTAGTTAAGTGCATAAGCTGACAAAGCGGGTGGCGGCCAGATCTCGTCCTTAATTCGCATTTACTTCTTTTTTTTTCAAAACATAAGAATGGAGTTTGTACACTACGTAAAGTTCGTTGAGGGATATTTAAAAATAAGAGTTCTTGTGGAATGTACGCAGGAAAAACTTCAAAATAAACATAGTCTACAAGAAACAAACTTTTCATGCACCACGTCCAAAATCCCGCTTATTAAGTACAGATTTGACGGATCTCTTAAGTAGTTGACCGCGCATCTTTATTGAACTTTTGAGCTTAACTGCGTGATGCGTTGCGCGCACTATCGAAATGTCGTAACATAAATCAAGTTAAAGTGGTTTTACTACTAACTATTTAACACGTGTAAAATACTAAGTACGTGTAAGTGCGTTATTAAAACAAAACTTATATCTGGAGAAAATGGCATATGGTGTTTGTATGGAGTACCTACTTACATATTGTTAAATTTATTTAATAAAACTAGCAGAGCATCCTTAAAAACCTTAAATATCAAAAACCAAATGAACATGCTCCTACTACAACTTATTTTAAAGAACTGATTTTCACTATCCTTTTACTTTAAAATTTATTGGTTTTATGTGCAGCTGTATAATAAAATAAGATACAATATTTTTCCCTGGATATAATATTGTACTTAAGGAACTTTTGAATAATATCATCTACCTTTTAGCCAAGTTAAGCGATCTCGCAGCCAATATCCATCCACTTTCTGAGTTGGCAGAAAATGTTGGCGCGCTGCCAATATGGCGGCCAAACAGCATGGGAGCGTTGCAGCCAGTACAAGGTTTAAAAATAGAATAAAACAATTGACAAAAACAAATGGGCATTCGAGAGTCAAGGGATAAAACGGAATGCAATATCGGTAGATCCGAAAAATAACCTTTGGGATTGTTTGGGAATAAATTAACTTTCCTTGGTTTAAAATAGAAACTTCATGAAGGTCAAGCGAATACGAACAACACAGCTTTTACATAAGTATTATGGGTAGACCGAGTCGAAAAAATCCCAACGCTAAAAAATCCTCTCAGCACTTTTTTATAAAAACTGGTTAATAATATAATAATAATATATATAATAAATAAAAATGGAATAGAAGGTATACAATTTGAATACAATGTGTGCCTGACAAAATGTATGATTTATGTATTGTACGTGTTGACAAGTTCATAAACAAGATGACGGCTGTCACTGCGATACAATTTTAAGTTGCATATTTACAAACACACGTACACATAGATACCGCACAAAGACCACTTGAACGACCCATACAATAAATTAATTCGCCAGAATTCTGTATTTCATAGCGTTGTGTATATATTTTTACCACAAACTGTTCCGTAACTGTTGAGGAAGACCTACACACATCAAAAAAAATTTGAGATCACTAGCTAAAGATGGATATTTTTAAAATTTTACTTTTTAAAAGAATGTGGCTTACGTAACATATTTTTATAAGAAAAATACACTTTTAGAAATTAATGTTTTTTTATTTTTATTAAAAAAAATTGAATTTAAAAGTCCGAATGCAATTTTTACTAATAAATAATTGAAAGAAAAAGAGAATTTAACTAAATATTATCAACATTTATTATGAAATTGTTTTTATTTAGTACAAGATAACTCCACCCCTGGCTCGAACACAAGCGGCAATCCTTCTGGGCATGCTGACAATGAAGTTATCCAGCATTTTTTGTGGTAACCTGTCCCATTCTTGAATAACGGCTTCCCTGATCTCTGGCACCGTCTGGGGAGGTGGCTAACGGTTCCAAACAGCTCGCTTGATAGCATCCCACGCGTGCTCTGTCGGGTTCAAGCCAGGCGAGCCGGCAGGCCAATCTAACGTGGTAATGACGTATTCACACAGAGCAGCGTTGATTCGTTGAGCGCAATGTGCTCGATTATCATCAACCAATACGAATCGAGGGCCATGGTTTATTCTTAATGACCTGACAATTCCATCAATAGCAATGGTTTGGTACAAAGCTGCAGTCATCCAGCCATGATACGGGATTAACGGCGTTCTAGCACCAATCATTATACCGCCCCAAAAGAATACCGATTTCCCGCCTTGTTGAACGCTTCCGGTGGCAGTTGTCTTTTAGCGTTCCCACGTCTTCTAAGGACACGGACGTCAGTGGTCCGGATGAGTGCTAATTCTAGACTCGTCAACGAAGAGACAATTCCGCCAAATGTTTCCCTCGTCTTCTTCTTCGTTTTGGCGTAGTCTAGCCTACTGGAATCTGCGTCGCTGTCGTTCTGTGAGTTCATAGGTGCTCGCCAGGATCTTCTCGCTCGTAATCCAACCTAGCGTAAGCAATTTCTGATGGTCTGAGTGCTGATTTCTAGTCCAGTAGTAACCCGAAAAACAGCTTTTATTTTAGTGGAATTGATTGTTGGGTCTCGGGCAGTCATCAATCTGATGTAATGCTTCTGAGCAGCAGTAAAAACAATTGGCCGACCACAGCGAGGTCGATCAGCAAAGTTATCCACGCCGCGATATCTCCGTAACGTGTTCACGACGCAGGATTGGGATACAGCCACGCTGCGTGCTATTTCTTTCGTAGAATGTCTTTCTTCCCCCAAAGTAACAATTCTTGCTCGTAAAACTTCTGCTAATCCCCTTGGCATCTACATATTTGAATGAAGTCCTTCTCGAGAAGTCAGAAAAAACGTTTGAACCAAGTTGGTCAGATTTAATTTCTTTTTATTCAGAAACAAGGATTTAATTTCTTTTTATACAGGAATTACAATCGTAGAAGAAAAAGAAAAAACGTTTTATTCTACTGTAACAAAAAAGATTTCGTATTTTCAAAGTGATCTCAAACTTTTTTTGATGTGTGTATGCTCATAGTGAAAAATCAATTTTGTTTCTTCCAAGGTCGAAGTATACTGATGCCTACCTCAGGGACAGGGACCTGTAGGCATATACGCCATCGCGTAACGTGAGTGTTTTTGTAAATGTTTTTATATTTTAATCAAAAAAATTAATGACCTGTAAACACAGCCAAAAATGTTTCATTCTTACGATTTCTATGACTGTAAGGCAGTTGAAAATTCAAATTACTTTATGTAATCATAGAAAAAATAATTACACTTTTTGAAAGCCTTTTTTTAAATTGAGATTGCATAAATACTCCTTAACTTCGGTTTTAAAAAGTATTGCACTCTGTATAGTAGGAAAAAAGCTGGTAGAAAAAAACTTCTCTCGGGTAAATTTTACTCACTCTTGCTTCACTTGGCCAAGTTGTAAGGCTCATTTGTGGACAATATTACCTGTAATCGAAAGATTTTAAATAAAATTTTGGTATTCGCATAAATTATCGGTTGGTATTTATATTAGGTTTTTATATTTATTTTATTTTACAATTTATGTACACACACAGAAAATATCCTTCATCATTATGTTAAAAGATGTATGTACAAAGATACCACTTATTCCGAAAGACCTGGATCTGGAGAGTTTGGTTGATTTTCAATTAGACTCTGTCCTAGTAATTAGGTGAAAAAACCTAAAATACCTCATAGCACACTTCGCAAACCTTTGTTAATTTGTAAATAGTGCAATTGTTTAAAAATCGGTTCCGTTATTATGATTTCACACAAGGAATAAGATAAAGGTATAACACTATTTGATAACAAAACTGCAAATATTTTGATGTACGCATCTAAAACAATATATTGATACAACCTATTACGAATTTTTTCTTAGGCAACGCTGCTGTCTTGTTAATGTATTGGCTCATAATATGATTAAAACCATATGTTTAACTTATTTTATCTTGTACATCAAGTTCTGTTTCATTACTGTTTGACAACGATCGTACCAGCAAATCTTTTGTTTTCGTCCTTGACTTTTTGTGCGAAATTATTTACCACGCGTCCTTTTTTATTTACGGTCTCGGCTATAAATGATTAAAATATTATTATGTAAACACAAAGACCGAGCATCCCAGGGGTTCCACTTATTGAATCACTCATATATAAAGCCCTGTTTTCTGGGAGGTAACCTTGTTTGCAAACTTGATGAACCAAGTCTTATCTTATCTCTGCAACTTGAACTCGCCTGGGACTGACATACAGTTTGTAATGAATAACTATTTAGGGAAATTACAAATTATGTTTCTGATTCGATTTTTATAATACAAGTATATACATTTTTTTTGTTATTTTAAATAATAAAAATTTTTTTTAGTCACCGTAGAAAATTTGTTTAAAATCGTAAAAATTGTAAAAATCTTCAAAAATATAATTATTAATAATCAGTGCTGTCACCTCTTACATTAATTACATATCAGCATCGATTATTCATACTTAAAATTAAATTGTCAATGTCTTCCTGCGGTATGAGCACATGAGTAGATAAACGGAACAGAGACAAAGCTTCATACAACCGCACGAATCGGTTGCACTACTACAAGCACGCGGGGCATGTGTGCGTGTCCACTGGCCGCATGTCGCGTACGCGGCGAGACTTGTCAAAAGAGATTGTCAAAAGGCACAGCCAGTTGACAATCTTAGGGTCATTGCGACGCAAGTTGTTTGTTTTGTTAGTTGCAAGTTTTAATATTTTAATGTAAAAACGTGGTATTTTATTATTTATAATGGTTGTTTACTATACTGTGTGTATGAATAATGCTAGAAAAAATAAAGTTGAATTACTGAATTAATGATCTTGAAATATTTAATAAATATTAATTAATAATCTTGTCAATATTTGCAATGAAATACTTAAACGTATTAAAGATTGTAAATTTGATATGCATTGCTTGAAAAAACTATATGTTAGATTCAGAATTTACCACACCATCAAAAGAAACAATAAATTATTAAAAAACAAAAATTATAAACAGAAAATTATTAGAGTTAGTAATTTGTGAAGTATTCTATTATACTGAATAGTAAAACTATTTACTAAAATAGCTAAAATACAAAAATATAAAAGTACCAAAATAGGTAACAATTTTTCACGTTCTTATGAAGCTTTGTCTCTGCTCCGTTTATCTACTGATGTGGTATGAGGTTCCATGCTCTTTGCAAGTGTTCGTAAAGTTGTTGTTTCGTCGTCAAATTTGGTGGGAAATCTCTCAAAGCTCTTCGTTGTAACGTGGCCCAGGCATGCTCGATAGGATTTAAGTCGGGTGACTGCGTAGGCCAATTCAAAACTTGAATATCGTGGTCTCGGAGAGCGGCTGACACCAGCTGCGACGTATGGGATTTCGCGCATGATAATAAATTCCTGGCCCATTTGAATTCTGTGTGGGACAATAACAGACTCTATTAGCTCCTCGAGGTATTTTTGTGCAGTCATGCTGCCTTGGATCCAAACGAGCTGGGTTCGTCCGCGAAGCCGAATTCCTGCTCACCGCCTTGTAAGTGGACCTCCTGAGGGTGCCGTAGACGGCTAACTCTGCCTAGAGTTATCCATACGAATGTTTTTCGTGAATCCGGACGAAACCCAAACCGAGACTCATCGGATAACAGCACCAAATACCATTGTTCGTCACTCCATGGTAAATGCTCCCGAACCCACAAAAGCCGCCGACCGCGATTGCCACGTCGCTATGCTGGAATACTTCGTGTAACTTCCTTCGTCTAACTTCCTTCGTCTCCTTTTTCTTCAACATTCGCTTACCAGCCGCTGGTGGTCCTCCTGGAGCCTTTTTGTACTAGTTGCATCGCTGTGGTATTGGGTTCTCTTCTAGCCGTCCTTTGGAGGAATCGATCCTGTCTGCGTAGTAATACAATTTCTATATGTGTGCCGTGCAGCCACATCCCCAGTACTGCGATAACGTGACCACAACCTTGATATCACGTTTTGGCTGGTGTGTTGGGCCTCGGAAACGACGCGTTGAATAGCACCATTTTCTAACATGCCCGCGGCTCGTAAAATTTCATCTCGACTCAAATGACGCCGTAACATTACTCTTAAAGCTCACACGACACGTTAAATTAAAAAAGAAAAACACTCTTTTTAATTTTCATTAATGAATATCAATAAAACAATTTAAATTTTCCTTAACGAAAATAATTACTAACAATTTTACCGCGGTGTTTTGGTTTTTAATTACATTTTTAATTTTGGAAATAGAATAAAAAGGTTTCAGTCTGTTATAAACTTTTTACAAGGTACACAATAAGATATTCTCCCCTGTAATATATCTGATGAACTGATTCTGAACCCGCCTGATCTTGCCAGACACATTAAATTAAACACAACAAAAAAATTTGAGAATTACCAACTAATACTTAATAAAAGTATTCTAGTATTGTTAAGCATTCTATGCCTAATACATGGTCCTTTTTTAACGATCCATTCCGATACGGTATGCGTCATCTATAGATTGTCTAATCGTTTACACCACAGTTGCTTACTAGAAATGTCAGAGTGCACATCAAAGGCAGATAATTGACGTGGCACATTAAATGTACAGACGTGGCACATTAAGAATACAATCCACCACTTACAGAGCCATGTAAAATGGTAACACATGAGTTATAACATTTTTTATAATCGTTAAAACCACATCCATGTTTATCACAACAACCATCATCTACCGCTATTTTAACATAAATTAAATTTAAATTTACATTTGGCACAATTACTACTCGTACATCATATTTTTTGTTACCTCTTTGTTTCCGCTATAGAGATATCACTAAACCCAGCAGTTTGTAATTCATCACCGCTAGCGATTTTACTGTCATTTTAAGTTTCCTTAAAATTTTTTATCCACTCATGCCTGGACGTCATATGCGCCGAAGCTCCAGAATCTATATACCACTTGTTGCTCTTCACATCACCTCTGACCTTTGAGGCACTTAAGGAGCTTGTTTGGTTTTCATTTGTTTCTTTTTATTCCCCAGTGTCTCTAACATTGCGGACTCTTATGGCCTTGCTCCTTACAATCATTGCAAAATTTCTTCGTATTTGACCAAGTAGGAGAAATGTTCCAGTGAGTTTTAGTTACAGGGCCTATTAAGGATTATACAGGGTGGTTTTTTCAACTGCAAATAGATGGGCTAATCCTTAGCTATGAGGAATATTTAAAATTGCTGAAATGACATACGAGCGCGATTTTGATAAAAAGACTAAAGCTGCATTATTGGATTTTTGAAAAGCATTTTTCGCTATTCCAAATAATTTAGGATCTGATCTATTCCCGTTTTAACAAAACCACCCTGTATGCTTATTTGATAGACACTGTTACGACACCAGGCTTAAAACTGATCACATTTTCCATAACCAACAATTGTATAACAGATAATGAAACCTATCCCTTTGTTAATCCTTTCCTCCCTTAAAAAACCTTAAAACATGATAACCTATCTCCGTGAGGGTGGTCATCAATATCCGTCTCGTCTGAATAGGTGTCGCTCAACTACATTTTAGCTATACTCTGTGATTAAATATCCTACAATATTTTAAAGATTTTCCACGACGCCTGGTCTCTTTCCCACCATTTAGGTAATATTTCACATAAATCAAGCTATAACTTCTGTTTTACTGAATCCATTGTAACAAAATTGGCCGCAGTCATTCCGCAGCTATCAAGAGCAATCTCATACTCTACACCCTATTAAGGTTTGCTTAGTGGATTTTACGTGACGCTCCAACAAATTTACAGACATCCTTTGCGTTTTTACAATGTTGTAACTGTATCTCATTTCTTCACACCGCGCACCAAAGATAACTGTAATCAACCTTTGAACCTGCAACTGACGACCCCAGTTCATTACACTGCGTCCTACTTCTTCTATGGGACGCTCTGCCATTACAAAAGTTGTCTCCTAACAAGATTCTGTGTCTTATTTCTCAATCTTCACCTTCTCAATTTGCTTTAATAATTTACGTCAAATCTGTCTGTTCTAATCCTGCTTTACAAACTCACAGAATATCTCTGGGGAAATTCTAAAGAATTTGTGTTAAGGTACTGGCCCTCTTGTACTGGCGTACTTGTGGACAGTAATTATTATTGCAATTATTGTTTGTTTATTCATTCAAAATTAACAAATTTTAGTTAAATGTTTCAACGCAACGTATTCATAAAAAGTGTTTCGTATTCCTTTACGAAAGTACTAATCAGTTAGGAATAAACATAATTCTTGGACATTTATGGAAAGGTCAGGTAACGCTAGTTTGATGACAATATGTAATCTTAAACTGAACTGCTAAGCCAGACATACAGGTTATCTTTAACTGCCGGCAGCTGCGGACAACAAAAACTTGCCTTTAATGTTTAAAATATTAAAAAATTGGTTTGAGTTTATTGACGCCTTTTTAACAAAGTACTTAAAGGAGTTTTTAGAAATTTAATTCAAATTATATACATTCTATTGTTTAATAAGTTAGCCAATAAAATGAATAAATAAAATAATTTTTACTAAAACAAACATTCCTTAAAGCGCAGTTGAGAATATTTATTTATTTATTATTATTAAGGCACACATACAGGTAACAATCAGAAAGAAATAAGTATATGTATTAATATGGATATTAAACAATCAAATTATAATATTTCAGCACAACAAAAATTAAGTTTCATAACAAAATTACACAAGAATAAAATTGAACAAAGATTGAATTTAATTCTGAAGTTAAACTTCTTTGTAAGATTTAAATAAATTATAAAATAAATTTCATTAAATAAAATTATAATATTACATTACTAATTTCTTATTTAAGAATAGAATAAAGTTGAATTAAATTGTGGGATCAGATTTCATTAAACATTGAATTAAAGTTGAATTAAAATGCAAAATTGGATAACATTACAAAATTTTGTGTATTTAACTGGATTACAATGTGAATAATATCAATGTCAGGACTATATAATATGTAATAAAATAATAGAGAGTGATGTCTTTCTTATATATTACAATAGCGTGTTAATTACAGAGTACAAATCAGGAAAAGCAGTTTTAATCTCAGAACTTCCGATCGATAGTGACTGTGATTGCGATTGAATTTTTCTGGATAAAAAATGACGAAATATAAGAAACTTAGCTGCCTTAGGCAGCCGCATATTATACCACTTACTTTCGTAAAGTATGCATGCAAAGATTAACGACGCTAAAACATTTTGCATTGCAACCAGCTAATGCTTCGCGGTCACTGAGATACGATCATGACAGAAATTTGTACGTTATCGCCTACGTATCGGTAGTCTTTGAATATATGAATTCTTTGTCATTGTCATTCAATGACATTCAATGATTCAAACGAAAATCAATATATGCACCCAAAAAGGATGCGAAACTTTTGCATCGTCCTATCGTCAATGGAGTTGCCATTCGTCATCTACTTCTGTATTCTACAAAAGCCTCTCCAATAACCACTTTCATTCACATTACCATACACCTTCATTAAAACTACGGTCTGATGAAAGCTGGGATGGCCAAGGAATCAATAAAAATGTGTATACAAAATTACGCTACAAAAAACATCACAAAATCTGTAGAGCATTATAACAGTTTAGACAGACATACAGTTAAACTAAATCGGATATACGAGTAACTCCCTAGAAAACCTTATACCTACAAGATGAACTTCTCGACATCGTTCTGAGTGACGCTTGCAGAACTGTATGTAAATCTCGTTTTGTTGCGTGTTTGCGTTCTAAGTACAATCTGAGCCTGCATACTCCTTCACAAAACTCTGGATTTATGTCCTATTCTTTTGTGGTTCAGGCTATAGGCTTTGGGATGGTTTGCCGGTAGAATTAAGGAAAGCTCCTAGTAAACTTTCATTTAAGCTACGCGTAAAGCTCATTTTTTGTCAAGGGTTAATGAATTATATTAATTTTACTATTCCTTTACAAATTATTATTCCACTATATTTTTATTATGTGTATTATGTGTATATATATATATATATATAAACACCTCTTTGCGCACTTGGTTGATCCAGTAGTACAGCAATGTATTATTGACTCCACCTTTAGAGTGCAATAACTTTTTTCCGCTTTCATATTTTTCGAATGGAGTGGCAATGTCGCCTTCTACTCAGCGAGGTGGCTAATCATATTCGTTGGAAAAACGATATCTTCGATATTTTTTAATAGATTTTAACAAGTTGGATCCGTTAACGGTTATTTTTTTTGTAACCGTCCATACTTCTTGGCTCCGAATTATATACAAAAAATTTTATATAAAAAACGTATTTGACATTCATGCATTAATACGTGGATCCATCTACTTTTATATTTGTTATGCTTAATACATTGTTGACTCCACCTTAAGCGCATACACATGTTGGTCTATCCAGTTTTATATTCGTGACGCTTCATACATTGTTATTTTTTTTGTTTGTTTCCCGATTGGCCAGGAGGCAAAAATGCATTCCCGCATACCTCTCGCGCGCGTTACAAGGCATCTGGGACTAGCTTCTAATGAGCACTATCCACTAAAAACCCCCTGAATGACTCGTGCAAATTTTTACCACACAGCCTTCATCTGAGCGACGACCAATTGGAGAAAGAGGTCGCGCTAGCGGGGCCCAGGGGGTCACCCGCTGGGATTACATAGCACTGAAGGTGCTCAAAATGAAAATAAAAATTGAATTAATTCGAATTTACATCAGAATTAAAAGTTGCGGCCTGAAGAGCTTCGAGATCTAGTGTTAGTTGCGTGGCTACGTTCGTGTGCGCGTTTCTCGGTCTAGCGACTTTGTTCTTCAAATCTATGACAGGGGTAGTATACGAGACCGAATCTCGAACCAGAGGATTGGGGTGGGTTTCGGAGCGTTTGAAGAATGCTTCAGAGAGTTTTTTGAGGTTCTGTTGTACTGTAGGTATTTCAAGATCTTTGTGCAGGTCCGCGTTACGTACGTACCAAGGTGCGTTTGTGGCCCGCGGCAGAAGAGATATTGAACTAACTGCAGTTAGTGCAGGACGGGCGGTTTGGCGTGGGCACATATTGGCGAGGCATATGTCATGACGGGTCTAACGCAGGTCTTATAAAGCGTACGTTTGTTGCTGAAAGACATTTCACTTTTTCTACTTAACATACTATATAGGCGGCCTAAGTAAAAACGGGCGAGTTTCGTTACTCTATCGACGTGTGGCTTGAAAGAAAGCGTCTGGTCTAAGGTGACGCCTAAGTATTTGGTAGTGCGCTTCCAGGGGATGGGAATACCTAACATTCGAACGTGGAGACTGTCGGCGACACGACGGTGTTTGCAGAGGAAGTAAACCGCAGAACTCTTGTTTGGGTTCACATCGATGCGCCATTTTTGAAACCATGCACCGAGGGCGTTTACGACCTTTTGGAGTCTGATGACGAGACCCGGGATACTGAGGCCTTTGGTGTAAAGGGCGGTGTCGTCGGCAAAGAGGGCGAGTTCGACGCCTTTCGGCGGAATGGGAATATCGTTTGTGTATAAGACGAAAGAAAACTCATAACAAATGGAGTAGCGATGAGGTTGAAGCAGTAATGCGACATCTAAAACAAATTATAAAAATGAAAAAAAAATCCAGGAAAAGCCTTATACGAACAAGTATTGCGCAACAAGTCAATTCTGCATAAACGAACTTGGATGCAAATTAATACTTACCTCAATAATATTTACAAAAAGAATTTATAATAAAAAATATAAAATCCAAGAACTGCCTGTTTGCGCGACAAAGACAAGCGTACAATTTCATTTAATGGGCTTCACGGAAAGGTTTGTTTCAGCTAAAAAAGAGCTCGAAGTACTCAAGATAACAATTATTTTTAGTTTTTTATTAATGCTAGCCACAATTCTTGTTTCTCTTTTTTTTATTTCAAATAAAATACCCACTGGGTCTGTCTATTGGTCTATGTCATATCTCGTCGTTCATCTCATAGGGCATATGTATGCACGGACATATAGTTCTGGGATTTGTTCTGTTAAAAAAATATTTCTATATTTTTGTTAAAACTCAGAAACGAAAAAATGCATAAGACTGCATTGAATTCAATATTGTGTTATAATATAAGAGAAACAGTGGTTTATTTATATAAGTGTTATATTTTAAGTAACAATGTTTTCCGATATAACCGTTTGTTTTTTGAAATATATAAATAAATTTTCTTATAGTTAATACCACTGCACCAACACTCCGATCATGCAAAAAATATTAGCTGTTTCATTATTTTTTAATGAAAATGATGGATAAATAACAGTGAAATAGCTAAGTTTTACAATTTTAGGGTTGATAAGATGTTATGAAAGGCCCCTTTCGTCTAGTACCTACTTACATTTATGAGATGATTATGAATGACTCTTTGCGGGTTACCATTGTATTTATTCTATTGTAAACATCAACACTACAATAATTACTTTATTATTTTTCTAAACGAAAATATATACTCTTTCGTTCAACATAACGTTTTTTATTCGAAATCAAAAAAATAAACACAAGCACTTTCATGCCTACAGATAAGTGGAGCGACTGCTTATTCAGTCGCTCCACTCATTTATAGGTACTGCGTCGTCGTCGTATGCTGTTCATTATTTCACTCCTTTGTAATTGCTGGTTCTTCATTCATTCTAGTTCATTGTAACCGCTGCGTCGTCGTCTGCTGTTTCACTTTTTGCTGCACTCCACTGTAACCACTGCGTCGCCGTCCGCTGATTCACTTTTTGCTGCACTCCATTGTAACCGCTGCGTCGTCGTCCGCTGATTCACTATTCGCTGCACTCCGCTGTAACCACTGCGTCGTCGTCCGATGATTCACTATTTGCTGCACTCCGCTGTAACCGCTGCGTCGTCGTCCGATGTTTCACTATTTGCTGCACTCCACTATAACCGCTGCGTTGTCGTCCGCTGTTTCACTTTTTGCTGCACTCCACTGTAACCGCTGCGTCGTCGTCCGCTGATTCACTATTCGCTGGACTCCGCTGCAACCGCTGCGTCGTCGTTCGATGACTCACTATTTGCTGCACTCCGCTGTAACCGTTGCGTCGTCGTCCGCTGATTCACTATTTGCTGCACTCCGCTGCAACCGCTGCGTCGTCGTCCGCTGTTTCACTTTTTGCTGCACTCCACTATAACCGCTGCGTCGTCGTCCGATGATTCACTATTTGCTGCACTCCGCTGTAACCGCTGCGTCGTCGTCCGCTGGTTCACCACTTACTTTACTTTTCTGTAGCTATTGCGTTGTTATTCAGTGTATCATGTCGTTCAGAGAATGACAATGCAACAGCAAGTGGAGAGTTGGTTTACTTGTCTCTCACAAGTAAACCAACGGAGGACGATGCAGCGACTACAACAAAGTGCTGTGAGTGAAGAACAACTGAATGGCAAAGCAACAGCTACAACGGAGTGGAGCAAGTGAAAAAGTATTTACATGACAACGCAACAGCTAAAGCGGAGTGGAGTGAGTGATGAACCAGTTTACACTCGTTGCACTTCGCTGTAGTCGTTATTTTGTCCCTTAGTTTACCAATCGCTCCATTCTGCTGTGGTTATTGCGCCACCATCCTCTGGTTCTTTTCTCATGGCATTTTCTGTAAACGATGCGTCTCTCACTGGTAATTCGCTCGCTGCACTCCATTCTAGTCGATCGCTGCCTCGTATACCACTTGTTGCACTCCGTTGAAGTCAATGCGTCATACATATTTCGCTAGTTCACTACTCACTCGAGCATCATCTTCTAGTTCACTCGCTCCACTCCGCTGTGGCTGTTGCACCTTTGTGTACTATCTCTTCACTCGCTCAGTAACGTTGTTACAAAAGGAAAGAGTCCCGTCCAAAAAATAACAAGTCTGAGGTTTGATCTGGAGTCAGGTTACTCCAGACTGATTTCTTGTGAGTTTTCCTTTTTTAAGATAAGATTCTCTACTACTTTGAGGAGAATTTGAGATACTAGCTAGACATTATTAAGTTACTATAGCCAGTAATATAGTAGCCCAAACGGGCCAATGAGGAAGCCCTTGGCAAATGCTGCGCCCTGATTGGTCCATTTGAATTGGATCAACAACTGCTCAAACGCCAAAAAGGTAGATTTGTATAAAAATCCCTTAATTATTATTATTACTTATCATGACACTTGTGGCTCCAAACGGAGCTACATATTTATGGTCAGCTGGCATTGGATCAACAAAAGACACCCTGATCAACAAGTGAAAATGGATCAACAAATTACTACCTATACGGCACGTTGGAGCCACAAAGTGCCCAATATATATATAATATGGAGTGAATATATATCTATATATTTTCATTTTCATATTATATGTTTTTATTTTCAATTATCCAGTTATCTTTTTTCATAACTCCGCACTACTACTACCTCTCCATTAGATCAATGGTTGACTGGTAGAGAATGCCTTGTGGCATTAAGTCCGCCATTTGTACATTTTTTTTTGTGCAATAAAGATGAAATAAATAAATAAATCGGTACGAGCGATTGCAGTTTCAAATAATATGCAATATACCCACACAATACATTGTTTTGGATCTTGTTATTTTGAATGTATGCTCTTACAACTACATTTCAGTATTCATAAGAATATTGTGAAGTGTTGGTGACGTTTTCAGGTTATATATTATGTTTTGTTATATATTGATATTGGAAGATTAGTTAGATGTCTAGTAATATGGTTTAGTAGAAAGTATATTTATTATGAGTAAATGTTTTGTATGTATCATGGAGATGGGCGTTAATGGCGTTAATTGATTAAGTTTGCACCATATATGTACCATTGATGTAAATAAAAAATTTGAATTTGAAATTGGTATATTATTTGTAGTTGACTTTGTTATACAATATTTCACCTGAATATATTTTGTACCGCTCGAGCTTAGCTCTCTGAAGGGATTTCAAGGTGATTCATAAATAATTTTCTCCTGTTTTACATTATACAATGTTTGCTTTGGAGAGTAAGATATCAATGAGAAATGATTGTATTCGTTACGGAAAAATAAAGGTATTATTTTGATAAAGCGTTCTTAACGCAACAGTAAACACTGAATTTCGTTGTTAAAATATATACAACATTTAAAATAAGTGCGTACTTAGTTTTATTAGTTACTTATTTTTTACCCTTCGGTACTTATGTACACATTGTGCTGGCTCTACAGCAATAGCAATAAAAATACTATCTCTATACTATCAAAATAAATAACAATCGAAACACTATACAATCTCCATTCCGGGATCATTGTGTCTTGTTTACTACAGGTTTATTCAAATTCCGGACAATTGCAGCATTGCGCAATAAACGATTTCTGTTCAAGATTTCCGCATTGCTTTATTGCACCGGTACCGGTCCGCCCACGACGCCCGGTCGTCCGGATCCCGGAGCTCGGAAACGGGAATTGAAAACTGATCTTAAATTGCGACGGATACGGAAAAATGAGAAAGACCACACTGTCAGGCAATCCCAAACAAATACGTTTTCTAGTTAGTTTTTAGAGCTTCAAGGATAGCAATAGCGCTTTGAAATGTATTTGCTTTGACTGCTTAAAATTGGAAACGTAAATTTTTCTCTTTGATCAATGTATTATTTTTAGGAAAATTTGTTATATTTATTAGCTTGGTCAGTTCTCTTGAAGACATAGTGAAGAATTCTCACGCTACTCGTAGATCTTCAGGATGGCCATTATTATTTTTATTATTCGAGAAAGTTTGACAAAATCTTCGAGTCCAGAGGTTTTTTCGATTGAGATTTAAAATAGTATATACTGGGGATGTCAAACGCATGTCAAACTCGACAAGTTACTAGTTTGCCGAACTCATTGCAGCGACTGCTTGTACACGAGGGCCTCTTAGATACTGAAAAGTGTACTTTTATCTTGAATTCGAGATATAATGTCACTGAATGAGAATTGCCCTACTGTTGTTCTTAGAATGCACTTACTAAAATTCAATCAATTATTAATTCCTTAATTTTAATTTAATAGCAATCATAGGATTCTCCGAATGCTTAGCTTGATGCAAAGATTGCTCAATATATTAAAGGAAATCTAGTTTATTTTAAAAAGTTTAATTTCGTATAATTTTTTCGTATAATTATTTACTTTATAATTTAATCTAATAAAGATATTGGTTAGTGAGTTGTGAACAGTTTTTATAAAACAACCTTAGAGCTTGAAAGATAATTAAGTAGTCATTCACCATGGATTGCAATGAAACCTGTGGATTTAAATTGCTCACGAAGCGTAACACCACCTGCATTCAACACAAAGCCATTTTAAGTTCAGATGGATATTGATTAACTCCGGCGCAAGCTCACAGCGAGGTCTCGGGTTTAATCCGGTGTTTAGTCGAGTTGATGAACGTGTGCGTCTCACTGGCAATTCCAAAACGTTTCTACAGTATTATAGAATACAGTTGTAACTATTGTTGGTATACACGGAAAATGAATCTATTTAAACCGCCATGCGATTTAGACATCTGACATTGTATCTATATTATTACATAGTAGTTTCATAGCTTGTTACCTGGAATCTGTTCATATGAGATTGGTGAACAACTTACAAGTAACAACTATTCATAATTCATACACCAACGTGTCAATCTACAGGACGAACTTAGAATTTTATTCTTAGATGTTTAATACAGTTTCGAGAAGATTATTTAATAATTAAAAAAAATAGCTTTCGTTAATAACTTTGGAATCAAAGAGTTTAAAACATGTCTTAATATTGATATTGTAATTATAACTCGTTTTATTAACTTATGACTATTTTACTGAACTGCAAGTTCTTCAACAATTGTGTATTTAATTAATAAAGACTCTAGAAAACTTATTGATATCTACTCATTCAATTTGAACAATTTAGAAATTCTCTACGCGGCGGTGAATATTCTTAAACTGATGTTGAATTCAATAATATTTTGAATCGTTCTAAGAATGGCGTAAAGAGCGATCTAAAAATTTGCGAGGCCATCAAGGTTGATTGATTATTCGATTTTAACAGTTACAATTTGTTGAAGCACTTGGTATGTTGGGTTATTTCACAGTTACTAACTTAATAAAATAGATGAATAATTTATCACCATAACTACAATACATCCCGTATTACAGTTATAGGATCCCTTACCCTTTGGTAAACTTGGTAGTTTTACCAAATTATATCTTCATTTCGGAAACAATGTTTATTTTTACCCATCATTTTATATTGAAAACAAATAGATAGTTAATTAACTACAGTCCTTTTGTCCTAAGCCATCTTATATTTGAGGGAATCTGTGGGCGGTCCGCAATTCCAGATCAAGAGATACTCTGTCCGTGCGTTACTTACTAGGTAACAGTGACCACTGGGGCGACTATGATACTTAAAGACAATTAAATAATAGTTTGCTTATTTTCAACCTATTAAGGGCTGCGTAATTTGTTAATGTCTTTGATTTATTTATTTATTTCAATATTCGTTAAAAATTCTTCCAGGTTTATTGAAATAACAGAAATATTTACATAAGTAGAAAATTACCGTAAGTGAAGTCGTATGCAGATTGTGACGGAACAAACTCGAACTTTGTATATAAAATGGGAATATAATCTCATTATACCTACTATTAGGATTTGGCAAAATTAATTTTCAAAAGTTACTATAAAAATACCTAATGACATCCTACGTACCTGTATATATTGATAGACATAATAATTGAGGTATAAACGAGGTGAAGATTGGTTAACGAAAAGGAAGTGTAAAATTATTTGCGATCTTAATACATTTCATTGATTAAAAGGGCATATAAAAGAATGTTCAAATAAATTCACTTATCTAACTTAGAATAAAAGTGGGTATTTATTAATTTAGAATTAGTGTACACTTCTCAGAATCTACATACCTACTAATTAACATAAATACATCTAATAAGTATAACTAAAGGTTAGAAGGTACAGCCATTGGGATGCCTACTTTGTTATTTTAGAGGTTCTCCTCCATTGGTAAGTACGGTCTTATTGGTGACGTTACAAGAAAAATAATTGGGGAATGCTTTCGCATCTACACGTTGATTTTAACTCAAAGATACATTCCTTTATAACAATTTGTTGTACTTAGCCTCGAAATATCACTTGAAATTTAATGCGAGTAAGAGGGTAGATAGTTGCTAGGGCGTTGTGTGGGGAAAAGTGAAGAAAAAAATGCTCCCGATTGGGTATAAATAAGGCAGGAGGCCGTAGAAAGGGGGATTAGATTCTCAGCTTCGGTTCCGGGTGCATTCAATTGTTTGAGTGTTGTCAGGAAGGGAAAATAAACCCAAAGGTCTGCCAGTCCATACATAGTTAAAGTTTTAATTTTTCAGTTGGTTAAAATGAGAATACAGTATTGTTTCTGAAGGTGGGTCCTGTCTTTGGGTGAGTCTTTTTTTTATTGTTGAACTTAGGTTTTAGGAAAGTTCTGCCAGTTCATAGATAAAGGTTAATTTACGAGTATTTTAAGATTATATGATTTTGTTTGGTGGTGAATTCTGTTTAGGTGAGCGTTTATTTTATTTATTGCTGTAGGGTAATTTAATAGGGAAATTATTGTGTATTTTATTCTTTATATATTTATTAATATATATTTATATATGTATATACTTGCATTTTATATTTAATTTTATTTGTAGTAATTGTTGACACACACAGAACACAATACATACATACTAAAATGCTGCCTTTTGTGGCGTGTTTTATAGTTACCTAAATATAATGTATTTATGCATTGCAATGGTGAGATATTCGAAAGGGTTATTTGAATGAGTCAAAATAATTTATTTAACATAGACATTTGTATACTGAGTGTGATAATCTCCAACTTGGTGAAGTTTGCAGAGGTGATACTTTAGAACATCTATCTCCTTATTTCCTTCCTTTATCTTTATGTCAATTGGCTCACAACCACGCAGTCATGAAGTTTCTTGTAACCATTTTCATTGATCTGACTATCTGTTGTTGTGACAAGGACGAGTTCCGGCTCATCAGACTCAGGGAGAAAGTTGGTTCAGGAACTTATTGGCTGAAAAATTGACAAATATTAAAAATTCTTACTTCCTTCCTTTATTTATGTTCATTTTGTGACTTGTTATCTGGCATAAGACCAAACAGTGGTTGAAGTCTCTTGTTATCAATTTCAATGATCTGAGCTTCTGGTGTTACGACAGGATGACCCTCCGGTGCATCAGCCTCAGTGAGAAAGTTGGTTCTGGAACTTCTTGGCTGAATAATTAACAAATGTCATGGAATGAATTATGGATTGGGTTTGGAAACTCTTGCCTGAATAAATAACAATTATCATGAAATGGATATTAAAATTACACTTCTGTGTAATTAGTGACATCCGTGGAAAATGATCCAACTTGGAGATCACACTACTCAGTTTAAATTAAGGTATCTGCAAGATTTGGATCTTGTGAGATAACTTTATTCAAGATTGTGGAATTTATTGTTAGCTTTATTTATTCTCACAATCTCACCATATTCTATCTACTAAAGCTTATAAATCTATTTTCTTACAATGTATTATTATGCATAACTAACACTCGGGTGTTGGATTGGTGAATCCTGGAGAGAGAAAATCAAAAAATGAAAGGATGTCTCTCACATGAATAGGGCGAGGATAGGGGACCTACTCACACCCCCATTTTTTATAAATTCCCAGTACATTTAAATTCATCAAACCTATTTCAACAGTCTTTTATTACCTTATATATCTTTTATTATATATTATATTATATGTACTTATTATATTATATTTATTATATATTTTTATTACAATAGCATTTACTTTCATTCTTAGGTACATTCTTTGTTTCTTATCTTTGTCACATACCTCGGAAAAGAACTTGGTTACTATACAACACATCATAGAGTTCTACCCAACCTTAGACGATCACGCCAAATAAATATTGTATTTTTATTGATAATGTTTTATCTCATGCCAATTATAATTGCTCTTCTATCAGCTGAAGGTCTTATATATATTTTGGATAAGGAGTATAAGAATAAAGTTTGACACTTATATGCTAGGTTTTATATTATGTTTGTGTATTTATTTAATGTTTATATTTATGACATTCCCTTCATATTATGATGATGTTGTGAGAGAGGGGTGGTCGTTACAAGATAATATGCAAAACCACAATAATTATTCATTTAGAACTTACATTTAACCGATTTAACTTTGCGATTCCACAATTGCTTGCTTTGGAATCTTTTTAGTCATCGCTTCTTATTTCTTTTTCATCTGAGCTTAATATGTAGAGTAGCAAACCTTGTATACATTCCTACAATAGTCTTTAAGTCATTTTATGAACAGGATTGTTCGTAAGCTCCAAAACTATCGATCATGGTCACCCTACACCGGACCGTTCGCCCAATATCGTGGACGTGATCCCATCACAATGATTGTTTCTGATCGCGCCTCGACCCGTCGTAATCCTCGCTCATTACACTTATGTGAATGTTTGCCCATTCTGATACATAATTCTAATACAGGCTTAAGATAAGAAGAAGATTACATCGTTATTGGATTCGCCGAAGTTCATAAACATACTTCTCGATTATCATGAAGTCGAAAAGAAAATAATTTGGAACTGAATTAAGTAAATATCTCAGTTTAACTTATCATTTTTATGTTTTAAAACATTACACACAGAGCTGAATTTGTTTTGAAATTGTAGTTTTTTTTCTTCTTTACTTTTCTAATCTATATAATTTCAATACTAACTACAATGCTTATTAAAAAAAAAACAAGTCAAAATCAGTTACGTTTTCCTAAATAAATGACAAAATTCGCATTTTCAACTGGTGTCAAATACCCAATTGATAATTTAATGCGTCTTGCATAAAGTGTATAGATAAATAGACACAGATTAATCGCATGGTACGTTTTACGCTCGACTAGCATTTAAACAATTTAAATCAGTTAGTATAAAAGCAGAAAAGTGGTTTGTTGAAACCAGCGTTCTCATTATTTAAAGTAAATGTCCGTGCTGTGCGTGTACTGAGTCTAGCGGATTCCTGTACTGTACAATACTGTATCTAAGGATAGTAATTAATAAATACTGTATTAAGTTGCACTAGCTTCTCTTACTGATAAAGGGTCAGTATTTCGGTCACTCACTTCCAACTAATATGGTTGAGGAGGGGATGGCTGGATCCCGCGTTAACTCGTGAACGGGCGCCGTTTGAGGGTGTTCGTCGTTTGGATACTTGAGGGGAGGGAGCCTTGCCGAGCTAACAGATGCAGATCAGAATAATGTTGTACAGACAAAAAAGTATAGCCTTGAAGTTTCTTCTTCACGCAGGTTTTTCCGAACTGGTGGTAGAGTCATGTTTTATTTGACGTCGATAAGAACAAGTAATTGTCAATGTTGAGAAATAAATATTTGAATTTGATATCTTTTTTTATTCTGGGTACTC
Source organism: Marasmarcha lunaedactyla (assembly GCA_923062675.1). NCBI lineage: Eukaryota > Metazoa > Arthropoda > Insecta > Lepidoptera > Pterophoridae > Marasmarcha > Marasmarcha lunaedactyla. The sequence goes on from OV281345.1 coordinate 22,786,529, forward strand.
CCAAAACTACTAACAAGTATTATTTCTTCAGTTTTCGTGCATAATCGCGAATTATCTGAAGGTGGCTCACGTATGGTCGAGTGTAGGTGTTGGACGAGTAGATTCACGTTTGAATCAATTGTAACATCTCCTCGTCTTTAAGTATTCGGGGTGAGTACATAAAACCGAATAACATGCATGCGATTTTCGTCCCTAGCCTAAGCCTTCTTCAAGTGCTCTATGTGACATTATTTCGAAGGTAAATTCAAAGCCAGAGATTGACTAGCGTAGTGGACTATAAATTAATTTCTGGAATCACCCTTTACTCAAGTGACGCTGTTGTGCTTGCAGCACGATTATGAAACTTATCGTTTGGATCAAATGGCTCAATTTGATTTGATTGATTTGGGCTGCATGTTAACTGTGTTTCTGAACAATGTAAGTTTTGTTTATGTTCCTCCTGGTTCAGAATTATTCGATTGCAAATCGCTAGTTGTGCCAGCTGTTTATGATTAGCATGAACAGAATTGTTCTATCAATCCAGATTTCAAATTTGTAAAAACAATTTACATTTAACATCTTTACTATATTATACGAATATATTAATTAAACATTTAGTAAGTTAATTATTAAATTTTAGTTTCATCTCAAATGGAGATAGCTGTTTGGGGATTTATTGTATAAAATTCCGTTTTGAAGTATAAAAATCTTATACAATAAACATAATAAATAATCACGGAATATAAATAAAAATAAGGTCTATATAAAGTCATGTAATAAACAAGTAAGGGGAGAACATTTACTAACACTAACATTACTTTGGTTTTCCACAAATGATAAGATCTAAATACAGCAATGTTACCTTCATCAAACTTGCATGTTTCCTGCAAATTCCACGAATTCACAGCTTCAGTGCAAAGCCGCAAGAGGAAAATGAGCTAAATTATTGCGACCAGTACCAGTTGTTTACGTCTTGTTTATTCGTACGATAAGTTTTTTTAGAAACTAATTAACGATATAGTGTCCATAGTGATGACCGAGTAGCATACCGGTTAGTAACCCTGCCTCATAGGTTCGGAGGTCCCAGGTTCGAGTCCTGGACAGGGCATTCATTTTGTGATATAAATTAATGTTTTCTTATTCATGTTGGTTCTCGGGTCATGTATGTTTATTTTGCCCCCCCCCCCTAGTTCGCTGAATGGTCATCCATAACACAAGCTCTGCATACTTTGGCTCCATACAGTTGGTTTGTCTGGCGATTATTATTCGAAGAATTTCGTTACTTTGCCCTGTGTAAAAAGTTTTTTAGGCGTCGTATTCTGTCTTTACTTATTATTATTTTCTTGTTTTTCTTATTTTGATCGCTAATTTGCATTGACTTACAAATAAATTCACTTCGGGTCTGTGTTCAAAAGTGTCCGGGCAAAAGTGGAATGATAATGCAACATGGTGTGAATAGCATACCAGTTTTGATTTGATTGGCCGCCCAACACACGTCCAAACGACATACTGCTTTGTGCTAACTGTCAAATTTTAAAAATTTTAACGATTGAGGTAGTCAAAGTTGCATAAGATGATTTTATTATCAATCTCCTAGTTGCGCACGTCGATCGCAGACGCCTTCCCGCTCCCTTAGCCCCCGCGCTAATCGAGCACCCAAATTTCACTGGTTGTTGCCGTAATAAATAATTTCATAGTTGTATGCCGTAATAAGTTTCTAACGCCGTTTTCACGGCGGAAAGTGGGTTTGTTAACCGTACTTCGTGGAACGTGAGCTTCGTCGACGGGAATTCGTCGTTCCAGGTGCCTCGAGTCTTCGTGTTCGAGTAAGTTATCCGCGTCTTCCTCAACCGCCCTACTGCGTGTAGGGCGGTTTTAGGAAGTTAGTCATCGTTGATAGGTTCATAGTATATATATTTATACATTGTTGTCCCTCCCCAACCCCTCCGCAATGGCCTTCCTAAGCTTTAACGAGTTTAGGAAAAAGTTACTCGAAAGTACTGAAGGCATGTCTATAAATGCTGATAAGTACCGTTTCTTAGATTCTCTTATCCCTCATCTCATGACGTTAATGTCCACAATGGCCCCTCAGGCCACCCCAGTTCCCCAGACCCCTCAGGTCTTAGGCCCTCCCGCGTCCCCTTCCTCCAGTGACATGGAGTGTGAAGTAGACGCCTCTCCGCGCCGCAAGCGCGCACCAGCGACCGAGTCATCCTCGGACGCCACCCCAACTGGCCCTGATGAGCCTCCCTCTTTCGCCCTTGTTAAGAAGCGCTCTAAGAAGCGCTCGAAACAAGACCCGGCGCCCTCGACGCCCGTCCCTACACCCCCTGCGGCGTCTTCAACGCCAGCTGCCCCGGTGTCTTCAACACCCGCTCCGGCCCCAACTTCTGTCAAGACCAAGGTCTCACCACCCGTTTTCCGTCGGGAAAAGGGTAAATGGACTGAGGTTTCGACATTGTGCAATGAGCACAAGATTCATTACACCCGAGCGGCCAACTCGGGTGAATCTATTAAAATCTTAGTTTCGTCGATAGACGACTTTCGTGCTTTAACAAAGCTCCTCACCGATAAGCAATATGCTTATCACACTTATGCTCTGTCAGAAGAGCGTAAGATCAGAGCGGTACTCAGGGGAGTCCCGTTCGAATTATCGAACGAGGCTATCCTGGAGGATCTGCAGTCCCAAGGCTTCCCGGCACTCGCGGTGCATAAAATGCACAGCAAGTACGGGAGGCAACACCCTCTCGCTTTGGTGGTTCTCGCCAACGTCCCCAAGTCCAGGGAGATCCTCAAAGGGGTTAGCACTATATGCGGCCTCTCTGGGATCTCGATCGAGGCGCCTCATCGCCGCAGTCATCCCGGCCAGTGCCATCGGTGCCAGTTGTACGGGCACGCGGCGGCCAACTGCCGCGCACCGCCCAGGTGCGTCAAGTGCCTGGTCCCTCACTTCACTAAGGAGTGCAATCGCACTCATGAAACTCCCTCTCCTCCCGATTGCGTGCTTTGTGGCCAGTCCGGCCACACCGCAAATTACAGGGGCTGCCCTCGTGCACCCCGTTGTATGCGCTCCAATTTCAAGAGGGCGGCACCCAAACAGGCCCCGCGCCTTTCTCAAGAAAACTTTCCGCCGCTGCGTAGCCGGGTTCCTCCGGCTGCAAAGCCTACACAGTCTAGGCCTGCCCCAGAAAACTGGAGGCAGCGCCCCGCATCGAATCCCATCCCGGCTCCTCGCCCATACAAACCCACTCCTCAATCCTCCGTAGCAGACGATATGCGTATCGTCTGCGACGCTATGAAAAATATCGATGTTAGTGAAATCGCAGTCTTAGTCCATAAACTTAGGGCTTCACGTACTCCGACAGAGCGTTTGCTAGCTCTGGCGGAGCATAGTTCCCTTCTCAATTCATTATAGGTTCATTTAAATGAATTGATCCCTAAATCATGCTTCGGCCGACCTCTGCCCAGCCCCGGCTTCACCGGAGGCTGCCCAGAACGGCCACCAACTCATGTCCCTTTGAGCACCTTCAGTCCAACTTTCACTACAGGCGGAAGACCCGCTAGCGGGTCTCCGCCAGCGCGCCCAACTTCCCGACGGGTGTCGCTTCCGATGAAGGCTAACGGTAATAACTACAGCCAACAGGTGGTTTTTAGTGGGTAGGTGCCATTCTGGTGAGTCCCACATATCCCCCCCGCAGAGGAATTTACCAGCGGGCGGTATGCATGACGCATCTTCCACCTCCCTCCCGCGAGGGTGCCTCGGCAGCAAAAAAAAAATCTCCTAGTTGCAGCTACATAAGGTGAAAAATTGTGACAAGCACAAATCAGACTCACCGTCCATTTGTTTTTACGTCAATGTTAATTTGTAGATGCCTTTGGTTGTAACACCCAAACAACTTAAAATAATATCTTAGATTTAAAATCAGTATAAGTACAGATTGTATAGTAATAATATATAAGTGGTCATCTTGCTGCGAATATTTGCGCCGTTATACACAGAAATAATTCATGAATCAAAAAGTACATATAAAAAACATTTGGAATATTTGTTTACGCTTATTGAATGTTGTAGTAAGCTGTTCCGTGATACCCACGTGCGAGTTGTATAATTTTGATAATAGCTTTTACATACTGCATTATTAAATGTAATTTTTCGTATTATTTCTCTACAGGTTATCTGGAAAAAATTTTCTTCCCCGGATTAACTCAAGGCTGCGTTTATAACATTTTACGCTAAATTACCCTGTTTCACGGATGATAGGGTTTCCAGATTTAAAAACTCATCATAGAGTAAGTTGGTTAGCTGCTTTGAAGGGACTTTACAAAGTTTTGGAAGAAATCATAATTAGCTTTAAAGGTAAAATTCCTAAGAGTAGTGTAATCACACAATATTGTACAGTTTAGTGAGTGGCGGTCTTTGAAAATGAAAAGAGAATACATTAAATTTTATACGTTCTCAAAATAAGTTATACAAATATGTGGCTTCTCAGAACCTAAAAAATATTCTACAGTTTTTACCAAAGGGATAAGTAACAAGAAATCATATGTTGAACATTATTTCATTTTAAAGTCTTTCAGGTCTTGTGACAATCCCGATGGAGTATTTGGCATACAGCTCTAGCTAGCAATAGGATCATAGAACTATGACAATGTAACATTATGTGACTCTAGTGGTCATATATGACGACTACGATCAAAAATAGTATATGATTGTTTGAGAGCCTCCTAAGACATATCTGCCATTAATTTCAAAAGACGTAATAACTATACATATAAATAATATACGACGGAAAGACACATTAAAGCAACTAATTTACAACAATTCAGAGCGCACCAACTTTAACAATAGTTTGTGAGGTAATTACATAACTTTCACTAAATACTCTATACGTTTACCAACTAGTATAATAAACTGCTTAACTTGTTTCTAACTTTGTTAGAATTTATTAATTTCATAATCATTGGTGTGAAAATGTCTAAATGATTTTTAACCCCCGACGCAAAAAGATTTAAAAAAATGTTTCAGACCAAATCAAAAGAAGGAACGAACACGACTCAATAAGGACAAGTGCTTTGTTTGAAATAAAGTAGGTTTACGTACTCAGGAAAAGTTTGGTTACACACTGCTAGTTTCAGCCGCGTGTTTGACAAAATTTTACTCGATTTTTATAATGTTCAAACACCCTTGTTTATTTATAAATTGTCATTTGTATATTTGAAGGAGATAAAATTTTCTGTCTCAATGCTATCAAGCCCTTGGAATATCAGGATAAAAATTGCCAATGTTACTCCTAAAAACCATAATTATTATGGTCCACTGCAGAAATATTTTTTTAGAAATCGGTCACGTAGTGTCATAGTGTACCTATAACTAACAATTATTTCCTTTTATATTTAGAGAGGGCAAAATATGATAAAATAGGACTTGATTTACTTAAAATAGACTTTAATTATTTTGCCACAATAGCATATGATTCCTATTTTAAAACAAAACAGCACTTGTTAGTAAAATTTTTTTCAAAACCTTTTCCAATTCTCACAGTGCGTATCGCAAGATCTGCTTCATGAGTTTGTGACTTTATACTTTTCTCATTTGCTCCACAGAGTTTCGTGTTTCACTTGAATGGAGTTGCCAACTTAATGACAGCTTTCCCAGATTAAGGCTTTTTTATTTGGTATTTTATTCTTGTTCTTTTGAAGAAAGAAAGTTCAGGTTTTCAATGAAATTGTTTGATTTGTGCTTTCCCTTCTTTGTATTTACAAATAACAAACAACTTACTGTCTTTTAATTTTTCAATGAACTACGTACATTATATTTTTAGATATACGTATTAAATTTTTTATAAAATTACTATTGTTATTACAAAATAATGCCCTGTACATTTTATCTAGATATTCTTCTTCACGTAGATGTCTATATAAAAGATTAAATTCTGTATTGCTTGTGGAGTGCTGAAAAGTTTGTATTACGAAATAGAACTGAGAGACTGTTGGAATACGGTAGTCCAATATGGTGTCCGCACTACAACGTTCACATTGAAAATATAGAGAGAGTTCAGAGAAAGTGCTTAAGGATCTTATGTTATCGTCAACACTCGGGGCGCAGCACGCCCAACTATGACGCTCGTCTGATTAAATTTAACGTACAGAAGCTGGAAGCACGTAGACAATATTTTGATCTCCTCTATTTTTATAAAATAGTTCACTCCTTATTAGACGTACCTAATTTACTTCCGCAAATAAACTTTAACATTGGTTATAATGCTCGTAGATCCAATCAAACAGGACTTTTTGCTTTGCAAGTATTTAAAAACAATACCTCCTTTTACAATCCCATGGTGGGCATGGCTCGTCTGTGCAACAAAATCGCCAAGAATAACCCGGCATTCGACATTCTATTACCGAAACAAGTTCTGTTTGTTGGGACTCTTAAAAATATCGTTTATCAGAATAATGTGGCCTTGATTTAATGGAATTTTACGTTTATTTCACCATTTTTTATTTTGTAAGCAGGTTGTGTATGGTCTAAATTGTAATGAAGGCTAAGGTATTTTTTAAATTATATGCGATTTTGTCTATATCAGTGTTACTTGATGTATTTTTTTTATGTACACATTCTTGTGGGATGCAACCTAGACTTAAGTATGTTTAAAGTTTTGTTTTAATTAATTTTATTAAAGTTGTATTCTGTTGTGTGTAATAAATAAATAAAATAAATAATCACATAGACTAACCTTTTTGACTATTAACTTAAAATATCGACTTCCGGAAGTGGGAACATCCTAGTAAAAACATTTGGAAGTCCCTGATAAAATCTACTCCACAACAGCAATTAAAAGTTGACGACAAATTGAAATTAACATTGGTTTTAATTGTTTGTTAACGTTCTCAAAAATAGGAGAAAATTATTAACAATTGTTGTTTTTGTGTGATTCAAAATTAATATGAATATTTGTTCTTAAATCGTTATTAATAAAACTTGAACGTCTCTTCTCTTCTCTTCTATATAAGCAGTTGCTCTGACTGGAGAGTCACGATCAAATCAAATCATGCAGTTAGCTTATTTTCAAGTAAATACATATAGCGTGATGTACAACACATCGCCGGCTTTGTAAAAAAATCGTTTTAAACCTCTTCATTTCGTGACCATGGATCTTGATTTACGTTTCTACACATTTGTTTATGTATCCACAGCGTGTAATGTAATGTAAACTTTTTGTATGGTTTATGATGTGGGCGTGGATAAAGATTTGATGATGCATTGAGTCTATATCAAGATAACGCTAGACTACACTCTTCTTTAGTTCTAACTCAGTTTGGCTGGAAAGTGCTAATGCATCCACCAAACGTTGACCCATTTGATCATTTAAGCCTGAATTGATTTTCACATTTTCATTTTCTTTTTATGTTTTATATATAACATAAAATTTACTTTATACAATTTTATTTTAATTGATGTACATCAGGTCAGGAAAAGAGTTTCTTCGTATTTTACTAACATTAAGATTATTCCTAAAAGTCTAGATCCATCTGTTAAACTTTAAGGATCCAGTATTTCCATTCAGCAAGAAGAAATAACTGTTCGTGAGATATTAAATTACAAAGGTGCCTTTCCTATTTGTTGCTCACAAAATTTTGTTGAAAATATTTTATTTTCGACACAGATTTAATGCGTTCAAATATCACGATCAGATTATGACATAAATTTTTTCAGACTTGCCATCACGAATCCCTCAATGAGTCAACTGGTGTCGTAAAAGCTACAAAACGTCGTCGTGTAATACAGTCAGGTTACAGTCAACAAAATCGAAGACATCTGATAAGACATTTGTACACTTAACAGCTGATCTGTTTGAGCCATTTTCCAGTAAGTTATCCCAACCCAGGCTTTCCTGACAGTTAATGCTCAAAGCAAAATCTGATATAGCTTAATTATGTAACAAACAAGTCGCAAATTTCGGAACACTACAGAGGTTTAGCGTGCGCCTGAATTTTGGTGTCTCGGGCACACGTCATGGGGTTTATAGATATCAAATTAAACTAAACGATTTAATTGAGAAATTCCTTACGAGAGACTTTAGCTGGGTTTGGATAAATTAAATATTTATTATAAAAGAAAATCTCATACAAAATATAGACTTATCCTCCTTCGAATATAAAAAAGAATTCTGCGAAAAGCCTGCACAGGATTTAATTAAAACGAGCTTAAAAACCTTTCCATCGTTGGGCGAGTTGAAAAGAAACGCTTATTGTGCTTAAACGATGGAGTCAGTCACTTCAAAGGGTTGACAATTTATTAACAAAGTTTTAAGAAAAAATAAATTCCATTTTATGCTTTATGCTTATCGTGGACTGAGGGGCTGTAAAATTGATGACGTTTATATTTAGCCCCTTAAAGTTAGGCTTTGTTTTTTGTGTTTTAAATACAAAATATGATTTAGGTACCTACGTTGTAATTATCAAGTTCCTCAAATAGTACTTTTTTTAAAGATAGTGTTTTAAAATTGTAGACTAAGATCAAAGAAATCTAATAATGGTTGAAAATCAAACGACCTCTTCTAGCTAAAAGTTATTGTTTTTGTTTCATGAAATGACAGCGTATTTTATTATTTTATTTGCCCGATTGTCAATTGCACTACAGGATAACGGTTATTTCCTTTAGCCATGTTTTATGCATAGAATAAAACATGGCTAAAACTCTAGATCATCAGTGTATCCATTGTAAACTTATATGTTCTATCAGACTTTCACTAAATGCTATTTAAAATGTAGGTATAACTGAAACATTGAGTCAATGTGGTCAATTATGTTATCTAAACCTAATAAATATTCCATTTAAAAAAAAGTTTTGCAATATCTCTGCCGCGTTCACGTGATTTACTTGAACAATAAAGTAATACCAATAGAAACTAACTTAGCTGCATAAACAATCCGTTTGAATGTTCGAGTATTGAATGGCATTTGCGAAATGTTAGGACAACGTAGTCATAGGTCAAAATTGGGGAACGAAATTGATGTTGTTACAGTGGAATTTCGGTATAAGACAACTTCACTTGTTAAATTTGAGTTTGTATTTTTTTTCTTGATCTGCGTATTCTTTATCTTCGTTAGTAGAACTTTGTTTTGGCATATCGGTATTTGATGTCCTGTAAGAGATTCAATTGCCTGAACTTCGCTTAATACTTAATTAATAATAAATATAATAAATTATTCAAATAGTCTTAAGAACAGTGATAATTGTTTTCTTTGTTCAACTCAATTCTGTCACTCCACTCCGTCTGTTTTACAACGGCAGGTGCCTCATACACTCTGTGAGTCTCGAGGGGAATCCTGCCAACTGCACGTGATTTCTCAGTATGTTAACACAGGAATACCGTAACGTTTAATATTTAAATAAAGCTCTTATACTATACACAGGAGGACAGTTTAAAACCAATTTTGTTTTATAGCTTATTAACTTGAAGTGGCAGTATTTTTTTTTGAGAAGGGCTTGTCTGTGGTGCTGCTACAATCCATTATGTGGCTATGTTACAATTAGAGGAATAGAAAATGCAAAAAGCATACAGTCCGTGTGTCGTGACTTGCAGTCAGGTATGACTCAAGCTTAATTTCCGATAAAATCAATGTCTAAACCAATAAATACTATGAAACATATTTGCAGCACCTTGCCTGACTAGAACGCCAGTAAGATAGTGCGCCACCGCTACACGCGGACCTTCGTTCAAATTTTATAACATTCCTCGGCCGCTGGGATATTGAACTTACCTTTCTTGCGTAAATATAATAGTAATTAATTTAATTAAAACTATATAAGTAACGTACACAAAGGAATAATAAAAGAAAAATTAATTAATACATAAGAATATGGACTGCACTCAGGGACTGCTCAGTAATGAATTTTCGTAGTATTTTTTTTTTATAAAATTGTTACTAAATATCGTTGCTAGTGAGTCTCTGTAGGCTTTGGTTTTTTAGCGTACCCATCGACTTGGCACTTGCCTGACATACCTCAATGACATGTCTGAATTCAATAGTATTGGTACAGGTCATTTGTGAGCGCGCCTCTGTATTACTGTTGTCAGCTTGTACTTGCAGCAACTGTGTGTGCAGGATAAACATGTATGGATTGTATTTAAAGGTTATTTAGTGTTTTCGAGATAAATAAGACATAGAAGTATTTTTAAGTATTGCGTATGGAACTAATTAGCGAAAAGGCATTTTTCACAATACTGCATAGTAATTTAAACATAAGAAAAAGTGTTTTTTGTAGGTTAATTTTAATAACGTAATTTTAATAATACCCCAAAAACCTGTGCCATCTTTCAGCTCTATGCCAATTATTGTTTATTAAAATATTTGTTTTTACTGGACTAATGTAGAGCTCAAAATGCCTCTTAAATGATCTTAAATATACTTACAATATGTCGTAATCCTCCTAAAGATCATATTAAAGTTATAGGCACGGTACGAATTAGCGAATTTTTTGATGTAAAATGCTAGAGTTATTAATGGCACGGTTAATAGATATAAGTAAATCAATCACTTGTGAACTTTAATACTGAATATTACTAATACGTAGATACGCGATAATTTAAGGACATTTGAACTCTAGATAACACTAGTACTATTGAAAATCCGAAAAACAATCAACTCTTGCCAAGATAATTGTATGAACGGAAGCGACTTGGATTCGACAATGACATCTCTTGAATAGTAAAATTTTTAACATTACGTTAAATTCATTGTTGTCTCACACTATTGAATGTCAAGGACTTGTGGAAATTTCATAAGATAGTATTGATGTCTGTATTGCCTATTTACATTTATATAATAAACAAAATTGCTTTCGGTACAATTTTTTTGATATAAAAAATTGTATGTCTAATAAGATTTGCAGTTTTGCAGCACTGATAGTGTGGCTTTAAATTTTACATCTGAAATGCAGATGAATAATTATAAGGAGAAACATCAATTTGAATAGAAATATATTTTTGTTGCATAATAAAACATCTCACAGTTATTAAGGGCTAACATCTTAGAGTGACATACTACAAATATATCTTTTGTCCTTATTTTACGTGGGCAAAGCCGCGAGCAACAACAAGTATTTGTAATAACGGGAATTTCTAAAGTCATAACATATTTTAAATACAGGTAGATAACATCTTATTTTTCTCTTGAAGTACCTACGTATGAAGTTTAATTAATTGAAGTGAATGAAGCAATCAGTTCAGTAAAATTTATTTCTATCATTCACCACAGATGGCAATCAAACGTATGAACTCAAATTGCTCACAGAGCGCGACACCACCTCCAACACAAAACCCTATTAAGTTCAGGTGGGTATTGGTTCACTTCGGCAGCAAGCTCACAGCGGGGTCTCGATTTGATCCTCAGTTTTAACTCGATTTGACAGAACACGTGCATAATACAGCATATTCAATGTTATCACAGTATTGTACAATAGCATTATAACTATCGTTCTAACTCATGGAACCTACATAAATAATCAACTTGCAATTCATAATTCTTTAAGAAGCAGTAATAACACACCTCCTTAGATTTTTGCATACCGAGTGAAGGTTTTGCGGCTTTTCCTTTCTGTGTTGTTGCTAAGCGATGTGCGATTTACCTGCCTGTTTTCTCTCAGCATACAAAACGCTACCAATAAGTATCCAGGCGAAGCTGTTCTGGTGGAAAGATTTAGTGAAGTAATGCACACTCTGGAATTGTAGACAAAATTGTGATATTTGTGACAAACATTTTTAAGTGAAAAGGAAAGTCAAATGATTCTCCTCCAAGTTAGTGATTTTTTTAATAAGTGTAATTACATTATATTTACTTCAATATTATATCATCTGACTACACGAAGTTTTATAATATTTTCGTTTCAATTCGGTAAGCTGGTTCAAAAATATGTCTAAGTACTATGTTTTTTTTACGTTTCCACATTCAACGTGAGCTGTGGGTTTGGCAGCGGCGCAGCTTTTTACAGTGGAGTATTTGCAAAGTGTACTTAACGAAGGAGTATATTGTGTTAGGCTTCTTATGTATTTTAAAATTCCATTATGTGTAGTGTACAAAATGGCATCATCAAACTATTTTAATTTTATAAAGTTCTTAATACTCATGTACATAATAATGATAACTTATTTTTTTATTTTAGGATGAATTGTACTCCAAACTGTCGGCTAACCTCTAACTAATGGAACGGTACCTTAAAAAGAAGAAGAAGGAATAATTATTTTTTGGAATTGTTCTTTTTCCATAATCGTATGTTAGATTAACCTTTTCAAATTAGATCGTAGGAAATTTATTTAACGCCTTCTCATTCAATTTGAATAATTTAGAGTGCCCTCCGAAGCGGTGAGCATTCTTCAACTGTTGTTTAATTCAGTAGCCATTTGAATTATTCTAAGATGGCGTAAGAGCGAGTTTTGCGAGACCATCAAAGGTGATTGACAATTTGATTATCACAAGAAAAAACAATTTAATCTTCTTATATGTCGGTTAACTCAAATTCTCCATACATTTTCAAATTTCCTTTTTAAACCGAAAGAAAAATTTTAAATGACTCTTCGAAGATTCTCGTTTTATTTCCTTTTCTCATGTATGTTTATTTACACACACTCAACTAACACTTACAGGAACAAACAGGATTTCCGCAATTCCAGATCAAGAGATACTCTGTTCGGGTGCTACTAGCTAGGCTACAGTGACCACTGGGGTGGCTATTGTGAAGTTACAGTCAAATTAGAATCATTTAAGAGCTGTGTGAATTACTCAAATCAGTTAGTCATTGTTACTCACATAATTTTTAACGATTTCTATTCAATCGATTACAATACGAATTATAAAACCTTCCAGCTTTATTTACATAAGTAGAAAACTTACAAAACAAAAAAAGAAAAGAAATCAAAGTAATACAAAACCTAAATAATTCACATAGGGCAAATATGGCTTTCTATATTTGCATGAATTCGAGATATATAAATATGTTACGAATCTTCAGAAGGACTCTCTTCTAAAATATAACTTCCTCAATTAGAATACGGTTACTGTAAGATGTCCATCTTAGCTTAATATGTGAATCGGCAAAGCGTCACATATTCCTTTAGTCTGTAATTTTTTTCCTTAATCTTTATTTTTTAAAGGGATTTTACTTTATAAATATGTCAGTCCCATATTTATACAATTACATAATACTATACTAAAACAGAAATATGAATACACCATTCATCATACACAAAAATATGACACTGGTTGACGCAAGTGTGCAAGAACAATTTCATAAACTATTTGTGCTGGAGTGTGTGGGTTCCGACGAATAGCTTTGGAAAATTCCTAAGTCCAACAAGTTGATTTTAAGAGTAGTTAAAGCATTATCTCTAACACTCTGGTTCTTGACACATTCCATCAAGATATAGTATAAGTCTTCTCCTTTATTGCAAGTTTCGCAGTATGGTGAATCAATTTTAAGGTGTTTGAACTTTTTTGATGGAATGTGTCCTGAGCGACATCTCAGGGCCGTTTTAATAAGCAAAACTTTCATGTCACAGTTTTCAAACCAGGGGGAGTGAGGAGGCTTTGCTTGTATTGTTTTATACCAAATACCTTTGTTAGTTGCTTGCATGTCAATTTGCAATCCCAATTTTTTTGACATATTTTTTTAATACACTTTAAGTTGTTCTGAGTAATATGGTGTTAATATCTTAGTTTCATGAATGTACCTCCTTGCATCATGGCATCTTTGGCAATAGCGTCAGCCTCCTCATTACCTCTTAAATGGACATGAGATGGCACCCAGTGCAACATCAGAATAGCACCTTGTCTTTGAAAATAAAATATTTGCTGAAGAATTACATAAGCTATAGGAACTGCTCTGTGTCCATGAGCACATTTCAATAAATGTTGGAGACCACTTTGGCTATCCGACAGCAAAACGAATTTGATATATTGATTGTTGCGTGCGCAAGATAGGGCTTCCGAGATTGCAACGAGCTCCACTGACATGATGCTGACAATATTATTATCAAATTCGTATGCACCATACTGCATTGTGTTTTCTTTATAAAAGGCCGCTCCAGCCCCAGTCACCCCTAGACCCATCCGTATACAATTTAGGCCATCCACTATACTTGTATTTATTTCATGTATGACAACTGATTTCATAGCGTTACTTTCATAAAAAATTTTTGGTTTTGTGATGAACTGCAAATTTATATGTATGGTTTCCAAAGTATTTATATAACTGACCCAAATTTTCAAAGAAAACATCTCCAGTGGTGCAGAGCAGTGTACATTGTTATCTTTACAATTGTTATAGGTGGCTAACAAAAGAGATTGTTTATTATTTCTGTTGCAGTAATTGTAGATAGATAATTCAGATTTCATAAAATTGACTACTAAATTGTTGGCAATACTTTGACATTTTAAAATAAATCTATATGCTAAATAATGTCTCCTTATATATAAAGGTGGGATACATAGCTCACACTCCATTACATGAATTGGTGTGCTTCTCATCAGAAGGGCTCATCAGCCAACCTATGACTCTGAAAGCTTGATTTTGTAATGTGTCCATTGTCATACAAGAAACTTGCATAATCTAGCCTGCTGCGTATGAGTGCAATGTAGATTTTTCTTAAAAACTTTGGATGGATGCCTCACTGCGGTCCAGTTAAAACTTTTAATATTTTAATACATTTGGAAGCTTTTCGGTAAAGTTCGTTAATATGTCGTTTCCAAGAAAGGCGTGTATCTAGGTGAAGGTATTTTGGACACTCAGTAAATAATAGATGTTTGTTGTAAATTTTTATAGTGACTTGGTCCCGTCCTCGACCACGGCTAAATAAAGTTAGTTTTGATTTGTCCGATGAAATATTCAATCCTAGATTTTCTAAGATGTGTGTAAATTTAGCACCTCTTGCATTTTTTTTCACTAACCTGTATATTTTTGTTGCTTGTACATAACTCTGCTGTCGCTATATTAAATAAAAGTGGGGAAAGGCACTGCTTGAGCAAGGCCGGTGTGAGTATGACGAGTTATTAGGTTAGCCTCACTGCTGTTTTTAATGTACAAATGTCTATCGCATAAGAAGTTCCAGAGACATGAACAAATTAGTTTCCCAACCTTCATTGTGTATAAAATCATTTTGAATATCAATGAAACAAGCTAATGTAGGAATGCTTTTCTTAAAGTTAAACTGAATATAAGTAGTAATTTGGGATAGGGCATCTAAGTACGAGAGAGGCTTTCGAAAACCAACTGTCTTGTTAAAAAATATTTTTTGTCTTTCAACGTACCATTCCAAACGTTTCATAATCATAAGATGAAATATTTTACACATAAAGGTCATTAATGCTTTCGGACGGAGTTTAATTTCGGATGATTCATTATTAGCTTTAGGAATAGGTATAATTAACATAGATCTCCATTGAAATGGAATGTACCCGGACTCAAAGAACACGGTTCTTTGTTAAACGACATCTTTTATCGACCACGGTAACCCGGTGTTTCAGATTAATTTTCTGATTACTGTCTTTGATTGAAGTTGATTGATTGAAGTTCTTTTTACTATTTCCATACCGGCAAACTTTTAGTTTTACTTTATAGTTAGTATATATTTACGTAAGTAAATTTGAATTATACGATTAGTAGATTAGATAGATAGATATAGATGAGTAAGATTTAATTTACGATTGTAAGTGTGGCTTGGTTTGATTTAACTGATTAAACCACTTGATAAATCGCATTATTTTGCAAACACGATATAACATACAGTGATAAGTATTGTAATTGGGCTGTAAGCTTAAATAAACAATTCTACGAAAGTCACAACGTTTAAAATATGTTACAAATATGATGCAATTGTCATTTAAAAGCCCAAAGAATTTTTATTTAATTTAGATCTACAAACTCAAGTATTACCAGCGCACGATGTAACAAAAGATTTTAATCCTAGTGGGAAGCGGCAGGAAGCAAAAGCAACTAAGTATGTAATTATAAAATTTTAATTATTAAACTTGGTGACACTTAGTTTAAAGCAAAAACCTTTATCGTACTTTGAATCTCTGATTCCAGATGTGTCTTTACTTTCATACAAATATTTGCGCAGCAGCCGCGAGCCTCAGGGCGAGGTGTTTTATATAATTTTGACTCATTAAACAAATTTGCTACCATCAACGTTTTTACAACATATTTACTTACTTATACGGAAAATTTACATGAATTTTCATAATGTTACAGGTTAATTCAAATATTTGTCTGCCCGGAATGGAGTAATTTAAAGTTGAGAGTTAACTTATTTAATGATTTAACTTTTTCTCATTCAAACTACTGGGTTTCATTAGACCTTTTCATACAGCTGTCACCAAACATTATGTCAAAAATATACTTTTGAAAGGAACGTAAAAACAAGGAACACCTTTCTTACAAGTGAGAGGAATTCGATAAATTGTATTCACATATTCAACTTTTTCGTTTTCTGCAACGGGACCCAACTGAAATCTGAATCCGCAAGGTGCAAGATAAAACGCAGAGAGATTATGTTCACAAGATCTCATTGTTACAAATATTGACAAGAAATCAATCTGGGTTTTTTTGGCAAACTTATAAGCTGCTTATTTTGGATCCGATTTCTTAAATAAAAAACAGTATCAGGCTCTTGATTTATAGCTTGTTATTTCTTCATGATCTCATTTCCCTACCTACGATCCACTTAGAACATAAAGCTTAGGTACACCGTATTAATTTCAGATGTTAAGGCCAGGCGTTCCAGGTTCGAGTAGTTGTACTATGGAACAAACAAATAACTCCATTGAGCAATTTGAAAAAAACACTATATTTCTAAAGTGTATTTAGATGCTAGAAGTGAATTTTCACGATTATTGTATTTTTGTTGCTTAATGTATAAATGATTCCTATTTAACTTCAAAGAAGAACGCCAAACCGAAATTTTCAAACAATTGAAGAACCTGGCTTTAATATAGAGTACCATCTCAGTGTGAGTCCTACCAATTAAAAACCTAAGCAATGAACCAAAAGATATTGTAACCCCAACAATATTTCACTTAAGTCCCTCCCAGTAAAAAGTTCATAATTAAGTTTTTTGAATGTTGTGCCAGATTACTCCGTTCTCAGATTATACAAACAGAAAGATATGCCTTCTGCGTTAATTTGTTCGGCTCCAGATGTCTCCACATTTCTCCCACAAATTTTACTGATACAAAAGAAAAAGTAATCAGTATGGCACACATTAGAATATTTCTTACGCACACAAAAAATTTGCAACTCCAATAAATCAACTTAACATACACATGCGAAAAAAAGGTGGCGTAGCCCGTAGTAGCTACGGCTGACATGTACACTATCGCATACGCTACATTACTTGTACTTGTGTTTGGTTGCATTGCAAAATTAATTGTCGATAAAAGAGTGTCGATGAAATTTGATTCACATGCTATTTTTTCATCGACTTCAATTTTTATACGTATTTTTATATTTAATTCGAAAATAAAACAAGTAATTCGGTAATGAGCTATTTATCTATATATCAGTAAATTTCAAATATTTATCTATATAATAAGATACTATAAAATGATTCATTTTTCCATTACAGTTTTTATTAGCTTATTATGCATCGGTGAAAGATGAAATTGGTGAAAGTTTATTTGTCAAAATATCCATCACACTAATCATACTCGTATACAGCTCTAAGTCATAAACGCAAGCAACGGCCACACCACGAGTTATGGAATAAGTGAGCGCCTCCATATAAACAGTTATCCATTGCGTAGCTAGAATTGTAGATTCATACATTTGTAAAGCAAGTAATGTTTGTTTCTAAAAAAGTAGTTGTTCTGTTATTTGATAAACTTTTATAACCAGGAAATTATGCCACTTCGTCGGTGCAAAGGATATTTGTATCTTGGTTTTGCAACAGCCACCGACAAAATTCAACCCTGCTCGCTTAATCTGCACGTGATCCTGCACGGGCTGATAATCAAACGGATGTTGGCCAGACGCATTAAGCAAACGCCACACGTACATTTGGCTTACAAGAAAGCGTCTGGCACCTTGTCTTGTGCTCGCTTGTGGGTTCCTGTTAAAGAAGTTCCGTATCCGTCTGTACAGGTATTCCGGACGAATAATCGAACTTCCTCTTTCCTGTGCATGAGCTGGAACAGTAAACTGTCCATAGTCGCGGAGATTTTGAACCATGCTACGAATCAGGTTCTGTGTCGGCACTAGCGACTCGGAGTAACGTTTCTTCGAACTTTTTTCAACGTTCTTACCAGCAAATACAAAAAGCTTGAATGATTAATCTTAGTGACATGCTATGGGTCTATGACAGTTAAACGTACCAAATAGGGTAACCATGAGACTCAGTAAATTAAAAAAAAAAAATTTTATTAACGAATCATCAAACAACGTTTGCATATTTTTGCCTATTGTCACGTTCACATGTTTACGACTTATGTTTCACCCGGTATTACTTAAATTTGTAAACTCATACATAATGTAAAGCGGCCCTGTGCATGAGCTGGAACAGTAAACTGTCCATAGTCGCGGAGATTTTGAACCATGCTACGAATCAGGTTCTGTGTCGGCACTGGCAACTCGGAGTAACGTTTCTTCGAACTTTTTTCAACGTTCTTACCAGAAAATACAAAAAGCTTGAATGATTAATCTTAGTAACATGCTATGGGTCTAAGACAGTTAAACGTACCAAATAGGGTGACCATGAGACTCAGTAAATTAAAAAAAAAATTTAATTAACGAATCATCAAACAACGTTTACATATTTTTGCCTATTGTCACGTTCACATGTTTACGACTTATGTTTCACCCGGTGTTACTTAAATTTGTAAATTCATACATAATGTAAAGCGACCAACCCGTCCTGCAGTGTCAAATCTATGCTCTAGCGCATGGCGGCGCGGCGCAGGCATCGAGACGCTTCGTGTCTAATGTTTTTATTTGGTTTCCTGTCGTCGGGCAGGGGGTTTTCTTTAGGGTGGATTTTGATTTTCACTTAGCACTGAGGTTTCTTTTTATCTTTTGTGAAATGTAACTTTCGTAACTATTCAAATCGAATCTTATTAACGAGATTACAACTTTCGTATAATACTGTCGCATGTTGCCCTGAAATTTATAACAAAATAATACAAAAAGAATTAGTGACTCAAATTATTTAAAACTCATTATTTAAAGCTATGTAGTCGACCATTAACTAATTTACAGAACAAAATTTGAATAAAACTGCTTAATTGTTTGCTATCACTAAAAAGCATTGGAAAGTAAAACTTTCATAAGAAATAACTTGCTTATCCAAATATTTCATCAGATAAAAAATAAAATATGGTGACATTACGGAAAACTTATTGTTCTTAAAATTAAGATTGCCAAATCCTTTATCTAGGATTCGTTTTGTTACTCTTTTATTAGCACGAGGCGCATTTAAATTTTAGGTTTAACTTTCACATTTAGAATATCATGGTAGATCGTCTACTTTTTGTTTAGTTATGATCGGTATGTAGATACGACTGATATTAAAAAAATGACGGCACTTTTATTTTTAATTTATTAAATTCAAAGTGTAATGTTTAGTTTACGTGACAGCACATCTCAAGTAAGACTGGTGTTATTTCCAGCTAGCTAGACTTCTTTAATTTTCGCCAGTTTGGTTATCAGTTTGGTTACATAATTCCGAATTATGTAATTCCAAATTTGAATATTTCGATTTTTGAAATTCGGAATTTTACAATCCCGAAGAGGCTTAATTCCGATGTTTCAAAAACACGATTCTTATTTTACCAAAATTCATAAATCCGAAATTTTAATTTTCCGACTTTCGTTAGTACGAAGAATTAAAAACCCGCTGTCTTACTAGTCCGAAGTATGGTCTTCCGAATTTAAATTTTCCGACAATTCAATGCTAACATTCAGATTTTCTATCTGAGGGTGTTACGTCGACCCGTCGACGTCGATCGATGGACGATCGATATGTGTGGTAATACCCTAAAACGGGTATATTTTAAAAATTATAATCTATATCTCATGTCACACAAATTAAAATTAGTAAGGCACATTTCGAAATTATACAAATTAGGGGTTACCAACTCAGGGGTGGCATCAGAGA
Source organism: Marasmarcha lunaedactyla (assembly GCA_923062675.1). NCBI lineage: Eukaryota > Metazoa > Arthropoda > Insecta > Lepidoptera > Pterophoridae > Marasmarcha > Marasmarcha lunaedactyla. The sequence continues at coordinate 22,806,652 of OV281345.1, forward strand.
ATTATAGGCCATCACGACTACTATCACGACGACGTCGACTGCACTGTTCTGCCATCGATCGACGTCGATCGTCAGCGGCCGGCGAAGTGCCAAAAAGGGATTTGCATTTCAGTACATAACCTATATACTCAAGAAATAACTCGGTACAAAAAACTAAATAAACTTTGTCATTTCCAGCTGACTACTTGAATGCTCGAACGTATAAATTGATGTGCTTATTCAGTATTACAAGGCGTTTGTTACTGCAACTAATATTATTCGGAATTTTGATATTCAGGATTCGTATTTATGATATTTCGTATTATTGTTAATTCGTATTTTTTATGGTTCGCTATTTTCAAATTCGGCATATTGATTTTTGTAATTATAAAAGTTCGGCATTTTGAAGTTTCGGAGAAGAAAAATTCGAAATTATGAAACACGAAATTTTCGGAATTATGAAATTCGTGATTGTGACTATCGGAACTAAGCTTTTCGGATTTATGTAGTGTACCCCACTTAATTACCTAATTGAAGCAATACCAAATACAGCTACTCTTTCTGAACAAAAGGCCCAAAAGCTGGTTTTTGATTCGGGATAAGAAGAATGTGCTATGTGTCAGTGGTAAGGTATACTAGCCATCCAATTTAGACGAACGCGATTTATACGACCTGTCTCTTCGATCCTTTATGACTCAAACCAAAAAAGCGTTGCAGGAAGGTAGATTTTCCAAAAAACTTGAATTTATTAACACTTGGAAAGAATAAAGTTATGTACAAATTTTTTTGGATGAAAGCATAGGCAATATCTTGACGATCAGTTGCGTAGTTTAGGCGTAACAATGTAAGAAACAAATGAACTCACAACGGTCTTTATAATATTAAGTAGTTAGAGTTTAAAATAAAAATAACGATAAAAATTTGTACTAACTTATACCGCCGAGTGCAAAATCACATTTACTCAATCTAGAATTTGAATAATAGTAGAAGAATATATGAGTTAAGATGGTGGTGGAGAAATTCAAATGGTAAGTGCCTACTTAGGGAACAACACGCAACACGCATATCATATGAAATTAGATAAATATGAAATCTATATTTCCCAAAACTATATATGTTAGTATTTCACATATCTCTGATATACTCGTATTATCTTCGAAGTACTTTTCACGCAACTCCTTGCTTTGCTTCGACACACTAATCAGGTGAGTTCTGGACATCTTGAACCCCCACCTTCAAGTATGACTCATTACCTGAAAACAAGGAAAAGTACAAATTACAAAAGATTATTTAGATTTATTGATCATAGTTAGTGTTTTATGTAGTATTAATTACATAACTGTAGTCCACGCGCGTGAGAAACACAAGCAAATAAAGAGTTATTTTAAAAACATTAAACCATCATTTCATTTTAAAATCGTTAACTTGGAAAACTTTATTAGAAGATAAAAGGTTATTCAAAAGATAGCGATTTCCATTCGGAGCCCCAAATGTTAGCATTATGTGAATATTTTCTTGTAAAATCTTCCGAAGTTCCCTTTTCGTTAACAATTTACATAAGAATGAGTGAGCTCCAACCGCGTTTAGGAAACGCTTCGTTAATAGAAATGCGATAAAATGATTTTCCCCTTCGGTAACTTATTCATATGTCTTAATTTACGTCATTATTTCATGCATAGTGCAATCTAGCATTAATTTAAAAGGCAAAAAAATATATATTGATGCAGATGGAACCTTTGTGCGTCCGTCGGTATGTTGTGGTACGATGTTGTTACTGAAAGTAAGTTAATGGAAAAAACAACTTATTGTCGAAGTCGTTTGATCAGAGTTTCGTCCCTGTTTCATATTCGTTTGAAGATTTAAAGATCCTTTAAATGACCAAGAAAACATGTTTCACAAGAATACATGAAGTAACTTACTTGAGCTTCAAAGCTTAAGTTCGAGTAGGTGAAATTACGGGAACAGGGACAAGGCAAAGCAAAATGTAGATATCGTCTGGGGCAGTACCGCAGCTCACGTTCACGCGGTCGTATTCCGGTCAAGATAAGTAACAGCCAGAGCAGTTGCTGAACAAAAGCAGGCAACGGTAACCTACGGTCGGCAACGGATTATTTGTCGATATTTTATTCACAATTACTTTTAAAATAAAACACTTACGACGAATGATGTGCATGGTTGTGGATGCCACTTAAGATCAGGTGGGTTGCGTCCTCGATTGTAGGATATAAAAATAATAAAAAATTGGTAAAAACCGAAAGTAAAAAGGAAAGTAAACCGAAAGTAAAGTGCCGAAAATAATTAAAAAAGTTAAAAAAATTACCTCTTCTGGCGACATCATTATTAATTAAAGCAGGTCGTATCGGTTATGTCTCAGAACACCTATAGTTAAGCCATTACAAACGGGCGAACTGAGTCATAAATTATTTTTATCAGATATCTCGCTCACACTTATAGGCATGTCGGAACTCTCGCTCGCACTTCTAGTGTTGTGTGTAACAACAAATAAGTGATGTGTCGTTTTATGACTCTTGTATTGGCTTGTATTGGCTCAACTATAGGAAGCAAATTTTCCGTCTTATTACCCTGAGCATGAGGTTGCGTTTTGGTCACTAAATTCTAGGACTCTGGCGTTGGTCACCTTATGGGTCCAACTAATGGACAGTAACCGTCTCATGTATATGTATAACCATCTAAGTCTATTTGTAAAATGTTTTGTACGTCGTCGTGAGACGTCAATCTTATGTTATTAGTTGCAAACTCTACAACAAAGCAAATAAGACGAACAATATTTTAACCCTCTCATTATTCAGATGTAAGCAAAGAATTTGTGACTGGCTACATAAACTAAAATACTTGGAAACAGACGATATTCGCTAGGACTGAATCACAATTAGTGCATTGAGTTGCATAGTTTTCTACTAGAAAAAAATTACTTTTGCATAAATGAATTTTAAGAATCCCATAATTATGTTATTGACATTTTATAATTCTATACGAACATTTAAGAATATTATAGAAACTGAATTGTTATTTTTGTGTATCCAGACTGAATTTAATACAAAAGATAATAACTAGTAATTAAGATGATTTAATGTAATTGAATGAATTCAATCTTGTAATCCAAAAAAAAACCTAATTTTTTATGTTGACAATTTTAATTTTATTGTTACTGATTTTATTTATTATGACATTTATTTATATTAGGGACATTTAATATTTAATAATAAGGACATCTAGTTTGTATTCTTTTTTCTTGTGTCCAGACTGATCAATAGTAATTTTTAGTAAATGAATTATGTACTTGCCAAATCTTCTGAATTCGAATAATCTAATAAATTGTTACATTACTAGAAAATTATTATAAATATTTGCACGCCTGTTAAGGTTGAATATGATTGTACCTCCAAATTATTGAAGACCATTGTATATTTTAACCGTGTTCAGCGAATAAAGTTTTTCTTTCTTTTTTCTTTCCGACGAATGCAACGCCGTTTGTTTAGCGTTTTCTTCCCATTTACACAAAACAGACAAATAAATCTTTTATCTTCATAAAATGAGCAAAGTGGTAGTTTTTGCACTTTGTCTAATCTATTAATTAGTAATATTTTATCCTGGATCCTCTCTATGAGTCATATATTTATATGATGATGTATACTACGAGTATATAGACATGAATCTGGTGTTCTTCGATCAAAGATTTATGACATTTGCTGTTAGATAGGATCATAGAAATAGGTCTATACATTGAAATTTCACATTTGTTTTCATCATTACCTGATACAAAATCCGTCATATTCTAAATTGTAGGGCAGTTACTTATTGTACCGGTTTTATTGATGGATATAAAGTAACTACAACAAAAGTTAATAATATACTTAGTGGTACTCTAAAATAATTGTTGGCAACACTGGTGTATTAAAAAGAAAGCAATCTGCTGCCGCGCCTGCCCGACCGATACTAATCATAATTATTTTTAATAATATCACAGTACACAGTGCTGGAGCAATAGCAGTATACATAACCAAGTTATGCTCCATTGCAAACGCGTATGGCAACAATAGGATTATAGAACTATGACACATATGTGACTCTAGTGGTCATATATGTAGAATCAGAGACAGGATCCTATATACGATCAAAGATAGGATATGATTGTTTAAGAGCCAGCACTTCGGCCATTAATTTCAAAAGACGTAATAACTATACATATAAATAATATACGGCGTTAATGACACATTAAAGCAACTAATTTACAACAATTCAGAGCGCGCCAAGTATAACAATAGTTTATGAAGTAATTACGTAAGTTTCACTTAATACTCTATACGTTTACCACTATTATAATTAACTGCTTCACTTGTTTCTCTCTTGTTCTTCTAACTTTGTTCGAATTTCTTACTTTCATAATCATTGGTGTGAATATGTCTAGACGCTTATTAACGCCCGACGCAAAAAGATGTTAAAAATGTTTCAGACCAAATCAAAAGAAGGAACGAACGCGACTTAATAAGGACAAGTGCTTTGTTTGAAATAAAGTAGGTTTTCGTACTCAGGAAAAGTTTGGTTACACACTGCTAGTTTCAGCCGCGTGTTTGACAATACATTTTAATCGGTTTTTATAATGTTCCAACACTTTTGTTTATTTATAAATTGTCATTTGTATTTTTGAAGGAGATAAAATTTTCTGTCTGAATGTTTTACGGATTAATTTTAAGGATTACTTTAAACAAGTGTTCCCGGCGCGGTCGCACCCGCGTAAATCAGGATAGCAATTACCAATGTTAATCGGAGAAAACATTATTATTATGGTCCAATGGAATAATTATTTTTTGAATCGATTTTGTAGTTTCATAGTGTACCGACAACAAATATTTCGTCTTTATGTAGAGAGGCCAAAATATGATAATATAGAACGTATATACTTGATTTACTTAAATAGTCTTAAATAATTTTGCCAAAATAGAACAGGATTCCTATCCAAATGTTTTAATCCTGTAACATTTTATAATTTTAAATCAAAACAACACTTGCAAGTAGAAAACATTGCAAAACTTTTTCCATCGCTTACAGGGCGTATCGCAAGATCTGTTTCATGAGTTCGTGACTTTATACTTTTTAAATTTGCTCCACAGAGTTTCGTGTTTCACTTGAATGGAGTTGCGAACTTAATCAAATCAAATTTATTGCATTATAGGAGTAACAAAAGAAGTTATCAAGATTCACAGTATAAAAGTCCCTCACACTACAACTGTACAACAGCACGCAATATTACATACAAGCAGATTAAAAGCGAACAAATTACGATCAAAGAAAAATACCATTTAATATAAATAAAATGTGAAGGTAAAATGCAGCACAATAACAACTAATTACATAATATTTTACAGTGCCTTCAATAGTTTAAACATTTTATTCAAATAAGAAAAACTAGATGTCAATTTCTATAATAATTCAGTCATGACATAGAATGTGATACATAACTATTTTTTTTTTGGATAGAAAGTCATTATAAAACACTATAAAACACTTCTCAATTAACCAAGTTCTGAGAGTATATTTAAATTTACGCAACGGCAAACATTTCATTTCTTCTGGTAAATGGTTGGACACTCTTACTGACATTGCAAGGCAGTTTTTGTTACAGATTTCAGTTTTAATATTTTGCAAACATAATATATCTTGTGTTAAATGTACAATATTGTTTTTTTGTTGTATACAACTTATGGTGTGTTTTCACAAATACACATATTTAAAAGATATATATGCTGGGAAGTGGTAACAATTGAAATGATTTAAATAAAGGACTACAGGTTGTCCACGAGCTGACATTAGCTATGGCTCGAAGGAACTGTTTTTGTGCAATAAACGCTCTATTTATTTTCACTGAATTTCCCCAAAGAAGAATACCATACCTCAATATGGACGCAACATAACCATGGTAAGCCTTTAGTGCTGTTTCCATGTTTGTAATTTTTGAGAGTCTCCATAAAGCATAAGCAAATCTATTTATTTTTCCGCATAGTTTGGCGATGTGTGTTTTCCAAGTGCAGTTTTGGTCAAATTTGGACAGAAATGAGGACACCTCTGTTTCATTTATGAACTTATCATGACACTTAATAGTTAAAGCGGCTTTTTTGGTACCTTTATTAAAAACTGCATGTATTTTGTTTTATATATTTAATTATAGCCAATTTACGATAGATACTATAGTCGAATTTATAAAGTTATTAAAATCTTCATTTGAATCGTCAGGAATAACAATGGATATGTCGTCTGCATATAATGTTGTATGAAACTTTGTTGTGTTTGGCAAATCGTTTATATATATTAGAAATAAAAGAGGACCTAATAAACTACCCTGTAGAACTCCAACTTTATTTGACTTTGTTGTAGAGTACCACGTTTCTTGGTGAGCATTTTTATTTGTACCTGTTATTTCAACAAACTGTAGCCTATCATAAAGATAGCTCTCTAACCATTTTAATGGTAGACCACGAATTTGTGTGATACGTGGTCGAACGCTTGAGCCATATCGTAGAATACAACGACAGTTTTTTTTCTATTAACATGACTTATTATTTCGTTAATCAACTTAAATGCCGCGAGTGTTGTGGATTTACCCTTCTGGAAGCCGTACTGATTTGAATTTAACAGTCCAAATTTAGATATAAATTTCATAAGTCTGTTATGCATGCATTTTTCAAATATTTTAGCTAATATAAGAATTAATGCTATCGGTCTATAGTTCATCAGTAGTTCTCTGTCGTCTTTTTTATGTATTGGCTTTATAACTGTTAGTTTTAGCCTTTTAGGATATAGGATATCTTTAAAGGATAAGTTTATTATATGTGCAAGTACTGGAGCAATTATATTTTTACAGAGTTTTAAAATTTTGGTAGAAATTTACAAAATTATTTTCATAATATGCACTGTCTGAAATAAAGTTTATTTTTCTACAAAGCTGGGATAAATATAAGTGGTTAGTAATGTTTTTGCTGCTATAAAGATCTAATTGACAATTCACAAAGCGAGTGTTTTTATACAAATTACATATGCGATGTAGCTCATTATTAAGTTTACTTTCACTAAGATATGAATTTTTTTGTATATTTATAACTAACATTGTATTGTTTTATAATTTTTCTAATGTTAAGTACAAGTCTGTCATTGCTTGTAACGGGTTTTTATCATTTTCACCCACACTTATTAAGAATGTATCAGATGTTTCTTTCCCTGGTGACAGTTTCTTAGAATTTCGTAAGTAATTGTATATTTTTCGAATGTGCTATTCATTCTTGATTTTATTAAGCTTGAAGCTAATCCAACACACTGTTGTGAACCAAATATCTTTAATGTCTAACTACTATCTTTACTATTTATCTAAATATCTTTACTAATAAAAATATACTTTACTAAACATCATTAATGTATAAACTACGATATACAGCCAATAAGCGATATCTTCGTAGAATATATTTTAATATACAGGTGAGCCTCCGTACATTTCTTTGCTAAAGAAACAGAACGAAAGTGAACGAGATATGCCGTGAAATTACTGCACGTTTCTGTTGGTAAGTGCTTTTGAATGAAAAGTATATTAAAAACCCCAATTTATTTTGTACAATATTTCAGTTTTCTCCGTTTTTTACGGATACTCCAGACTATGTTTTGTTTTAACGGCGTTTTTCTGGACTTAATTTTTATAGCTGCAACCTAAAGTCATAAGTAAACTTGTCAGACCGATACTGCACGCACTGACACGGAGTGATTGTAGCAATGCGTCGTGGGCCTTGGTGTGCGGAGCATCAGGTTTTCAGAGGATCTCAATTTATTTTCATGATCATCAACTTTACTAAATACTTAATACAAGTTTGGTTGTTATTACGGTATATTGGTGATTTATTGATTTATCTCATTTTTCCTTAAAGTTAACTTGAATGGGCTCAACTTTAAGATATTGATAGGTTTATTTTCAGTTAGAAGAATATTCGTGCATAAAACAAAGGAAAAACGCTCACGATTTATAATTTTTTTACTATAAAAAGTTTTCTGGAAGTTTTGCATATGGTTTAATGAAAATGTCTTACTTTCTAGAACTATTTCCAACTCGTTTTCAATCATCACGTTCAGATAAATAGCTTCGTTTTCTCACATACCGTCATGAATTGAATTGGTATCATAAAAGCGACATAAACCGCATCGTGTAATATTGTCTGAAGCCTTTTCCAAAATCAAAGGTTCGACGTCTGATAAGAAATGTTTGCTCTTTACAGCTATGGGTATTTGGGCTCTATCATACCTATTGGGATGTAGATAGTAGATGGTAGTTGTTTTAGCAAGTATTTCTAAACTAGATTTTGCTGTCACCTAAAAATTAAAAATGGTAAATATTAGGTCCTAAGATATTAAATTGGCATTTTGTTGTACTGGCCACTTTGATCTGTATTATCTCCTCTTTGGTTAAATTTCAAATTTATACAGCTATTTACTCACGCATTTGTGTGTCAAAAACCGTAATTAATTTGGTTTCGCGCCCCAAGCGAAAAGTCAATCAAAAAAGTCACGCAAGCGTTTAGTGGACCAGTGGCGGTGTCGTTCACTACGTACAGCTTCCTTAAATCTGGCCAGACGATTACGGCAGATGTCCATTGTCAGCAGCTGCAAACCATGATGGTAAAGATAGACGCTAAACAGCCCAGGCTGGTCAATCGCTCTAGGCCACTGCTGCTTCAGGACAACGCTAGACCACACACTGCACAACAGACTGCTACAAAATTAGAGGAGGTTCATTAAGAATGTCTAAGACATCCACCGTACTCCCCGGACCTTGCTCCAACAGATTATCAATTCTTTTGAAATTTGGATAACTTCTTGCTCGGGAAAAAATTCAACTCCAATGGGGCAGTCCAAAGCGCCTTCAAAGATTTTGAAAGGCAAAACTGCATAGATAGCAGTGGTACTTCGATTAAATAAATATATTATATTAAAAAAAAAATTAATTTATGTTCCTCCTTTGCAAAACGCCAATTTCATATGTAATGACCGTAATGAGTGAATGTAATGAATGATAATATTTATTTATTAAAATTTTGTACATATTCTAGTTTACGGTGCCATATGCCTGTACCAGTCAACATTAGGTAGCAGATAAATAAACATGGGTAAGCAGAAGTTTAAATAGCATCGATTTATGTGTTTAAATATTCGTATACAGGTACCTATAGTAATAAATATCGACACGCACATTACATAAAATATTACACAATTAAATACATGTATCTAAAGTTAAATATTAATATGAATATAATATAAACAACTTGCAGCGTTTTATTGACTGTAGCCGTCTTTCAGATACAGTTCCTGTATTTTTTTTAAAGTGAGTTAAATATGTAACGAACAGTTCAATAATTTCAAATAACGGTAAAAGTATGACGTAAATAAACATTTAATACGCAAACTAACTATCAGTAGGTTTCACTCAATCCTCAATGTAAACTTTAGTCTATGTCCTATAAAATATTTTTCCCTGAAAATAACCCTACAAGGATTTAATTAAAATGAGCGTAAAAAGCTTCTTCTTCATTTATTAAGATCCAAAGACACGTTTTTTGTGTCAGTCATTTCAAAAAGTCGACAATTTTCCATCAAAGTTTAAAAGAAAAGTATTTCAATTTTATATTTTACGCTTAAAATTTTAAGGTTTATTTTGGAACGAGATAATAAAAATTGCAGACTTTAATACTCTTTAAAATTGAGCTTTGTCTGTGGTGAGACTAAAAATTACTTAGGTTAGTTCTTACATAATGTTAATAATAATAATAATAATGCAAAAAATTTACTGCTCACATTACAACTTTAAGCATACAAAAATATGAGGTGGGCAAAGGCTGCCCTTATCGCAAGCGATCTCTTACAGACAACCTTTGTGCGATGGAAATCTATAAAGTAGGTAAACGGGAGCTTGTATAAGAATGCATACATATACATACAATACGTTGTTGTTTTTCAAATAATACTCTTTTTTCAAAATTGCGTACAAAATTTTTTTTAAATAAATAAATAAAAAAAATAAAAAATAAATTGTATCAATTCTCTTGATAATTCCAACTTATAGGTATTCCAATCGCCTTGCCGCGTTTACTTTGTTTTCTCTCGCATAGAACTCACATTAGAACACTTCTCATGAACAATAAAGTACGAAATTTAATAAAAACTAACGACCATGTACGAGGATTGACATTTTGTTTGTATTTTCGAGCCAACAATGTTCGAGCATTCAGTGACATTTATGAAATGTCAGAGCAAGCAATGTGTTGTTGGTCAGAATTCAGAATCAGGGAACTAAAATGTTCAAAATTGATATTAATTTATCATGTTGCAGTTCAGTATGTATCAAACATTTGAAAAACATTACCATCAAAACAATGATCAAAGAATCATCCAAAAAAGTGTGACTGCCTCCACAAATTGACATGAATTTCTTTTATCTTACATTTAAACTACCTTGCATAATAATGAAAAAGGATGGCATTATTTAAATAGTAAGAAAAAAAGAGGACAGCTTATGTTTATCGCTTGCGCGTTAACGTAAACAAACATCACTCAGGAAACCAATCACGGCATGTTTTACATAGATGCCTTGTTTATCGTCCTTCACACGTATTTTCTAACCTCCAAATTGAAACCAAAAATAAAAAAATTGGAAAGATAATGAAATATACTAGTTAAGTGAAGTATTTTGCATAAAATAAAATAAAATACTTATGATATATGAGATCAGTTGTGTTTTGTGATTTAAACACTTGGGCATTTTTATGATATATCTTTTTTAAATCTTTTTTTAAACGTCCCAATTGGATCGTTTTCGACTCTTCACTTTCCGTGCGATAATAACATGTTTGCTTAATTTTGTATGTAAAATAATTGCTCAGAAATAATACCATCAGTTTCAGTAACAATACATCAAGTCGTTTGTAATTTAGGATATTATTCGGCAGATTCCAAAAACTCTAAGTTTTCCATTTGAAATGGTACCGAACCTTACACGCGCAGACAGCGCACAGAGCTTGTGAACTAAGCTTACGTAATAAGGTTACATATAACTAAATTGAACTTAAATTTTTTCAATTGTTGATTTTAGCAAACTTTTTAAATAATATACGTTATGTTGGTCTATAAACGCTTTTCCTGTACATTGCGCTCACATCATTTCTTTCATAGACAAAAAGAGAGCAAAATAAATATTTAAAAAAAATGAAAATTCTTTCCTATATATCCAAATGATTAATTTATGTTCACTGCAATAGTGTATGGGCACTTTAGTAATTTTAATTATTTCTTATCCAAATTATGCTTCAACCAAAAATTAAAAAAAAAAACCAGATCTTATATGTACGGTTTTTCAATAGGGACGCTCGAACATTGACAGCGCATCCATCTTGAGGCCATCTTTGTAAAGCGATAGCTGTCAAATTTGGCATGAATGTATCAATTGGCAGTCGTGAGCGTGACATTCAAGGAACATAATATACTACGGCGAGTGACATTTCACCATGGAACGCTACATGCTTCAACGACGCGTAGAAATTGTTATTTATTATCAAACTCAGTGCTCTATTCCCCTAACTTTCCGTGCGTTGTGTCCAATTTATGGCATTTATAGCCGTCTTGCAGAGTGCACAAGCCGTCGTTTAATAAAAAGTTTGGGAAGACCGGGTCGGTGGTCAATGAATCGGTCGGGACAGTGCGCGAGAAAACCCCAGACGGCCCATTCCGCGTCGTGTGCAAGAACTGGGTCTTTCTGCGATGTCAACACGGCGGATTTTGCGCCAAGACTTGGGTTTTCATCCATATAAAGTTCAATTAACTCAAGAGCTTCCTAGTACCCAACGATCACAGGGAGTGACGTGTATTCACCGATTGGGCGTTAGACCACTTTGTGGCTGATCCAGCTTTTAGGACAAAAAAAAATATCTTCACTGATGAGGCTCATTTCTTGTTAAGTTGCTTTGTTAACGAATAAAAGTGCCGAAATTGGAGCGATGAAAATCCACGGGAGATTCATCAGGTACCTTTACGCTCTGAAAAAGTCACTGTTTTCAGTGGATTTTGGTTCGGCAGTATTATCATACAGCATGGGAAGCATTAGATTTATGGAATGAAAAGTTGGAGGGCTTCGTCATCTCGCGTTGGTGGCGACATCAACTGGCCACCGATATCGTGTGACTTAACACTCGATTACTTTCTGTGAGGTTACGTGAAATCTCTAGTCTAAGCAGATAAACCACAGTCAATTGCTGCCCTAAAGGCCAACACAAATCGCGTTTTTCGTGAAATTGAGCCCCATTTATGCAAAGGTCAAAAATTGGTCCACCAGAATAAAACATCTAAAGCGGAGTCGTGGCGGCCATTTGGCTGAAGTTATTTTCCATACATAATGTCATCAAATATTCTTCAAAACATAATGAAAATTATGGTAATATCACTTAAACATATTGTTTTATTTCAATTCAGAGTTCGAGCACTCTTTATGAAAAACCCTTTACAAAGGCTTAGTTAAATTTATATGAGAATCTGATTTCCTCGAGATTTACTCAGGGAAAAACCGCGAACCGCCTGAGGGCAATTTGCCATTGACAAAATATTTGAAGTATATTATTCAGCCAATTGATTTGATTCACAAGACATAATGTTTCTGGCATTTATAGACAAAAAAAAATTCAGAAAGGTAGACTTTCATTTTGATCAGCGTAGAATGAAAATGAAATGTTGCTTTATGAAAATCGCAACAATATTGAGCAGGCTTTCAATTTAGCACTTCTATCCCATTTTTGTGGCTTAACTTTTTTTTACTTAGAAGTATTTTAAGCCAGCCCTCTTTACTTTTACTTTACATCTGTCAATATACGCTTAAAGTTAAACTACCAGGTCAATCTTTAGAAAAATAAATGTTTAAAATCAAAGTAACTTTCTCTCACGTTTACATTTAATATAGTCCAAAATAAAACTCAAATAATGAGAAACTTTATAAATAAAATTGCCATTTTATATGTCTAGTTTTTCGATAAACGTTGGATGACTTTTCAAAACATGATTCCGGAATTGGTATGTCTTCTATGTAATGTTTGCCTTCAATTTTTTTGAACACTCGAAGGAAATGACATGGTCCCGTATTTATTTTGGAATGTAAAGGATTTTTTTGTGCCAACTTATAAAAATAATAATGCTGTTCTTGTTTTTTTAATAAATGTATAAATTATGTTTTGCCTTAGTTTTAATGTTCATGTCACGATGGCCAGTGGCTAGACACATTGATTTAATTATAATAAGACGTACAACATATTTTACTTCTCCACTGTAGAGGATTCACCAGGACCTCTGTTTTACCGTATACATGATGTACAAGATAGGTAGTCTCTTAGCTAAAGGAATATTTTACAATTAAATTGAGTGAGAAAAACTAGCATTATCATAGCTGGCAAGAACTCGGTATTTCTACCGATGCTATCTCTCTATCGACGACCGAGTGGTGTAGTGGTAAGTAGCCTTGCCTCATACGCCGAGGGTCCCAGGTTCGAGTCGTGGCTGGGGCATTCA